>OU342532.1:0-2500000 GCA_910589475.2 Bembecia ichneumoniformis
TAACCTAACCTAACCTAACCTAACCTAACCTAACCTAACCTAACCTAACCTAACCTAACCTAACCTAACCTAACCTAACCTAACCTAACCTAACCTAACCTAACCTAACCTAACCTAACCTAACCTAACCTAACCTAACCTAACCTAACCTAACCTAACCTAACCTAACCTAACCTAACCTAACCTAACCTAACCTAACCTAACCTAACCTAACCTAACCAGTCGCGCGCGAGCTCCGGCACCGAACGCACGCTCCCCCGGTCGCGAAATCACTAAAATCGGCCGCTCCGCGGCTGAAAAATCGCCGAAAATGTAAAAAGTGCTCAAATCCACAAGTGTTATATATCGTTGGATTCGCGCTTCGATTCCGCGTCGACCTGTGCAAATTTTACAACAATCGGACCATTTTTGAAACGTACAGGAGTGATTGAAAAAGTGTTAATTCAGTTTTTTTAATACGCTGTGAGATTTATCTCTTTTACCCCAACTTTTTTTACTACCAAAGTGAGCGCAAATATATTCCCCACATTATACAAAAAAAACTGGATTTTTATCTGCCACCGTTTCTGCGTACCAGACCAAATTCTGAAGCTGAAAAAGTAATTTTTTTTCCCTACGCACCTGGATCAAAATTACCACAATTGGTGGCAGCGGACAAACTTCGTGACTCATTCAGTGAAAGAATTTTGAAAATCGGCCCACCCGTCACCGAGATATCACGAGTTTTCTATTTCCGGGAAATTTCAAAAATCCATAACTTCATCCTGCCTTGCTGCTCCTCATCTTGCCACATACCATCGGATGCGTCTCTGCAGCAGCTATCCATTGATACCTCATTCATCAAAATCGGAGTTTATTTCGCTAAGTTATCTACAAAAGACTAAAAGTGAGTAACAGTGAAACGTAATTTCACCGCATACTAGCGGTCCGCCCGGCTTTCACTATTTTAATATTATTTATAGTTTTCAAATTGTAATAACTTTTAAACCCGTGGCCCCAAAATTAAGTGTGATACATCAATAGATAGGTAAAAACTTTACCTATCTCCCCGAACTCTAATTTATACTGTTTATCTTTTTTTTTTTTTAAATTTTATATATAAGTGTAATAATTGTTTTTAATATTGTGGACTCCTATATTTACTGTTTAGATAACCAATTTTAGCTTAAACTCTATCCTATAGTTGTATATTACTTTAATCACCGTTATAGCGTATATAATACTATCTCACAATTTCATAATTAATTAATTTCTGTATTATGGTTTATGTTTAGATTAAGCTATATTCAAGTTAATGTATATTAAATTTGATTATTACTTTAAATACTAACTAACTATTAATTCTATTATATAATATAATTTTACACACTCTTACTCATTAGTATCTCCTACTCTCTCCATTTTATATTTTTTTTTTTTTTATATTTTTGTTATTCAATTAACATCCCTTGCACCTGACCCGGACTCGAACCGCGTACATTATTAAAGTAGCTTCACCGTGCACTCTATACTATCAGCCCGCCGGCCGATGATGTCACCGCCCCACCGTCATTAGGTATTCGGCGAGCATCAGGTGACATCACCGCCTCGCGTGTTTACCTTGGCACCAAGAAGCGACCGACCGACCAGTTACTTGACCCGCGCCATACCAAATCTCTTATAAATAACCAGGGTATCAATATTAATAGACCCCTCAGCCACCAGTTAACAAGACCTCCGCCATACATCATCTCATATAAATATCCAGTATATCACTATTGATTGACCCCTCGCCTACCAGTTAATAAGACCTCCGCCATACATCATCTCATACTAATAACCAGTATATCACTATTGATCGACCCCTCAATAACCAGTTAATAGACCTCCACCATACATCTCTTTACAGTAACCATCATAAGCAAGCAAGTAATAGACCCCTCACCTACATCTTGAAAACCAGTCAACTGATCCCCGCCATTCATTTTTCTATGATAAACCATTACTAATTCTACCTCACTGACCCCGGCCACCCATCCATTAACTAACCATACCTCTGTGTGCCTTCTATCTATCACTATAAGGTTCGTTCAATCCGGCTTGAGGATTTGTGTTCCAAGAATCCTTGAAACACAAAACCTCACGTAACTCCGAAACCGCTACAGATAGGTCAATTCTGACCAAATTTTCAACAAACCTCAACTAAAAGACCTACCATACTCAATCCTCACAAATCCAACATATAGGAGCCCACACCCGACTTCACCTGCCTTTACCTTGTTCAAAATTTCAATTATTCATAACTCCGGTTCTATTCATCGTATCAACACGTGCGACACGTCATTGGATAGGTCTCGACAAGGCCTATCCATTGGCATACCCCTTATTTACCCTGGATGCTCTTTTTACAAATTTCATTTACATAGACGACTTCTTCGTTGCCAATGCCCCTTGCCAGGACCCCCCCTCCGGGGCAACCCCGGAAGTCTTCTTCACCACCCCCACCATTAACGACTAGACACTCTTCAACCCCAGTACAGACCCTTGACAGCTCTTTCTCAGAATACTATCCTAATGTTCATCCTGACTTCTACGACCCCGACGACATGTTCGAGGAGTCTGACTCTAGCCTCCCCGATGTACCACCACCGCCACCCTCTATTCAGCATACTTCCTCGCACAATGCCGCTACAACGATGCCTACCAGGTCCCCTTTAGTGCCGACCTGGCAGCTCCCGGTTACTGCCAAGTCAGTAACGGACTTAAAAAGTTACTTATCCGCTATCAATAGTCTTGTTTCATGCATCTTCCACGCCATCAATGAAGGCAAATCTGTCAATAAAGCAAACAAACAACTCGTCACTCTAGCTGCTGATGAACTACTTCAATGCTCATTCAGATTACATGACTTACTACACTCCACACCCGACGGGAATGAACTCTCTATCCCCCTCACGGGATCAGTTACCCCCGACAGACCAGTGGCTCAGGCCCTGCTCCCGGTCACGGCCAAATCAATAACGAACTTTGGAAGTTATCTATCTGCCGTCAATAGCCTTGTTCAATGCATTGTCCGCGCCATCAAAAAAGGCAAATCTGTCACCAGAGAAAACAAAGAACTCGTTATCCTGGCTGTTACCGAGTTACATAACTGTTCATTCAGATTACATGGTTTAGCAATCCCCCCTCCCCCATCTCGCGACTCTGCCACACTCCCCGGTACCTCAACTCAACTCACCTCCAACGAAATATGGCACATAATGGACCCATCCTCAAATTCTCCCCCACCCACTATCGATGATCTCACTTTCGAAGCACGTGGACAGCATAAAATAGGTATGTCCCTTCTTAACCAGTCCTGTAACTTACGTAACGATCTCAAAAAAGGCATCGCATCAGCTCTGGACAAACTCCTTGACATCGTCCGTCAAGCCGAACAACTAAAAACACCCACCCAAAACCAAGATACCCGGACAACATCTACTCAAACCCCCAACCTGCCCACAACATCCACTTCAACTCACGATACCCGGACAGCAGCAACACAAACCACTCTCCGAACCAAAACACCTGCCACATCCCACGTGTCTAGCTCAATCGCATCGCAAACTTTGGATCTCCCCAATCTCATGGCACCACCAGATACATCTGTCCAAACATTTAAGGATGAAATCATTCAAGCCGTCAGAAGCGAGCTGACAGCTTTTAAAGAACAAATCAAATCTAGTACAGCTCAAAAAACCAGCCCAAACCCTCGCTCATACTCCCAAATCACTGCCACCGGACTCACCACAAGTTCTCCCTCTTCCGCCCCCAAAAGCACTTCCACTGTACCTTCCTCCAACAAACCCGCAATAATAATTACCCCTAAAACAACTCCCAAATCCCGGCAAGATGCGGTGGAAGCTTTTCGCAAAAGTATTTCATTCCGCACCGCCGGATTTGCCCCTGCTAAAGTCCAACCTGTGTCGAATAACAAACTCCGTGTCGAATTTGATACTCAAGACCAAGCCACTGAAACCCTCCAGCGCCTCCAAAATTCAGTATATATCACCGCCGAACCAGCCAAAAAAATCAAACCATTAATAATTCTTAAAGGCATATCTATCAATACCCCCTCCGACGAATTAATAGATCTCATCCGTGCTCAAAACCAATGCATTAACGATAAATTTAACAATGACTCCGATCTCCAACTCCGATTCAAAAGGAACAACCGCAACCCCAACCTTTACAACGCCATTTTTTCAGCTACCCCCACACTTCATAGACAAATCCTCAACATGGCCCGTATCTGCGTGGATCACCAGCGGGTCCACGTTGAGGACTTTTCACCGTTTATTCAATGCCGACGTTGCCTCCAATTCGGCCATCTCCGTACTCATTGCTCCTCACAAATTACGAACTGTGGATACTGTTCCGAAAACACACACGACACTGACAACTGCCCGATAAAAAACGAACCCACACAGCACAAATGCCATAATTGCATAACCCACAATAACAAATTTAAGGACAACACCGACACCAACCATTTTGCTACTTCTCCCCTATGCCCCAAAGTCATCTCCATGAAGTTGCGCATCACAAACAGGGTAGACTACGATTAACATTTCATTACCTTCTCCTTATATCATAACACTCTTGTTTGCTATTTCTCAGCTTGTTAAAATTCTAAGTTCTAATTGTAAATTAAAATTTGTCATCACATATAATCCATCTCTAAGTACTAAATTTATAACTTCCTCTCTCTTCACAATGATTTCACTTATTTCTGCTACTGTATTCTCAATATTGTTAGTTTTAAGATCTAATTTTAAGCTTTTAGTTTTAATTATTAGTAGTTTGTAATCAATCTCCAGCCAATGTTACTCATAAGTCCTTTCTTCCTAATATAATATTATCTCTTCTGCTCCCAATCATGTCACCTCTTAGTAAGACATAAATTAGATTTAAGTATTTGTTTAGAATTAAGTCCCCACAGGGGGGACAGGGGGCCCATTGTGTTCAGGCTCCCTCCCCCCCTTACTAGTTATAAGCGCCCTTGGGAGGGAGGAGGCCCGCTGTATCAAATCGCAAAAGGCCTCCTTCCCTTCTCATTAGCTTATAAGCACTATTAAACTCTGCGTTAACAATAAGGCAAATAATGTGATTAACTGACAATATACTCCCCGCGGGGGCGGTGTACCCTCCGCGGGAAATCATAAAAAAAAAAAAAAAAAAAAAAAAAAAAAAAAAACCTAACCTAACCTAACCTAACCTAACCTAACCTAACCTAACCTAACCTAACCTAACCTAACCTAACCTAACCTAACCTAACCTAACCTAACCTAACCTAACCTAACCTAACCTAACCTAACCTAACCTAACCTAACCTAACCTAACCTAACCTAACCTAACCTAACCTAACCTAACCTAACCTAACCTAACCTAACCTAACCTAACCTAACCTAACCTAACCTAACCTAACCTAACCTAACCCGACAAATGCCCTTGTGACTCATCCTCCACACAGACCATTCAACACCTGCTCGAGCATTGCCCAAAGTTCGCCCTTCCTCGAATTAATCACACTATTGTATGTAACAGTCTGCAACTCCCCCCCTTCAAATTATCGGAACTTCTCAATAACCGCGAAGCCACGCAATCTTTCGCAAAACTCTGCTATATTATCATGAAAGATTTAAAATCTTTTAACAACCCCAGTGCTGCCACTCCCACCTCCCCCTAACAAACACAACAGAACTAACTGCTTACCACTCTTCCACCCTTACTATTGTATAAACTTAGTACATAAGATCATGCATTCCCCTACGCATATATGCAACATCACTGTCAATGATCCATGCTATTGTTTTATATTTATCATGTTTTTGCCTAACTTCTTACCTTCAAACTTAGATTTATATTAATATATAATAAGATTCCCTTACTAATTAAGTTACTACATTTATATTAGTGTCCTCAATATTGTTAGCTGTAAGTTTTAGTCTTAAGTTGTTAGTATTAGTTATTAGTTGTCACCAATAAAATTCCCTGTCAATGTTATTCATAAGCTCTTTTTCTCCTTAATTAAATTTTATCTCCTCTGTTCTCAATCATGTTACCTCTTAGTAAGATATACACTAGATTTAAGTACTTGTTTAGAATTAAGTTCCCACTGGGGGGACAGGGGACCCACTGTGTACAGGCCCTCTCCCCCCACCCAATTAGTATAAGTGCCCTTGGGAGGGAGGAGGCCCGCTGTATCAAATCGCAAAAGGCCTCCCTCCTCTCCCATTAACTTATAAGTATTACACAACTCTGCGATATCAATAAGGAAAATAATGTGTTCAATTGACAATATACTCCCCGCGGGGGCGGTGTACCCTCCGCGGGAAACCATAAAAAAAAAAAAAAAAAAAAAAACCTAACCTAACCTAACCTAACCTAACCTAACCTAACCTTTTTTTTTTTTTTTTTTTAGGAGGGGAAATGCATTTACGCACTATCCCTCGTCGACGAGGACAGCCGACGAGGGGGTGTGTGGGACTCGCCCGGTGAGAGCCACCGGGAATACCCACTAAAACCCCTCCGTGTTCCAACATCAGCGGTGTTAGGAGGAACCGAGGCGACAGCTGGGCCTTGTCCTCACGGTCCCCCCGCACCGCTACGTCCGCTGCCGGACTCCTCACTGGCGGATTTGCCGCTACCTCACTAGTGGCGACCTACTGGAACACCTGTAGGTCGTCACACCTCACTATTGAAATGTCCGGACGTCAGTTGTCCTCAAACTGACGCCCGGTTGTCATTAGGTTACGTGGGCCGCGGCGTACGCACGGCCACGCCGGCCAGCTCTGCGGCGCCTGAGTGGTTCAGCCTGCGGGTCCTCCTCGCGGGACCGCTCGCTGTCTTCTTTGCCACTCAGGACCACCTCGCAAAAGGCCTTGACGGCACACCAGCCGTCAGGGCTACCGATCATCGCTCTGACGACAGCGGGTAAGGACAAGTCTTGTCCCACGACTGCCGTCAGAGCCGTCCTCTCTTGATCCCAACCTGGGCACTCCGCTAGAACATGGTCGGCCGTGTCATCCGGCGCACCACATTCGTGACAGGCGGTGGTTCGCTCCCTCCTCGCGACGTTGCACAGGTACCGTCCGAAGCAACCATGCCCCGTAAGCACCTGCACAAGCCGGAAGGAGAGCGAACCGGTCCGCCTGCTCACCCATTCCTTAAGCACCGGTGCAATTGCTGCAACGGTGCGGTGACCCGCGCTCGGATGCGCCATCATGTCGCCCCATCTTTCCATGGCTTCTTCTCTGGCCTCCCTCCTCCACCGTGACACTTCTTCTGGGGATGGACTCGCGCCGCGGGCCCTTGCGTCGGCAGTCTGGTAGTAGACCGCTGCAAGGACCTCGGCATCCAACTCCCAGGGAAGCGTCCCAGCAACAGCGCATGCCGCCTCCCAGGACGTGGTGCGATACGCTCGGATGACCCTGTTCGCCATGACCCGCTGCGGACGTCGCAGCATGGCCAGGTTATGGGCGGACAAAGAGTCAACCCATACGGGAGCCCCATACAGGGCCATCGAGCGCACCACGCCTGCGAAGAGACGGCGGCATCCTCCCTTTGGCCCACCCAGGTTGGGCGTAAGCCTGCTCAAAGCAAACGATGTCCTTATTAGTTTGGGAGCCATCTTTTTAAAGTGCTCCCTAAAGTTCCACCGGCTATCAAGGACGACGCCGAGATACTTCAACGTCGACCCGATGCCGATGGTCACTCCGCTCACAGTTATGTGGGCGTCTGGCGGCGGCGCCTTGCGAGGTCCATGGAAGCAAATTGCTTCGGACTTCTCAAGAGCCACCGTCAGCCCCAGACGTCTTATTCGCGCCACCACTTGTGCGACTCCGGCGGTTGCCAACAGGGTCGCGTCACGAAACGTGCTACCGCGGGCGATCACGAGCGTGTCGTCCGAACCTAACCTAACCTAACCTAACCTAACCTAACCTAACCTAACCTAACCTAACCTAACCTAACCTAACCTAACCTAACCTAACCTAACCTAACCTAACCTAACCTAACCTAACCTAACCTTTTTTTTTTTTTTTTTTTTTTGTCGAGGAGAAATCCATTTACGGATTCCCTACCGCTGGCTAGACGGTAGGGATATGTGGGACTCACCCAGTCCAGGGACTGGGTCCTACACCACTAAAACTCCCCGGTGTCTCCTTGCCCTTTGAGCGGTGTGGACCGGGTTCTGCCTAGGCAACAACTCCGATCCACCCCAGGGCAGCCTAGTCATTGCTGACTAGGCTTACTCCAATGGGGGATTGCCCAGAGACACCCAGGCAATCCCCAGACGGGGGAGGACCCTGTGCAGGCACACATGGTTGCCGACCATGTGCGCAGGTCCTCGCCTAGGACATTTAAAGACGGGCTTCATACGCCCGCCTTCTCCTGCCCTGCCGCCTGCTTCGGAGGGGAGCCGCACTGGGATCCTCCTCCCTCTCCTTCTCAGCTACCTCCTTCTGTGACATCACTGAATCACAGAAGGAGGCAACTGCTTTCCAGTTTGTCGCACTCTCAATCATGGCTTCCGCCAAAATTGAGAGTGTGATTTCTCCTGCGCCGAGGGCTCTTCTGAGTTCCCGTCGCTCATTCCGCCAGGCCGAACACTCCTTCAGCGTGTGCTCAGCCGTATCGTCCTGATTGTCGCAATGGTGACATCGCGGCGTTTCCTCCCTTTGGGCGATATGATGCAGATAATGACCGAAGCACCCATGCCCGGTCATTATCTGCACCATGTGAAATGTGAGGTCGCCTCTTCGGCGCCCCGTCCACTCCTTTAATATCGGGCGCAGCGCCTCGATCGTCCTGCGTCCGGCCACTGGGTTCTCCAGTTCCTCGTTCCAGTGTTCCAGAGCCCACCTCTTGGCTAGGGTCCGGGCACGTCGCACGTCGTCCTCAGTCGCTCTTCCTCCTCGTGCACGCGCTGCGGTCCGATGTTGGTAGACCTGGGCCAGCACCTTTGCGTCAATATCCCACGGGGTAGTGCCTGCAAGAACGCAGGCGGCCCCGTGGCTTACTGTGCGGTACGCTCGTACCGCCCGGATCGCAATCGTTCTCTGAGGTCTCCTCAGGTGTGCCACAGTTCTTGAGGTGAGGCATTCTGCCCAAACTGGAGCACCGTACATAGCCATCGACCTGATCACGCCGTGATATAATCGACGGCAAGCCGAGTTGGGTCCTCCTAAGTTAGGCAGTAGCCGTCCGAGGGCTGCTGCAACCCTTGTCAATTTTGGGGCTAGGATCCGGAAGTGTTGGTCAAAGGTCCAACGGGGGTCCAGAGTCAGGCCGAGGTACTTAATATGTAACTCGACCGGTATCCGGGCCCCCTCCACTTTGACAGTTAATCCCGGCTGGATTTTGCTGCGTGGGGCGTGAAAGCCCATGGCTCTGGTTTTATCCAGAGCCACCTTCAAGCCCAGAAGGCGAATTCGGCGGACAACCAGCGAGCTACAGACCGACGCTAGTCTGGCTGTATCCTCCCACGTCCTGGCTTTTGCCGCGACCAGGGTGTCATCGGCAAAGCACACGATCTCTGTTCCGGGTGGGAGATTCCCTCTCAGAACCCAATTATACCCCAGGTTCCAGAGTAGCGGCCCGAGGACCGCACCCTGGGGTACACCAACTTCCATTGGGTAACGGTGGACACGCCTGTCTGCACCCTCGTACAGAATTACCCTCCCCTGTAGGTAGTCATGGACAAGGGCACAGAGGTAGGCCGGCACTCTATGGAACGCAAGGGCTGCCTTAATACATTCGTGGGGAAGGCTGTTGAACGCGTTGCGAATATCAAGTGACACCGCAACAACAACCTTCCCTTTGTTTGTGGCCTCCTCAGTCCAACCTTTGAGTAGTTTGACTGCATCCACCGTTGACCTCCCCGCCCGAAAACCGAATTGGCTCTCGTCCAGGTCTGGACCTTTTTCCCTGAGGTGTTCAACAATGCGGTGTGCAATGACCCTTTCCAGGGCCTTCCCAGAGTCATCCAGTAGAACTACCGGTCGATACCCGGACGGCGAGTCAGCAGGGCGACCCTCCTTGCGGATAAGACAGAGCCGACCCACCTTCCACCTGGCCGGAAATCGACCAGTGGCGATACTCGTGTTGAGCATTCCCCTAAACCTCTCTCCAAGTGGACCTAGCGCGATTGCCAGCGCTTTGGCTGGGACCCCGTCAGGACCAGGTGCTGTTCTCTTCATTCGAGTTCTCTCCCTCACCACCTCAAATTCAAGATCCGTCACGGGAGGGCCTACTGCATCCGTCTCTGCATTAGCCTCCATATTCCCCATCCTCGGAGGATCAAAGTGGCGAGCCCTCGGGAAGAGAGTCCCCAGAACCTCCCTGAGTAATCCCGGGTCTAGATTGGCTGTGGAGGGATTCAGGCCTAGCTTCCCTACCACAGTCCTGTATGGTCTTCCCCATGGGTCAGCATCCAATTTGGCCAGCAATCGCTCGTGGGCTTCTTCTTTCGCCCTGCAGATTCCTTTCTGCAGGGCTTTATGTGCCTGTCTATACGCCTGACGAAGCTCGGTTTCTTCATCAGGCGTCCGTCTTGTCCTTCTCCTGCGACAGCGCAGAAGGGCGCGTCTAGCCGCTAAGCATGATGAGCGCAGGGAGCTAATCTCCTGCGCCCACCAGTGGACCCTCTTCCAACGGGGAGGAGGACGCCAAAGGGGCATGGATGAGCAGCAGACGGCCCTAAGGTCATCCGCAAAATGCTCGGCAAGCCCATCAGCATCCCCTGCGAGGTGAGGCGGAACCGCCGACCACTCTCTAACCATTGCCGCCTCTTCGGCAACTTCCGGTCGGATTTTGTTAATTGCCCACCTTGGAAAGGCGGCAATAGGATTGTGCTCCGGTTGGTATCGCGACGCCATGGAGACCTTATACCGGACATACAAATGGTCCGATAGGGTCTCCACCTCTTCTTCAACCCGCCAGTCCCGAATCTGGGCTGCAAGTACGCCTGTGGCGAAGGAAACGTCTACGATGGACGTCCCTTGCCACCGAACGCATGTGGGTTTCGAGCCGCGATTCAGCACTTGGAGTCCCAGGCTGAGGGCCCAAAGCTCCAGAATTCCTCCTCTCAGATCTGTGTTGGGGGAACCCCACGCCGTAGATTTGGCGTTTAGGTCCCCAGCAATTATCACCTGGTGAGGGGCTGCCCGTCTAACCACTCCCTCAATCACAGCCAGGAAGGATTCGAAATCCGCCCGACTGCGGTTGGGGGAGAAGTAGGTTGAAACAACCACTAATCGCCCCCAGTTGCCTGCAACAAATCCGGGACCTCTTTCCCTAAGGGAAAGAGGGGGAGTCGCGTCTGCTGGTCTCCTAACCAGCGCTGCAGAACCGTCCACAGCCCCAATCCAATTGGGGTTGTTAGGAACGTGGTATGGTTCCGCCACAATCGCAAGTGGGATATCCCACTCCGCCATGGACTGACACAGGAGGTCCTGTGCCCCGGCGGAGTGGTTTATGTTCGCCTGGAGTATATTACCGTTGGAACTAATGGGCATTAATTAGGTCCATTGGTTCCTCCCTGGCAGGCTTGTTACAAGAAGCCGAGTTGACCGGTCCCGAACGACCCCTCGTCGGGGGGGGATTACAGCTTAAGCCCCCCATCCTGTGTCTTGCCGGGAGTCCAGCCTCTGTGCACACATCGCACTTCAGATCCTCCTCGCATGCGTTGGCCATGTGCCCTTCCGCACCACAGCGGCGGCACATTCTGCTGCGATCTTTGCTAGACGGGCATTTGATGACTGGGTGGCCTAGCCCCATGCACCTATAACACCGCATTTGCCGTTGGTCCAACAGTTGGACGGAGGCAGAACTCCATCCAACTGAGAGACGGCCAGTTTCCGCCAATTTCCTCGCGGCCTCAACCGGGCACGAGGCAAAGGCCGAGCCCACCCCTCTACTTCCAACATGGACTGTGCTTACTCGAATGTGCTCAGAGGAGCACCCTGAGCTCAATACCAGCGCGGCCTTCAGATCCTCAGCTGACACCGAGTCATCGAGACCGCTGACTCTAATGTCAGCCGTTTTAACCGGCCGCGTGACCTTGGCTGCATCTCCAAGGACTGCTCCAATTTTGACAGCCAACTGATCTGCTTGCGATGCCGTCGTTTCTTTGGGGAGCTCGATAATTCGCGCTCCTGTTACACCCGTCCGGAATTTAGCCGGACCTATCCCTAACTCGTCTAATGACACCGATTCCTTTGCTTTCTTTATGGCATCTTTGTAGGTGATGCCTTTCTCCGCTGCCTCCGGATTCAGTGCCACCACCACCGCCAGGCTTTTTGGCTTCTTAGGGAGCTTCTGGGTGATAGTTTTCCTCTTGATGGGTGCTTGGGGAGCAGGTGCCTTTGTAGTGGAAGCCTTTTTCTTGCTCCTGACTTCAGTCCATCCTTCGTCAATACCAGAAGGCGCTTCTTTTTCTTTATTAGCCGGTGCTTGAGTCCTGCTTGGTTCACCTCCCGTTTTCTTGGTGGCTCTCCATGCTTTCGGCAGATTAGCTGGTGGAGCTAGCGTAGAGCCCGTTTCGTGTTGGGCAGGAATTGTCTTACCCTCCAATCTCTTCCTGTCCGCGGCGAGCGGCGGTCTATGCCTCTGTGCCGGGAGTAGCCTACCGTCTGCCTCCAGACTATCTAGGCGTGCAGATACCACCGCACCGATATGGGCTGTAAGATCTACCTGCATAGAGGCAAGGGCTTCAAGCAAATCAGCCCTGGTTAGCCCTTGCGAGGATGCCATCATCGCAGGTGTTTCTTCTTCGGCCTGCACCGTTTCCTTAAGGGTATTCTCTGGCCGAGACCTTTCTGAGAATGCCCGCCGAGTCGCCATTAACTCTTTTGTATTTGCCTCCAGTTGCTCTCGAAGGCGCTTGTTGTCCGCTCTAAGTCGGCGCTCCTCGCTGGTGGTCTTCCGTTTTGCCATTGCGTGGATCACTTCTAGAAGTGACTGAATGGCATTATTTATATCTCGATGGAGGGTTCCTTTGAGATTACCCGATTTGCGGGCCACCTCCGTGATGATTTGGGCATTTGCTTCCGCCTTCTTTGTGAGTGTGTCTAATGAACCAGTAGACGACACTGCCGAGCCGTAGTCTGCCTCAGAGTCCGACACAAAGGAGTCGTATTCCGACTCATTATTTTTCAACTCGCGGTTGGCCCGCGAGTTACCAATGTAATGGCCGTGAGCTTTCCCACGGCCTTTTCCTGATTTAGGAATTTTTGGGGGAACTTCGGCTTCTTCATTTCCCTCTACATCCGACGAGTCCGCCAATGATTCAACAAAGAATTTGTTGGGGCGTTTCAGGGAGGACTGGGACGAGCTTTTAGACATAGCTCCAGTCGCCGCACTGAGCCTCCGCGACTCCGCACGCGTTACCGCCCTAGAATAGAGCAGCTTGTGCTGCTCTTTCTTTGGTGGGTCCTGCCCACTATCCTCACCGCCTTCCGACATGGACCAATTTATGGCCCTGCCAACAATAGAATTGGTTGGGGAGTCCACCCTTATAAGGGGGGACGACGACGACGTGACAAAACTAGAATTTATCAGGAAAAACAAAAGATTTTGACAAAAACGAGAAAAACAGCAATTAAAATTGAATGAGAGTGGATATCAGCAAATGTTGCGGATCGCCCTGTAGAGCCAAGAGAACGGCTTCATACAGTGCAATCCGCGACAAAATCCGATAGAAAATGGAGGAACAGCAGCAGATTAAAGGTTTACCACAAAAAGAGAAAAACTTTAATAACACCTACAATTTTGATCAAACACCAAGAGTCAACTATCCTGCAGTGGCCCTGAAAAGGGCCCTTTCGAACTGCAGGGGTTAACGAAGGAAAAACCAAGAAAATTTTCAAAACAAAAATTTCAAAAAACACATTAAATTCCGTAATTCGTAAACGAATGGCAGAAACCACATCATTTAACCCACCAAAATGAAGGGCTCGGCGAGGCGCAACTTTTCCTCATACACTCCGTAGAGATCCGAGCTAAAAATTGCAACCCAACCTACCTAACCTAACCTAACCTAACCTAACCTAACCTAACCTAACCTAACCTAACCTAACCTAACCTAACCTAACCTAACCTAACCTAACCTAACCTAACCTAACCTAACCTAACCTAACCTAACCTAACCTAACCTAACCTAACCTAACCTAACCTAACCTAACCTAACCTAACCTAACCTAACCTAACCTAACCTAACCTAACCTAACCTAACCTAACCTAACCTAACCTAACCTAACCTAACCTAACCTAACCTTTTTTTTTTTTTTTTAGGAGGGGAAATGCATTTACGCACTATCCCTCGTCGGGGGGACATCCCGACGAGGGGGTGTGTGGGACTCGCCCGGTGAGAGGCACCGGGAATACCCACTAAAACCCCTCCATATTCCAACATCCGCGGTGGTATATGGGGCCGAGGTTACAGATTGCCTTGTCCTCAAACCCCATCTACACCGCTGTGTCCACTACGGACCCGTCGTCTGGTGCTTTTGGCACTGTTTCTCTGGTGGCAGCCTACGGAATATGTATAGGCCGCCACCCCTCAGCAATGTGAACCGGGCGCCAGTTGTCCTCTACTGACGCCCGGCAGTCATTATATGTTCTGCGCCGTAGCATATGCCCGGCGCCGTTGTCCCGCTCTGCGGCGTCTCAGGGGAGCAGCAAGGGGGTCTTCCTCGCGAGCCCGCTCACTGGCCTCCTTGCTCCTGAGCACTTTCTCACAGAAGGCCTTGACGGCGTTCCATTTTTGTGTGCTGTCTAGCATTGCTCTGACGACAGCGGGTAGGGATAAATCCCGGCCGACGACTGCCGTCAGAGCTGACCTCTCATGGTCCCAACCTGGGCAAACTTCCAGAGTATGCTGGGCCGTATCAATCGTTGCCCCGCACTCGTGGCAAGCGGTGGTTGGCTCCCTCTTCGCGACGTTGCACAGGTACTGTCCGAAGCAGCCGTGCCCCGTAAGCACCTGCACAAGCCGGAAGGAGAGCGATCCGGTCCGCCTGCTCACCCACTCCTTGAGGACGGGAGCGACCGCAGCCAAAATGCGGCGACCCGCATTCGGCCTCGCCAACTCGGCGTTCCACGTCATCATAGCCATTTCTTGGGCCTCTCTTCTCCAGCGCGACACCACCGCTGGGGTCGGAGCTACACCTCGGGACCTAGCATCCGCAGTCTTGTAGTAGACCGCTGCTAGGACCTCGGCATCCAATTCCCAGGGTGGTGTTCCAGCAACAACGCACGCCGCCTCCCACGAGACGGTGCGATACGCTCGGATGACCCTGATAGCAACGATCCGCTGCGCGCGTCGCAACAGGACCTTATTTTGTGCTGACAGGGAGTCCACCCAGATCGGTGCCCCGTACAGGGCCATCGATCGCACCACGCCTGCGTAGAGACGACGGCATCCACTCCTTGGCCCACCCAGGTTGGGCGTTAGCCTTGCTAGGGCTAACGATGTCCGGACCAATTTGGGAACCAGCTTAGAGAAGTGGTCCCTGAAGTTCCACCGGCTATCGAGAACGACGCCGAGATATTTCAACGTCGACCCGATGCCGATGGACACTCCGCTCACAATAATGTGGGCGTCTGGCGGTGGCGCCTTGCGAGGTCCGTGGAAGCAGATCGCTTCGGACTTTTCAAGGGCCACCGTCAGGCCCAGGCGCCGTATGCGCCCCACCACCTGTGCGACTCCGGCGGTTGCCAACAGGGCCGCGTCACGGAACGTGCCACCGCGGGCGGTCACTAGCGTGTCGTCCGCGTAACACGTGACGTCGACCCCGTGCAGGGTAACGCCCCGCAGCACCCAGTCGTAGCCGATGTTCCACAGGAGCGGCCCGAGAACCGACCCCTGCGGGACACCGCACGACACTTCCCTTTGACAAATTCCAACGCGTGTGGGGTACACGACCGACCGACCCGAGAGGTACTCGTCGACGAGTCGACGCAAGTATCCCGGGAAGGCGTGGTACCCCATGGCCTCCAAGATGACTCTGTGTGGGAGAGTGTTGAACGCGTTGGAAATGTCCAAGGACACCGCCAAGACGACCCCACCTTTCCCAACTTCCTCGTCCGCAATAGTCCTCACCCTGGCAATAGCGTCTACGGTGGACCTGCCCCTACGGAAACCGAACTGGATTTCCGCCAAATTCGGCCCCGTCTCCTCGAGGTGTTGAGTGAGGCGAGCAGCGATGACTCGCTCAAGCAATTTCCCAGCCTCACTCAGCAGGACTATGGGGCGGTATGCCGATGGTGAGTCCACCGGACGCCCGGGCTTGCGGATGAGGACCAGCCTGCCCTGCTTCCAATCCTTGGGAAAGTGGCCTTCCTTCACACAGGTGGTGAGTAGCGCACGGAATCTCTCGTCCAGACCGCCCTCCTTGAGGGCCAAGACCCACGCCTTCCCCGGGATGCCGTCGGGACCGGGAGCTGTGTTCTTCGCGCTGAGGCGAAGAACCGCCCTATTCAGTTCGCCCTCGGACACCTCGGGAGGATCCTCGATTGGAGTCGGCTGCACCGCACGATCTTGTGTGCGAGGAGCATCGCCCTCCGCCCTGACAGGAAACAGGGTCTCCACCACTCTCGCGAGCGTCTCCGCTTCCATCTCAGATGTGAGCGGAGGGGCCCAGGGGCGAAGCTTGCTCATGACGAGCTTGTACGGCCTGCCCCATGGGTCCCGCTCGAGCGAGTCGACCAGCTCCTGCCAGGCGCGCTCCTTCGCTGCACCGATCTCCGCTCTCAAGGCTTTCTTGGCCCCTTGGAAGGCGGCGAAAAGTCTGTCAATTATGGATGCGGATCTGTTGCGACGACGAGCTCGGGTGTACTGGCGTCGTGCTTTCACGCATGCCGCTCGGAGCTGTTGCAGCTCTGGCGACCACCAGTACACCTGTCGACGGGGCGGCAGTTTTCCGACGCGAGGCATGGCGACGTCGCAGACGTGCGTCATTGCCTCGCGGAACCATTGCGCCTCCAGATCCGCATCGGTCTCGTCCGGTATGTCAATCCAGGATTCAACGAGGGACGCCTCCACGAGAGCGTCTCTTTCCAGCTTTTTGAGTGCCCACCTGGGCCCGATCTCTGACGGGATATGTCTGGGGCTGTTCGGGTCTGTCGAGTGGGCGGAGACGGAGAACCGGATGTACCGGTGGTCCGACAAAGTCTCGACGCCTTCTTCGACTACCCAGCCCCGGACACGGCGGGCCAGGGCGGGGCTCGCGAACGTGACATCCACGACGGAACCGCCCTGATGCCGCACGCAAGTGTTAGACGTACCCCTATTCAGTACGCACATGTTGCTACTGGAAAGCCACTCCTCGAGGACAGCGCCCCTCGCGTCTGTGAGAGATGATCCCCACGCCGTCGACTTCGCATTCAGGTCTCCGGCTAGAAGTACCTGATGCGGACGACACCAGCCTAAAAGGATGTCTATTTCCGCCAAAAAGCTCTCGAAATCCGAAAGCGAACGATTTGGCGAAAAATAGACACCCACGAACACAATGTTTCCGCATAAGGCGGCAACGAACCCTCGACCCTTATACGTACGATCGACGGCGTGGGCCCCCTCTTTCGAGGCCAAAACAATGGCCACGAGCCCGTCCCGGTCACCGATCCAGTTGTCACGATTGACGACCAGATACGGCTCCGAGACGACTGCCACCTCTATCCTCCACTGCGCCAGCGTCTGGACCAACAAGTCCTGAGCTCTGGCGCAGTGATTTATATTAGTTTGGAGGCACCTTATGGACATACTGATTGTACGTCCATAGGTGCTCCATGCGTCCTGTCCGGCAGGCGGTCGGCGGCATCCTGGGACGTAGCCTCAGGACCAGCCGGCCTTCGTCGATTCCATTTCCGTCTGGGGGCCGAACATTTGGGACTCCCCAGACGATGGTTGTGCCGTTTCCCGGCTTCAGCGCAAATGACACAGCGGGCTTCGGAGCGGCAATCGGCCGCACGGTGGCCAGCCTGACCGCACCGGAAGCACTGCTGGCTTCTGTCGACGGCGGCAGTGCACTGCCCCCTGACGTGTCCGGATTCCAGACACCGGAAGCAGCGCAGCTCTCGGGGCTGAAGGAGCTTGACCCTTGCCGCCGACCATCCCACCAGCAGTCTCCCTTCTAATACTTTTTTAGCAGCTGCTACCGGGCAGCCCGCCCATGCCGTCCCCATGCCGAAGCGCGAGAAACGGATCGCCCCAACCTTGACCGATTCCACGGCACATTCGCCAATTTTGGCGATGGCCGCCGCCACGTCTTGGGAGCTGACGGAATCGTCGAGCCCAGATATCAGTAATTCGGTCATCTTGACCGGTCTGGATACTCGAACCGACTCCGCGCTCAATTGTTCTCTGAGTTTGGCGGCCAGCGCATCCGCCCTATTGTTATTATCCGTGCCAGAAATCTCCAATATCGTGGCCCCGGTCACGGCACGACGGAACTTGATATCTTCAATATCAAGCGCCGCCAAATCCACCTTCCGTTTTGCCTCCTCAATGACGGAGGCATAGGTCAACCCCTTCTCGGCAGCTTCCGGCTGCAGGGTGAGCACTACTGCCGCCGTCTTGGGAGGCTTCGTCTTCTTTTTTGTGATGGGCCGCTGGGGCCGACTCGTTTTTGGAGTTGGAGGTGACTCCTTGTGTTTGCCTCCCCTGGTCACCGTGCTCCATGTTCTGTCCATGGAGGCGGGGGCAGGGGGGAGTGGGCGTGGGTCCCGACGAACCGGCTTCTTGGTCACCGAATCGCGTCCTCGGTTGGGTTTCCTGCGCCAGGTATTTTTGGAAGGCGTCGGTGTCTTCTCTTCATTAGCCGTCACTATTCGCGCACTGGTGGCGGATTTTGGTGGTACGGCAGGGCGCTTGGGTTGAGCCTTCCTCGGCGCCGGTGTCGGCGGAGGTCCCTTTCGGGATGCCAGTGGAGGGCAAGGCTGCGGCTCCTTGTTGAGGAGCTCGTCTATTCTGACGTTGAGTCTTTCACTCAGGCATCTCAATAGGCGGTCCTCCTGCGCCTTGAGCATGCCTGGTGTGACTATCCCTTCAGTGTCCAGCGTCGAGGTAGATTGTCGGGGCTGCGATTGTAAGCTGGCTCTGAATTCGGCGAACTCCTTTCGGAGCTCCGCCATACCAGAGCGCAGTTGTGCGTTTTCACGCTGCAGCGCCACCACTTCCTCAGAAGCGGTCCGGGCGGACAAGATAGCAACGTCGCCCCGGATGTCTTCGGTTGCATCCTTCAGGGACTTAATGAACGTGCCCTTAAGGTTACCTGAGGTGGCAGCAACTTTCTCAATCACTTCGAGGCTGGACATCACTCGCAACTTGATTTGCGAGGATGACTCAGCGTCGTTGGCATGGGACGCGGTCAGGCGGGAGCGGGTGGCTCTAGCTTCCGAAGCGAAAGCGAGCATTTCCCTCTCCGCCTGTAGTACCATTTCGGCCTGTTGGGCCTTAACCAATTCGGCCTTAGCTCTAGCTAAGCCGACGTAGTCGCCGGTTGTGGGCGGACGACCGGGCTTCTTGGCCTTATTAACCGAACGGATCGGAGAGACCGTTCGGTCAGACCCCTCGTCAGATGTTTCTGACTCAGGAGGTTTTGAGCCTCTCTTGAGCCAGAAACGGGACAGATTTCTGTCCTCCTCCATTTTTGTAACTTTCACTCTGGCAGAGCGAACGGTTTTTGTACTGCCAGAGGAAGAGTCTCCCGACATTTCAAGGTCCCGTCGGAGGGCCGGCAGTACCTGCGTATCCTCGTCTCCGGTAGCATTAGTAGCTTGCGAAGGCCCGGGATCCACCCTGGCAAGCTCTTCCTGTCTGGCTTCGCACCAGGGACAGGGGCGGCTTCCCTCGCCGCATTCGCAATCGCCGGTAACCAATTTCTCACCAACCGGCCCGGACACCGGTTGACGCCGCTGGCAAGGCGGGTCGCATGTGCCGCTAGTAACCAACTTCACACTCGAGGGCCCAGCTACCCCCGAGCGCCCGGCGTTAGCGGGATCGCTCAACAAACGCGCGCTCTTTCGTGTCAACATTTCATATTTACGAATTGGGAAATTACGTACGGCCCTTTCCCAAGGGGCCGCAGACGCCCTTTCGGCAGGGATTTACACCTGCCAGGTCAGCGCTAACCTTGGTGCAGGTTATACCGCCCGCGGTTCGGTGCCTCCTCGCGCAGACCGAAGTCTACCTCCGCGCTTAGGACTGGGTAACCCCCCAGCCATACAACCCCTCGGCACGCTGACCTTGGGTTTGGGGTGATTTTTTATAGTGGTTTTCTTCCACGCGGTCCGATGCTAAGTGCGTCAGACCCCCGGCCTCGCAGAGTGCAAGGTTACGGTATGTGTTACTCCAACGAAGCGCCAAATGCGCTGTGGCGTCAGAACGCCCCCTCGTCGGCCGGTCGATGCCGGTCCGCCAGGTTGGACCTGGCCATCCCACGACCCGCTAGGGGTCCACTGGCGACAGCCTAGGGCTTCTTGAACAAGAAGCCACGGCTTCGCCCTCAAGGGTAATTTTTTAGAGAGGTTGTCTTCCTCGCGGCCCAACGCTCAGTGCGCTGGACCCCCGACCCCACTCAGTGCGGGGCTACGGGTTCATGTGGCCGTGCAATGTCCGCCCTTAAAAAGACCAGACAGCCACATGCCAGTTTTTGTCCGCGCCGGCCGAAACCGGTACCCCCCATACTGGGGGGCGTTCCCCTATCCGCAACCCGGGGACGCGTCCGATGGCGGACTGGAAACCGCACACGGAAACCTAACCTAACCTTTTTTTTTTTTTTTTTTTTTTTTTTTTTTTAGGAGGGGAAATGCATTTACGCACTATCCCTCGTCGGGGGGACATCCCGACGAGGGGGTGTGTGGGACTCGCCCGGTGAGAGGTACCGGGAATACCCACTAAAACCCCTCCATATTCCAACATCCGCGGTGGTATATGGGGCCGAGGTTACAGATTACCTTGTCCTCAAACCCCATGTACACCGCTGTGTCCACTACGGACCCATCTCGTGGTGCTTTTCGCACTGATCTCCGGTGGCAGCCTACGGAATATGTGTAGGCCGCCACTCCTCACCAATGTGAACCGGGCGCCAGTTGTCCTCTGCTGACGCCCGGCAATCATTATATATTCTGCGCCGTAGCATAGGCCCGGCGCCGTTGTCCCGCTCTGCGGCGTCTCAGGGGAGCAGCTAGGGGGTCCTCTTCACGAGCCCGCTCACTGGCCTCCTTGCTCCTGAGTACCGTCTCACAGAAGGCCTTGACGGCGTTCCATTTTTGTATGCTGTCTAGCATTGCTCTGACGACAGCGGGTAGGGATAAATCCCGGCCGACGACTGCCATCAGAGCTGACCTCTCTTGGTCCCAACCTGGGCAAGCTTCCAGAGTATGCTGGGCCGTGTCGATTGTTGCTCCGCATTCGTGGCAAGCGGTGGTTGGCTCCCTCTTCGCGAAGTTGCACAGGTACTGTCCGAAGCAGCCGTGCCCCGTAAGCACCTGCACAAGCCGGAAGGAGAGCGATCCGGTCCGCCTGCTCACCCACTCCTTGAGGACGGGAGCGACCGCAGCCGGAATGCGGTGACCCACATTCGGCCTCGCCAACTCGACGCTCCACGTCATCAGAGCCTCTTCTTGGGCCTCTCTTCTCCAGCGCGACACCACCGCTGGGGTCGGAGCTACACCTCGGGACCTAGCATCCGCAGTCTTGTAGTAGACCGCTGCTAGGACCTCGGCATCCAATTCCCAGGGAGGTGTTCCAGCAATGACGCACGCCGCCTCCCACGAGACGGTGCGATACGCTCGGATGACCCTGATCGCAACGATCCGCTGCGCGCGTCGCAACAGGACCTTATTTTGTGCGGACAGGGAGTCCACCCAGATCGGTGCCCCGTACAGGGCCATCGATCGCACCACGCCGGCGTAAAGACGGCGGCATCCACTCCTCGGCCCACCCAGGTTGGGCGTTAGCCTGGTTAGGGCGAGCGAAGTCCGGACCAATTTGGGAACCAACTTAGAAAAGTGGTCCCTGAAGTTCCACCGGCTATCGAGAACGACGCCGAGATATTTCAGCGTCGACCCGATGCCGATGGACACTCCGCCAACAATAATGTGGGCGTCTGGCGGTGGCGCCTTGCGAGGTCCGTGGAAGCAGATTGCTTCGGACTTTTCAAGGGCCACCGTCAGGCCCAGGCGCCGTATGCGCCCCACCACCTGTGCGACTCCAGCTGTTGCCAACAGGGCCGCGTCACGGAACGTGCCGCCGCGGGCGGTCACGAGCGTGTCGTCCGCGTAGCACGTGACGTCGACCCCGTGCAGGGTAACGCCTCGCAGCACCCAGTCGTGGCCGATGTTCCACAGGAGCGGCCCGAGAACCGACCCCTGCGGGACACCGCACGACACTTCCCGTTGACAAACTCCAACGCGTGTGGGGTACACGACCGACCGACCCGAGAGGTACTCGTCGACGAGTCGACGCAAGTATCCCGGGAAGGCGTGGTACCCCATGGCCTCCGAGATAACCCTGTGTGGGAGAGTGTTGAATGCGTTGGAGATGTCTAAGGACACCGCCAAGACGACCCCGCCTTTCCCAACTTCCTCGTCCGCTATGGTCCTCACCCTGGCGATTGCGTCCACGGTGGACCTGCCCCTACGAAAACCGAACTGGATCTCCGCCAGGTTCGGCCCTGTCTCGTCGAGGTGCTGAGTGAGGCGAGCCGCAATAACTCGCTCGAACAGTTTCCCAGCCTCACTCAGCAAAACTATGGGACGGTACGCCGATGGAGAGTCCACCGGTCGCCCGGGCTTGCGGATGAGGACCATCCTGCCCTGTTTCCAGTCGTTGGGAAAGTGGCCATCCTTCACGCAGGTGGTGAGCAGCGCACGGAATCTCTCGTCCAGGCCGCCCTCCTTGAGGGCCAAGACCCATGCCTTCCCCGGGATACCGTCGGGACCGGGAGCTGTGTTCTTCGCGCTTAGACGAAGAACGGCTCTATCCAGTTCTCCTTCGGACACCTCGGGGGGATCCTCGATCGGGACCGGCAGCGCCGCACTATTCTGTGCGCTGGGAGCGTCGCCTTCGGCCCTGCTAGGAAACAGGGTCTCCACCACTCTCGCGAGCGTCTCCGCCTCCATCTCGGATGTAAGCGGAGGGGCCCAGGGGCGAAGCTTGCTCATGACGAGCTTGTACGGCCTGCCCCATGGGTCCCGCTCGAGCGAGTCGACCAGCTCCTGCCAGGCGCGCTCCTTTGCTGCACCGATCTCCGCTCTCAAGGCTTTCTTGGCCCCTTGGAAGGCGGCGAAAAGTCCGTCAATTATAGTTGCGGATCTGTTGCGTCGACGGGCGCGGGTGTACTGGCGTCGTGCCTTCACGCATGCCGCTCGGAGCTGTTGCAGCTCCGGCGACCACCAGTACACCTGTCGACGGGGCGGCAATTTTCCAACGCGAGGCATGGCGACGTCGCAGACGTGCGTCATTGCCTCGCGGAACCATTGCGCCTCCAGATCCGCATTGGTCTCGTCCGGTATTTTCGCCCACGATTCGACGAGGGACGCCTCAACGAGGGCGTCTCTCTCCAGCTTCTTGAGCGCCCATCTGGGCCCGATCTCCGACGGGACACGTCTCGGGCTGTTCGGGTCTGTCGAGTGGAGGGAGATGGAAAACCGTATGTATCGGTGATCCGATAAAGTCTCGACCTCCTCCTCGACTACCCAGCCCCGAACGCGGCGGGCGAGGGCGGGACTCGCGAACGTGACGTCCACGACGGATCCGCCCTGATGCCGCACGCACGTGTTGGACGTGCCCCTGTTCAGCACGCACATGTTGTTGCTGGAGAGCCACTCCTCCAGGGCTGCGCCCCTCGCGTCGGTGGAAGACGAACCCCACACCGTCGACTTCGCATTCAGATCTCCAGCTAGAAGCACCTGATGCGGACGACACCGGCTTAAAAGGATGTCTATTTCCGCCAAGAATCCTTCGAAATCCGAGAGTGAACGGTTTGGCGAAAAATAGACACCCACGAACGCAATATTTCCGCACCAGGCGGCGACGAAACCTCGACCCTTGTATGTTCGATCGACGGGGTGGATCCCCTCTCCCGAAGCCAAAACGATGGCGACGAGTCCGTCCCGGTCACCGATCCAGTTATCGCGATTGACGACCAGATACGGCTCCGAGACGACTGCCACCTGTATCCTCCACTGCGCCAGTGTCTGGACTAGCAAGTCCTGGGATCTGGCGCAGTGGTTAATATTAGCTTGGAGACACCTTATGGACATACTGATTGTATGTCCATAGGTGTTCCATTTTTCCCGTTCGGAGGGCGGTCAGTGTCATCCCGGGACGCCGCCACAGGACCCACCGGCCTTCGTCTATCCAATTTACGTTTGGGGGCCGAACACTTAGGACTCCCCAAACGATGGTTATGCCGTTTCCCGGCTTCTGCGCATATGACGCAGCGGGCTTCGGAACGGCAGTCTGCCGCTCGGTGGCCCGCCTCACCGCACCGGAAGCACAGCTGGCTTCTGTCGACGGCAGCGGTGCACTGCCCCCTGACGTGTCCGGATTCCAGACACCGGAAACAGCGCAGCTCGCGGGGTTGCAGGAGTTTGACCCTCGCTGCCGTCCATCCCACCAGCAATCTCCCTTCTATGACCTTCTTTGCGGCTGCCACCGGGCAGCCCGCCCAGGCAGTCCCCATTCCGAAGCGCGAAAAACGTATCGCTCCAACCTTAACTGTTTCGACGGAGCATTCGCCGATTTTGGCAATGGCCGCCGCAACTTCTTCCGAGCTAACGGAGTCGTCGAGTCCAGACACCAATAACTCGGTCATTTTGACCGGTCTGGACACTCGGACAGACTCCGCGCTCAGTTTCTCCCTTAACTTGGCGGCCAATGCGTCCGCCTTCTCGTTAGGCTCAGTGCCGTTGACCTCCATAATAACGGCACCGGTCACCGCGCGGCGGGACCGAACGTAGGGAATATCTAATTCGGCCAAGCTCACTTTCTTCTTTGCCTCCTCAATGATGGAGCCGTATGTCACCCCCTTCTCGGCAGCTTCGGGCTGCAGGGTGAGGACTACGGCCGCCGTCTTGGGAGGCTTGGTTGTCCTATTCGGTATGGGCCGTTGTGGCCGTCTCATTTTTGGGACCGGAGGTGACTCCTTGTGCTTGCCCCCTTTAGTCACAGTGCTCCATGTTCTCTCCATGGAGGCAGGGGCGGGGGGGAGTGGACGAGGTTCCCGCTGGGCCGACTTCTCGGTCCCAGCCGCGCGTCTTCTCCGATTTCTCCTCCTTGAGGCTTTTCCCTCCGTCACCTTTACATTTCGCCCGCTAGGGGCGGCTTTCGGTGGCGCGGTAGAGGGACGGGGTACGCTCTTTTCTGCCGCTTGTTGCGGCAGCGTTTCCTTCCGGGCTCTCTCGTGAGCCAGCGGAGGGCGGAGTTGCGGCTCCGGATTGAGTCGAGGTTCGAGGCCCTCGAACCTTGCGTTCATCCGATCACTCAGGCGGCTCAAGAGGCGTGCCTCGTACGCCTCGAGCGTTGCCGGAGTGATTACCTCGTCCTGGCTTGTTGTCCCCTTACTTTGCTGCAGCAGCAGGGCAGCCTTTGTTTCCGCAAGCTCCTTTCTCACTTCAGCAAGCTCCTTCCTGACTTCTGTCAGGTCGGAGCGTTGCTGGGCATTCTCCCGCTGCAGCGCTTTGACTTCCTCCGTGGCACTTCTCGTGGACAAGATGTTGAAGTCCTCGCGGAGCGCAGTGGCTGCGTCCCTGAGGGTCTTAATATAGGTCCCCTTCAGGTTCGTGGAAGTGTTTGCCACCTTCTCCACCAAAAGGAGGCTGGACGACACGCGCGTCATGAGCCGCGAGGAAGACTCAGCGCTTTCCACGTCAACTACGGGTAGGCTGGAGCGGGTAGCTCTAGCCTCGGATAAGGAGGCGAGCAGCTCACGCTCAGCCTGAAGTTCCAGTTCCGCCCGTTCAGCCTTCAGCAAGTCGAACTTCGCCCTAGCGAGGCCGACATACTGACCGGTCGTGGGCGGTCTACCTCTCCCTTTCTTCTCCGGGGTCCTAATAGGAGACTCCTTCTCCTCTGAAGAGTCCGAGTCAACGGGCCCTGTATTGTGCCTCTTAAGCCAGGCACGTCTTGCTTCCTTTTTGCCCTCGTCGCCTGACGCGGAGAGGGCAGACCCCATGCTTATGGCCGAGGAATCCGACATGGCGTGGTCTTCGGCCATGCCTTCAGCGGACGGCGTCGAATCCACACTGCGGTCGGGACTCAACTCACCAACCGGACTCAAGTCCCGTGGTGACGGCGAGGACGTCTCTGTACGGCGGAGCAGTACTATGGGGCTAGATGCCCTGCTGCTCGTACCATCGGCGAGGTCGCGCGTCGACCCGGCCTTCGCTCGCGCACGCGTGCGCATTCCCTCAAACTCCTCGGTAGTAGACTTCACACCAAGGGACCCGGTAATCCCTTGGCGCCGTTGGCCAGACGGGGCGCATTGGCCGCTCGTAACCGATTTCTCACTCGGAGCCCGAGCTAGCTCCGAGCGCCCAGCGTCAGTGGGAGCGCATGACATACCTTTCTTTGATCTTTCCGACATTTTCATGATTTCTGGGAAGGAGACCTACGGTCCTTTCCCAACAGACCGTAGGAGCGCTTGGGACCGGACTCCCTCCAGCCATTCAACCTCTCGGCACGCCGACCTTAGGTTTAGGGTGATTTTTTATAGTGGTTTTCTTCCACGCGGCCCGACGCTCAGTGCGTCAGACCCCCGGACTCACAGAGCGAGTTTACGGGTTCCCCGACGTTGACCGAAACCATACGTCGCGTCCGCGGACCTAGCAGGTCCGCTACCTACGAGCCGAAGCTCCGCTGCCCCTTACGGGGCCTCCGCTAAAGAGCAGATGCGCTGTGGCGCTATTGCGCCTCCACCAATGCCGGCCGAGGCCGGTCCGCCAGGTTGAACCTGGCCATCCCACGACCCACAGTGGGTCACCTGGCGACAGCGTCTGACTTCTTTGACAAGAAGCCGAAACTTCGCCCACGGGGGTGATTTTTTAGAGAGGTTGTCTTCCTCGCGGCCCAACGCTCAGTGCGTTGGACCCCCGACCCCACTGAGTGCGGGGCTACGGGTTCATGTGGCCGTGCAATGTCCGCCCTTAAAAAGACCAGACAGCCACATGCCAGTTTTTGTCCGCGCCGGCCGAAACCGGTACCCCCCATATCTGGGGGGCGTTCCCCTATCCGCAACCTGGGGACGCGTCCGATGGCGGACTGGAAACCGCACACGGAAACCTAACCTAACCTAACCTAACCAGTCGCAACCCAACTCAACCCCCGAGCGGTCGTGCGTACGTGCCTGATAGTGTGCTCCGCACGGGAAAATTTTTAAATATTATTTTAAAATATTCTTTCGCGGCGAAAACACCCGATATATAAAGTGCCATACATCATTCGACGCGGCTCGACGAGAGCTGTCGATCTGTGTAAACCGCGCAGAAATCGGATCGAAAATAACCGAGTTATTGACGAAAAAGTGCGAGATTTTTGTGGTTTTAAACTTTGGGCGAAAACGCTGCTCGGTTTTGACGTGTCCGACTTTTTTTGAAAGTGAAGTCTTGTGCAAGGACCCTTCCGCTATCTCCCGCTTATTTTTGCGGGTCCCTACGGTCTACGGTTCGCCCACGGTGATCAAAAGTTTGGGCCACAAAGGAGTGATTTCCCACTAGTGGGCCTGTGTGGGCCAACCAAGGGGTCCATAAGAAGCGCACTGAGCAGGCGAACACGCTGGTGCAAGGCTCGTCAAAATCGGACCAGTAGTTTGCGAGAAACCACGAAATTAATTTTTTGGAAAAAATCATCGTTTTTATAAACCCTTAAATTTTCCCAGGAAGAGTGTTGAAAATTTGGACTATATATAAGAAGATAGAGCGTTTTCTCAGCTATCTGGTGTACTAAGAACTGGATTTTTAGGCCTTATAGTTACGGAGATACAAGCAAAATTGCAAGTGACTAAAATTGTGAAAGTTTTCTAATTTGTTATTTTACGTAATTTGAAACCGAAAATGACCCCCCCCAAATTTTGAAAAATTGAGAAAATAAAAATTCTATAGTGTTGTGGTAGCTAAATAAATAGTTTTGGTAAAAAGAACCAAATTTTTTGGACCACGGAAGCTACCAAATTAAATTATCAAACTTTATCAAAGTGCAGGGTCAAGTTAACTGGTTGATTCATTAGGAGTAAAAGACTATCCTGACTCCCAGGATAGCCTGAGAAGGAAAGAAAAATTACACCAGCATAGAAGACAAGTAGCACCATCACGACGCAAAAAATCTCCGGGATCGGGAAACCGTAAGTTACCGAGATATTCCATAGCATAGTGTGTAACTCCAGTATAACTTGAGCTCTGATTGGGAATTTATATTTTTCAAAACAGGTCAAGTTATACTGGAAGTGGTTGTGACGTATCAATCGTAGCGCCGGCTGGTGACGAGACCGCGGATCCGCGTCGGCGTTGTAGACCGTCGTAGCCCGTAGGAGTGGTAGCCCACCGTAGAAGTCGTAGACCCCTCCGGGCGTCGTAGACCTACGTGGGCGGCGTAGGTGGCGTAGACGCTACAGACGCCGTAGCGCTCCGTAGGCCGCAGCGTCGTAGACCCCCGCCGGCGTAGCGGTGCTACGTCACAACCCCCTGCCCCCCCCCCCCCACCTCACCCCCGCACCCCCTCTGAGTCCCCTCCCCCCCTTCCCCTCTGGGGACCACCCCCCCCTCTGGAATATCTCGGTAACTAAGGGACGTAGGGTACCCAACATAGGTATCATTTGATAGGTCTCTTCAAGACCTATCTTTTGGCCCCAACGGTTTTTCCCGGTCCCATACATAAATTGGGAAAAAACCGGAAAAAACTGAAAATATTGTAATTATAGGATTGCGGCTTAGAATTAAGTTAGGTTAAGTTAGCATAGCAATTTTAATAATATAGACTAAGGGATATTTTATCATTTTAAATTATTTTAACTGTATATATTTATAATTTAGGAATTTATTTTAATATTTTAATATTTTAAATTGTAATTTATTGTTTTAATTTAGTGTTTTAAAAATTTTTATTGTTATAATTGCTTTTAATTATTTTATGGGACTGGTTGGACTAATTATCTAATTAGTACCAACCCAGCCCCCAATTTTATCAAATTTTAAATTTTAATTTAATTTAATTTATCCCTTTTGTATTTTAATTGTTATAATTATCAATTGTATATTGACTGCCCCTTTACAGCACATTAGATTAAGTTTTAGACAAGGCCGCTTTACAGCCGACTTAGCATAAGTTTTAAATTAGACGTGGCCCTTATACAGCCCAAAACTTTAATAAGGTCCCTTTACAACCTCCTATATATAACTTTTACAAACTTTTTAATATTGACTCTAATCCCCCCAACATTATGCTTCGCTCACCGTCGGCCAACGCTAACAAAACAAAAAATCAGCCCCAAAGTACACAAAAGACTCCGCCCCCATTGCCAAGTGTAAGAAGGAGCATAGGGGAGTGGGAGACCGGAAAGGTCTCCATCTCCCCCCTGGTCTCAATGGCGGACGACGGGGGTAGACCGCCCAGGGCCACGCAGACGTTAAAATATTCCAGCAGAGTCGCTGAGGCGAGAGCGTGCCTTCATAAGGCAAAACTTCACCTCGGCGGCTCTAGAAATCTCAAAACGGAGATTAAGGATGGAGTGGTGCAGGCCCTGGACAGGCTCTACAACCTCGTAAAGGAGGCGGAGTCAGAGAGTAAACCAGAAAGCCAAAAGCCGTACAAACAAGACAATAAAGAATTGATTGAGGCCCTAAACATGAATATAAGATTACTGGAGGAAAACAGGAAATCCATGGAAGCGTTTAAAATAGAGACAAAGTCAATAAAAGAGCTTCAAGAAGATATAAACAAAATCAAAGAAGGAAATATTAAAATGACCTATGCGGAGGCCGCGGGAGCGAAGGACAGGATAGTAGGAAGATCCGCGCTGCACTCGGTGGTCGTGACGTCGGAAGACGTCAACGACACCGGGGAGCGAGTGCTGGACAAGGTGCGGGACGCAGTGAACTCGGAAGAAGGATGGGTGAAGGTAGAGCGGATTAGGAAGGCCAAGGACAGAAAGATTGTCCTGAGCTGCTCAACAAAGGAAGAAAGGGATAGAGTAAAACAAAGGATCGAAAGAGCAAACAAAAAACTTACCTGCACTGGGGTGGAGAACAGGGACCCGTTGTTGATTCTCTATGACGTCCTGCTGGTGAACGGCGACGGGGACGTCATGGAAGCGATCAAGAGTCAAAATGGGTCCCTGTTCAGTGGCCTCAGTGAGGAACAAAGTAGAATGAAGGTGAAGTATAGGAAGAAGGCTAGGAATCCTCTCACGGGACATATAGTTCTGAGCACCTCTCCGGAGGTCTGGGGGAGGGCGACTGGGCTGGGATACTTGCACGTCGGTTTGCAGCGCGTAAGGGTCGCAGACCAGTCGCCCTTAGTCCAGTGCTCGCGATGCCTGGGCTACGGCCACAGCAAAAGGTTCTGCGAGGGTACGGCGGACCTATGTAGCCACTGCGGGGACGCCCACCTTAAGGTGGAGTGCCCGCGATGGCGTGCTGGGACGCCGCCGTCTTGTCGGAACTGCGCTGGGGCCAAGTTAGGGAATCGTGAGCACAATGCTCTTAGTTCTGTGTGTCCCGTGAGAGGAAAATGGGATGCAATAGCTCGCTCTGCCACACAGTATTGCTAAGGGCACCCCTGCGAAAAGCCCTACTTACGGGCTCTTGCAAGCTAATTTGCAACGCTGCAAACTTGCTACCTCCGAGCTCCTAGTGGAAGCTGAAAAGAGGAAAGTAGCCATCGCGCTCCTTCAGGAGCCCTATGTGGGGGCGGTGGGAACGGTTCGGAGTCGGAGGGGGGTGCGGGTCTTCCAGAACCCTACGCCGGGAAGGGGTACTGTCAAGGCAGCTATCGTGATCTTCGATAGCAGCCTAAAGGTAATACAGTACCCGGAACTCACCACCAATAACATCGTGGTGGTGGGGATCCGGACCGGGGCCTGGACGACCAACTTTACCTCCTTCTACTTCGAGCCGGACAAACCGATAGAACCCTACATCGGGCATCTGAGAGGAGTGGAGGCCAAGCTGGGAGCTGGGAGGTGGCTTGTGGGAGGCGATGCAAATGCAAAGAGCTCGTGGTGGGGCAGTAAGAAAATCGATCGCAGGGGAGAGGAGCTTTCAGGTAGTCTGGAGGAGCTGGGCCTCCAAGTTCTTAATACTGGAGACACTCCGACCTACGACACGATCCGGGGGGGACGGCGTTTCTGTAGTTATGTGGACATAACTGCGTGTTCACATGACCTGTTGGACCTGGTTTATGACTGGAAAGTCTTGATTGGCCTAACGGGCTCGGACCACAACGGCATTGCGCTCAAGTTGAACCTGAAACCGTCTCGAGGAATGGAGGTGGTCAGAACGACAAGGAAGTACAACACCAAGAAGGCAGATTGGCATAAATTTGGCATCAAAATTAAAGAACTCATTGATAAAAATAAGATGGGAGAAGGTGTTGTACTGAATAGAGAAGAAACCGAATTGGCAATTCAAAATTACACTAAATTAATTGAGGAAGCTTGTGACCACTCCATCCCGAAGAGGTCGGCGAAGGAGAGATTAGCGCTGCCGTGGTGGTCCGAGGACCTGGAGGCCATGAAGAAGGAGGTCAAAACCAGGAAAAACAGAATCAGAAACGCTGCGCCTGTTAGGAGGTCGTGGGTCGTCGAGCAATATCTCAGTAAAAAGGCTGAATATGAGAAAGCAGCGAGGCAAGCTCAGACGGACTCCTGGAAGTCCTTCTGCGAACGCCAGGACGGCGAGAGCGTGTGGCAGGGCATCTACAGAGTTATTGGTAGGACAGCCGTCAGAGACGAGGACGCGCCGCTGGAACGAGACGGAAGGGTTCTGGACGCAGAGGGATCGGTAGAGTGGCTTGCGGAGGTATTCTACCCGAAAGACCACGCGACTTCGGATGAAGAAGTTCACCGCGAGATCAGGAAAGCAGCGGACGGAGTGAACGTTGGGGGACAGGATTCTCCTTGCGACCCTCCGTTCACTCTGACTGAGCTCCAGATGGCGGTGAGCTCCTTCAATCCGAAGAAGGCCCCCGGCTCCGACGGACTCACTGCCGACATCTGTGGTCGGGCCATCGGCTGTGACCCTAAAATATTTTTAGGGCTCATAAACAGCTGCTTGGCCCACCACATCTTTCCAAAAATATGGAAAGAGGCGGCAGTGATAGTCCTTCGGAAGCCGGGGAGGGATAGTTATACCACCCCCAAGTCATTCAGACCCATTGGTCTGCTGCCCGTGCTTGGCAAAGTGTTCGAAAAGATGCTCGTGGCTCGCCTGAAATATTACATCTTACCGGGCATAAGCGCCCGCCAGTATGGCTTTGTGCCCCAGAAAAGCACAGAGGATTCCCTCTATGACCTTATGTCACGGGTTCGCGAGAAGCTTAGTGATAAGAGGCTCGTGACACTCGTGTCTCTGGACATAGAGGGAGCCTTCGATAGCGTCTGGTGGCCAAAAATCAGGGTCCGACTGGCGGAAGCGGGATGCCCGGTGAATATCAGGCGAGTCTTCGACAGTTACCTCACCGACAGGACGGTAAGCGTCAGGTACTGCGGTGAGGTACACAACACGGCGACAAGCAGGGGTTGCATCCAGGGGTCTATAGCTGGCCCTTTGCTCTGGAACTTGACCCTCGATCCATTGCTGCGGGGCCTGGAAAGTAGAGGCGTCTACTGTCAGGCCTTCGCGGACGACGTGGTGCTCGTCTTTGACGGAAAAACAGCTCGGGACATAGAAAGTAGTGCCAATGTCACCCTCGCTTATGTTCTGGCGTGGGGTGTCGAAAATAAGTTGAGGTTTGCACCGCACAAAACTTGTGCTATGGTGCTAACCAAAAAACTTAAGTTCGACACGCCACGGCTTAGCATGGGCGGGGTTGACATTGACATGAAAGATGAAATTAAATTGCTTGGCCTGACTATCGATAGCAAGCTTACCTTCAATAATCATGTGGACAGGGTGTGTCGGAAGGCTATAGCGATTTATAAGCAGCTGGGGAAAGCAGCAAAGACCAGCTGGGGGCTGCACCCCGAGGTGATCCGCTCAATATACGTCGCCGCGGTGGAACCCATAATTACGTACGCGGCGAGTGCATGGGCACCCGCGGCAGGGAAATTGGGGGTGGCCAAACGATTGAACGCTTTGCAGAGGGGTTTCGCCCAAAAGCTATGTAAGGCCTACCGCACGGTGTCTCTCAACTCGGCCCTCTTGCTGGCTGGGCTGCTCCCCCTTGACCTACGCGTAGTTGAAGCTGCTTCACTATACGAGGCCAAGAGGGGAGTACCCCAGCCGGGGCTGGGGGACAGAGACGTCGAGCGGATGGGCCCGGCTATTGAGGCACCCCATCCCGCTGAGCACATGAGCCTGGAGTTTGGGAAACTGATAGACAAGGAACAACTTAACGAAAGCAGCGACTACCATCTTCGCATTTTTACGGACGGCAGCAAGATTGATGGCCGGGTTGGGGCCGCGCTATCCATATGGAATGGCGAGGCCGAAACATCGGCCGTCAAGCTTAGTCTGCCGTCCTATTGCACCGTCTATCAGGCCGAGCTCCTGGCGGTGTGCAAGGCGACTGGGGTGATACTCAAACGAGGCGAAACTTCCTCTGCAATCTACAGCGACTCAATGGCCGCCCTCCAAACCATCGCGGCGAACGGTTGCTTACACCCTCTAGCCACCGAAGCAAGGAAAAATATTAGAAAAGCTTTAAAGCAAGGTAAAACTGTTAAATTATTTTGGCTTAAAGCACATGCGGGGCTAGAGGGCAATGAGCGGGCGGATCACTTGGCAAGGGAGGCTGCCCTGAAATCAAAGACTAAACCTCACTACGACCTGTGCCCGGTCTCATTCGTCAGGCGAAGCATCCGCATGCGATCGCTTGAGGAATGGGACCGCAGGTACGAACAGGGCAGCACTGCCGAAATTACAAAGCTGTTTTTCCCCGAAGCTAGCTTATCGTACAAAATTATAAGGTCCATTAAGCCTGACGGCCTTCTGACACAACTGTTCACAGGGCATGGTGGGTTCTCTGAGTACTTGAACAGGTTCAAGTGCAAGGAGAGCCCATCATGCATTTGCAACCCATCAGAAAAAGAGACCGTCCCGCATCTTATATTAGACTGCCCCTCTTCGGAGGCGGACAGGATTGACTTAGAAATTAGGTTAGGAAAGAAAATTAAAAAAGATAATATTAGTGATTTTGTAGTAGATAAAAGGAGGAATGAGTTTTTGATGTACTGTGTTCAAATAATAAAGAGAACCATTAGTAGAAATAAGACTTAGTGTAGAATAATTAATTGCTATTAAATTTTAAAAAGTTATTTGTTTTTGTATTTATTTAATTAATGTATAATTTGAACTTTATCAATTTTAACTGTATATAATTAATGTTTATTAGTTTTAATGCAATTTTAATCTTACTTAGCTTTATGTAATTGACGTATTTTAATTTTAAACAAAAATTTTTTTTAACTGTGTATTCATTAATAAATAAACCACTGACTAAACTCATTCCCCCCTGGAATAAGGAGAGAGCCTAGAACAAAATAAGTAGTAGTTAATGTAGGATTAGGCGGAAATCCCATCCGCAAGGTATGAAAGGAAGTATGCAAGAAAGATCAGGTATGAAGTATGGAAGTACGAGCAGCATGAAAGCGAGAACTGGAATGAAAGGACAGCAGAAATAGGCTTCAGCATAATGCTGGAGGGATTGTTAAAACAAAAAAAAAAAAAAAAAAAAAAAAAAAAAAAAAAAAAAAAAAAAAAAACCTAACCTAACCTAACCTAACCTAACCTAACCTAACCTAACCTAACCTAACCTAACCTAACCTAACCTAACCTAACCTAACCTAACCTAACCTAACCTAACCTAACCTAACCTAACCTAACCTAACCTAACCTAACCTAACCTAACCTAACCTAACCTAACCTAACCTAACCTAACCTAACCTAACCTAACCTAACCTAACCTAACCTAACCTAACCTAACCTAACCTAACCTAACCTAACCTAACCTAACCTAACCTAACCTAACCTAACCTAACCTAACCTAACCTAACCTAACCTAACCTAACCTAACCTAACCTAACCTAACCTAACCTAACCTAACCTAACCTAACCTAACCTAACCTAACCTAACCTAACCTAACCTAACCTAACCTAACCTAACCTAACCTTTTTTTTTTTTTTTTTTTTAGGAGGGGAAATGCATTTACGCACTATCCCTCGTCGACGAGGACAGCCGACGAGGGGGTGTGTGGGACTCGCCCGGTGAGAGCCACCGGGAATACCCACTAAAACCCCTCCGTGTTCCAACATCAGCGGTGTTAGGAGGAACCGAGGCGACAGCTGGGCCTTGTCCTCACGGTCCCCCCGCACCGCTACGTCCGCTGCCGGACTCCTCACTGGCGGATTTGCCGCTACCTCACTAGTGGCGACCTACTGGAACACCTGTAGGTCGTCACACCTCACTATTGAAATGTCCGGACGTCAGTTGTCCTCAAACTGACACCCGGTTGTCATTAGGTTACGTGGGCCGCGGCGTACGCACGGCCACGCCGGCCAGCTCTGCGGCGCCTGAGTGGTTCAGCCTGCGGGTCCTCCTCGCGGGACCGCTCGCTGTCTTCTTTGCCACTCAGGACCACCTCGCAAAAGGCCTTGACGGCACACCAGCCGTCAGGGCTACCGATCATCGCTCTGACGACAGCGGGTAAGGACAAGTCTTGTCCCACGACTGCCGTCAGAGCCGTCCTCTCTTGATCCCAACCTGGGCACTCCGCTAGAACATGGTCGGCCGTGTCATCCGGCGCACCACATTCGTGACAGGCGGTGGTTCGCTCCCTCCTCGCGACGTTGCACAGGTACCGTCCGAAGCAACCATGCCCCGTAAGCACCTGCACAAGCCGGAAGGAGAGCGAACCGGTCCGCCTGCTCACCCATTCCTTAAGCACCGGTGCAATTGCTGCAACGGTGCGGTGACCCGCGCTCGGATGCGCCATCATGTCGCCCCATCTTTCCATGGCTTCTTCTCTGGCCTCCCTCCTCCACCGTGACACTTCTTCTGGGGATGGACTCGCGCCGCGGGCCCTTGCGTCGGCAGTCTGGTAGTAGACCGCTGCAAGGACCTCGGCATCCAACTCCCAGGGAAGCGTCCCAGCAACAGCGCATGCCGCCTCCCAGGACGTGGTGCGATACGCTCGGATGACCCTGTTCGCCATGACCCGCTGCGGACGTCGCAGCATGGCCAGGTTATGGGCGGACAAAGAGTCAACCCATACGGGAGCCCCATACAGGGCCATCGAGCGCACCACGCCTGCGAAGAGACGGCGGCATCCTCCCTTTGGCCCACCCAGGTTGGGCGTAAGCCTGCTCAAAGCAAACGATGTCCTTATTAGTTTGGGAGCCATCTTTTTAAAGTGCTCCCTAAAGTTCCACCGGCTATCAAGGACGACGCCGAGATACTTCAACGTCGACCCGATGCCGATGGTCACTCCGCTCACAGTTATGTGGGCGTCTGGCGGCGGCGCCTTGCGAGGTCCATGGAAGCAAATTGCTTCGGACTTCTCAAGAGCCACCGTCAGCCCCAGACGTCTTATTCGCGCCACCACTTGTGCGACTCCGGCGGTTGCCAACAGGGTCGCGTCACGAAACGTGCTACCGCGGGCGATCACGAGCGTGTCGTCCGCATAGCACGCGACGTCGACCCCGCGCAGGTTGATGCCTCGCAGCACCGAGTCGTATCCAATGTTCCACAGGAGCGGCCCGAGAACCGACCCCTGCGGGACACCACACGACACGTCCCGTCGACATACTCCAACGCGTGTGGGGTACACCACCGCCCGACCCGAGAGATACTCGTCGACAAGTCGACGTAGGTACTCCGGGAAGGCGTGGAACCCCATGGCCTCCGAGATGACACGATGTGGGAGCGTGTTAAACGCGTTGGAGATGTCTAACGATACCGCCAAGGCACACCCGCCTTTCCCAATCGCCTCCTCCGCAAGTGACCTCACCCGAGCGATTGCGTCCATGGTGGACCTGCCCCGCCGAAAGCCAAACTGGACGTCAGCCAGGTTCGGCCCCGTCTCCTCTAGGTGCCGAGTGAGGCGGGCGGCTATAACCCGCTCGAACAGTTTTCCGGCCTCACTCAACAGCACTATCGGGCGGTACCCCGATGGGGAGTCCACCGGTCGCCCAGACTTTCGGATGAGGACCAACTTGCCTACCTTCCACTGGCTAGGAAAGTGGCCATTCGTCACACAAGTGGTGAGAAGGGCGCGAAATCTCGCAGCCATGCCGCCCTCCTTGAGAGCCAATACCCAGGCCTTTCCCGGGATGCCGTCGGGACCGGGCGCTGTGTTCTTCGCCTGGAGACGAAGAACCGCCCTGTCCAACTCTCCCTCGGACACCTCAGGGGGCTCTTCAGGAGAGATTGGCTGCCTCGTACGTTCCCGTACGGGAAAAGCATCCTCCGCCACCCTGGCAGGGAACAGAGAATCCACCACTCTCTCGAGCATGCCCGCCTCCATCGTGGTTGTTAGCGGGGGGACCCAGGGGCGTAGCTTGTTCATAACAAGCCTGTAAGGCCTGCCCCATGGGTCACGCTCGAGGGTGTCCAGCAACTCCTGCCAGGCGCGTTCCTTGGCAGCGCCGATCTCGGCTCTCAAAGCCTTCTTGGCCTCTTGGAAGGCGGCGAAGAGTCTTCGTTGGGTGTTGGCATCCCTGTGACGTCGACGAGAGCGAGTGTACTGGCGTCGCGCCGAGACGCAGGCCGCTCGAAGACGATCGAGCTCCGGCGACCACCAGTACACCTGTCGACGAGGCGGAAGCGATCTCACTCGAGGCATCGACACGTCGCAGACGTGTGTCATCGCCTCGCTGAACCACTGCGCCTCCAGGGATGCGTCCGGACTTCCCGGGGTGTCATTCCAGTTGATGACGAGGGACGCCTCAATGAGGGTGTCTCTCTCCAGCTTTTTCAATGCCCACTTTGGGCCAATCTCCGCAGGGGCACGTCTCGGGCTGTGCGGGTGTGCCGGGTGGGGGGAGACGGAAAACCGAATAAATCGGTGATCCGATAAGGTCTCGACCCCCTCCTCAACTACCCAGCCTAGAACACGGTGTGCCAGGGCGGGACTCGCGAACGTGACGTCCACGACGGATCCGCCCTGAAGGCGCACGCACGTGTTTGTGTTGCCCCTGTTCAGTACCGCCAGGTTATTGCTGGAGAGCCATTCCTCTAGAGTTTCGCCCCTCGCATCAGTGAGGGAGGAACCCCACACCGTCGACTTTGCGTTCAGGTCACCGCCAATGAGGACCAGGTGCGGCCGGCTCCAATTCATGAGGGTGTCCAATTCCGCCAAAAAGGTCTCGAATTCCGAGAGCGGACGATTTGGCGAAAAGTAGACACCCACATACACAATATTGCCGCACAAAACGGCGACCATCCCCCGACCTCTGAACGATCGATCGACCGTGGGGGCCTCCTCCCCTGTGGCCAAAACAATGGCGACAAGGCCGTCGAGGTCACCGATCCAGTTGTCACGGGAGACGACTAGGTACGGCTCCGCGACGACCGCCACCTGTATTCTCCACTGCACCAGTGTCTGGACTAGCAAGTCCTGGGCACTGGCGCAGTGGTTGATGTTCGCTTGTAGGCATCTTATGGACATACTGTTTGTATGTCCATAAGTGCCTCAGTCCCGTCCGGTAGGCAGGTCGTGGAGTCCTGGGACGGAACCACAGGGACCACAGGCCTTCGTCTATTCATCTTGGGCTTGGGGGCCGAACATTTTTTGCTCCCCAAGCGATGATTTGCCTTTCTGTTGGAGTCGGCACAGAGTGGGCAACGGGCTTCTGCCCGGCACTCAGACGCTCGATGTCCAGTTACTCCGCACTTGAAACACTGCTGGCTCCGGTCGACGGCCGCAGTGCATTGCTCCCTGACATGCCCTGTCATCAGGCACCGGAAACAACGCATCTCACGGGGCTGCAGCAGCTTGACGCGCGCTGCCGTCCACCCGACCAGCAGTTTTCCCTCCGTAACCTTTTTGGCTGCTTCAACGGGGCAGCTCGCCCAAGCCGATCCCATGCCGAATAGTGACATTCGGATTACGCCGACCTTCACCGCATCCCGGGAACATTCACCAAGCCTAGCGATGGCCGCCGCTACCTCCTCTGAAGTTACGGAGTCGTCTAAGCCCGAAACGAGTAACTCAATTGCCTTGAAAGGCCTTGAGATTCGGACCGACTCCGCACTCAGTACTTCTCTGAGTCTGGCGGCCAAAGCGTCCGCCTTGCTATTGCCGTCGTTGCCGCTGACACCCTTCACTTCCATTATGACGGCACCCGTCACCGCGCGTCGGAAATGGAGAGAAGGTATTCCCATCGCCGTTATGTCAACGCGCTTTTTCGCCTCCTCTAGGATCACGCGATAGGTTATCCCCCTGTCTGCAGCTCCCGGCTGCAGGGTGACGACGACGGCTGCCGTCTTGGGAGGTCTGACCTTCCGCGGAGCGGGCTGTTGTGCCCGAACCTTCTGCTTAGGAGCAGGAGGTCGCTCTTTATGCTTTCCCCCCTTAACCACCAAGCTCCATGGTTTATCCATGGAGGGAGGGGCGGGAGGAAGTTGACGCGGGGCAGACTGCTCGGCTGTCTTGCGACCTCGCGTCGCTTTCCTACGTCGGGCACTCTTAGAGAGTGCCGACGGCTTCTCTGTCGGCGCCTTGAGTTTTTGCCCGCTAGCGGGTTTAGGCACTACAGCGGCTTTTTTCAAAGCCGGTGCCAATGGTGGAGCCAATCCCTTGTCGGTTTCTGCCGGAGAGCCAGGCTTGCGATTTGCGCGCAGCTCTGGAACATCGAGTCGGTCCAGTATTTGGCCCATGACCCGAGCCTCGAGGTCTTTAAGAAGTCCTGAGGTGACCCCCACCTCAGGGGCAGCCGCGAGACCCTGCCTAGCAAGGAGCAAGGCCTTAACCTCTGTGAGCTCCTTGCGGAGCTCCGCCATTTCCGTGCGAATCTGGGCATTCTCACGCCGCAGTTGGTCATTTTCGCGCCGCTGCTGCTCAATTTCGCGCTGCTGCGCCTCCGTCTCGTCCGTCGTGCACCTTTTAGAAAGGGAGACCGTGTCCTCCTCTATAGTCATAATCGCCTCTTTGAGGGATTTAATAAATCCCCCCTTGAGGTGACCTGATTTCTTGGCGACCTCGTCGATGATTGAAAGGCCGGACCTCACTCGCGATACTAGTCGTGAGGACGTCTCAGCATCGTCTAATCCGGCGGTAATAGAAAGGCGGGCGCGAGTATCTCTAGCCTTGTGGACCGAGGCGAGCAGCTCTTTCTCCGCCTGGAGCTCCAATTCTTCCCTTTGGGCCTTCAAATATTCGGTCTTAGCTTTCGCCAAGCCGACATACTGCCCGGTTGTGGGCGGTCGTCCGGGCTTCCTCGACTTGTTGGCCGAGCGAGCCGGAGAAATCGTTCGATCAGAGCCCTCATCAGAAGTTTCTGATTCGGGCGGTTTGGAGCCTCTCTTCAGAAAGAAACGAGAGAGACTCTTGTCCTCCTCCATTCTCATGACTTTCACTCTGGCAGAGCGAACGGTGCTCGCACTGCCAGAGGAAGAGTCGCCTGACATAGCGAGGTCCTGCCGAAGAGTCGACAGGGCCTGCGCTTCCAAATCGCGTGCAATCTCGGGTACCTTGAAACAAGTGCCATGGTCGTTGGTGGGGTTGCCCCCAAGTGCAGTTTTGTCCCCCCCAGAGTACGTGGGACAGCCTGAACCCGAAGGTCCAGGGAGGGATTCCCCATCTGCGGAGCAGGTGGGACCCTCCTGGGTAATAATACTTTTAACTACACTATTCATAATGGTTTTAGAGTTTTTTTAGACAGCTTCACTGCTGTTGAGCCCTTGGGACTGGGTACCCCCCAGCCATTCATCCCATCGGCAGGCCCAAAACCTTAGGATTGGGGTAATTTTTTATAGTGGTTTTCTTCCACGCGGCCCGACGCTCAGTGCGCCGGACCCCCGGCCTCGCAGAGTGCGAGGTTACGGGTTGCCCGACGGTGGCCTAGACCACACGCCGCGCACGCGGACCTTGAAGGTCCGCCTCCCACGAGCCGAAGCTCCACTGCCCCGCTACGGGGCCTCCACAAACGCGCCGAAGCGCTTCAGCGCCAGAGCGCCTCCTCATCAGTCCGGACTTCCGGTCCGCCAGGTTGAACCCGGCCATCCCACGACCCGCGAGGGTCCACTGGCGACAGCGGTGGGCTTCTTAAATAAGAAGCCGTCGCTTCGCCCACGGGGGTGATTTTTTAGAGAGGTTGTCTTCCTCGCGGCCCAACGCTCAGTGCGCTGGACCCCCGACCCCACTCAGTGCGGGGCTACGGGTTCATGTGGCCGTGCAATGTCCGCCCTTAAAAAAGACCAGACAGCCACATGCCAGTTTTTGTCCGCGCCGGCCGAAACCGGTACCCCCCACAACTGGGGGGGCGTTCCCCTATCCGCAACCCGGGGACGCGTCCGATGGCGGACTGGAAACCGCACACGGAAACCTAACCTAACCTAACCTAACCTAACCTAACCTAACCTAACCTAACCTAACCTAACCTAACCTAACCTAACCTAACCTAACCTAACCTAACCTAACCTAACCTTTTTTTTTTTTTTTTTTTAGGAGGGGAAATGCATTTCCGCACTATCCCTCGCCGACGAGGACGGTCGGCGAGGGGGTGTGAGGGACTCACCCGACGGAACGAATCGCCCCGCCGGTCCTACCCCCTAAAACCCCTCCATGTTCCACCATCGGCAGTGATAATGGGACCCGGGATCACAGCGAGGCCTTATCCCCGGGCCCCACGCACCGCCACGTCCTTGCGGACCCTGCTCCATCGCGGCAAGCCGCATAAAAACTCCTGTGGTGACCTGCGGAACATCTGCAGGCCAACCACACCTCTCATCTGTTAAGTTCCAGGCGCCAGATGTCCTCCTCTGACGCCCGAAACAGACAGCGCCGCCGCCGATAAAGCGACGGACCCACCATCTCTTCGGACACCTCTGCGGAGCCAGCCACTGATTTTTACCTACGGTCTGACCACCCAGAGGAGCTCAAAAACTCCCGGGGACCGTAGGCTGGACCTCTTCCTTGACCAAGGGCCGGTGCCACCTCCGGCGACTGAGCAGGGGCCTGGGTCCGCCCCCCGGGTTGCCCAGGTCCCCAGAACTCAGTCCCCCGACGACAGCTGACAGAACAGCAGAGGGGAGGGATACTGCCCTGCCCCGGACCGTCGGGGTTGCCTTCCTCGTCTGAGTGCTCCGCCACGAGCTCCGCTCAACGGAGCCCGCTCGGAGCCCACCTCGGTGTGGGCCTTCTTTGTCCCCAAAACCAATCCGATCGGTCGAGCAAAGGCCGGTGAGGAAAAAAAGCACCGACCCCTGCGACCGCCCGGATTGCCAAGGGTAAGCCCCCCCACCACGACAAGGTCATGGCCCACCTAGGGGGGGAACCTAACCTAACCTTTTTTTTTTTTTTTTTTTAGGAGGGGAAATGCATTTACGCACTATCCCTCGTCGACGAGGACAGCCGACGAGGGGGTGTGTGGGACTCGCCCGGTGAGAGCCACCGGGAATACCCACTAAAACCCCTCCGTGTTCCAACATCAGCGGTGTTAGGAGGAACCGAGGCGACAGCTGGGCCTTGTCCTCATGGTCCCCCCGCACCGCTATGTCCGCTGCCGGACTCCTCACTGGCGGATTTGCCGCTACCTCACTAGTGGCGACCTACTGGAACACCTGTAGGTCGTCACACCTCATTATTGAAATGTCCGGACGTCAGTTGTCCTCAAACTGACGCCCGGTTGTTATTAGGTTACGTGGGCCGCGGCGTACGCACGGCCACGTCGGCCAGCTCTGCGGCGCCTGAGTGGTTCAGCCTGCGGGTCCTCCTCGCGGGACCGCTCGCTGTCTTCTTTGCCACTCAGGACCACCTCGCAAAAGGCCTTGACGGCACACCAGCCGTCATGGCTACCGATCATCGCTCTGACGACAGCGGGTAAGGACAAGTCTTGTCCCACGACTGCCGTCAGAGCCGTCCTCTCTTGGTCCCAACCTGGGCACTCCGCTAGAACATGGTCGGCCGTGTCATCCGGCGCACCACATTCGTGACAGGCGGTGGTTCGCTCCCTCCTCGCGACGTTGCACAGGTACCGTCCGAAGCAACCATGCCCCGTAAGCACCTGCACAAGCCGGAAGGAGAGCGAACCGGTCCGCCTGCTCACCCATTCCTTAAGCACCGGTGCAATTGCTGCAACGGTGCGGTGACCCGCGCTAGGATGCGCCATCATGTCGCCCCATCTTTCCATGGCTTCTTCTCTGGCCTCCCTCCTCCACCGTGACACTTCTTCTGGGGATGGACTCGCGCCGCGGGCCCTTGCGTCGGCAGTCTGGTAGTAGACCGCTGCAAGGACCTCGGCATCCAACTCCCAGGGAAGTGTCCCAGCAACAGCGCATGCCGCCTCCCAGGACGTGGTGCGATACGCTCGGATGACCCTGTTCGCCATGACCCGCTGCGGACGTCGCAGCATGGCCAGATTATGGGCGGACAAAGAGTCAACCCATACGGGAGCCCCATACAGGGCCATCGAGCGCACCACGCCTGCGAAGAGACGGCGGCATCCTCCCTTTGGCCCACCCAGGTTGGGCGTAAGCCTACTCAAGGCAAACGAAGTCCTTATTAATTTGGGAGCCATCTTTTTAAAGTGCTCCCTGAAGTTCCACCGGCTATCAAGGACGACGCCGAGATACTTCAACGTCGACCCGATGCCGATGGTCACTCCGCTCACAGTTATGTGGGCGTCTGGCGGTGGCACCTTGCGAGGTCCATGGAAGCAAATTGCTTCGGACTTCTCAAGAGCCACCGTCAGCCCCAGACGTCTTATACGCGCCACCACTTGTGCGACTCCGGCGGTTGCCAACAGGGTCGCGTCACGAAACGTGCTACCGCGGGCGATCACGAGCGTGTCGTCCGCATAACACGCGACGTCGACCCCGCGCAGGTTGATGCCTCGCAGCACCGAGTCGTATCCAATGTTCCACAGGAGCGGCCCGAGAACCGACCCCTGCGGAACACCACACGACATCTGCCGTCGACGAACTCCAACGCGTGTGGGGTACACCACCGCCCGACCCGAGAGATACTCGTCGACAAGTCGACGTAGGTACTCCGGGAAGGCGTGGAACCCCATGGCCTCCGAGATGACACGATGTGGGAGCGTGTTAAACGCGTTGGAGATGTCTAACGATACCGCCAAGGCATACCCGCCTTTCCTAATCGCCTCCTCCGTAAGTGACCTCACCCGAGCGATTGCGTCCATGGTGGACCTGCCCCGCCGAAAGCCAAACTGGACGTCAGCCAGGTTCGGCCCCGTCTCCTCTAGGTGCCGAGTGAGGCGGGCGGCTATAACCCGCTCGAACAGTTTTCCGGCCTCACTCAACAGCACTATCGGGCGGTACCCCGATGGGGAGTCCACCGGTCGCCCAGACTTTCGGATGAGGACCAACTTGCCTACCTTCCACTGGCTAGGAAAGTGGCCATTCGTCACACAAGTGGTGAGAAGGGCGCGAAATCTCGCAGCCATGCCGCCCTCCTTGAGAGCCAATACCCAGGCCTTTCCCGGGATGCCGTCGGGACCGGGCGCTGTGTTCTTCGCCTGGAGACGAAGAACCGCCCTGTCCAACTCTCCCTCGGACACCTCAGGGGGCTCTTCAGGTGAGATCGGCTGCCTCGTACGTTCCCGTACGGGAAGACCATCCTCCGCCACCCTGGCAGGGAACAGAGATTCCACCACTCTCTCGAGCACGCCCGCCTCCATCGAACCTAACCTAACCTAACCTAACCTAACCTAACCTAACCTAACCTAACCTAACCTAACCTAACCTAACCTAACCTAACCTAACCTAACCTTTTTTTTTTTTTTTTTTTTTTTTTTTTTTTTTTTTTTTTTTTTTTTTTTTTTTCGAGGAGAAATCCATTTACGGATTCCCTACCGCTGGCTAGACGGTAGGGATATGTGGGACTCACCCAGTCAAGGGACTGGGTCCTACACCACTAAAACTCCCCGGTGTCTCCTTGCCCTTTGAGCGGTGTGGACCGGGTTCTGCCTAGGCAACAACTCCGATCCACCCCAGGGCAGCCTAGTCATTGCTGACTAGGCTTACTCCAATGGGGGATTGCCCAGAGACACCCAGGCAATCCCCAGACGGGGGAGGACCTTGTGCAGGCACACATGGCTGCCGACCATGTGCGCAGGTCCTCACCTAGGACATTTAAAGACGGGCTTCATACGCCCGCCTTCTCCTGCCCTGCCGCCTGCTTCGGAGGGGAGCCGCACTGGGATCCTCCTCCCTCTCCTTCTCAGCTACCTCCTTCTGTGACATCACTGAATCACAGAAGGAGGCAACTGCTTTCCAGTTTGTCGCACTCTCAATCATGGCTTCCGCCAAAATTGAGAGTGTGATTTCTCCTGCGCCGAGGGCTCTTCTGAGTTCCCGTCGCTCATTCCGCCAGGCCGAACACTCCTTCAGCGTGTGCTCAGCCGTATCATCTTGATTGTCGCAATGGTGACATCGCGGCGTTTCCTCCCTTTGGGCGATATGATGCAGATAATGACCGAAGCACCCATGCCCGGTCATTATCTGCACCATGTGAAATGTGAGGTCGCCTCTTCGGCGCCCCGTCCACTCCTTTAATATCGGGCGCAGCGCCTCGATCGTCCTGCGTCCGGCCACTGGGTTCTCCAGTTTCTCGTTCCAGTGTTCCAGAGCCCACCTCTTGGCTAGGGTCCGGGCACGTCGCACGTCCTCCTCAGACGCTCTTCCTCCTCGTGCACGCGCTGCTGTCCGATGTTGGTAGACCTGGGCCAGCACCTTTGCGTCAATATCCCACGGGGTAGTGCCTGCAAGAACGCAGGCGGCCCCGTGGCTTACTGTGCGGTACGCTCGTACCGTCCGGATTGCAATCGCTCTCTGAGGTCTCCTCAGCTGTGCCACAGTTCTTGAAGTGAGGCATTCTGCCCAAACTGGAGCACCGTACATAGCCATCGACCTGATCACGCTGTGATATAATCGACGGCAAGCCGAGTTGGGTCCTCCTAAGTTAGGCAGTAGCCGTCCGAGGGCTGCTGCAACCCTTGTCAATTTTGGGGCTAGGATCCGGAAGTGTTGGTCAAAGGTCCAACGGGGGTCCAGAGTCAGGCCGAGGTACTTAATATGTAACTCGACCGGGATCCGGGCCCCCTCCACTTTGACAGTTAATCCCGGCTGGATTTTGCTGCGCGGGGCGTGAAAGCCCATGGCTCTGGTTTTATCCAGAGCCACCTTCAAGCCCAGGAGGCGAATTCGGCGGACAACCAGCGAGCTACAGACCGACGCTAGTCTGGCTGTATCCTCCCACGTCCTGGCTTTTGCCGCGACCAGGGTGTCATCGGCAAAGCACACGACCTCTGTTCCGGGTGGGAGATTCCCTCTCAGAACCCAATTATACCCCAGGTTCCAGAGTAGCGGCCCGAGGACCGCACCCTGGGGTACACCAACTTCCATTGGGTAACGGTGGACACGCCTGTCTGCACCCTCGTACAAAATTACCCTCCCCTGTAGATAGTCATGGACAAGGGCACAGAGGTAGGCTGGCACTCGATGGAACGCAAGGGCCGCCTTTATACATTCGTGGGGAAGGCTGTTGAACGCGTTGCGAATATCAAGTGACACCGCAACAACAACCTTCCCTTTGTTTGTGGCCTCCTCAGTCCAACCCTTGAGTAGTTTGACTGCATCCACCGTTGACCTCCCCGCCCGAAAACCGAATTGGCTCTCGTCCAGGTCTGGACCTTTTTCCCTGAGGTGTTCAACAATGCGATGTGCGATGACCCTTTCCAGGGCCTTCCCAGAGTCATCAAGTAGAACCACCGGTCGATACCCGGACGGCGAGTCAGCTGGGCGACCCTCCTTGCGGATAAGACAGAGCCGACCCACCTTCCACCTGGCCGGAAATCGACCAGTGGCGATACTCGTGTTGAGCATTCCCCTAAACCTTTCTCCGAGTGGTCCTAGCGCGATTGCCAGCGCTTTGGCTGGGACCCCATCAGGACCAGGTGCTGTTTTCTTCATTCGAGTTCTCTCCCTCACCACCTCAAACTCAAGATCCGTCACGGGAGGGCCTACCGGATCCGTCTCTGCATTAGTCTCTATATTCCCCATCCTCGGAGGATCAAAGTGGCGAGCCCTCGGGAAGAGAGTCCCCAGAACCTCCCTGAGTAATCCCGGGTCTAGATTGGCTGTGGAGGGAGTCAGGCCTAACTTCCCTACCACAGTCCTGTATGGTCTTCCCCATGGGTCAGCATCCAATTTGGCCAGCAATCGCTCGTGGGCTTCTTCTTTCGCCCTACAGATTCCTTTCTGCAGGGCTTTATGTGCCTGTCTATACGCCTGACGAAGCTCGGCTTCTTCATCAGGCGTCCGTCTTGTCCTTCTCCTGCGACAGCGCAGAAGGGCGCGTCGGGCCGCTAAGCATGATGAGCGCAGGGAGCTAATCTCCTGCGCCCACCAGTGGACCCTCTTCCAACGGGGAGGAGGACGCCAAAGGGGCATGGATGAGCAGCAGACGGCCCTAAGGTCATCCGCAAAATGCTCGGCAAGCCCATCAGCATCCCCTGCGAGGTGAGGCGGAACCGCTGACCACTCTCTAACCATTGCCGCCTCTTCGGCAATTTCCGGTCGGATTTTGTTAATTGCCCACCTTGGAAAGGCGGGAATAGGATTGTGCTCCGGTTGGTATCGCGACGCCATGGAGACCTCATACCGGACATACAAATGGTCCGATAGGGTCTCCACCTCTTCTTCAACCCGCCAGTCCCGAATCTGGGCTGCAATTACGCCTGTGGCGAAGGAAACGTCCACAATGGACGTCCCTTGCCACCGGACGCACGTGGGTTTCGAGCCGCGATTCAACACTTGGAGTCCCAGGCTGAGGGCCCAAAGCTCCAGTATTCCTCCTCTCAAATCTGTGCTGGGGGAACCCCACGCCGTAGATTTGGCGTTTAGGTCCCCAGCAATTATCACCTGGTGAGGGGCTGCCCGTCTAACCACCCCCTCAATCACAGCCAGGAAGGATTCGAAATCCGCCCGACTGCGGTTGGGGGAGAAGTAGGTTGAAACAACCACTATACGCCCCCAGTTGCCTGCAACAAATCCGGGACCTCTTTCCCTAAGGGAAAGAGGGGGAGTCGCATCTGCTGGTCTCCTAACCAGCGCCGCAGAACCGTCCACAGCCCCAATCCAGTTGGGGTTATTAGGAACGTGGTACGGCTCCGCCACCACCGCAAGCTGGATCTCCCACTCCGCCATGGACTGGCACAGTAGATCCTGTGCCCCAGCGGAGTGGTTGAGGTTCGCCTGAATTATTCTACTTTTGGGCTTATTGGGCATCAGTCGCTTCCATGGGTTCCTCCCTCGCAGATTGGTTAGACTCGCCTCGTGCAGTCGATTTGACCGGTTCCAGACGTCCTCTCACCGGGGAAGGATTACAGTTGGAACCCCCCATCCTGTGTCTTGCGGGCAGACCAGCATCTGAGCATATAGCGCACTTCAGTTCTTGCTCGCATCCGCTGGCAAGGTGTCCTTCCTCTCCACAGCGGTGACACATTCCGCTACGATCCTTGCTGGAGGGGCATCGGATCACAGGGTGGCCTAGTCCCATACACCGGAAGCATCGCATTGGCCGCTGCTCCATCAGCTGGACTGAGGCAGAGCTCCATCCAACTTTAAGACGGCCAGCTTCCACGAGCTTTCTTGCGGCCTCGACCGGGCAGGAGGCAAAGGCCGATCCTACCCCTCTGACTCCAGCGTGAACTGTGCCAACCCGAATGTGCTCGATTGGACAACCTGTACACAAGACCAGCGCGGCTTTCAGATCTTCGGCGGACACCGAGTCATCAAGTCCGTTGACTCGAATATCCGCCGTTTTTACTGGTCGCGTGACTTTGGCTGCATCGCCAAGAACTGCTCCTATTTTGACGGCCAGCTGGTCTGCTTGCGAGGCCGTCGTCTCCTTGGGGAGCTCTATGATTCGCGCTCCTGTTACACCTGTCCTGAATTTGGCCGGACCTATTCCTAATTCGTCTAATGACACCGAGTCCTTTGCCTTCGTAATGGCATCTTTATAAGTGATGCCTTTCGCCGCTGCCTCCGGTTTCAGTGCCACCACTACCGCCAGGCTTTTTGGCTTCTTAGGGAGCCTTTGGGTGATGGTTTTTCCCTTGTTGGGGGTTTGGGGAGCAGGCGCCTTTGGAGTAGAAGCCTTTTTCTTGCTCCTTACTTCAGTCCAGCCTTCGTCGATACCAGAAGGCGCTTCTTTTTCTCTATTAACCGGTGTTTGAGCCCTGGTTGCTGCACCTCCCGTTTTCTTGGTGGCTCTCCATGCTTTCGGTAAATTAGCTGGTGGAGCTAGCGTAGAGCCCGTATCGTGTTGGGCGGGAATAGTCTTACCCTCCAATCTCTTCCTGTCCGCGGCGAGCGGCGGTCTATGCCTCTGTGCCGGGAGTAGCCTACCATCTGCCTCCAGGCTGTCCAGGCGTGCAGATACCACCGCACCGATATGGGCTGTAAGATCTACCTGCATAGAGGCAAGGGCTTCAAGCAAGTCAGCTCTGGTTAACACCTGCGTGGGTCCCATCATCGCGGGTGTTTCTTCGGCCTGCACCGTTTCCTTAAGGGTATTCTCTGGCCGAGACCTTTCTGAGAATGCCCGCCGAGTCGCCATTAATTCTTTTGTATTTGCCTCCAGTTGCTCTCGAAGGCGCTTGTTGTCCGCTCTAAGTCGGCGCTCCTCGCTGGTGGTCTTCCGTTTTGCCATTGCGTGGATCACTTCTAGAAGTGACTGAATGGCATTATTTATGTCCCGATGGAGGGTTCCTTTGAGATTACCCGATTTGCGGGCCACCTCCGTGATGATTTGGGCATTTGCTTCCGCCTTCTTTGTGAGTGTGTCTAATGAACCAGTAGACGACACTGCCGAGCCGTAGTCTGCCTCAGAGTCCGACACAAAGGAGTCGTACTCCGACTCATTATTTTTCAACTCGCGGTTGGCCCGCGAGTTACCAATGTAATGGCCGTGAGCTTTCCCACGGCCTTTTCCTGATTTAGGAATTTTTGGGGGAACTTCGGCTTCTTCATTTCCCTCTACATCCGACGAGTCCGCCAACGATTCAACAAAGAATTTGTTGGGGCGTTTCAGGGAGGATTGGGACGAGCTTTTAGACATAGCTCCAGTCGCCGCACTGAGCCTCCGCGACTCCGCACGCGTTACCGCCCTAGAATAGAGCAGCTTGTGCTGCTCTTTCTTTGGTGGGTCCTGCCCACTATCCTCACCGCCTTCCGACATGGACCAATTTATGGCCCTGCCAACAATAGAATTGGTTGGGGAGTCCACCCTTATAAGGGGGGACGACGACGACGTGACAAAACTAGAATTTATCAGAAAAAACAAAAGATTTTGACAAAAACGAGAAAAACAGCAATTAAAATTGAATGACAGTGGATATCAGCGAATGTTGCGGATCGCCCTGTAGAGCCAAGAGAACGGCTTCATACAGTGCAATCCGCGACAAAATCCGATAGAAAATGGAGGAACGGCAGCAGATTAAAGGTTTACCACAAAAAGGGAAAAACTTAAATAACACCTACAATTTTGATCAAACACCAAGAGTCAACTATCCTGCAGTGGCCCTGAAAAGGGCCCTTTCGAACTGCAGGGGTTAACGAAGGAAAAACCAAGAAAATTTTCAAAACAAAAATTTCAAAAAACACATTAAATTCCGTAATTCGTAAACGAATGGCAGAAACCACATCATTTAACCCACCAAAATGAAGGGCTCGGCGAGGCGCAACTTTTCCTCATACACTCCGTAGAGATCCGAGCTAAAAATTGCGACCCAACCTAACCTAACCTAACCTAACCTAACCTAACCTAACCTAACCTAACCTAACCTAACCTAACCTAACCTAACCTAACCTAACCTAACCTAACCTAACCTAACCTAACCTAACCTAACCTAACCTAACCTAACCTAACCTAACCTAACCTAACCTAACCTAACCTAACCTAACCTAACCTAACCTAACCTAACCTAACCTAACCTAACCTAACCTAACCTAACCTAACCTAACCTAACCTAACCTAACCTAACCTAACCTAACCTAACCTAACCTAACCTAACCTAACCTAACCTAACCTAACCTAACCTAACCTAACCTAACCTAACCTAACCTAACCTAACCTAACCTAACCTAACCTAACCTAACCTAACCTAACCTAACCTAACCTAACCTAACCTAACCTAACCTAACCTAACCTAACCTAACCTAACCTAACCTAACCTAACCTAACCTAACCTAACCTAACCTAACCTAACCTAACCTAACCTAACCTAACCTAACCTAACCTAACCTAACCTAACCTAACCTAACCTAACCTAACCTAACCTAACCTAACCTAACCTAACCTAACCTAACCTAACCTAACCTAACCTAACCTAACCTAACCTAACCTAACCTAACCTCCAGTCGCGCGCGAGCTCCGGCACCGAACGCACGCTCCCCCGGTCGCGAATACACGAAAATTGGCCGCTCCGCGGCCGAAATATCGCGAAAAATAGTAAAAGTGCTCCGATTTACATGTGTTATACATCGTTGGATGCGCGCTTAAATCACCTTTCAAACTGTGAAAAAATTTTGAAAATCGGCTGAAAATTGGAATTTTTACAGTGGAAAAACTGTACGGAAATTTGGTTTTTCGCGAACGCTGCAAAATTGTGTGCTTCAAAAAATCATTTTTGAATGCAAAAACGTGCATCTACATCCCTTACATCGTATACCAAAAAATTGGAATTTCTGGATCACTGGTTTCTACACAGCAGACACAATTGTGAAGTGCTAATTTTCCAAAATCCCGTATAGTGAATTCGGAGTGAAGTGACCTCATACAGTGGCAGCGTACAAGTTTATAGATCAAAACAGTGAAAGAATTATGAAAATCGGCCCACCCGTTCCTGAGCTCTTGCGAAATTTCTTTTTTCGCAACTTTCAAAAATCTGCAGCTTGGCTCCTGGTCTAAGCTCCTCTATGATCTATACACCACTGGATGCGCGCCGCTGAGACCTTTCCATAGACACCTCATTCATCACAATCGGTCAACATTCCACGAAGAAATCGCCAAAAAACCAAAAATTGTAAGTTTCACACGAGATTTCACGCTATACTACCGCCTCGCCCGACTCTCCCAGCTCCGTATTAAATTTTTTATCTTCAAACGTCAATAACTCGACAACCAGTGGACTGAAATTTATGTGCAAGGTGTCATTGAAGAGGTAAAATCATTGCCTATCTTATGGACCACTTTTTTATCAATTACAAATTTAAATTTTAAAATTCATTATTGTATTAAATTAAATTAACATATGTCAATAATTTTGTATCTACTCACTGTATTAATTGCATCATTTGTTACTTTTTAATTTTAAAATTTTGTTTATAGAAGTTTCGTATTTTAGTTAAGTTCAGATTTAACTTAAGTTATCCTGTATATTGTACCCCCAATCATTTTGTCACTCTTTTTTTTTTCTGTCTATATACACTCTAACAACACAAATTTTACACCTTACCTCACCTATCACATCTCAATTAACTAATATTTACATCATATTTTAATTAATTAATTTTCATTTACTCACATATTCATATTTTTCATTTATTTAAAATATCTACCTTAAATACGATAATTAGATTATTACTTCAATTAAATCAACCAATTTATTTAAGCTTTATTTTCAAATTTAATTTCCACTATCTTAATTAATCATTTCATAGTAACTAATCCATATTTTTACCTATACATTTCATAAATATTTGTACTCGACCCCACCCGGAACCGAACCGGCCACCCCACAGTTAAAGTGAAGCTACTTTTGTATTGCACGTTCCCGCCGGCCGATGATGTCATCGCCCCACCGTCAATAGGTACCCGGCGAGCATCAGGTGACATCACCGCCTCTACTGTCCAGTCATTAGACCTCTCCATACAATATTTCATAAATAAACCAGTTTATCAACATTCAACAGATCCCTCTACGACCAGTCACCAGACCTCTCCATACTTTATTCCATATTAAAACCAGTCTATCAACATTCAATAGACCCCTGAAGTGCCAGTCACCAGACCTCTCCATACTATTATTCATATCAAAACCAGTTTACCAACACCTAATAGACCCCTCAACGTCCAGTCATCAGACCTCCCCATACTTAATCTTACACAAAAACCAGCCTACCAACATTAAATAGACCTCCCTATCGACCAGACACTAGACCTCTCCATACAATATTTCATCAAATATCCAGGCTACCAACACCCATCAGACCCCTTAAACGACCAGCCACCAGACCTTTTCATACATTTCCATAGGAATAACCAGTTTATCAATTCTGAATAGACCCCTCAGCCGACCAGTCAACTGACCCCCGTAGTACACTTTTTCACAATAACCAATATAAATTTATATATACTAGACCCCTACCACCCTTACAACACAATCTGGTTTACCTTGAAACACAAAACCTCACGTAACTCCGAAACCGCTACAGATAGGTCAATTCTGACCAAATTTTCAACAAACCTCAACTAAAAGACCTACCATACTCAATCCTCACAAATCCAACATATAGGAGCCCACACCCGACTTCACCTGCCTTTACCTTGTTCAAAATTTCAATTATTCATAACTCCGGTTCTATTCATCGTATCAACACGTGCGACACGTCATTGGATAGGTCTCGACAAGGCCTATCCATTGGCATACCCCTTATTTACCCTGGATGCTCTTTTTACAAATTTCATTTACATAGACGACTTCTTCGTTGCCAATGCCCCTTGCCAGGACCCCCCCTCCGGGGCAACCCCGGAAGTCTTCTTCACCACCCCCACCATTAACGACTAGACACTCTTCAACCCCAGTACAGACCCTTGACAGCTCTTTCTCAGAATACTATCCTAATGTTCATCCTGACTTCTACGACCCCGACGACATGTTCGAGGAGTCTGACTCTAGCCTCCCCGATGTACCACCACCGCCACCCTCTATTCAGCATACTTCCTCGCACAATGCCGCTACAACGATGCCTACCAGGTCCCCTTTAGTGCCGACCTGGCAGCTCCCGGTTACTGCCAAGTCAGTAACGGACTTAAAAAGTTACTTATCCGCTATCAATAGTCTTGTTTCATGCATCTTCCACGCCATCAATGAAGGCAAATCTGTCAATAAAGCAAACAAACAACTCGTCACTCTAGCTGCTGATGAATTACTTCAATGCTCATTCAGATTACATGACTTACTACACTCCACACCCGACGGGAATGAACTCTGTATCCCCCTCACGGGATCAGTTACCCCCGACAGACCAGTGGCTCAGGCCCTGCTCCCGGTCACGGCCAAATCAATAACGAACTTTGGAAGTTATCTATCTGCCGTCAATAGCCTTGTTCAATGCATTGTCCGCGCCATCAAAAAAGGCAAATCTGTCACCAGAGAAAACAAAGAACTCGTTATCCTGGCTGTTACCGAGTTACATAACTGTTCATTCAGATTACATGGTTTAGCAATCCCCCCTCCCCCATCTCGCGACTCTGCCACACTCCCCGGTACCTCAACTCAACTCACCTCCAACGAAATATGGCACATAATGGACCCATCCTCAAATTCTCCCCCACCCACTATCGATGATCTCACTTTCGAAGCACGTGGACAGCATAAAATAGGTATGTCCCTTCTTAACCAGTCCTGTAACTTACGTAACGATCTCAAAAAAGGCATCGCATCAGCTCTGGACAAACTCCTTGACATCGTCCGTCAAGCCGAACAACTAAAAACACCCACCCAAAACCAAGATACCCGGACAACATCTACTCAAACCCCCAACCTGCCCACAACATCCACTTCAACTCACGATACCCGGACAGCAGCAACACAAACCACTCTCCGAACCAAAACACCTGCCACATCCCACGTGTCTAGCTCAATCGCATCGCAAACTTTGGATCTCCCCAATCTCATGGCACCACCAGATACATCTGTCCAAACATTTAAGGATGAAATCATTCAAGCCGTCAGAAGCGAGCTGACAGCTTTTAAAGAACAAATCAAATCTAGTACAGCTCAAAAAACCAGCCCAAACCCTCGCTCATACTCCCAAATCACTGCCACCGGACTCACCACAAGTTCTCCCTCTTCCGCCCCCAAAAGCACTTCCACTGTACCTTCCTCCAACAAACCCGCAATAATAATTACCCCTAAAACAACTCCCAAATCCCGGCAAGATGCGGTGGAAGCTTTTCGTAAAAGTATTTCATTCCGCACCGCCGGATTTGCCCCTGCTAAAGTCCAACCTGTGTCGAATAACAAACTCCGTGTCGAATTTGATACTCAAGACCAAGCCACTGAAACCCTCCAGCGCCTCCAAAATTCAGTATATATCACCGCCGAACCAGCCAAAAAAATCAAACCATTAATAATTCTTAAAGGCATATCTATCAATACCCCCTCCGACGAATTAATAGATCTCATCCGTGCTCAAAACCAATGCATTAACGATAAATTTAACAATGACTCCGATCTCCAACTCCGATTCAAAAGGAACAACCGCAACCCCAACCTTTACAACGCCATTTTTTCAGCTACCCCCACACTTCATAGACAAATCCTCAACATGGCCCGTATCTGCGTGGATCACCAGCGGGTCCACGTTGAGGACTTTTCACCGTTTATTCAATGCCGACGTTGCCTCCAATTCGGCCATCTCCGTACTCATTGCTCCTCACAAATTACGAACTGTGGATACTGTTCCGAAAACACACACGACACTGACAACTGCCCGATAAAAAACGAACCCACACAGCACAAATGCCATAATTGCATAACCCACAATAACAAATTTAAGGACAACACCGACACCAACCATTTTGCTACTTCTCCCCTATGCCCCAAAGTCATCTCCATGAAGTTGCGCATCACAAACAGGGTAGACTACGATTAACATTTCATTACCTTCTCTTTATATCATAACACTCTTGTTTGCTATTTCTCAGCTTGTTAAAATTCTAAGTTCTAATTGTAAATTAAAATTTGTCATCACATATAATCCATCTCTAAGTACTAAATTTATAACTTCCTCTCTCTTCACAATGATTTCACTTATTTCTGCTACTGTATTCTCAATATTGTTAGTTTTAAGATCTAATTTTAAGCTTTTAGTTTTAATTATTAGTAGTTTGTAATCAATCTCCAGCCAATGTTACTCATAAGTCCTTTCTTCCTAATATAATATTATCTCTTCTGCTCCCAATCATGTCACCTCTTAGTAAGACATAAATTAGATTTAAGTATTTGTTTAGAATTAAGTCCCCACAGGGGGGACAGGGGGCCCATTGTGTTCAGGCTCCCTCCCCCCCTTACTAGTTATAAGCGCCCTTGGGAGGGAGGAGGCCCGCTGTATCAAATCGCAAAAGGCCTCCTTCCCTTCTCATTATCTTATAAGCACTATTAAACTCTGCGTTAACAATAAGGCAAATAATGTGATTAACTGACAATATACTCCCCGCGGGGGCGGTGTACCCTCCGCGGGAAATCATAAAAAAAAAAAAAAAAAAAAACCTAACCTAACCTAACCTAACCTAACCTAACCTAACCTAACCTAACCTAACCTAACCTAACCTAACCTAACCTAACCTAACCTAACCTAACCTAACCTAACCTAACCAGTCGCTCTCTGGCCTCCGAGGAGAGCACACGCGCCCCAGGAGCGCTCCGCGAATAAAAAAATATAATTAAACAGCGAACTTCTGTCACTCGGCTGCATTCGGCTGCATTCGGCTGCAAACGGCAGCATATGGCTGCAACCGGCTGCACCCCTGAACATTAGTACCAACACGTGGCTGCGGTCGACTGCATACGGTTGCAGGCGGCCGCATCCGGCCGCAATCGGACGCGACCGGACGCAAAGTTTTCAAGAAAACAGTGATCTTCACCTGCTGCTTTGCTGCGATCGGCTGCTCTGAACTGCGACTGCAGCCGGCTGCACGAGGCTGCATCTGGCTGCATTTAAGTGTACCCTGGATCACGGCTGCGACCGGTAGCACACGGCTGCACTTTACCCCTGACCTAACCGGCTGCAAACGGCTGCAAACGGCAGCATTTGGCTGCAACCGGCTGCACCCCTGAACATTAGGACCAAAACGTGGCTGCAGACGACTGTATACGGTTGCAGGCGGCTGCATCCGGCCGCAATTGGACCCGACCGGACGCAAGCTTCCAAGGCTCTTCACCTGCTGCTTTGCTGCGATCGGCTGCTCTGGGCGACTGCAGCCGGCTGCACGAGGCTGCATCTGGCTGCATTCAAGTGTGATTTAGTGACTTCGGTGTTGTGCAAGGGTACGAACGAATCCTTATATGTGGACTTGAAAGGTTGTTGTGCGTTTTACTTTAAGTAACTGTGTCTCTGTGCTGTGTACTATCACTCGGCTGCAACCGGCTGCGACCGGCTGTGCTCGGTTGCACCCTTATACTGTTGCCCTGGATCACGGCTGCGGCCGGTTGCACACGGCTGCATTCTACCCTGGACCTAAGTAAGTCTATTTCATGTTCACCATCAACAAGTAAGGATATACATATCACTCGGCTGCACTCGGCTGACTGACTGCATACAAGATGCCCATCACCCACTCCCCACCTCGCCGGCCTCCAGCCAGCCAAGAATCTCCTTGTGCTGCCATCGGGGAGGTCCAACCACCAGACTCACCACCACCAGAATCACCTTTGTCTGCCTTACAATGGTTAGACTCAGGCTCCACTACGTCAACATGTAACGACCCAATATCTAAGAATAAAACTGAACCGAGCCAAATACCTAAAGCCCAGGCGGCTCCCTCCAAACCAAACTTTAACGAATCACCTCACTCTGCCACCTATACCAAACTATATGATCTCATAGCGGAAATTCCTAGCATTCTCACCTCCAAAAAAAGCGTCACCAAAGAGATGAAAGAGAGAACATTTAACCACCTTGCATGGGCCCAGGAACTTCTCTTAGACTTATACAAAAACGAGACGTCACCAAGCATTGAGCGCAACCCTATTGCTCCGCAACAACATTCTGATACATCTGTTGACCTCCCTACTATAGTAGAACGTGCAGTTGTGCGAGCAGTTCGCTCCGAATTGAGTCGCAACAAAGCAGTAATGGCAAGCACTAATCAAGCGATAACATATGCCCAGGCCGTATCTAAAACCATCTTGGAACCAACTAGACCTGCTAACAACAACCCTCTACACACCTCTACTAAGCCAGCGCTCATTCTTACATGTGGGGGAAAGGGGGCTCCTAGAGAAGAGGCTGTAAAAGCACTTAGGAATGTCATCAACTTCAAAGAAACCAAATACACAGCATCCAGGCTTACAAAACTTTCCAACGGCAAGACACGTGTTGAATTCGAAAACCAGCAGAACCTAGATGATGCCATGAAACGAATCAACTCCGCTCCCCCATCCCTGGGCATATCGGCCGAAAGCGAAAAAAAGATTAGACCTATGATCATCGCTAAGGGTGTCTCCAAAGACATCCATCGCGAGGATCTAATTGATTGTTTAATCGAACAAAACGAAGAACTTTCCGACCTAACCAAAAAGGATATCCAGCTGCGCTTCATACGAAACAACCGCAATCCTAATCTGTATAATGCGGTCATATCCACCTCTCCGAAAGCATGGCGAACCATCATCGCCCTGGGCAGGTTGCGCGTGGACTTCCAGAGAGTCCACGTGCAAGATTTCTCGCCATTCATCCAGTGCCGGCGCTGCCAACAGTTCGGGCATACGCAGGCGCGCTGCTCAGGCCCCAGCCTTTGCGCACATTGCAGCCAAGGCAATCATGAGCAAACTTCCTGCCCAATATCGGCGGCACCGCCAATCTGCGGAAACTGCTTGACACATAATGCCAAATTTAAAACCGACGGGGATACTAAACATTCCGCATTTAGTCAGGACTGCCCTAGATATAGAACAATGCTTAAAAGAATTACTGATAAGATAGACTATGGTCAATAATTGTGTTAACCTCTACTCTGACTTTAAGCTGATACAGTGTAACTTGGATAAATCCCTAGCATGCTTTCAAGAATTAGGTGCCACCTTTGATGATCAATTACTTAAAGTTGCCATAATTTCCGAACCATATGTGGGGAATGGTAGCGTTGCCAGAGGCCTACCGGTTGCTGAGGTCTTTCAAGTGTCAGGACACAGTGATCGAGTCAGAGCCGTAATATACATTAAAAGGCAATTCGCCATTAAAACCAAAGCAATACTTTTATCACAACACTCAACACCAGACCTTGCAATAGTCAGGCTCACCCTTGGCAACCGTTCACTGTTTATCGCATCTGTCTATCTTCCTCCTCGAATTGACCCTACTCCCACCCTGGACGCACTAGCTGTCTTCCTGGATAGCGTTAATAATTCAAGTTGCATTATAGCGGGAGACTTCAACGGATGGCATCCGGCATGGAATTATCACGGTAATAGCAATGCCAGGGGAAGCATCATACATGCATACATGAATGCAAGAGCTTTCCTCTGCTTTAATTCAGGAGAACCTACCTTCCAAACAATCACCCATAACAAAATTAGAACCAGTAGCATTGACCTTACCTTTGTTTCCGACAATATAGCTGCCCGAGTGACCGAATGGAATACTGACCTGGACGCAGTCGCATCATCCGAGCACTTTGCTATTAAATATAAGTTCCACGCCGGCTCTATCCCCAACGCCTCCCCTCCGACCCCGTCAACCTTCCGCTACTCTACATGTTCAAAGAGCAACTGGGCCAGTTTTAAGGACGTCTTATCATCCATTTTCCATGAATGGGATCTTACAGCAACCAATGTTACCAATCTGTCGGCTTTCGACCTCGACGCATTGGTCCTGAAGATCACAGCGGCCATTAACCAAGCTGCCTGTGAGGTCCTTCCACGCCGCGGCACCGGTAATGGCTCTCACAAATCTCGTGCTCCTTTCTGGACCCCACAACTCAATGCAGAAAAAAGAACTCTGGCCACTCTACGTCGTCAGGTTCTTGCAGCCAAAATTAACAACCTCTCCCCTGAAATAGTCTATCCCCTTGTTACAAAACTTCGCGAAGCCCAGAAACAATACAAAGAATCCATTTGGAGGGAATCCACCACCCATTTCAAAAATTTCTGTGAGAACCAGACCTTGGACAGTGTATGGACCGTTACAAACCCATTGATCCGTTCTGATGGTCTGCCCAGGAGACCCCCTGCTACCTTTACTACTCAAAGCGGTCATACCACTAATGCGGAAGAAACTGCGAACTCTCTTCTCGAGCATTTTTTCCCCGACGACCCTCCAGAACTTGACACTCTGGCCCAGGCCGCTCTGCGAACCAATTACAGCACCATCCCGCCCACCGATGATGATCCTCCTTTCACTACAGATGAAATACTGGAGGCCATCCGGGGTATGTCTCCCAAAAAATCACCTGGCATTGATGGACTCACAGCAGACATTTGTCTAATTGCCGTTGAAAGTTTTCCCGATCTATTCACTAAATTGTACAACAGATGCCTTAGTTTGGGCCACTTCCCTAGAAGCTGGAAGATGGCTATAGTCAAAATTATTCCCAAACCAGGGACTGACGGTGGTGACTCTCTGAAGTCTCACCGCCCCATCGGACTCATATGCGTATTCGGCAAACTACTTGAAAAGCTTTTTACCGACCGCCTCACCCACCACTTGGCCACTACTGGCAATCTATCCCCTGTGCAATATGGATTCAAACGCCATACCTCCACCCTTCACGCACTCCAAGACGCCATAGATTTCATCAAGAGTAGCCGGGCTTCTGGCTCGTTATGTATCGCTGTCTCCTTGGACATTAAATCGGCATTTAATCGGGCCTGGTGGCCCTCCATCCTCCAAAGACTTCGAGATACTAACTGTCCAGCCAACATCTCCAAATTAATTGCCCATTACTTACAAGACCGTACGGTCCTACTTAACTACGCTGGAACAAGTGTTTATAGGAAAATGCATCGAGGATGTGTTCAGGGCTCTGTGTGTGGACCAGCACTCTGGAACCTGATCTTAGACGAACTCCTAGAACTGAAACTGCCTGACGGTTGCCGCATCCAGGCATATGCCGATGATGTGTTGCTTCTGGTCACAGGCAAAGACGCCACATCCCTTCAGGATGCTGCTTGCACTGCTTTGAATCACATTGCGGCTTGGGGAGAGGGGGTAAAGCTTGAATTTGCCCCTAATAAAACACAAGCACTGGCTTTCACACCTAAGTCCGCCAGGGTCAGTCTACGCATGGGGCACAGTCTCATCCCCTTCTCACAGCATTTTAAGCTCTTAGGAGTCGTCATCGACAACCGGCTTAATTTCGGGCCCCATATTAAACATATCGTGTCCAAAGCCAAAAGATTATTCCAACGACTTTGTCTCTTCGTTCGCCCTTCATGGGGCCTTCACCCGGAAAACATCAGCGCCATCTATCAACATGCGATTGTTCCAATGGTAACATACGCTGCTGGAATATGGGGCCATATTGTCAATAGACCCATTCACCAGAAACCCCTAACCATGCTTCAGAGAGGATTCGCCATACGCGCAATCCGTGCCTACCGTACTGTCTCTGCCAATGCGGCCTTGGCTTTGGCCTCGTTTCGTCCACTTGACCTTGAAATCCTGTGTGTCGCAGAAGCAGAGAGAACTCGTCTTAGAGGCACTACTAACCTTTTACCAAAAGATCTGCCATTGGAATCCCCCGCTTCTATATCTGACTTGCCGCACCCTGCCTCACGGATATCCCCGAGTTACAGCGTAGCAAACACCACGGAAGAAGTCGACACAATAAGTCACCCAAACACTGTAAGATTATATACTGATGGAAGCAAAAAGGAGGACGAAACGGTTGGGGCGGCTGTGGTGGCATTCACAGGCACCAATGCACACCCTGTCACACACATCCGAAAATTTAAACTACATAGCGCATGCAATGTATTTCAAGCTGAACTGTTTGCTATATGGAAGGCGTGCCAGCTGGCTGCCGCCAAAGGATACTCTGACGCCTTAATCTGCTCGGACTCCCTCTCTGCTTTACAAGCATTACAATACCGTAACAGCACCAGCCCTCTTATCCTTCAAATACATAAAACAATTATTCATCACGCACACACCGGCACAATACGTTTCTGCTGGGTCAAGGGCCACGCAGGAATTCCCGGGAATGAAAGGGCTGATATGGAGGCGGGTGCCGCTGCCAGCCTCAGAAAACTACCTGATTATCTTCATTTCCCCATCTCATACGTCAAGAGAGTCGCTCGCACTCGAGCTGATAAAGAATGGGAAAAACGTTACCTCGTAACCCCGCAGGGCAGTCACACACGCAGTATTTTTCCCACATTACAGCATATTAGAAATTTTCTCACTCACTCCAACGTCTCTTTCTTTCTCTCGCAATTTCTCACGGGTCATGGTGCACATCGCACTTACCTCCACAGATTCAAAATCGCCCCTGTTGAATCCTGCCCTTGTGACGCATCAACCCCACAAGACCCTCTACATCTCCTCACTTCGTGCCCGCGCTTTTCTGCAAAGCGCCATCAATACTTGGCTGAATGCTCTTGGAGCAGGACGAACCCCTTTGATTTCACGATAATCGCTCAAAAAGCCAGACTGGTGAAACTTGTAGTTGAATTCATTGAACACATATATAAAAACCTAAAAACATTCAACGCAAATTAAATAAAGAATTTTGCACAGTGTCAGATGGCAAACGAACACCCATGTGCATGAGCATATATATATATACATATACATACTTCTTTGCACTTATCAGCACTCTGAACCCATCCTAAGTGTAAAGCACACGCGTCCTGGAGCACTCCGCGAATCAGACCATTAAATAAGTAATTCATTGACATACCTGACCCAGAATGAACGAATAAAATAGGCAACGCTATCATTCTCCCCAAATTGTGACTGCTGGTTATAATAAATAAAATAGATTAAACAACAATTTTTAATTAATGCAAATAGCATAACTTAATATATATAAGCATATAAAATTAAAGAACACCTGTAAATAATTTTAACATTCGACGAACACTTGTTAATCATAATTGAATAACAACCGTAATTGCAAAGAACATATAGAATAGATAGATAAGTTAGATTATAATATAGAATCATAAGTTATACTATAAGATAATATACTTCCTCTTCTGTATTTAGTTAAGACCTTAGTATATATCCATGTACAAAAATTACTTATAAAATAGATTTTGTATTAACCTTCATCTTAAGCTAATGCAATTTAGACACTTAGTGCTAACTAAATCAATATTAATGTAAATTGCAAAATATACACAAACTAACAGAATTAATAAATACTTTGTAACTACTTCTAAGTTAGATTATAAGATGTTTAGGATTAAGTTTCTCTTCCTTCCGGTCCTTCTCGACCTCTACTATCCTCCACTATGAGGAGCTTCCCTTCACTATTTCTTTCCTATTATAAAACCTTATTCTTCATTTCCGGAATATAGGTTTCTCTCGACCTATATTCTTTCTATCTATCCCCCTGTCCTCTTTTACCAACCCCCTTGCTAGCATCTAGAAGCAGCATCGGGATATTGTTAAGAATCATTTACAAAACTCTGCGATAGCACGTAAGGAAAATAATGTGATCAATTGACAATATACTCCCCGCGGGGGCGGTGTACCCTCCGCGGGAAATCAAAAAAAAAAAAAAAAAAAAAAAAAAAAACCTAACCTAACCTAACCTAACCTTTTTTTTTTTTTTTTTTTTTTAGGAGGGGAAATGCATTTACGCACTATCCCTCGTCGGGGGGACATCCCGACGAGGGGGTGTGTGGGACTCGCCCGGTGAGAGGCACCGGGAATACCCACTAAAACCCCTCCATATTCCAACATCCGCGGTGGTATATGGGGCCGAGGTTACAGATTGCCTTGTCCTCAAACCCCATCTACACCGCTGTGTCCACTACGGACCCGTCGTCTGGTGCTTTTGGCACTGTTTCTCTGGTGGCAGCCTACGGAATATGTATAGGCCGCCACCCCTCAGCAATGTGAACCGGGCGCCAGTTGTCCTCTACTGACGCCCGGCAGTCATTATGTAGTCTGCGCCGCAGTATAGGCGCGGCGCCGTTGTCCTGCTCTGCGGCGTCTCAGGGGAACAGCCAAGGGGTCTACTTCGCGAGTCCGCTCGCTGGCCTCCTTGCTCCTGAGCACCGTCTCACAGAAGGCCTTGACGGCGTTCCATTTTTGTGTGCTGTCTAGCATTGCTCTGACGACAGCGGGTAGGGATAAATCCCGGCCGACGACTGCCGTCAGAGCTGACCTCTCATTGTCCCAACCTGGGCAAACTTCCAGAGTATGCTGGGCCGTATCAATCGTTGCCCCGCACTCGTGGCAAGCGGTGGTTGGCTCCCTCTTCGCGACGTTGTACAGGTACTGTCCGAAGCAGCCGTGCCCCGTAAGCACCTGCACAAGCCGGAAGGAGAGCGATCCGGTCCGCCTGCTCACCCACTCCTTGAGGACGGGAGCGACCGCAGCCGAAATGCGGCGACCCGCATTCGGCCTCGCCAACTCGACGCTCCACGTCATCAGAGCCTCTTCTTGGGCCTCTCTTCTCCAGCGCGACACCACCGCTGGGGTCGGAGCTACACCTCGGGCCCTAGCATCCGCAGTCTTGTAGTAGACCGCTGCTAGGACCTCGGCATCCAATTCCCAGGGGGGTGTTCCAGCAATAAGGCACGCCGCCTCCCAGGAGACGGTGCGATACGCTCGGATGACCCTGATCGCAGCGATCCGCTGCGCGCGACGCAACAGGACCTTATTTTGCGCTGACAGGGAGTCCACCCAGATCGGTGCCCCGTACAGGGCCATCGATCGCACCACGCCTGCGTAGAGACGGCGGCATCCACTCCTTGGCCCACCCAGGTTGGGCGTTAGCCTGGCTAGGGCTAACGATGTCCGGACCAATTTGGGAACCAACTTAGAGAAGTGGTCCCTGAAGTTCCACCGGCTATCGAGAACGACGCCGAGATATTTCAACGTCGACCCGATGCCGATGGACACTCCGCTCACAATAATGTGGGCGTCTGGCGGTGGCGCCTTGCGAGGTCCGTGGAAGCAAATTGCTTCGGACTTTTCAAGGGCCACCGTCAGGCCCAGGCGCCGTATGCGCCCCACCACCTGTGCGACTCCGGCGGTTGCCAACAGGGCCGCGTCACGGAACGTGCCACCGCGGGCGGTCACTAGCGTGTCGTCCGCGTAACACGTGACGTCGACCCCGTGCAGGGTAACGCCCCGCAGCACCCAGTCGTAGCCGATGTTCCACAGGAGCGGCCCGAGAACCGACCCCTGCGGGACACCGCACGACACTTCCCTTTGACAAATTCCAACGCGTGTGGGGTACACGACCGACCGACCCGAGAGGTACTCGTCGACGAGTCGACGCAAGTATCCCGGGAAGGCGTGGTACCCCATGGCCTCCGAGATGACTCTGTGTGGGAGAGTGTTGAACGCGTTGGAAATGTCTAAGGACACCGCCAAGACGACCCCGCCTTTCCCAACTTCCTCTTCCGCTATAGTCCTCACCCTGGCAATCGCGTCCACGGTGGACCTGCCCCTGCGGAAACCGAACTGGATCTCCGCCAAGTTCGGCCCCGTCTCCTCGAGGTGTTGAGTGAGGCGGGCAGCGACAACTCGCTCGAGCAGTTTCCCAGCCTCACTCAGCAGGACTATGGGGCGGTATGCCGATGGTGAGTCCACCGGTCGCCCAGGCTTGCGGATGAGGACCAGCCTGCCCTTCTTCCACTCCTTGGGAAAGTGGCCTTTCTTCACACAGGTGGTGAGTAGCACACGGAATCTCTCTTCCAAGCCGCCCTCCTTGAGAGCCAAGACCCACGCCTTCCCCGGGATGCCGTCGGGACCGGGAGCTGTGTTCTTCGCGCTTAGACGAAGAACCGCCCTATCAAGTTCTCCCTCGGACACCTCGGGGGGATCCTCGGTCGGGATCGGCAGCACCGTACGATCCTGTACGTTGGGAGCATCGCCCTCCGCCCTGCCAGGAAACAGAGTCTCCACCACTCTTTCGAGCGTCTCCGCCTCCATCTCGGATGTAAGCGGAGGGGCCCAGGGGCGAAGCTTGCTCATGACGAGCTTGTACGGCCTGCCCCATGGGTCCCGCTCGAGCGAGTCGACCAGCTCCTGCCAGGCGCGCTCCTTTGCTGCACCGATCTCCACTCTCAAGGCTTTCTTGGCCCCTTGGAAGGCGGCAAAAAGTCCATCAATTATGGATGCGGATCTGTTGCGACGACGAGCTCGGGTGTACTGGCGTCGTGCTTTCACACATGCCGCTCGGAGCTGTTGCAGCTCTGGCGACCACCAGTACACCTGTCGACGGGGCGGCAGTTTTCCGACGCGAGGCATGGCGACGTCGCCGACGTGCGTCATTGCCTCGCGGAACCATTGCGCCTCCAGATCCGCATCGGTCTCGTCCGGTTTGTTCATCCATGATTCAACGAGGGACGCCTCCACAAGAGCGTCTCTCTCCAGCTTTTTGAGCGCCCATCTGGGCCCGATCTCCGACAGGACACCTCTCGGGCTGTTCGGGTCTGTCGAGTGGGGGGAGATGGAAAACCGTATGTACCGGTGATCCGATAAAGTCTCGACCTCCTCCTCGACTACCCAGCCCCGAACACGGCGGGCGAGGGCGGGGCTCGCGAACGTGATGTCCACGACGGATCCGCCCTGATGCCGCACACACGTGTTGGAAGTGCCCCTGTTCAGCACGCACATGTTGTTGCTGGAGAGCCACTCCTCAAGAGCTGCGCCCCTCGCGTCAGTGAGAGACGATCCCCACACCGCCGACTTCGCATTCAGGTCTCCGGCTAGGAGCACCTGATGCGGACGACACCAGCCTAGAAGGATGTCTATTTCCGCCAAAAAGCCCTCGAACTCCGAGAGCGGACGATTTGGCGAAAAATAGACACCCACGAACACGATGTTCCCGCACCAGGCGGCGACGAACCCTCGACCCTTGTACGATCGATCGACGGTGTAGGCCCCCTCTCCCGTAGCCAAAACAATGGCGACGACTCCGTCCCGGTCACCGATCCAGTTGTCACGATTGACGACCAGATACGGCTCCGAGACGACTGCCACCTGTATACTCCACTGCGCCAGTGTCTGGACAAGCAAGTCCTGGGCTCTGGCGCAGTGATTTATATTAGCTTGGAGACACCTTATGGACATACTGATTGTACGTCCATAGGTGCTCCATGCGTCCTGTCCGGCAGGCGGTCGGCAGCATCCTGAGACGTAGCCTCAGGACCAGCCGGCCTTCGTCGATTCCATTTTCGTCTGGGGGCCGAACATTTGGGACTCCCCAGACGATGGTTGTGCCGTTTCCCGGCCTCCGCACAGAGAACACAGCGGGCCTCGGAGCGACAGTCTGCCGCTCGGTGGCCGGCCTCACCGCACCGGAAGCACTGCTGGCTTCTGTCGACGGCGGCAGTGCACTGCCCCCTGACGTGTCCAGATTCCAGACACCGGAAGCAGCGCAGCTCTCGGGGCTGAAGGAGCTTAACCCTTGCCGCCGACCATCCCACCAGCATTCTCCCTTCTAGTACTTTTTTAGCAGCTGCCACCGGGCAGCCCGCCCATGCCGTCCCCATGCCGAAGCGCGAAAAACGGATCGCCCCAACCTTGATCGATTCCACGGCACATTCGCCAATTTTGGCGATGGCCGCCGCCACATCTTCGGAGCTGACGGAGTCGTCGAGCCCAGATATCAGAACTTCGGTCATCTTGACCGGTCTGGATACTCGGACGGACTCCGCGCTCAATTCTTCCCTGAGTTTGGCGGCCAGCGCATCCGCCCTATTGTCATTATTCGTGCCGGAAATCTCCAATATCGTGGCACCGGTCACGGCACGACGGAACTTGATGTCTTCAATGTCAAGCGCCGCCAAGTCCACCTTCCGTTTTGCCTCCTCAATGACGGAGGCATAGGTCAACCCCTTCTCGGCAGCTTCCGGCTGCAGGGTGAGCACTACTGCCGCCGTCTTGGGAGGCTTCGTCTTCTTTTTTGTGATGGGCCGCTGGGGCCGACTCGTTTTTGGAGTTGGAGGTGACTCCTTGTGTTTGCCTCCCCTGGTCACCGTGCTCCATGTTCTGTCCATGGAGGCGGGGGCAGGGGGGAGTGGGCGTGGTTCCCGACGAACCGGTTTCTTGGTCACCGCCTCGCGTCCTCGGTTGGGTTTCCTGCGCCAGGTATTTTTGGAAGGCGTCGGTGTCTTCTCTTCATTAGCCGTCGCTATTCGCGCACTGGTGGCGGATTTTGGCGGTACGGCAGGGCGCTTGGGTTGAGCCTTCCTCGGCGCCGGTGTCGGCGGAGGTCCCTTTCGGGATGCCAGTGGAGGGCAAGGCTGCGGCTCCTTGTTCAGGAGCTCGTCTATTCTGACGTTGAGTCTTTCACTCAGGCATCTCAATAGGCGGTCCTCCTGCGCCTTGAGCATGCCTGGTGTGACTATCCCTTCAGTGTCCAGCGTCGAGGTAGATTGTCGGGGCTGCGATTGTAAGCTGGCTCTGAATTCGGCGAACTCCTTTCGGAGCTCCGCCATACCAGAGCGCAGTTGTGCGTTTTCACGCTGCAGCGCCACCACTTCCTCAGAAGCGGTCCGGGCGGACAAGATAGCAACGTCGCCCCGGATGTCTTCGGTTGCATCCTTCAGGGACTTAATGAACGTGCCCTTAAGGTTACCTGAGGTGGCAGCAACTTTCTCAATAACTTCGAGGCTGGACATCACTCGCAACTTGATTTGCGAGGATGACTCAGCGTCGTTGGCATGGGACGCGGTCAGGCGGGAGCGGGTGGCTCTAGCTTCCGAAGCGAAAGCGAGCATTTCCCTCTCCGCCTGTAGTACCATTTCGGCCTGTTGGGCCTTAACCAATTCGGCCTTAGCTCTAGCTAAGCCGACGTAGTCGCCGGTTGTGGGCGGACGACCGGGCTTCTTGGCCTTATTAACCGAACGAATCGGAGAGACCGTTCGGTCAGACCCCTCGTCAGATGTTTCTGACTCAGGAGGTTTTGAGCCTCTCTTGAGCCAGAAACGGGACAGATTTCTGTCCTCCTCCATTTTTGTAACTTTCACTCTGGCAGAGCGAACGGTTTTTGTACTGCCAGAGGAAGAGTCTCCCGACATTTCAAGGTCCCGTCGGAGGGCCGACAGTACCTGCGTATCCTCGTCTCCGGTAGCATTAGTAGCTTGCGAAGGCCCGGGATCCACCCTGGCAAGCTCTTCCTGTCTGGCTTCGCACCAGGGACAGGGGCGGCTTCCCTCGCCGCATTCGCAATCGCCGGTAACCAATTTCCCATCAACCGGCCCGGACACCGGTTGACGCCGCTGGCAAGGCGGGTCGCATGTGCCGCTAGTAACCAACTTCACACTCGAGGGCCCAGCTACCCCCGAGCGCCCGGCGTTAGCGGGATCGCTCAACAAACGCGCACTCTTTCGTGTTAACATTTCATATTTACGAAGTGGGAAATTACGTACGGCCCTTTCCCAAGGGGCCGCAGACGCACTTTCGGCAGGGATTTACACCTGCCAGGTCAGCGCTAACCTTGGTGCAGGTTATACCGCCCGCGGTTCGGTGCCTCCTCGCGCAGACCGAAGTCTGCCTCCGCGCTTGGGACTGGGTAACCCCCCAGCCATACAACCCCTCGGCACGCTGACCTTGGGTTTGGGGTGATTTTTTATAGTGGTTTTCTTCCACGCGGTCCGACGCTAAATGCGTCAGACCCCCGGCCTCGCAGTGCAAGGTTACGGTATGTGTTACTCCAACGAAGCGCCAAATGCGCTGTGGCGTCAGAACGCCCCCTCGTCGGCCGGTCGATGCCGGTCCGCCAGGTTGAACCCGGCCATCCCACGACCCGCAAGGGTCCACTGGCGACAGCGGTGGGCTTCTTAAATAAGAAGCCGTCGCTTCGCCCACGGGGGTGATTTTTTAGAGAGGTTGTCTTCCTCGCGGCCCAACGCTCAGTGCGCTGGACCCCCGACCCCACTGAGTGCGGGGCTACGGGTTCATGTGGCCGTGCAATGTCCGCCCTTAAAAAGACCAGACAGCCACATGCCAGTTTTTGTCCGCGCCGGCCGAAACCGGTACCCCCCATGTCTGGGGGGCGTTCCCCTATCCGCAACCTGGGGACGCGTCCGATGGCGGACTGGAAACCGCACACGGAAACCTAACCTAACCTAACCTAACCTAACCTAACCTAACCTAACCTAACCTTTTTTTTTTTTTTTTTTTTTAGGAGGGGAAATGCATTTCCGCACTATCCCTCGCCGACGAGGACGGTCGGCGAGGGGGTGTGAGGGACTCACCCGACGGAACGAATCGCCCCGCCGGTCCTACCCCCTAAAACCCCTCCATGTTCCACCATCGGCAGTGATAATGGGACCCGGGATCACAGCGAGGCCTTATCCCCGGGCCCCACGCACCGCCACGTCCTTGCGGACCCTGCTCCATCGCGGCAAGCCGCATAAAAACTCCTGTGGTGACCTGCGGAACATCTGCAGGCCAACCACACCTCTCATCTGTTAAGTTCCAGGCGCCAGATGTCCTCCTCTGACGCCCGAAACAGACAGCGCCGCCGCCGATAAAGCGACGGACCCACCATCTCTTCGGACACCTCTGCGGAGCCAGCCACTGATTTTTACCTACGGTCTGACCACCCAGAGGAGCTCAGAAACTCCCGGGGACCGTAGGCTGGACCTCTTCCTTGACCAAGGGCCGGTGCCACCTCCGGCGACCGAGCAGGGGCCTGGGTCCGCCCCCCGGGTTGCCCAGGTCCCCAGAACTCAGTCCCCCGACGACAGCTGACAGAACAGCAGAGGGGAGGGACACTGCCCTGCCCCGGACCGTCGGGGTTGCCTTCCTCTTCTGAGGGCTCCGCCACGAGCTCCGCTCAACGGAGCCCGCTCGGAGCCCACCTCGGTGTGGGCCTTCTTTGTCCCCAAAACCAATCCGATCGGTCGAGCAAAGGCCGGTGAGGAAAAAAGCACCGACCCCTGCGACCGCCCGGATTGCCAAGGGTAAGCCCCCCCACCACGACAAGGTCATGGCCCACCTAGGGGGGGAACCTAACCTAACCTAACCTAACCTAACCTAACCTAACCTAACCTAACCTAACCTAACCTAACCTAACCTAACCTAACCTAACCTAACCTTTTTTTTTTTTTTTTTTTTTTTTGTCGAGGAGAAATCCATTTACGGATTCCCTACCGCTGGCTAGACGATAGGGATATGTGGGACTCACCCAGTCAAGGGACTGGGTCCTACACCACTAAAACTCCCCGGTGTCTCCTTGCCCTTTGAGCGGTGTGGACCGGGTTCTGCCTAAGCAACAACTCCGATCCACCCCAGGGCAGCCTAGTCATTGCTGACTAGGCTTACTCCAATGGGGGATTGCCCAGAGACACCCAGGCAATCCCCAGACGGGGGAGGACCTTGTGCAGGCACACATGGTTGCCGACCATGTGCGCAGGTCCTCACCTAGGACATTTAAAGACGGGCTTCATACACCCGCCTTCTCCTGCCCTGCCGTCTGCATCGGAGGGGATCCGCGTTGGGGTCCTCCTCCCTCTCCCTTTCAGCTACCTCCTTCTGTGACATTACTGATTCACAGAAGGAGGCAACAGCTTTCCACTTTTCCGCGCTTTCAAGCATGGCTCGTACGATGCTTGGTAGCGTGACGTCACCACCGCCAAGGGCTCTCCTGAGTTCTTGGCGTTGAGTATGCCAAGCCGAGCACACTTGTAGTGTGTGCTCGACTGTGTCGTCGTCCACATTACAGTGGTGGCACCTCTGCGATGCTTCTCGCTGTGCTATACGGTGCAGATAGTGACCAAAGCATCCATGCCCTGTCAATATCTGCACCATATGGTATGTTAGACAGCCTTTACGACGCCCGACCCAGTTCTTTAGTATAGGACGAATCGCCTGGATCGTCCGGACTCCAGCCGGAGGATTCTCTAATATTTCGCTCCACTGCACTATGGCCCTACTCTGCGCCAGAGTTCTGACCCGCCGCACTGCTTCTTCAATGGCTCTCCCATTTTGCGCCCTTGCAGTTGCCCGGTGCTGATACACCTGGGCCAGAACTTGGGCATCGATCTCCCACGGAGGGGTGCCTGCCAATACACAGGCAGCCCCGTGACTGACCGTTCGATACGCACGAACGACCCGTATCGCCAGTGTCCTTTGTGGTCTCCGTAGGAGGGCCACAGTGCTGGGAGCGAGACAATCAGCCCATACCGGGGCTCCATAGAGTGCCATCGACCTAACCACTCCATGGTATAGTCGACGGCACGCTGAGTTAGGACCTCCTAGATTGGGCATTAGTCTTCCAAGGGCAGCTGCCACTCTGGTTAGTTTTGGAGCGAGGAGCTTGAAGTGCTCCTCGAACGTCCATCGGGGGTCCAGTGTCAGCCCGAGATACTTGAAATGAAACTCGACCGGGACCTGGACCCCCTCCACCCTGACTCGAAGCCCCGGTGTCATCCTTTGCCTTGGTGGGTTGAAGCTCATTGCCCTAGTCTTGTCTAGGGCAACCTCCAGGCCCAAACGACGTATGCGTCGGACGACCATGGAGGTGCCGACCGACGCTAAGCGAACTGTTTCGTCCCACCATTTGCCCTTTGCCGCGACCAGGGTGTCGTCGGCAAAACAGACAACCTCCATTCCGGGTGGGAGGTTGCCTCTGAGCACCCAGTTGTACCCCAGGTTCCACAGCAGCGGGCCAAGTACTGCCCCCTGGGGTACACCCACTTCCATTGGCCACCGGTGGACACGTTTGTCTGCGCCCTCATACAGTACTACCCTCCCCTGCAAGTAGTCGTTAATGAGTGCGCATAGGTAGTTGGGAATCCTATGAAATTTTAGGGCCTCCTTTATGCATTCGTGGGGGAGACTGTTGAAGGCATTGCGGATGTCGAGCGACACCGCAATGACAGTCTCCCCCTTGTTTGTGGCCTCCTGCGTCCATCTCTTCAGGCGGATCACCGCATCCACCGTTGACCTTCCGGCGCGGAAGCCGTACTGACACTCATCTAAATCGGGGCCCGTCCTTTCTAGGTGCTCAACAATTCGGCGAGCTATGACCTTTTCCAAGGCCTTGCCTGCGTCATCAAGTAACACCACAGGCCGATACCCAGCCGGTGAATCGGCGGGTCGTCCCTCCTTACGGAACAGGCAGAGACGCCCCACTTTCCACCTTGCTGGGAACCGACCCGTGGCGACACTCCTATTGAGCACCTCCCGGAATCGTTCCTGCAGTGGCCCCAATGCTATCGCCAGTGCTTTGGCCGGGACCCCGTCGGGCCCCGGGGCTGTCCTCTTTCTTCGAATTCTCTCTCTCACCGCCTCAAACTCGGCATCTGAGACGATGGGGCCCGGCAATTCGGGCTCCGGGGTTGGCATCGGGTTCACCATTGGAGGAGGTGTGAAATGACCGGCCTTTGGAAAGAGGGACCTCATTATCTCCTCGAGAAGCCCCGGTTCGAGGTTTGCTGTTGAGGGGGTGTTGGCCAGCTTCCCCCTTATTGCCCTGTACGGTCGTCCCCAGGGGTCGGCCTCTAATAGCGCCAGGAAGCGTTCATGCGCCTCCTCCTTGGCCTTTACGATGCCTTTCTGCAGGGCCTTGTGAGCCTCCCTGTACTTTTGCCTTAGGGTGGCTTCTTCATCAGGTGCTCTTTGGACTCGCCTTCTGCGGCATCGGAGTAGGGCACGCCTGGCTGCCAAACAAGTTGCTCGAAGTGTTGCGATCTCAACCCTCTTCAAGCGCGGAGGAGGGTGCCACATCGGCATTGAGGCTCTGCAGACAGCCCGGAGATCATCTGCAAAGTGCTCAGCCAGTCCATCGGTGTCCTCTGCTAGGTGGGGAGGGACCGCAGACCACTCCCTCACCATCGCCGCCTCCTCAGCCACATCCGGTTGAATTTTGGCTACTGCCCACCTCGGAAAGGCGACAGTTACGTTAGGATCTTGGCTTAGTGAGGCGGCCGACGCCACCGTGGAGACCTCGTATCGAACGTACAAATGGTCCGACAGGGTCTCCACCTCTTCTTCAACGCGCCAGCTGCGTACTCGTGTTGCGAGTGCGTTGGTGGCAAACGAAACGTCCACAATGGACGTTCCCTGCCACCGTACGCAAGTGGGTGTGTTTCCTCGGTTGAGGACTTGGAGTCCCAATCTGAACGCCCAACTTTCCAATATACCGCCCCTCAGGTCCGTTTTGGCCGACCCCCAAGCCGAGGATTTCGCATTGAAATCCCCAGCGATCAGCACCTGTAGTGGGGCCGCCCGTCTAACCACTCCCTCAACCACAGCTAAGAAGGATTCAAATTCCGCCCGGCTGCGGTTAGGAGAGAAGTATATCGACACGACGACAGTTTTTCCCCACTTCGCTGCAACGTACCCCGTGCCTTTTTCCCTGAGGGAAAGTAGGGGAGCTACGTCACTCGGTCTCACTATTATGGCTGCGGATTTATCCTGTGCGGCAACCCAATTGGGGCTTTTCGGGACAAAGTATGGCTCCGCGACTACTGCTAGGTTTATCCCCCACTCCGCCATAGACTGACACAGTAGGTCCTGTGCCGCGGCAGAGTGGTTGATATTCGCCTGTAGAACTTCTGTCGCGGACCTACTGGGCATTAGATTGGTCCATAGGTTCCGTCCGTGATGCCGGTGTGGCCTTTCTTTGTGCAGCTGATCCAGCCGGTTCGAGTTTTCCCCTAACTGGGGGGGGATTACAGTTTAATCCTCCCATTCGGTGGTTCGCCGGGAGTCCGGCATCTGTACAGACTGCGCATTTAGCTGCAGCTTCACACCCATTGGCATTATGCCCTTCTTCTCCGCAGCGGTAACAAAGTCCGCTGCGATCTTTTGTTGAGGGACACCGAATTACGGGGTGGCCAAGCCCCAGGCATTTGAAACACCTCATTGGGCGTTGGTCAATCAGTTGTATCGAGGCAGAGCTCCATCCAACTGTCAGCTTGCCAGCGTCCAAGAGTTTCTTGGCCGAATCCACCGGGCAGGAGACGAAGACCGAGCCAACCCCTCTTAGACCGACGTGCACTGTGCCGACCCTAATGTACTCAGGGGCGCAGCCTGTGCTGAGAGCCAGCGCCGCTTTCAGCTCATCGGCAGTGACCGCGTCGTCCAGGCCGTTGACGCGTATATCGGCCGTTTTGACCGGTCTCGTCACCTTTGCCGCGTCGCCAAGGACAGCGCCAATTTTTTCCGCTAGTTTATCCGCCTGGGAGGCAGTGGTCTCCTTAGGGAGCTCGATGATTCGAGCCCCCGTAACTCCAGTGCGAAACTTGGCCGGTCCAATGCCCAAAGCATCTAGTGAGACCGAGGCCTTTGCCTTGGCGATCGCGTCCTTATAGGTGACGCCTTCCGCTGTTGCCTCCGGCTTGAGCGCAACTACTACGGCCAGGCCCTTTGGTTGTTTCGGGAGTCTGGGCTTCGAAGATTTCCCCGTGGGGGTCTGCTTGGCAGTTGGGACTGTTGTAGTTGTCGCCTTTTTTTTGCTGCGGAGTACCTCAGTCCAGCCCTCAGTGTCAGTCGCCCTAGTCGGCTGAGTTTGATCTTGCTCCTTGGAGTTGGCAGCTTTCTTCGTTTTGACAACTCTCGCTCCTTTTGGCAGATTGGCCGAAGGGGCAAGAGTTGAACCCGTCAGATGTTTGGCGGGCACATCCCTTTGCTCTGGGGTTTTCTGGCCTGAGAGCATCTCCTGCCTAAAGTTGCGGGCTGGCAGTAACCTGCCGTCTGCTTCCAGGCTATCGAGGCGCGCATTGATCACGCCCCCAACATGAGAGGAGATCTCGGCCTGGAGAGCAGAGAAAGCTTCTAAAAACTCCGCTCTAGTCAGTGGCTGGGTAGCGGCCACTGTTAATGGTATGTCATTCGTTCGCGCAATATCCCGCCGTTCTGCTTCTACTGATGTAGTCTCCGGGAGGTCCCTCTCTGAGAAGGCCCGTCGCAGTGCCGCTACCTCCGTCGAAAGGGCATCAACTTGTCCGCGAAGCCTCTTATTATCGGCGTTCAAACGACGTAACTCACTAGTGGCCTTGCGGCCGGCGATTTCTCTAACTATTTCAACAAGGGATTGAGTGTGCTCCTTAATGTCCCTCTGGCACGTTCCTTTTAGATTCCCGGACTTGCGGGCCACCTCCATGATAACCGCAGCGCTGGTTTCCGCCTTTTTTTTAAGAGTCTCTATCGTGCCAGATGAGGATCTTGCAGACTCGTAGCCTTCCCCAATATCTGATTGATACATGTCTGAGTCTGTCTCGACTTCCTTCAAATCGCGGTTTGCCCGCGAGCATTCCACATAATGGCCATGTTCTTTCCCGCGTCCAGATTTCGACTTAGGGACTTTTGAAGGAACCTCCTCTTCCTCATCGGATGCATCTGAGGTTGCCGGAGTAAAGAATTTATTTCTTCGCTTCAGCGTGGACGCCTGGGAGACCTTTGAAGTCGCTCCACTTGCTTCGCCGATCATCTTCGCTTGTGAACGCGTGACCGCCTTGGAATATAGCAGCTTCTGCTGCAATTTCTCCGGTCGGTCGCGCCCACTGTCCTCTCCTCCTTCCGACATGGACCAGTTGATGGCCCTGCCGATAATAGAACTAGTAACCTAACCTAACCTAACCTAACCTAACCTAACCTAACCTAACCTAACCTAACCTAACCTAACCTAACCTAACCTAACCTAACCTAACCTAACCTAACCTAACCTAACCTAACCTAACCTAACCTAACCTAACCTAACCTAACCTAACCTAACCTAACCTAACCTAACCTAACCTAACCTAACCTAACCTAACCTAACCTAACCTAACCTAACCTAACCTAACCTAACCTAACCTAACCTAACCTAACCTAACCTAACCTAACCTAACCTAACCTAACCTAACCTAACCTAACCTAACCTAACCTAACCTAACCTAACCTAACCTAACCTAACCTAACCTAACCTAACCTAACCTAACCTAACCTAACCTAACCTAACCTAACCTAACCTAACCTAACCTAACCTAACCTAACCTAACCTAACCTAACCTAACCTAACCTAACCTAACCTAACCTAACCTAACCTAACCTAACCTAACCTAACCTAACCTAACCAAATTACGAACTGTGGATACTGTTCCGAAAACACACACGACACTGACAACTGCCCGATAAAAAAAACGAACCCACACAGCACAAATGCCATAATTGCATAACCCACAATAACAAATTTAAGGACAACACCGACACCAACCATTTTGCTACTTCTCCCCTATGCCCCAAAGTCATCTCCATGAAGTTGCGCATCACAAACAGGGTAGACTACGATTAACATTTCATTACCTTCTCCTTATATCATAACACTCTTGTTTGCTATTTCTCAGCTTGTTAAAATTCTAAGTTCTAATTGTAAATTAAAATTTGTCATCACATATAATCCATCTCTAAGTACTAAATTTATAACTTCCTCTCTCTTCACAATGATTTCACTTATTTCTGCTACTGTATTCTCAATATTGTTAGTTTTAAGATCTAATTTTAAGCTTTTAGTTTTAATTATTAGTAGTTTGTAATCAATCTCCAGCCAATGTTACTCATAAGTCCTTTCTTCCTAATATAATATTATCTCTTCTGCTCCCAATCATGTCACCTCTTAGTAAGACATAAATTAGATTTAAGTATTTGTTTAGAATTAAGTCCCCACAGGGGGGACAGGGGGCCCATTGTGTTCAGGCTCTCTCCCCCCCTTACTAGTTATAAGCGCCCTTGGGAGGGAGGAGGCCCGCTGTATCAAATCGCAAAAGGCCTCCTTCCCTTCTCATTAGCTTATAAGCACTATTAAACTCTGCGTTAACAATAAGGCAAATAATGTGATTAACTGACAATATACTCCCCGCGGGGGCGGTGTACCCTCCGCGGGAAATCATAAAAAAAAAAAAAAAAAAAACCTAACCTAACCTAACCTAACCTTTTTTTTTTTTTTTTTTTTTTTAGGAGGGGAAATGCATTTACGCACTATCCCTCGTCGACGAGGACAGCCGACGAGGGGGTGTGTGGGACTCGCCCGGTGAGAACCACCGGGAATACCCACTAAAACCCCTCCGTGTTCCAACATCAGCGGTGTTAGGAGGAACCGAGGCGACAGCTGGGCCTTGTCCTCATGGTCCCCCCGCACCGCTACGTCCGCTGCCGGACTCCTCACTGGCGGATTTGCCGCTACCTCACTAGTGGCGACCTACTGGAACACCTGTAGGTCGTCACACCTCATTATTGAAATGTCCGGACGTCAGTTGTCCTCAAACTGACGCCCGGTTGTCATTAGGTTACGTGGGCCGCGGCGTACGCACGGCCACGCCGGCCAGCTCTGCGGCGCCTGAGTGGTTCAGCCTGCGGGTCCTCCTCGCGGGACCGCTCGCTGTCTTCTTTGCCACTCAGGACCACCTCGCAAAAGGCCTTGACGGCACACCAGCCGTCATGGCTACCGATCATCGCTCTGACGACAGCGGGTAAGGACAAGTCTTGTCCCACGACTGCCGTCAGAGCCGTCCTCTCTTGGTCCCAACCTGGGCACTCCGCTAGAACATGGTCGGCCGTGTCATCCGGCGCACCACATTCGTGACAGGCGGTGGTTCGCTCCCTCCTCGCGACGTTGCACAGGTACCGTCCGAAGCAACCATGCCCCGTAAGCACCTGCACAAGCCGGAAGGAGAGCGAACCGGTCCGCCTGCTCACCCATTCCTTAAGCACCGGTGCAATTGCTGCAACGGTGCGGTGACCCGCGCTAGGATGCGCCATCATGTCGCCCCATCTTTCCATGGCTTCTTCTCTGGCCTCCCTCCTCCACCGTGACACTTCTTCTGGGGATGGACTCGCGCCGCGGGCCTTTGCGTCGGCAGTCTGGTAGTAGACCGCTGCAAGGACCTCGGCATCCAACTCCCAGGGAAGTGTCCCAGCAACAGCGCATGCCGCCTCCCAGGACGTGGTGCGATACGCTCGGATGACCCTGTTCGCCATGACCCGCTGCGGACGTCGCAGCATGGCCAGATTATGGGCGGACAAAGAGTCAACCCATACGGGAGCCCCATACAGGGCCATCGAGCGCACCACGCCTGCGAAGAGACGGCGGCATCCTCCCTTTGGCCCACCCAGGTTGGGCGTAAGCCTACTCAAGGCAAACGAAGTCCTTATTAATTTGGGAGCCATCTTTTTAAAGTGCTCCCTGAAGTTCCACCGGCTATCAAGGACGACGCCGAGATACTTCAACGTCGACCCGATGCCGATGGTCACTCCGCTCACAGTTATGTGGGCGTCTGGCGGTGGCACCTTGCGAGGTCCATGGAAGCAAATTGCTTCGGACTTCTCAAGAGCCACCGTCAGCCCCAGACGTCTTATACGCGCCACCACTTGTGCGACTCCGGCGGTTGCCAACAGGGTCGCGTCACGAAACGTGCTACCGCGGGCGATCACGAGCGTGTCGTCCGCATAACACGCGACGTCGACCCCGCGCAGGTTGATGCCTCGCAGCACCGAGTCGTATCCAATGTTCCACAGGAGCGGCCCGAGAACCGACCCCTGCGGAACACCACACGACATCTGCCGTCGACGAACTCCAACGCGTGTGGGGTACACCACCGCCCGACCCGAGAGATACTCGTCGACAAGTCGACGTAGGTACTCCGGGAAGGCGTGGAACCCCATGGCCTCCGAGATGACACGATGTGGGAGCGTGTTAAACGCGTTGGAGATGTCTAACGATACCGCCAAGGCATACCCGCCTTTCCTAATCGCCTCCTCCGTAAGTGACCTCACCCGAGCGATTGCGTCCATGGTGGACCTACCCCGCCGAAAGCCAAACTGGACGTCAGCCAGGTTCGGCCCCGTCTCCTCTAGGTGCCGAGTGAGGCGGGCGGCTATAACCCGCTCGAACAGTTTTCCGGCCTCACTCAACAGCACTATCGGGCGGTACCCCGATGGGGAGTCCACCGGTCGCCCAGACTTTCGGATGAGGACCAACTTGCCTACCTTCCACTGGCTAGGAAAGTGGCCATTCGTCACACAAGTGGTGAGAAGGGCGCGAAATCTCGCAGCCATGCCGCCCTCCTTGAGAGCCAATACCCAGGCCTTTCCCGGGATGCCGTCGGGACCGGGCGCTGTGTTCTTCGCCTGGAGACGAAGAACCGCCCTGTCCAACTCTCCCTCGGACACCTCAGGGGGCTCTTCAGGTGAGATCGGCTGCCTCGTACGTTCCCGTACGGGAAGACCATCCTCCGCCACCCTGGCAGGGAACAGAGATTCCACCACTCTCTCGAGCACGCCCGCCTCCATCGTGGATGTTAGCGGGGGGACCCAGGGGCGTAGCTTGTTCATGACGAGCCTGTAAGGCCTGCCCCATGGGTCACGCTCGAGGGTGTCCAGCAGCTCCTGCCAGGCGCGCTCCTTGGAAGCGCCGATCTCGGCTCTCAGAGCCTTCTTGGCCTCTTGGAAGGCGGCGAAGAGTCTTCGCTGGGTGTTTGCATCCCTGTGGCGTCGACGGGAGCGGGTGTACTGGCGTCGCGCCGAGACGCAGGCCGCTCGGAGACGATCGAGCTCCGGTGACCACCAGTACACCTGTCGACGAGGCGGAAGCGATCTCAGACGAGGCATCGACACGTCGCAGACGTGGGTCATCGCCTCGCTGAACCACTGCGCCTCCAGGGATGCATCCGGACTTCCCGGGGTGTCGTTCCAATTGACGACGAGGGACGCCTCAATGAGGGTGTCTCTCTCCAGCTTTTTTAAAGCCCATCTAGGGCCAATCTCCGCAGGGGCACGTCTAGGGCTGTGCAGGTCTGTCGGGTGGGGGGAGACGGAAAACCGAATATATCGGTGATCCGATAAGGTCTCGACCCCCTCCTCGACTACCCAGCCCTGAACACGGCATGCCAGGGCGGGGCTCGCGAACGTAATATCCACGACGGATCCGCCCCGAGAACGCACGCACGTGTTTGTCGTGCCCCTGTTCAGCACGACCAGGTTATTACTGGAGAGCCACTCCTCTAGAGTTTCGCCCCTCGCATCAGTGAGGGAGGAACCCCACACCGTCGACTTAGAGTTCAGGTCTCCGCCAATGAGGACCAGGTGCGGCCGGCTCCAATTCATGAGGGTGTCCATTTCCGCCAAAAAGGTCTCGAATTCCGAGAGCGGACGGTTTGGCGAAAAGTAGACACCCACATACACAATATTGCCGCACAAAACGGCGACCATCCCCCGACCTCTGAACGCTCGATCGACCGTGGGGGCCTCCTCCCCTGTGGCCAAAACAATGGCGACAAGGCCGTCGAGGTCACCGACCCAGTTGTCACGGGAGACGACTCGGTACGGCTCCGCGACGACCGCCACCTTTATTCTCCACTGCACCAGTGTCTGGACTAGCAAGTCCTGGGCACTGGCGCAGTGGTTGATGTTAACTTGTATGCATCTTATGGACATACTGTTTGTATGTCCATAAGTGCCTCAGTCCCGTCCGGTAGGCAGGTCGTGGAGTCCTGGGACGGAACCACAGGAACCACAGGCCTTCGTCTGTTCATCTTGGGCTTGGGGGCCGAACACTTTTTGCTCCCCAAGCGATGATTTGCCTTTCTGTTGGAGTCGGCACACAGTGGGCAACGGGCTTCTGCCCGGCACTCAGACGCTCGATGTCCAGTTACTCCACACTTGAAACACTGCTGGCTCCGGTCGACGGCCGCAGTGCATTGCTCCCTGACATGCCCTGTCATCAGACACCGGAAACAACGCATCTCACGGGGCTGCAGCAGCTTGACGCGTGCTGCCGTCCACCCGACCAGCAGTTTTCCCTCCGTAACCTTTTTGGCTGCTTCGACGGGGCAGCTCGCCCAAGCCGAACCCATGCCAAAGAGGGTGTTTCGTATTACACCCACCTTGACCGCATCCCGGGGACATTGTCCGAGTCCGGCAATGGCCGCCGCTACTTCCTCTGAAGTTACGGAGTCGTCCAAGCCCGATACTAATAGCTCGATTGCCTTGAAAGGCCTCGAGATTCGGACCGACTCCGCATTCATTACCTCTTTGAGTCTGGCGGCCAAAGCGTCTGCCTTAACGTTGCCATCGTTGCCGTCAGCGCCCTTCACTTCCATGATAACGGCGCCAGTCACCGCGCGCCGGAAATGGAGAGAAGGTATTCCCATCGCCGTTATGTCCACGCGCTTTTTGGCCTCCTCTAGGATCATGCGATAGGTTATCCCCCTGTCTGCAGCTCCCGGTTGCAGGGTGACGACGACGGCTGCCGTCTTGGGAGGTCTGACCTTCCGCGGAGCGGGTTGTTGTGCCCGAACCTTCTGCTTAGGAGCAGGAGGTCGCTCTTTATGCTTTCCCCCCTTGACCACCAAGCTCCATGGTTTATCCATGGAGGGAGGGGCGGGAGGGAGTTGACGCGGGGCAGACTGCTCGGATGTCTTGCGACCTCGCGTCGCTTTCCTGCGTCGGGCACTCTTAGAGAGTTCCGACGGCTTCTCTTTTGGGTCCTTGAATTTTTTCCCGCTAGCGGGTTTAGGCACTACAGCGGCTTTTTTCAAAGCCGGTGCCAGTGGTGGAGCCAATCCCTTCCCGGTTTCTGCCGGAGAGCCAGGCTTGCGATTTGCGCGCAGCTCTGGAACATCGAGTCGGTCCAGTATTTGGCCCATGACCCGAGCCTCGAGGTCTTTAAGAAGTCCTGAGGTGACCCCCACCTCAGGGGCAGCCGCGGGACCCTGCCTTGCAAGGAGCAAAGCCTTCACTTCTGTGAGCTCCTTGCGAAGCTCTGCCATATCTGAGCGCAGCTGTGCGTTCTCTCGGCGCAGCTGCTCGTTCTCGCGCCGCTGCTAGAGGAAGGTTTATTTTTAAGACTCCATCGTACATGATGTTCCATAGAAGTGATGCTAGCACGGATCCCTGTGGGACACCACGTCTAATCTCTGCGAGTTCAGTCCCTTGACGGTGCTCGAATTCAATGAACCTATCTTCCAGGTAAGATGCTATAAGTCGGACCAGGTATGGTTCAATTTTCCTGGCTAGAAGTTCTGCCAAAATATAGCTCCACCTTGCAGAATTAAATGCGTTCTTCACATCTAGAGTAATGACGGCGCAGAATTTACGCGTGCGCCAAGTTCCACTCCGGGCACGATCTATCGCCGTGCAGATAGCTACCAGAGCATCAACAGTGGACCGTGCTCTCCGAAAGCCGTACTGTGAGTCGGCAAGATCTCCCTTCCTTTGGAGGTCTACGATCAGCCTATCTGCAATCAGACGCTCAAAAATTTTGCCCATGTGGCTGAGCAGGCAAATCGGGCGATAGGCATTCGGGCAGCTCAAGTGCTCCTTTCCAGGCTTTTTAAGTAGTACTAGTTTGGCACGCTTCCATGGCTTTGGAAAGTACCCAAGTGTAAGACATGCGTTCATGAGGCACAGCATTCCCTCCGGGAAGGTTTCGCCAAATGCCTTTACCGCCACGGCCGGGATGTTATCCGGCCCGGGTGCTTTACCTATCTTTAGCCGAGAGAGGGCCAGTTCGAGTTCTTTCCGAGACCAGTTTTGTGGTATCTCCCCTACTTCTGGCAGCTCCACGCCATAAAGTTTTTCGTCCGCTGGAAAAAGCACGTTTACAATTTGCCGTACCTTTTCGGGATCGAGAGAGTCGGTCGATGGTGACGTTCTTAATCGTTTAGTAGCAATTTGATACCCTCTTCCCCATGGATCGTTGTCCAGCTGCTCTAGGGTCTCCTTCCAGGCATTATGTTTTTCTTTTTGGATTGCGTTTCCAAGACTCAAGCGTGCAATAGCAAGTTCTTCAGCGCGCTCGCTTTTATCATTATTGTTTGCCCTTTTAAGAGCTCTCCGTGCTCTGACACATTCTTTTCTGAGGCTGGCGATCTTTGGTGACCACCAGTAGACTTCTTTGCGGCTCTGTTGGTTCGATTTCTTGGGCATGGCAACGTCGCAGCACTTTGCTAACAAAGCTGTCACATTGTGCACGTAGAGGTCTGGGTTTTCCGGTGCAGGGTCGCAGTTGGTGAGCTCCACGCAAGATGTGAAAGTGTCTCTCTCAAATCTCCTAGCGATCCATCCCGTTTTCACTTTTCTAGTGGAGTCTGCTTCATGACAGATAGAGAAGGTTATGTAGCGGTGGTCACTCAGTGTTTCCACTTCAAGAACCCTCCATTCTGTGATCGATTTTATTGCCAGTTCGTCGGCAAGTGTAATATCGAGGATCGACTCGGATTCGCCTCTTATGAATGTTGGCCTCCTGCCCGTGTTTACGACCGTTAAATTACAAGTTGCCAAAAGTTCAGCGACAAGTCGGCCTCTCCAGTCTTGTTTGTTTGTCCCCCATTCTGGTGACTTTGCGTTGAAGTCACCTGCAATTATCTTAGGCAAGTGGTTTTTCCCGATATGCTCTTTAAGTTTTTGCAGGTCCTCGTCGAATTTCTCTGGCTTGGCGTTTGGAGAGAAATAACAGCTGAAGACGGTGTATTGGCCAACCCTGGCGTACACGAACCCATCCTCCCTGCCTAGCAGCTCCGTGTCTCCAAGATTAACAGTGACAATCGCGGCTTTTCCTGTCATATCAGTAAACCAGTCGTCCTTAGGTCTGTTGGGTTCGGAGACGATCGCAACATCAATTTGAAGTTTCGTCATCGTCGAGAACAACAAATCCTGGGCATTGCGACAACAATTCAAATTTACTTGGATAAAATTCAACTTTGTGATTCTGTGCCTTTTCCCTCTAGAGGTCCCGGAGGACTTAACCGGTAATTTTACACGTTTTTTGGAAGTGTCGCCTTCCCGCTTGGTGGGACAATGACATTCCAAGATGGGCACTGTCTGGATCCCGCCCTATGTGATAGTTTCCCGAGACCCTTATCGTGGCATACTGTGCACTTCATTTCCGTTCTGCAATTTGAGCCTTTGTGCTCCGTGCTTCCGCAGTTCCGACATCTGTTACTACGGTCCGGGCCTGGACACCACGCCGCACGGTGTCCGAACTCGAGACATCGGAAGCACATTGTCCTTTCTTCATAAGGCCTTACGGTGGCACGCATCCATCCTATACGCAGCTTTTTCTCAGCTGCTAGCTTGCGTGCATCCGCTTTGGGCAGCTCCACTATGGCACTTCTTGCGACACTGCCGCTGGTCCACAGCCGTTTTACTGTGAAATCTTTGTATCTGTGCCTTAATTCCTCTTCTATCTCCTCTTTGTCGGTAGCCACGTCTAGCCCCGATATAATAACGGACGCCATGTCACGGAGCGCTCTGACACTGATTTCAGGGCATGACTGCACCATCGCCAGCCTGAGTTGTTCCGCGCTCATCTGCCCTTTCTCCAGCTCTAACAGTAGGTCACCTTTCTGCGTTTTTCTTACTGTAGAGAAGGTAACATCCTTCATACCACTAGCTAGGCTAGATTTCATTTTCTTGAGCACGTCTGAGTAGGTGGAGTCTGAGATTCGTACTAGCAAAGCCTCCGGTTTCGTTCTGCTCCCTTTTGAAGTTCCCTTTCCGGTGCTTATTTGTGCTCCATCCTCCCTCACTTTTTGCTCTCTAGAACTAACCTCATCTAATTGTCCAGGTGAATTCTTCTTCTTCTTTTTCTTTATCCTTTTCCCTTTTTTACTGTTCTTTTCTGTAAGATTTTTGGTGTCCTTCACTAATTTCTCCTTCGTTACCGATGGAGCTGTATGGACACCATCAGATGAAGGTTCCATGTATGGATCCCACTCCAGTCCAGTCATCAGACTCAGGACAGAGGTGTTCACGCCGATATCCTGACGGTTTCCCATGGGCGATGTGGCGGTAGAACCTAACCTAACCTAACCTAACCTAACCTAACCTAACCTTTTTTTTTTTTTTTTTTTTTTAGGAGGGGAAATGCATTTACGCACTATCCCTCGTCGGGGGGACATCCCGACGAGGGGGTGTGTGGGACTCGCCCGGTGAGTGGCACCGGGAATACCCACTAAAACCCCTCCATATTCCACCATCCGCGGTGGTATATGGGGCCGAGGTTACAGGTTACCTTGTCCTCAAACCCCATGTACACCGCTGTGTCCACTACGGACCCATCGTATGGTGCTTTTGCACAGATCTACGGTGGCAGCCTACGGAATATGGGTAGGCCGCCACTCCTCACCAATGTGAACCGGGCGCCAGTTGTCCTCTACTGACGCCCGGCAGTCATTATATATTCAGCGCCGTAGCATAGGCCCGGCGCCGTTGTCCCGCTCTGCGGCGTCTCACGGGAGCAGCCAGGGGGTCTTCTTCGCGAGCCCGCTCCCTGGCCTCCTTGCTCCTGAGCACCGTCTCACAATAGGCCTTGACGGCGTTCCATTTTCGTGTGCTGTCTAGCATTGCTCTGACGACAGCGGGTAGGGATAGATCCCGGCCGACGACTGCCGTCAGAGCTGACCTCTCTTGGTCCCAACCTGTGCAAGCTTCCAGAGTATGCTGGGCCGTGTCGATTGTTGCCCCGCACTCGTGACACGCGGTGGTTGGCTCCCTCTTCGCGACGTTGTACAGGTACTGTCCGAAGCAGCCGTGCCCCGTAAGCACCTGCACAAGCCGGAAGGAGAGCGATCCAGTCCGCCTGCTCACCCACTCCTTGAGGACAGGAGCGACCGCAGCCGAAATGCGGCGACCCGCATTCGGCCTCGCCAACTCGACGCTCCACGTCATCAGAGCCTCTTCTTGGGCCTCTCTTCTCCAGCGCGACACCACCGCTGGGGTCGGAGCTACACCTCGGGCCCTAGCATCCGCAGTCTTGTAGTAGACCGCTGCTAGGACCTCGGCATCCAATTCCCAGGGGGGTGTTCCAGCAATAACGCACGCCGCCTCCCACGAGACGGTGCGATACGCTCGGATGACCCTGATCGCAACGATCCGCTGCGCGCGTCGCAACAGGACCTTATTTTGTGCAGACAGGGAGTCCACCCAGATCGGTGCCCCGTACAGGGCCATCGATCGCACCACGCCGGCGTAAAGACGGCGGCATCCACTCCTCGGCCCACCCAGGTTGGGCGTTAGCCTGGTTAGGGCGAGCGAAGTCCGGACCAATTTGGGAACCAACTTAGAAAAGTGGTCCCTGAAGTTCCACCGGCTATCGAGAACGACGCCGAGATATTTCAGCGTCGACCCGATGCCGATGGACACTCCGCCAACAATAATGTGGGCGTCTGGCGGTGGCGCCTTGCGAGGTCCGTGGAAGCAGATTGCTTCGGACTTTTCGAGGGCCACCGTCAGGCCCAGGCGCCGTATGCGCCCCACCACCTGTGCGACTCCAGCTGTTGCCAACAGGGCCGCGTCACGGAACGTGCCGCCGCGGGCGGTCACGAGCGTGTCGTCCGCGTAACACGTGACGTCGACCCCGTGCAGGGTAACGCCTCGCAGCACCCAGTCGTAGCCGATGTTCCACAGGAGCGGCCCGAGAACCGACCCCTGCGGTACACCGCACGACACTTCCCGTTGACAAACTCCAACGCGTGTGGGGTACACGACCGACCGACCCGAGAGGTACTCGTCGACGAGTCGACGCAAGTATCCCGGGAAGGCGTGGTACCCCATGGCCTCCGAGATAACCCTGTGTGGGAGAGTGTTGAATGCGTTGGAGATGTCTAAGGACACCGCCAAGACGACCCCGCCTTTCCCAACTTCCTCGTCCGCTATGGTCCTCACCCTGGCGATTGCGTCCACGGTGGACCTGCCCCTACGAAAGCCGAACTGGATCTCCGCCAGGTTCGGCCCTGTCTCGTCGAGGTGCTGAGTGAGGCGAGCCGCAATAACTCGCTCGAACAGTTTCCCAGCCTCACTCAGCAAAACTATGGGACGGTACGCCGATGGAGAGTCCACCGGTCGCCCGGGCTTGCGGATGAGGACCATCCTGCCCTGTTTCCAGTCGTTGGGAAAGTGGCCATCCTTCACGCAGGTGGTGAGCAGCGCACGGAATCTCTCGTCCAGGCCGCCCTCCTTGAGGGCCAAGACCCATGCCTTCCCCGGGATACCGTCGGGACCGGGAGCTGTGTTCTTCGCGCTTAGACGAAGAACGGCTCTATCCAGTTCTCCTTCGGACACCTCGGGGGGATCCTCGATCGGGACCGGCGGCGCCGCACTATTCTGTGCGCTGGGAGCGTCGCCTTCGGCCCTGCTAGGAAACAGGGTCTCCACCACTCTCGCGAGCGTCTCCGCCTCCATCTCGGATGTAAGCGGAGGGGCCCAGGGGCGAAGCTTGCTCATGACGAGCTTGTACGGCCTGCCCCATGGGTCCCGCTCGAGCGAGTCGACCAGCTCCTGCCAGGCGCGCTCCTTGGCTGCACCGATCTCCGCTCTCAAGGCTTTCTTGGCCCCTTGGAAGGCTGCGAAAAGTCCGTCAATTATAGTTGCGGATCTGTTGCGTCGACGGGCGCGGGTGTACTGGCGTCGTGCCTTCACGCATGCCGCTCGGAGCTGTTGCAGCTCCGGCGACCACCAGTACACCTGTCGACGGGGCGGCAATTTTCCAACGCGAGGCATGGCGACGTCGCAGACGTGCGTCATTGCCTCGCGGAACCATTGCGCCTCCAGATCCGCATTGGTCTCGTCCGGTATTTTCGCCCACGATTCGACGAGGGACGCCTCAACGAGGGCGTCTCTCTCCAGCTTCTTGAGCGCCCATCTGGGCCCGATCTCCGACGGGACACGTCTCGGGCTGTTCGGGTCTGTCGAGTGGAGGGAGATGGAAAACCGTATGTATCGGTGATCCGATAAAGTCTCGACCTCCTCCTCGACTACCCAGCCCCGAACGCGGCGGGCGAGGGCGGGACTCGCGAACGTGACGTCCACGACGGATCCGCCCTGATGCCGCACGCACGTGTTGGACGTGCCCCTGTTCAGCACGCACATGTTGTTGCTGGAGAGCCACTCCTCCAGGGCTGCGCCCCTCGCGTCGGTGGAAGACGAACCCCACACCGTCGACTTCGCATTCAGATCTCCAGCTAGAAGCACCTGATGCGGACGACACCGGCCTAAAAGGATGTCTATTTCCGCCAAGAATCCCTCGAAATCCGAGAGTGAACGGTTTGGCGAAAAATAGACACCCACGAACACAATATTTCCGCACCAGGCGGCGACGAAACCTCGACCCTTGTATGTTCGGTCGACGGTGTGGATCCCCTCTCCCGAAGCCAAAACGATGGCGACGAGTCCGTCCCGGTCACCGATCCAGTTATCGCGATTGACGACCAGATACGGCTCCGAGACGACTGCCACCTGTATCCTCCACTGCGCCAGTGTCTGGACTAGCAAGTCCTGGGCTCTGGCGCAGTGGTTAATATTAGCTTGGAGACACCTTATGGACATACTGATTGTATGTCCATAGGTGTTCCATTTTTCCCGTTCGGAGGGCGGTCAGTGTCATCCCGGGACGCTGCCACAGGACCCACCGGCCTTCGTCTATCCCATTTACGTTTGGGGGCCGAACACTTAGGACTCCCCAAACGATGGTTATGCCGTTTCCCGGCTTCTTCGCATATGACGCAGCGGGCTTCGGAACGGCAGTCTGCCGCTCGGTGGCCCGCCTCACCGCACCGGAAGCACAGCTGGCTTCTGTCGACGGCAGCGGTGCACTGCCCCCTGACGTGTCCGGATTCCAGACACCGGAAACAGCGCAGCTCGCGGGGTTGCAGGAGTTTGACCCTCGCTGCCGTCCATCCCACCAGCAATCTCCCTTCTATGACCTTCTTTGCGGCTGCCACCGGGCAGCCCGCCCAGGCAGTCCCCATTCCGAAGCGCGAAAAACGTATCGCTCCAACCTTAACTGTTTCGACGGAGCATTCGCCGATTTTGGCAATGGCCGCCGCAACTTCTTCCGAGCTAACGGAGTCGTCGAGTCCAGACACCAATAACTCGGTCATTTTGACCGGTCTGGACACTCTGACAGACTCCGCGCTCAGTTTTTCCCTTAACTTGGCGGCCAATGCGTCCGCCTTCTCGTTAGGCTCAGTGCCGTTGACCTCCATAATAACGGCACCGGTCACCGCGCGGCGGGACCGAACGAAGGGAATATCTAATTCGGCCAAGCTCACTTTCTCCTTTGCCTCCGTAATGATGGAGCCGTATGTCACCCCCTTCTCGGCAGCTTCGGGCTGCAGGGTGAGGACTACGGCCGCCGTCTTGGGAGGCTTGGTTGTCCTATTCGGTATGGGCCGTTGTGGCCGTCTCATTTTTGGGACCGGAGGTGACTCCTTGTGCTTGCCCCCTTTAGTCACAGTGCTCCATGTTCTCTCCATGGAGGCAGGGGCGGGGGGGAGTGGACGAGGTTCCCGCTGGGCCGACTTCTCGGTCCCAGCCGCGCGTCTTCTCCGATTTCTCCTCCTCGAGGCTTTCCCCTCCGTCACCTTTACATTTCGCCCGCTAGGGGCGGCTTTCGGTGGCGCGGTAGAGGGACGGGGTACGCTCTTTTCTGCCGCTTGTTGCGGCAGCGTTTCCTTCCGGGCTCTCTCGTGAGCCAGCGGAGGGCGGAGTTGCGGCTCCGGATTGAGTCGAGGTTCGAGGCCCTCGAACCTTGCGTTCATCCGATCACTCAGGCGGCTCAAGAGGCGTGCCTCGTACGCCTCGAGCGTTGCCGGAGTGATTACCTCGTCCTGGCTTGTTGTCCCCTTACTTTGCTGCAGCAGCAGGGCAGCCTTTGTTTCCGCAAGCTCCTTTCTCACTTCAGCAAGCTCCTTCCTGACTTCTGTCAGGTCGGAGCGTTGCTGGGCATTCTCCCGCTGCAGCGCTTTGACTTCCTCCGTGGCGCTTCTCGTGGACAGGATGTTGAAGTCCTCGCGGAGCGCAGTGGCTGCGTCCCTGAGGGTCTTAATATAGGTCCCCTTCAGGTTCGTGGAAGTGTTTGCCACCTTCTCCACCAAAAGGAGGCTGGACGACACGCGCGTCATGAGCCGCGAGGAAGACTCAGCGCTTTCCACGTCAACTACGGGTAGGCTGGAGCGGGTAGCTCTAGCCTCGGACAAGGAGGCGAGCATCTCACGCTCCGCTTGCAATTCCAGTTCCGCCCGTTCGGCCTTCAGCAAGTCGAGCTTCGCCCTAGCGAGGCCGACATACTGACCGGTCGTGGGCGGTCTTCCTCTCCCTTTCTTCTCTGGAGTCCTAAGAGGAGACTCCTTCTCCTCCGAGGAGTCCGAGTCAACGGGCCCTGTATTGTGCCTCTTAAGCCAGGCACGTCTTGCTTCCTTCTTGCCCTCGTCGCCTGACGCGGAGAGGGCAGACCCCATGCTTCGAGCCGAGGAATCCGACATGGCGTGGTCTTCGGCCATGCCTCCAGCGGACGGCATCGAATCCACGCTGCGGTCGGGACTCGACTCACCAACCGGGCTCAAGTCACGTGGTGACGGCGAGGGCGTCACTGTACGGCGGAGCAGTACTATGGGGCTAGATGCCCTGCTGCTCGCACCATCGGCGAGGTCGCGCGTCGACCCGGCCTTCGCTCGCGCACGCGTGCGCATTCCTTCAAACTCCTCGGTAGCAGACTTCACACCAAGGGACCCGGTAATCCCTTGGCGCCGTTGGCCAGACGGGGCGCATTGGCCGCTCGTAACCGATTTCTCACTCGGAGCCCGAGCTAGCTCCGAGCGCCCAGCGTCAGTGGGAGCGCATGACATACCTTTCTTTGATTTTTCCGACATTTCCATGATTTGTTTGGGAAGGAGACCTACGGTCCTTTCCCAACAGACCGTAGGAGCGCTTGGGACCGGACTCCCTCCAGCCACTCAACCCCTCGGCACGCCGACCTTAGGTTTAGGGTTATTTTTTATAGTGGTTTTCTTCCACGCGGCCCGACGCTCAGTGCGCCGGACCCCCGGCCTCGCATAGTGCGAGGTTACGGGTTGCCCGACGGTGGCCTAGACCACACGCCGCGCACGCGGACCTTGAAGGTCCGCCTCCCACGAGCCGAAGCTCCACTGCCCCACTACGGGGCCTCCACAAACGCGCCGAAGCGCTTCAGCGCCAGAGCGCCTCCTCATCAGCCGGGACTTCCGGTCCGCCAGGTTGAACCCGGCCATCCCACGACCCGCGAGGGTCCACTGGCGACAGCGGTGGGCTTCTTAAATAAGAAGCCGTCGCTTCGCACACGGGGGTGATTTTTTAGAGAGGTTGTCTTCCTCGCGGCCCAACGCTCAGTGCGCTGGACCCCCGACCCCACTCAGTGCGGGGCTACGGGTTCATGTGGCCGTGCAATGTCCAACCTAACCTTTTTTTTTTTTTTTTTTTAGGAGGGGAAATGCATTTACGCACTATCCCTCGTCGGGGGGACATCCCGACGAGGGGGTGTGTGGGACTCGCCCGGTGAGTGGCACCGGGAATACCCACTAAAACCCCTCCATATTCCACCATCCGCGGTGGTATATGGGGCCGAGGTTACAGGTTACCTTGTCCTCAAACCCCATGTACACCGCTGTGTCCACTACGGACCCATCGTATGATGCTTTTGCACAGATCTACGGTGGCAGCCTACGGAATATGGGTAGGCCGCCACTCCTCACCAATGTGAACCGGGCGCCAGTTGTCCTCTACTGACGCCCGGCAGTCATTATATATTCAGCGCCGTAGCATAGGCCCGGCGCCGTTGTCCCGCTCTGCGGCGTCTCACGGGAGCAGCCAGGGGGTCTTCTTCGCGAGCCCGCTCCCTGGCCTCCTTGCTCCTGAGCACCGTCTCACAATAGGCCTTGACGGCGTTCCATTTTCGTGTGCTGTCTAGCATTGCTCTGACGACAGCCGGTAGGGATAGATCCCGGCCGACGACTGCCGTCAGAGCTGACCTCTCTTGGTCCCAACCTGGGCAAGCTTCCAGAGTATGCTGGGCCGTGTCGATTGTTGCCCCGCATTCGTGGCAGGCGGTGGTTGGCTCCCTCTTCGCGAAGTTGCACAGGTACTGTCCGAAGCAACCGTGCCCCGTAAGCACCTGCACAAGCCGGAAGGAGAGCGATCCGGTCCGCCTGCTCACCCACTCCTTGAGGACGGGAGCGACCGCAGCCGGAATGCGGTGACCCACATTCGGCCTCGCCAACTCGACGCTCCACGTCATCAGAGCCTCTTCTTGGGCCTCTCTTCTCCAGCGCGACACCACCGCTGGGGTCGGAGCTACACCTCGGGACCTAGCATCCGCAGTCTTGTAGTAGACCGCTGCTAGGACCTCGGCATCCAATTCCCAGGGTGGTGTTCCAGCAATAACGCACGCCGCCTCCCACGAGACGGTGCGATACGCTCGGATGACCCTGATCGCAACGATCCGCTGCGCGCGACGCAACAGGACCTTATTTTGCGCTGACAGGGAGTCCACCCAGATCGGTGCCCCGTACAGGGCCATCGATCGCACCACGCCTGCGTAGAGACGGCGGCATCCACTCCTTGGCCCACCCAGGTTGGGCGTTAGCCTGGCTAGGGCTAACGATGTCCGGACCAATTTGGGTACCAACTTAGAGAAGTGGTCCCTGAAGTTCCACCGGCTATCGAGAACGACGCCGAGATATTTCAACGTCGACCCGATGCCGATGGACACTCCGCTCACAATAATGTGGGCGTCTGGCGGTGGCGCCTTGCGAGGTCCGTGGAAGCAAATTGCTTCGGACTTTTCAAGGGCCACCGTCAGGCCCAGGCGCCGTATGCGCCCCACCACCTGTGCGACTCCGGCGGTTGCCAACAGGGCCGCGTCACGGAACGTGCCACCGCGGGCGGTCACTAACGTGTCGTCCGCGTAACACGTGACGTCGACCCCGTGCAGGGTAACGCCCCGCAGCACCCAGTCGTAGCCGATGTTCCACAGGAGCGGCCCGAGAACCGACCCCTGCGGGACACCGCACGACGCTTCCCTTCGACAAACTCCAGCGCGTGTGGGGTACACGACCGACCGACCCGAGAGGTACTCGTCGATGAGTCGACGCAAGTACCCCGGGAAGGCGTGGTACCCCATGGCCTCCAAGATAGCCTTGTGTGGGAGTGTGTTGAATGCGTTGGAGATGTCGAGAGACACCGCCAAAACGACCCCGCCTTTCCCAACTTCCTCTTCAGCTATAGTCCTCACCCTGCCAATGGCGTCCACGGTGGACCTGCCCTTTCGGAAGCCGAACTGAGTCTCAGCTAAGTTCGGTCCTGTCTCCTCGAGGTGCTGAGTGAGGCGAGCAGAGATAACTCTCTCAAATAGCTTCCCGGCCTCACTCAGCAGGACTATAGGGCGATACGCCGATGGTGAGTCCACCGGCCGCCCGGGCTTGCGGATGAGGACCAGCCTGCCCTGCTTCCACTCCTTGGGAAAGTGGCCATTCTTCACACAGGTGGTGAGTAGCGCACGGAATCTCTCGTCCAGACCGCCCTCCTTGAGGGCCAAGACCCACGCCTTCCCCGGGATGCCGTCGGGACCGGGAGCTGTGTTCTTCGCGCTGAGGCGAAGAACCGCCCTATTCAGTTCGCCCTCGGACACCTCGGGAGGATCCTCGATTGGAGTCGGCGGCACCGCACGATCTTGTGTGCGAGGAGCATCGCCCTCCGCCCTGACAGGAAACAGGGTCTCCACCACTCTCGCGAGCGTCTCCGCTTCCATCTCAGATGTGAGCGGAGGGGCCCAGGGGCGAAGCTTGCTCATGACGAGCTTGTACGGCCTGCCCCATGGGTCCCGCTCGAGCGAGTCGACCAGCTCCTGCCAGGCGCGCTCCTTCGCTGCACCGATCTCCGCTCTCAAGGCTTTCTTGGCCCCTTGGAAGGCGGCAAAAAGTCCATCAATTATGGATGCGGATCTGTTGCGACGACGAGCTCGGGTGTACTGGCGTCGTGCTTTCACACATGCCGCTCGGAGCTGTTGCAGCTCTGGCGACCACCAGTACACCTGTCGACGGGGCGGCAGTTTTCCGACGCGAGGCATGGCGACGTCGCAGACGTGCGTCATTGCCTCGCGGAACCATTGCGCCTCCAGATCCGCATCGGTCTCGTCCGGTTTGTTCATCCATGATTCAACGAGGGACGCCTCCACAAGAGCGTCTCTCTCCAGCTTTTTGAGCGCCCATCTGGGCCCGATCTCCGACAGGACACCTCTCGGGCTGTTCGGGTCTGTCGAGTGGGGGGAGATGGAAAACCGTATGTACCGGTGATCCGATAAAGTCTCGACCTCCTCCTCGACTACCCAGCCCCGAACACGGCGGGCGAGGCCGAACTCGCGAACGTGATGTCCACGACGGATCCGCCCTGATGCCGCACACACGTGTTGGAAGTGCCCCTGTTCAGCACGCACATGTTGTTGCTGGAGAGCCACTCCTCAAGAGCTGCGCCCCTCGCGTCAGTGAGAGACGATCCCCACACCGCCGACTTCGCATTCAGGTCTCCGGCTAGGAGCACCTGATGCGGACGACACCAGCCTAGAAGGATGTCTATTTCCGCCAAAAAGCCCTCGAACTCCGAGAGCGGACGATTTGGCGAAAAATAGACACCCACGAACACGATGTTCCCGCACCAGGCGGCGACGAACCCTCGACCCTTGTACGATCGATCGACGGTGTAGGCCCCCTCTCCCGTAGCCAAAACAATGGCGACGACTCCGTCCCGGTCACCGATCCAGTTGTCACGATTGACGACCAGATACGGCTCCGAGACGACTGCCACCTGTATACTCCACTGCGCCAGTGTCTGGACAAGCAAGTCCTGGGCTCTGGCGCAGTGATTTATATTAGCTTGGAGACACCTTATGGACATACTGATTGTACGTCCATAGGTGCTCCATGCGTCCTGTCCGGCAGGCGGTCGGCAGCATCCTGAGACGTAGCCTCAGGACCAGCCGGCCTTCGTCGATTCCATTTTCGTCTGGGGGCCGAACATTTGGGACTCCCCAGACGATGGTTGTGCCGTTTCCCGGCCTCCGCACAGAGAACACAGCGGGCCTCGGAGCGACAGTCTGCCGCTCGGTGGCCGGCCTCACCGCACCGGAAGCACTGCTGGCTTCTGTCGACGGCGGCAGTGCACTGCCCCCTGACGTGTCCAGATTCCAGACACCGGAAGCAGCGCAGCTCACGGGGCTGTAGGAGCTTAACCCTTGCCGCCGACCATCCCACCAGCAGTCTCCCTTCTAATACCTTTTTAGCAGCTGCTACCGGGCAGCCCGCCCATGCCGTCCCCATGCCGAAGCGCGAGAAACGGATCGCCCCAACCTTGACCGATTCCACGGCACATTCGCCAATTTTGGCGATGGCCGCCGCCACGTCTTGGGAGCTGACGGAGTCGTCGAGCCCAGATATCAGAAAATCGGTCATCTTGACCGGTCTGGATACTCGGACCGACTCCGCGCTCAATTCTTCCCTGAGTTTGGCGGCCAGCGCATCCGCCCTATTGTCATTATTCGTGCCGGAAATCTCCAGTATCGTGGCACCGGTCACGGCACGACGGAACTTGATATTTTCAATGTCAAGCGCCGCCAAGTCCACCTTCCGTTTTGCCTCCTCAATGACGGAGGCATAGGTCAACCCCTTCTCGGCAGCTTCTGGCTGCAGGGTGAGCACTACTGCCGCCGTCTTGGGAGGCTTCGTCGTCTTTTTTGGTGTGGGCCGCTGGGGCCCATTCTTTTTATGGGCCGGAGGTGACACCTTGTGTTTTCCTCCCCTAACCACCGTGCTCCATGTTCTGTCCATGGAGGCGGGGGCGGGAGGGAGGGGACGCTCTTCACGGGGAGGGCGTATCTTGGCTGCCGCCCTGCGTTGTCTCTTCCTTTTCTGGGCACTTTTGGAAGGCGCCCCTTTCTCGGGTTCAGCAGCCGTATCCTTGCGCCCGCTGGAGGCGGGGGCAGTGGCGCGTTTGGGCGCTACGGCAGGACGAATGGTTGCAGCCTTCTTGGGCGCCGGTGTCGGCGGTGGTCCCTTTCGGGATGCCAGTGGAGGGCAGGGCTGCGGCTCCTTATTCAGGAGCTCGTCGATTCGGACGTTTACTCTTTCACTCAGGCACCTCAATAGGCGGTCCTCCTGCGCCTTGAGCATGCCTGGTGTGACTACACCTTCCATCGTCGAGGGAACCTGTCGGGGCTGCGATTGGATACTGGCTCTGAATTCGGCGAACTCCTTTCGGAGCTCCGCCATGCCAGAGCGCAGTTGTGCGTTTTCACGCTGCAGGGCCTTAGTTTCTTCCGTGGCGCGTAGGGCCGCGAGAGACAACACGTCCTCCCACGCCTCAGTCACCGAATCCCTAAGGGCCTTAACAAAGGTCCCCTTGAGCTTGCCCGACTTGGCTGCCACTTCCTCTATAACGGAAAAACGGGATTTTACTCGCTCTAGAAGTCGCGAGGACGTCACGGTGTCGTCCTCCTTCTCTCCTGGCATAGCCAGGCTGGAACGGGTCGCTCTAGCCTCCGAGACAGAGGCCAGCAGCTCCTTCTCCGCCTGGAGCTCTAGTTCGGCCCGTTGGGCCTTCACATATTCGGCCTTAGCCATCGCAAGGCCGACATATTGCCCAGTTGTGGGCGGACGTCCGGGCTTCTTAGCTTTGTGGACCGACCGAGTCGGAGAGGCTATTCGGTCCGAGCCCTCGTCGGACGTTTCTGACTCGGGAGGCTTCGAGCCTCTCTTGAGAAAGAAACGGGACAGTTTCCTGTCTTCCTCCATTCTAGTAACTTTCACTCTGGCAGAGCGAACGGTACTCGCGCTGCCAGAGGAAGAGTCACCCGACATTTTCAGGTCCTGCCGAAGAGTCGACAGGGCCTGCGCTTCCGAATCACGTGCAATCTCGGGTACCTTAAAAGAAAAGCCATTGTCGTTGGTGGGGTTGCCCCCAAGTGCAGTCTTGTCCCCCCCAGAGTACGTGGGACTGCCTGTACCCGAAGGCACAGGGAGGGATTCCCCATCTGCGGAGCAGGTGGGACCCTCCTGGGTATATTTACTTTTAGATGCACTTTTCATTTTGAAATTTGTGTTTTTGTACAGCTTCACTGCTGTTGGGCCCTTGGGACTGGGTACCCCCCAGCCATTCATCCCATCGGCAGACCCAAAACCTTAGGATTGGGGTAATTTTTATAGTGGTTATCTTCCACGCGGCCCGACGCTCAGTGCGCCGGACCCCCGGCCTCGCATAGTGCGAGGTTACGGGTTGCCCGACGGTGGCCTAGACCACACGCCGCGCACGCGGACCTTGAAGGTCCGCCTCCCACGAGCCGAAGCTCCACTGCCCCGCTACGGGGCCTCCACAAACGCGCCGAAGCGCTTCAGCGCCAGAGCGCCTCCTCATCAGTCCGGACTTCCGGTCCGCCAGGTTGAACCCGGCCATCCCACGACCCGCAAGGGTCCACTGGCGACAGCGGTGGGCTTCTTAAATAAGAAGCCGTCGCTTCGCCCACGGGGGTGATTTTTTAGAGAGGTTGTCTTCCTCGCGGCCCAACGCTCAGTGCGCTGGACCCCCGACCCCACTCAGTGCGGGGCTACGGGTTCATGTGACCGTGCAATGTCCGCCCTTAAAAAGACCAGACAGCCACATGCCAGTTTTTGTCCGCGCCGGCCGAAACCGGTACCCCCCATCTGGGAGGCGTTCCCCTATCCGCAACCTGGGGACGCGTCCGATGGCGGACTGGAAACCGCACACGGAAATGTCCAACCTAACCTAACCTAACCTAACCTAACCTTTTTTTTTTTTTTTTTTTTTTTTAGGAGGGGAAATGCATTTACGCACTATCCCTCGTCGGGGGGACATCCCGACGAGGGGGTGTGTAGGACTCGCCCGGTGAGAGGCACCGGGAATACCCACTAAAACCCCTCCATATTCCAACATCCGCGGTGGTATATGGGGCCGAGGTTACAGATTGCCTTGTCCTCAAACCCCATCTACACCGCTGTGTCCACTACGGACCCGTCGTCTGGTGCTTTTGGCACTGTTTCTCTGGTGGCAGCCTACGGAATATGTATAGGCCGCCACCCCTCAGCAATGTGAACCGGGCGCCAGTTGTCCTCTACTGACGCCCGGCAGTCATTATGTGGTCTGCGCCGCAGTATAGGCGCGGCGCCGTTGTCCTGCTCTGCGGCGTCTCAGGGGAACAGCCAAGGGGTCTACTTCGCGAGTCCGCTCGCTGGCCTCCTTGCTCCTGAGCACCGTCTCACAGAAGGCCTTGACGGCGTTCCATTTTTGTGTGCTGTTTAGCATTGCTCTGACGACAGCGGGTAGGGATAAATCCCGGCCGACGACTGCCGTCAGAGCTGACCTCTCATGGTCCCAACCTGGGCAAACTTCCAGAGTATGCTGGGCCGTATCAATCGTTGCCCCGCACTCGTGGCAAGCGGTGGTTGGCTCCCTCTTCGCGACGTTGTACAGGTACTGTCCGAAACAGCCGTGCCCCGTAAGCACCTGCACAAGCCGGAAGGAGAGCGATCCGGTCCGCCTGCTCACCCACTCCTTGAGGACGGGAGCGACCGCAGCCGAAATGCGGCGACCCGCATTCGGCCTCGCCAACTCGACGCTCCACGTCATCAGAGCCTCTTCTTGGGCCTCTCTTCTCCAGCGCGACACCACCGCTGGGGTCGGAGCTACACCTCGGGCCCTAGCATCCGCAGTCTTGTAGTAGACCGCTGCTAGGACCTCGGCATCCAATTCCCAGGGGGGTGTTCCAGCAATAAGGCACGCCGCCTCCCACGAGACGGTGCGATACGCTCGGATGACCCTGATCGCAACGATCCGCTGCGCGCGACGCAACAGGACCTTATTTTGCGCTGACAGGGAGTCCACCCAGATCGGTGCCCCGTACAGGGCCATCGATCGCACCACGCCTGCGTAGAGACGACGGCATCCACTCCTTGGCCCACCCAGGTTGGGCGTTAGCCTTGCTAGGGCTAGCGATGTCCGGACCAATTTGGGAACCAGCTTAGAGAAGTGGTCCCTGAAGTTCCACCGGCTATCGAGAACGACGCCGAGATATTTCAACGTCGACCCGATGCCGATGGACACTCCGCTCACAATAATGTGGGCGTCTGGCGGTGGCGCCTTGCGAGGTCCGTGGAAGCAGATCGCTTCGGACTTTTCAAGGGCCACCGTCAGGCCCAGGCGCCGTATGCGCCCCACCACCTGTGCGACTCCGGCGGTTGCCAACAGGGCCGCGTCACGGAACGTGCCACCGCGGGCGGTCACTAGCGTGTCGTCCGCGTAACACGTGACGTCGACCCCGTGCAGGGTAACGCCCCGCAGCACCCAGTCGTAGCCGATGTTCCACAGGAGCGGCCCGAGGACCGACCCCTGCGGGACACCGCACGACACTTCCCGTTGACAAATTCCAACGCGTGTGGGGTACACGACCGACCGACCCGAGAGGTACTCGTCGACGAGTCGACGCAAGTATCCCGGGAAGGCGTGGTACCCCATGGCCTCCAAGATTACTCTGTGTGGGAGAGTGTTGAACGCGTTGGAAATGTCTAAGGACACCGCCAAGACGACCCCACCTTTCCCAACTTCCTCGTCCGCTATAGTCCTCACCCTGGCAATCGCGTCCACGGTGGACCTGCCCCTACGGAAACCGAACTGGATCTCTGCCAAATTCGGCCCCGTCTCCTCGAGGTGTTGAGTGAGGCGAGCAGCGATAACTCGCTCGAGCAATTTCCCAGCCTCACTCAGCAGGACTATGGGGCGGTATGCCGATGGTGAGTCCACCGGACGCCCGGGCTTGCGGATGAGGACCAGCCTGCCCTGCTTCCACTCCTTGGGAAAGTGGCCTTTCTTCACACAGGTGGTGAGTAGCGCACGGAATCTCTCGTCCAGACCGCCCTCCTTGAGGGCCAAGACCCACGCCTTCCCCGGGATGCCGTCGGGACCGGGAGCTGTGTTCTTCGCGCTGAGGCGAAGAACCGCCCTATTCAGTTCGCCCTCGGACACCTCGGGAACCTCGATTGGAGTCGGCTGCACCGCACGATCTTGTGTGCGAGGAGCATCGCCCTCCGCCCTGACAGGAAACAGGGTCTCCACCACTCTCGCGAGCATCTCCGCTTCCATCTCAGATGTGAGCGGAGGGGCCCAGGGGCGAAGCTTGCTCATGACGAGCTTGTACGGCCTGCCCCATGGGTCCCGCTCGAGCGAGTCGACCAGCTCCTGCCAGGCGCGCTCCTTCGCTGCACCGATCTCCGCTCTCAAGGCTTTCTTGGCCCCTTGGAAGGCGGCGAAAAGTCTTTCCAGTATGGATGCGGATCTGTTGCGACGACGAGCTCGGGTGTACTGGCGTCGTGCTTTCACACATGCCGCTCGGAGCTGTTGCAGCTCTGGCGACCACCAGTACACCTGTCGACGGGGCGGCAGTTTTCCGACGCGAGGCATGGCGACGTCGCAGACGTGCGTCATTGCCTCGCGGAACCATTGCGCCTCCAGATCCGCATCGGTCTCGTCCGGTGTGTCAATCCAGGATTCAACGAGGGACGCCTCCACGAGAGCGTCTCTTTCCAGCTTTTTGAGTGCCCACCTGGGCCCGATCTCTGACGGGATATGTCTGGGGCTGTTCGGGTCTGTCGAGTGGGGGGAGACGGAGAACCGGATGTACCGGTGGTCCGACAAAGTCTCGACCCCTTCTTCGACTACCCAGCCCCGGACACGGCGGGCCAGGGCGGGGCTCGCGAACGTGACATCCACGACGGAACCGCCCTGATGCCGCACGCAAGTGTTAGTCGTACCCCTATTCAGTACACACATGTTGCTACTGGAAAGCCACTCTTCGAGGGCTGCGCCCCTCGCGTCTGTGAGAGATGATCCCCACGCCGTCGACTTCGCATTCAGGTCTCCGGCTAGGAGTACCTGATGCGGACGACACCAGCCTAAAAGGATGTCTATTTCCGCCAAAAAGCTCTCGAAATCCGAGAGCGAACGATTTGGCGAAAAATAGACACCCACGAACACAATGTTTCCGCATAAGGCGGCAACGAACCCTCGACCCTTATACGTACGATCGACGGCGTGGGCCCCCTCTCTCGAGGCCAAAACAATGGCTACGAGCCCGTCCCGGTCACCGATCCAGTTGTCACGATTGACGACCAGATACGGCTCCGAGACGACTGCCACCTCTATCCTCCACTGCGCCAGCGTCTGGACCAGCAAGTCCTGAGCTCTGGCGCAGTGATTTATATTAGTTTGGAGACACCTTATGGACATACTGATTGTACGTCCATAGGTGCTCCATGCGTCCTGTCCGGCAGGCGGTCGGCGGCATCCTGGGACGTAGCCTCAGGACCAGCCGGCCTTCGTCTGTTCCATTTCCGTCTGGGGGCCGAACATTTGGGACTCCCCAGACGATGGTTGTGCCGTTTCCCGGCTTCAGCGCAAATGACACAGCGGGCTTCGGAGCGGCAATCGGCCGCACGGTGGCCAGCCTGACCGCACCGGAAGCACTGTTGGCTTCTGTCAACGGCGGCAGTGCACTGCCCCCTGACGTGTCCTGATTCCAGACACCGGAAGCAGCGCAGCTCTCGGGGCTGTAGGAGCTTAACCCTTGCCGCCGACCATCCCACCAGCAGTCTCCCTTCTAATACTTTTTTGGCAGCTGCTACCGGGCAGCCCGCCCATGCCGTCCCCATGCCGAAGCGCGAGAAACGGATCGCCCCAACCTTGACCGATTCCACGGCACATTCGCCAATTTTGGCGATGGCCGCCGCCACGTCTTGGGAGCTGACGGAGTCGTCGAGCCCAGATATCAGAAGTTCGGTCATCTTGACCGGTCTGGATACTCGGACCGACTCCGCGTTCAATTCTTCCCTGAGTTTGGCGGCCAGCGCATCCGCCCTATTGTTATTGTCCGTGCCAGATATCTCCAATATCGTGGCCCCGGTCACGGCACGACGGAACTTGATATCAACAATGTCAAGCGCCGCCAAGTCCACCTTCCGTTTTGCCTCCTCAATGACGGAGGCATAGGTCAACCCCTTCTCGGCAGCTTCTGGCTGCAGGGTGCACAAGCCGAAAGGAGAGCGAGCCGGCCCGCCTGCCCGTCCACTCCGTCAGCACCGGCGCGATCGCAGACGTGGTGCGGTAACCCCACCCCGGCTGCGTCAGCTGGTCGCGCCATCGCTCGAGTGCCTCGTCTTGGGCCTCTCGTCGGCAATGTGACACTTCTTCTGGGAGTGGTCTAACGCCGCGGGCCCTTGCGTCCGCGGTTTTGCGGTACACCGTGGCAAGGACCTCGGCATCCAGCTCCCAAGGAAGCGTTCCTGCAATTGCGCATGCCGCTCTCCACGAGGTGGTGCGATACGCTCTAATGACCCTGGTCGCCATGACCCGCTGCGGACGGCGCAGCAGGGTCAAATTACGGGCAGACAAGGAGTCGACCCATATGGGCGCTCCATACAGGGCCATCGAGCGCACCACGCCCGCGAAGAGGCGGCGGCATCCTCCACTTGGCCCACCCAGGTTGGGCATTAACCGGCTTAGGGCAAATGTTGCCTTCACCAGTTTAGGAGCTAAGCTCCTGAAATGATCCGTAAACTTCCACCGGCTATCGAGAACGACGCCGAGATATTTCAACGTCGTCCCGATGCCGATGGACACTCCGCTAACAATGATGTGAGCGTCTGGCGGTGACGCCTTGCGAGGTCCGTGGAAGCAAATTGCTTCGGACTTTTCAAGGGCCACCGTCAGGCCCAGGCGCCGTATGCGCCCCACCACCTGTGCGACTCCGGCGGTTGCCAACAGGGCCGCGTCTCGGAACGTGCTGCCGCGGGCGGTCACTAGTGTGTCGTCCGCGTAACACGTGACGTCGACCCCGCGCAGGGTAACGCCCCGCAGCACCCAGTCGTAGCCGATGTTCCACAGGAGCGGCCCGAGAACCGACCCCTGCGGGACACCGCACGACACGTCCCGTCGACATACTCCAACGCTCGTGGGGTACACGACCGACCGACCCGTGAGGTACTCGTCGACGAGTCGACGCAAGTACTCCGGGAAGGCGTGGTACCCCATGGCCTCCGAAATGGCCCTATGAGGGAGCGTGTTAAAGGCGTTGGAGATGTCTAAGGACACCGCCAAGGCAACCCCGCCTTTCCCAACTTCTTCCGCCACAAGTTTCCTCACCCGTGCGATGGCGTCCATGGTGGACCTGCCCCGCCGAAAGCCGAACTGGACATCGGCCACGTTCGGCCCCGTCTCCTCAAGGTGCTGAGTAAGGCGTTCAGCTATGATCCGCTCAAATAGCTTCGCGGCCTCACTCAGCAGCACTATTGGGCGGTAACCCGATGGGGAGTCCACCGGTCGCCCGGACTTCCGGATGAGGACCAGCTTGCCTTCCTTCCACTGGTTGGGAAATAGGCCACTCCTGACACAGGTGGTGAGGAGAGTACGAAATCTCCTGTCCAAGCCGCCTTCCTTTAGAGCCAAGACCCAGGCCTTCCCCGGGATGCCGTCGGGACCGGGCGCGGTGCTCTTCGCCTGCAGACGAAGGATCGCCCTGTCCAATTCTCCCTCGGACACCTCAGGGGGATCTTCAGCAAAGATCGGCTGCGTCGCGCTTGCGCTAGCAAGCGCGGTCGGAGCCTCGCCCTCCGCCCTGGCAGGGAACAGAGCCTCCACTACTCTCTCGAGCGTACCCGCCTCCATCGTTGATGTTAGCGGGGGGGCCCAGGGGCGAAGCTTGCTCATGACGAGCTTATATGGCCTGCCCCAAGGGTCCCGCTCGAGCGAGTCCACCAGCTCCTGCCATGCGCGCTCCTTGGCCGCACCAATCTCTACTCTCAAAGCCTTCTTGGCCCCTTGGAAGGCGGCGAAAAGTCTCTGTACTATGTCTGCATCCCTGTGACGTCGACGAGAGCGGGTGTACCGGCGTCGCGCCGCAACGCAAGCCGCACGGAGACGGTCGAGCTCCGGCGACCACCAGTACACGTGTAGACGAGGTGGCAACGTTCTCACGCGAGGCATGGACACGTCACAGACGTGTGTCATAGCCTCGCGGAACCACTGTACCTCCAGGGATGCGTCCAGTCTCTCCGGTGTTTTTGCCCAGCTTTCTACGAGGGACGCCTCTATTAGAGTGTCTTTCTCCATCCGTTTGAGAGCCCATCTTGGGCCGATCTCTGAGCGAGCACGTCTCGGGCTGTTCGGGTCCGTCGAGTGAGGGGAGACGGAAAAACGGATATACCGATGATCCGACAGGGTCTCGACCCCCTCCTCGACCACCCAGCCCCGAACACGGCGGGCCAGGGCGGGAGACGCAAACGAAACGTCCACGACTGAGCCGCCCTGTTGTCGCACACACGTGTTTGACGTACCCCTGTTCAGCACCTCCAGATTATGGGTGGAGAGCCACTCCTCCAGAGTTTCGCCCCTCGCATCCGTGACAGAGGAGCCCCACACCGTCGACTTTGCATTCAGGTCCCCGGCCAGGAGCACCTGATGCGGACGACACCAGACCAGTAGGGTGTCCATTTCTGCCAGAAAGCCCTCGAAGTCCGAGAGCGGACGATTTGGCGAGAAATAGACACCAACGAACATTATGCCGTCGCACAAGACTGCGACGTAGCCGTGGCCTCTGAATGTTCGCCCGACGGCTGGAGCACCCTCCCCTGTGGCCAAAACAATGGCGACAAGGCCGTCGAGGTCACCCACCCAGTTGTCACGGGAGACAACCCGGTATGGCTCCGCGACGACCGCCACCTGTATTCTCCACTGCACCAGTGTCTGGACTAGCAAGTCCTGGGCACTGGCGCAGTGGTTGACATTGCTTTGAAGGCATCTTATGGACATACTGTTTGTATGTCCATAGTTGTTTCAGTGGTACCGTCCGGTAGGTGGGCCGGGGCATTCTGGGTAAGGACCGCAGAACCCGCCGGCTCTCGTCTGTTCAATTTACGCTTGGGGGCCGGACATTTTGCACTCCCCAGGCGATGTTTTGCCGGTTTGCCGGCCTCCGCGCACAGGATGCAGCGGACGTCCGAGCGACAATCGGCCGCTCGGTGACCCGCCTGGCTGCATCTGAAGCATATATTGCTCCGATCGGTAGGCGTGGTGCAATGCCCCCTGACGTGCCCCGTCTCAAGGCACCGGAAACAACGCAACTCGCGCGGCGGCAACAGTTTTACCCGCGTTGCCGTCCACCCGATCAAGAGCCTTCTCTCCATCAGTTTTGTGGCGGCTGTCATAGGGCAGCTCGCCCACACTGTCCCTGATCCAAAGCGGGATTGGCGGACAGTACCGACCTTCACCGCCTCTTGCTCGCATCCACCGAACTTTGCGATGGCCGCTGCCACTTCGTCGGGCGTGATTGAGTCGTCTAGCCCCGAGATGAGCATCTCGGTGGTCTTAACGGGTCGCGAGACCCGTACTGACTCCGCACTCAAAAGTTCCTTCAGTTTGGCGGCCATCGCGTCCGCTCTCTCGTTGTTATTTATGCCGGAGATCTCTAGTATGACAGCTCCGGTCACGGCGCGACGGAACCTGGTAAACTCTATATCTAGAGATGCCAAGTCCAGATTTTGCTTAGCCTCCTTTATGATCGAGGCGTAGGTCACATTTCTGTCCTCAGCACCAGGCTGTAGGGTTAGGACCACGGCTGCCGTCTTAGGAGGCTTCGCCGTTCTTCTTTTAGGAGGCAGCTTTTGAGGTTGCCCAGTTTTTGTCGCCATGTTCTGCGGGGCGATCGCTTTCTCTTTATGTTTTCCCCCCTTCGCCACTAGGTTCCATGGCCTGTCCATGGAAGCGGGGGCGGAAGGGAGGGGACGCGCTTCAGGGGGAGGTCCTTTCTTTGATTCCGTCCTGCGTTGTCTCTTTCTTTCCCTTTTCTTAGCGCTTTTGGAAAGCGCCCGTTTCTCTGGTGCGGCCGCCATCACCTTGCGCCCGCTGGAAGCGGGGGCAGTGGCGTGTTTGGGCGGTGCGGCTGTGCGAATTGGTGCAGCCTTCCTGGGCGCCAGTGTCGGCGGAGTTCCCTTTCTGGATGCCAGAGGAGGGCAAGGCTGCGGCTCCACACTTAATAGCTCGTCTATTCTGGTGTTGAGTCTTTCACTCAGGCATCTCAATAGGCGATCCTCCTGCGCCTTGAGCATGCCTGGTGTGACTACACCTTCCATCGTCGAGGGAACCTGTCGGGGCTGCGATTGGATACTGGCTCTGAATTCGGCGAACTCCTTTCGGAGCTCCGCCATGCCAGAGCGCAGTTGTGCGTTTTCACGCTGCAGGGCCTTTGTTTCTTCCGTGGCGCGCAGGGACGCGAGAGACAACACGTCCTCCCACGCCTCAGTCACCGAATCCCTAAGGGCCTTAACAAAGGTCCCCTTGAGCTTGCCTGACTTGGCTGCCACTTCCTCTATAACGGAAAAGCGGGATTTTACTCGCTCCAGAAGTCGCGAGGACGTCACGTTGTTGTCCTCCTTCTCTCCTGGCATAGCCAGGCTGGAACGGGTCGCTCTAGCCTCAGAGACAGAGGCCAGCAGCTCCTTCTCGGCCTGGAGCTCTAGTTCGGCCCGTTGGGCCTTCACATATTCGGCCTTAGCCATCGCAAGGCCGACATATTGCCCAGTTGTGGGCGGACGTCCGGGCTTCTTGGCCTTGTGGACCGAACGAGTCGGAGACTCTGTTCGGTCTGAGCCCTCGTCGGACGTTTCTGACTCAGGAGGCTTCGAGCCTCTCTTGAGAAAGAAACGGGACAGATTCCTGTCCTCCTCCATTCTAGTAACTTTTACTCTGGCAGAGCGAACGGTGCTCGCACTGCCAGAGGAAGAATCGCCTGACATAGCGAGGTCCTGCCGAAGAGTCGACAGGGCCTGCGCTTCCAAATCGCGTGCAATCTCGGGTACCTTAAAAGAGAAGCCATTGTCGTTGGTGGGGTTGCCCCCAAGTGCAGTCTTGTCCCCCCCAGAGTACGTGGGACTGCCTGTACCCGAAGGCACAGGGAGGGATTCCCCATCTGCGGAGCAGGTGGGACCCTCCTGGGTATATTTACTTTTAGATGCACTTTTCATGATGTTTTGTGTGTTTTTGTACAGCTTCACTGCTGTTGGGCCCTTGGGACTGGGTACCCCCCAGCCATACATCCCATCGGCAGACCCAAAACCTTAGGATTGGGGTAATTTTTATAGTGGTTTTCTTCCACGCGGCCCGACGCTCAGTGCGCCGGACCCCCGGCCTCGCATAGTGCGAGGTTACGGGTTGCCCGACGGTGGCCTAGACCACACGCCGCGCACGCGGACCTTGAAGGTCCGCTTCCCACGAGCCGAAGCTCCACTGCCCCACTACGGGGCCTCCTCAAACGCGCCGAAGCGCTTCAGCGCCAGAGCGCCTCCTCATCAGCCGGGACTTCCGGTCCGTCAGGTTGAACCCGGCCATCCCACGACCCGCAAGGGTCCACTGGCGACAGCCTAGGGCTTCTTGAACAAGAAGCCACGGCTTCGCCCTCAAGGGTGATTTTTTAGAGAGGTTGTCTTCCTCGCGGCCCAACGCTCAGTGCGCTGGACCCCCGACCCCACTCAGTGCGGGGCTACGGGTTCATGTGGCCGTGCAATGTCCGCCCTTAAAAAGACCAGACAGCCACATGCCAGTTTTTGTCCGCGCCGGCCGAAACCGGTACCCCCCATCTGGGGGGCGTTCCCCTATCCGCAACCTGGGGACGCGTCCGATGGCGGACTGGAAACCGCACACGGAAACCTAACCTTTTTTTTTTTTTTTTTTTTTTTTAGGAGGGGAAATGCATTTCCGCACTATCCCTCGCCGACGAGGACGGTCGGCGAGGGGGTGTGAGGGACTCACCCGACGGAACGAATCGCCCCGCCGGTCCTACCCCCTAAAACCCCTCCATGTTCCACCATCGGCAGTGATAATGGGACCCGGGATCACAGCGAGGCCTTATCCCCGGGCCCCACGCACCGCCACGTCCTTGCGGACCCTGCTCCATCGCGGCAAGCCGCATAAAAACTCCTGTGGTGACCTGCGGAACATCTGCAGGCCAACCACACCTCTCATCTGTTAAGTTCCAGGCGCCAGATGTCCTCCTCTGACGCCCGAAACAGACAGCGCCGCCGCCGATAAAGCGACGGACCCACCATCTCTTCGGACACCTCTGCGGAGCCAGCCACTGATTTTTACCTACGGTCTGACCACCCAGAGGAGCTCAGAAACTCCCGGGGACCGTAGGCTGGACCTCTTCCTTGACCAAGGGCCGGTGCCACCTCCGGCGACTGAGCAGGGGCCTGGGTCCGCCCCCCGGGTTGCCCAGGTCCCCAGAACTCAGTCCCCCGACGACAGCTGACAGAACAGCAGAGGGGAGGGATACTGCCCTGCCCCGGACCGTCGGGGTTGCCTTCCTCTTCTGAGTGCTCCGCCACGAGCTCCGCTCAACGGAGCCCGCTCGGAGCCCACCTCGGTGTGGGCCTTCTTTGTCCCCAAAACCAATCCGATCGGTCGAGCAAAGGCCGGTGAGGAAAAAAGCACCGACCCCTGCGACCGCCCGGATTGCCAAGGGTAAGCCCCCCCACCACGACAAGGTCACGGCCCACCTAGGGGGGGACGGAAACCTAACCTAACCTAACCTAACCTTTTTTTTTTTTTTTTTTTTTGTAGGAGGGGAAATGCATTTACGCACTATCCCTCGTCGACGAGGACAGCCGACGAGGGGGTGTGTGGGACTCACCCGGCGGAATGGGCTAAACCGCCGGTCCTACCCACTAAAACCCCTCCATGTTCCTCCATCAGCAGTGGTTATGGAACCCGGGATCACAGCAGGGCCTTATCCCCGGGCCCCACTCACCGCTACGTCCTCGCGGACCCGTCATCTTTGTTTGCTGCTTCCGGTGGCGACTCACGGAACATCAATGAGCCGCCACACCTCACTAATGTAATCCGGGCGTCAGTTGTCCTCTACTGACGCCCGGCAATCATTATGTGACGTGCGCCGCGGTGTATGCCCGACGACGTCGGCCTACCCTTCGGCGCCTGAGTGGGTCCGCCAGGGGGTCCTCTTCACGGGACCGCTCTCTGGCTTCTTTCCCACTCAGGGCCGCTTCACAAAAGGCCTTGACGGCACTCCAGCCGTCAGGGCTACTGATCATCGCTCTGACGACAGCGGGTAAGGACAAGTCCTGTCCCACGACTGCCGTCAGAGCCGTCCTCTCCTGATCCCAACCTGGACATTCCGCCAGCATATGATCCGCCGTGTCATCCGGCGCACCACATTCGTGACAGAACCTAACCTAACCTTTTTTTTTTTTTTTTTTTAGGAGGGGAAATGCATTTACGCACTATCCCTCGTCGGGGGGACATCCCGACGAGGGGGTGTGTGGGACTCGCCCGGTGAGAGGCACCGGGAATACCCACTAAAACCCCTCCATATTCCAACATCCGCGGTGGTATATGGGGCCGAGGTTACAGATTGCCTTGTCCTCAAACCCCATCTACACCGCTGTGTCCACTACGGACCCGTCGTCTGGTGCTTTTGGCACTGTTTCTCTGGTGGCAGCCTACGGAATATGTATAGGCCGCCACCCCTCAGCAATGTGAACCGGGCGCCAGTTGTCCTCTACTGACGCCCGGCAGTCATTATGTAGTCTGCGCCGCAGTATAGGCGCGGCGCCGTTGTCCTGCTCTGCGGCGTCTCAGGGGAACAGCCAAGGGGTCTACTTCGCGAGTCCGCTCGCTGGCCTCCTTGCTCCTGAGCACCGTCTCACAGAAGGCCTTGACGGCGTTCCATTTTTGTGTGCTGTCTAGCATTGCTCTGACGACAGCGGGTAGGGATAAATCCCGGCCGACGACTGCCGTCAGAGCTGACCTCTCATTGTCCCAACCTGGGCAAACTTCCAGAGTATGCTGGGCCGTATCAATCGTTGCCCCGCACTCGTGGCAAGCGGTGGTTGGCTCCCTCTTCGCGACGTTGTACAGGTACTGTCCGAAGCAGCCGTGCCCCGTAAGCACCTGCACAAGCCGGAAGGAGAGCGATCCGGTCCGCCTGCTCACCCACTCCTTGAGGACGGGAGCGACCGCAGCCGAAATGCGGCGACCCGCATTCGGCCTCGCCAACTCGACGCTCCACGTCATCAGAGCCTCTTCTTGGGCCTCTCTTCTCCAGCGCGACACCACCGCTGGGGTCGGAGCTACACCTCGGGCCCTAGCATCCGCAGTCTTGTAGTAGACCGCTGCTAGGACCTCGGCATCCAATTCCCAGGGGGGTGTTCCAGCAATAAGGCACGCCGCCTCCCAGGAGACGGTGCGATACGCTCGGATGACCCTGATCGCAGCGATCCGCTGCGCGCGACGCAACAGGACCTTATTTTGCGCTGACAGGGAGTCCACCCAGATCGGTGCCCCGTACAGGGCCATCGATCGCACCACGCCTGCGTAGAGACGGCGGCATCCACTCCTTGGCCCACCCAGGTTGGGCGTTAGCCTGGCTAGGGCTAACGATGTCCGGACCAATTTGGGAACCAACTTAGAGAAGTGGTCCCTGAAGTTCCACCGGCTATCGAGAACGACGCCGAGATATTTCAACGTCGACCCGATGCCGATGGACACTCCGCTCACAATAATGTGGGCGTCTGGCGGTGGCGCCTTGCGAGGTCCGTGGAAGCAAATTGCTTCGGACTTTTCAAGGGCCACCGTCAGGCCCAGGCGCCGTATGCGCCCCACCACCTGTGCGACTCCGGCGGTTGCCAACAGGGCCGCGTCACGGAACGTGCCACCGCGGGCGGTCACTAGCGTGTCGTCCGCGTAACACGTGACGTCGACCCCGTGCAGGGTAACGCCCCGCAGCACCCAGTCGTAGCCGATGTTCCACAGGAGCGGCCCGAGAACCGACCCCTGCGGGACACCGCACGACACTTCCCTTTGACAAATTCCAACGCGTGTGGGGTACACGACCGACCGACCCGAGAGGTACTCGTCGACGAGTCGACGCAAGTATCCCGGGAAGGCGTGGTACCCCATGGCCTCCGAGATGACTCTGTGTGGGAGAGTGTTGAACGCGTTGGAAATGTCTAAGGACACCGCCAAGACGACCCCGCCTTTCCCAACTTCCTCTTCCGCTATAGTCCTCACCCTGGCAATCGCGTCCACGGTGGACCTGCCCCTGCGGAAACCGAACTGGATCTCCGCCAAGTTCGGCCCCGTCTCCTCGAGGTGTTGAGTGAGGCGGGCAGCGACAACTCGCTCGAGCAGTTTCCCAGCCTCACTCAGCAGGACTATGGGGCGGTATGCCGATGGTGAGTCCACCGGTCGCCCAGGCTTGCGGATGAGGACCAGCCTGCCCTTCTTCCACTCCTTGGGAAAGTGGCCTTTCTTCACACAGGTGGTGAGTAGCACACGGAATCTCTCTTCCAAGCCGCCCTCCTTGAGAGCCAAGACCCACGCCTTCCCCGGGATGCCGTCGGGACCGGGAGCTGTGTTCTTCGCGCTTAGACGAAGAACCGCCCTATCAAGTTCTCCCTCGGACACCTCGGGGGGATCCTCGGTCGGGATCGGCAGCACCGTACGATCCTGTACGTTGGGAGCATCGCCCTCCGCCCTGCCAGGAAACAGAGTCTCCACCACTCTTTCGAGCGTCTCCGCCTCCATCTCGGATGTAAGCGGAGGGGCCCAGGGGCGAAGCTTGCTCATGACGAGCTTGTACGGCCTGCCCCATGGGTCCCGCTCGAGCGAGTCGACCAGCTCCTGCCAGGCGCGCTCCTTTGCTGCACCGATCTCCACTCTCAAGGCTTTCTTGGCCCCTTGGAAGGCGGCAAAAAGTCCATCAATTATGGATGCGGATCTGTTGCGACGACGAGCTCGGGTGTACTGGCGTCGTGCTTTCACACATGCCGCTCGGAGCTGTTGCAGCTCTGGCGACCACCAGTACACCTGTCGACGGGGCGGCAGTTTTCCGACGCGAGGCATGGCGACGTCGCAGACGTGCGTCATTGCCTCGCGGAACCATTGCGCCTCCAGATCCGCATCGGTCTCGTCCGGTTTGTTCATCCATGATTCAACGAGGGACGCCTCCACAAGAGCGTCTCTCTCCAGCTTTTTGAGCGCCCATCTGGGCCCGATCTCCGACAGGACACCTCTCGGGCTGTTCGGGTCTGTCGAGTGGGGGGAGATGGAAAACCGTATGTACCGGTGATCCGATAAAGTCTCGACCTCCTCCTCGACTACCCAGCCCCGAACACGGCGGGCGAGGGCGGGGCTCGCGAACGTGATGTCCACGACGGATCCGCCCTGATGCCGCACACACGTGTTGGAAGTGCCCCTGTTCAGCACGCACATGTTGTTGCTGGAGAGCCACTCCTCAAGAGCTGCGCCCCTCGCGTCAGTGAGAGACGATCCCCACACCGCCGACTTCGCATTCAGGTCTCCGGCTAGGAGCACCTGATGCGGACGACACCAGCCTAGAAGGATGTCTATTTCCGCCAAAAAGCCCTCGAACTCCGAGAGCGGACGATTTGGCGAAAAATAGACACCCACGAACACGATGTTCCCGCACCAGGCGGCGACGAACCCTCGACCCTTGTACGATCGATCGACGGTGTAGGCCCCCTCTCCCGTAGCCAAAACAATGGCGACGACTCCGTCCCGGTCACCGATCCAGTTGTCACGATTGACGACCAGATACGGCTCCGAGACGACTGCCACCTGTATACTCCACTGCGCCAGTGTCTGGACAAGCAAGTCCTGGGCTCTGGCGCAGTGATTTATATTAGCTTGGAGACACCTTATGGACATACTGATTGTACGTCCATAGGTGCTCCATGCGTCCTGTCCGGCAGGCGGTCGGCAGCATCCTGAGACGTAGCCTCAGGACCAGCCGGCCTTCGTCGATTCCATTTTCGTCTGGGGGCCGAACATTTGGGACTCCCCAGACGATGGTTGTGCCGTTTCCCGGCCTCCGCACAGAGAACACAGCGGGCCTCGGAGCGACAGTCTGCCGCTCGGTGGCCGGCCTCACCGCACCGGAAGCACTGCTGGCTTCTGTCGACGGCGGCAGTGCACTGCCCCCTGACGTGTCCAGATTCCAGACACCGGAAGCAGCGCAGCTCTCGGGGCTGAAGGAGCTTAACCCTTGCCGCCGACCATCCCACCAGCATTCTCCCTTCTAGTACTTTTTTAGCAGCTGCCACCGGGCAGCCCGCCCATGCCGTCCCCATGCCGAAGCGCGAAAAACGGATCGCCCCAACCTTGATCGATTCCACGGCACATTCGCCAATTTTGGCGATGGCCGCCGCCACATCTTCGGAGCTGACGGAGTCGTCGAGCCCAGATATCAGAACTTCGGTCATCTTGACCGGTCTGGATACTCGGACGGACTCCGCGCTCAATTCTTCCCTGAGTTTGGCGGCCAGCGCATCCGCCCTATTGTCATTATTCGTGCCGGAAATCTCCAATATCGTGGCACCGGTCACGGCACGACGGAACTTGATGTCTTCAATGTCAAGCGCCGCCAAGTCCACCTTCCGTTTTGCCTCCTCAATGACGGAGGCATAGGTCAACCCCTTCTCGGCAGCTTCCGGCTGCAGGGTGAGCACTACTGCCGCCGTCTTGGGAGGCTTCGTCTTCTTTTTTGTGATGGGCCGCTGGGGCCGACTCGTTTTTGGAGTTGGAGGTGACTCCTTGTGTTTGCCTCCCCTGGTCACCGTGCTCCATGTTCTGTCCATGGAGGCGGGGGCAGGGGGGAGTGGGCGTGGTTCCCGACGAACCGGTTTCTTGGTCACCGCCTCGCGTCCTCGGTTGGGTTTCCTGCGCCAGGTATTTTTGGAAGGCGTCGGTGTCTTCTCTTCATTAGCCGTCGCTATTCGCGCACTGGTGGCGGATTTTGGCGGTACGGCAGGGCGCTTGGGTTGAGCCTTCCTCGGCGCCGGTGTCGGCGGAGGTCCCTTTCGGGATGCCAGTGGAGGGCAAGGCTGCGGCTCCTTGTTCAGGAGCTCGTCTATTCTGACGTTGAGTCTTTCACTCAGGCATCTCAATAGGCGGTCCTCCTGCGCCTTGAGCATGCCTGGTGTGACTATCCCTTCAGTGTCCAGCGTCGAGGTAGATTGTCGGGGCTGCGATTGTAAGCTGGCTCTGAATTCGGCGAACTCCTTTCGGAGCTCCGCCATACCAGAGCGCAGTTGTGCGTTTTCACGCTGCAGCGCCACCACTTCCTCAGAAGCGGTCCGGGCGGACAAGATAGCAACGTCGCCCCGGATGTCTTCGGTTGCATCCTTCAGGGACTTAATGAACGTGCCCTTAAGGTTACCTGAGGTGGCAGCAACTTTCTCAATAACTTCGAGGCTGGACATCACTCGCAACTTGATTTGCGAGGATGACTCAGCGTCGTTGGCATGGGACGCGGTCAGGCGGGAGCGGGTGGCTCTAGCTTCCGAAGCGAAAGCGAGCATTTCCCTCTCCGCCTGTAGTACCATTTCGGCCTGTTGGGCCTTAACCAATTCGGCCTTAGCTCTAGCTAAGCCGACGTAGTCGCCGGTTGTGGGCGGACGACCGGGCTTCTTGGCCTTATTAACCGAACGAATCGGAGAGACCGTTCGGTCAGACCCCTCGTCAGATGTTTCTGACTCAGGAGGTTTTGAGCCTCTCTTGAGCCAGAAACGGGACAGATTTCTGTCCTCCTCCATTTTTGTAACTTTCACTCTGGCAGAGCGAACGGTTTTTGTACTGCCAGAGGAAGAGTCTCCCGACATTTCAAGGTCCCGTCGGAGGGCCGACAGTACCTGCGTATCCTCGTCTCCGGTAGCATTAGTAGCTTGCGAAGGCCCGGGATCCACCCTGGCAAGCTCTTCCTGTCTGGCTTCGCACCAGGGACAGGGGCGGCTTCCCTCGCCGCATTCGCAATCGCCGGTAACCAATTTCCCATCAACCGGCCCGGACACCGGTTGACGCCGCTGGCAAGGCGGGTCGCATGTGCCGCTAGTAACCAACTTCACACTCGAGGGCCCAGCTACCCCCGAGCGCCCGGCGTTAGCGGGATCGCTCAACAAACGCGCACTCTTTCGTGTTAACATTTCATATTTACGAAGTGGGAAATTACGTACGGCCCTTTCCCAAGGGGCCGCAGACGCACTTTCGGCAGGGATTTACACCTGCCAGGTCAGCGCTAACCTTGGTGCAGGTTATACCGCCCGCGGTTCGGTGCCTCCTCGCGCAGACCGAAGTCTGCCTCCGCGCTTGGGACTGGGTAACCCCCCAGCCATACAACCCCTCGGCACGCTGACCTTGGGTTTGGGGTGATTTTTTATAGTGGTTTTCTTCCACGCGGTCCGACGCTAAATGCGTCAGACCCCCGGCCTCGCAGTGCAAGGTTACGGTATGTGTTACTCCAACGAAGCGCCAAATGCGCTGTGGCGTCAGAACGCCCCCTCGTCGGCCGGTCGATGCCGGTCCGCCAGGTTGAACCCGGCCATCCCACGACCCGCAAGGGTCCACTGGCGACAGCGGTGGGCTTCTTAAATAAGAAGCCGTCGCTTCGCCCACGGGGGTGATTTTTTAGAGAGGTTGTCTTCCTCGCGGCCCAACGCTCAGTGCGCTGGACCCCCGACCCCACTGAGTGCGGGGCTACGGGTTCATGTGGCCGTGCAATGTCCGCCCTTAAAAAGACCAGACAGCCACATGCCAGTTTTTGTCCGCGCCGGCCGAAACCGGTACCCCCCATGTCTGGGGGGCGTTCCCCTATCCGCAACCTGGGGACGCGTCCGATGGCGGACTGGAAACCGCACACGGAAACCTAACCTAACCTAACCTAACCTAACCTAACCTAACCTAACCTAACCTTTTTTTTTTTTTTTTTTTTTTTTTAGGAGGGGAAATGCATTTACGCACTATCCCTCGTCAGGGGGACATCCCGACGAGGGGGTGTGTGGGACTCGCCCGGTGAGAGGCACCGGGAATACCCACTAAAACCCCTCCATATTCCAACATCCGCGGGGGTATATGGGGCCGAGGTTACAGATTGCCTTGTCCTCAAACCCCATCTACACCGCTGTGTCCACTACGGACCCGTCGTCTGGTGCTTTTGGCACTGTTTCTCTGGTGGCAGCCTACGGAATATGTATAGGCCGCCACCCCTCAGCAATGTGAACCGGGCGCCAGTTGTCCTCTACTGACGCCCGGCAGTCATTATATGTTCTGCGCCGTAGCATAGGCCCGGCGCCGTTGTCCCGCTCTGCGGCGTCTCAGGGGAGCAGCAAGGGGGTCTTCCTCGCGAGCCCGCTCACTGGCCTCCTTGCTCCTGAGCACTTTCTCACAGAAGGCCTTGACGGCGTTCCATTTTAGTATGCTGTCTAGCATTGCCCTGACGACAGCGGGTAGGGATAAATCCCGGCCGACGACTGCCGTCAGAGCTGACCTCTCATGGTCCCAACCTGGGCAAACTTCCAGAGTATGCTGGGCCGTATCAATCGTTGCCCCGCACTCGTGGCAAGCGGTGGTTGGCTCCCTCTTCGCGACGTTGCACAGGTACTGTCCGAAGCAGCCGTGCCCCGTAAGCACCTGCACAAGCCGGAAGGAGAGCGATCCGGTCCGCCTGCTCACCCACTCCTTGAGGACGGGAGCGACCGCAGCCGAAATGCGGCGACCCGCATTCGGCCTCGCCAACTCGACGTTCCACGTCATCATAGCCATTTCTTGGGCCTCTCTTCTCCAGCGCGACACCACCGCTGGGGTCGGAGCTACACCTCGGGACCTAGCATCCGCAGTCTTGTAGTAGACCGCTGCTAGGACCTCGGCATCCAATTCCCAGGGTGGTGTTCCAGCAACAACGCACGCCGCCTCCCACGAGACGGTGCGATACGCTCGGATGACCCTGATAGCAACGATCCGCTGCGCGCGTCGCAAGAGGACCTTATTTTGTGCTGACAGGGAGTCCACCCAGATCGGTGCCCCGTACAGGGCCATCGATCGCACCACGCCTGCGTAGAGACGACGGCATCCACTCCTTGGCCCACCCAGGTTGGGCGTTAGCCTTGCTAGGGCTAACGATGTCCGGACCAATTTGGGAACCAGCTTAGAGAAGTGGTCCCTGAAGTTCCACCGGCTATCGAGAACGACGCCGAGATATTTCAACGTCGACCCGATGCCGATGGACACTCCGCTCACAATAATGTGGGCGTCTGGCGGTGGCGCCTTGCGAGGTCCGTGGAAGCAGATCGCTTCGGACTTTTCAAGGGCCACCGTCAGGCCCAGGCGCCGTATGCGCCCCACCACCTGTGCGACTCCGGCGGTTGCCAACAGGGCCGCGTCACGGAACGTGCCACCGCGGGCGGTCACTAGCGTGTCGTCCGCGTAACACGTGACGTCGACCCCGTGCAGGGTAACGCCCCGCAGCACCCAGTCGTAGCCGATGTTCCACAGGAGCGGCCCGAGGACCGACCCCTGCGGGACACCGCACGACACTTCCCGTTGACAAATTCCAACGCGTGTGGGGTACACGACCGACCGACCCGAGAGGTACTCGTCGACGAGTCGACGCAAGTATCCCGGGAAGGCGTGGTACCCCATGGCCTCCAAGATTACTCTGTGTGGGAGAGTGTTGAACGCGTTGGAAATGTCTAAGGACACCGCCAAGACGACCCCACCTTTCCCAACTTCCTCGTCCGCTATAGTCCTCACCCTGGCAATCGCGTCCACGGTGGACCTGCCCCTACGGAAACCGAACTGGATCTCCGCCAAATTCGGCCCCGTCTCCTCGAGGTGTTGAGTGAGGCGAGCAGCGATAACTCGCTCGAGCAATTTCCCAGCCTCACTCAGCAGGACTATGGGGCGGTATGCCGATGGTGAGTCCACCGGACGCCCGGGCTTGCGGATGAGGACCAGCCTGCCCTGCTTCCACTCCTTGGGAAAGTGGCCTTCCTTCACACAGGTGGTGAGTAGCGCGCGGAATCTCTCGTCCAAACCGCCCTCCTTGAGGGCCAAGACCAACGCCTTCCCCGGGATGCCGTCGGGACCGGGAGCTGTGTTCTTCGCGCTGAGGCGAAGAACCGCCCTATTCAGTTCACCCTCGGACACCTCGGGAGGATCCTCGATTGGAGTCGGCTGCACCGCACAACTTTGTGTGCAAGGAGCATCGCCCTCCGCCCTGACAGGAAACAGGATCTCCACCACTCTCGCGAGCATCTCCGCTTCCATCTCAGATGTGAGCGGAGGGGCCCAGGGGCGAAGCTTGCTCATGACGAGCTTGTACGGCCTGCCCCATGGGTCCCGCTCGAGCGAGTCGACCAGCTCCTGCCAGGCGCGCTCCTTCGCTGCACCGATCTCCGCTCTCAAGGCTTTCTTGGCCCCTTGGAAGGCGGCAAAAAGTCCATCAATTATGGATGCGGATCTGTTGCGACGACGAGCTCGGGTGTACTGGCGTCGTGCTTTCACACATGCCGCTCGGAGCTGTTGCAGCTCTGGCGACCACCAGTACACCTGTCGACGGGGCGGCAGTTTTCCGACGCGAGGCATGGCGACGTCGCAGACGTGCGTCATTGCCTCGCGGAACCATTGCGCCTCCAGATCCGCATCGGTCTCGTCCGGTTTGTTCATCCATGATTCAACGAGGGACGCCTCCACAAGAGCGTCTCTCTCCAGCTTTTTGAGCGCCCATCTGGGCCCGATCTCCGACAGGACACCTCTCGGGCTGTTCGGGTCTGTCGAGTGGGGGGAGATGGAAAACCGTATGTACCGGTGATCCGATAAAGTCTCGACCTCCTCCTCGACTACCCAGCCCCGAACACGGCGGGCGAGGGCGGGGCTCGCGAACGTGATGTCCACGACGGATCCGCCCTGATGCCGCACACACGTGTTGGAAGTGCCCCTGTTCAGCACGCACATGTTGTTGCTGGAGAGCCACTCCTCAAGAGCTGCGCCCCTCGCGTCAGTGAGAGACGATCCCCACACCGCCGACTTCGCATTCAGGTCTCCGGCTAGGAGCACCTGATGCGGACGACACCAGCCTAGAAGGATGTCTATTTCCGCCAAAAAGCCCTCGAACTCCGAGAGCGGACGATTTGGCGAAAAATAGACACCCACGAACACGATGTTCCCGCACCAGGCGGCGACGAACCCTCGACCCTTGTACGATCGATCGACGGTGTAGGCCCCCTCTCCCGTAGCCAAAACAATGGCGACGACTCCGTCCCGGTCACCGATCCAGTTGTCACGATTGACGACCAGATACGGCTCCGAGACGACTGCCACCTGTATACTCCACTGCGCCAGTGTCTGGACAAGCAAGTCCTGGGCTCTGGCGCAGTGATTTATATTAGCTTGGAGACACCTTATGGACATACTGATTGTACGTCCATAGGTGCTCCATGCGTCCTGTCCGGCAGGCGGTCGGCAGCATCCTGAGACGTAGCCTCAGGACCAGCCGGCCTTCGTCGATTCCATTTTCGTCTGGGGGCCGAACATTTGGGACTCCCCAGACGATGGTTGTGCCGTTTCCCGGCCTCCGCACAGAGAACACAGCGGGCCTCGGAGCGACAGTCTGCCGCTCGGTGGCCGGCCTCACCGCACCGGAAGCACTGCTGGCTTCTGTCGACGGCGGCAGTGCACTGCCCCCTGACGTGTCCAGATTCCAGACACCGGAAGCAGCGCAGCTCACGGGGCTGTAGGAGCTTAACCCTTGCCGCCGACCATCCCACCAGCAGTCTCCCTTCTAATACCTTTTTAGCAGCTGCTACCGGGCAGCCCGCCCATGCCGTCCCCATGCCGAAGCGCGAGAAACGGATCGCACCAACCTTGACCGATTCCACGGCACATTCGCCAATTTTGGCGATGGCCGCCGCCACGTCTTGGGAGCTGACGGAGTCGTCGAGCCCAGATATCAGAAAATCGGTCATCTTGACCGGTCTGGATACTCGGACCGACTCCGCGCTCAATTCTTCCCTGAGTTTGGCGGCCAGCGCATCCGCCCTATTGTCATTATTCGTGCCGGAAATCTCCAGTATCGTGGCACCGGTCACGGCACGACGGAACTTGATATTTTCAATGTCAAGCGCCGCCAAGTCCACCTTCCGTTTTGCCTCCTCAATGACGGAGGCATAGGTCAACCCCTTCTCGGCAGCTTCTGGCTGCAGGGTGAGCACTACTGCCGCCGTCTTGGGAGGCTTCGTCGTCTTTTTTGGTGTGGGCCGCTGGGGCCCATTCTTTTTATGGGCCGGAGGTGACACCTTGTGTTTTCCTCCCCTAACCACCGTGCTCCATGTTCTGTCCATGGAGGCGGGGGCGGGAGGGAGGGGACGCTCTTCACGGGGAGGGCGTATCTTGGCTGCCGCCCTGCGTTGTCTCTTCCTTTTCTGGGCACTTTTGGAAGGCGCCCCTTTCTCGGGTTCAGCAGCCGTATCCTTGCGCCCGCTGGAGGCGGGGGCAGTGGCGCGTTTGGGCGCTACGGCAGGACGAATGGTTGCAGCCTTCTTGGGCGCCGGTGTCGGCGGTGGTCCCTTTCGGGATGCCAGTGGAGGGCAGGGCTGCGGCTCCTTATTCAGGAGCTCGTCGATTCGGACGTTTACTCTTTCACTCAGGCACCTCAATAGGCGGTCCTCCTGCGCCTTGAGCATGCCTGGTGTGACTACACCTTCCATCGTCGAGGGAACCTGTCGGGGCTGCGATTGGATACTGGCTCTGAATTCGGCAAACTCCTTTCGGAGCTCCGCCATGCCAGAGCGCAGTTGTGCGTTTTCACGCTGCAGGGCCTTTGTTTCTTCCGTGGCGCGTAGGGCCGCGAGAGACAACACGTCCTCCCACGCCTCAGTCACCGAATCCCTAAGGGCCTTAACAAAGGTCCCCTTGAGCTTGCCCGACTTGGCTGCCACTTCCTCTATAACGGAAAAACGGGATTTTACTCGCTCTAGAAGTCGCGAGGACGTCACGGTGTCGTCCTCCTTCTCTCCTGGCATAGCCAGGCTGGAACGGGTCGCTCTAGCCTCCGAGACAGAGGCCAGCAGCTCCTTCTCCGCCTGGAGCTCTAGTTCGGCCCGTTGGGCCTTCACATATTCGGCCTTAGCCATCGCAAGGCCGACATATTGCCCAGTTGTGGGCGGACGTCCGGGCTTCTTAGCTTTGTGGACCGACCGAGTCGGAGAGGCTATTCGGTCCGAGCCCTCGTCGGACGTTTCTGACTCGGGAGGCTTCGAGCCTCTCTTGAGAAAGAAACGGGACAGTTTCCTGTCTTCCTCCATTCTCGTAACTTTCACTCTGGCAGAGCGAACGGTACTCGCGCTGCCAGAGGAAGAGTCACCCGACATTTTCAGGTCCTGCCGAAGAGTCGACAGGGCCTGCGCTTCCGAATCACGTGCAATCTCGGGTACCTTAAAAGAAAAGCCATTGTCGTTGGTGGGGTTGCCCCCAAGTGCAGTCTTGTCCCCCCCAGAGTACGTGGGACTGCCTGTACCCGAAGGCACAGGGAGGGATTCCCCATCTGCGGAGCAGGTGGGACCCTCCTGGGTATATTTACTTTTAGATGCACTTTTCATTTTGAAATTTGTGTTTTTGTACAGCTTCACTGCTGTTGGGCCCTTGGGACTGGGTACCCCCCAGCCATTCATCCCATCGGCAGACCCAAAACCTTAGGATTGGGGTAATTTTTATAGTGGTTATCTTCCACGCGGCCCGACGCTCAGTGCGCCGGACCCCCGGCCTCGCATAGTGCGAGGTTACGGGTTGCCCGACGGTGGCCTAGACCACACGCCGCGCACGCGGACCTTGAAGGTCCGCCTCCCACGAGCCGAAGCTCCACTGCCCCGCTACGGGGCCTCCACAAACGCGCCGAAGCGCTTCAGCGCCAGAGCGCCTCCTCATCAGTCCGGACTTCCGGTCCGCCAGGTTGAACCCGGCCATCCCACGACCCGCAAGGGTCCACTGGCGACAGCGGTGGGCTTCTTAAATAAGAAGCCGTCGCTTCGCCCACGGGGGTGATTTTTTAGAGAGGTTGTCTTCCTCGCGGCCCAACGCTCAGTGCGCTGGACCCCCGACCCCACTGAGTGCGGGGCTACGGGTTCATGTGGCCGTGCAATGTCCGCCCTTAAAAAGACCAGACAGCCACATGCCAGTTTTTGTCCGCGCCGGCCGAAACCGGTACCCCCCCACATCGGGGGGGGCGTTCCCCTATCCGCAACCTGGGGACGCGTCCGATGGCGGACTGGAAACCGCACACGGAACAGAGTTACTGTGGGAGAACAACTCAATTAGCGTAAGCGTAACCGACCGGACGACCAACAGTCAGTTTTCCTTGAACGCTTCCCAACAAGGGCTAGAGAAGACTTAGGCCAGCTCTACTCTTATCACTGGTTCACTGTGTAGAGACGGACCCCCTTTTTTTTTTTTTTTTTTTTTTTTTTTAGGAGGGGAAATGCATTTACGCACTATCCCTCGTCGACGAGGACAGCCGACGAGGGGGTGTGTGGGACTCGCCCGGTGAGAGCCACCGGGAATACCCACTAAAACCCCTCCGTGTTCCAACATCAGCGGTGTTAGGAGGAACCGAGGCGACAGCTGGGCCATGTCCTCATGGTCCCCCCGCACCGCTACGTCCGCTGCCGGACTTCTCACTGGCGGACTTGCCGCTACCTCACTAGTGGCGACCTACTGGAACACCTGTAGGTCGTCACACCTCACTATTGAAATGTCCGGACGTCAGTTGTCCTCAAACTGACGCCCGGTTGTCATTAGGTTACGTGGGCCGCGTCGTACGCACGGCCGCGCCGGCCAGCTCTGCGGCGCCTGAGTGGTTCAGCCTGCGGGTCCTCCTCGCGGGACCGCTCGCTGTCTTCTTTGCCACTCAGGACCACCTCGCAAAAGGCCTTAACGGCGCACCAGCCGTCAGGGCTACCGATCATCGCTCTGACGACAGCGGGTAAGGACAAGTCCTGTCCCACGACTGCCGTCAGAGCCGTCCTCTCTTGGTCCCAACCTGGGCACTCCGCTAGCAAATGGTCGGCCGTGTCATCCGGCGCACCACATTCGTGACAGGCGGTGGTTCGCTCCCTCCTCGCGACGTTGCACAGGTACCGTCCGAAGCAACCATGCCCCGTAAGCACCTGCACAAGCCGGAAGGAGAGCGAACCGGTCCGCCTGCTCACCCAATCCTTAAGCACCGGTGCAATAGCTGCAACGGTGCGGTGACCCGCGCTAGGATGCGCCATCATATCTCCCCATCTTTCCATGGCTTCTTCTCTGGCCTCCCTCCTCCATCGTGACACTTCTTCTGGGGTTGGGCTCGCGCCGCGGGCCCTTGCGTCGGCAGTCTGGTAGTAGACCGCTGCAAGGACCTCGGCATCCAACTCCCAGGGGAGCGTCCCAGCAACAGCGCATGCCGCCTCCCAGGACGTGGTGCGATACGCTCGGATGACCCTGTTCGCCATGACCCGCTGCGGACGTCGCAGCATGGCCAGGTTATGGGCGGACAAAGAGTCAACCCATACGGGAGCCCCATACAGGGCCATCGAGCGCACCACGCCTGCGAAGAGACGGCGGCATCCTCCCTTTGGCCCACCCAGGTTGGGCGTAAGCCTGCTCAAAGCAAACGATGTCCTCATTAGTTTGGGAGCCATCTTTTTAAAGTGCTCCCTGAAGTTCCACCGGCTATCAAGGACGACGCCGAGATACTTCAACGTCGACCCGATGCCGATGGTCACTCCGCTCACAGTTATGTGGGCGTCTGGCGGTGGCGCCTTGCGAGGTCCATGGAAGCAAATTGCTTCGGACTTCTCAAGAGCCACCGTCAGCCCCAGAGACGGACCCCCTAACCTAACCTTTTTTTTTTTTTTTTTTTTTTTTTTTTTAGGAGGGGAAATGCGTTTACGCACTATCCCTCGTCGATGTTGAGGACTCATCGACGAGGGGGAGTGTGGGACTCGCCCGGCGAAGGAATATCGCCGGGAATACCCACTAAAACCCCTCCGTGTTCCTCACACGCGTTGGGACAGGAGAGAGGGATTCCACGTGAGCATAATCACCTACTCTCCTGTCTGCGTCTGCCCGAGATTGGGCACCTCAATATGTAGTCATCGGTAGGGTGGGACCCTACCGGAAGATATGCACAATTATGGGAAGACGTGCCGGAACACGCAGCACGTCTTGCACCAGGGCCGGATTAAAGGCGACGGATCCTCATATCCGTCGCCAATCGGCAGGTCACGGGGGCACTGCGAGTTGGCCGTACAGCCTCCTCCGCCTCCCAAACCTCTTGCGGCGGATATCGTTGGCTTGGGCACTGTCCTCCCGAGCTCGCTCCGCATTCTCCTTCAGCGACATCACCTCCTCGCTGAAGGAGACCATCGCTTTCCAAGATTGTTCGCTGCCAACCATGGCCGAAGCCACGGCCGACAGCGAAAGGTCTCCGCCGATAACGGCGACTAAGTGGCGCCGTTGAGAGTCCCATGCCGGGCATGTCTCGAGAGTGTGCTGCGCGGTGTCCTCGCAGCAACCGCAATGATGGCAGGAAGGTGACGCTTCCCGCCTGGCGACATTGCAGAGATATCTGCCGAAGCATCCATGCCCCGACAGAATCTGCGCAAGCCGGAAGGTGATCACGCCACGCTTCCTCCTGCACCACATCTCCAAAACTGGCCTGAAGGCCCGGATGGTAGATGCGCCGGCGGTCGGCTCAGCGAGCCTCTCCGCCCACCGCTTAAGTACGACCCGCTGCGCCGTACGGCGCACCTCTTCCGGCAAGGGACCTTCCTCGCCGGCAGAACGAATTGCCGCTCGCCGCTGGTAGACCGAGGACAGGACTTCGGCTTCCAGCTCCCACGGGGGTGTTCCTGCTAGTACGCAGGCTACGTCGCAGGAGACAGTGCGGTAGCCGCGTATTACCCTGGTCGCCATGACACGCTGGGGCCTGCGCAACAGCATGATGTTCTGGCGATCCAGGGCATCCACCCACACTGGCGCACCATAAAGCGCCATAGAGCGCACCACCCCCGTGTAGAGGCGGCGACAGCTGACACTCGGCCCGCCGATGTTTGGCAGGAGACTGCTCAAGGCAGAAGCGGCCTTAAGTAATCTGGGACTCAGGCGTCGGAAATGCTCGTTGAACCGCCACCTAGAGTCTAATGTGAGCCCCAGGTAGTTCATGTGCGCTCCGACAGCGACGCGAACGTTAGCAATATCAATGTGAGCGTCGGATGGCGGACCCATCCGAGGGCCATGGAAAAGAATGGCCTCGGATTTCGCGGGTGCCACCTTCAGACCCAACAAGTCAATCCGTTTGACCACGAGGGCGACGCCCACCGTGGCCAGTCTCGCAGCATCTTTGTAGTCATCTGCACATGCGACGACAAGGGTGTCGTCGGCGTAGCAGATGACGTTCAAGTTCGGGAGAAGGGCACCTCTCAGTACCCAATCGTACCCGATGTTCCACAGAAGCGGGCCTAGGACCGACCCCTGTGGAACACCGCAGGTCATGCCTCTCTCAAGGACGACACCGTCCCGATCCTGGCACAGGATCGTGCGATCCTTGAGGTAGTCTGCCACAATCAGCTGCAGGTAGGCGGGTAGACGAAAATACCGTAGCGCCTCCAGGATGCAGTTGAAGGGAAGGGTGTTAAAGGCATTGGTGATGTCCAATGACACGGCCAGTGCGACCCCTCCCTTCGCTACGGAGTCCTGCGCGATGGTCTTGAGGCGCAGGATTGCGTCGACTGTGGATCGACCCGCTCGGAACCCGAACTGACTGTCGGACAGACCTGGTCCGTCCGAGGTAAGATGTCGGGTTATACGACGGGCAATTATTCTCTCGAATAATTTGCCCGCCTCGTCCAGCAACACTATGGGCCTGTAGCCGGAAGGGGAGTCCGCAGGACGCCCGTCTTTCCGCAGTAGCACCAGTTTGCCCTCCTTCCAGGGTCGCGGGAACGATCCCTTGGAGAGGGCAGTGTCGAGGATGCCTCGAAGCCGGTCACCCAGTTCGCCCAAGGCCAAGACCCAGGCGCGACCGGGGATACCGTCCGGACCGGGGGCGGTCTTCTTCCCGCGTAGATGAAGCACGGCCTCTCCGAACTCCCCGCTCGTGATCGGCGGAACTACTGCTTCGTCTTCGGTTTGAGCGGTCGCCCGTCCGCCCATGGGCGGCGGGATGTGCTCCGCGCAGTTGGGGAACAGTGCAGAGAGCACGTCCCGAAGAAACCGCGGTTCTAAAGTTTCGGCCACAGGCGGACCATGCGACCGAAGCTTCGCTCTGGCAGCGCGATAGGGGCGGCCCCACGGATCCCGGTCCAAAACCTCCAGCATCTCCTCTCGCGCCCGGGCTTTCGCCTCGCGAATGGCGATCTGGAGGGATTTCTTGGCCGCTTTGTAGGCGTCGTACAGGCGACCTTCCAGGTCAAGGTCCCTGTTCCTGCGTCTGCGAGATCTGGTGTATCTGCGACGGGCGGCCATGCAGGCGTCGCGCAGATCTGCCACCTCGTCGCACCACCAGTGCACCTGCTTTTTGGGCGGGCGTCTTCTGACACGCGACATCGCCGCATCGCACACAGCGGTCATGGCGATTCGCATGTCAGCTACTCGGTCTTCGAGCGGCAAGTCACCGCTGGGCTCTCCCGAGACCCAGTCCTGGACTATGGCCGCCTCGATGAGGAGATCTTGGTCCAGTTTCGCAAGCGCCCAGCGAGGAAAGCGCTGGGAGTTTCCATCCCGACGCCGCAGGAGAACTCCGTCTGCAGACGAGGGACGGGACACGCTGAACCGCACGTAGCGGTGGTCTGAGAGAGTCTCAACGCCCTCAAGTACTCTCCAATCGTGGACACGTTCGGCGATGGCTCGGGAAGCAAACGACACGTCTACTATCGAGCCACCATGTTGCCGAACGCAGGTGTTAACACTGCCACGATTGAGCACTGACAGTCCTAGAGGGATGACCCAGTCCAGGACGGCGTCGCCACGAGCACCGGACACGGGACAGCCCCATGCCGTGGACTTGGCGTTGAGATCTCCCATGACGATAGCCGGGAGTCCTGCGCGCCTAACTACACCCTCCAAGTGACCGAGGAAGACCTCGAACTCGGCGAGGGCACGGTTCGGGGAGAAGTACACTCCGACGATCAGAACAGTGCCCCATTTTATCGCGACGAATCCTTGACCCCTCTCGACCACGTGGAGGGGAGCAGAGCCGGCCGCGCCCACGATAGCAACCGTGGATGCGACGTCCGCTGTCCAGTTTGGACGGGAGGGTACGAAGTACGGCTCCGCTACCACCGAGACGTCGATAGACCACTGCGCCATGGACTGTAGGAGGAGATCCTGCGCCCCGGCGCAGTGGTTGACGTTTGCTTGTAGGAAGTTGCCGTGTGGAGCGTGGTCCATTAAGAGGCCGCTTCCATATCCTCCTCGCGCACAGGCGCGTTGACCTCAGCGGCAGACGTGTTGGCCGCTACGGTTGCCCTCTTAGGCCGGTTGGAAGGGGCTTTGCAGCCGCGGCTACCAACTGGGTGATCCGCCTTTCTTTTAGCCGCAGCGCAAGGGCCGCAGTGGGGAGGATCTCGACACTGGGAGGCCTTGTGGCCTTCCTTACCGCAGCGGAAACACAGCCCGCTGCGGTCTATCTCCGATTGGCACATAGGTGCCACGTGCCCGGTCTGAAGGCACCGGAAACAACGCAGTGTGCGCTGGGGCAACACCTTCACTTGTGCCGACACCCAGCCCACGAGAAGACGCCTGCCGTCGGCGATCTTCTTCGCGCTTTCGACCGGGCACGAAACCCAGACCGAGCCCATCCCCAACGGGCCGGTGCGGACCTCGCCAGTCCTGATGTTGTTGCGAGGGCAACCGCCCAAGCGAGCAACGGCCTCCGCGACTTCGTCTGCCGTGACGGAGTCGTCAAGCCCCGATATTCGGAGCTGTGCACACTTTATTGGTCTATCGACCCGGACGATGTTCGTGTCGAGGAACTGTTTTAGCCTCGACGCGAGGGCGTCCGCTGCTCCGCCGCTGTCCTTTCCTGGGATTTCCAGGACGCGAGCGCCGGCTTTGGATTTACGCACGTGGAGTGCACCGATGCCAATGGAGGGCAGATCTAGCCGCTTCTTGGCCTCGGTCAAAACGTCCTTGTACGTCACTCCCTTTGCGTCTGCCTCGGGCCCCAGTGTGAGGACTACGGCGGCAGAGCGGGGAGGACGCAAATTCTTGGCCGGGTTGCTTCCTGCCTTGGCTTTGGCAGCTGGCTTGCTGGCCTTGGCGGCGTTGGCAGAAGCATTCGTCTTCTTCTTCTTCCTCCCCAACACCTTGGTCCACGGCTCCTCAGTGAGAACTGGAGAAGGTGGCGCCACTGGTGCTGAGGCAGTCGTTTTGGCCTTCTTGGAAGGCTTAGCCTTCTTCGACTTCTTGTCGCTAGATGCTCCCGAGGTCGACGCCGTTGGAGTTGGCAACGGCTTAACTCTCCTTTGTTCGGCAACGGTCGAGGCTTGCCTCTTCTCCGGAATGAGCCTGTCTGCCAGCCCAGAGAAGCGCTCGTCGATTTTACGGCTTATTGAGTCCATAAACTCGCGCAATTGCTCCTCAGAAGTCCTCGGGAGCGAGGTACTGGGAGCCGCAGCTTGTTGCGAAAACCTGGAGATTTCGGCGCGCAACTGCTTCATCTCTTGACGCAGAGATTCCACTTCGGCCCTCAGGCGAGCGTTGTCAGCCTGCAGAGCTGCCGTCTCTTCCGTTATGGTGCGCTGAAACATTTCGTCCATTGCGTCCCTTATCGTGTATGCCGAGTTTTTCAACGCGGCAATGTACGTTCCCTTCAAATTTCCTGAAGATTTAGCAACCTGCACGATGGTTTCCACCTCTTCCTGAACCCTGTCCCTTATTACGGTCGACGGCAGAACGTCGATCCCTGGCTCCTGCGCTGGCGAGGCGAAGCGTCGTGACCGCCGTCGCGAGAGAGTCTCGGAGAGATGCTCTTCCGCTTGGAGGCGAAGCTCCTCCTTCCTCAACGCGATACACTCGGCCTTAGCCTCAGCGAGGCCGATGTATTCGCCGGTTGTAGGCGGACGTCCGCGTCTCTTCAGCGAAGTCTTGGAGCTGACTGAGTGGAAGCTGGACATCGATCCGTCCGACTCCATCCCGTCGCCCCCATCGCTCGGCCCCGGCGAGGCCATCCTCTGCAGCTGTTCCGCGACAGAAGCCGATGACTTCTGTCGCACGGACAGCCTGTCGAGCTGCACGACAGGTTGTCCCCCCTTTATGACGTCAGTGGTTTTTTGTATCTTATCCATCTGAGTCCCACGAGTGTGGCGGAAATATTCGGTCCGTCCGAGCAGTGCCCCCTGTGCCCGGATAAGCCTAGGATAACCCGTTATGGTGTCGGCTGGTACCATAACGGGGGTACGCACTAGCGACTGCTTCGCCCAGCAGCCATCCATCTCCTCGCGGTGCGCCGCCGCTTGAGATTGGGGTGATTTTTTATAGAGGTTTTCTTCCTCGCGGTCCGGCCGGCTAAGGCAAGACCCTCGGTTCCCTCCAGGCCGCTAGACATGATCAACGACACCCGAAGGGAGTTACGAGTTGTGCAGCGGTGCAGGAAACTGCGTCCGGCTGCGCAGTGAAGCACCCACCGGACCCGCTGCTGTGTGCTCCGACACGAAGCTCCGCTGAACGGAGCAACGCTGGAGCACACGGGTGTGGGCCTTGTTTGTCCCCAACGAACCAATCCGATTGGTCGAGCAAAGGCCGGTGGGCAGAACCACCGACCCCTGCGACCCCTCGGATTGTCGAGGGTAAGCCCCCCCACCACGACAAGGTCATGGCCCACCTAGGGGGGGCCCCTAACCTAACCTAACCTTTTTTTTTTTTTTTTTTTTTTTTTTTTTTTTTTTTTTTTTTAGGAGGGGAAATGCATTTACGCACTATCCCTCGTCGGGGGGACATCCCGACGAGGGGGTGTGTGGGACTCGCCCGGTGAGAGGCACCGGGAATACCCACTAAAACCCCTCCATATTCCAACATCCGCGGTGGTATATGGGGCCGAGGTTACAGATTGCCTTGTCCTCAAACCCCATCTACACCGCTGTGTCCACTACGGACCCGTCGTCTGGTGCTTTTGGCACTGTTTCTCTGGTGGCAGCCTACGGAATATGTATAGGCCGCCACCCCTCAGCAATGTGAACCGGGCGCCAGTTGTCCTCTACTGACGCCCGGCAGTCATTATATGTTCTGCGCCGTAGCATAGGCCCGGCGCCGTTGTCCCGCTCTGCGGCGTCTCAGGGGAGCAGCAAGGGGGTCTTCCTCGCGAGCCCGCTCACTGGCCTCCTTGCTCCTGAGCACTTTCTCACAGAAGGCCTTGACGGCGTTCCATTTTAGTATGCTGTCTAGCATTGCCCTGACGACAGCGGGTAGGGATAAATCCCGGCCGACGACTGCCGTCAGAGCTGACCTCTCATGGTCCCAACCTGGGCAAACTTCCAGAGTATGCTGGGCCGTATCAATCGTTGCCCCGCACTCGTGGCAAGCGGTGGTTGGCTCCCTCTTCGCGACGTTGCACAGGTACTGTCCGAAGCAGCCGTGCCCCGTAAGCACCTGCACAAGCCGGAAGGAGAGCGATCCGGTCCGCCTGCTCACCCACTCCTTGAGGACGGGAGCGACCGCAGCCGAAATGCGGCGACCCGCATTCGGCCTCGCCAACTCGACGTTCCACGTCATCATAGCCATTTCTTGGGCCTCTCTTCTCCAGCGCGACACCACCGCTGGGGTCGGAGCTACACCTCGGGACCTAGCATCCGCAGTCTTGTAGTAGACCGCTGCTAGGACCTCGGCATCCAATTCCCAGGGTGGTGTTCCAGCAACAACGCACGCCGCCTCCCACGAGACGGTGCGATACGCTCGGATGACCCTGATAACCTAACCTAACCTAACCTAACCTAACCTAACCTAACCTAACCTAACCTAACCTAACCTAACCTAACCTAACCTAACCTAACCTAACCTTTTTTTTTTTTTTTTTTTTTTTTGTCGAGGAGAAATCCATTTACGGATTCCCTACCGCTGGCTAGACGATAGGGATATGTGGGACTCACCCAGTCAAGGGACTGGGTCCTACACCACTAAAACTCCCCGGTGTCTCCTTGCCCTTTGAGCGGTGTGGACCGGGTTCTGCCTAAGCAACAACTCCGATCCACCCCAGGGCAGCCTAGTCATTGCTGACTAGGCTTACTCCAATGGGGGATTGCCCAGAGACACCCAGGCAATCCCCAGACGGGGGAGGACCTTGTGCAGGCACACATGGTTGCCGACCATGTGCGCAGGTCCTCACCTAGGACATTTAAAGACGGGCTTCATACACCCGCCTTCTCCTGCCCTGCCGTCTGCATCGGAGGGGATCCGCGTTGGGGTCCTCCTCCCTCTCCCTTTCAGCTACCTCCTTCTGTGACATTACTGATTCACAGAAGGAGGCAACAGCTTTCCACTTTTCCGCGCTTTCAAGCATGGCTCGTACGATGCTTGGTAGCGTGACGTCACCACCGCCAAGGGCTCTCCTGAGTTCTTGGCGTTGAGTATGCCAAGCCGAGCACACTTGTAGTGTGTGCTCGACTGTGTCGTCGTCCACATTACAGTGGTGGCACCTCTGCGATGCTTCTCGCTGTGCTATACGGTGCAGATAGTGACCAAAGCATCCATGCCCTGTCAATATCTGCACCATATGGTATGTTAGACAGCCTTTACGACGCCCGACCCAGTTCTTTAGTATAGGACGAATCGCCTGGATCGTCCGGACTCCAGCCGGAGGATTCTCTAATATTTCGCTCCACTGCACTATGGCCCTACTCTGCGCCAGAGTTCTGACCCGCCGCACTGCTTCTTCAATGGCTCTCCCATTTTGCGCCCTTGCAGTTGCCCGGTGCTGATACACCTGGGCCAGAACTTGGGCATCGATCTCCCACGGAGGGGTGCCTGCCAATACACAGGCAGCCCCGTGACTGACCGTTCGATACGCACGAACGACCCGTATCGCCAGTGTCCTTTGTGGTCTCCGTAGGAGGGCCACAGTGCTGGGAGCGAGACAATCAGCCCATACCGGGGCTCCATAGAGTGCCATCGACCTAACCACTCCATGGTATAGTCGACGGCACGCTGAGTTAGGACCTCCTAGATTGGGCATTAGTCTTCCAAGGGCAGCTGCCACTCTGGTTAGTTTTGGAGCGAGGAGCTTGAAGTGCTCCTCGAACGTCCATCGGGGGTCCAGTGTCAGCCCGAGATACTTGAAATGAAACTCGACCGGGACCTGGACCCCCTCCACCCTGACTCGAAGCCCCGGTGTCATCCTTTGCCTTGGTGGGTTGAAGCTCATTGCCCTAGTCTTGTCTAGGGCAACCTCCAGGCCCAACCGACGTATGCGTCGGACGACCATGGAGGTGCCGACCGACGCTAAGCGAACTGTTTCGTCCCACCATTTGCCCTTTGCCGCGACCAGGGTGTCGTCGGCAAAACAGACAACCTCCATTCCGGGTGGGAGGTTGCCTCTGAGCACCCAGTTGTACCCCAGGTTCCACAGCAGCGGGCCAAGTACTGCCCCCTGGGGTACACCCACTTCCATTGGCCACCGGTGGACACGTTTGTCTGCGCCCTCATACAGTACTACCCTCCCCTGCAAGTAGTCGTTAATGAGTGCGCATAGGTAGTTGGGAATCCTATGAAATTTTAGGGCCTCCTTTATGCATTCGTGGGGGAGACTGTTGAAGGCATTGCGGATGTCGAGCGACACCGCAATGACAGTCTCCCCCTTGTTTGTGGCCTCCTGCGTCCATCTCTTCAGGCGGATCACCGCATCCACCGTTGACCTTCCGGCGCGGAAGCCGTACTGACACTCATCTAAATCGGGGCCCGTCCTTTCTAGGTGCTCAACAATTCGGCGAGCTATGACCTTTTCCAAGGCCTTGCCTGCGTCATCAAGTAACACCACAGGCCGATACCCAGCCGGTGAATCGGCGGGTCGTCCCTCCTTACGGAACAGGCAGAGACGCCCCACTTTCCACCTTGCTGGGAACCGACCCGTGGCGACACTCCTATTGAGCACCTCCCGGAATCGTTCCTGCAGTGGCCCCAATGCTATCGCCAGTGCTTTGGCCGGGACCCCGTCGGGCCCCGGGGCTGTCCTCTTTCTTCGAATTCTCTCTCTCACCGCCTCAAACTCGGCATCTGAGACGATGGGGCCCGGCAATTCGGGCTCCGGGGTTGGCATCGGGTTCACCATTGGAGGAGGTGTGAAATGACCGGCCTTTGCTAGGACCTCGGCATCCAATTCCCAGGGAGGTGTTCCAGCAATGACGCACGCCGCCTCCCACGAGACGGTGCGATACGCTCGGATGACCCTGATCGCAACGATCCGCTGCGCGCGTCGCAACAGGACCTTATTTTGTGCGGACAGGGAGTCCACCCAGATCGGTGCCCCGTACAGGGCCATCGATCGCACCACGCCGGCGTAAAGACGGCGGCATCCACTCCTCGGCCCACCCAGGTTGGGCGTTAGCCTGGTTAGGGCGAGCGAAGTCCGGACCAATTTGGGAACCAACTTAGAAAAGTGGTCCCTGAAGTTCCACCGGCTATCGAGAACGACGCCGAGATATTTCAGCGTCGACCCGATGCCGATGGACACTCCGCCAACAATAATGTGGGCGTCTGGCGGTGGCGCCTTGCGAGGTCCGTGGAAGCAGATTGCTTCGGACTTTTCAAGGGCCACCGTCAGGCCCAGGCGCCGTATGCGCCCCACCACCAACCTAACCTAACCTTTTTTTTTTTTTTTTTTTTTTTTTTTTTTTTTTTTTTTTTAGGAGGGGAAATGCGTTTACGCACTATCCCTCGTCGATGTTGAGGACTCATCGACGAGGGGGAGTGTGGGACTCGCCCGGCGAAGGAATATCGCCGGGAATACCCACTAAAACCCCTCCGTGTTCCTCACACGCGTTGGGACAGGAGAGAGGGATTCCACGCGAGCATAATCACCTACTCTCCTGTCTGCGTCTGCCCGAAATTGGGCACCTCAATATTTAGTCATCGGTAGGGTGGGACCCTACCGGAAGATATGCACAATTATGGGAAGACGTGCCGGAACACGCAGCACGTCTTGCACCAGGGCCGGATTAAAGGCGACGGATCCTCATATCCGTCGCCAATCGGCAGGTCACGGGGGCACTGCGAGTTGGCCGTACAGCCTCCTCCGCCTCCCAAACCTCTTGCGGCGGATATCGTTGGCTTGGGCACTGTCCTCCCGAGCTCGCTCCGCATTCTCCTTCAGCGACATCACCTCCTCGCTGAAGGAGACCATCGCTTTCCAAGATTGTTCGCTGCCAACCATGGCCGAAGCCACGGCCGACAGCGAAAGGTCTCCGCCGATAACGGCGACTAAGTGGCGCCGTTGAGAGTCCCATGCCGGGCATGTCTCGAGAGTGTGCTGCGCGGTGTCCTCGCAGCAACCGCAATGATGGCAGGAAGGTGACGCTTCCCGCCTGGCGACATTGCAGAGATATCTGCCGAAGCATCCATGCCCCGACAGAATCTGCGCAAGCCGGAAGGTGATCACGCCACGCTTCCTCCTGCACCACATCTCCAAAACTGGCCTGAAGGCCCGGATGGTAGATGCGCCGGCGGTCGGCTCAGCGAGCCTCTCCGCCCACCGCTCAAGTACGACCCGCTGCGCCGTACGGCGCACCTCTTCCGGCAAGGGACCTTCCTCGCCGGCAGAACGAATTGCCGCTCGCCGCTGGTAGACCGAGGACAGGACTTCGGCTTCCAGCTCCCACGGGGGTGTTCCTGCTAGTACGCAGGCTACGTCGCAGGAGACAGTGCGGTAGCCGCGTATTACCCTGGTCGCCATGACACGCTGGGGCCTGCGCAACAGCATGATGTTCTGGCGATCCAGGGCATCCACCCACACTGGCGCACCATAAAGCGCCATAGAGCGCACCACCCCCGTGTAGAGGCGGCGACAGCTGACACTCGGCCCGCCGATGTTTGGCAGGAGACTGCTCAAGGCAGAAGCGGCCTTAAGTAACCTGGGACTCAGGCGTCGGAAATGCTCGTTGAACCGCCACCTGGAGTCCAATGTGAGCCCCAGGTAGCTCATGTGCGCTCCGACAGCGACTCTAACGTTTCCAATATCAATGTGAGCGTCGGGTGGTGGACCCATCCGAGGGCCATGGAAAAGAATGGCCTCAGACTTCGCGGGTGCCACCTTCAGACCCAACAGGTCAATCCGTTTGACCACGAGGGCGACGCCCACCGTGGCCAGTCTTGCTGCGGCCTTGTAGTCATCTGCACACGCGACGACAAGGGTGTCGTCGGCGTAGCAGATGACGTTCAGGTTCGGGAGAAGGGCACCTCGCAGTACCCAATCGTACCCGATGTTCCACAGAAGCGGGCCTAGGACAGACCCCTGTGGAACACCGCAGGTCATCCTACTCTCAAGGACTACACCGTCCCGATCCTGGCACAGGATCGTGCGGTCCCTGAGGTAGTCTGCCACAATCAGCTGCAGGTAAGCGGGTAGTCGGTAGTACCGTAGCGCCTCCAGGATGCAACTGAAGGGAAGGGTGTTAAAGGCATTGGTGATGTCCAATGACACCGCCAGTGCGACCCCTCCCCTCGCTACGGAGTCCTGCGCAATGGTCTTGAGGCGCAGGATTGCGTCGACCGTAGATCGACCCGCCCGGAACCCAAACTGACAGTCGGACAGACCTGGTCCATCCGAGGTGAGATGTCGGGTTATGCGACGGGCAATTATTCTCTCGAATAATTTTCCCGCCTCGTCTAGCAACACTATCGGCCTGTAGCCGGATGGGGAGTCCGCAGGACGCCCGTCTTTCCGTATCAGAACCAGTTTGCCCTCCTTCCAGGGTCGCGGGAACGACCCCTTGGAGAGGGCAGTGTCGAGGATGCCTCGAAGCCGGTCACCTAGTTCGCCCAAGGCCAAGACCCAGGCGCGACCGGGGATACCGTCCGGACCGGGGGCGGTCTTCTTCCCGCGTAGATGAAGCACGGCCTCTCCGAACTCCCCGCTCGTGATCGGCGGAACTACTGCTTCGTCTTCGGTTTGAGCAGTCGCCCGTCCGCCCATGGGCGGCGGGGTGTGCTCTGCGCAGTTGGGGAACAGTGCAGAGAGCACGTCCCGAAGAAACCGCGGTTCTACAGTTTCGGCCACAGGCGGACCATGCGACCGAAGCTTCGCTCTGGCAGCGCGATAGGGGCGGCCCCACGGATCCCGGTCCAAGACCTCCAACATCTCCTCGCGTGCACGGGCTTTCGCCTCGCGAATGGCGATCTGGAGGGATTTCTTGGCCGTTTTGTAAGCGTCGTACAGGCGACCTTCCAGGTCAAGGTCCCTGTTCCTGCGTCTGCGAGGTCTGGTGTATCTACGACGGGCGGCCATGCAGGCGTCGCGCAGATCTGCCACCTCGTCGCACCACCAGTGCACCAGTGCATCGGCAGCGATAATGGGACCCGGAGTCACAGCCAGGCCCTATCCCCGGGCCCCACGCACCGCCATGTCCTTGCGGACCCGCCCCTGTTTTTACACGGCAAGCCGTGTAAAAAACTCCTCCTGTGGTGGCCCGCTGGAACATCTGCAGGCCACCACACCTACACTGCCCGGTGTTGTGCGGGCGGCGGACCTCCCCGCGTCCGCCGCCCCCGAACGAAACGGCTACAGCCGCTGGTACACCGAGGACAGGACCTCGGCTTCCAGGTCCCACGGGGGTGTTCCTGCTAGTACGCAGGCTACGTCGCAGGAGACAGTGCGGTAGCCGCGTATTACCCTGGTCGCCATGACACGCTGGGGCCTGCGCAACAGCATGATATTCTGACGATCCAGGGCATCTGCCCACACTGGCGCACCATAAAGCGCCATGGAGCGCACCACCCCCGTGTAGAGGCGGCGACAGCTGACACTCGGCCCGCCGATGTTTGGCAGGAGACCACTCAAACCCGAAGCGGCCTTGAGCAGCCTGGGGCACAGACGTCGGAAGTGCTCGTTGAACTTCCACCTGGATTCCAATGTGAGCCCCAGATAGTTCATGTGCGCTCCGACAGCGACTCTGACATTTCCGATAGCTATGTGAGCATCGGGTGGCGGACCCATCCGAGGGCCATGGAAAAGAATGGCCTCAGATTTCGCGGGTGCCACCTTCAGACCCAACTGGTCAATCCGGTCGACCACGAGGGCGACGCCCACCGTGGCCAGTCTCGCTGCGGCCTTATAGTCATCTGCACACGCGACGACAAGGGTGTCGTCGGCGTAACAGATGACGTTCAGGTTCGGGAGAAGGGCACCTCGCAGTACCCAATCGTACCCGATGTTCCACAGAAGCGGGCCTAGGACCGACCCCTGTGGAACGCCGCAGGTCATGCTTCTCTCAAGGACGACACCGTCCCGATCCTGGCACAGGATCTTGCGATCCTTGAGATAGTCTGCCACAATCAGCTGCAGGTAGGCGGGTAGACGGAAATACCGTAGCGCCTCCAGGATGCAGTTGAAGGGAAGGGTGTTAAAGGCATTGGTGATGTCCAATGACACGGCCAGTGCGACCCCTCCCCTCGCTACGGAGTCCTGCGCAATGGTCTTGAGGCGCAGGATTGCGTCGACTGTGGATCGACCCGCTCGGAACCCGAACTGACTGTCGGACAGACCTGGTCCGTCCGAGGTAAGATGTCGGGTTATTCGACGGGCAATTATTCTCTCGAATAATTTGCCCGCCTCGTCCAGCAACACTATGGGCCTGTAGCCGGAAGGGGAGTCCGCAGGACGCCCGTCTTTGCGCAGTAGCACCAGTTTGCCTTCCTTCCAGGGTCTCGGGAACGACCCCTCTGAGAGGGCAGTGTCGAGGATGCCTCGAAGCCGGTCACCCAGTTCGCCCAAAGCCAAGACCCAGGCGCGACCGGGGATTCCGTCCGGACCGGGTGCGGTCTTCTTCCCGCGAAGATGAAGCACGGCCTCTCCGAACTCCCCGCTCGTGATCGGCGGGACTCCGGCTTCATCTTCGGCTTGAGCAGTCGCCCGTCCGCCCATGGGCGGCGGGGTGTGCTCCGCGCAAATGGGGAACAGCGCAGAAAGCACGTCTCGGAGAAACTCCGGTTCGACGGATTCAGCCACTGGTGGTCCCTGAGAGCGAAGTTTCGCTCTGGCCGCGCGGTAGGGGCGGCCCCACGGATCCCGGTCCAAGACCTCCAACATCTCCTCGCGTGCACGGGCTTTCGCCTCGCGAATGGCGATCTGGAGGGATTTCTTGGCCGTTTTGTAAGCGTCGTACAGGCGACCTTCCAGGTCAAGGTCCCTGTTCCTGCGTCTGCGAGATCTGGTGTATCTGCGACGGGCGGCCATGCAGGCGTCGCGCAGATCTGCCACCTCGTCGCACCACCAGTGCACCTGCTTTTTGGGCGGGCGTCGTCTGGCACGCGGCATCGCCGCATCGCACACAGCGGTCATGGCGGTTTGCATGCCAGCCACTCGGTCTTCGAGCGGCAAGTCCCCGCCGGGCCCTCCCGAGACCCAGTCCTGGACTATGGCCGCCTCGATGAGGAGATCTTGGTCCAGTTTCGCGAGCGCCCAGCGAGGAAAGCGCTGGGAGTTTCCACCCCGACGCCGCGGGTGAGCACCGTCTGCAGATGAGGAACGGGAGACACTGAACCGCACGTAGCGGTGGTCCGAGAGAGTCTCAACGCCCTCTAGGACTCTCCAATCGCGGACACGATCGGCGATGACTCGGGAAGCGAACGAAACGTCCACTATCGAGCCACCGTTCCACCTAACGCAGGTGTCGACCGTGCCACGGTTGAGTACCGAGAGCCCCAGAGTGGTGGCCCAGTCCAGGACTGCGTCGCCTCGAGCACCGGTCACGGGGCAGCCCCATGCCGTGGACTTGGCGTTGAGATCTCCCAGGACGATAGCCGGGAGTCCTGCCCGCCTAACTACACCCTCCAAGTGACCGAGGAAGACCTCGAACTCGGCGAGGGCACGGTTCGGGGAGAAGTAGACTCCGACGAGCAGAACCGTGCCCCATTTTATCGCGACAAATCCTTGGCCCCTCTCGACCACGCGGAGGGGAGCAGAACCGGCCGCACCCACGATTGCCACCGTGGAAGCGACGTCCGCTGTCCAGTTTGGACGGGAGGGTACGAAGTACGGCTCCGCTACCACCGAAACGTCGATCGACCACTGCGCCATGGACTGTAGGAGAAGATCCTGCGCCCCGGCGCAGTGGTTGACGTTGGCTTGGAGGAAGTGCCCGTGTGGAACGTGGTCCATTAAGAGGCCGCTTCCATCTCCTCCTCGCGCGCAGGCGCGTTGACCTCAGCGGCAGGCGTGTTGGCCGCTACGGTTGCTTTTTTGATCCGCCTTTCTTTTAGCCGCAGCGCAAGGGCCGCAGTGGGGGGGATCTCGACACTGGGAGGCCTTGTGGCCTTCCTTACCGCAGCGGAAACACAGCCCGCTACGGTCTATCTCCGATTGGCACATCGGTGCCACGTGCCCGGTCTGAAGGCACCGGTAACAACGCAGTGTGCGCTGGGGCAACACCTTCACTTGTGCCGACACCCAGCCCACGAGAAGACGCCTGCCGTCGGCGATCTTCTTAGCACTTTCGACCGGGCACGAAACCCAGACCGAGCCCATCCCCAGCGGGCCGGTGCGGACCTCGCCAGTCCTGATGTTGTTGCGAGGGCAACCGCCCAAGCGAGCAACGGCCTCCGCGACTTCGTCTGCAGTGACGGAGTCGTCCAGCCCCGATATTCGGAGCTGTGCACACTTGATAGGTCTATCGACCCGGACGATGTCCGCGTCGAGGAACTGCTTGAGCCTCGACGCGAGAGCATCCGCCGCTCCGCCGCTGTCCTTTCCTGGGATTTCCAGGACATAGGCGCCGGCTTTCGACTTCCGCACATGGAGTGCCCCGATGCCGATGGAGGGCAGATCTAGCTGCTTCTTGGCCTCGGTCATAATGTCCTTGTACGTCACTCCCTTTGCGCCTGCCTCGGGCCCCAGTGTGAGGACCACGGCGGCAGAGCGGGGAGGACGCAGATTCCTCGCCTTGTTTAAATTCGCTGCCTTGGCTTTGGCCGATGGCTTGTCGCCTTTGGTCGCCTTGGCGGCGGCTGCCTTCTTTTTCCTGCCAACCACCAGAGACCACGGCTCCTCAGTTCGCACTGGCGGAGGTGGCAAGGCTGGGGTTGGTGGAGACTTCTTATTTTTAGAGGCCTTTTTGGCCTTCTTCTTTTTCATTGTGACGCGATATGTGTGACGCGTTGTACAGCATACTTACCGAGCGACAATCGTTGGTCAATTAAAAAAACAAGAAACTGTATTTTACGCTCCAATTGTTTATTAATACATTTATAGTGATCTAATAGCTAACATTTATTGTTTGCGAGTTAACTAGTGCAGTAAATCATACATAAAATAGACTTTAACTTAAGTCTGGTCATAAAAGTACCCTCATTTATAAAAAATAAATAATAAAAATAAAAACAATGTCAAATAAGTGCTCCGCCTGTGCCAAGTTTACGGGTCGTGCTGGTGCTGTTGTGTGTCCCAAGTGTAGCTGCATCTATCACAACGCCTGCGTGGGAATCCCGCCGGGGACAACGCTCCCTCAGGACTGGAATTGTCCGACATGTAAAAGATTTAAACCACGAGACAACCAGGCAGAGACACCGGTGAAGGGATTGACTGCTACAGCTGATAACACTTCCTCTGTACAACCGGCTGCTTCCCACCATGCTACTGCGGAACACTCACCGGAGTCTACACACGGCTCAACTGCTTCCTCCGGTGGGGAGAATAATATGCAGTCGACACTTGGCAGTGAGGTGCGACTGTTCAGGGAGGAGCTCCAGGCCGTGAGACAGGAACTCCGAGAATTCCGCCAGGAGTTCCGGGACGTGAGTACACGTATGGCCGCCTTTAACGGCAGGATAGATGCTCTGGACGGACGCGTCGATGCCATCGAGAAGGCTGTCGCCGAGAGTGCCGCGTCGGTCGCCACCAAGGCTCTGGAGAGGACCATCGAGGCCCTTCAAACTCAACTGCACGAGAGGGACCAAGAGCTCCTGTCTAACGACATACAAGTCTCCAACGTACCGGAGGAGCCCGGGGAGAGCGCGATCGGCCTTGCAATGCGGATCTGCACCAAGCTGGGTGTGGAGTTGGATGCGCGCGACGTGGTGCTCGTACACAGGGCGGGGCGTACGCGCGAAGCTGGCGGCCCGCGCCCGCTCGTACTGCGTCTGGCGCGCCGCGCCATCCGCGACGACCTGATGCGGGCTGCGCGCGTACGCCGCGGCGCCACCACCGCCGACCTGGGTCTGGTCGCCGCTCCCCAAAGGTTCTACGTCAACGAACGGCTGACGAGCGTCAACCGGCAGCTGTTCCAGCGGGCCAGGGAGGCGGCGCGTGCCGCGGCGTGGCGCTTCGTGTGGACTCGAGATGGCAAGATCTTCGCCCGTCGAGCTGACGGCCTGCCGAGCCATCGAGTGCGCAGCTTATCCGATATGGATATTTTTAAGCCTGGCGAGACAGTTCACACTACGCCTTAGTTGTTTTTGTTCAATTTTTTTGTGTTATGTTCGTTGCAAAATCCTGACAATTTATGTTGTTTTACCATTTCTCTTTTTTGTCACGTCTTATCAGGATTTACACAGAGATACTTACTGCACAGTTTTAACCATCTTGTTTATATTATTTTTATATGGGTGTGCCCTCGCGACAGTGATACGGCAAGTAAACATCTTGCTGCTTTATAATCCGTATCGTTCATACTGGAACAATAACATATTTATTATTACACGCCTATATTGTATATATTTTTATAGAATATTTATATTATTGAACATACATAGAAATTTTAATATGCATACAAACATTACTCTTTTTATTTTTACTCTTAAGATATTTTATTTAAAAAGAAACTGCACTGTGCTTACTTGCACTAAATTTCCCGATTACATTCATTATTTAAGTAATTGCTCTTCTTGCTTCTCTTTACAATGCCTCGTTTAAAAAACTTTAAAGTTGGTTTATTTAATGCTGGATCCCTCGGTACGGGACACGATGAGTTGACTGCGACTTTAACTGATAGTGACGTGGATGTCATGGGGATATGCGAGACATGGCTTAAACCAGGACAGGATGGTCGCGCTCCTAGTATAGCCGGCTATCGACTTCGTCACGTCCCGCGGCCCGCCAATGTGCGGGCGGGGCGAGGGGGCGGCGTCGGTTTCTATGTGCGCCGGGGCCTCACCGCCCGCACCCTCCCTTACCCTGCAGCTGAACTCGTAGAACAAATGTGGTTGAAAATAAATGTCAATTGTAAACATTTAATTATAGGTACCGCATATCGACCACCATGGCTTGACGTTAACGTCTTTTTTGATGCTATTACTGAATCAATTACTTCTTTCGTGAATTGTGACCGTCTGATTTTACTTGGCGATTTCAATATAAATTTTACTGACAAAACGGACACAAAGTTTAAATGCTTGACACAATTTTTGACATCAGTTAATTTGACACAACACGTAAATGAACCGACACACTTTACCGAACATAGCGAGACTACTATTGACCTATTTTGCACTGACGCTCGAGTTCTGTCTATGGACGTAAGGTACATCCCAGACCTGGGCAGACACGCCTTTATCACAGCCGAGTTGGACATTAAAAAAAGGAAACCGACACCAAGACGTATTACCTATAGACCTCTAAAAGACATAAACTTAGCTGACTTTAACAAAGACCTTGACGCCACAGATTGGGACCAAATACTTTTACTTGATGACGTGAGTGACATGGTTCGACTACTTAATGAACTTTTACTTACACTTTTTAATAAACATGCACCTGAAAGGACAACAGTGGTGAAGGAGGCACCTAAACCGTGGCTAACAAGCAATGTGAAGCTTATGATGCGCCTCAGGAACAAAGCTTATGCTAAATATAAACGTTCAAACAGTGAGATTCATAAGCAATACTACTTGGACCTGAAACGTGTTGTGATCGAGGCCATTCATAATGAAAAACGTGCCTTCTTCAAACACCACATTAATGACGTTACTGACTCGAGGGCTTTATGGAGAAACTTGAAGCGTACTATTCTCCCCGACTCACAGACACAAACTGACTTACCTACAAATTTCGATGATCCGGATTTAATAAACCACCACTTTCTTAATACACCTGGAAAATCGGACGTGACAATATCTGACCTGACGCGTTATGAATTTGACAGATACGGTGACAATAAATTTACTCTTTCACCCACGAACGTTAAGACAGTTACAAATATTATTACCTCAATTAGAACAACCGCAAAGGGTCTGGACTTGATTGATATTGACATGATAATTATGACTCTTCCGAAAATTTCTGATATATTGACGTACATAATAAACACAAGCATAGAGACTATGACGTTCCCAACTGACTGGAAAATAGCTCAAGTGATTCCGTTACCTAAAAAACCAAATCCTATAAATCTAACCGATCTTCGTCCCATTAGTATCCTTCCTTGTGCATCAAAGATATTAGAAAGGGTAGTGTGCGATCAGCTGTCGGAATACCTGGAGAAAAACGGCATCCTACCTGAAATGCAGTCGGGTTTTCGCAAAGGTCGGTCGACAGTCACTGCGTTACTAGATGTAGTCGATAACATTTTACAGGCTCGGGATGCTGGTGAGAGTACTTTACTGGTACTTTTAGACTTCTCCAGGGCTTTCGACTGCATTAGCGTGCCCTTGCTGTTATCCAAGATGTCCTATTACGGGTTTGATGTCACTGCGTTGAGGTGGTTCGACAGTTACTTGTCTGGCCGCGCGCAGATGGTTGCGTTGCGTAGAATGGATGGAGTTACTCTGCGGTCCTGCTTTCGTCCTGTGACGAGGGGGGTTCCGCAGGGTTCAATCCTGGGTCCTCTGCTGTTTATATTGTATAGCGCTGACGTTGTTAACAGTATAGAGAGCAGCGGATACCATCTGTACGCGGACGATCTGCAGCTCTACTTCTCCAGCTCGCCGTCGGACATGTCTGCTGCAGTGGACAGCATCAATGCGGACCTCGATCGTGTCTCTTCTTGGTCGGAGAGGAACTGTTTGGTTCTTAATCCGGGCAAGTCGAGATATGTGGTTTTTGGGTCTGAGCATCAAATTCGTAATAGTCTGGAAGCTCTGATCGAAAGTGATGTAGCCATCATGGGCGAACCAATAGAACGAGTGATGGAAGCAAACAATCTCGGCCTCCTCATGGATGGCAAGTTACGCTTTGAGAGTCACATTATTAAAGTTGTGAGCAACTGCTTCTATCGCCTTAAAGTTCTATATAATATACGTGATTACCTTAGTGTCGATTTGCGTGTCACGCTTTGTGAGTCGCTTATATTATCTAGATTAAATTATTGTGATGTCGTGTATGATGGCTGCATTACTGGCCGCTCTAAGAGGTTGATACAACGAGTGCAAAACGCATGCACTCGTTTTTGCTTTCACATCCCTCCTCGTTCCCATGTCACTCCGTACTTGAGCGCCGCTGGCCTGCTGAATATGTCTGCACGCCGACGCCTCCACCTCGCCACTCTGCTGTTTGGGGTGGTGCGTTATGAAACGCCGTCCTACCTATACAGGAAGCTCCAATGGCCCAAACGCGTGCGCAGAATAAGGTCCACGGCTATCGTGCCCGTTCACAGGACAGCGGCCTTCCGAGGAAGTTTCAGTATTGCGGCGTCCAAGTGCTGGAATGATCTCCCTCCTCCTGTCCAAGGAGCGTCTAATAGGTACACCTTTAGGCGTGAGCTTAGGGGTTATTTGTTGGCGCTTCAAAATTCATAAATTCCAAAATTCCAGCATTTATCACCGCATTAATACACCAACATAATATGTATGTAAATTTTAACATTTAGCAATTACTAAATTTATTATTCATTACTGTAGAATTTCCTTTTTTTTCGCGCCTTTTCTCTCAATAGAAGCAGTGCATTATGTATAAATAAGTAATTTTATATGTATATATATATGTGTATATATGTATGTGTGTATGTATGTATATAGTAATTTATAAAGTAAGTTTGTATGGTGTCCAATGAGTCACATACGGTGCTGGCTGAAAATCAGCGCTGTAGGTGTTTGTCAGCACCTCAGCACAATGCTGAGCCAGTATCCGTTTCGCTGCCGCGAGGACACACACACACGTTTTTTACATTATTATTATTATTTTTTCCCTGTTTTTGTACATAATGTGTCCTTAGTGCAGTGAATAAAAGTCTTTCTTTCTTTCTTTCTTTCTTTCTTTTCTGCTGCTGCGATTGTGACGCAGCCGAAGCAGACGGTGCCGGAAGCCGCGAGGCAGGTGATGGCACCGTTCTCTTCGAGGTTTCGTGGCGCTTCATCGGGAGGAGCCTGTCCTCCAGCCTCGCTAAGCGCTCGTCAACTAAGCGCGCAACTGTCTCGGCAATGTCGCGTGCCTGCCGGTCACCCGGCCTCTGGCGTGAGGTGGTGGGTGCCGCGGCGCAGCTCTCGCATCTTGTGGAGTAGTTTGCGCGAAATTCGTCGAACTCTTTGCGAAGAGACTGCATTCCAGCCCGCAGACGGGCGTTGTCCGCCTGCAGTGCCGCAGACTCCTCGCTGGAGGTGCGTTGTGAAAGCTCCCCCACATACGACTCGATCGAGTAGGCTGCACCCTTAAGTGCGGCTATAAATGTCCCTTTCAGGTTGCCGGATGTATTGGCAACCTGAATTATGGTAGCCACGTCTTCCTTGACCCGGTCCCTTATGACGGCGGATGGTAGCTCGTTTGGACCAGGATCCTGATTGCGCGAGGAGAAGCGTTCCGCTCTCCTTCGCTCCAGCACGTCCGCCATTTCCTTTTCGGCTTGCAGCCGAAGCTCCTCCTTTTCCAAGGCGAGACTCTCGGCCTTGGCCCTGGCCCTGGCCGTCGTTGGCGGACGTCCGCGTGCCGCCTTGGCAATTTTACACGGTCCGCTCCCAGACTCAGAATCCGGGTCGGACAACGCTGTAACGCGTTCTCTAAGTCTCTTCAAAGAAGACTTAGAGCCGGCGGAGCGGTAGCTGCACATTGAGCCGTCCGACTCCGCTCCGTCGCCTGCTTCACTCGGCGCAGGCGAGGCCACCCTCAGCAACTCATCCGCGACAGAAGTCTTCTGTCGCACAGACAACCGATTGAGTTGCACAACCGGCTGTCTCCCCTTACTGACGTCAATGGGTTTTTTAAATTCTTCCATATTAGTCCCACGAGAATGGCGGAAACATCATGTCCATCCGAGCAGTGCCCCCTGTGCCCGGATAAGCCTAGAATGCCCGTTATGGTGTCGGCCGGTACCACAACGGGGGTACGCACTAGCGACTGCTTCGCCCAGCAGCCATCCATCTCCTCGCGGTGCGCCGCCGCTTAAGATTGGGGTAATTTTTTAGAGAGGTTTTCTTCCTCGCGGTCCGGCCGGTTAAGGCAAGACCCTCGGCTCCCTCCAGGCCGCTAGACATGATCAACGACACCCGAAGGGAGTTACGAGTTGTGCAGCGGTGCAGGAAACTGCGTCCGGCTGCGCAGTGAAGCACCCACCGGACCCGCTGCTGTGTGCTCCGACACGAGCTCCGCTAAACGGAGCAACGCTCGAGCACACGGGTGTGGGCCTTGTTTGTCCCCAACGAACCAATCCGATTGGTCGAGCAAAGGCCGGTGGGCAGAACCACCGACCCCTGCGACCCTTCGGATTGTCGAGGGTAAGCCCCCCCACCACGACAAGGTCATGGCCCACCTAGGGGGGGAACCTAACCTAACCTAACCTTTTTTTTTTTTTTTTAGGAGGGGAAATGCAATTATGCACTATCCCTCGCCGATCATGAGGACACATCGGCGAGGGGGAGTGTGGGACTCGCCCGGTGAGAAGCACCGGGAATACCCACTAAAACTGTTAAAACATAGGACGCAAAATGTCTGTAACCAAGCCACACTAAGTCTTTGGTTGCAGACTGAGATGACTGACAACTTTTATTTTGCAATATTGAATTAATCTTTTCCTTAAGAACGCTAACGTATATTTTTCTGTTATAATTAAATCCATCTTAATTGCTCGCAATTTAACTTGTTTCATTTTATCAGGTTATGGGCCGCCCCATACCACAAAATTATAATCATATAAAGTCATTCTTTTATCTAAAATCAAAGTTCAATTTAACCAAAAAATTTCATCACGCGCTATCGGCTAGACTTTTCTTTTCAGTAAAAAAAAATGGCATCAATGCAATCAATGGCTATGGAACGATTAACTGGAAGAGAAAACTATGCGACTTGGAGTTTCGCCGTAAAAGCCTATTTACAATTAGAAGATTTGTGGGAATGTATTGAACCCGAAACCGGCAGGATATTCGACGCAAAAAAGGACATTAAAGCTAAGTCAAAACTTATTCTACTTGTTGATCCCATGTTATATGTGCATGTTAGAGAAGCAAGCACAGCAAAAGAGGTTTGGGAGAACTTGGTGCGAGCTTTTGAAGACTCAGGCCTAACGCGTAAAGTTGGTCTGTTAAAGGATTTAATAAATACTACTTTAGAAAGTAGCAGTAGCATAGAAGACTATGTTAATAAAATAATGTCTTCTGCTCATCGTTTGCGAAACATTGGTTTTAAAGTAGACGATGAATGGCTTGGAACATTAATGTTAGCTGGTTTGCCCGACGTGTATAAGCCAATGATTATGGCCATAGAGAGTTCCGGAGTAAAAATTTGTGCCGATTCCATTAAAACAAAATTACTACAAGAAGTAAAAACAATGGACACAACCGCATTTTACTCAAACTCCAAAAAACACAATAAAAATTTTGAAAAAGGGCAAAATAAAACAAAGGGACCGAGATGTTATCATTGTAACAAATATGGGCACTTGAGCAAGAACTGTTGGTACAAAAAGAATAAAACAAATAATAAAAATAATGGCTTTATTGCAGCTTTTTCAGCCACCACATCGAATAACTCGCTCGACTGGTACATTGACTCTGGCGCATCAATGCACATGACAGCACACAAGGAATGGCTCGAGGATGAAATGGCAGCACCTGTAACAACTGTCAGAATTGCTAACGGCAAAATACTCAAAGTCAAAAGTTGTGGTAATGTAACTATAAAGGTACCAGATGAACAAGGCAATATAAATAAAATTCAGGTAAAAAATGTTATTTATGTACCCGAATTATCTACAAATTTATTATCAGTGAGTAAAATAATCAAAAGTGGTTGCAATGTCCAATTTGATGGCAATGGCTGTAAAATATTTAGTAAAAATAATGAAAAGGTAGTCGATGCCTATTTAGTTAATGAAATGTATAAGCTAAATATAGTAAACGAAAATGCTCAAGCTATGCCTATTATTACTGAAACTGATAGTTACTTATGGCACCAAAGAATGGGCCACTTGAACTTTAATGATATCGAAAGAATTCCAAAATGTACTTCTGGTGTGAAATTGTCTCCGTCTAAAAATAATATAACATGCATAAGCTGTATAGAAGGAAAACAAACCAGACAACCATTCCCAAGTGAAGGCTCCCGAGCAACCGAGTTGCTAGAAGTCATCCACTCCGACGTATGTGGACCGATGCAAACTGCATCACTTGGAGGTGCCAGGTACTTTGTTACCTTCATAGATGATTTTTCACGCAAAGTATATACATACACAATGAAAAGTAAAGACGAAGTCTTTGATAAATTTATTGAATATAAAAGTAGGGTTGAAAATGAATTAAACAAAAAAATTAAGAAATTTAGGACAGACAATGGCAGAGAATACGTTAATAAAAGATTTGAAAATTATTTCAAGAAATCTGGCATATTGCATCAAACCACAAACCCGTATACACCAGAACAAAACGGCTTAAGTGAAAGAATGAACAGAACTCTTATTGAAAGATCTAAATGTATGTTATTAAATGCTCAATTACAGAACAACTTTTGGGGTGAAGCAGTAGTCACAGCAGCCCACATTATAAATTGTTCACCGACAAGAGCCCTTTCATACATTACACCGGAGGAGATATGGACTGGCAAGAAACCAGACTTAAGCCACTTTAAAATCTTTGGATGCAAAGCAATGGTACACATACCTAAAGAACGCCGACTGAAGCTAGATGCAAAATCTCGTGAGTTAATTTTTGTTGGATATGGTGACTGTGTAAAAGGTTACCGTTTTATAGATCCTAAGAACAAGCAAGTTGTAATTAGTAGAGATGTTGTATTTCTTGAAGCCACCGTGAAGAGAAACATTATATATAATGAGTCTGTACCTGAAAAAGAAAATATAATTAGTAATGAAACAAAAAATCACACATCTGAAAATAAAAAAGAATCAAACTTACCTGTCTCCAAAATTTACTTACCTTTGTCCATTGAAAATGAGAAAAAGGATGATGAAGAAAATAATGATATCAGAAATATTAACTCTTCTTTCTCACCTGAGTCAACTCTTGATGATAAGTGCTACGTTCCTGAAAAAGACTTTGACACTCCACAATTTAACATGGAGCTTCGACCGCGACGTCGAATAGAAAATTATAAAGCTGATCCCCCTCAAGATAATGCATCTTTTATGTGTATGAATGGCGAATCTGCCATGAGTATTTTAAACAAGGACCCACAAAGCCTTTCTGAAGCACTAGAAAGCAATAAGGCAGACCTATGGATACAAGCAATGGAAGAAGAGCATAAATCATTACTGCTTAATAATACTTGGACATTAGTCGACTTGCCAAAAAATAAAAAAACAATTCCATGTAAATGGGTATATAAAACCAAAACAGACGAAAAGGGTAACGTGTTGAGATTAAAGGTAAGACTTGTTGTGAAAGGTTATCAACAGAAAAAGGGCATTGATTATCACGAAATATATGCACCTGTAGTTCGTTACACTTCTATAAGATATGTAATTGGCTTGGCTGTAAAATATAATTTGAAAATTAACCAGATGGATGCAGTAACAGCGTTTTTGCAAGGTGACATCGAAGAGAATATATATATGTCACAGCCACCATATTTTGAAGAAGGTGACAAAGTATGCTTACTCAACAAATCCATTTATGGTCTCAAACAGGCGAGCAGGCAATGGAACAAGAAACTTAACTCAGTTCTATTTGAAATAGGAATGAAACGATCTAAAGTGGATCCTTGTATATACCACCGTATAGTTAATGAACAGGACATACTAATTCTTACTGTCTATGTCGATGATATTTTATATTTCTTTAATAACGAAGAAACTGCCACAGCTATAAAGAAGAAGCTAAGTACAAAATTCCACATGAAAGATTTGGGTGAAGCCAAATATTGCATTGGTTTTAGAATTATATATCATACTGCCCAGAGTGAAATATGTTTGGATCAGTCACTGTACATTGAAAAGGTACTTACTCGCTTCAACATGAGCGATTGCAAGCCAGTGCATACGCCGTGTGAAGGTAACCTACAATTGAAAAGGGCTGAAAACGACGACGATGTCTTGAAAGATATACCATATCAAGAACTAATAGGGTGTCTTTTATACTTGTCACAAGGTACCAGACCGGACATAGCCTATATTGTAAATCAGCTAAGCCGATTTAATAATAAACCTACAATACAACATTGGACAGCAGCGAAAAGGGTTTTAAGGTATCTAAGAGGAACACAGAATTTAAAACTTACCTTTAAGAAAAATGATGCAAATATTGCAGGTTATTGCGACGCTGATTGGGCAACAGATACCGAAGATCGAAGATCATGTTCTGGTTACATTTTTACATTTCAGGGCGCCGCCATTAGTTGGTGCTCCAAAAGGCAACCTACGATAGCTTTGTCCACCACCGAGGCAGAGTACATGTCACTATCTACGGCAACACAGGAGGCCATTTGGCTCAAACAATTGGAAGAAGACTTCTGGCCAACCATGTCTAGCATACCAATTGTTATTTTCTGCGATAATCAAAGTGCTATCAGCATTTCAGGTGACGACATCTACCATGCAAGAAGCAAACACATTGATATACGCTATCACTTTGTGAGGGAGCGTATTTCTAACAAGCAAATCGCTGTTCACTATAGAAGCACTCAACACATGTTGGCTGATGGTCTCACGAAGGGGCTACACCGGCCGAAGCACCAAACTCTTACAATGGCAATGGGTTTGCGTCCAGGGGAGGATGTTAAAACATAGGACGCAAAATGTCTGTAACCAAGCCACACTAAGTCTTTGGTTGCAGACTGAGATGACTGACAACTTTTATTTTGCAATATTGAATTAATCTTTTCCTTAAGAACGCTAACGTATATTTTTTGTTATAATTAAATCCATCTTAATTGCTCGCAATTTAACTTGTTTCATTTTATCAAAAACCCCTCCGTGTTCCTCGCACGCGTGAAGACAGGAGCGAGGGATTCCGCGCGAGCATAATCACCTACGCTCCTGCCTGCGTCCGCCCGAATCCAGGCACCTACGTGAGGTCTTCGGTGGGGTGAGAACCCCCCGGAAAGTGTGCTACTGAGTGGGGAGACGTGCCGGAACACACAGCACGTCTTACCCCAGCGCCGGGTTGAAGGGCGACGGATCCCCATATCCACCGCCCTCCGGCAGATCACGGGGGCATTGCGAGTTGGCCGTACAGCCTCCTCCGCCTCCCGGATCTCTTACGGCGGATAGCGTCAGCTAGGGGGGAGTCCTCCCTAGCTCGCTCCGCCGCCTCCTTCAGTGAGATGACTTCCTCACTGAAGGAGACCATTGCGTTCCAAGTCTCTTCGCTGCCGACCATGGCCGAAATCACAGCCGACAACGAGAGGTCCCTGCCGACAACGGCAACTAGGGCGTTCCGTTGCTGGTCCCATGCCGGGCATGACTCCAAAGTGTGTTGCGCGGTGTCCTCGCAGTCACCACAGTGGTGGCACGAGGGGGTCGCTTCTCGCTTGGCTACGTTGCACAGATATCTGCCGAAGCAGCCATGCCCCGACAGAATCTGCGCAAGCCTAAAGGTAATGGCGCCTCGCCTCCTCTTGCACCACCTCTCCAAGACTGGGCTGATTGCCCGGATGGTGTTTGCACCGACGGTCGGCTCGGTGAGCCTCTCGGCCCACCGTGCTAGAGCGACCCTTTGCGCCGTACGGCGCACTTCCTCCGGCAAAGGACCAGCATCGCCGAGAGAGCGAATTGCCGCTCGCCGCTTGTACACCGAGGACAGTACCTCGGCTTCCAAGTCCCACGGGGGGGTCCCTGCTAATACGCAGGCGGCATCGCAGGATATTGTGCGATAGCCGCGTATTACCCTGGTCGCCATGGCACGCTGAGGTCTTCGAAGAAGCATGACGTTTTGGCGATCCAGAGCGTCCGCCCACACCGGCGCACCGTAGAGCGCCATGGAGCGTACCACCCCCGTGAAGAGGCGGCGACAACTGACTCCCGGCCCTCCGATATTGGGCAGAAGGCTACCTAGCGCCGAAGTTGCGCTAAGTAGTCTCGGACAAAGCCGCCGGAAGTGCTCATTGAAACGCCACCTGGAGTCTAATATGAGCCCCAAGTAGCGCATGTGCACTCCGACTGCGACTCGTGCATCTCCAATTTTGATGTGAGCTTCGGGCGGTGGACCCTTCCGAGGACCATGGAAGAGAATGGCCTCAGATTTTTCGGGAGCCACCTTTAAGCCCAAGAGCTCGATTCTCTTGACCACAAGAGCGACACCCACCGTGGCCAAACTAGCTGCCTCCTTGAAGTCATCCGCACACGCTACGACAAGAGTGTCGTCGGCGTAGCAGATGACGTTGACGTCCGGGGGAAGGGCGCCTCGCAGTGCCCAGTCATATCCGATGTTCCACAGAAGCGGTCCTAGGACCGACCCCTGTGGAACACCGCATGTCATCGTTCTCTCCACGATGACTCCGTCACGGTCCAGGCAAAGAATTGTCCGGCCCCTGAGGTAATCTCCGACAATCAGCTGTAGGTAGGAGGGCAGTCGATGATAACGAAGAGCCTCCAATATGCAGCTGAAGGGAAGAGTGTTAAACGCGTTGGAAATGTCCAACGACACTGCAAGTGACACTCTTCCCCGCGCCACGGAATCCTGTGCGATTGTTTTCAGTCGCAGGATGGCGTCGATGGTCGATCGACCCGCACGAAAGCCGAACTGATTGTCGGAGAGGCCTGGTCCCTCCGAGTTGAGGTGTTCGGTGATGCGGCGGGCAATTATTCTTTCGAATAACTTGCCCGCCTCGTCGAGTAGAACAATTGGCCTGTAGGCAGAAGGAGAGTCCGCAGGACGTCCTTCCTTCCTTAGCAGGACCAATTTTCCTTCTTTCCAGAGCCGTGGGAACGACCCCTTAGTGAGGGCAGAGTCAAAAATGTACTTCAGACGGTCTCCTAGTTCGCTCGATGCTAAGACCCAGGCACGACCAGGGATTCCGTCCGGACCGGGAGCGGTCTTCTTACCGCGGAGATGAACCATTGCCTCTCCAAACTCCCCGCTGGTGATCGGCGGTATCACTTCTGCCTCGGATTGAACAGTCGCCCGTCCGCCCATGGGCGGCGGCGTGTGCTCCGTGCAGTTGGGAAACAAGGTGGAGAGCACATCCCGGAGAAATCCCGGATCGACTGTTTCGGCCACAGGTGGACCCTGTGAGCGAAGCTTCGCTCTGGCCGCGCGGTAAGGGCGGCCCCACGGATCCCGGTCCAAAACCTCCAACAGTTCCTTGCGCGCCCGGGCTTTCGCCTCGCGGATAGCGATCTGGAGTGATTTCTTGGCCCCTTTGTAGGCGTCATACAGGCGACTCTCCAGGTCAAGGTCCCTGTTCCTGCGCCTGCGACATCTGGTGTATTTGCGGCGAGCAGCCATGCAGGCGACGCGCAGATCTGCCACCTCGTCGCACCACCAGTGCACCTGCCTTTTCGGTGGACGTCTTCTGGCACGCGGCATCGCCGCATCGCACACAGCGGTCATGGCGATCCGCATGGCAGCCACATGGTCTTCGAGCGGTATGTCCCCGCTGGGCTCTCCCAAAACCCAGTCTTGGACTATGGCCGCCTCGACGAGGACGTCCTTGTCGAGTTTCGCGAGCGCCCAGCGAGGAAAGCGCTGGGAGTTTCCGACCCGACGCCGCAGGGAAACTGCGTCTGCAGGCGAGGAGCAAGAGACGCTGAACCGCACGTAGCGATGGTCAGAGAGAGTCTCAACGTCCTCCGCGACTCTCCAATCGTGGACACGATCGGCGATGGCTCGGGAAGCGAACGAGACGTCCACTATCGAGCCACCGTGCTGCCTAACGCAGGTGTTAACCGCGCCACGATTGAGTACACACAGGCCTAGAGAGGTGACCCAGTCCAGTACTGCGTCGCCTCGAGCACCGGTCACGGGGCAGCCCCATGCCGTGGACTTGGCGTTGAGATCTCCCATGACGAGAACCGGGAGCCTCGCGCGCCTAATGACACCCTCCAAACGACCGAGGAAGACCTCAAACTCGGCGAGGGCGCGGTTGGGGGAGAAGTAAACTCCGATGAGCAAAACCGCGCCCCACTCGACAGCAACAAAACCTTGGCCTCTCTCGGCCACCCGGAGAGGGGCAGAGCCGGCGGCACCCACGATCGCTACTGTGGATTCCGAATCCGATGCCCAGTTGGGGCGGGGCGGTACATAGTACGGCTCCGCCGCCACCGCGACGTCAATCGACCACTGCGCCACGGACTGGAGGAGGAGATCCTGAGCCGCGGCGCAGTGGTTGATGTTCGCTTGGAGTAGACGGACGTAAGGGACGTGGTCCATTACGGGACCGTTTCCATCACCTCCTCGCTTGAAGCTTTATCCGCGGCGGCGGATGAACCGCCCACCTTGGCAATTTTCTTGCCCCCGCTGGGGGGAGCCTTACAGCCCCGACTCCCAACAGGGTGGTCAGCCCTCCTATTGGCCGCGGCGCAAGGGTCGCAGTGCGGAGGGTCCCTGCACTGGAAGGCTCTGTGGCCTTCATTGCCGCAGCGGAAGCATACACCGCTGCGGTCCACCTCAGAATTGCACTTGGGTGCAACGTGTCCGGTTTGAAGACACCGGAAGCATCGCAGTCTTCTCTGGGGCAACACTTTGACTCGTGCCGACACCCATCCGACTAGAAGGCGCCTGCCGTCGGCTACCTTCTTTGCGCTCTCAACCGGACACGAAACCCACAGTGAGCCCATCCCCAATGGGCCGGGTCGTACCTCGCCGGTCTTGATGGTGTCTCGGGGGCAACCGCCCACGCGAGACACGGCCTCCGCGACTTCCTCCGCCGAGACGGAGTCGTCAAGCCCAGAAATGCGCAGTTCGGCGCATAGAACTGGCGGAGCTTGCTCGCCAGCGCTTCTGCCGCGTTGCCGCTGTCCTTGCCCGGGATTTCAAGCACCCGAGCGCCCGCCTTTGAGGCTCTTATATGAAGGGAGCCGATGCCAATCGAGGGGAGGTCAAGCCTCCTCTTCGCTTCCTTCAAGATGCTCTCATAGTCGGCGCCCTTGTTGCCGGCCTCGGGCCCCAGGGTGAGGACCACGGCCGCGGAGCGCGGAGGGCGGAGCTTCCTCCTGGCCTCGTCGTTGGCCTTAGCCTTGGCGGCAGGATTACTGGCCTTGGTAGTGGGCTTGGGAGCGACAGTCGCCTTCTTCTTGCCCTTGGCCTTCCGTCCCACCACCAGGGACCACGGTACCTCCGTGGGAGCCGGGGCGGGCGGGGCCTTTGGGGCTGGGGCTTTTTTGGCCCTCGCCTGTGAGGCAGGCGGCGCTCTGGCGGACGGTGCCTTTGCAGGCTTTGCTTTAGCAGTTGTCGTCTTTGGGGAGGACGACGACTCCGCCCTTCTCTTGTCCGCCGCAAGCGGCGGCCTCATCCGCTTCTCCGGGAGAAGGCGGTCCTCCAGCCCGGCGAAACGGGCATCTATACGCCGCGAGAAGACTTCCAGCGCCTCGCGCAACGCCTCTTCGACCGGCGTCGAGACACTGGCTGCCGGAGCTGGGGCCGGAGCCACCTTAGAGATGGTGGCACGCAACTCGCGCATCTCCTTCTCGACCGCCTCCACTCTGCCCCTGAGGCGGGCGTTATCGGCCCGGAGGGCCGCCGCCTCCTCGCTCACGGTGCGGAGGACGAGCTCGTCGACTATCGCCGTGAGCGAGTCCACCGACCGGTTTAAGGCCGCAATAAAAGTGCCCTTGAGGTTGCCCGAGGATTTGGCGACCCGCGCGATGTTCTGGAGGTCCTCCTTCGCGCGGTCCTTCAGCACCTCCGACGGCAACGACATGGGCGTCGGCTCCTGCGACGGTGAGGCGAACCTTTCGGCGCGCTGCCGCGACATGGTTTCGGCGAGCTCCTGCTCGGCTAGCAGCCGGAGCTCCTCCTTCTTGAGCGCCAGGCGCTCGGCCTTCGCCTTTGTGGTCTCATCATCTGCAATAGGCAGACGGCCACGTCCCACCTTCCCTCTCTTCTTCCTCGGCGGTTTGTGTGCGGACTGAGGGTCCGAGTCCGACGGCGAGCCGCCCTCCTTCCTCTTCCTGGAGGCGACTGAGTTAACGGAGCGAAAACTCGTCGTCGACATGTCGGAGTCCTCCCCTTCCATGTCGCACGAAAACGGCGAGGCCGCTCTGCTTCCTCCTTCCGCCTCGGACGTCTTTGACGCCCGCGGCACCGACAACCGTTCAAGCCGCACGACCGGTTGTCGCGTCTTCTCGTCATCGCATTTTCCGGTAGTCCATTTCACATCAACCGGCCCGGATACCGGTTGACGCCGTTGGCCAGACGGAACGCATTGGCCGCTCGTAACAGATTTCTCACTCGGAGCCCGAGCTAGCTCCGAGCGCCCAGCGTCAGTGGGAGCGCATGACATACCATTACCAGTGTCCGACATTTCCATATTGTTTGGGAAGGATACCTACGGCCCTTTCCCAACAGACCGTAGGTGCGCTTGGGACTGGGCTCCCCCCAGCCACTCAACCCCTCGGCACGCAAACCTTGGGTTTGGGGTGATTTTTTAGAGTGGTTTTCTTCCACGCGGTCCGACGCTCAGTGCGTCAGACCCCCGGCCTCGCTTAATGCAAGGTTACGGGCTGCCCGACGGTGACCCAAGTCACGCGCCGCGCCCGTGGACCTTGCAGGTCCACCAAACCACGAGCCGAAGCTCCGCTGGCCCATCACTGGGCCCCTCCAAAAGCGCTGGTGCGTTTGCACCGAGCGCGCCTTCCCCTGGGCGACAGCTCCGGACTTCTCTAATAAGAAGCCACGGCTTCGCCCACAAGGGTGATTTTTTATAGAGGTTTTCTTCCTCGCGGTCCGGCCTGTATAGGCCGGACCCTCGGCTCCCCGAAGGGAGTTACGAGATTAAGCAGCGGTGCAGACAGAACTGCGTATGGCTGTGCACAGAAGCACCAACCGGACCCGCTGTTGTGTGCTTTGTTAGTTCCCCATTGGCAATCCGATCACCTAGGCCCGCATCGGTGGTGGCCCCTACCTACACACTCTCTCCTCCCTAGCCAACACCTAATCTAACCTAACCCTAACTCGATCGGATTGCCAATGAGTTAAGCCCCCTCACCACGACAAGGTCTTAGCACACCTAGAGGGGGAACCTAACCTAACCTAACCTAACCTAACCAACCTGGCCTTCCGCACGATACGAAAGGTTGGCGTTGACCGCGTCCTCACCCAAATCTTCACGGGGCACGGTGGATTCTCCGAGTACTTGAAACGCTTCAAGTGCAAGGAGAGTTCATCGTGCATCTGTGAGATGGGTGACGAAACGGTCCCACATATAATATTAGATTGTCCTGCGAATGGGAAGGAAAGATGTGAACTAGAGGTAGAATTAGGTGTTAAGATAGAGTTAGGAAATGTAAATGAGTTAATGGGTAAAGAATGTATAGGTAAGTTTTTGAAATATTGTATCCTGATAGCAAATAAGACAATAGAAAGGAATAAGTGAATGTTGTAATAGTATGTAAGTTTGTAAAGAAATCTGTGATAAAATAGCAAGTAAGATAAATTAAGATATATAAGAATGTATATTGGAAATTATTAAATAAATAAAGAACCCCATCCCGATGGTAAGGTTTTATGAAATGGTAAATGGAAACACAAGTACCAGAGGAAGCAATGAATAAAACTAAAAAGAGTAAACAAATATAGCTAGCATAGAATTAGATTAGAAAAAGAATGAATGAGGACGGATAATAGAAAGAAAAAGTATGCGGCATGAAAGTACGAGCGGAAAGTGAAAGCGGGAACTGGAATGAAAGAGTAAATTAGTAAATATAGGCACCAGCGCATATGCTGGTGGGAGTTTGTAAAAAAAAAAAAAAAAAAAAAAAAAAAAACCCTAACCTAACTGCCGACATCTGTGGTCGGGCCATCGGCTGTAACCCTAAGTTATTCTTAGGGCTTATAAACAGCTGTATGGCCCACCACATCTTTCCAAAGATATGGAAAGAAGCAGCGGTGATAGTCCTTCGGAAACCGGGGAGGGATAGTTACACTACCCCCAAGTCATTCAGACCCATTGGACTGCTGCCCGTGCTCGACATATCGCGGGATAAGCGCGCGCCAGTATGGCTTTGTGCCCCAGAAAAGCACAGAGGACTCCCTCTATGACCTTATGTCGCATGTACGCAAAAAACTTGATTGCAAGAAGATTGTAGTACTTGTGTCTTTGGACATAGAGGGAGCCTTCGACAGTGTCTGGTGGCCTGTGTTCAAAGTCAGACTGGCGGAAGCGGGATGCCCGGTAAATCTGAGGCGAGTCTTTGACAGCTACCTCACCGACAGGACGGTCAACGTCAGGTACTGCGGTGAGGTACATAGTACTGAAACGAGCAGGGGTTGCATCCAGGGGTCTATTGCCGGCCCTCTGCTCTGGAATCTGACCCTCGATCCATTGCTGCGGAGCCTGGAGAGTAGAGGCGTCTACTGCCAGGCCTTCGCGGACGATGTGGTCCTCGTCTTTGATGGGGACAGGGCAATCCAGATAGAAGAAATTGCTAATGTCACTCTCGCGCATGTTTTGGAGTAGGGTGTCAGAAACAAGCTGAGGTTTGCACCAGGCAAAACAAATGCCATGGTGCTGACCAAAAAGCGCAAATTTGACACGCCACGCCTCAATATGGGCGGGACTGACATTGCAACGAAAGATAGTATTAAATTGTTAGGGGTTACCATCGACAAGGGTCTCACGTTCAAGGAGCACGTGACGAATATCACCAAAAAGGCCATCGGGGTATATAAGCAGCTCGGGAGGGCGGCTAAGGTCAGCTGGGGCCTCCATCCTGAGGTGGTCCGCTCCATTTATGTCGCCGCGGTGGAACCAATAATTACCTACTCTGCGAGTGTGTGGGCACCTGCAACTCGTAGAGTGGGTATTATTAGGAGATTGAACGCTGTGCAAAGGGGTTTCGCACAGAAACTCTGTAGGGCCTACCGCACGGTGTCTCTTAACTCAGCCCTGTTATTGGCTGGGCTACTCCCCCTTGACCTGCGAGTCCGCGAAGCGGCCTCTCTTTACGAGGCCAAGAGGGGAGTACCGCAGCCGGGGCTGGCGGATAGAGAGGTCGAGCGGATGGCCCTTGCGACGGAGGTTCCTCACCCCGCCGAGCTGGTCAGCCTCGAGTTCGGCAGTCTGGTGGACGAGGACGATGTACAACAAAATAGCGACTACCAGCTGCGCATATATACGGACGGCAGCAAGATTGACGGTCGGGTTGGAGCGGCGCTATCCCTATGGAATCGCGATGCCGAAACCAGGGCCGTCAAGCTTGGTCTGCCGTCGTATTGTACCGTCTACCAGGCGGAACTCCTGGCTGTGTGCGAAGCGACGAGAGTGATTCTCCGCCGTAGCGAAACATCCTTTGCAATATACAGTGACTCAAGATCCGCTCTCCAGTCTATCGCGGCGAATAAATGTCTGCACCCTCTGGCAGCTGAGACAAGGAGCAATATAGTATCTGGCACAAAAAATGGCAAAATAATTAGATTATTTTGGATCAAAGCCCACGCTGGACTAGAGGGGAATGAGCGAGCGGATTGCCTCGCTAGGGAGGCCGCGCTTAAGACCAAGACCAATCCGAAGTATGATTCGTCAGGCGAAGCATTCGAATGCGATCGCTTGACGAGTGGGACCAAAGATACAGGGAGGGCACTTCGGCGGCGGTCACGAAGCTGTTCTTCCTTAGAGCCATAACAGCTTATAGTACCCTGAGGAAGATCGTGCCTTGCAACGTGTTGACCCAAGTCTTGACGGGGCACGGTGGGTTCTCCGAGTACTTGTATCGATTCAAGTGCAAGGGGAGCCCATCGTGCATCTGTTCGACAGATCAGCCCGAGACTGTACCCCACATTCTGTTGGATTGCCCTGTCTTCGCCAGGCAAAGGCTGGAGGCTGAATATGAGATAGGTGCAGATATTAGGATAGATAGTTTAGAGGAACTTATTAGAGGAAATAGTAGGTATAGATTTTTAAGATACTGTAAAGAGGTGGCAAAGAAGGTAATAGAAAGAAACAAAATATGAAGTAATGTACCTGAACCTTAGTTAATATAATTTTAACCTTGTAATTTTACGTATTTAACTTTAAAGTGCTTTTTAAATTTTATGTTCGTTTATTTAATCTCAATGTGTAAATTTTAATAATGTATATTAATTTTAAATATAATTAATTATAATTAGAATAAGAAATAATGTAAATTTTTAAATGATAATAAAGAAATAAAGAACAACAATAAAAAAGGTAAAGGTAAGGTAAGGTAACGGAAAAGATGGAAAAAATTGAAACCTATAGATTATAAGAATAGATAGTATAGTTAGGCGGGCATCCCACCCGCAGAGTATGAAAGGTGATGAATAAGAGAAAGAACAAGTATGCAGCATGAAAGTACGAGCAGTAGCGATTGATAGAACTGGAATGAAAGAGAATTGTCAACCATAGGCTCCAATTAAGTTGGAGGGATTCGCATAAAAAAAAAAAAAAAAAAAAAAAAAAAAAACCTAACCTAACCTAACCCAAAACCCAACCTAACCTAACCTAACCCAACCTAACCAGTCGCTGTTCGTGGACCACCAGAGGGTCCACGTTGATAACTTCTCCCCATTCAAACAGTGCTACAAATGTCTGCAGTTTGGACATCTGCAAACCCGTTGCACCGCTAGAGACACTATCTGCGGCCACTGTGCTGAAACATCACACAACACCTTCGAATGTCCAACCAAAAATAATCCTAATACCCTTAAATGCCATAACTGCCTCACTTCACGAAATAAATTCCTCAACACCAAAACCGATCACCTCCACTCAGCCATTTCTCCCAACTGCCCCACCTTGCGCTCCATGGAATTGAGAATCACATCTCGAATCGATTATGGGTAAACCTGAGAAATCCCACACTTACCCCCAGCCTATCAAACTAGGCATAAGAAAGAAAGAAAGAAAGAAGAAAGAAAGACTTTTATTCACTGCACGAGACACGGACATTATATACAAAACAGGACAGAGAATAATAAAATAAAAAAAAAATGTGTGTGTGTCCTCGCGGCAGCGAATCGGATACTGACTCAGCATTGTGCTGAGGTGCTAGACAAGCACCTACAGCGCTGATTTTCAGCCAGCACCGTATGTGACTCATTGAGCACCATACAAACATACTTTATAAATTACTATATACATAATTATACATATACATACACACACATACACACATATATAAAAACATACAAATATATGCATACATACATGTAGACATGTAAATACATCGAAAAATACATAGGCAAGAAATAATATAAAAAGTTATAACAAAATACATATACAATCTATACACAATGCACTGCTTCAATGACAGAGAAAAGGCGCGGAAATAATAAGGAAATTCTAAAGGAATCAATAATAAATTTGGTAATTACAGTAAACGTTAAAACTTACATGTAATGTTGGTGTATTAATGCGGTGAAAAATGCTGGATGAATTATGAATTTTGGAGCGTCAACAAATAAACCCTTAGCTTTCGTCTAAAGGTATACTTGCTAGGCGCTCCTTGGATAGGAGGAGGGAGATCATTCCAGCACTTGGACGCCGCAAACCTGAAACTTCCTCGGAAGGCCGCGGTCCTGTGAACAGGCACGACAGCCGTGGACCTTAATCTGCGCACGCGTTTGGGCCATTGGATCTTCCTGTATAGGTAGGACGGCGTTTCATACCGCATCACCCCAAACAGCAGAGTAGCGAGATGGAGGCGTCGGCGTGCAGACATGTTCAGCAGGCCAGCGGCGCTCAAGTACGGAGTGACATGGGAACGAGGAGGGATATGAAAGCAAAAACGAGTGCATGCGTTTTGCACTCGTTGTATCAACCTCTTAGAGCGGCCAGTAATGCAACCATCATACACGACATCACAATAATTTAATCTAGATAATATAAGCGACTCACAAAGTGTGACACGCAAATCGACACTAAGGTAATTACGTATATTATATAGAACTTTAAGGCGATAGAAGCAGTTGCTGACAACTTTAATAATGTGGTTCTCAAAGCGTAACTTGCCGTCCATGAGGAGGCCGAGATTGTTTGCTTCTATCACCCGCTCTATTGGTTCGCCCATGATGGCTACATCACTTTCGGTCAGAGCTTCGAGACTATTACGGATTTGATGCTCAGACCCAAAAACCACATATCTTGTACAATCTTTTTCTTTCTTTCTTTCATATCTGGACTTGCCCGGATTAAGAACCAAACAGTTCCTCTCCGACCAAGAGTAAACACGATCGAGGTCCGCATTGATGCTGTCCACTGCAGTAGACATGTCCGACGGCGAGCTGGAGAAGTAGAGCTGAAGATCGTCCGCGTACAGATGGTACCCGCTGCTCTCTATACTGTTAACAATATCTGCGGTATACAATATAAACAGCAGGGGACCCAGGATTGAACCCTGCGGAACCCCCCTCGTCACAGGACGAAAGCAGGACCGCAGAGTAACTCCATCCATCCCACGCAACGCAACCATCTGCGCGCGGCCGGACAGGTAACTGTCGAACCACCTCAACGCAGTGACATCAAACCCGTAATAGGACATCTTGGATAACAGCAAGGGCACGCTAATGCAGTCGAAAGCCCTGGAGAAGTCTAAAAGTACCAGTAAAGTACTCTCACCAGCATCCCGAGCCTGCAAAATGTTATCGACCACATCTAGTAACGCAGTAACTGTCGAACGACCTTTGCGAAAACCCGACTGCATTTCAGGTAGGATGCCGTTCCTCTCCAAGTATTCCGACAGCTGATCGCACACGACCCTTTCTAATATCTTTGATGCACAAGGAAGGATACTAATGGGACGAAGATCGGTTAGATTTATCGGATTTGGTTTTTTAGGTAACGGAATCACTTGAGCTATTTTCCAGTCAGTTGGGAACGTCATAGTCTCTATGCTTTTGTTTATTATGTACGTCAATATATCAGAAATTTTCGGAAGAGTCATAATTATCATGTCAATATCAATCAAGTCGAGCCCCTTTGCGGTTGTTCTAATTGAGGTAATAATCTTCGTAACTGTCTTAACATTCGTGGGCGAAAGAGTAAATTTATTGTCACCGTATCTGTCAAATTCATAACGCGTCAGATCAGATATTGTCACTTCCGATTTTCCAGGTGTATTAAGAAAGTGGTGGTTTATTAAATCCGGATCATCAAAATTTGTCGGTAAGTCATTTTGTGTCTGTGAGTCGGGGAGAATAGTACGCTTTAAGTTCCTCCAAAGAGCCCTTGAGTCAGTAACGTCATTAACGTGGTGTTTGAAGAAGGCACGCTTTTCATTATGAATGGCCTCGATCACAACACGTTTCAGATCCAAGTAGTATTGCTTATGAATCTCACTGTTTGAACGTTTATATTTGGCATAAGCTTTGTTCCTGAGGCGCATCATAAGCTTTACATTGCTTGTTAGCCACGGTTTAGGTGCCTCCTTTAGCACTGTTGTCCTTTCAGGTGCATGTTTATCAAAAAGTGTAAGTAAAAGTTCATTAAGTAGTCGAACCATGTCACTCACGTCATCAAGTAAAAGTATTTGGTCCCAATCTGTGGCGTCAAGGTCTTTGTTAAAGTCAGCTAAGTTTATGTCTTTTAGAGGTCTATAGGTAATACGTCTCGGTGTCGGCTTCCTTTTTTTTATGTCCAACTCGGCTGCGATAAAAGCGTGTCTGCCCAGGTCCGGGATGTACTTTACGTCCATAGATATAACTCGAGCGTCAGTGCAAAATAGGTCAATAGTCGTCTCGCTATGTTCGGTAAAATGTGTCGGTTCATTTACGTGTTGTGTCAAATTAACTGATGTCAAAAATTGTGTCAGGCATTTAAATTTTGTGTCCGTTTTGTCAGTAAAATTTATATTGAAATCACCAAGTAAAATCAGACGGTCACAATTCACGAAAGAAGTAATTGTTTCAGTAATAGCATCAAAAAAGATGTTGACGTCAAGCCATGGTGGTCGGTATGCAGTACCTATAATGACATGTTTACAATTTACATTTATTTTCAACCACATTTGTTCCTATGGGGATTAGTCCTATGCCCCACCTGGGGAGCACACCCTGAGAATATATCCGCCATACATAACCACGTTATAGTCCCTATAGTAACATACGCGGCGGGAGTCTGGGGGCATGTGATTAACAAAAAGTGGGTCCGCAGGTCCTTAGCTTCCCTGCAGCGCGGTTTTGCCCTGAAAGCCATTCGGGCCTTCAGAACTACATCTACCCCAGCTGCTCTCGCGCTGGCTCAATTCATGCCGCTCGATTTAAAAATAGCCGAAGCCCACGCCAGGGAGACAACCCGTCTCACCGGCACCACCGACCTACTTCCCCATGACATCGTCCTAGAAACACCTACCCCCTCACATCTCCTACCTCACCCCGCATCCAGAAATCCCATCAACGTCACCATACCTTCAATTTCACAAGAGGAACCAGAGCCCGGCACCGCAATTCAAATCTACACCGATGGCAGTAAGCTTGAGACTGGGGAGGTCGGCTCTGCCCTAGTTGTCTACCAAAACAACAACATTATACACAACTCCAAACACAAACTGCATAGCAGCTGTTCGGTTTTCCAGGCCGAACTTTACGCTATCCTCTGTTCATGCCAATACCTACTCCACACTAAGACCCCAAACGCCCACATATACTCCGACTCCTTATCCTCCATTTCTGCTCTGGAGGACCGATCAAATCGTCACCCATTAGCTGCACAAATTCACTCTACCCTCTCCCAAATCCATTCCTACGGGGGCGTGGTCACCTTCTCCTGGGTCAGAGGCCACTCTGGCAATGCCGGTAACGAAAGAGCGGACTCTGAGGCCAGGAGGGCAGCCACAGCTCACCAACCTTATGAGTACACATACTTTCCAATTTCCTATATAAAACAACAAACCAGATCCCAACTGCACGAACTATGGCAACGGAGTGTGCTGGCGCAGTTAGCTGAATTCGAGCGCGTCAAAAATGTAATTACGTCCTTAAAATATATCCTCTATTTCATAATTTTCACATTAAATAACGACTTGGGCCGCATCCTTCAGGAACAATACTTTTTTAAAATTAAAGCTACCCTATGCCTTTCCATATTCTGACGTGTGTGTGTAAAATTGAGTAATTAAGGCGTGAATGCGTCAAACGAACAAACCACTTTCGCCTTTGTAATATTAGCACAGTCTAACCATACGAATGTGGAATACGTTCTACCGCGGACGAGTAAACATCGAAGTTGAGAGTGCTCTTGAATCAAAAATAACTAATAATCTGTGTTATCGTTAATATATTTAAAAGTGGTATCATTCGACGCGGCTTATTAAATCGAAACGAATGAGTGTTCGCGTGTGGAATCGCGTGTGGAGATATTTAGGAAATAGTGGATCAGTGTAGAATTGAGGGTAGTTATTAAAAAGATATCTAATTACGAGTGAATCAGTGCTTGCCGATTTTGGATTGAAGACAGTTTCATTAGCCGTAAATCTACATCTACTTTTCCATTAACTTTGTTAATTATTTTACAAAAATATGGAACGAACACCACCTCTTTCCAAAACGAGATCTGCCGTTCGGACTGGTGCCTCTGTCTCAACTGATGATCTCAGAAGGCTTGCTACGGTCCGAGCGGCTGAACAGACTGGGACATGCTCGGAACCTGGAGATATCTCCAAGACTGCAGAGAATAGACAGACAACATGTGATACTTCCCAGACGCCCAAGTTTACCGATATTACTTTTAATGTCGGTGCTGACGATACGGTGATGTTCTCGGCGCTCTCCCCAACACCGTCCATCACCTCGGAGCGTTTGTCTGCGGGCCCATACTCCTCGCTGGATACCCTCCCCGCCGCAGCGAACAAGCTGATGCAGGAGGCCAAGAGCCAGATTGAGGCATCGGGTAAAATTAAGATCACCACTAAGGAGGGGGTCATTGCCAACCTAGCGGCAATGTACGAAATTGTCCTAAAACTAAGTGAATCACGACGAACTCTCTCCTCAAGGGTGGAGAGACTAAGGGCACAGCATTCTCAGGAACTACTGAATATTGAAAAAGCTAACCAGCGTCGAATTATAGCACTAGAAGAGATCGTAAAAAACTCTGACACCAAACAGGAACTAAGGGAGTTGAAGAATGAAGTAGTGTCCATTAGACAAGCTCTTGAAGTTGACATCCTTCAGGAAATCAAAACTAAGGTTGCGGTAGATCCTCAGTATAGTGATTTACTGTCTGAGCTACGAGAAATGCGAGCTGATGCTCAGCTTAAGCTCAGTCAAATAAAGAAATTGACCGAACAGATGGCCGAAATCAAGGATAGATCCGGCTTTGGGGCTGTTAGTCCGCAACGTATGTCTAGGACTTCGAATGCTGCTCGGAAAAGAGAGAAGGATCCATCTACGTATGCAGAGATTACGGCAGCGGCGCCATCGTATTCCGTGCTTGTTGAGTCTGTTGACCCCAGGCACACAGGCGAAGACGTCGTCAAGGGAGTCAAAGACTCTGTTGACGTTGTCGCCCTTGGGGTGGGGGTTAGAGCAATACGCAAGCTGAGGGGTGCAAGGGTTGCGGTTACATGCGATACTGCCGATGGAAGAGACGTGCTTACTGAGGCCATAGCCAAAGCCAGGCAAGACTATTCCACTAAACCGCTTACACAGCGCAGGCCTCAGTTGCGTCTGCTCGGGGTTGCCAGGGACCTGAATGATTCGCAGCTAGCAGCTGCAATCATCAGGCAAAATGCCACACTTCTGGGGGGAACGGCTGAGGATGACGTAAGGATTGTTCGCCGGGTAAAAGGACGCACTGATGTCTTGCAAAATGTAATTGTCGAAGTTTCCCCATTGGTATGGCAAGGCCTGAACAACAGAAGGATACGGCTGGGATATCAGACTGTATTGGCAGTAGACCAGTCTCCAGTGATGCAGTGTTACAGATGTCTCGGTTTTGGCCATATGGCCAGAGAATGCAGCGCTGCACGTGTCTGCGGGTATTGCAGCGGAGACCACGACACCAAAGAGTGTCAGGTGAGGGAGAACTCTCCAAGGTGCCATTGGTGCACTAAACAAAACCAAGCGGATAATCAACATCCAGCTTATAGCAACCAATGCCCTGAATGGCAAAAATGGGATCGGATAGCCCGCCGCTCGGTTGCATATTGCTAAAGGCGTCCCTGGGTTACAAAAATGTTACAAATTCCTACAAGCAAACCTTGGTAGGGGCTTCGCAGCTACCAAAGAATGCCTTAACTATAGTCTGGAAAACAAAATTGATTTTTTACTTTTACAAGAACCCTATGTGGGTTCAATAGGACGCGTCGCGGCTGCAGGATTTCGGGTGGTGCAGGCATCGGCCTCCCCACGACCTGCTAAATCGGCTGTCCTTGTGGCCAATCATCTAATTAATATTGTTATTGATACCAATTGTATTGATGAAAATATTGTAGCTCTTAAGTTTGTTGTCAGAGCAAGAGAATATGGACTCATCAGCATATATATGGAAGGAGATCGAGACATTGAACCCTACTTGCGGCGGCTTTCTAAAGTCATTTCTACAATGGGCGCGGAGAACTATCTCATTGGTGGTGATGTCAATGCTAAGAGTCCTTGGTGGGGTTGCCGATCTGAGGATGGGAGGGGTCTGGCGTACGCGGAGTTTCTTGCTGAACAGGGATGTGAGGTACTGAATCATGGTTCCACACCGACCTTTCATACTTATAGAGGGGACAAATTGTACACCAGTATAGTTGACGTAACCGCGTGTTCTTCTGGCCTTTTGAAATATTTCACTGACTGGACAGTCGAAAAAGATAGCTTGACCCTTTCTGATCATCGGGCTATAATGTTTGGGATGTGTTTGGGTGCATCCCTTGCCAACTCGGATACATTAAACAAAACCTGGAAATATAATACCTCGAAGGCAAATTGGAATAAATTTGACAGGATTCTCCTAAATAAGTTCGAGATGGTAGGACTCATCCAATTAAATACTGATACTGTCAACAACATCGACTGTCTGGAGAATATGGCCAGACAATATACTGAAACAATAATAAAAGCTAGCGATGAAACTATCGCTGTGAAGAAGGGCCGGCTTAGACCGGGTAGGCCGTCATGGTGGACTGACGACCTCAACGAACAAAAACAAGAAATTACCAGAATTAGACGTCGCATTCAGCAGGCTAACTCAAAACGTAGGAAAGCACTCATAGCAGAATACAATGAAGCAAAAATTCATTATAAAACCCAAGTTGAGTCTGCTGTTACTTCTAGCTGGAGACAGTTTTGCAACAGCCAGCGACGAGAGGATATTTGGGTTAGCTCCTATAAAATATTGAAGAAGACTACGATCAATTCACCCGACGTTCTACTTCGAGATTGTCACGGCTCAACGCTGGATCCTACTGAATCAGTAAAATTGTTAGCATCGGGATTTTTTCCGACGGATCTAGAGGATAATGATGACGAGCATCAGGCTGATATTAGACTAGCAGCTAAAGACCTGGACATTACTATCCGATCGGAAATCAACCTTCATATAGTCGACTTCACAGAGACTGAGGTTAACAATGCTTTCAAAAAAATGAACCCAAAAAAGGCCCCGGGTATCGACGGTCTTTCTTCAGATATATGCTACAGAGCCTTCCAGGCAGCACCAAAGGTACTATTGAATATTCTTAATAATTGTCTTAGAAGTGCCTACTTTCCCAAAATCTGGAAGCATGCGATAATCAAAGTGATTTCTAAGCCCAATCGAGATGACTACACAACACCAAAAGCCCATAGACCTATTGGTTTGCTCCCTATACTTGGGAAGGTTTTCGAGAGAATCATTACAAATAGAATTGTTTGGCAACTCCTCTCTGAAAGAAAATTAAATGACCAGCAGTATGGATTCACCCCACAGAAGGGTACTGATGACGCACTACACAACATCATTCAACAAATCAAAACAGGCCTTTGCAAGAAACAAATAGTTGGTTTAGTTTCCCTGGACATTCAGGGAGCCTTTGACGGTGCCTGGTGGCCGTTGATAATCAGACAATTAACAATCAAGAAGGTGGATCGTGCAATGTTGGGACTGGTAGCCAACTATCTAACTGGAAGGAGCTATCAGATTGCGTATGCGGGATCAGCTTTTCAAGGAACTACCAGTAGAGGATGCATTCAAGGCTCAGTGTGTGGGCCAACTTTTTGGAATCTTCTAGTAGACCCTCTTCTGGAAGAAGTACAATCTAATACTGATGTCCATATACAAGCATTTGCCGACGATTTAATGCTAATAGCTGTTGGGGAGATCGGCGAGGAAATTGCTACGCGACTAAACAAAGGCCTTGACATTGTAGGCCGATGGGGCGCACTCAACAAGTTAAAATTCGCTGAAAACAAAACTCAGCTACTAATAGTCACCAACAAGATTAAATACATTCAGCCCAGAATATTTTTCGGAAATACTTTGATCCCCCCTACTGACACACTTAAAGTTTTGGGTTTAATAATTGATCGCAAATTGAATTTTCGGCCTCATCTTGAAGCAGTGACCAAAAGAGCTATTTCTCTTCACAAACTTATGGCCAGGGCTGCTCGGGCACAATGGGGGCTCAATTCTGAAATTCTTAGGACAATATATTTAACAGCGGTTGAACCGCTGATACTGTACGGTGCCAACGTATGGGCAGATGTGGTACACAAGAAATATGTAGTTAAACGCCTGAATAGACTTACCAGGATGTTTTCCATCAAAATAGCCAAAGCACATCGTACAGTATCAGGAAACGCAGCCGCTGTACTGGCTGGTATCATTCCATTGGATCTCAGGGCAAGGGAAGTACAAAAACTTTATTACGTCAAAAAGGGTCAACACCTTGCTGAGCTACCGGACAGCCTGCTTCAAAAGAAAGCTAAATTTATTGATTTGGGTCATCCTGCCACTGCGGAAGTTCTTAACTACCAGTTAATTGAAAACAAAGAAGATTTAGCCCTATTGAACACAAACTCGTTACAACTATTCACAGATGGAAGCAAAATTCAGGGGAAAGTGGGCGCCGCGGTCTCAGCAAGGAAAGAAGAAAACGAAATACACTCTTTGAAAATAAATCTAGCCAACTATTGTTCAGTCTATCAGGCCGAATTAATAGCCATAAAAGAAGCAATAGATTCATTTGGCATATATCCCAAAATTGACATTGTATCTGATTCCCGATCAGCTGTAGAGGCTATTTGTTCGGGTACGTCCCTGAATCCGATTGTTATCGATATAAGAAGGTCTATACAAGAGTTAAAAGGACAGGGATGTATTATTAAATTATTTAGGATTAAAGCACACGTAGGATTTAAGGGAAATGAACGTGCTGATGAATTAGCGAAGGAGGCCGCGCTTACTAGCGAAAGGGCTCCGCGTTACGATAGATTCCCTCTCTCCAAGGCGAAGCGCCTCATTAGGGATTCCACGATTGAGATTTGGCAGAAACGCTACATCGAAATGGAGACTGCAGCTAACACGAAGGCTTTCTTCCCCAAGGTCGCTGACGCCTATAAAATAATTCGAGATTCGGGAATGACAACAAACTTAAGAGCTCAATTATTCACAGGACATGGAGGGTTCAGATCTTATCTTCACCGGTTTTGTCTGATGGACGATCCGACTTGCCCATGTGATTGTACAACAGAAGAAACTATTCTCCACGTCATTCTTGATTGCCCCATTTACTCTCTCCCCAGATTTAATTTAGAGATGGATTTGGATATAAAACTAGATCTGAACACTCTGCCGATGGTGATGGGTCATAGGAACACCCGGAGCCGTTTTTTGCGGTTCGCAGACAGTATCGTAAAATCTGTCGCCGGAAGAAACGGCTCGAAGCTATAAGATTAATTTTGTTTATGCAACGTAATGACTTTTCTGTAATCTTTGTAAAGCTATGTAATGTAAACAACTATTAAGTTAACTTAGAATGCTTTAGAATTTCTCCGGTTTGTAAATATCCATAATGTTAATTTTAATTATTTTTATATTCATAATTAGTTTGACTAAAAAATGTACAAGTCATAAGTCTAGATTTCAACGCATGATGTATAAATTTTCTCCAACTCAATAACCCTAAGACCCTAGCCATCATTTTCTCGTAGGAACTAGGGTCGATAGGCAATACTGTTAAATTTCGCATTTATTAGTTGATATATTTAAACAAATGTATCAAGCGCCGCAAACAATAGTGGCGAAGTGTCTATTGTTTTTACGAGAATAAAAAAAAATAAAAAAAAAAAAAAAACTATGGCAACGGCGCTACAGCGGCGATCCCCGTGGGGCGATCACCCGCACACTTCTACCTTCACTCCTTGACATTTCCAAACTTTTCAAACACGTCCCGGTATCATTTTTTCTCACTCAAGCTCTTACCGGCCATGCTTACACCAAACATTACCTCCACCGATTTAAGATTATCGACGACTACAAATGCCCTTGCGACAACTCCACCACTCAAACCCTACAACATGTAATAGAACTCTGCCCGAAGTTTGCCTTACAACGCCTCAACCACTTCATCATATGCAACGATCTTAAACTCCCTCCCTTTAACCTCTCACAACTCTTAAACAATCACAGAGCCACCCAATCATACGCCAATCTTTGTATCCACATCATGGGGCAGTTAAAATCCTTTAACAATCTCAATACTCCCACAACAAACTCATCTCAAACTCCCAACCCTCAATAAGGCACATCCGTAACTCCATAACCAAAACATCATCTTCACCACTCAGTATTATTTTATATATCACTAACACCATATCATCACCCTTAATTAATTAATCATTATATTTACCATGAATAGTCTCAAATTTCATTACGAAAATATGCTCCCACTGATGTAGACAATATCAACAATCAAACATTTTTTCCTTAACAAATCATCAAATCTGTGTCATGCTATTACACGTGCGACTGTTTAGAATAAGTAAATTTTTAGGTTTAAATAGATCGTTTAGAATAAGTTAGTTTTTAGTTGATAAACTCACCTTATCATCAATCTGCCATATGTACTTCAATATTGACTGTTCTAAATCAATGTTCACTCTCATTCATGTCAAAATTTACATTGTATAATCTCAATTAACATAATTAGTTTTAAGAATTAGTTATAAGACCATTCAGAGGGGAAAAAGAGATCCGCTGTATCCAATTGCAAAAGTTCTCTTTCCCCCCACCTGCGTATACACTTACAGAGGAATGGGGGTCTCAATGTATCAAATCGCAGAGGGCCCCCTTCCCTCTCCTCCTAGATTTAAACAAAACTAACACTGTAAATATTTTTAAGCAATATTGGTAAATACCCTAGTAACTATAAAGAGTTAGAGGACAAGAGCCCTCTACTCTTTCTACTTAGCACTAAGAAAATCTTTAAAACTCTGCGTTACACATAAGGACATGACTGTTTAAATTGACAATACACTCCCCGCGGGGGCGGTGTACCCTCCGCGGGAAATCATAAAAAAAAAAAAAAAAAAAAAAAAAAAAACCAGTCGCTGTTCAAACGCCACAGTGATCGGACGCGCTCAACACCTGTTGAGCACCTGCTTTGGGCCCGAAAAAAAAAAAAAAAAAGTTCGGTTTGCCCACAGTGAACAAAAGTTCACGAAAGTGAACAAAAAAAAAAAACAAACAAAAACTCCGTTATAGTTGTTAAAATTGTATTTTTAGGACCAGTGGATCAAAAGATATCAACAAAATTGTAAAGTGTAAATTTTTTTTTTAAATTTTTTGTCAATTACAAAATCGTAATTTCAAACTGGAATTGACCACCTCAAAAAAAAAAAAAAAAAAATATTGGGGAATAATAATACTGTCGTGTTACGGTGGAAAAATAAATTGTTTCACCAAAAAGAACGGATTTTTTGGACAACGGAATTAAGCGAAATTAATTCCCAAACTGAGGGGTCTAGTTATCTGGTCGTTTTAAGAAGAGTCAAAGGCCATCCTGACGTCCAGGATAGCCTTAGAAGAACGGCACCTTCACCGAAGGATAGACAGGAAGGAACTCTACAACATCAATAAAAACAGGCCATGTTATACTGGTAGCGCCGAGTACACCACGAAGACGCGTAGGCGTCGTAGACAGTCGTAGTCGTAGTCCCGTAGAGCTGATAGCCCACCGTAGAGGTCGTAGACCCCTTCGGTCATCGTAGACCTACGTGGCCGGCGTAGACGATACAGACGCCGTAGCGCTTCGTAAGCCGTAACGTCGTAGAACCCCGCCGGCGTAGCGGTGCTACGTTATACCTCTACCCTCCCACCCCACACCCGCACCCCTCTGAGCCCCCCTTCCCTGCCTCCCTCTCTGGTGACCACCCCCCTCTGGAATATTTCGGGAACTAGGGGTCGTAGAATACTCAAGTAGATAGGTCTCTTCAAGAGCTACCTTTCAGCCCCAACGGATTTTCCCGGTTCCAAATAAAAATCTTTGGAAAAACGGAATAAACTGGAAAAATTGTAGATATAGAACGGTGGTGTTGATGACGCGAACGTGGCCGCTGATGTTCCGAAATTACGAGCGGCTCGGTCTAGGTCACAGTGTGTGCCTTGCGCGGGATCATATGAGCGATTACCCTAAAGTTAATCGATGACCGTTCGTAATCTCGAACCACCCTCTTTTATTATTTTAGAAGGTATCAATCGTCCGTCGCAGCGGAAGTGACGATAAACTTATATACATATTGATGCTTACAGCACCCGTGGCTGTACCATAAGCACCAGTGCGGTGGCGTTGACCTTTGGTCAAGACCAACCGAAACGGCGATACGCCGCTATGAGCTAAGAACTTAAGCTAACCACTTACCCCGGGTCTGCCTGGAAGTAGCCTCAGGCGATAGGGAGATACATAGATATGGGGTGAGGCGGGAAATTAGGATTAAAGGAATATCGCCGAGTTCGGGCGCCGAAGATATCCTTCCGTGGCCGCTTCGATACTCACTCCACCGATTCAATTTAGTCTCTTTCAAACAACTCACTTTATCCCGTACAAGGGCTACCGTTACCCAATTTTTTAGCAGAATGTAACTTAATTATGTCACTCAAATATGGTTTAATTCGCACCAGTGCTTGCGCTTACCAAAAACCTTTCAAAGATATCTAACGACTCCGACCACCAAAACGTCACTGTCTATGACGGCCACTGTCAAATGTCACTGTGGCGGGAGTACTCTTCGGCGACTGAGACTGACGCCCGCCACAGGACCAAAAACATATATACACACATATATATCCTATCCCAATAACAAAACTTTATTTATTTATTTAAAATATTTATATTCTATAGGTTCTTAATCTACAGGTCTACAGGTGACTGTCATCAACAGGTGGCTTAGTTCTAAGTTAGGAATAGTTAGCGTAAGTTTTTAAACTTTTTAACATTTCAACTATTTTAATTGTATTTTTTTTTGTAAATTTTTTTTTGTATTTTAAATAATTTCATTTTAGCCACTTTATAATTTTATAATTCATTATTTTAATTGTTTTATATCGTATAATTATTTTAATTATTTTATGGGACTAGTTGGACTAGCTGTTGTTCAACTAGCATCAACTTAGACCCATTTTTTAAATTAATTTAAGTTCAATTTTACCCCTTTATATACATTTATTGACTTAGTTGTAAGTTTTAAATATTGACGCGCCCCTATACAGCGCATTCGTGAGACGATAATCTTCATACAAGTATACCATCACATGTAACACAATAGATACAAGACTATTTGTGGACAATGTTCGAAGAAAATTAAAGGTGTCCATTACAATACTGAAAAACAGGGAATGCTCTGTTGGGTTTCTGTTGTGTTTCTGTAAGTGAATAAGGAAATTATCCCTATTCCTTATCCTCTGTACTCTATAGGATCAGGGTAGGTAGCATAATCTATAGATGACCGAAGCCAAATAGCCTCGCTAGTGCTAGGTACCTTAATCTTAATCTGAAAGCATTAATCATTATTATTTTTTATGTTAAGGTCGTCGGACAGGCTGAAAGTCCACTTGAAAGTAGTAGGTGCTTACCATCGCCTACAACACAAGCAACACCACAGGTGCTGCAAGTGCGCTGCCCACCACAACACGATTAGCACTGACACCACAACACGCCCTCGATGGCGGTAACTGCAATCCTTCCTTACTCTTCTTCGTGCCTCTAACACAGAATATATACTTACTAGACGTACAGAAGTTGCACTCCTTTGATCTCGAAGAAAGCCGCCATTTTAATAGCCTACAAAATTTCCAACGCACCTGGTGCGTTCGAAATCGCACCTTACTACTACGCTCACAAGAGCGCAATTTCTTTGTGTTCAGAATTTACCTACACCACAGCTCAAGCGTCAGGGTTGTACAAGCAAAGTAAAAAAATAACAACATAATTTTAATAAATATTTATTGTATTTACAATTGTTTAACTTTAATGTAGTGTTGAATGTATTTCTTACCATCTCTAAAGTACCTATTATTAAACTTTAGTGTTGCGAAAATTCTAAATCGAACAAACAATTTTAAAAGATATAGTGACGGAAAACATGGACTTGGTGTAGTAAAATTAATGTTTTTCAGGAGCGAAAGTAATCTATTTGCTGGAGTTTTTGTCATAACTCCTTCAAAATTATTTAAATTAAGAGTTAATATATTAGAGGGTAGAAATAAAATATAATTTAGCCAATAATATTTTGCGCGCAATTATCCAATATATGTAGATATTTATTTATTATTGTGAAATTTATTTAACAATTTTTTGTTATTTTATAATTTGCTAAAAAAAAGAATGAAGAAGAAATTTGAGCGAATTACCCACGAAAAGAGTATTGTAAGTACACGCCTTCCTGCCTATAGTATCAAAAATACTTATAAAAAGAAATAAATATTTCTTACCTTTCAGGATCTTTCGGTAAAGTAAAAAAAGAAAACTTGAAATCCTTCTATTTATTGCGACAGCCGTCCACGCAGCAATTATTACGATTCCTCATTATAAAGAACAGTAGCGTTTATAGTACAGTAGTACTAGTATATATTCTGTGGTACAGTGCTGTTGGAGCAATAAATGATCGACGTACGCGTGTACAAACAAGCGCGGGGCGGCCTCGACTGATTTGTACCTTTAAGGTACCGCGCGCTGTAGGTGCTTATCGCAGTAGGTATAGGCAAGTGACGGAGGCCTGCCTCTAATAAAACATCTCCGTGCCAATAGAAGACGCCTTTTATTTTCCTTTGTTACAATGGATGGTTAAAAAATACAAAACACGTGGAATTACTTAGCCATATTTTTATGAATTTATTTATTTATTTATTTATTTTATTTTAGGGAAATTAACAGGTATTAATATTACATAGTAATAATTCTAATAGAAGCATACATCAAATAAAAAATTTCCACTTATAGCCATATAAAAAAATAAAAAATTTCAATCGACAAAGAGAATGTACAGAGTATATACGATTTGGCACAGACTACAAACAATACACGTGCAGGGCGATAGCCGCAAACAAGGACTGAACCACAGGGCACCGTCTTGTTCGCGAACAAGCACTTTGAATAATAAAAGTGCCCTCTAGGCAATTCAAGATGCATTAACATAAGAGCGCCATAAAATAAGTAGAACATCAACAGTTGAGAAGTTCAAGTATTATTGATTCAATAAAAAATATTAGAATCATTTAAAAGACTGCAATTTTTTAAATGAGCAAATCGTTATTATAAAATAAAGACTTATAAATAATTGAAAATTATGAAATAGATTAGGAAATTGATATCGCTACTCGCCACCGGGGGGAGTCACCGGTAGCATAGGCGCCGTTTAATTTTCGGGTATCTGCGCAAACTTGGGTTGTTGGGATATATGGACTAGTGGATCGGCGTCGCTGGGTTTCGAATTACATTAATACTGCATATAGCCACCACTATGCCAGTAAAGGTTAAATACTTAAACAATATAATTGAAGTATAAGAATTTTTTTTTTATTATAGATGGGTTTGCTCTTGACCAGCATCTATCCATGTAGGAAGGATCAGGCCGAAGATGGAGCGAGCTCACCCAGAAGATGCCTATTCACTCGAACCTTGAAAAGACTTGGGCTATATGAGCTCGGAAATACAGACGCCGGCAGGGAGTTCCAATCCTTAGCAGTGCGCATCACAATCTGGAATTCATCGATTATTGCTTCCATTTGAAAAAAAAAAAAAACAGAATTGCTTCCCACCGGAGAAAGCTGGTGATAAAGGTCAATGGTTAAACTATATTTTTAAATTCAGCGTTATTTTAATATTGAACTCTCTATTTCGTTGAATTATTTTAAACGAAATTGAGAATTACCTCGTTGGGTTAATTGAAAATTCCAAGTCATATCAAGGAATTGGTTGGTGTTTATTTTGAAATTATCACAAAATTGCCTCGTAACTGAAGCGACAACCCGTTCTTTACATTTCGTAATTCTATTTTTCGTATAAAAACCAACAATTTTTTTTTATTATACAATTCTACTATCTTCAGCGGATATCTGGATATTCTCAGAAATATTGTCTCTTTACTACGCTCTACACGCCGAATGGTCCTTTACTAGAGTTCTCAGGAGTGCCTGCATCACAGGGGAGGGCCAATTTATAATGAAACGCAAAAGGATTTTTTTTAATGTTACTTACTCGTACTAAATATCACATTTTAAAAGTAATAACGTCTAATAGGTACATAGTCAGTATTCTTGGTAAATTAAAGAATTGTCTAAACAAGCACTGGCGTCCGCCGGCGCTTCGATCTCGGCTCCATCGCGCGCTATAAAGAAGTCTCCGTGGCGACCGTGGGAGCGCGGGAGGTCGCCTTTTGCGCGGGAATCGCGAATGCGGGCAGTCCCGCGCGCACTTCCGACAGCTTTCTCACGTCCAGGTGAATTCCGTTTTCCTCTCGATCTATGTTCTTTAAATTACGAAGAGTACGCTCTAAGACTTCTCTGTCTGATTCCGATTTCAAACATAGATGTAAACATGACAAGTCCGTTTGGATTTGTCGATCCGCAAAGCTTGTTTTTTCTGAAAACAAACAATTCACTCATTATCAGTAATGGCAGCTGATAGCGCGCGAATGAGTTTTACGCACCGGTGTCATTGTCGTTGAGCGTAGAGCGGTCGGTTGAGGGCGTGGGGTCGGGAGGGGCAGAAGGCGTAGCCGGCAGCGGCGCAGCCGCAGCCCCCACCACCAGCGCCGCGCACACCGCGCCCCCCGCCGCGGCACCTCCCTCTCCGCTCGCCGGACGCCATCTGGCTGGCATCAAGTGGGCGCGCACGTTTCGCTCCGGCCGCATCACGATTATATACAACTGCAAAATTAATACAAGTCGCACCGTCTACTCCATTTCACACTGTTATCTCCGCGTCGTTCTCACCTTCGGTGTGAACAGGCAGATCAGAGTGACGCTGGCACTGAGCGAGATGGTGACCGCCATGCTGGTGACTCGCAGTGGCACGTGGCTCGCCGTCCCGAAGTACAGCGGCACAAATGCCAACCATATCACGCAAGTGGTGTACATAGTGAAACCTACAGCATAAATTTAGCCATAATAGTCACTGCAAAAGTTCAAAAGTCCTTCAAAAAATGTTTAAAAATTATGAACTAACCCCCGAGATTCTATTGTTTGAGGAGTTGGGTATCCCGCAGGTCAAAATTACCATGTCATAGAAATACCACCGAAGTAACAGCAAATTTCAAATCAATTGAAACTGTGAAAGTTGGTGAGATGCCTTCGTCTGCTAGGAAATGAGGTGATGATTTTAAAACTCCCAAAGAGATCTTCATAAACTATAGTTAAGAAGCATTTACATCACGTCAGATTTCAACGGTTCAAAATTAATCCATCCGTTTGATAGCTATGATGCCTGCCACAAACAGATTAAACTTATAACTGTGTGCCGTGATATAATTGCCTCATTGAATCTGAAAGGAGTGCAACTTCTGTACGCTAGTACTATTATTTATTCTGTGCTTCAGACGACTAAGTGAACTAAGACCGCTGTCACCGGTCAATTTGCCGGCTTCAACGTCCATTCTGTCCGCTAACATGTTCAGGATGTCGTTGGAGCTCTCCCGCAAACCGCATACAATGGATGCACTACTTTTGCGCTCGCACCTGCTTCCAAAAACAATCTAGATGCGCTAGAATGTGTTATTGCATTGGACCCTCGAGACATTGTAAGCATAAATCTATGGGAAGCGATGAAAAGCATTTTTATCTTTATGAGTATATAGTGTTCTGTGAGTAGGTATATTTTGACGAGTGTTCGTCGTCTACATATTTTAATAATCTAAGCACAGAACACTATATACTCACAATGGGAGTCTAGGTCTCTCGGATGTCGTGTCACGACGTTCCCGCGACCCCGCCCATCTACGGCCGCACTAGGAAGTCGTTCCGATAGGAGTCCCGCATAACACCGTAGCGTCCCCTACGCTGCCGGGTATCCATAAGGTAGAGAGGAGTTATAATCTTTGAACTATGTTTGTAATTCAGAATGGACATAGGCTAAATATTCCACGCGAGCGAAGCCGCGCGCATGAGCTATCTAAAAAAAGATTCAACGTAATGTAGGCGAAAGTACAATGTCAGGCGTTATATCTTTTATTTTTCATGAAACATACAAGTATAACATCATCTGAATTTGGGTTACCGTGCGGTAACTGTCTCGACTTTCGTCACCTAATTCACGGCACAGAAGATCTAATGAGCGAGTTACCAATGTGTTTGCTCTCATTGAACGCCTCCGGAATCTTCCTGGTGAGCACTGCGTACACTGTGCACACCAGTATGAGCACGATGGGGTAGAAGAAGGCTATGGTGTAGGACGCGTCCACGTACGAATTGCAGACGAGCATGTTGTCCTCCCTGGTCGGATAGTGGTGCACCGCGCGCGCCGGAGACACTATCTGCCACACCACCACTATTACCACCTGCAATCACGGGAACATCTCGTCAACGTCGAAGGCCTCGTTTAAACAAGTACATATCTCGACATGCCAAAGGCTCACTTGAATCGAAACTAATATGGAGCAAATGACGAGTTGCGATTTGGGAGATATCATGGAAGGTCGCCGCGCCGAGTGCTTGCTGGCGTCAAAGATGCGCGCGATCCGGTTCGTTTTGGTGAGCAATGCAGCATAAACCACGGTGAAGCAGAAACCCGTGCCGAATCTGAAATTAAGTTGGCGATGTCCTGTACTCCTTCGCCGTTCGCCCTGCGGTTGCAAATAGAACTGGAGGGGATTTTACCGTTGTAGAGAGCACAAGAAGTCCGTGGGTCGGAAGACGAGCGCGAAAGTGACGAGATAACACATCATAATGCCGGCGAGTAGAACGAAGGAGAGCTCCCGGCCGCTGGCGCGAACTACGGGCGTATCGCCGCGGGCCGCCCACACGGACGCCACCAATCTACAAGTATGCAGTATCATAAGACACTACACACATAATCGACGCGTATCGATTTAATAGTTCAGGAAATAATTTACGTTGTGAGAACTATTCCGAGAGACGAAAAGGTCATGGCGCCGATCGCCCAAGCGGAGTCGGGCCGGAGATATAACTCGGGCACTCGGGCGCAGCGCGTACGGCGTTCATCGGGCAAAGTGCCGCGAGGGCACTCCGTGCAGGCCGTCTCCGCCACGGGGGACCGTATCTGCGACGACAATTTAGGATAACTACAGTGATCTTTACGAAAACTGCTTAGTAGAGTTTCTAACTTGTTTTACCTCGTATTGCGTGCAGTTGAAGCAATGCCAGCAGCAGCTCTCGCCTTCCACGTACTGTTTGGCTTGTCCCACTTCACATTCGGCGCTACACACCGACTCGGGGGGACGGCGTTCGCCCCATTTAAATTGGATCTCTTAAAAATAAAAATGTTACGAACTCCTATAATAACACAAATCTTTGGATATGAAACCTTTTCTTGCAAATTTTCTGTAGAAATTACAGTTTGGTATATTAATTGCTGCTACTTTTGTGTACATTGAACTTCTACAAACTCGAGTGAGGTGGCTAAAAGGCCTACAAGTCTCTGTACCGTCCATGCGCAGCTGCAACTCGCCGTCGAGGTACTGGCCCACCCTCGTCCACCGGTATACTCCGCGCGACGTCTGCTTGAAGTGTAGGATGTTGTAACGCGCCGGTCCATCGCCGTTGCCGTCGAAGTGAAACTCGTCCCCGCTGAGACCTGCATCAAACCATAGTTCTAAAAAAAACCAATCGTTATCTAAAAAATTAATGCGTTTTATCGAAATAAGCATCGAGAACCTGTAAAGGAGACGTTTCGTAGGTATCGAAGTAGAGTGGCTCCACTCGCCGGCTTCATCGCCTCGCATAGTCCGGGTTTTCCTCCACAAAGGTCGGCGTGCATGTCTCTAAATATGGAAAGAAGAGCATCAGTTGCTTTGCGGCATTTGATTTTGTGCTTTATGTGTCATGATTGGGTACCTGATGCCGTACGCGAATGCCATGACAGCGTCGGCGACGAACTGCAATTGCGCTTCGAACTCTGTGTTGTCGGCGGAAAGTTTCTCTCGTCCGCTGCATGTCCTCGTATACTCGCCGTTGTACGGGGTGCGGGCACTGCCCGGATAACGACAACGGAACTGCGCCTCCCAAAACTCTGTTTTCAATGTAATATTTTCAATTCTGCCATGAATTTAATGAAATGATTGATATGTACGCTACAAAAGTATATTTAAAGGTAATGTGCCGACAAAATATTTAGAGTTTGGTCGAATAAAGGATTACCGACAAACCAGGGATTCCTCGGGTTGTTTTCGACGGTGAGATTGAGGAAGTACTCGTGGAAGCGACTGACGGGGTTGGCTTGCGGCTGGACGCTGATGGTGCCCTCGACGGCGGCCTCGTTTCCGTCGGAGACGAGGGTACGGGCGCTCCAGCCGTCCGAGCCCACCCAGCCGAAGGCGTCGGTGGCCCGCGCGCGGCGCACCGCCGCCATCACGCCGGCCACCTCTTGGTCCGACCCGAACACTATCACACCTGTGCCATCGCAACGAAAATCACCTCTGGCCTTGCCACGTCCGTCATAGTTCACAGAGTATGTTGGACGTGCGTACCTCTCGCTCTGGGCCGAGACAACAGTCGGGACACGATGGAGTCGTACGCTCGCTCGTCGGCCTCGCCGGAGTCCTTCACCAGGCGTTCTTTGACTGCAATGCAGATATCATTCCGAGCAAGAAGAGTTTCCAATTCTTCGAACGCCTATAGCACAGTTATTTCGGTGTCAATTGAGAGCTTTCTCTATTCAGTTTTGCACATCTGTAACTAAATTTACCTTAATGCCGTAATTTGATTCTTCGTAGACGATGGAAACGTAACGCCAGCCGAACCTCTTGACGATCTCCACCATGGCACGCACTTGGTGCAAGTCCGAAGGTATGGTTCGAGTGAAATATTCGAACCGAGCTTTGTTTGAAAGTTCCGGTGATGTCGAGAAGAAGGAAACCTGCCCATACAAATCTTGTTGTATTATTTTGTCGTTATACATACATCTAATGAGATTTGTATGACAGATAGTCCTGCCTTTTCTAATGGTGATTGCACTTCATGAAAATACGAAAAATATTAGTCACAGCGGACGTGGCAGCAGCTTCAAAGTTCATTTTGATAATTACTGGTTTCCAAGCAGGATTTGGGACTTGGGTCACAAGGCATATACAATAGGAGTTATGTTCGTCTCGTTTTTATTGCCTAGGTCTGCATGAACGGAGTACATTTGATAAAATGGTATGAAAAATTTCTGCTAGTATTTGTCTTGCTTCACAGGCTAGTAGTTTTGTACACGAACTGTACAAATATTTATTAAAAGTTGCAAAATGTCCACAAAGATAAAAAGTGGACATTTTTGGAACAATTTTTTTTTTTAATGTTAACCTCGGCAGACAGGCTCCACTTGATGGTAGGTGGCTACCGTCGCCTATAACACAAGCACAGTAGGATTAAGGATAAGGGATTAGCAAGGGACAGAGAAATGGGCTCTGGCAAACACAACGGCACATGCTATTATTTCACGGCGGTCTTCTGTAAAATGTTTGTTACCTAATACCGCCAGACGCAGTGTGCCTTGCCACTACTTGCCAGACCAGAGCCAATTATGAAAGGCTCATTTCCAAAGTTCAAGTTGGCACCTAAGGGCTGGTCTAAACAAAAAATAAAAAAACAGTTACGATCCAAGCATTGGCTAGCAGATGTGAGTGCCATGTCATGCAGTTTGATGTGCTTTTAGACCCTTTCTTCACTGGCATTTTTGAAAAAAATTATAAATCTAAAAATTTATTCCTAAATTAAATGTACACGTTAAAATAAAAATGCTTACCTGACTGAAAATGTATTGATTGATCATTATTATTATAACATTATAACAGATATTTGCCAGTGAAGGTCCCGTCAAAATTGGTCCAGCCGTTTCGGAGATTAGCCGGAACAAACAGACAGACAGGCAAAAATTTTAAAATTTGTTTTTTTTTTTTTTATTAATACTTACCGTATACACTTTGATATACATTTAGTAAAAAGCAGTTATTTTGACATCACAAAAAGACACTTCAATTTAATTTATAAGTATACGTGCGAACAACACCAATATTATATAAGTAAATAAAATAAGCGAATACATTATTAAAATTTTAGACAATTCGTTCAATGGCCCAGATGGTATTAGTTTTGGGTTGGGTAAGTTTGGAAGTATGATAGTTTTTTGTTGAAATCACTCCCAAAAGTCATAAAAATGATAAAATTCACTTTGCGCTCGATTTAAACCACGCGCTTAATGTTTGATCGAATCAAACATTAAAAATTGGAACCGTTAATATACTTTTTCCTTTCTATTTTCTTAAACATAATTATATTTCAGTAATTATGAAGTCTAAACTAAAAAAGTATTGAAAAACATAGATCAGAAAAGTTTTGTAATGAAATTTTACATAAGATACAAAACAAAATATCATTTTTCCTGTTTTTATGTAAAGGTCGACAGAGAGGCTGACGGTTCACTTGATAGTAGGTGGCTACCGTCGCTTATAGTGCGCTGCCGACCGTAGGATTAAGGATAAGGGAAGGGATGGGGAAGAGGGCTCTGGCGTCCTTAACTCACTCACCGAAACGCATGCTGTTATTTCAATGCGGTCTCCTGTAAAGGAGTGGTCACTGCCGTCAGACGGGTTGCCTAAATGACTGCGAAAAGCAGTGTGCCCTGCCAATACAATACTTTTATACATACTATATAAAAAATAGTAAAAAAATGTATTAATGCACCTCTACTATTTCATCAAAAACTTAAGCAAATATTTAATCTGTCGCTGAGGCTAATCTTTCTAATATAATAACTTAAAAAGTGGTCGACACACAAAACAAAGCTCAATCACGCCTTCATTTTCCTAAACTGTTCAAACTTTACCTAGGGAGTTTTTTTTAAGTATTTGCAATTTTTTTTGCTTATATACAAATGCAATAACTTCGAAAATATATAACAGATTTTTATTTAAGAACATTACGTATATTATTTTGAAGGAACTCGAAATAGGTTCGTAAGAAGTGGAACTACAATAGCTTAAGTGAAATGAAATTAGTAACTAATAACAAAAGGATGAGGGAGGCTTTCGCGCCGGTAGCTTTGTTAATCGAAATACTGAAACGGCATGAATTTGCAATATTTACACTCACGGGCAAATTTGTCAAATTGTTCATTTAAACGACGATTTTAACATTTCATGATGATTCAGTTCATGAATTCTCAATGAAGATTGTTATCATCTTCTGTGATTTTTGGGAGTGATTTCAAAAAAAATCTATCATATTATGTACTCGACTTACTCAAAACATAAGTGATTTCTAGCAGATACCGCCTGCATTATATAAATTCTCTCAGAAGTGCAAAAAAAATTAAAATTTGTTTGACTAGTTGACGATAAAGATTTCATAACAATATAAACATGATGAAGTTTATCTTTCACATGTACAAACTTTAATTCCGATACTATGCGCTGACGTTTGTAACTCCCGTGACATCTGTGAAATGTCGTCTACAGGACCATTTTGAGAGAGAAGTAGTCGCTGCCACCTCGATAAACGTTTTCTGAGTGTAAATACCTAAAGTTGATGAAGTCTAGTCCGCAAATTGTTGATAAAGCTCCTAAATTTATGTGCGATTTCTCACCTGAGGTATTTTAAAGAGTCTCAATAAGTTTGCAACTTGAACGGACGTCACACTCGAAGCGGCTCCGACTACGCCCGATATCACCTTCCGCACTGCCGACGCGTTGCACGCGTACTCGGCGTCGTCGATGTTGCTGATCGAACCTTTTTTACGAAATAGCTTTCATTGTTAAATCTAGTCTACCGGAAAGGGACCAGTGCGAGGAGCGCATCCTTCGTTTGACATTTACCTTTAATGAAATCCAGCGCCATTTCCAGTCCGTAAGTATCGTTGTCGCAGTCGTCTAGGATGTGAGCCCCGAGGCGCACTCCCGGCGGCGTCACTTCGGCGGCCGCATCCAGAGCGAACAGCATCGCTTCGAGGGCTTGCACGCCGCCCTGCGCCATCACCGGCCCGCAGGTCGCCTCCTCCGATCGACCGTGCACCTGTCGCGCGGGGTTTTCTCTATCAAATAAGACCGTGAATGACAACGCGAGGTTTGGCGCGTGGTAATATTGACTCACCATCATGAGACCGCCCAGTATGATGTCCCCTTCGACGACGGCCGCGTGCTTCACTGGCCAAACGGTCTCGTTCTCCGAAAGCTTCTTCTTCGAAACCAATCGCAGTTCGCGTCTCGAGCCGGCCCGGTCCCACGACTGTCTAGATTTTGAATCTTTCGATCTAACAGAAGTTTTATTATTAGATCGGATCGCCAAGTTCCTTTCATTATTGAAAATACGATTCTTCACTTTTCTGAAACTTTTCAATCTCGCTTTACTAAACTCGGCCAGCTCCGTAGTCGTCGCGGTGATAGCGGTGGATTCACCGATTGAATCAAAATTTATGGTTTGAATGAAGTCCGGATTTGATGTAGTACTTCCGTCAGGCGCAAGACTCGTGAACGCCGACACTGAACCCGTCCATCTCGAAATGTTCGTAAATGTCGTTTCAGATCCTTTAAAGTTAGAAAGAAGCGAAGAGGCATTGGGTCCGGCGATTCTTTCAGATTTGTTTTTCTGCTTATTTTTCTTCAATATTTTTGATAGATCAAACGGCCCTATGAGCGAATGCGCCTCGCGTTTATGCCTGTTTTCGTTTAGCGAAAACTGATCGAACAGTGGGATGCGATCGGAGTCTTTGAGAGCGGAGACGTCGAGCGCGGCCGAGCGAGTCGCCGACAGAAGCGAGACGCTCGCAGCGAAGCACACCGCCACGGCGAAGCACACCGCCACGGCGCACTTGCAGGCGACCTGTGACATCGTCGCGCGATGCACATCACTCCGCACAACGGCCACTCATATTACCGTACACGGTTGTTAATGGAGCGGCTCACCACCGAACAGAACAACGGTTACTTATTCACATGTCGTTCCAAGTGTTGCGAGTTCTTTTATTTGGTGGTCACATAACAAGTTAAAGTACGCGAAGTGAGTTGAACGGGAATTTGTCTCCCGTTGGAACCGGTGCAGTCCGCGCGAGCCGCGAGCGCGCACTGCCGCCGCCTCTCGTCTCGTCGCCGCGTCGCGACGTCGCGCTGCGCCTCGGTTAATACTACTCGAAGTAAAAAAACTCTGTTTTACCGTCTCTTTGTTCCATTTTTACGAAACTTTGGTAAACCTATAACTGATATTACTACGGACAAAAGTTGAAAAATTATATACAGCGTCTATATATACAGGGCCACAGAGGCCAGCATATTGAAAGGCCAAAGCCGCGGTCTCGTGCCGATACAATGACGATCTGTAATTCTTAAATATCAAAAGACCATTAAACAAACTTAAAGTAGTCGGCGAAAATATATAAATTAATTGTTGTCACTTAGTTTAGTGTTGTAACGGAACAAAGTTTCGTACATAATGAATTATTTTAATCATCAGCATTTTTATAGTAATATACTCAAATAATTTGTATATTTTGCTCTATTACCTCCGGTTATTATTTAATTTAATATCACGAACAGGTAGGCCGAAATATTTTTAGCGTTTTAGCACTCCTCAAATCACCATAATAAGGTAATGTGTCTCTTCATTTTTGGTTACCCACTTATTAACCAAAAATACACGTACGTCCGCACCCCCCCACTTCTTTCCAGTTAAATACGAGAACGCGATACCGCTCCCGGCACAATGTAGTTATTACTAATTACAGTCAGAGCCTCGCACCTAATAAATTATAAACTCGATTAATTAATATTTAGTTAAAATTTTAAAAGTTTCCAATATATTATGAGAGTTTAAAGTGCCGTTTAAAATAAACCTCAAATTAGGGGTCCCAGGTCCCACTTAGAAGAACCCGATATCACCACACGGCCGCATTGGCGTCGTCGCCGCGACCGGCCGCCCGAAGCCGCCGAGTGCGGAACGCCATCTGGCCGTCGGCGCGGTCATCGTGCAGCGCCGTCGAGCGTCGGAGCCCCTTCATCCAGGACGATTTACACGACTTTCAATAGCTCACGTCCCTGAACATTATCACTTTAGCTAGCATCATTACATTTGTAAATTATTTAAAATAGAATAACTTTTGTAATAAAATTATTGTTGTATAATAAATATTTGTTCGCGGAAGTCTAACGCTCTCTCTTATTCTTTAATACAGACAATGTTTATGGTACACAAATGGAAAAACTGGTTCCTAGGAAAAGGTCATTAAGTATCGAGTATGTCTCATCAAGTACCGGATGATGGATGCGGTGGCATCTGTTTCGCGGACGTATTTCCCGACCAATCAAAATGCTTCCTCCAATTGATCACACGATGCTTGAAAGCGCCTTCGATACAAAAATTTTACACTATTCATTTATTTCAATGTTTTGATTACTTATTCAAGAATTATACTTATTCAATTGGCGCTATTACTACGCAACAATAAGTTGACAAAGAATCAACAATTACCTTTTTAGAAAGATAAATACGAAACGCTATTTCATTAATTATAATAGGCATTTGTCTACTGTCTTGTGAGTCGTCGAATTCGGTCGTGTCTTAATGGAGTATTTCCGTGAACGTTAACATTATTCTCATTTTGCTTCTGAACATTCCACACGGTTATCGTTACACAATAGAGGCAATATTTTAAGTCTGTTTGTCATATGTCATTTTGTCCCAATTTTAGTTTTATTTTTGATCTGATAATGATCTCTGTATGAGAGCCGGTGGCCACTGTGCATACTTTATACCGCTTTGGGGACATAACTTATACTGGGGAATATGAGATTGCAGCTATTCTCCATTTACGCTCAAATGAAGGTACTCGCATTTCACCTAAAAAAAAGTTTAAAGACCTAAGTGTAAAGTCAAAGTGAACATAGTCATTTATGCTATGAATTGCGATCGCGAACATTTTAATAAAAAATAATGAGATTCGATCAATTACTGAAATTAGTAAGTTAAAATGTCAATAAAAAGGTTGCCATAACAATACAATTATATAAATTTAAATCTGTGGCAAAACACACTTAACTTTGCCTTATAATATATTAAGTTAAATGTAACCGCTAGCTCTACATTTGAACAGTGCTTTCCCCGCAATACTAAAATATTCACCAAATCTGTCAAAATGGTAATAACTCGAAATATAGAGCCCTTAGACTTGGAACCTGTTTGTCTAACAAGCATCGGTCGCATTTGGCTGAGCGACGCCGAGTGATGCTAATTAAGTCCGCTCTCCCTTTGATCCTCAAACGAGGTCTCAACCACAAATACGGATGTTTCATTACCTGTGCAATATTGCTATCTTTTGCATTGGCTTACTTTAGGTGACAATTCCAAACAAACTAAATTAAATAAAAGTACAACCTAACATGTAAAGGTAGGTAACACCCCATTTTCACAAATAAGCTTGAAAATATTTATAGATTTTAAATTATTTCTGACATCTTAGAGCGTACTAGATCGGTGCGGTGGTTATATATCTATCAATGGCACCACCTGTGACCATTAATTCCCGTAGACGTCACGACGGACTGTTTTGTCGATTAATTTGTTTTAGTGTAAATCAGATTGTGTTTTGGCGATCCAGAAAATTTATCTTCTTCATGAGGCACCCAATGACCGGAAAATGCGTTGTCAAATAATTGATCGCGCCTTACAAAAGAACGAAGCCCTTTCCAATTTGAATGATAAATTATACTCTTTCCGTCTTTTATTTGTAGAAAATATTGGTGGTTTCATCGGAGCCGCAAATTGGAAAGTCGTAATATCAGCATTTCGGCTTTTACTTATTGAAAAGTTGGACTTTTCTTAACATAACATCAATTATAACATTTTTTATTTCAACGCGATTTTGTGTTGTTTCCAGTGACTGAAAAGAAATCGCAGCGGGTGGAATTATCTCGTGAAATTTTTTACGACTTTTGGAGATGAAGAAAGGTAGGTATAATGAGTTCGATAGTGTCGATGATGCAGTCCATAAAAAAGATTTGTTCTCTATGGATTCCGCATAATTTAACAAACGCTCAAAAGTATGCTTGCGTTGATTGGTACAAGGAAACGTTGAAAAAAATACATCAAAAGCTCAAAATACAAAAACTGTGTATACAGCTTCAATGGTCTTCCAAAACGAGCAAATAGAAAGCACATCGAAGCAAATGATTGCCCGTTTCTTCGGAATTACCGGTCATGTGGCGACAGTGCCATTGGAGAATCGTAGGACCATTTGTTTGTCCGACAAATTCGAAACGGAGGCGAATCATTCTTCGGCATAACAATGCGAGCCCTCGCACATCGGATCAAACGAACAATTTTTTGTACGGCCAAAACATCGAATTGATGGGTCACCCTTCGTACGGCCCTGACTTGATGATAAAATGCGTGGGTGATTCTAGTCAGCAGAAGAAGCGTTGAAACGTTCACATACCACGTTTTACCTTAACTCAATCGGATTGGAAAAAGTGCTTCGAGAATTGGTTCCAACGCATGTAAACGTGTATCGATTATCATGGAGTACTTTGAAAAACATTAAGTTTTGTCTTTTCATTAGTAGGCGCAATACATAAGTAGCAACCTTCGTAGCAGCCGCAACTCCGCAACTTTTTAATGTATTCGTGTCACTTTTTAGGGTTCCGTACGTTCGCATAAAAAAACGGAACCCTTATAGGATCACTCGTGTGTCCGTCTGTCCGTCCGTCACAGTCAATTATCTCGGAATCTACTAGACCGATTGATTAAGTTAAAATTTGGTACACATATTAATTTCTGTGACCCAAACGCAGATTTTTTATTAGCGGTTCATCGCTTATTTCAGAGATACAAACTTTTCTCTCCGCCGCCTTTTCTGCGGTCTACCTCAAAACTCAAAGCAAGTCAATGAATGATATTTAGCTTCCGGTCACTTATCTCTTAAAACTACCTACTCATCTTCATCAAGTTAAGTATGTACACATTTGATCGAAATTGACATCCTTTGTTAAAAGATTAAATTGTAAGCTGGATTGCTAAAGCTAGGTCGCTAAGGAGTTGAGCATCCCGCAGACTACTCGATTCTGCAGCATCAGGTCAAGGTTACCATATCATAGAAATCCCATCGAAGACACACAGCTGCACAGGCACATAGGTGAAAGTTATTGCAGCCCTCTTAGTCGCGAGTGATCGGCCATAACGCAACGGACAACGGACACGCTCGCCCCGTTTTATTGACGCGCTAGTGTAACGTGCTGTTTCGTTTTAACTTGCTCCTAAATTTATCTCGATATTCCTGGGATGATCTGACGGGATGATGTCACCCGAGCTCTGCCGGAGCTCGATTACACTTCTCACTTTTTGAATTCAGACCTCAGATATAACTTTTTTATACATTAATATGTCTATTTATACAAAACATACGATAGAAAAACATAAAATATCCAATTATTTTGAAACATAAAAAGGAGGGCGGAAGTTGCTATAGTTAAAAAGTTGCAATTAAAAGTTTATAATTAAGCATTTTTAATTAAAGTTTTATATTTAGATGTTTTATAATGTAATGTAATTTGAATAAAAGTTAGTAAGTATCTCCTGTTGCAGTTAGTGCGAGCCATTAATAGTGGAAAACTGATTGCGAAATAGCTCGCCCTGCGATATCCAAATATGAAAAGAATTGTAATCTGCTGAGATTGTATCAAAAGTATAAAATATAAATATAAGACTATTTAAAAGTTATAAATAAATAGACTTGCGTTGCTCTGTAAACAAAGTTTAATATTTTAATATTTACACAAAATCGAATATTTACATGATATACATACAAAAATAAAATAAAATAATTTACCTGTAAACAAAGAAACGACATTTAAAGTCTATTATTCATATAAGTATATTATTTACAAATTTATTTATTGTTATAAATTTATTCATTATATTATTTAGACAATGACAATTAAGACAACGACAATCGCCTTTTAAACTTGTTGGCTGCCACCATTACATAGGTACCTACCTCTATGAAGTATTGATACTTCATAGAACTTATATAGTAAGAATATAATTATTAAAATGAGAGACACATATAAAGTTTCTTTACATCTCCCTTCCCAAAAAAAAAAAAAATCCTATTTTTTTTTATTTATCTACAATTATGTATAATTAAAACTAAATCTAAATTTTACATTATATGAAATCCTATTATTTCAAGTTTTACGTAGGTATTGGTATAAGTTTTGTAATATGAAAGAGATTTGACTCCAACTTTTTATGACCTGTATTAATTCTGTATATTGAACTTGATATCTTTTCAATAATTTTAAATGGACCAATCTTCAATTCATCTAATTTATTTCTGTTCAGTTTGTTCCCATTTTCTACATATACCATATCCCCTGTATTAAAATTAAATTGACTTCTATTTTTATCAAATATTTGTTTATTGTAGTTATGTGATTTTATTGAATTTTTAAATGCTATTTTTTTATCTCTAATCCATTCAACCTCTGTTTTATCTCTTTTTAGTTCGTTTGGCAAAAAGGAAACATCTGTACCAAACAACAGGTATTTTGGTGCAAAACCAGTAACTGTATGTACAGTATTATTATATTTATTTACACAGTCATGAGCAATGGTTGTCCATGCCATTTTGTTACTTTTTTCGTTTATTTTACATCTTATTTTGTTAATAAGCGTTTGATTAAGTCTTTCATTTAAGCCATTTGAAAACGGGGCATTTACCGCAGTGAAAATCACTGGTATTGATTTTTCATTCAAAAATGCTTTGAACTCTTTTGAGTTGATTCCCGGGTATTGATCGGTGAGAAGCATTCCAATTGTATCAGAATCTGTTACGTTGTTGATTAGTTTAATAAAGTCATTGGCATTTTGTGTTTTTGATGTAACAATAGAAGCATATCGTGTAAAGTGGTCCACTAGGAGGTGTAAATATCTTTTCGTTGATCTTGAGCCACCAAAACCTCCTATTGTGTCTAATGAGACTATTTCAAAGGGTTTTGTGGCAGGACCTAAATGTGACATTAGACCATACTTATCCTGCCCTCTCGTTTTATTTTTTATACATATCTCACAACTTTTACAGTGTCTTTTAATATTCATTGTTAAATTTTTTGCTGTATATAATGTACTGATTTGGTTTTGCATTTGTTTTACACCTAAGTGACACATGTTTTCATGTACATCTTTAATAAGTTTTTTACTGAAATCTTCTGATAAAATAATTTTTTCACGTTTTCTAACCTTTTTATAGTAGACATTGTGTCTAGATATTAATTTTGACTTATTATTTTGTATGTTCTCATTTTTTTCCTGATCCGTGACGATTTCATTCAACTTTATCATGTTTACAATTTTCAACTGTTCATCTGTATCCTCACTTGCATCCAATACTGGGTTCCTACTTAAACAATCTGCTTCTATATTTTCTTTTCCCGGAGCGTATTTAATTTTAAAATCATACTGTGATAAGTAATATGTCAAATCTCCTAATTCCTCATCTGTCCTAGACTTAATATTTAAATTTTCTAACGGTTTATGGTCAGAGTAAACTGTAAACGACTTACCTATTAGCCAGTATTGCCAATATCTTATTGCTTCTTTAATAGCTAAACATTCTAAATAAATTGCTTTTTTTTTCTTTTGCACTTGATTTAATTTTTTTGAGAAGTACGCAACTGGCTTATCTTTTCCATTTGGTTGCGTTTGCTTTAATACTGCCCCAATACCTTCTAAAGATGCATCTGTGTAAATTTTTACCGGCAAATTCTGATCATATATTTCTAAGATCGGTTGTGAACACAACAAGTTTTTAATATCTTCAAAAGATTTTTGACAATTTGCAGACCAAATAAACTTTTGATTTTTTCTCAGTAAATTATGAAGAGGCTCTAAAAGTACCGCACTTTTTGGTATATACTCATGATAGAAGTTAATTTTTCCCAGAAATTGTCTAACATTTTTCTGAGTTTTCGGTATTGGGAAATCTTTTATTGAAACTAAATTATCTCTTACTGGTCGTACTGTATTATTATGTATTATATGACCGAGATATTTTACTGAATCTGAAGCAAAAGTACATTTTGTAAATTTTAGTCTAAAACCTTCTTTTTTTATAGCTTCTAGCAATTGTGTTAGATGGTTAATGTGCTCCGAAAAAGATTTAGAAAATACTAAGATATCATCAATATAATTAACTGCAAAATCAGTAAGCTTATGCTTTCTTAAAATGTTACCTAGTATCCTCTGAAAAATAGCGGGCGATGTCTTTAAACCGAAAGGCAAACACGTCCATTGATAATGTCCTTCTTGCGTTACAAAAGCAGTTTTCTTCCTATCTTCAATTCTAAGAGGGATTGACCAGAAGGCTGAATTGATGTCCAGTGTTGTAAAATATGTTGAGTTTCTTGTCTTAATCACTAGGTCGTTGATCAATGGAAATGGTTGAGCTTGAGGTACTACTATTTTGTTTAGATCTCTAAAATCTATACATAATCTTGATTTTCTGTTGTCTTCTTTCTTGAAAGCTAAAGTTACCGGTGCTGCAAATGGACTATAAGATTCTTCTATCAGATTTCTCTCAAGTAACTTTGCTATTTGTGTTTCTATTTCTTTTTTGTCTTCAATTGAACATCTATAAGGCCTTTTACTACAATATTTGTCCATGAGTAGATCAATACGTGCTTCATATTCATTGACCGTGCCAATGTCATATTTGTCCTTTGCAAAAATTGATTTGTAAGTATCTATCAGTTTGTATATTTCTGACTTTTGTTGAGTATTTAAATTACACATACTTATTTTGAAATCTTCTTCTTTTATGTGTTCATTAAAATTTATTGAACACCGGTCTATTTTATTTTTCACATTCTTACAAATGTTGCTTTTATCGTCATTCTTATTCATAGAATCATTTTCTTCTTCTACTTTTATTTCTCCTCTTTTTTGTGTTATTTTTAAACTCTCATCTTGAACCAGTCTAAATTGTTTTATGATATCCAGTCCAATTAGAAAATCATATTTAAAACCTTCTTCATCAATTATATACACATCAACGTTTTCTTCAATATCAAAAATTTTTATTTTAATAGTCGTCAAACCAATTGTCCTTTTAACACCATTAATTGTGATTAAATTATCACTTTTTGAATCTTCCTCTCCTCCTTTCAGTCTTATTAATTTAGAATTAATTATTGAAACATTTGAGCCTGAATCATATATTCCAAATATTTCCAATTGTGTATTTAATAATAGTTTGACTTTAATTAATGGTGTTATTATTCGTTTTTTGTATCATTACAGAGTTCAACATCAATCACTGAATTGTTTACCATTTTTCCTTTGTTTCTTTTATATTCGTTGTAATTATATTCCTCTGTTTGTTTGAACCAGCACTTTTCTTCAGGATGGAACCTAATGCCCTTATTTAAATTTTCACAAGTTTTACAAGGACTTATTTTATCCGATTTTCCTTTATAATAATTTATTTTATTCTTGCTGAAATTATTTTTGTTCGTTACATATTCATGTTTTCCAATTTCATTGTAGAGGTTTGCAGTTGATTTTATAGTTTCTTTATCAATTTTATGCATTACATAATCTGGTAATCCCATTACAATAAGATTTATCATTGTTTGGGTGTCGATGTATTTGTTGACCTCTAATAACAGTCTTTCCTTCTTTGTGGCGTATTCCAGTAACGATCCAGCTTGAAATCTAAATGTAAAAGCATATTTGACTTGGGACCAACCTTTATTTCCATATGTTTCACAAAAGTTCTCCTTCCATACTGTCCATTCAGAGTTCACTGTAAATTTTATTAACATACTGCTATACCAATCTAGGCTCTGTTTATCTAGGAGATGTTTTAAAATCTCAATTTTCTCCTCATCCTGTAGAATATCGAATCTTTCACATTCCCTCTCAAAGTCATTAATCCATTGGTTAGCATTAGACGTTTTATTTGAAAAATTTTCTACCATAAATCTTTCAGCAATTTTTCCTACGCATTTTTTCTCTGGTGAATAGCTATTAGTGTTATTGTGAAAAGGGATTATCCCTCCTGTAATCTCCTCTAAATACTGGTCACCAAACTGTAAGTTTTCACCTTCATCCAAATATATTTTCCTCAAATCCGTATTTAGAGGGATCCATACTGTGCGTGTCTGGTGTCTTTTTTTAAGCGAATTTTTGATTTTTGTAAATACGTCCAAAGATATTATGGCGGTATGCTTACTTACGGGCTTTAACTCATCTGGGACCTCAAAAACACATCCGTTCGGTGTCTCAATAGAGGTTATGCATATCACATTCGTTTTTCCGTCAGTTGACCCCAATACTACAAATTTAAATCGTAGTCTTTCCATTTTTCTTGATTTTAACTAGAAATGTCGTTTTATAAGACTATTTAAAAGTTATAAATAAATAGACTTGCGTTGCTCTGTAAACAAAGTTTAATATTTTAATATTTACACAAAATCGAATATTTACATGATATACATACAAAAATAAAATAAAATAATTTACCTGTAAACAAAGAAACGACATTTAAAGTCTATTATTCATATAAGTATATTATTTACAAATTTATTTATTGTTATAAATTTATTCATTATATTATTTAGACAATGACAATTAAGACAACGACAATCGCCTTTTAAACTTGTTGGCTGCCACCATTACATAGGTACCTACCTCTATGAAGTATTGATACTTCATAGAACTTATATAGTAAGAATATAATTATTAAAATGAGAGACACATATAAAGTTTCTTTACATAAATATAAAACCTACGCTTGAATAAGGACAAATAAAATTAATTAAGTTACAAAAGGCTTACCGATTTTGGGGATCGCCGTTTGCTATACTTCTCGACGTTATAAATTTAGACGACAACCTTGCTATTTCCATTGTAATTATGAAGAAACAGCCTGTGGTTTCGTCAGATTTGTGGAGATTAATTTTATAACTCCAAACCAACTAAATTAATAGAATGTGAAAAGGAAGGCCCCACAGAACTTCTCAGTCGAATGGCGCCTCAAACCACAAACTAGAACATTTTGTTAGGTGAGAGTGTTTTTATAGAAAAAATATAATCCGGTCTTTTAACAATGACAACTTAATGATGGCACAATGATACGCGCCTTCGCAAGCAACGCACCTATCATTATGGTACGAAACTATTAAAAGTATGAAACACTACCACTAACAATATCTCACATTTGATACATTCAAATTTCTTATGTCATTATATTATATATTTTTTAAACATTCTACATTCGATATTTTTCCATAAACCGTAACAAAGATAAAATTCACCTCTTCAACAACAAATTGTCCTATATATAAACTAATCTAACCGACAAGGAAGAGTGTTTAGGAGTAGGTCCTTCGCATTTCATTAGATCCTAAATGTATTCAAATATCCATTTCAAAAGGATCTTGGCATTACGTGGCAAATGGGTTCCACCTATATTAGCGTAAATGTTGCAAATATAAAGATTCTTGTCAATGTACTAAGATACTTTGATCCAGTCGATAGTCGATACTTGGAAACTTTTGCCTTTGCGTTTACAACACACAGAAGCATTCGCATCCGAATTGAGAGCGTTCCTATAAATTAATTTACACAGATTGCTTTGTCTTTATTCGAAAAGAGACCTTATTGCGATGGGTTCAAACGCACGTTGCATTGTAGAAGTGTAGAGTATAGGTGTCGCCCGTTAAGCTACGAAATCAAAAACCACTTCCTGAGCAGAATACTTGTAACTTGTCATCGCTTCTCGAAGAAGTAGCGAAAGAAGTGCAGACTCGCCTTGCACCGTTAATTTGAAGAGGCCCTGCAATGATCCAGGCCGAGGAAAGAAATAAAATGGAATTTTTCGCTGAGAGGCAATAACACCCGATTCCTTTTTATGTTGTTCGGAAATCGAGGAATTGAATGCGACTATAAAAGAAAATTTTATAAACGTTAGGTGTGGGGTGAGTCAAACTGCGGTGTAAGGGCGAAAATCAACTATTTATGGCCACAAACCAAGATGACTTCCAATAGAGCTAAACTTGTTCGATAAAACCGTTAAACTTACCAAAAGTCGTCAATGATTCCGTTAATGAGTCGCAGGTAAGTTCCGAAGTATCGCTTTCGAATCGCAGAGTCGAACTGTGTCGCCACCTCGCCACTCTCCTATTTATATTCGCCGTCAGACGTCTAGATCTATCTCGAATTTACTACAAACAAACAATAAACAAATACAAGTAAACAAGTATTGTAAACAAGTTCATTGAAAGGTCGCGAACGCTATTTCTGTTGAATGTGAACTTTATGTTGTGTACATAAGGACTAGTTTTCCTTTACAATAACAGTAGAGTGGCGTGACTTCTATTCTAGGGTGGAACTTTCTAGAATTTTTGACAGACGAGAACGCTTTTCTAGAACGTTCCATGGTGAGTCATAACATAAAGAATTTTTTTAATGTCACGATCCCTTAATCAATGCAATTACTCCGTGTCTTATAAGTTGCAATTAATATAATGCGCTTTTACTTAATAGATATTTCTACCTTTAAAGATTATGAAAATCCATTGTGTATACTAAGCCGATTCCATAAAAGTAATTGAACCTTTCAAAACCCAGCCATACACATTTACTCTAAAGAAAAAAAATAATATAATTTTGTAAAGATATTATTGAATTATGGAGAACTAAGAATAGTAGATAAGTCTTAGCATTTTTTGATATGTTATTGATTCTGAGATTACGAATCAATTCGCAAATTACGATGTCTATCTATATGTTTTTTAGGTGCCTACCTAGAAAGGAAGGGGGACATTCTTTTCCTCCATTTTTTTAGGATTTCTAACAAAGTTGTGGAAATTTTGCAATAACATTCCGAAATAATACATTGATGTTCTTCGTGGCCTGGTTAAAGGTTATAAAATTCGTGATCAAAATTCCTGAATAATAGCTTTGTAAGTGCACATAAAAATAATACTATTGTATTATAGTTCTGTCTAGTTATTTTTTAATATTAATTTTGCAACAGTAAATTATTGTACGTACGAGTTATGGATGGTTATTGTATCATCTGATCCTAGCTAGATGAAACTAAAAGAAATGTTGTTATTAAGTTACACCATTGCACATAAATTTGTAAAATAGGTAAAATAGATTCAGATCAGTCCATTCACTTGGAATTACAATGTAGGATCGTCCACTTATATTACAACCTGATTGTCTTTCATCTATTTAGGAGAATATAATTCAATTAGCGACTAAAAGCCTTAAGCCGTTACTTATTGTGGTGCGGGACTCGAACTGGCATCGTTCGAGCAAAATGACTAAAGAGAGAAGAAATAATAGTTTTCGGCTCCACGCACGGTTTCGATATACAACAAAAGCGACATTAGATACAAAGACAACCTTTTCATAAACCTTTCGTATAAATCATTCCTTTCAGAGCAGCATTTCTTTGGTCGAAGAAAAATGACTGGAGTTTTGGGCAGACTTATGCTTCGAACCCAGCGAAACACTAATGTCACACGACAGTCCCATGTTGCGTTCCCGTGATACCCAAATCCACAGATGGTTATTGAATAGAAGGTTTTAGAGGATTGCATAAAAAATAATACTGAACCGACGCATAATAATGAAAACTGATGTAATACGAAACCTCGTTGTGCAATAAAAACTAATAGAAGGTACAAGTTGCATTTTCAAATAAATAAAAGTGTTAAAATGTCACCATTGCAATTGAGTACTTTTGGTGCATTAATTAAAAATTCAAAAATGTAATTGTAAAGTGTTTAGCCCCTAGATTTAGTTCTGACCGTTCAGGCTTTGTTTAATCCTAATGACTAAATGCGAACTTTTCTATTTGGATTCAAGAAAAATACAAATTTAAAATGAGCTCCACAGAGTTTTTAATGAAACTCCTCGTAACAATAATCCAATGTAGCATCGTACGCTAGCACGAGCGCAGATGAATATCTCCCTCGTGGAGAGCTCTCCAAGAGCATTCGACAGTTCCATTATATTATATTCTGAGTAAAATACAGATTGCAGGAGTGAACAGAAATATTGTAACCAGTTTTATATTGCGTCAAAGCTTCGAATGTCAAAGCTTTGAGCTTTGCAGAGAGTGCTTTGTGAGGCGAGGGAGAACTTTTCAGGACAGCTAATTGAAAACATCATTTCTTTTGCGATTTCTTACATTAAATTTGTCTCAAATAAATATTTGTAATAAATTATTGGATAAATTAATTAAGCGAGCCTTGAAAAGTAAAGTACGTACTATAATAAATAAGATTTGTGATAAAAAAATTAAGGTTTTCCATTTTATTCATTAAAGTTTACAGATATAATTATTCGGTGACCTTTACACTAAGTATAGCTTTACATACCATTTACCATTTTTCTGCCCTCTCTCATAATATGCCGAAAGACGCTCGATGAATGGTCGTTCTCTGTGAGCTGATGCCTCAGTGTAAACGTGATTTTGCACGTTTCACTCATAATCAACGCTTCGAAATCGATCTCCATTCTCATGTTCCACTTATACAAAGAATTAAACTGGAAAATGCATGTGAACAATTTATGTGAAAGAATTAATAAATTTGTCTATGCATTAAAAAGTCTACGAAAAGTTACCAATTTAAATACAGCATTATCTGCCTATCATGCTTATGTAGTATCGATACTCCGCTATGGACTGATATTTTGGGGTAATAGTACTGACTCGGGTAGAGCTTTTGTTTTGCAAAAAAGATGTTTGAGAGCCATGACTTTTGGACGTCCGCGCGAGTCATGTAAACCAATTTTTAAGGAGTTGGGACTGTTGACTTTGCCATCAATGTATATTCTTGAAATGTGTGTATTTGTCAAGCGATATATGTATTTGTTTAAGAAATTGACTGATATAAACCCACGTAGTCAAAGGAATCCTAATAACATAGCATTTGATGATGTACCTAGGTTGACAAAATGTACCAAGGGTTGCATTTATATGAGTGTTAAAATATATAATAAGGTACCAAATGATATTAAACTATTGTCCTTAAATGAATTTAAAAAAAAGCTTGTGATGTGGCTGAAAGATAAAAAAATTTATAGCGTTGATGAATATCTTAAATTCAAATGAATCGGTTCTGTTTTATTTTTATTTTTATTTTTTTGACATAAATAATTATTTGACATGACATCCTACTCTCTTAAATTATGTTATAACTGCTGTTAAATTTGATAATGTTACTTCTGTTAATTAATTTTTGCATGCCTTGTAAAACGGCGAAACATTTTGTTCCTTTTGTAACTCTTTTGCATCTTCTATACAATGTTTTAAGCAAATAAATGGATTATTATTATTATTATTATTATACCAGTACGACTTCTGGTAAGTATATGAAATGGTTGTGAGTGAATTTAGAGAAATCTCTTGTCGGCGATGCTACAATATTAACGGTTAGAGCTGGTTGAACTTCCATATCAATATAAAAACGACTAAGTCTAACTTAAATATTTCTTCCGACTTGTCGATCCTTAGGCCTGAGAACATCTCTATGAAAATATTCTATGTTATATTAAATATAGTGTACCTAATTGTCAGTTAGTAAAATTCTTTCAAATAAACAAAACCATTTTTGTTTTGTTTTTGTGTTTTTATGTTATTTTTATGAAGTGTCAGCATAAAATATGCTGACGTTACAAAATCGCCGATTATTTAAGCGATAATGGAGCCTGGATTTAAACGATTCTGAGCTCACTCTATGTTTAGTATTATATACGTTTATACTGTATTTTGTGTATAATAATTGTAATAATAATTATGACAAAAAGAATGGTATTTTGAGTTTCTTTCGAGGTTTCTTCTTAGGATCGTCATCATCTCGGCAATTTTTTTCCGAAAACCTGGTGAAATTATATAATCTTTGAGAATAAACAATCTGATTGTTGAAATGTTGTTGTGAGCGTGCTTTGTATCGCTGATACAAAGCATAGTACGCTTTGTATCAGCGATACAAAGCGTACTAGCGAAGATAGTGCGCCTCGGCACCGAGCACATTAGTATCTGAGCACGTACGCTAGTGCTAAGACCACTCAAACAGAATTTAATTTTCTAAATGTAAATAGAAATATAAAAATGTTTCTACTTAAAAGCGAGTAATAGTGAAAAGCATTTGGGATTTGGTTTTGCGACCTTTCCGATTCACGTCACTCATTTCCGGTTAGGCTATTAGGAAATGAACCTCAATTCTTTATTTTATTTTATCTGACGTGGGGCATAAGACGGCACCCCCTTTTCAGACGATATGGTGTTTTGACAAGGCAAACGCACATAAATAATGATTAGCGAAGTGGCCCGCAGCTCGTTAGTTGAGAGAGGCTTCTGCGAGGATCCGCCGCAGCCTCATTCATTACGACCGCCTCATTTTCGAATAACACCTAATTAGAAGCCGACGGAAGCCTATAATTAGAGCGCGATGTGGATCGCGAACTATGTCTAACTTACTGAAATATTATTCAATATTACGATCGATCGGTATGGAGACTGTAATGGTAATTGCGTCCATATACATATATTTAATACAGAGTCCAACTTACTAGGGGGGTTCGATGTATTCTCAGTATCGGCATGAAAACCCACCCCTTAGTAATCACTAAGGGGTGGTTGGTTGATTTATTTGATCTCGCACAGCAGCCACAGAATATCGCGCCGTTGAACCGAGGCATTGTCGTGGAGAAGCTACAAATCGGCGGTCAGGTTACGATCTCTCTTCTTTGATCGCTTTCCGTAAATTGCATAAATTGGATGCGTAGGATGCTCTTTTGTGTACTCTGTCAGCAAAGCACCGTAACCATTGGCTTTTGTGCTTACTTCCGGAGTCGAAACGATGAACCTAACGTTTCTACCCCAGTAATAATTAGATCTAAATTATTTTTCACCACAGAGCTCTCCAGCACTCTACTCGCACTTGTTTTCGAGGCGTCGTGAGCATTCGCGGCCCCCATCGAAGCAACAGAGAGGATAGTCCACTTTGCTATCATTTAAACCTTAATTCGGGCATCCTCTAGTACAAGTTTCTAAACTTTTTAACGATTGCTGCCTATATGGAAGTCTCCTGAGCGACGATTCAAAATTCACTTGACCACTTAAGAACAGTTCCGAATGTTGGTAAACAGCCATTATCTCTTCGTGAATAGTTTTTTGATTTTTTCCTTGTCTCGTAAGGAATTTATTCACAGTGCGGTGCTCGATTTTCTTCAACGTCAACAGTTCCAATTGTCTAAGGATAATCACAACTTCATGATTTTTTTTGCGTATCACAGATAATGTCATTAATTAATGAATTAATTTAGTTAGCCGTGTAATTAGTAAATCGCCCCGATACCGGGAATACATTGAACGCCTCGGTATGAGCCTCGCAAGAGTCCGCAAGTTGACGGTACTTAGGGACATACATCTCTACAACTTAGGCTATTCCATTTTCGTATATATAAGAAGGACATTATATGTATGTTTGCGATGCGATTATTGTATGTAAATATGTAACGAAGTTGTCGACGCCATGTTGATATTTCAATTTCCTGCTAACATCTTGTAAACATGCGTAGCGACATTACAAACTTATGTGACGTCACATACTTATGAGCGAAAGGCATTCGCGCACACGGCTTTGGAAAACCGAAGTCGACAGCTCCCAGGTTTGCATTCCAGAGGCGTCTTCTAATCGCAAAGGATTCACTCGTTCCGTCGGCACCTGCCTTTTATTCTAACCTTACCCGGGAACGGACCGTTGGAAACATGTTAAATTGTTACCTTTGAGCTAACAGCGAAACGATTGCTAAAATGATGTCGTGCATCAGGCGACCTGACGACTTTCACTCGATGCTTAGTGGCACTCGAGCTAACACGGAATTCACGGAACGATATACGGCATTAATCGCATGTGCTGATATAACCGGAGCTCGTTTGTAAGTAAGCGATCACCGGCGCGGCGGCCTGACGAGATGCCATTTCATCACCTTATAAGATCAAATACCTCGTTCGTAAAATGTTAACACAGCTAATAAAATATTAGGTCTTTTGTTCGCGTTGGCGTGAGAACGGTTGTTTTTGTTGCCAAGTTCGTTTCAAGCTTAATGAAAATTAACGAGGTTCTGATGAAAAGCCAAAAGAAGTAAAAAGTTTCATTAAGCGATATCTATAAAATAAAGGCTGCGAGAAAGCCGCCGAGCGATGGCGGTTCGGCGAAATTACGCCGTTCATACTATGTACACTAAAAATAAAGCAGCCATTTTATGTACTTACATGAGACCCACTTTGTTATTTTTTTATATAAATAAAAAACAGATTTCCATATTTGTTTAGCGTAGGGGTTCGTATTGTATTATTTAAAGTAACTTTGTATCGAATTTATACTTAATTTTTGTAAATAAATAGAGCCTACTTTCATTCAGTTTACCGATGTTATTTCTAAAATTAAAACTATAAAAGGCTACAAAGAAAAGAGAAACAATGAATTACAGATTAACAAGGAAATGAATTATACTAAACAGAAGTAAGAAAACGATAACCCGTTTTGATAGGATGTTGTGAGGACAGCTGTACAGACCGCAACACTGATATTCCAGAGGCCAGATTATCTCATTGTTTTGCGTACTGGCATTATATCTCTTGCCTTTATATATAACTGGTTATAGCTCGAGATAAATATTTGTAGCACTTGTGAACACGCTCCACTAAGATAATCGGTCAGTATTGATAGTTACCTCATGGTTTGGTAATTGTGATAAAAACCGTGATGTTATCACTTTTATAAGTAGTTACATATATTAAGTACTTGCTCAGTGTTTTCTGGTAACCAAAAAAAAGATTATATGTTAATTATGGCTTATTGATAAGACTAAAATATACAATCATAAAATTCAATATAATTATTTCCTAAGTGAAAATAAACTTAGGAGAGATCGGCTACTTGTCCCGTCCTTGCCGATATTTCTTTCGACTTAAAACATCGGTCCTCCAGTATCTCTTCTACCGCTAACTCGGTGCGAGTGCCTTAACGGGGGTGAACGTTAACATATAATATAATTTCATCCTTTCTTCTTCCTATCCTTGTAATTTCTATACATATGTAACGTATAGAAATTATGAGGAGACTGCCTGACGCCATAACTCCAGAGAGTGTGACCATCTATCGCGGGTTAACGGGGACTAAGTTGCTATTTTCCAAGTTGAAAAGCGAAGAACAAAGCCGGTGTTGCATGCGTGTTTATGCTTCGCTTAGTGGCCATGATTTCTCATTCTTTCCGAAAATGATATTACAAATTTGTATGGTAAGTGTTTGTATCGCCGTGCGGTGGTGATTCCAATTGAACTTTGCTCTTTGCATAAAGTCAAAAACATAAAATACATACCTACACTTGAGCCATAAAGTGTTACTAAGTTTTTTCTACTTTCCTTCCTAATACCCTTAATATTCAATTATTCTGACTACATTTTTAAAACTCAAAACCCACATTTTTCAATAAGACATTTTCTGTACTTTCATGTATTATGTACCCCAGTTGAGTCGACGTTTTGTGAAAATACTTATTCGCTATTCGCCATCAATATCCCGCAGGAAATGAAATGATACCATTGAATTTCGTCTGGAATACTGATGGCGAATCTCATCCTCATTGTTATTCTATTGCGTTAATGCGGTCAGAAGAGATGAATACCGTCATCGAGTCGTGTTGTTATTATAATAACATTACATTATGCTATCAAAAGGTTACCAAAAGCTATGTTTGCGTCTACTCCTGTCGGAATAAATTCAAATGTCTACAATTAATAGAGTCCAAAATAAACAAACACCGAACTCTGCTACCAGATTTTTTAAGTCAAATCAACCATTAAATATGAATACTAGACTTTGCTACTGAAACAAAGGTCTTCGCATAACGTCTTCTGCTACATTTCTAATCATGGGGGCCCTCGTTGGCATCTGAAAGAGGTACAAGAGAAGAAGTATTACGCGCTACTGTTCCTTCGCTTCTCAGACGATTCAAAATCTCTATAATGCTAAACACGGATCCAAACTGCATCCAGGAGACCGTTAAAAAAGTCGTACAAATTCCAACTCACTTTCAACAATTATAATTCTTCCAATAAAGAATTCAATATTCGCATTCAAATCTATTTCGCCATCATGCTTTTTAAAACTCGCCACAGACTCCGCAAGTCAACAAACATAGAATATATCGACGGCTAGGAGTGATAAAAACCGAACAAGCTACCGAGAGGTTTTTTAACGTTAAGGCCGTCGGACAGGCTGATGATCCAATTGATAGAGGTGGCTATAACACAAGTAACGACGCAGGTGCTGCGAGTGTGCTGCCGACCATAAGTGGTATGATACCATAGTATGATTAAGGATAAGGGAATAGAAAGGGATAAGGAAATGAGCTCTGGCATCTCTTACTCACTCACCGAAACACAAAAGGACACGTGCTGTTATTTCACTGTGGTCTTCTGCGAGGGGGTGGTCACTGCCGTCATACGGGCTGCCCAAATGACCAAACGCATTGTGCCCTTCTACTACTTTCCAGATCCAGACTATAGTCACCGGGCCAGAGTTGACCCTGTCGGGAATCGAACCCGGGAACCTTAGAACGGAGCGTTAAGGCTAACACCCTAACCACTCATCCAACGGGCTCGTCATCATAATTGCTATTAGTATTGCACCAAAAGCTGCCTAGAGTTTAGTCGAAAATGTTGTACGTTTGTTTACCATCGAATCGGGATCATACTAAACATGTTTTAATTCAGGAAATCCCATCGTGTGTTGACATTATCAAAATATAGCTCCCGGCCATTTCAACACTCTAAACACAATGACCCATGTCCAATATATTCAGGTAAAGAACTAACCGCGTTCGTCTCTTCAATAGAATACAATAGGAGGCGCGTAGCGTCGCTACGAAGCTACGATCGTTACGTAGAGCCTTACGTAGCGCCACAGTACCAAAATTAAAGCTACGGAGCGCACAAATTATGATGAAAGACGACAGATAGTAGGTTGCTATTTTCGCTCAGGGAACAGGAACAAGTACATAACACAACTAATCGATTCTACTTCAAACTCCAATATTATGATCTTTGCTGATTTAACCCTATTCTAGTGATTATGCAAAATTTCATGATGTTGGGTTAATTCAGTAGTTAAGGCGTGAAAACGTAACAAAAAAATAAACTCACTTTCGTATTTATAATGTTAGTTAAAATTGAAAAGGCCCCGAAAGCCTTAAGGAGGATTCCTTTCTCCTGTAAAGGCGTAATATTGAAATAGTTCCCTCTTTAGAAATCGGTTTATTTGTATACAGTATGTTTTTATTTGAGAGCAGAAGGGTCGCAAACAATAGGGTGTATTGTTAATGAAGCGATCTAATTTATGTTCACAAGCAGTCATTTATCTCAATGAGGAATATGTGAGCATGAATAATGCAAAAGACCGCCTCGATGCGTCGCCATCGCGTCGCCACCGCGCTCTGTTCTTATCTCTCGCGAAGGGAATTCATTGACAAAAACGTCACTCGTGTTCATATTCAATATGCACTTGCGCGATGGCTGCCCCGAGACCTGTCTGCCACCAAGCCGTAATTTGTAGATTACTTTGACAATAGCCCGACTGATATATTAGACTTAACGAAAAGAAAAAGATAACTAGCTGTTTCTCGCGACTTCGTCGAAAACCATTTCTATTGAAATATTTATCTATCGTACAAATTCCTGCCAACTTGTTTTTTTTATTTTTTTATTCATAACACAGGTGAAATTTAAAAAATATTGTGTTTCATTATTTGTGTCGACGACGGGTGTTTCGATTAACAATATTGACTCCTTGAGATTAAGCCACTTTTGCTTAATCTTATCTGAAATAGTGACAAGAACGTAAGCCGTTAGAGTCTACTCGCATTTGGAACAGTTTTTTGCCAGCGAGTTTGACATCGCTCGCTCACATCCGTAGGGTATTAGTCAGGATTGTGTAGCTATAAATAATGCGTACGTACTTTGATACGTACACACAAGGAGACCTTTATGCGAAAATTAAAGGGAAGCGAAGTGGAACGAACTATATTTCAATTAGTGAGAGTGAATTAATAATTATTTGGTCGGTCTTTTCGCATATAGTATGTATAAACTTGTAATAAAATCTCTTTGGCTGTACTGTTTGTATCTGGCTGGTTTTGATGACATTAAAAAGGTTACATTTAAAAAATCAAACCCATTAGTAAAATGTTGTTTCCGGCTATTTTTCATTTCTTTTTTTTTCTGTCAAAATGAAGAAAGAAAGAAAGACTTTTATTCACTGCACGACAGACACATTATGTACAAGAACAGGACAGAAATTAACAAAAAACGTGCGTGTGTCCTCGCTGCAGCGAATCGGATACTGGCTCAGCATTGTGCTGAGGTGCTAGACAAACACCTACAGCGCTGATTTTCAGCCAACACCGTATGTGACTCATTGGACACCATACAAACTTACTTTATAAATTACTATATACATACACACATAAACATACACATACATATATATATATACATATAAAATTACTTATTTGTACATATTGAGAGAAAAGGCGCGAAAAAAAGGAAATTCTACAGTAATCAATAATAAATTTAGTAATTGCTAAATGTTAAAACTTACATGAAAATGAGTGAATCTAATGAAGAAATTCGATACATTTTAAAATTTTATTACAAAAAAGAAAAAATGCAACGTAAGCTGCGAAAAAAATTAGTGACGTATATGGACATAATGCAGTGTCAGTGAGAGTAGCACAAAGTTGGTTTAAGCGTTTTCAATCCGGGAATTTTGATGTCAAAGATATACTTCGCTCTGGTCGCCCTGTTACGGATAAAATGGACGCCGTTTTTGAAAAAGTGGAGCAAGATCGGCATATCAGTTGTTATGACATAGCTGAAGAACTGGAAATAGACCACAAAATAGTTTTAACCCATTTGAAAAAAGCTGGGTACATAAAGATGCTCGATATTTGGGTGCCATACGAGCTTACTGAAAGAAACCTTATGAAACCGAACCGTTTTTGAAGAGATTGATAACTGGTGATGAAAAGTGGATCACGTACGATAAGAACGTGCGAAAAAAGTCGTGGTCAAAAGTCGGTCAGGCTTCACAGACTGTGACAATACCCGGGTTAACTCTCAATAAGGTGTATGGTGGGATTGGAAGGGAATTGTTCATTGTGAGCTTTTACCACCGTGCAGAAGCACCGATTCGGATCTCTACTGCCAGTAACAGATGAGATTAAAGCAAGAAGTTGAGGGAGAGCGGCCGGAATTGATCAATTGAAAGGGTGTGGTCCTTCATCACGACAACGCTAAACCACATACATCTTTAGCCACTCAGCAAAAATTAAGAGAGTTTGGCTGGGAGGTGTTAATGCATCCGCCATATAGCCCTGACCTTGCACCTTCAAGGTCAGGGCTATAGGACTACCATAACTATACTTGTCGCGTTTTTTGGATCAGCAATGGTATCATGTAATTACCTAAAGGAAGGCAAAAATCAAAATGGCACGTAATATATATGTAAATAAACTTTGAAAAAATGTCTTAAGTTTTCATAATGCGAAGAAACTATCATTTAATACAAAGTATTCGTGGATATATTTATAAAAAACAAGAATGCAAGAAACTAAACCAATTTTTGTAAATTCAGTTGTCTTAGGAGTTATTTATAATACCTACTTGTTCACTTTGTTTGAGTTTTATCCCGTTCTGAACTTTTTAGCTTACAGCGGCGCGATTACTTTTTGTTCCGAATATACTTATAAATATGGAAATTTCCTCAAACAAAAAACTACATCTATCAATATAAATGTACCCTATGATACTCGAGTACCTATTACTGAATGATTTTTAGAGAGTTTATCCATATCACAAAACATAAACAATTTTTCTCTTTATTATCGATTAAGCAAGCACAAAAGAATTTCACCTTAAAATGAATATTAGTACCGAGTGATTGATGACACTGAAAATAAAGCTTACCTCTGCTTGTTACTTTGTGTCTCAAGGCACCTTTTGAGAGAGAAAGGGAGGACGGCTTGCGTCTGTAGTCTTATTCGTAGTGATAAATCACTAACAGTTTAAACGTGTCAGTTTCGCATAATATATGATGGCTATTTGTTGCTGAAGACGCAGACAGGCATATCATAATCGAAGTGTCGAGTCGAGTAAATTCTGTGAAAATGCAGAAAAACATAAACATTTTTGGCTACTCCGCATTGAGATAAAATGGAAGAGATCTCTTTTCACAAATTGTTCTCAGCAAAAAAAAATGTCTTCCGACGAAAGAACAGATAAAAGACACATTAATGTGTCTCGGTAAATATCAGAACCGAGGATTTGGGAGCAAAGTGATTCATTGTTCCTAATTGGTTTAAGCAGGATTCAGTCGGGAGATCGTCGACTCATATTGTGGAAATGAGCCAGTGTGACGCGTCACGACACCTTCGGGAATAAGAGAGACTCCATACGGCTTGTTCACACGATCTTAGGTATACTTATACATTACACATGTATGAGGTGCAAGGTTTTGCATTAGCTCTTTTTTATTTTAGACCTCTACTATATTGAACCTCTGACCAATTTAAAACTATTTGGTAAATAGGGAAGGTTAATTTCGTGTCATAATAAATCGTCCGTCGAGTTTAAGCTTCCTTTAAAGCATTAGTTGATTTCAATTATTCCTTTTTCCATTCTTTCTTACTAGCTCTTGAAACGAATAGGTTTACGAAGTCAATATAAGTTTACGTTTTTTCTGCTTCAAAATGTGGAAGAATACAACGTATGACGATGGAAAAGGAAGCTGCAACTAGAAGGGAAGAAGAAATCTTGTATAGCTAAAATGTTTTTCCAGAGTTTATGCCGACCTGGAGACCAGACCAGATCAGTTTCTTAGTTCCAGTCTTTGGAACTAAGAAAGTGCTTTTTGTCAGTATATCTTTACTTTAATTCTTAGTTGATTTAACATTAAAGTAGTACTCGAAACGACAGCTTCTAAAAGTTTACTTTCTTCCTTCAAAAGTTTGATGCGGGACTGTAAAACAACACCTGATACCTTTAAATATTTACGGCCAGAGAGCGAAGGAGCAGTAAATTAATTTTATTTTCCTCCACGGGAGCTTCAAATGGCTCGAGTTCTTATAAGTAAACTGAGAAAAAAATGGACTTTTGTAGTTTGTTTGTTTGTTTTGTATATTACTGTGGCCAACATTTATCTTTCACACGGTAATTGTAATACTTTATAATATAATCTTATATAATTATTATAATCTAAAGTCTAAGAATTTTTGAAATTCAGAAGAAATTTTGAATAATATTTAATTATAAACATGATATACGCATAAATAAATATTTAGTTTTTCAAAACGCATTCTCAGAAACTGCTTTACCGATCTGGATGCGCTTTTCACTGATGCGTTGTAGCAAGCCTCTCGTAACGTTTAGTGTCTGTTTAATTCCAATCGGTTTACACACAAAGAAGTTAGGAGTATGTGAAGTTGGCCCCCCAATATCGTGATAAAAAAAAATGACGTGAGTTCTAGTTGCCCCCCACATAGTTCTGGAGTTCTCTATTCTTTATATCAATAGTTCTATTTATTTTCCAAGAAAAATTGATTATTGAACTTGATGGGGGGCCAACTTCACAAATCGAAAAGTTTGCGTAGTCATACCAACTACAGCATTCGTCAGATCGAAAAAAGTTATAAGGATAAATTGTAGAACTCTTTGGGGGGCAAACAGAACTCCTTGGAAAAATTTCAAATTTTGAAAAAAAAAATTTTTTCTTTTCTTGAAAAATTTTTTTCTTGATCCCATAGGCATAAAACGCGAATTCGAGTTGCCTTTCATGCAGTTCTGAAGTTATGCACACTTTTTATCAATAGTTCTGCTGATTTTTCACCCGAGATTTTTTTTTATTTAATGAGAGGTTAATTTTTACAAATCACAAACTTTGCGTCGTCGTACTAACCAAAGTATTGCTCCTATCAAAAAAAGTTATTACGATAAATTGTAGAACTCTTCGGGGGGCGAACAGAACTCCGTGAAAAATTTTCAAATTTTGAAAAAAGAAAAAATATTCTTTGAATTTTTTTTTATGCCATATAACGCGAATTAGATTTTCCTACGATGCAGTTCTGATGTTCTGCACACTTTTCATCAATAGTTCTGCTGATTTTTCACTCGAGAATTTTATTTTAAATTAATGAGAGGTTAATATTACAAATCACAAATTTTGCGTCGTCGTACTAACCAAAGTATTGCTCCAACCAAAAAAAGTTATTAAGATAAATTGTAGAACTCTTCGGGGGGCGAACAGAACTCCGTGAAAAATTTTCAAATTTTGAAAAAAGAAAAAATATTCTTTGAAAATTTTTTTTACCCCATATTGATGAACCTATTGATGAAAAGTGTGCAGAACATCAGAACTGCATCGTAAGAAAATCTAATTCGCGTTATATGGGATAAAAAAAAAATTCAAATATATTTTTTCTTTTTTCAAAATTTGAAAATTTTTCACGGAGTTCTGTTCGCCCCCCGAAGAGTTCTACAATTTATCGTAATAACTTTTTTTGATAGGAGCAATACTTTGGTTAGTACGACGACGCAAAGTTTGTGATTTGTAAAAATTAACCTCTCATTAAATAAAAAAAAATCTCGGGTGAAAAATCAGCAGAACTATTGATAAAAAGTGTGCATAACTTCAGAACTGCATGAAAGGCAACTCGAATTCGCGTTTTATGCCTATGGGATCAAGAAAAAAATTTTTCAAGAAAAGAAAAAATTTTTTTTTTCAAAATTTGAAATTTTTCCAAGGAGTTCTGTTTGCCCCCCAAAGAGTTCTACAATTTATCCTTATAACTTTTTTCGATCTGAAGAATGCTGTAGTTGGTATGACTACGCAAACTTTTCGATTTGTGAAGTTGGCCCCCCATCAAGTTCAATAATCAATTTTTCTTGGAAAATAAATAGAACTATTGATATAAAGAATAGAGAACTCCAGAACTATGTGGGGGGCAACTAGAACTCACGTCATTTTTTTTTATCACGATATTGGGGGGCCAACTTCACATACTCAGAAGTTAGGCGCTATTCAGTAAACCATTAGTACGATGTCGCGGACATAGCGGGTTGTTTCATAAATCTTACGACAGCAGAGTTGTTGCACGACATCATAAATTCACTATTACTTATCAAAGCTAATCTCTCTACCTTAGGCTAAGTCTGTCCGTCTACGCTATTGACCGCAACTGTGTCAGTAAAACTTTATTATAAGGCCAAAACATATTTATGAAAGAACTTTATATAAAAATTAAGATATTTTTTATTTACGTATATATACGACATTGATAATGGTGGCATCTGTCATTTTATTAAGAGTCATTAATAAGAATTACGTAATATATTAACCCATTCAAAATCAATGGTGATCTCATTAAAAATTCAGACTGCAAGACGCGCAGACAAAGAAAACTTCAATTTTTATTTTCTAAATTGTTACAACAAAGTCAAAAACACATTGTTTTTTTAATTCAAAAACCTTGACCTTGTAAGATTCCTAGGTAGTGCCTCGGTAATATAAAGGAACAAAAGATGTTAACAACACTAAAAAAAACTAATCCTAAAATTTCCAATAGCTGAACTTGGTTTAGTAAGTGCCGGTTTATAAGGAATAAAACAATAGGTTTTTACAATTGAGAGACCGATAAAATTAAGAATTAATTTGAGGTGTTTTTGAATGTAATAGGAGTAACAGTACACCAACCTGCCAGAAAATTCTAATATAGTTCATGAGTACAGCCAGAGGCATCTATTCGAACAACCCTCGTAGCATTAATCCAACCAACTTTTCTGTTTATTAATGAGTTCTTCCAACGGACATCTCCCATCGAAACGGATTCGATTAAAAACTTTGTCTATTAACGATTATCTCCTAAATTTGAACCATTAATTTAACTTGTAGCTGTAATCGTAAATGTAATAATTAGATAACCGTTAGATGACTGAAAGCAATTCTTTCGAATGGTGCGGAAATTAGCCGTTCACGGGGTCCATTGTGCTGGCAGATACCAATAAATTTACGAAAACTTGTGTGGTACTAATGATAGCAATTAAGCGCGGCTGCTCTGCTGAATGTGGAGCTATAACTTGAAGCGACGACTGATCTGTCCAAAACCATTACTTCCTATGGTAGAAAGTTTGCTCCACTAGGTACTATTTATCCGTGTTTGATATCAAATTTCAGTTCGTCGTCTCCCAATTTATGCAAGTGTTTGATGCCCAGGATACTTATTTAAGTAGTCGCGGGCGATTCTCGTAAGAAATAAATCGGCGGATCAGTAAGTTGAAGTGACAGCGGGCAGGACGCGTAGTGCGGAGAGCTGACGACCGCTGAGGTCGGAAGAGCCGATAAAGGCTGCGTCTGGTCGGTCCAGACCTACGGCTGCTCCGGCGGAGTTGTCGTCATCGTAACTCGTTTGTCTCATTTGTTAATTAGTTGTTATCCACATTTTTACATACTTCTTTTTAAATATAAGTTATGTTAATGTGTGTTATATATACCCTCTTAATAATACCCCAGTAATTATTTTGTAGATGTACCCGTAGATTGAATGTACCCATAATAAGCGAACTCTGCAATTCTCTGTGAGAATAAAGTGATTCTAAACCTGAAAAGTACCAAATACACGAAAACTGTAACCGAATGAATGAGGGCATGTACTTATATATTTATCAGACGGTGAGAACAAATCGGTGCGGTTTGTATTTTTATTGGTAGCCATAAGACTACTATAAACATATTGTCGCAAATGAGTGGCGGCTGGAAACAGATTGCGAGCGATTGAAGTAATCCCGAGCAAGGGGACGTGTCCTCACTAACACCATTTAACAATGCTGTTTTTATTCGGAGACCTTTTTGTTGATATCAAAATAATTCTGAACAATGTATTCACACAAACCTCAATAAAGAGCGATAGCTTAGCGGTCGCTGGCTAATATACAATTTTCAAACGTGTGCCAATTGTTATAGATTTCATTTTAAGTTGGCGTCTCCTAGATTTGGGACCGGTTCCCCGCCTATCAAATGTTCGAGTGGAACTAGGAATTCATTTGATTGTCTCTTTCAGCCAAAGAAAGGAGCAAGTTTACAATATATATCTATTGTATACATACAATAGCCTATACATCTGTACATTAAATATGTTTTCAAAAAACAATTTATACACGTTGTATAACATAACATAAGTAATGTTACCGATGTGAAAAGAATAGTTTTTAGAATTTTTGTCTGTTTGTCTCTGCGTTTGTGCTAATCTCTGAAACGGCTTAACAGATTTGTAGCTAGCTTCCCGTAACATTTAGCGTTTGTTTCATTCCAATCGGTTTAGAAGCTAAAAGTTGCGGGCTCAGCTAGTATAGAAATGATACAGTCGCTTGCGAAGTTTTTGGATAAAAATTTAGTTTCGTCGTGTGTTATATAATTTAATATACTTTTGCAAATATACTTAACTTCTTAAACTTGCTTTTCCCTGTGACATCTGTAGCTGATGTGATATTACGACTTATGAACTATATTAAAGGAAAGTTTTATCAAAATCTGTTCAGTGGTTTTTGCGTTAAAAGAGTAACAAATAAAGATCCTTATATAGTCTCGTGTTTATAAAGTTACTAATAGGATATAATTTATATTAAAAAATTTTAAAGCATTTGTTTTTAGGTTTTAAGCATTTGTATTATAGTAATAATAATATATAAGTATTATTACCTAATTTCGCATTTAATTAATTATTTAATCTATTATGTATATTTATCTAACTTAATAACATACGTTCGTCATTCTGTGAGCTTATTGTCGTGTTGTGCTGTAAGCATGTAGGAATATAAATGAAGTGAATTAAATTAGATTTAGCGGTGTCACCACATTCTGAGCTGATAGAATATTAGTAGCGGTGATCGATTTCTCGATTAATGTGAACGGAATCAATCCAGATCCATTCCCATGTCAATTGTTTTAAAAGGCGACCGTATCCAGTCAACGTCAAAGGGACCTTTAGACTGCCTGCTGCACTTTACTTTAAAAAATGTACTAGATTTGCTTTCAATGTGAAAGTGAGCTGACAACCGACCAGGAGCCGTTCGGTCCCCAGTATTAAAATATTATTTACTCTACGAAATTCCAGCGAAGACTATGTTTTGTATTTTGTATTTTTGTATTTGTACCAAGAGAAGGTGTGGAAATAAATATATAATCAACCTATTAGCGAATGAATTGGAGTAGCTCTGAAAAGAGGTGTTTTGTATTTTTATTTAACCACAACCGCTGGATTCACGACGGAGAATGAAAGGGAGCCAGCAGCGGCCGTCACAGCCGACGCCTCAGAATTTCGATGCTAGGCGATTGGCTTCTTCGACGAGAGTTGTCTCCACGGCGGCGTCGGCGATGCAAAAGGGCAAGATACCTACGCGGCCCATATTTACGTCGTCGTGTATGCGCGCGGATACAATAGGCATACCGCAATTTTGCTATCTCAGGCAACAGGCTTACGTTAGCGCATACTTAATATCTATGAGTATGCCATTGTAAATAATGTATATAAGTAGGGTAATTTTAGAATAAACAATTCCTGTACATACTACCTACGGAGTATCATTCTCACCCTCAACAGCTCGCCAAAATTTTATCACCAACATTGCGATTTGTTTAAACGTAACTTCGCTCACACGTTAATTTTTAACTGAGCAATGCGTTTTCCTATAATTTATGAATGAGAGGCGCGACGAGAAGGTTGCTATATCTCCCTCCGCAAGATCTCCTACCCACGCATGTCGTGCCATATCTCGACGCCATAAATCAAGTCACGCGCTTTAGCATTGGCAGCAAATCAATTAGTGCCACTGCACGAGGGCCTACTCATTTTACTCGTAAGTGATGTCTCTTTAAAAATAAATTAGGTCTTTTCGCATATAGTATGTTTAACTGGCTGGTTTTGATGACATTAAAAATGTTACATTTCAAAACCAGAAACAATTTAGTAAAATATTGTTTTCAACAATTTTTCATTTGTTTTTCTTTCTGTCAGAATGAGTGAATCTAATGAAGAAATTCGACACATTTTAAAATTTGTTACAACAAAGGAAAAAATGCAACGCAAGCCGCGAAAAAAATTGTGACCTAATTCAGTGTCAGTAAGGGTAGCACAAAGTTGGTTTAAGCGTTTTCAATCCGAGAATTTTGATGTCAAAGATGCATCTCGTTCTGGTCGCCCTTTTGCGGATAAAATGGACGCCATTTTTGAAAAAGTAGAGCAAAATCAGCATATCAGTAGTTAGGACATAACTCAAGAACTGGGAATTAGACACAAAACAGGTTTGACCCTTTGGAAAAAAGTTGGGTACATAAAAAAGCCTTATGAATTGTGTACTCATTTGCGATTCTTTATTGACACGTAATGAAACCGAACCGTTTTTGAAGAGATTGATAACTGGTGATGAAAAGAGGATCACGTACGACAAGATCGTCCGAAAATGGTCGCGGTCAAAGGCCGGTCAGGCTTCACAGACTGTGCCAAAACCCGGGTGTTGTGTGTATGGTGGGATGGTAAGGAAATTGTTCATTATGAGCTTTTACCGCCGGGTAGAATCATCGATTCGGATCTCTACTGCCAACAACTGATGAGATTAAAGCAAGAAGTTGAGAGAAAGCGGCCGGAATTGATCAATAGAAAGGGTGTGGTCTTTCATTACGACAACGCTATACCGCACACGTCTTTAGCCACTTAGCAAAAATTAAGAGAGTTTGGCTGAGAGGTGTTAATGCATCCGCCATATAGTCTCTACCTTGCACCTTCAGATTTCCATCTGTTTCGGTCTCTTCAGAATTCTTTAAGCAGTGTCAGGTTAACGTCAAGAGAGGACTACCAAAACTACTTGTCGCGTTTTTTCGATCCCAAAATTTCTACAGCAACGGGATCATGTCACTACCTATAAGACGGCAAAAAGTCATCGAACAAAATGGAACATAAATACTGTAATTAAATGTAAATAAACTTGAAAAAAAAAAATGTCTTGAGTTTTCATATAAAATACGCAGAAACTTTTCCCTCAACTTATTATATATCGGGTTTTGAATTTCAGGTTTTCATATATTGTTGGCCAATGTTTACACAAGATCTAAATTGTTTCTTTAAACGTCTTCCGAACAGAATATCTGTGAAAATACACATTTTACGAGGATAGTTACACGAAATGAAGTTACTGAATAGTTTTTAACTTTCACTTAAGCTCTACGTAGATCCAACTTTCCCTTGTTATTCGAGAAGAAGAAAAATTAATTTTTTTTAATGAAAGAAGCTGCACAGTTATTCATTATTTTAACGTAATTTATTTATTTATTTATTTATTTATTTATTTATTTATTTATTTATTTATTTATTTATTTATTTATTTATTATCTCATACATGATTCAATACACAACGTTTACAATGTCTGTAAACCATTATTGGTTTGTCTAGACATTTACTTCACGCCAATACAACATTACACTATAAATCATATATACAAGAAAATTACATTTATAAATTTGTTTTATTTGTAGTCTACATCTAGATTAGGCTAGATTTACGATCTGGACGATTTCTTGAATGGAGGCTACGAATTTGAATGGATGCCGTGCGGCCGGTGCCCGATGGCGAACCATCGGAGACAGACACAAGCTGTATCCAACAGTGGACAGACGCAAGCTGATGTGATGATGATGATCTTCGGCTAAACACAAACAAAATGTAAGTTCTAAACAAACTACATTGATAAAAATACGTATCTGATCTGTACTAATCACACTGTCAAATCTCAAAAAAAAGTACAGTAAAAAGTGGAGGTTTTACGGTACCACGCAATTGGCACATGTTTCTGGAATTTTGATTTTACACTATTGGTATCTGTCCTAACACACACAAAAATAAAATCTATACAATATTTTAAATGACTGGCCTGAATTTACAAAGCTTTTTTTTAATTTCTGCTCATTGTTTACGTCACCTAAATGTCATCTAACTAAAACAAACCAAATCAGACATTTCAAAAGTATTTCATAATAATTATGTACATGTTACCATTGAACGAAAGGTACTTGGAGAAGAGAGTGTGAAGCGATGTCTGACAATTTACCGCTGATACCGCAGAAGGAGTTAGTGGAGTCATAATGTTGTTGGTAATGTTGAGAGTGATAATACAATGAAGGCTTTGTTGCAGCAGTGGAGTACTGTGTGCCGATGTTCGTCCGGTGCTCCGGGAAGTGTTTCGGGATTTGAACTATTTGCCTCCTTTGCCGACGACGGTGCAAGTCGAAAATGGCCCAAAAGGAACTGATACTACTCCAGGTCTAGGAGTTTGGGTTAGTCTTTGAGTTCAAAAGTCAATGGCAAGTAGAAAAAACAGTTTCTTGCCCTTCCGTTGTGAAATAATGTAACTGGATGCGCATCGCGACTTTGCCCGTCTTGAAACTTGGACCATAAGAGCTCGGACCATTCTCCGTGAAACAAAATTCATGTCACTTTTGATGGTGATCGGTCAATGGGTGTTCAGTCCAGTTATTCAGTCTTGTTCACATAATAACCTTAATTAAAATTTAAAAGTTTAATAACTTCTCCAATATTACAAGAAAGAACGCTACCGCTCACGAGGCCAACGACCTCGGAGCGGCTGAAGTACGATTACAACGGCTGTCCTGATATTGATAATTTTGATCTGCGCAATACAGATAATTTATTAATAAGATAAAAACGGTATTTTTAACTAAGGAAAATAAACCGACGTTTTGTTTGTTCATATAAATATTTTAAGATAGTTGATAGTTAAAAAGTTTTAACTACCCCGTATATAAATACTGGCTACGCAACGCAACGTAGTTCGGATGAAAGGGTAATTAAACATTAAATGCCAGCATTAATGGTAGCATCGACCTATCTATCCTCGATTTTTTCCATATAAATTTCGTCGGTCAGGCTGACGGTTCACTAATGGTAAGTGGCTACCGTCGCCTCCAACATAAGCAACGCCACAAGTGTTGCAAGCGCGCTGCCCACCATAGTAGAATTAAGGAAGGAATAGGAAAATGGGCACAAAATAAGCTAAATAAGTTCTGAAGAAATTAGAAGAATCGTTTAGAAATACTAAGAAAATTTCTATGTATAAAGAAAATGTATTTTTATTTTTATTTTGAATTGAATTTGAATGTTTTCAGTCTGAAAAATGCACACCAGAATACGATAATATATGGCGGTGGGAGGAGACATTACAAAGAGAATTGGCGAAAAGATTATGCAAGCAACCGCCGCCAAATACGTGCAAATTATATTGGCCAAACTCTCCTAGAAAGACGCCGCAGCGTTGGAAAGAACAATATGGAATAATCGAGAGAGAAGATCTGAAACCGTCCATTGAGGAGAATGCTGGACGTTAGTCAATATTTCTATTAAATGAGCACACGTTTCGGATAAATTCGTACCAATTAAATCTTGCATATTAAGCTAATACTTCAAAAAGCTCACCTGCTCCTCCGAAATACGATTTGCTTAGGTTACGTAGACACAACCCTCGGTACAATATCCCGCCTGACGTTCGTCATCTGTCGATAGCAGGTTCTGTTGATGTTTTGGTTTCCATCATGCGACATATTGACACTGACGTATCATCGACACTGATTGACATAGACAATTAAGAGTAAACGTCGATCATACGCTCATTGAATCGGTAGTTCGTGCTGTTGCTCTCTTGCGAATCGACAGCCGGCCGTGCCAGATGTGCCGTTAGGGTGGCTCACTAATATAAGTACAAAGTACTCGTTTCACTATTATTACACTAACACTTAAGTACGCGCTATGGGAGTGGTCAATAGAGTAACACCCTTAGGACGGCAAGGAGCCTTTGACTCTTAACTCTTTAGTCACTGAAGGTAGAAACCGGGTCCGTAGCTAGGCAGCGATTCGATAGAAGTCAACAGAGTAACTGAATTAAAATTGAAAAGAACTGGCATTTATATTAAATAAATAAATCATCGGCTCAGTGTTTTACAGTACGATACAGGACTTTTAGTATTAAGGCTTTATTACATTTGAAGTTAGGATATAAGAGTGCGCACTGACTCTTCGTGCACTATGGATCCCAACCCAATCCGTTATCATCTCCGACATACAAATATTTACTATAAGTGGCTAGTATACATATAAACCGTGAATTCGGCGAGTGCTGAGCTGCAATCCATTTTATTATTTGTTTCTCTACCTCATGTTTAGTCTTATTTTAAATGAAATATTCTTAGGTGACGACAATCTCTGGATGAATAACCTTCTGAACGAGAGTCGGTGTGACGTCAGAGCTGTAGGTGTCGAAGAGTCGCCAACGCCTTCGTCGGGAAAGTTCGCCACGTTCGTCGGCGATTATTCCTCTCTAAAAACACTCAGGTATCCTCCTCCATAGAGCTATAAATGGTTATTTAAAGGGGCGTAGAATGCATCAATTATTCCCATTTTAATCGAGATAAGGCTAATAAACTTTGTTATAAACAATGTATTGTTTATTGAATAAATGCGAGTAAGTGCGAGTTATTGTGAGTGCAGTAAAGAAAGTGATATTACAAGAAATGTTGAGCTATAGAGCATAAAATGTTCGATAATATAAACTACATATGAGTTGTGGGTTTCCGGGATGATGGCCCAGGTCTGTTGGAAATTCTTCCAAACGTTTCGTCAACAACTGCGGTTGACATCCTCAGTGGTGTAGTAGATGGTGTGGCAATGGGGAGTCCGCTCAGCCCTGTCGTGGCCAACTTCTACATGGAATCGTTTGAAAAACTTGCTCTAGAAACAGCATTTCAGAAACCTTCATGCTGGTTTCGATACGTAGACGATACATTTGTAATATGGAGCCACGGACAGGAAGCACTGAATATATTTCTTAAACATATCAATAGCATCCACCCAAGAATACAATTCACTATGGAAACAGAGAAAAATGGCACACTCCCATTTCTGGACGTGTTGGTCTCTAAAAACGAGGATGGTAGCCTGGGACATAAAGTCTACCGGAAGCCCACCCACACAGATAGGTACTTACACAAAAACTCCAACCATCACCCTCAACAAAAAAGAGCTATGATTAAGACGCTGGTTGATAGAGCGAAACGAGTCTGCGAACCAACACAGATACAAAAAGAGCTGGAACATTTAAGCCGTACTCTACGGTGCAACGGATACACACCCACTGAAATTAAGCGAGCGATAAAACCGAGGAGAAACAGGACTAATACCGAAGACAAAAACCCAGATAAAGGCAGAGCATTCCTCCCATATATTAAAGGAGTAACGGATCGCATAGGAAAAATGTTACAGAGCAGAAACATCAAGGCCATATATAAGCCCACGAGCCAAATCAGAAACCTGCTCGGTTCAGTTAAAGACCCAAGGGATCCATTATCCTCGACAGGGGTATATAAAATACCTTGTGAATGTGGCGCAGTATACATCGGCACCACAAAACGCAGCATTAACACCCGAATTAAAGAACACAAGGGCAACTGTCGCAGAGGAGAGACCGAAAAATCGGCAGTAGCGGAACACGCCTTTTCTGAAGGCAATCATAAAATCCTTTTCAAAAACACATTAGTTCTGTCATCCGAGGTACACTATCACTCACGCCTTAATCGGGAAGCCATTGAAATTTTCAAGCATCCAAATAATTTCAACAGGAAGGAGGAAAATCTAAGGCTACACAACATTTGGTATCCGGCACTACGCAGGAATAATAATAATAATGAAAGAAAGAGAGGGCATTATAACCCCTCTCCTAGTGACCACACCCCACCAATTCAACCACGGGGTGGGGATATAAATTTAAGTTTAAATATAGACACATTCCAGTCGACAAATCAGTCTCGCTCGAGAGGTCGAAAAGTGCAGAAGTGAAGTGCAGTGATGTGATGTACTTTGTCTTCTAACTCGGACTACACCACTGAGGATGTCAACCGCAGTTGTTGACGAAACGTTTGGAAGAATTTCCAACAGACCTGGGCCATCATCCCGAAAACCCACAACTCATATGGATACCGGCCGAGAAAACCTACATTCTACTAATATAAACTACAATTGCTCAGCTAGCTGAGCAATATAGTTGACAGGAATTTTTGCCTAAAATGCTTAGGAAATGGAGGACTTTGACTCCGTAAATTGCCTTAGATCCATGTAAGTTGTGTTTGGTTCGACCTCCAGTATAGGTGAAATTCCGAGTCGACCGGTCCCAGCGTCCGCAGAGTCCACGCAGCCTCCGCCGCTGCCCGAATATGTCGTCTGTGAGCCGCCTCTGTTGCATTTTGTCAATTTCACGCTTGGTCGCCGGCACACGGTTAGATTGTGTCAACACACTTATACGATAACATTATAAAGGTGTTTTATAGAAAACTAAGTATAATAACTTTATTAAATTTGTTAGGACCAACAAAAAATAAAAATGAAAAGCAAGCAATGACGAGAAGTTGTGATTATTTTAATTTAATTTAAAATAATTACCATATGCTGTAAGAGGATTTTTTTTAACCTTAAGGATAACAATAAATCAGGATGGGCGGTGAAAATATTTTACTATATAGAACCCTTGAAAGATTGTTTCTAGCTTTAACTATAGAACTGTGTTTCACTATATTGTACTTTTACATTAATAAGTAATCATCATAAATTTTTATAGTAAAAAAATCACTCTAGAACCCACACTACAGCCTACGCGTGCGGTGATTATGTAAACTAACTCTTTTCGTCTACATTGTCGAATTGATCTTATTCATTAAACAGTTTTGCACAACTAGGTAGGACTTTGTTTTGTTCGCTCGGCCGACTACTTTCTTTATTGTCGTTTACTACTTGTCGTCAGCGACAAGTCCGGCTGGTGAACGTGTCCAAGTTTGAGGTGCGTCTGTCCGTTCGTCCGCCCAGCCGCAGGGAGTTGGACGTGGAACTGCGCGCCCCCCGAGGGTTGACGGTCACCTCCGGCTCGGCCGCCGAGATGAGGATACACTTCACGCCGCGCGACATTAGAACGCTCCGCGATCGGCTCGTCGTCAGGGTCTCCTTGGGCGGGGAGTTGGATATTCCCATAGTCTGTTACATGCAGCCGCCCCTACTAGACAGTGAGTTATTATTTTTCACATTTGCGAACAGCAGAGGTAGTCGAAACCATGTACATATAACACTTATGTAAATGCGTGAATTTCGTTAAAGCGTAGCCGTGAGAAATATTAAAAGGGAGACTTTTAGCAGCTTTTTATAAATTCTAAGACCAACTTCCTCTCTCTTAGTCAGACTATATTCAGCCTTGCTGTATTATGTGCTGCGGGAAAATGGCCTTTGTTATTTTTTTATCATTCCTCTTTTTTGGAATAATGCTAGGTCAATGACTATGAATTAATTTAATTATTAATTTTAATTAGTATATGCGTGGTGTATCGCTGTGTGTGTTCAACTAAGAGTTCCTGCGGAGGATCAGTACTCTTCTATACCAGAAAAACGCTGGGGTCTTTTTGAATAACACCGATTCAAGATCCTTCGCTGTATAGTTCTAGTGCCGAACGTGAGCGCCTCTCTACTGAGCTGCACCCCAATGCTGGAGACGTGTGCGGCCGTGGTTCGCGCGGACGACGTTCTGGACCTCGGAGCTCGACTCCTGGGAGACTTGCATTGCGTGCAGCTGGTGTTGCACTGTGCCGCCGCTCACGCCGCTTTCTTCATCATCACTGAAGATGCGTGGCTCTCATCCTCTCTACGAGTGAGTTCTTGTGTCGGATAGTTATTTGAATGGGATCTTGATGGGGCTGGTTCGATGCCGTAGTGCATCAGGAATGGTCGTTTTAATTATTCAATAGCAAACATTAATGACTCGGTAAAACGTTTATAAAAAAGTCATCAATACTGCATGAAACACAAAGTCCGATTTGGTATTTAGAACCTCCACACCCATTACCTCTTTTAATAATGAAATCCCTTGTTTAAGCAAATTCCTAATGGAGTTATTGGAATTAAAAACATTAATATTATAATTTTACATTAAAATGTCGAGAGAGTTTATCTAACAGTTGTCGAGTGCGGGAAGCGTGGTGAGCGGTCCGTTGGCGGTGGCGCCGGCGTGGTGGTGCGGGGGCGGGGCGGTGCGCGGGACGGCGTGGTGCGGCGCGCGGGACGCGGGACTGCACTTGGCGGCCCTGCGCGTGCTCTCCTCCACGGCCGTCGTGCGTCCGCTCACGCTCATCGCTGATTCGCTGCACTTTCGCCCCACATACCTCACTCTGCAGGTATCACTCTCACTTACAATGCACTCACCGTGTACTTCTCGAGTGGCGCATAAGAGGGGTGTTACTCCCAAACGAATGGATCTATTTTGATGGGTAATTTTTATCTGAAAGCTGACGTGATCGAGATGGCTCTCAGTAATAATTTATGAAGTATAAGTTATAGCTAGAGTAGTTATACTACAATATCTGTTCAGGTGTTTCAAGGTCATCAACTCAATTTCTAGTTGACGTCGGATTTCACTAACTACACAGGTTCGATAGATTTGAAATTGTTATTTTGGTAGTATTTCCATAACACCTTGACCTTAACCTTGACCTAGATATATATTATATATACCTATGTAAAATTAAGCTGACCAATACCGAGTGACCAATACCGCATGAGAATTGTAAGGTTCCGTTGGCTTCCAATTATGCGATGAAACTAATGAGAGTCGAAGGATGAGCGTGCGTAATAAAGGCGTCCTTCGGGAAAAAAGCCAAGTCGGGGAGGTTGCTGGGGATATAATGTTTCTTCGCTTAAAACCTTATTAGAGTGTACATGGAATATTACGAGGCAGATGTATAATTACATACATGTTTATATACAAAGTATGTGGAACACGTAGCATATATGATTGGAACTCAAAAGAACTATTTCTGAAATAACATTTCCCAAGTGACTATGGATATTAGTCTACGCGTTTCAGGGTAATTAGGCCACGAATTCCACATCTTTTATCAACATTCAGACATACTAGAGGACGACCCTTATGTCTGATAGATATCAATGTAATTATGTTTAATAGTTGTTGTATGCACAGATCAATAACATGTCGGTCGCATAAATCTTTTGTCTAACTCGCTGGTGTTATGAGTTCTCTTGTTAAAAGTGAAGTATGTAAATGTCAAACAATGACAACGATAAATAACATTTCCTTCTTCAGTGTTGCCAAAAAGATTCATTGAAAAAATAGATCTTGTTTATCGATTCGGACTTTTTCTCTGTAATCCTATGCATACGTAGTTTTTCCTTTGTGAATAGGTAGTCCGGACGAGTTCGTATCGAAAGGACATTTATATAGAACACCCCATGAGCGAAATGTCCTAAAAACAAAATGGCCTATAAGCAGCTCGTCCTATTAGCGACACGACCTACATAGTAGCAAACGGTCCCGATATCAAAAGGACACGTTATCAAAATCTTCTTAACTAGACACATACACTCAATAACACAAATGAAATATTTATTTGAAATAATTTATGCTGGTATTATGGATTTAATTTTTTACTATAAATGCTAACAATAAATTAAAATTGTTGCTAGCGATCATGGAATCAATTATTGGATTGGATATAAAATAAATTGGAGAAAACATATTGATGTCGCGTAAATGAACTATTTTGGTAAGCTTAGATAATCTACAGGACAGACCTCGCCTAGTGTAGAGATCACTGTAATAATGATTGTTGATACGTACATGTGTTACTGTTTACTACAATAACACAGTCATGTACGAATTATGTTAATATTGTTAAATAAAATCAATTTTATTTATTTTTATATTTGCCTTTAGCTTCTACATTTCGTTTACTAATTTTGATTCTTTTATTAATATTTTTTATGTTAAGTTTGACATAAAAAAACGGTCCTAAAATAAAAAATTAAGATTAATTTTAAATATTTTATACGGAGAAGTTAAAACTTTCTATCGCGAAATGAATAATAAATAAAAACATGAAATATTAATGTTCTCTATTCGTGAGAAATCTCCTTTGTTCGATTGCCTGTTGGGGAAGCGAAAGCTTTCGTGTTTTAATACTCTCAGATTTACCTAGTCAGAATTGCAGGCGGACGAGAAGGACTACGACATCTGCAGCGAGGACGACCCCGCTTGCGAGTACTACGTGAACCTCGGCACGGCCTTTCCACGCGGAGCGCTTTCGGCCTCCGTTCGCCTCGTCAACCACAGGTACTGTTCTTACATCGATGGTTACGATCGATATCGGAACACTAAGAGACTTCGCTCGTTACACAGTCCCGTGGTGTATTCGTACTACTGGAGCGTCCGTCCTTGGGGAGTGTGCTCGTGTGACCGAGTCGCCAGCTCCAGCGAGAGCCAGTGCAGTGGCCCGACGGCTGTCGACTACGCAGATGAGCAGGTTAGAAACGCTTCTGGATTATAGAACTATGTGTCCCGAATTCCACTTACCACAAACATTTTTGATCTAAGGGTCGTCAGGCTGACTGTCTACTCAATGGTAGGTGGCTATTTTCGCCTATAACACAAGAAATACCACAGGTGATACAAGTGCACTGCCGACGATAGTAGAATTAAGCATATCGGGTAAGGCTAGAGGGCATCCCTTACTCACTCACCGAAACATAACACCACATTAGTTCGACAATAAAATCGACACATAAGTTTAGATTTGAAGGATGTCCTTGATTTTTGGGAAGTAGATGATAGATAAAGGATATTCACGCTTAAAATAAAAAGATATTCACGCTTAAAACAAATTTTAGAAGATTGCGTTCTGAATAATTTAGGTAGTTCAGTTTTTTTAAATTAAAATCGTGACTAAATGGAAGTGTATTAGTCTTGCAGTAAGTAATATGCTGTTTTATTGTTTTTGCGTATTTGAACAGATCGCGGATATGGGTTGTTTCAAAACTGAAATCGGCTCATATTCATTCCTAAAAAAAATTAGAAGTCGGTAATTATTATATAAAATAAATAAAAATAAAAATAAAATAAATCTTTATTTGCGCGAACACATGTTTACAGGATTTTAATTTGTATACAGCAGTTACAGTACAAAGAATGTTCTACCCGCCAAGGGCATGCAAATATTTGTGTTTAATTGTTGGTAAACTAATATATTAATAAAGGAATTAATGTTTCTTGTTATAAAATTCTTTAACATCATAATAACAACAATCTAATAACCATTTTGTTAATGTTCTTGCAAATTTAGGATCCGGCAATTCTTTTATATTATTAGGTAGTTTATTGTATGTTTTAATTGCCATAACATAAACATTTCTATTAAATAGTTCTAATCTACATTTTGGTCTTTGCAATAAATTACCTTGTCTAGTTATTTTGGTTCCTATTTTGGGGATGCTTTAGTCCAACTCGACATACTTACAGAAGTAGCACAGAAGCTAAGACAACAGTCTTAGCATTTGATTTCATTTTTCTTGTTGGACCAATTTATATAAAATGTATGTTTATAAAGTAAACCTCTTTCAATCAAAATAATATTCCTATTATTACACAAAATGTTAGAAATAAATAACATTGGCGCATAAAAACATACCCCTTACCTTTTCGTCAACGGCTCCTACTCCTTTGTGCAGTGTTATGTTTGTACGTATTAATGTGATGTACCTAGCTAATTCTTATAATTGCGAAGTGTAAAACTGCAGCAACCACGGAGCATATACAAAGAGGAGATGTTGTTATTGAATTTTTCTATAGAGCGGCGCGTGACTACTGCGCGGGGCAAGGAGGAAGTTAGACCCCGCCCAATTATCTTAAATTTCCAATGAAAATTGACTGTAGTCTACAACAAACAAGCGCCGCCACACCGTGACTAGTGCCGACAGCAGACTGACCAAGACCACGCCCACAAAAAATGACGTCAGGACCTAGTTTGAAATCAGTGCATAGTTGTTTAGGCCATCTCCTCTTTGTATATGCTCCGTGGCAGCAACTCACTCACTTGTAACTTGCGGTTTGTCTTAACTTAAGTACATGCGGAAAGTCACTGGGACGCGGAACATTCAATTTTCACCTTTTAACTGCTAAATTCAACTCAACTGTCCGCCTAATTAATTATGAATCCTCGCGGCGACTTTAATTATGAAATCCTTTATCATCATGATCATGTTGCTTTTCAGACGATACTGGGTGTTCACGTGTAAAGAATGTCACCACTATTGTTTGTGCTCTCGAGCCAATGAAACTAGCCCCTTGTCATACTTTCAGCGAAATATCTACGAGCTGCTGGAGCGATACGCTCGCGATCTGCGCGTGCAGCCAGCCGGCGGCCGTATAGCCGCGCGCGCTTCGCTGGTCACTCGCGTGTGCGTGCCCGACGTGGGAGAACAGCTCGGCGTGCACAGGGCTGTGCTCATGTAAGTGCGCCTAAATACCCACCAGAACGCTCAATATGTTCCTAACAGACGACCCGACCGACTTCAATCGGCCATCTAAATAAAGCTCAATTCGGAAAGGCAGGAGAGCGAAAAAATCAGCATGAAGACATCAATATAGTATTAGGCAGCATCAGCAATTCTTATGATTTCAATAAATTTTGTCGTCTATAATACAATCGTCTATAATTCATCAAAATTCCCTTATAAAAAAAAAGTAGGTCCAATCACTTGCAATACAATTTCATACAATTGCAATACAATTGTTAGCGACTCATTCAACACTCCACAGGCCTACTGAGCAATTTAAACAAATTTTGTTCAGGGTGTTTTTTTTTTTGATTCGGGGTCGTTTTCGAGGCGCAATTCTGAATAGTGTTGGCTCGTTATACTACGTATAAATTCACGTTTCGTCCCCTGCTTCATTGTTAATATGACCTAAATCTTACAGCCAGTTTTAAATAAAACTTTCTTGAATTATTGCTGAAGCTGCAATAAACAAAAACAAAAAAATACATATAGGTAAAGGACTCAGTTAACGAAGAATAGGAGGAAAGAAATGAGAAAACAGCTTACTCGTACGTGTTCTTCTACTGACTCGTAAAGCAGCTACTGCTTATCGGCCTTCCTTAAATGATTTGTACGATTCTTAAGGCTGCGTTTTTGATGCATATGAAATTTCTTTTGGAACACAAAACTTAAGACAAACTTTTTGGTTCACTTTCTATCTATTAAAATTGGCATAGATCCCAAAATTGTGGTAGTTCTTTTACTAAATAAGTGCATTTTCATTGTGTACATATCCGGATTCTTTTTACAGGGAGCAGTATGTCTAGCCGCCGAATACTCAAAGGCCATAAGTTTTAAAGCGAAGACACGTCGTGATTGAGTATTATCTAAGGGGACGTGACGGCGTATCAAACGTTAATGTTTCCCATCGTTAAGAGCGGCCTCCGACTTGAGGAAGCTCATTTTTCAGTGACGAGTCGTTACTGACTTCGATTTTCTTCCGTCGTTATTTGTTGATCTATCGGTAGTTGAAGCTTGTTCTTCCTCAGTCTTTTGCAAAGACAAAGGCGGTCGTAATCAGTGTGGTTTTAGAATTGGTCATGCTTCGAAAATACATTAAGTAATTCAAAATACGGTGTGTAAATACGATTTGCAGTCTTACTGTAGCACTATATTAGGAAATAGCCGCCTTAATAGTTTGTGGCCGCAGCTTCCTCCGGGTGGAATTCAGATCGTATGTTTCTCAGTATCAGTAAAAATCATGGAAGTAATAAGTACTATATACAACAGGAATGACCTGTTGTCGCAAAATTGAAGCCGAAAGAGAGATCAGTAACTGTACCTCTTATCCCTCTCTGGCGATGGTGAATATATTGAAATATGATTTAAGGACAATAATTATAAAAAATGATTTGTGATTTGACGTCAGCAGATCATTGCTTCAGATGGATTTTAATCGAAGATGCTAATGATAAACTTGCCCTTTGCGGTACTATACATTTCCTGTTTTTGCTTACTTTTCACACTCGCGTCATATAGGTAGGTACTTACCTACTGGTCCTTGTGGGACACGACATGCAGCTGGACTGAGATAAAATTACGATAAGCTACCTATTGTGGTATATTTAATTAATTAGGTAAGAAAGAAACAGTTAAGTTTGTAACCGCGAAACGTCTGCGGGGCGTTAGGGCTCCGCAGGCGTTCCAACCGTTACTCACCGACTGAAACTCAGGGGTAGACACTACACGAGACCAGTGTTAACTCTCAGGGCGCCAACTACCTGGGGTGGACTTAGACAAAAGAAAGCCAAGTTCAATCACACAACACTTTACTATACCAATAAATTTACACACTATATAACAAATGAAAATTTATACATGAAAGAGAAAACAATTTAGTTTAGAAGGTTGGTCCTGATCTTCCTCGCAGAAGGCGGGGGATGCTCTTAAACACTCACTTGTAGACACAAAGCACACAGACCACGCCGAAGTGATGCCACGTGGCCTGGTGGCTCGGCGAAGGGGTACCTGTCGACACGTGGATGTCGTCGCCTCCGACTGCGTCGCAGCTATAGTCCAAACCAGTGGTGGCTTGGACTGCAGCCATATTATCCATATTTCCCTAACATTAGGATCTTTAGGAAATCTGAAATTGAACCCGTTATGTTAATAAAGAAAGGAATAAAAAATGCATAGGTATTTAAGTTATTTGTTCTTGAACTAGGATTGGATAGTCATGCATGGTCACCCTAATTGTTCACTAACAAATTATGTTTAAAACTATTACCTGTGAAAAGATAAACCACAATCAGGATAATACTCGCTTCCGCAAGCCTCCACGACACAAATTCTCCCCATTTTAATTAAAATTCTTCAAAAATATCACGAAATCAAAAACATTCCGCCATTGACGTCAGAGTCGGCGATTTCATGTGGGGTTGTCAGGTCAGATGTCCGTATTTCATACAAATAAAAGAAAACCTATACGCCAATCGCAAAAATTTTGCGTTAATAAGGCTTTACACGTAGCAACAAATAATATTGCTTTAACATGTCGGTAATAAATTATTATTTATATTTAGAAACATTTTAGAAGTAAATGTTTTTACTTCATTACATTACATCAATCGCATATTTTTCTACCATTTCTACCAACTTAACTCTGGCAACTCTATAGAACGGGACACAGCGTTCAGTGGTGGCCCTCTCACTCGGCTTCATTTTTATTTTGCGCGCAACAAGACTCTTACGACCTTAGCATAAGGTTTTATTTTCTTTATTTTAGCTGCAAGATGCACAGATAGAGCTTATTCCTTACTTCCATGGTAAAAATCAATTACCCTCGCTGTCGTAGCGTACGCGTCTAGACTTTGCACTGCGTGTGTGGTTTCACGGCGCGGTCGCGCTTTACATATATCGTATTATCTCTTTAACCATACGTCCAAAATATATGCAGTGAAAAGCAAAAATCACGTGTATTACTTGCTGATTTTTATAAGGATTCATAATTTTGTTGATAATATGTCCAATAAACACACGTACCTAACGATTTTTTTTTTAATACAAAAAGTCATTTTTGTTGCTGCCGCTGACTATTTTGTAGGCACCATCGAGCTTTGCTATAGGAATCAATCATATACCTCCCACTTTTAAAGCAGCGTTCGAAAATAAACCTTTTCGTTCGATCGTCTTTCGTCGACTTACTTTGCAAATTCGATTACCACGAAATGGCCTTTTCATTTTACTGAATAATATATAGGTGGCCATTCTGAAAACTACTGCTGATTTTTTTTTTATCGAATGAGTAGTTTCGTGACTACTCCCTAAATGCAAATATACTAACTTTATCTCTTTATAATATTAGTATAGATAAGTAGCAAACAATTTTTAAATTAAAGTAAATAAGTAAATTTTAAATATATTTAATTTTATCATAATTACGCAATGTTAAATTCCATGACAATCGCGTGAAAATAGAAATAATTGTAAAAAAATTCAGGAGGTAGACAGATTCTCAAGAACATTACATAAATTAACAGATTTTACTTTTTATTTATCTCAAAAAAAATAATAATGCAATAGTCCATTTTGCTTTTTCGCTAGTAATAGCTAAAAAAGAAAATGAGGTAATAGTATATTTCATTACAAGTGCGGAAAGGCTGTCATTGCAAAGAGTTCCGACAAATGTCTACCCGAGCCGAGGCGCAGCCGAAGGCGAGGATTGACAGTCGGAACAAGTTGCAATGACGGTTCCGCACGTGTACTGAACGACTATTTTTAATACAGTTGCGAAAAAATGAAGCAATTTAATAAAACAAACAGCTAAACTCGCAAAGAAAATTTCTGGAAAATGGCGCCAACCGTAGAATATAAGCAGAGATTTTTTTTCTTCAACCATTCTGGTAGGCAAAGGAAACTATGCCCATACAGCCAAGTCTTCAGTAGAATTTTTTTATTGATTTGAAATGAAAATGAAATTTAATGAGATGAAATGAAATGAAACCTAACCTAACTCATTAAATCAAATCATTAAATCTGATATTGAAACAAATTCGTAGCTTCTTTTTAGAAATATACGTATTTGCATGAATCATAAAAACTTTTTAGTAAAAACTTCATGGTTGGTTTTTCTTTTTAATAGACATTATTTTGACAGTTGGGAAAGAGAACGCACGAGTGCGGGAAAGGTAAAAAAAAAGCACGAGTGTGTAATAGCCCACATCCCGAACGCTATACATCCCTGCAATACGCCACTTTTTGAGCAACTGTATTAAAAAATATTTATCGTTTTGAATGCAAGGTACCTAATAACATGTGTAATGGTTTCATAATAAAGGATGGATGTAATAAGGAAGCGAGTTTATTTGGCAATCGTTCTGGTCTCTTTACGAGGCTGTCTGAAGGTTCAACAAATTCCCTTCGCTTAGTGTACAAATGGTTCGAGGCGAAATGTTTTACGCGGTAGGATTATTTGCTAGAATAGAACATGATGCGATGAAAGGGAAAATATACAGAGTTACTTATAATATGAACGTGGACGTTCACTTTAGGTTGATTCTTAAAGAAATTCCAAAAGAGAGCTTCCCGCCAGACTACGAGCCGATGATAGTCAACACTGAAGTGGTACAAGATGAATATGTCCCAGGCCTTAAGGTAAAATAGTAGATAGATTAATATAAAATCCACCCTTTCATGTTCCTAGTTGAGGGTAGTTGTTTGCAGAGAGGGCCTCGCGAGGTGTGCGAAGTGGTGTGCGCTCAGATGGAGGTCTGGTGCGACGTAGTGCCGATGCGGTTTGTCATCGACCCACTGCTTCTCCACTTGCCCCATTCCCGGAGGTACTTTATAAAATTTATCCTTAGAAATTATCTATATAGCAGTGAACTATTAAAATTAAAATCAGTCACACAATAAGGATTTTTCATTCCTTTAGTCTTTGTGGGCGCATAAAACTTGCGTTTGTTTTTAGTGAAGACGTTTCACATAATTCAATTCACATAATTAATGACTTTTCATTTTATTAATTTATTAATTATTACATGGCCTCCAACGAGGCAGGCACCGAACAAAAACACACGGCAAGGGACAGAAAAAAAAATAACATGGCAGATGCCGCCGCAATTAAAGGAGGCACAGCCTACGCCACTAAAAGTTAAAATAGCATCCCGGCAATAAATTTAGAAAAAAAAAATACGTAGAAATATAATTAAATCGGAAATTTGGAATAAATGTCAAAAATAAACTAGTGTTAATTATCTGAACCGCGGACAAGGATGAGTCGTATTATGGATGTATCATACAAATATAAATGAAATTAATTAGATAATTGGTACATTATTTATCTGTTGTATTTAATATAGCTAGTGTAGCGAAGAGATCTTTTGTCTGATTTCTGTTAGAATTATTTTTCCGGAAGCTCATTGACCTCCACATATATCCGGAGTTAAAAGTTAAAAGACATCAGAGTTTGTATTCCAATCAATGAGTGATATAAAAAATATGTAATATCTTAAATATTAACAGTTTGATTATTATATGAAATATAATAGAAACAAATGTTTCTAAGTATTCATTATAAAATGATTTTTTTGTATCATTTTTTTCCTACGGTAAATATTATTATTTTCACAGCAAAGCGAATTTCATGTAAGTGACACCACACACTGAAACGTGACCTCCTCGAACTTTGTCAAATTCTAGAGATGTTATGAAAAGCAATTGACAGCCAACGAGAGTAACTTTTAACAGGTTTTTTTTTTATTGAGTTGGCCAAAGAGTTCAGTTTTAGAATTCATCAGTTCTCGCTTGACAATGTTCGTTATCAAAGTTATGTTCGCCTACATAATAACTTAATCGACCACCACCGTCACTGATTACCTATTATTTGTGCTAAGTAGCTAATCAATCAGTAGAGAGAGCTGTTGTTTCAAAAGCGAAGAAGGCAACAGAATAAATTGTTGTTCTATTCCCTCCCATTGTGTATACTTTCAGGGTAAAGCATGTGGAGGTCCGCTTCCGCGCCACGCAGCTCTTCGGGACGGAGGGCATCCGCGCCTGGTGGTCGGTCCCGGCCAGCGCTACGCCTCTGCCTCCAGCCCTCCTCTCGGCCGCGCACTCCTGGGAGGCCTCGCTGCAACTTCCGCTCTCACCGGAGCCCTCGTCAGTGCACGGTGACCCAATCGACCACCTCATCACGTAAACTTTTTTCTTTTCAATTTTATTTAGTTACTGCAGTAAGCTTACCTGTTATAACACTTAAACCCCGAAGTTAATAAAAGGAATTTGGAGACTAGATTTTGTTCCATTTTTCATATTAAGTTAATCGGACATTGACATGACTGAAATCATCGACGTAATATCCAAGTAGACGGATAATACCTATTTATTCACAATGCAAACTTTTCTGGCAACTAACTGAGGTGCGCGGGCGCGGGGTACTGAACGCCAATTGGTCCGATCGAGGTCACGACGAAATTCTATTGGTCGTTACTGCCCATAGTAACTTCTATTGGTCGAACATTACCGGGCGTGGAATTATATAATATCTATTTCTCTCATGGGTTGTCTGAATGCGTTCGCCCTGTACTAGAGGTATAGTTGGATATTACGTCGATGTGAAATCTTACACTTAAAGTTAATCCAAACCCAATTTCCTAATTAATATTTTTTTATCTTCTTAATATTCATCACAGCACTTAATAATTAGCTGATACACAAAAAATAAAGTTGCTATGCCAATAATGGACCTCTCTCCTATATTAACAATAAATATGAACTGGAACTAGTATAAGTGTATAAATGATATGAAATCAAGGATACAATAAGAGACATGAGTGTAATGTGTGTATCCAATGTGTACGTGTAATCGAATGTGTGTATGAAGTGTGTAGGTGAAAGTCGTGGGACGCCCTCTATAGGGGCTGGAGCTACTTTTAATCTTAAAAGCCTGTATATGTAGTTTACAGGTTCATCATTAGTAGCTTGAAAAACCATTTTCCAACATTGTAACAGTTTGGAAGCCAACGACCAAGAGTGGCGGTACTCGAGCGTGATTCGGTCGTGGAGCGCGACGCGGCATCCGCGTCTAGCGCCCACGCGACGTATCCTCGGAGTGGTGCCGCCGGCGGAGAAAGTGTGCGCCCGCTTCACCCTCGACAATCACACTCATGAGCATGTGAGTCGCGCTAGCGATGGGATCGTTTCAAGCTCATCCCCCTGTTTCACGATCGGTCTTCCATCGTAGATAGCGTGGAGCGCAGTCGTCTGGAGTTGGTGCGGCGGAAGTCCACCTGCGGCAGCGTGCGTGGGCCAGGCGTGCCAGGAGTGCCATCAGGGGACGTGTATGTGCGCCTCGCTAAGGCCGAAGTGCGGCGCAGTGCCGCACGCCTCGGCCAACATTATCAACTACGAAGTGCAAGCTCCGAGCGTAATGCGACCGCAACACTACACTCAGACTTATAAATGCTCGACTAGCACGATCTAATATGTCCTCAATGTTGTCGCAGCGGGACGGCTGCGTGTTGACGCTGATACAGATCCGTCGCGAGATGGAGGGCAAGCGGCGGATGAGCGGCTCGGAGGCGAGAGCGTCTCTGCTCGGTTACCGCGTACTAGCGCCCAGAATCGTGTTGCGCGTACTGCCCTGCGACGAACACGGGGCGGAACGTAGGTATTGCTATCCGTTGATGATGCACTTAGTCGTGTACAACCAATCATAATACTTGTCGTCCTTCAGGCGAGGAGTGCCGCTTGGACGGCGGCTTCGGGAGCTCTAACGGCGGCACGGGGTTGCTGCGGCCGAACCGCTCGCTGGTGCTGGGACAGTGCATGCGCTTTTCGCTACGCTACACCAACGTCACTCCGACGCCGACTACTATCACCTGGGAGCCGCCTATCGGTGAGATATTTCAGACGTACCTGATGTTCAGTGCGCTGATCTCCATATGCTTTAACATTGAAGCTTCGTACCCAGTGCGCAGTGCTAGTTTTCACATATTAATACTGAGACGTGGACACTATCACGCATATTCGTTGGGACTGAATTGCATATATTTTTTTTTATATACGGCGATCTTTTGTTATGCAAAAATAAGTTTTGTTGCATCGGAATACTTGAACGGGAGAGCGCGCCGATCTATCGCGTTGACACCGTGCGGTTGGCTGATTGCGAACAATTTGAATGTTTTTGCCTAGAGTTTAAATTTGCTACGAATGAAGCCATCGCGCGGCGGTCGCAAGAATTTTTTTGCGCTCGTCTTACAGCAGCCTAACTGTTTTCTCCACGCTTTATTTACCTGTGTTAACTTAGGTGTTTTCTTTTTTTGTCTTCTCTTTGGAGGTGTGTCATACTTATGAAAATAAATGTTTCTTCTTCTTCTGACGATGTGTCTCGTCCACAAATTACAAGTACAACTCACTCAGCGAGCTATGGAGAGAGCAAGGCCTGGCATTTCTTTGGAAGGTATGACCCGAAGTAGGGAGTGTATTACCCGAAGTTTTAGTAGTGGTAGGGCACACTGCGTTTCGCAGTCATTTGGGCAGCCCGCCTGGCGGCAGTGACCACCCCTTTACAGAAGACCACCGTGAAATAACAGCATATACGTGCTGTTGTGTTTCGGTGAGTGAGTAAGGGATGCCAGAGCCCATTTCCTTATCCCCTCCTAATCCCTTATCCTTAATCCTACTGTAGTCGGCGGCGCACTTGCAGCACCTGTAGCGTTGCTTTTGTTATAGGCGACGGTAGCCACCTACCATCAAGTGGACCGTCAGCCTGTCTGTCGACATAACATTAAAAAAAAAACCACAGGATCAGTCAATTGATCGGTCAGCGCGGCGGATGGGCATTGTGGGGTAGACGAGTCTTGGAGTGGATAATATGGTTTGGCCTCAAGAGAGCAGCTGGCAGTATGATGCAAAGAGTGGAGGCGGAGTTCATCGGTGGACCTTTATGAGTCGTATGATAATGACGAATGTGCACATGTTTGGGAGTCGGTGAATTTATGGTTATGGCTCGTTTAGTGAAATGCGACGCAATTTATTCATGTATTTCGGTCGCCGGAACTACGACGAACTCGACGGCTAACCGATAACGATGCGGTTTCGCTCCATATAATTTGGAAAGAGGTTTTCTATTCATCGATAGTAACAGTAGATTTATTTCTCGTGTTAGATTTTATTCTTTGTTTGTATGGTCCTAACACTGCACTCGTTGCTACAGGGGGCGAAAGCGATCATCTGAAGGTGACATTCCAGCGGAAGGAGGTGGTGGTGGGTGCGTACGAAATGGTGACGACGCAGGTGAGTGCGTGGGATAAATGGGGCAGTGCGCCTGACGAAGGTTTAACTGGTGAACGGTTAGCAGACGGTTGTGGAGGCGCGCCGGGTGACGTCGCGTGGTCGTCGGCGGCTGTCGGTGCTTCGGGCTCGAGTCTCGCGTGCACTCCGACCGCTCTATCTCCTCATCGACGCCGCCGTTGTGGTACGTATTCAATAATAACCTTTATTTTCCGGTACAAATGTACATTTATCAGTACATCGTTTATTCTACCTTTCAAGGGCCTGCAAAAATACATTATACCTACTTAACATTTTGAATATCGTTAAAACATTGGTCAAATTTAACACATTGGATCACTAAAAATTCAAATGAGTTAAATTGACAAATAGTTAAATAGGCACAAAAACGACGGAAAATCTCATCTCTAGCAAGAGAAGTTGGATGGGACGGCTTGTGGTTCAAGGTGAAGGATAGACGGCCAAAAGGTAGATCGCCTACCCGCTGGACAGGCCTAATAAAATTCACAACGCAAGAGTGTGCATTACTTACAAGTAAAATTACCCATAACTTACTACATATGCCAATAATGCTGTATTCGTAGACCATTCAATGGATTTTCATACAATTTTTACTGATGGAAGGGGGGGTGTTTTGCTAGGGTCGTAATAAATGGCAAATTGAAATTAGTGATAGAACCTTCGCGTATTACTCGTGGTATTTCCTCATTCGATAGTGATTTATTTCACGAAGATAAAACAACCTTGTTTTCAGTTTGATTGTGATTAATGAATTCCGCGAAACTTTCCCAACGAAATGTACGAGTACCGTTTTTAATTGAATGAACGTCGCAATTGATTCAATAATGAAGAGAAAAATAGAAAAACAAAAAGAACCTTCGTCGAAAATGAAGTGCAATAAACTGGAAAGAAAAATTCCAATTAATTTCTCTGCAAAACGAATGGATTTCTTTTTATTATTCCTTCACCCTTTTTGACCTTGTCGTAAAAAGTCGGTCGAGCGTATGTCGGTTTCGCAATATTCTGCCTTTCTTTTTTCAAAATCATAAAAACCAATGTTGCTGTATAAAAAAATTAATGACTAAATTGGTTATTGATCCGATTTAATATCGAATCAATAATAGGTTATATATTAAATCGATTTATAATGGATTCGCTATTGTATATATTTTTTATGAGATTGTCTGGGAGATAAGCGGACAGCCCATTCGCGTGTATGGAATGTTCCAAATCAATTTCTAAATTTTTCAGTATTTAAATTTATTTAATTAAAACTTCACGCACCAAAAAACAACCGCAATTCGTTCGAGAAACACGAACGGAACCCTAAACCCAGACACGGATTAGAAAGAGCTTTTTCAAAGGCTATTTCCAGCTGTTGAGAAATGGTATTTCCTTGTTCATTTTTATTTGAATTTCTCAAAAGATAAATAATGAAGCTTTTCTTTTATTTGTTTTTATTTTAAGACGATTTATGTAATTAAATATTTGGATTTCCGCGAAACCACCGCGAAATAATAGTATGTGTGCTGTTGTGTTTCAGTGAGTGAGTAAGGGATGCCAGAGCCCATTTCCCTATCCCTTCCCAATCCCTTATCCTTAATCCTACTATGGTCGGCAAAATACTTGCTGCACCTGTGGCGTTGCTTGTGTTTTAGACGACGGTAGTCACCTACCATCAAGTGGGCCGTCAACCTGTCTGTCGACCTTAGCATAAAAATAAAACAAAATATTGCAAGGAAAACTGCGTGCCCGAAAAGACAAAGCAGTCTTTGAAGAAATAAGAGCAAAATAGAAGAACAATTGCGCAGAATCCTACAAAAAAGATTTGAGTGACTTTTATCTATTGAATGAGACTACATTAATTTAGTTTATTCTTGCTTTGACGTCAATGAAGCTAAGTTATGTGATATTTTTTTTTATAACCGTTCATCAAAAATTACATTTCGTTATGCATAATAGAATAAATAACGCCTCAGGCTGAAGCTCAGAAAGTTGTAGAGCAAATAAAATAGGAAAAGTAATGAAAATCGATATAAACCACAATATTTAGTGCATAAAATTTCAACCCACTTTCCTACTAAATCAATACACTCCATCTCTACTTTAAAACACAAAGCTCTGAACCATTTTTCGTAAAACTCTCTGGATGAACGTATTCCAATGAAGGTAATTGCAAAATGCGACGTTTTTTTACCCGTAACTAGCCATAGGGTTTAAGCTCGATACTCTTTTTTGTGACATTTGGATCACCCTATGTATGTGTGCTTTTTGAATTGTGTTCATACCGCTACTTGATATAAAATAAATAGGTTGAGATTGTCAGTTTATATAAAAGTTGAGATTGTGGCACTCGCCCTCACTCAAATACAGAGCGATGATTGATTTAATTCTACGTAAGGTAAAATAATTATATTAATAATTCATTGCGGGAGAACACGAATTTTATTTACATACTCGTATGATACAAATATATTTTTACATAATTACATTGCTATGAAACTCAAACACGTTCAGATTTAGGGGTAAGTTTATTTGTTTTCTGACGAGGGCTCGTGTTCTATTTTGATACACTTTTAGGTCTCATTTTGGTTTAGTCTCCTTTTGAGATGATTCCAGTGAATTCCACTTGCAAAAGAGGATTGGCCACCACAACTGCGACACATAAATTACCAATTTTCCATTAAATTTTAGCTGCATACACGTTCGCGTTATGCTGATTAGTTCAATTCGGACTAAATGAATTGAATATTCACGAGAGCGAGGGATTAAAATGCTAAACCCGTCGTATCTGAAGCGTTTGTTTGCGGTGCAGGGCCTGGAGGTGATCTGCGAAGTGCCTCTGGGAGGCGGCGAACGGCACGATGGCTTCGTCCTGCTACGCAGGAGTCAAGTAAATATTTCTTTACTAGCTACTGTGCCCGCGACTTCTTACGTGCTGTAGTTCGTTTTTTGAAAGAGCCACAGGAACCTAAGATTTAAAAAGACGCCTTCGTCAGTTACAATAGGTAAGTTTAAAAATTGTTTATCAAATTTTTTTCAATTAAGTGACGAAAGATAATTTGAAAGATTTTTTTTTTGAAGTTGTCTTCGTCCGCATGAAAAAAAGTAGCCATGTTCACCCTGAAGATCATTCGAAATGTTGACAAAATAATTTTAGGTATAAATTAGTGCAGGTAATATAAATAAGGGACTAATTTAGGGAAACGATTTATTATGCACCGAAGAGTTATGTATTGATTCACCTTAATCTTATTAACTTTCAACTTATGGACTCAAGATTTAATTCGGAGAACAAACCGGGTCTAAAATGGCGGCTCTCTGTACCATTGTTTCGAATGGGCGCATTTACCTTAATATATTTTAACTAAATTAAAATTTCTTCAAGTTTCTCTGCGCTTCAATAATAATTAAATCATTACGAGAAAAGTAAAAAAAAAAAACAATCGCAACATTTATGATAACAGTTTTATAAAAATCTATTTCGTTCTCTAGCTGTAAAAGTCTAATAGACAGACAGACTTTTGCATTTTAAATATAAATATCGATAACAATTTATCATTTCTATTTGTCTCCATTAAATTCATGAAATAATAAAGACCTTTATATCTTTTACCGTATTTTTTAATAAAAGTGTGCGTAACACGAACGTACAAGTTTTCAAAGAATGTTGCGTATTCGCGTCGCGTCGAAAAGGGGCCCAAAGTGGAAACATTTTACGAGAGTTGGCTCCGCGTGACCGCACCTGTTGGCTTCATTTCAACCGCTCGGCTTGACGTCATGTACACTCGCAATACTTGAACTCAACAAAGATTATTAATAAGAACCTATTCACACCGACAACATCAAAACATAAGGAAAGAGGGATACGGTCCACTGCGTACACGTTCAACCCAAAGCGATGGAATTATTACGTTACCCATAGAATCGGCAGAGAATTCGCACGGAAAAAGTGTGTCGGAAAATATGATAAGGTCTTCAGACAATCTCGATTAGTGGGTGGCTACCGTCGCCTATAATACAAGCAAGTGCGTTGCAGACCATAGTCGGCTTAAAGATAACGGATTAGGAAAATACTGGAAAATATGACTGTTAAATGCAGTGTGCCCTAAAAACACTGTTTAACTTAAGAACAAAACAGCTTAAAACAAACGACTTAAGATAAACGGCGTACTGTTTTGTAGTGGATATACTTCGATATCGTAAACTGGGCAGCCACTTCCTCACAAAGACCACCTCAATAAAAAGCACGTGTGCTGTTTCGTTTCGGTTCGTAAAATATAATAGAAACCGTTATCTTATTTTTTAGAAACCGCGGGCGTTACTGTGACATATTATTTATAGTCCCCTTGAAGAGTCCTATTCGGAGTTATAAAACTTAAAAGTAAAAAGTCTAGGTCCAAGTTGGTTTGTGATGTCGCTGTAGTTACGACGTTTTGTTCACTCACTATCACTGCACGCTGAGGTGTCAACCCGGGAGAAAAGTTCGGAAGAGAGGAAATAACAACGTGGTAGAATCACACTGTTGTCACTTTCAATGAAATAATAGAAAAAGTAAACGATCAATGCGAACAATCGATGGAATATGGTGATAGCGATATCTGACCTGACATGTCTCTTCCATACATTGATATGTGTTCACCACAAATTACTATACGCTCAGTGAGAGGGAAGGGTCTGTGCTTGACATTTCTTTGAGAATTGTAATCCGAAATACGGAGATCCAAAGTGGTCGCCATAACCCAGAGAATTGGTCAGCTGAAGTTGGAATGGGTGGAACATATCTACGACGTTGGGATAGATGAGTTTTGGAGTGAACATCACCGACCATCTGAAAGACCAGTGTGGTGGCGCTAAATTAAAAAAACGGAAAAAATCGGGACAAGTGCGAGTTGAACTCGCGTGAAGAGGGTTCCGTACGATGTTGAGTGATTTACAATGTTATTTTAATATCATGGACTTCTTATAGGTTTTCCTATAATAACTAAATAATATTATAATGTAGAAAACTTATTTCTGTATTTTTTTTTTCAAAATTTTAGGTTCAGTAGATTCGGGAATCGTCTATTTCCGTCTATTTTCTTGAAAAGTATTTATTTTAAAATTACAAAAAAAAAAAAAAACTTGAGATCTTCACAAGACCTTTCATTTCATATGTCACACGATGCAGTTTTCAAATTATTTTTTTTAATTTTCCATCTTCCCCCCAAAAATGATCTCCCATATACAGATTTCATCTATTCACGTCACACCTCTGCGTTTGGGTCACAGAAATTGATATGTGTACCAAATTTCAACTTAATCGGTCTAGAAGATTCCGAGATAATTGACTGTGACGGATGGACAGAAGGATACGAGTGATCCTATAAGGGTTCCGTTTTTTTATTCGGACGTACGGAACCCGAAAAAAGTGTTAGAAAGGTCAATTAAACGTCCAACAGTGTCGGCGATTTGATATTTCGTGACAAAGTGGTTCGACAAGTGGTTCGATTCCATTGTTATGTCTACAATAGATGAATGTGGAAGCCGAATGGAGACTCCTTATTACAGGGCCTCAATTCCAAGTGATGAGATTTCCAAGTGTCGCGTACCTGAGCGGGTGTGCCCTTGAACGCGCGAGTGCGTTACGAGTGCTTCTGTCGCCTGTGGGGAGTAGATAAGCGTGTAGCGAGAGTCTTTTTACGGTTACCTACGCCTGTGTATGAAATATTGACAAGCAAGAGGCATTAGGACGATTGTAAAGTGGGCTCTCAACATTTTTATGGTCGTATTTTGTTTCCAGAGAAACCTTTATATTTAAGAGTACACATTCAACATTACGTCGTCGCATTATGGCGGTGGTAAAGTATATCCACTCGCGCCGGCTTTGCTCGGGTGCGCTTATGTCTTTTGACAGTCGACATGATGATAACGCAAGCAACGCCACAAGTGCCGAAGTGCGCTGCCAATCTTAAAAGGATAAAGGATTAGGAAGGAATAGGGAAATAGGATTTGGCATCCTTTACTCATTCACGGAAACACGACAACATACTTTCTGTTATTTCACAGTAGTCTTCAGTGAGGGGGTAATTACTGCCGCCAGGCATCCGACAGTAGTGACGAAAGTAGTGACTTTCTAAATTCAAACCAGAAAGCAGACCCTATTGGAAATCGAACCCGGGACCCCCTAGACAGAGCAAAGAGGCAAACATCCCAAGCACTCATCCGATGGGCTCGTCAATAATCCTACAATACAAAGTTGTAGATCGAAACACGTGCTATGGCCATAGGAAAATTCGCCTCTACTACACTTTAGACCTTCAATTAATCATGCCGTTTAGAACATACCCTTTGAAGAGATCATAAACATAATCGAGCAAAATAAGATCATGAATAAGTGATGGCTAATTTTTAGCTCTAGTAAAGTCAGGAACGACGCAGCTTTTCGAGCCACGGTTGAGTTTCGCTGATGCGACCGTTTTTAGTTTTTTTATAGTACTTTATATTTTATTTTAAATTGATAAAATAAAAAATGAAGTAAACCCCACTAAATCCCTGAAGTCTGAAAAAGCCTACATTGTACTAATTGAACAGCTTCTTTGAAGCAAATATTCGGTCATTCTGCTAATAAAATTTTTTTTTGAAAAGTCTTACATATTTTTTTACTTACTGCCTAAAAGTTATTTTGGTTTTGAAATTATTAAGTTTAGTAATTAATCACTACTTAATATTAATCTTTAGCTGCAACTCCAAAGTAATATTTAAAATGGTTGGATTCTTTCCTTCATTGCTTTGATCGCCTTTTTAGTGATATTAGGTGGACGTTTTAATCTTTTTCTGTCACACACAGAGGAGGTTTCATAGTAACTATCGATAGTCAGAGAGTTATCAAAATTGCATTTGCCTCCAAGCTTACTTTGTGTAATTCTCTCGTAGCAATTCGGTTCACTTTACCTCCCCACACCATTTCACAAAATTTTATAATAATTCTTGGTCGATTAATCCGTGGTCGGTAGTTAGAACGTGACGAATTTAATTTAATTTTGTTCTTCAGATAATCCTATATCATTGAAATACTACTTCATTTACAATTACTAAGCAATTCGAACGAAATTGGGAACAGTTTGTAACGGGAAAGACATTAGGACGAACGAATCCTCACATTCTCATACATAAATAATTTTCCCCACATATGAGCGTACTTAGAAGCGGAGAGACTTCTCGTCCGAGCCTTTTGCTCGTTTCTTAAATAGCCCCACACTAATTGAAACGAATCCTTCCTCATCACTCTCTTCATACGAAACTAAAGTGGACTATGCTTCGTAGTATTGTGCCCTGTGAGCTACATGGAAAATGATATAAAGAATACGCCCGAAGAAGAGACAGAAATTATTATGTATTGTTCCAGCTGATGGTTGACTCTTCAGGGAACTGTTTTATAAAACAAGAAATAAAACTTATAAACAAAATTTGTCTTAACCCGTGTGCTTGCTTTGTGATTATTACATTAATTTTTCTTTGATAATTCTATTGAAATGAAAATAAGGCCTGCTTTTCAATAATTCATTAGGGTATGTTCTAATAATGTATTATTAGAATTGACGTTATTGTTTTTGTGTGTTGTTGTGGCCTCTGTTCGAACATATTACAGCACTCACGCACTGAACCCTCCTCGTGTACTTCCACATTTATTACATTTTCAAATAATAAAATATAGGTATTATATTTACTCTTAAAAAAAATATGTGAATATGTGATGACACTTTTTCGTCACATTTTTCGTGTAAAATGTGTCTTAGACAGGCTGACATGTGTCTAGATCCACTTTACGATGGCTTTTGAGGGAGGTTTGTGATTGCTCGACGATTTTTGCTCTGCCACTCTGAAAAAATTGATTTGAAAGCTATTAGTGCAGTCTAATATTATGTGTTGAAGTTAAAAAGAAAAGAAATAATTGATCAAACCATCACAATAATCCTAATATGAATTTGATTTCTTGTAATGAATTCTATATTATCAGAAAAACGTTGTTTTTGAACGAATTTCATTGATTTCCTTTCCCCCGGTTTCACTGAAATTTTCTCTGAACGGTAAACGGTCGTCGAGTGAGAGTTTAATTGACCCTTTTGCAAAAGCACTAATATTAATTTTCTAATGAATGAATAATTTATAGAAGGAGGAATGTCCGCAAGGTGGCGTCGAGGAGATGTTTGCGCGGGACGACCGCAGAAGAGCCTTCCAACGAGGTAATCGTTCATTATGAATGCCTTCGACCCTTTTCCCGAAACCCTGGTAAAAAATAAAAATATCTTTGAAGCCTATTTAATAACTGCTTTAAAGGTTTTTAACAAATTTAAAGTATCATTTAGTTTTGAATCATTTGTATCTAAATAAACTTCATTTGCGAACACGAAGCATTCTTTTTATTTGATTTCGATATTATATTAATAGTCTCGGTGTCCGAGGAGAATCGATGATATCCCCGATAATCATCGAGCGTGTAATCAGGAATCGCCGACTCGAGGATTTCGAAGTCCCATTAATTTTGGGAATCGCAGAAGTATAAAGTTGGGAATGTTCTTCATCCTCCGATAATAAGTTGATCAAGATTTCTCACGAGGATAATTCAATTATAACGGCGGAATTTGCAAATCGTCTTAAACAATTTCACTCATTCATTATCAAATTCAACTTTGACTTTCGCTTCGATTAAATCTCTCCATTATTATTCTACTTAAAATTAATCAGATTTTATGTTGTGACTTGTGTTAGAATAGGCATCTCGATAAAGTTTGGAAGTATGATAGATTTTTGTTAAAATCTGCCAAAAGTCATAAAGGAATTATAATTTCACTATTCGCTCCCTTGAAATCATGGGCTTAATTTTTTTTGGGACCAAAAATTTGAAAAAAAAAAAGTTTTTCTTTCTATTTTTTCATTTATCTTAGTAAATATGAACTATAGAGAAAAAAAATATAAAACAAAAAAGTATTGTAATTAAACAATTAAATTTTATATTGATTGCAAAACAGAAAAATTGTTTAAAAGTTTTTGTAATTTCTTTTTTTATAAACAAATGTAAATACTGCGGAAATATGCAACGAATTATTAATTAAAATGCATTACATAATAGCCCTCTAATATAATTTGTCCTTACATCTCTAATAAAAGTAAAAATATACTTAGAATTTTATTTAAGTACTAGAAAATTTAATAAAAAGAAGATTTTCACCGATTCATTATAATCATCTTTCCTTTGAAAATCGGTATATGAACTACTAACTAATGTGTTTTCGAAATACCTATTTCATTTAAAAAATTTATGATGCACTAGCTGACCAGAGTACGCTTCTCATCGGGGTGCTCGTGGGCGCGCGCAGAAGCGTATATTTTTTCTTTTTTTTTTCTCTTTAAAATAAAAGTAGCTTCAGTAGCTAATAACATAGAAAGAAGGAAAAAAAAGAAAGACTTTTATTCCCTGCACGAAAAACACTAACTTGATATAAAACAATGGGACAGAAATTAATAGAAAAACAAGTAAAAGATGTGTGAGTCCTCGCGGCAGTGAATGGGATACTGGCTCAGCATTGTTCTGAGGTGCTTGGACTAACACCTGCAGCGCTGATTTCCAGCCACCACCGTACGTGACTCACGGAATACCACACAAATATACTATTGGGTTTCGGTGAGTGAGTAAGGCATATCCTTAATCCTAATAGGCAGCGCACTTGCAGAAGGCGACGGTAGGACCAATTGATCGTCGGCGCGGTATATGAGCAGATCGAGTAATATTTATTGTGAATAGGCACCTCTAATAATGGTTGAATATGTGTGACTGAATTGGGAATCATTAGAGTAACGATGGGCGAGTCAGTCGCGCAAAGAGTGATCGTTGATTCGAGTGGTTGTTTTTCAGAGGCAGTGTGTCGTTGTAAATGCGAGTTGAAATACATGCCGCCCGAGAAACCTCCACGGCCACCGCCCAAGCGCCCGGATGACCCGGATCATTATCCGCCTCTCGAGATCGGTGCGTATGTGTCCTACAACACACGCAATTTCTCAAGGACAGCGTATTATAAAAATGTTCTATGAAGGCGAAAACAAGATCTTGTATTTAAGAGGATTCATCAGCTCCTTAGAGACGAAATCACTAACAAGTAGCGATTAACAATTGGAGGCTCAGTCAAAGTTCTTTTTTTTTCTATAATATAAGATATTACTTTTTAATTATAATTTATTTAAGTGCCCAGTTCCAGAAACTTTTAGTGTGATCTATATCGCTGGCCTACCAAATAAACGTACACGAAATGTGCAAATTGACAACATTAAGGAAAAAATAAAAACGTTTAACTTAAAACAAAACCATTTATTTGAATTTCATTGAAAACCATTTGATTTCGTTACTCTTGTAAAATTGGTGTGATTCGTTAACTAGACAATTATTTCTTATTATTCTTAAATTCGCTTTGCTTCAATTATTTCTTTAATCGAGAGTCAATGCACTATAGTAGACGCATTATCAACTAAGTAGTCAGGTGATAAATCATTTTTATCAATCTATCTCGTTCGCACTTACAGGTCTTATGGAGTTGTATTGTCGATAACCTGATATACGATATGATATGTATTTCGCTATGTGAAAACAAAAGTTTAGCGGAACAATATAAAACTGTTAGTAATAAAAGTGGGATTCATTTTGACGCGAATAAACGTGTAAGATGAGAAGGCATAACCCAAACTAGAATTTTTGCAATCCTCTGTCTAAGGGCGCCTTCGCACTGAGCGACCAGGCCGCGGCGGCCACGATTGCGGCTCGGTCCGCGTAGTGCGTATCCAACCGCGATATGTCGAACGACTAAAACTTGCAGTCGACTTCCAAGGGTGTGGCAAGATGGACGTGGAGAAGATAATCATATCTGTGATTGTGTATTTACTACGAAAACGAAAACCGCGACCGATGCGGTTGCACTGATGAATTTTAATACAGAAGTGATGATCTCGACGGCCGCCGCTGGTCGCCGGTCGCGCGGCATTCTATTGGACGCCGCGGCCAATGTTGATCGCTGGTCGCTGGCCGCTAAGTGCGCAGGGGCTCAAAGCGATTGCTTATTAAAATCCAAAACTCACAGGCCGCCGCGACCTGGTCGCCGCGGCCATGGTCGCCACTGCGGAAGAGGCCTAAACATTATAATATCTTGTATTAGCGTGGGCATCACTGCCTTACGGGAAGGGCAGATTAATGTTATTCCTTATAATATAAAAATTTATTATTTTCCTACAATACAGAAATCAACTGTGGGAAGAGGCTTCTGTAATTAACTGCGCTTTTTGGTGACTCCTATTCGTAACACAGGAACTGAATGTAATATTGTGCGCAGTGGAAGAGATTCCACCCTCGAGAGGCGCGTGTCCGTGCTGCGACCGAGCCAGGCCGATCATCCCCGACCTCGACGAGCCTTGCTGCTTGCAGTTCCGCCGATTGCCTTTGGGAACAGGTACACGTTTCCATAAATTCCAACGTAAACATTCGATGCGTATTTTACGTTTACATATCTCTATTATTTATTCGTAGATCTCTGTAGAATGTAAAACATCTCCTTTTCTTTGATTGATTACTTATGCATTGTGTACATGCATTTTAATTATGTTAATGATTTTCAGTTGGGACGCGTTGCCTGAAAGTGCGAAATGTGTCCAGTTTGAGCGCCGAATGGAGCGCGCACGTGCGTCGATGGCCACCACACAAAGCTAGAACATTCGACAAAGGTTTCTCAAATATAAGACTCTCATATAAAATGGAAGATTGCTTTTCTCGCGGGTTGTATCCCTGTGTTTATACACGAAATCGAATAAACTCGAAGAACATGAGTAAACAAGTTTTCAGTAGGGCCCAACAAACGATCACCTCTGATCAAGTACATGACACACCGTCCCCTTTGAGTTTAAAAGAAATGGAAATTGATGCATTTATGCGTCTCAATTCCTCTCATCGATGGGTTGCAGTGGGTATCCCTCATTCCCTTATCCATAATCAGTGTGTGTACAAAAACATATTTAAACTTTTGCTTTAAAGCCCAGATTTCTATTCCTACCGTTGAATAAGTTTTTTTAATAGTTTATCGCATTGGTGGTGATGGATTTGAGGGATCAAGCATTTGGTAAGAATACGAGCACTGTGCATTATAATAATGTTTCGAGAATGGTTTTAAATTAAAGCTACATACAATAAGAATAATGGAAGTACCTATTTCCGCCACACGACACTGGTATACACGTAGCGACATCTAGATTTCTACTTAAAATTATATTATAAAAATAAAATCCGAACAGGGAGTAACCGAATCATCTCAACACGTTACAACTTCATTTATTCTCAATCCTGCAAATCAGCACGGGATCAACGGGATCGAGCTCAATTTACGAGGGGGATTAATACCGCATGTAGCATTTACATATTCCAGCATTCTGTTAATTCATTCCCTAATAGGTTTTTGCTTTGTTTTCATTACCTACACTTTTATATGTATGCTGGGTAAATATATTTTTAGGCAATAAGTATTAGGTCTGGAGTGTATTGTATGCTTTCGATCGCCTCTACCGCGTGTTCATCAATGATTGCTATACAAGTGTTAGGAATTAACGATGTTTAATACCGTTTTAGATCGATTGTCGAAGGAGATTCGGGATCCGGGATTGGCGATCGAGTGTAGTCCCGAGGGAGGCGTCCTGGGACCGCTCGCCGAGATTCATATTACGGTGAAAGTGTATGCGGACTGTTGGGGATTGTACATGGACCAGATACTGATAAAGGTAAACAGGGAATTGTATGCGTCGCTGTGAGATGGACCCGTCTCCTGTGCCGCCTGTGCGTCGTAACCTTTGGCCGCCGATTCCGCTGCTGTGCTGGCTAATCGCTCCAGTCATAGTTACTTACTTGTACTTTGTTTTATTTGAGACAAACCTTGAAGTATTAAATTTTAAAACGACGTATACGACTATATTATGTTATTCGTGGAAAACGGGAATTTTGTATGGAGGGGGCTAATCAATAGGTTTTCGGTTTCTTCGTATGTTTTATTTTTCAGCCAGTCAACTCGACATTTACATCAAGTTTGTTACATGGGTATATTCCTAGAATTTTATTTAGTTTGTTATAAAGCATGGGGCCTATATAACATCGGAATTTATTAATATAAGACGTAAAAACATAATAAGTGGACAGACCTTATCTTTACGCCTTTTCAGTGTTAGGTTATTGTCACAGGAAAGTTTTATACGTTGAGATAATATGGACATGGAAAAATGAAATGAATAATTCTGTTTTATGCAATTTACATACGTCAGAATGTGTGTATAGGCGAAAATACAGAGGCATTGCTTTCAAGAAGCGTTCAAGAAGCATGAATTTTGGGTCCTTGTGTAAAATAAATGCTCCCATTAGGACAATTTAAAATAAAAGCACTGCTCAGTTGCATTTGTATAAGAATTCGTTGGTTGATGTTGCTCTCTGTCGATGGCAATTCGGTTAGTTCCAAATTCGAACAGGATCTAAGTAGTGGAGTTTACTTTCCTGTCGAAGCCTGTGGACGTTCAATTAAAATGTAAATTGTCGACCTGGATCCCCTACACCCGTACACCACCCGCATAAATATTCCTTCGCTAACATTTTGACATTTCCCATATCGACTGGCTTCAACTGAGACAAGATAATATGACATTATTGCCTCCTTCCCAATTTATAATGAACTGCAATAAGCTTTAATTTTTGAATTAAAGATATTTTTTAAACAAAATGAAATATTTAGATAAATGAAACCAGGAGAGGAGACCTCCTTTTTATATTACAATATTTCGTATGAAAAGAATGTAAAATACTATTGTTAAATTATAATTTTTTTAATATTTACTTTGTTAATATAAGTTGAAAACTAAAATGTAACCTCGGTAACAGTTTTTTTAAACAGTTTTTTGTATAGATATAATGTGAACTTATTTAGATAAAAAAACATCGTCCCACTTCCACTAAACGCATTTAATTCGTAATAAACCGACGCGTTGGCGTTGAACATTTAATTACAGCTATTTTATTAGTGAAATACTGTTCCGTTTGAAGGGGAAAATTAATAAACGACTTGACGTGTTTTATAATTAATGTTTGAAAACATTTCCTTTGATGTAATCATCGTCTCGACGTCCTCTTGTCAATTTCACTCTGATGGAGAGAAAGAGAAAATATTGATTTGATAAAATGTTTTCTTAATGAAGTGAACATGAGTCGGATAAAACTGTAGAAAGCAATTACGGCACAGTATTTGTATGTGTGCCTTAGGTAATTTGCATTTTTGACATAAATTATTTAGATATAAAAGATTATATCATAGAAAATGATAGTAGTAAGTGAGATGGCTACTGACATTGCTCGTACAGGGATTGTATTTTTTATTAACTAGCCTTTTCTTAGGTGTCAAAACATTTATTCAATCTTTATTGCTTATTACATATTATTTGTTCCTATGTCCTTTTCTGCTAGGTTGGCAACGTGTATGCAATATTTGATGATGATCGGTTGACTAGCTAAGGCTTAAAAGCGTAACAAACAAACTCACAATATCGTTTCATAGCTTTTTATCCATTTTTGTTATGTCAAGGTCAGCAGATAGGATGACGCTCCACTTGGTGGCTATCATCGCCTATAACACAAGCAACGCCACAGATGCTGCAAGTGCGCTGCCAACTATAGTAGGATTAAGGAAATGGGCCTTACTCACTCAGTGAAGCACAACAGCACACGTGCTGTTATTTCACGGTGGTCTTCCGTAAGGGGGCTGCCCAAATGACTGCGAAACGCAGTATGCCCTTCCACTACTAATCTATTTGTTATCTATACATGTATAAAATAAAATTTACTTTTATTTAAAAGAAACATGAAATATCGTTTCATCAGGTAAGTACCCTGGAGCCAATAATACTGGATTTGTGGGTGGAAGCATCTGGACCACCGCTTCGATTCGCTCTCAACTCAACAGAGGGGCGCGACTGCTCGCCTGTACTGTGGTAGGTAGACAAGTTCGCTCATAAACGCTGAGTTCCACTTAGAATTACTTCGTTTTTGGTGATGTCGGGCACATTGCACTGTTTATATAAGATGAACAGATGATTAATCATCCTCATAAAGGAGACTGGAAGGAATGGCTTATTTTCTTGGCCAACGGTGACTTACCATCCAATGAAACGTGCAATGTGCTGTTAAAATACTTAGTGGCAGTTAACAGTGGTTTATGTTCCGTTTCGTCCATAAAAGCCTTGTCCATTATTTATTCGTTAATTTGTTTTCATTCACTCAGGATGTCATCGTCAGATAGAGAACGTTCCCTTCGCGTGAAGAATACCTCGCGATCGGATCTCAGCATTCAGGCTTACCTACTGAAAGATTACCGTGAGTACTGACCATTATTTGCTAATAGTGTCTGGAAGTTGTCCGAGCTGTCCACAGGCTGACGGACACCTGGCGGTAGGTGGCTACCTTAACACAAGAAATGTTGCAGGTACTGCAAGTGCGCTGCCGACCATAGTAGGATTAAGTGCAGGGGAGGAAATGTGCTCTGGCATCAAAATCAAAATCAAAATATTTATTTATCAATTAGGTTTCTCCAAGAAACTCTTATGATCGTCATTTAGAATTACCAGTTAAATTTAAATTACTGCATCCTTTACTAACTCATCGAAACACAACAGCACACATGCTGGTTATTTCAAATGAGTGCGTAATGCAGACGCCCTGCCACACTTAAGAATTTAACACAAGCGGGAGCTTCAATCAAATGTATTTTTATTGGTACGTGTACTTGCTCATACCAAATGAAGAACAATTCCAAATTGAAGGAAGGCGTCTATCCGATAAAATGCATGTACAAGTAAATATATTTGACTGAAAGCTGCGGAAGCACGCGCGGGTGATTGGGTCGATGACCTCGAAGCGGCTAGATCGCCTCATTACCACGTCACCTCCATAAAGGCAGATTTACACAGGGTCAGCAGCTGTCGTCAGTGCTGGCGCCGAAAACTGACTCTACTATAATTTTTTAATGGGAGCAGACAGTAGCAGTTTGCATCCGGCGTCGACCTGCGGCCCCTATTAGATCATCTCTGCATTTTGCACACTTACTAATAATGAAATGAAATTCTGTTTTAGAGTATGCACAAGATCGTCTTCCGTTCCGTTTGTATATACACTTTTTTGAGACGAAGTCGCGATACTGTCCTTGTCTGCACCAGTTCCACTGTAAGTCGTCGTTTTAAATGCTCATTCTTAGTACTTAGTGGAAGGAAGGCTCGCTGTGTCTTCTTACTGGCGCTGCTATTGGGTTACTCAAAGCTCGGCTGCAAGTAAGAGCTCGCTTTAATTCAACTTTGTTTTTATTATGGAATAGTTTTAACGGGAGCTCCACCGTCAGGGACTAACAAAGAGTAGGTCATTATGAAACGATGAATATAGTAGCAGACATCTGTTTTATTATCTTACAGTGCATGCTATGACAATAAATATTGCAATAAGTAGCACATCGAAGAGAATATCACCATTTTTTATTGGCTTTTGGCGGCAACCACAAAATATAGTCTACACCCTCGCTTATTGCCCATTTTAAATATCGAACAGTAATTTCTTCTGAACTATCTCTTCGAAGTGTATTGAACAAAAAATGGTGTAACTTTTATAGGAATACAAGAAATTATTTATAAGTGCATAGATATTCATTCCAAGAGTTTTATTGGGAATCGAAGAGAGTAGTTGTATTGTAAGGGGGCGTCCTAATTGGGCACGCTCGTAAGAGCGAACGAGGCGTTTTCGACGTACGACGAAGTTAACACTCTTAAGAGTGTCCTAATTGAAGCTCGAAAGTCATCGTGCGACCACAGAAAATGCTTAAAACGAACGCACGGCGGAAATTGGTCGTGTGATAAAGTCAAATGTCAATGTCAAATACCGACTCTATGTATTAAAAAGTGGTCCCAGAATACGAGTATATTAAAATGGCGCTAGTAGTATATAGAAAATATGCTACACTAGCGCTATTCTGGTCACATTCAAAACCCTTATTTTATTGTTTGATTACTTCTATGTTCTATGGTATTAGCTGTGGTATTAGTGTTCTATGGTATGAAATGAAGTGAACACGGCATGTTTGTAAGTGTTAAAGTTAAAGTGTTCTATTAATATATTATAATTAGAGATGGGTTAATACCGATATTTGCCAGTATTAACTAATATGAATATATTCCTCAAGTAATATTATAATAATATTTTGAAATGACGCCGCGCCACGCCGTTGCGATGACATCAACGTACGATGGGCTCGTACGACCGTGGCCAATTAGGACAGCCTGTTGGACCATCGTGCGGTCATTTCCGTCGCACGACGAAAACGCATCGCGTGCTCATACGATTGCCGCCAATTAGGACAGCGCCTAAGCTTTATCTTTTATTTTTATACGCGGACGAAGTCGTGGGCTGGAAAACACTATGCGGCCGAAATTGTGGGCAAACATTGGTAACTTTGCGAAAATTTGATAAAATGAAAGCTTTTCCGACAAAGTAACCTTTTAAAGCTAATACTGTATAAAATTGTTGAATACTGTCGAAATGACCATTTTTCGAGACAATCCGTATAAAGCACCTCTTTCTTTGGTTCACATTCGTATACTTGCACTTCTTATGTTTAACTGCCTCCTAAAGGCGTTTATACAGCATCTTAAAATATTGCGTATGTACCAATTTCTTTTATGTAAAGTTTCTCCAAGATAAGTTCCTATATATTATAAATGTGAAAGAAAATATGTTTGTTACATTTTGTGACAAACAAAATGTCTGTTACATTTTCACGCCTTGCATACACAATGTCAATGTCAGGGATAGATAAAAGTTACTGTTTCCGAGGGATCATCTAAACAAATTAAAATAACTATATAAATAGGTCCTACAAAATTTTGGTTTCATATGGTGATAAAAGCTAATTGACATGTTTTAATGAAGTAGGCCACCTGCGGTAATGACGTACTCCATTATGTAGATGATAATTGTGATTTGAGGAATGTAATGGTTGAAATGTTTGTCATTGAAACAGCGGAGAGTCTTTACGAAGAGCAAAAGGAAAGTTCCGCAGTGACGGAAGACGCGGACGTCGGCGTAGAACTGTATCTGGCGCCGGACCACGGGACTCAGCAGGACACTAACTTTCTGGTACACCACTTGGTACCTGATATTCTATGCAATATGAGCAGAGTGGTTTGAAGTTTTATCCCGCGGACACGAAAACTTTGGATAAATGTGGCACCTGTATCCCTTTCCGTGTCAGCCACAGAGTAAGAGTGAAAGTAGGAGACAATATAGAAAGTAGCAGCACATTTCATGACTGCAGAATGCAGTGTCTATTTTCCCTACTTTGGTCGCAATTTGTGTCTCTAATCTAGATTATGGCAGCTATCTAAAATCACGTGAACGTCATTCTGCTCTTTGCGTCTACTTCTATGATAAGAATTTTTGTATGAGGTATCACTTGTTACTAAATATTTGTAAACCCTACTCGCGCTGAAATTAGCTCTATAGAGCTTTTCATCAACAGAATAGCGTTCCAATTGCGACGCTTATTGTGGAATGGAATTCGCAAAAAAATGTTTTAAATCACAATTAGGCATTTTTCAGTTTCAAATTAGCAAATAGAAAAGCTCGAGCGATAAAGGGTGTTGTAAGTTCGATACCGTTAAATTAAATGTTCTTTGGAATTCCGACATTTATTCAATAGGTAGTCGATGAGAGAGGAGAGTGCAGGAGTTCGTTTCTTTATCCCCTTCTAATCCTTAGCCATTTTTCTAATCTAAGGTCGGCAGTGCATTTGTCAATTAATTCATCTACCCTTAATTGCACCGTCAGCCCGCTTGTCGGTTGTGGCTTTACAGAATAATTTTAGTTCACTCTTTTTATAATATAGCGCAGTACGCTGGCGGTCCACTATGATGGCAGGTGGTTACCGTTGTCTGCAAATAGAAATAACATTAACGTTACGATTCAAGTACGTTTCTATAAGAGGCGCAGAACGCAAACTAATGTAATTTTAACTGAATTCAGGTGAGTCCCGAATTGACGAATTTGCCCGCCGGCGAAAGTAGAGATTGGTGCGTCCAACTGTCACCGCCGAAGCACAACGAAGTGGCGACGCCTTGCGTGCTGATGCTTCGGGCGTTACCTACCGACGAGACAAAGACTGGGTACTGGTCCGTTGTGTCCATCCACTCAATTTCCGCAAGCTCGATTTCTGTTTAAAGTTAATTTTGCTTCAGTCCACACTGGTTCCGGCGAGAGCTGAATCCACAGACGGTGACCCTCCGCCATGCGCCTCGCGAAGGACTTCTGAGCCTGTCGTGTTGCGAGCTGAGGGTGTCAATGTGCGCCCTGGACTTGCCCTCCGCCGACGTCTTGAGGTGATTGCGTGAGCTTTTATAGTCTTTTATGACGTTTTCGACGGATCTCTTTGTCTTCTGCATCGTCGCATCGTCTTGCTATATACGCTTACTACTTGCGTCGTTTTGATACGATCATTTTTTATTTTAATTTGAGTCATTTTTTTATTTTAATTTAATTTAAATTTAGTTATTTTTTATTTCATTTTTAGTTAATTTTTCTTTTAAAACTCGAAATTGCCACCTTGTCAATTGCATATTTATTGTTTAGCTACTATTTGAAATACCACCGTCTCGCCGTAAACAGTTAATACCGAGTAACATTGTTTTTGGAATATATCCAAAATACATTTTATCTCTTCCCTCGTAGCTTTATACGAATTGGCATATTTACATTTTGTACTTCCGATAAAGTCCAAAAACACCTGATATTATTAAACATTATTATTTATGAACAAAAATAATTGTAAGAATTTCACGTACATACATATGTATCTGTAGTACCTATGCATTATTACACTGATTCAAAGGTAGAGTAGGAACTACATTTTTTGTTAAATCTCATAAATTGTTATTTATAACATTGTAAGGGATATATTAATACAACTAGCTGAGCCGGCAACTTCGTACGCGTCGCATTCGGAATAACGCGTAACTTTTTTGTTTGTAAACCAATTGGAATGAAATATACACTAAATGTTACGGGAAGCTTGCTATAATACTTCAGTGAAAACCGCATTTGAATTGGTTAAGCTGTTTCTGAGATTAGCGCGAACAAACGCACAGACAAACAGACAAAATTTCTAAAAACTATTTTTTCATTTCGGTAACCTAAGTACAACGTGTATAAATGGGTTTTTTTTTTTAATATTTAATGTACAGACCCGGCTCGTTTACGATTTTATTTATATCAATAGATATAAAAAATAAATGTACAGAATAGGTATTGCCTTAAAGATAAAAAGAAGCAATAAGAAGTACATTACCCTCTCATGATTTCTTATGAAATTCAATTTCTTTAAAAGTACGGAAGGAGCAGGAAACTCTAAATTTTTATTTATTTACATTACTTATTGTGCTTATTTGTCGTTAACTTATTGTCACAATGTTGGCGCCATTTTAAAGCGAAGCAATGGCTAGTACGATAAACCAGAATATCTAGTTTTTGTGCACACTTTGGTGTTTCTTTCAAATGGATTGTGCTTTTATTCTTTGCAGAGTGCGCAAACGTGTTCGCATATTGAACGCGGGCAACGGTTTCCTCGAGATTACGGCGCGCACAGAAACGCCATGGAGTGTGTTCCTTTCGGAGGAGGCTGAGGGTTGTGGCTGCAGGCAGCTCGGAAGCGCCAGGGAGAGCCAACTAGACATGCGATTGGAGCCGAAAAGTGCCACTGAGGTTACTAATCTCTTTTAAGCAAAAGCAAGCTGGCGGTCGACTCGATCGTAGATGATGGCAACCGTTGCCCATTAACACGAGCAACACCACAAATGCTGCTAGTGCATTGCCTACTTTAATGGGACAAAGGATAAGAGATTAGGAAAGGATGAAAATGGGCTCTGGCGTCCGTCACGGTTAACTGTTATGTTTAACTGTATCGGTATATAGTCAATCACCACCCCCTTTCGAAAATCAATGTGCCCATTTAGCTGTCTGGCCTTTTCTTCAATAAAGCGTGGCGAAACAGTGTTATTTTGCGTTACAGCTTTGTGTGGAGGTATGCATCCATTCGAGAAACGTTTTGCCGCAGGAGGCGAGTCGCCCCTTTGAGACTCCCGTCTACGACCCAAGAAAAATCATGTGCGGCCAACTACTCTTCTACGACGACGATAATGTTTTACAAGTGAGCTTTTGAAGTGAAAACTTCTTTAGGCGTGTTTTGTTGTAGTGAAAGTAAGTAAACAGCCACTTTCGGGTCGGTGACGCTGAATCGGATTTACTCGGTTCCACTCGACACTCGGATTGTTGACGCATTGAACCGTGTGTAGATTATAGTAGTATTTATATAATTGGAAAATTTGAAGTTTTCACACGCCCATTTTTTAGCAAGTGCGTCGTTATTTGCCTGTCCCCGACTTTTATCGTCGGGTTGCTTAATTCAGCCAGTTACCATCGAATGGATTTTCTGAATGATTGCTGCCATTTGTGATAAATCATCTATGATATATACTTTAAAAAAGAGTTTGGTTTACTGTGAATTATGGTAGCAGCCGGTCTGCTCATAAGCTACAGTCTTCGCAAAGACAAATGGCTAAAATGTCGTACCTCAGCATGTGTGGAATGTCCACGACTTCAACGGCTACAAATGTTTATGTCGATGTGAGAAATATTTTATTTTTTCTTTCGTTGATGTAACAAGATTAAGTATCGAAGTGAAGATATGATCCGTTTGTGATGTCGTAGAAGCTGCCGTTAATTTTGGAAATGGAGTATCCTATAATTGAGGTGACGCCGACGACGATCGACTTCAAGTACGTGACGAACGGAGACACCAGGAAAACATATTTCACCGTCTCACACTCGAGCAGTTAGTATGCAATTATTTTGCCAATTACCACATAAAACACACTATGAATATTGTTTCCCACGAAGATAACGTCATGGGAATTTATATTGATGGTGTGTTTTATTTGCTTGACTTTAAAGAATATTTCTTAAGATGCAAAACATTCTAATTAGGATGTCTTACACATACGTAATCACGTACCCCTCACTTTTACTTATATAACACATTGGTACATGCATATGTATGTCATCTGAAAAGACCCGATGCATGATTTTGTTAGAGCTTTTATCTGAAATCTCACATCTCCCGAACTATGTAGATCGTAAAACTTTCACAACACGTCATAGTCGTTTTGTTTTGGTTCTGACAGGTTTACGACTCGCAGCGATTTAAATTAAAAACGCAAAAAATTAACTATTTGTGTTGCTGATGGTTCTCGTGAAAAATTCCACAAATAAAAACAAACACAACGAAATGTTTCATATACAGCTTAATAGTGTAACCTGAAGGTTCATATTTTTTGGAATGGCCACGTTGCAGTAACCTCTCATAGGCTGTATTTTGATGCGCGAGTGAGAGATGCCAGAGTTCATTTTTCATCCTCACTTATCTCTTTACACTATATCCTATGCCATAAAAGTAACAACAAAGAAGTCCTAATCTGTTGAAGCTTAAATGCAGGCAACGCAAGCAGTGAATGAAATTAAAGTCAGATTAAACGCGATCCTCTGCTCTCGGCTGTAAGCAAATAATGGCTGTGTCCCTGAAGATAGAATTTGTGCGATATCTCCTGGAGCTTGAATTCTCCGGACTAACGAACAATGTACTAAAATTTTGTGTCTCTTTGCCGAGTTTAATAAAACTATCTATCTCTTAGCTGTTCCCCGTCTCTGCCACCTTATAAAAGAGCGGCTAATACATATTGTAATGAATATCCTACGCAGTTCGAGCTGTGCGATTATGACGTGGCTAGTTTTAATGTATAAGTATATATAAGATAAAATATCGACTCAAGTTTGTGGCTTAAATATATTATAAATAGTATATCGTGGTAATGTTGGAATGATTAATACAATCCTCGTAATGCAACCATCGACATCTTTGCATAGACCTGATTTCCAAATAGTGAACTTTTAACAAAAAGATGTCTTCTTTCATTTTTCCAATCGAACATTTCGAATAAATTATTCTAATCTCGTTATTCACATTTTATAAGTGAAAAAATTAAGATCGCTCGGATGATACGATTTTGTAAGCGAGACCAACACCTATTATTATACCACCTATTATTTTGCCAGCCTTGGGATTTGTTTTTGCTAAATTTATTAAAATAATTGAGTTTTCACGCTGTGCCAGCATTATCCTAACGAGTCCTCTACTCAGTCGTCTACGAATTTTGCAATAATTTCTTGAAGAGACTCTTTGTACAATTAAGTTGGAATTCTCTGTTAAGATTTTCATCCACTTGTGTAATGTACGAGTAATAGACGGTCGGGTTTTAATTTAGGGCCTTTTGTTAGAGGGAATAAGAGTAATATGGGAAAAACATGATAAATTCAAGGGATAAAACAGCTTAATATATTTTGAACCGATTGTTATGTGTAGTTAGAGTGTAAAGAAGCAATTATATTTAAAGTTTAAAGTTGTGAATTGATTATGAAGTGTGCGGGAAAGAAATATCGTATAATTTTCCGAATGCTGCCTAGCCAAGTTTGTGCGTCGCTAAGTAGAATAGGTAATAATATCCTTAAACTAGCGACCCACGCCCGCCTTCGCACGGTTGCAAATTTTTACATTCACAAACCTTCCTCGTTGATCGCTCTTTTCATTGGTGAAAAGCGTATCAAAATCCTTTGGGTGGTTTTGGGGGTAGCAGAGAAACAGACAGAGGCGGAGAGCGACTTTCATTTTATGACCCATACGGCGGTGGAGTGCGCGTCGGGCGCGCGGTACTGGACACTGCTTATACATAATACTATTGATCGTAGCATGATGTTATATAGCCCATAGCCTTCCTCGATAAATGGACTAGCGCGTTCAAACAAACAGACAAGCACATCGGCTTATATTAAGCCTAAATTGTTTTTGGCAGTTTTTGAAAATCGCTATGCTTTTCACACACACGACAACTTTCTCTGCAACAGATTCGGCAGACGCAGGTAAGCTATCATTTCATCTGGTGTTGATCGTTTGCAGAAAAGGCGACCATAGAGTTGGAAGTGCAGCCATTGGGCGCCAAGGAGTTCAGCCTGTGGCCCAAGGCGGTGCGGGTGTCACCGGGGAGTAGGGAACTAGTGTACGTGCAATACAACGCGCGATGTTCGAGGGCCCCCGCGGAGTGCTACGCGCGAGTGCAAGCGACAGGCGGAAGCGGAAGCGGAGCGGGCTGGTGCTACGCGGTGGTCGCTGTGCGCGCTATGCCCACTCACGATTCCAAATGGCACCTTCCGGTACACGATTACACGGACGACCAACACCTCTCGCCTCCGGGATTACCTCTATGAATAGATTACTTATTCACAATATTTTATTTTTATAAACGTATTTCTATAGACAATTTTTGTCTTTTAACCATTTTTTTTTTATTTTTATTCATGCAGTTCGTAGTTTTTGATGACATTGAAAGGCGAAACAACAGCTTTGAGAAATACGTATTCAAAAGCTTTCATTTTGTTATTAATAAGTAGTAGAGTCAGGGTCACTGCGTTGCGCAGTCTTTTGGGAAGTCCATCTGGCGGCAGTAACTACTCCCTTACAGAAGAACGCCGCGAAACAACAGCACGTGTTAATCCTACTATGGTAGGCAGAGCACTTGCTGCATCCGTGGCGTTGCTTGAGTTATAGGCGACGGTAGCCACCTACCATCAAGTGGACTTGTCTAAAGATCTCAACATATAATAAATAAGAAATGTTTACGTTTGATAAGGTTTACGTATTACTTTATATTTTTTTAGGAATGTAACAAAAAAAAAAATTATGAACTTTAAAAAAAAAACAGTATTTGAGATGTCTTGTAGGAATAATAAAATGGGGGGTATAATAAAATAGTGTGAATGGAGCACATTCAGCACGGATGTCACCATTGCTTAACTTGAAGTATGGGTCGTGTTTATATTGAAACAAAACATATAACCATGACAATGGGTACGAGTACTTCAAATATAATTCAATACTTATAAATAGATCATTTAATTGAGTCGCCGCCGAGGTGCCTCTCTCGGTCCCCTTTGTCGTCGTCCCCCGCGCCCCTGTACCGCCCGGGCGAAGACTCTTTTAAACAGTCTATCTATAGTACTGATGTCTCCCCCAGGGGATAGACCAGGGGAGACACGAGTTCGAACCGCATTTTCATAACATCACAATTTCGGACTGTAAATTCCAAATGATAGGAGTCAAATACAACCCACTCTGCTCTGAAACTTATCTCGCATACAAATAAATAATAATATTTGCATTCAAGTTCAACATACGAGTAATAATCACATTCCACAGTGTTGATAACATTCAACTGTACGGGTAATTGTTCAAAGTGAACTAACATACGTATAATAATAAACTGTCTTGGTAGGCGTTTATTACTACTGTCATTATAAGCCACAGGTTTGTGTTCCAGAGCAAAGAAAACTTTAACCCGACTGAATTTCTCATTGTGTAATTATTATTCGTCTTCACCTAAGACAGAAAAGATTCAAATCTGCTTCTGCCGCGTTAGCTGACAGCGTTGAGCTACTATGCTCTTATTCATGTTATAGCTTATACTAGAACAAAGGATGAAAATCCTTTCAACTTTTCATAATTACACCTAATAGGATTTTGTGCAAACGTTATTAGCGGTAAGGTGAGCCATTTCCGTCAAGATCCCGCCGCGAGGTCGTATTAAAGCGTATTTATATGTAAAGTGTCAACAGCATTAACCCGGACTCGGAAGAACAATGAACATTCCTTTGACTGCTTAAACGGCCCGACCCAGAGCGGTTCTACTAAATGACTTATTACACGTTGCTTACTCTCAGCGGAGACTTATTCTGTCTGAATTTCAACATTATAGCTATACTTACTTTGAAATGTTCAAAGTAGGGGTGGGCGATTATGAGATATACATGGAAGTAATAAGTACTATATACAACAGGAATGACCTGTTGTCGCAAAATTGAAGCCGAAAGAGAGATCAGTAACTGTACCTCTTATCCCTCTCTGGCGATGGTGAATATATTGAAATATGATTTAAGGACAATAATTATAAAAAATGATTTGTGATTTGACGTCAGCAGATCATTGCTTCAGATGGATTTTAATCGAAGATGCTAATGATAAACTTGCCCTTTGCGGTACTATACATTTCCTGTTTTTGCTTGCTTTTCACACTCGCGTCATATAGGTAGGTACTTACCTACTGGTCCTTGTGGGACACGACATGCAGCTGGACTGAGATAAAATTACGATAAGCTACCTATTGTGATATATTTAATTAATTAGGTAAGAAAAAAACAGTTAAGTTTGTAACCGCGAAACCTCTGCGGGGCGTTAGGGCTCCGCAGGCGTTCCAAGCGTTACTCACCGACTGAAACTCAGGGGTAGACACTACACGAGACCAGTGTTAACTCTCAGGGCGCCAACTACCTGGGGTGGACTTAGACAAAAGAAAGCCAAGTTCAATCACACAACACTTTACTATACCAATAAATTTACACACTATATAACAAATGAAAATTTATACATGAAAGAGAAAACAATTTAGTTTAGAAGGTTGGTCCTGATCTTCCTCGCAGAAGGCGGGGGATGCTCTTAAACACTCACTTGTAGACACAAAGCACACAGACCACGCCGAAGTGATGCCACGTGGCCTGGTGGTTCGGCGAAGGGGTACCTGTCGACACGTGGATGTCGTCGCCTCCGACTGCGTCGCAGCTATAGTCCAAACCAGTGGTGGCTTGGACTGCAGGAAGGCGAGACCGACCCAGGAGCCGCAGGACAAATCGCACGCACGTGTGCGGATGGACCGATTCCCTCTTATATGTTAATCTGACGCTTGCCAGATACTTTTACTGTCGACGGTTAATACCAATATGTATCCGCGACCTAACGGCTAAAAAGCTTTAAATATATTTATATACGACCGCGTGGTAAGTGAAAACACTAGACGGTTCGTTAAATCTTAGAGAAATCGTACAGTCCCTCGAGCTCCTCTTCTTCCAAACGCCGGGTGCCAAGAGAGCCTCAGCCGGAAGTCGTGCCACTTCCTATGGCCGACATAAAAATTGACCAATCCCGTCGCTCCTTCGTTCGTGCATCGGTCTAATCCTTCCCCGTCGAGCCGACATCGATAGATGTCGCTCCATATTGATGTGTCGGGCAATCGTGCGCCAGTCCACAACATCTTAAAAAATGCATAGGTATTTAAGTTATTTGTTCTTGAACTAGGATTGGATAGTCATGCATGGTCACCCTAATTGTTCACTAACAAATTATGTTTAAAACTATTACCTGTGAAAAGATAAACCACAATCAGGATAATACTCGCTTCCGCAAGCCTCTACGACACAAACTCTTCCCATTTTAATTAAAATTCTTCAAAAATATCACGAAATCAAAAATTTCCGCCATTGACGTCAGAGTCGGCGATTTCATGTGGGGTTGTCAGGTCAGGTGTCCGTATTTCATACAAATAAAAGAAAACCTATACGCCAATCGCAAAAATTTTGCGTTAATAAGGATTTACACGTAGCAACAAATAATATTGCTTTAACATGTCGGTAATAAATTATTATTTATATTTAGAAACATTTTAGAAGTAAATGTTTTTACTTCATTACATTACATCAATCGCATATTTTTCTACCATTTCTACCAACTTAACTCTGGCAACTCTATAGAACGGGACACAGCGTTCAGTGGTGGCCCTCTCACTCGGCTTCATTTTTATTTTGCGCGCAACAAGACTCTTACGACCTTAGCATAAGGTTTTATTTTCTTTATTTTAGCTGCAAGATGCACAGATAGAGCTTATTCCTTATATAATACTTCCATGGAGATATACTAATGAAATCATTCGATTATGATGATATCTCGATTATAAAGGTTAGTAGTTACTAATTTAGTTAGTAGTCGCGATCGCGAGTAGATGCAAGGCGAGAGGCGAGCGCTGTGCGCTGTCTCGGTCGCACGGATATCGTCACAGCAGTGTACTACGCCGCTCGTCCTTGAATAATATTGTATCAGACTTCTTGGTTCGAGAATAAAATGATTCATAGATTGTTTAAATAAATATGTAACTATTTATTACATAGACATAATATAAACAAGCCACGAAATTGACAATAACTTCACTACAATGCGTATATATATGAACATATACCCTATATAAAATAAACATTTAGTTAGTTGTGCATTATAAAACAAACATTTAGTGAAAGTTAATTCACATTGACTTGTTTCGTTACTAGCCATCTAAGAGTTATTTAATAGCAATATATCAATAAAAAAATTAAAATAAATTAACTTATTGTTAAATGATCCCACCAAGAAAGCGTCACGTCACACACCACGGGAGCAAAACAAAACAGACGTCTGATAAACTAAAAAAAGCGAGAGAGTGACTCGCCGCTCAACTTTTTATAACAGGATTAGTAGTACAAATTAGTAACGTCATTTGATTATGAAAATATATTAGTTACTAATTTCATAATCGATTATCAACATTAGTATTACAAAGTAATTCGATTATACCAATCACTCATAATCGCCCACCGCTAGTTCAAAGGAGATCAAATGAAGCCATTATGATTGAAACGATTTCATTACATAGCAGAAAATAAATAATACAAAAACTATGCTTATGAAAGAAAAATTCTGGTTAATAACATTTGTATACGTTATGTAGGCACGAATAAATAAAAGATTTAACATTTTTTTCTTGCACTACTAGTGCCACCTAGTAATGAGTAGGTGGAAACTCATTTTATAAAATTTGCTCTAACACAATTTCATCAGGCGTTACCAAGTTCATCAGACATTCGTCAGATGGCATTCATTCTTTCCGACTACAAATCTAGACTTCACAATTTCTAATTTCACCCGCGTATCCCGCGTCTCAGTAGGTCTCGTTTTTAAACTTTTTTTAACCACCTAGTTGTTTTTATTAGCTACACAGAGTTTGGTTAAATTAATATGGAACAATTTAACTACAGTCGAATTATAAAACGCACTTATAATAATATATTCACAAATAAGTTCTATAGTTAAAACTAGAAATATTATAACCGAAAAATTCTTTCAATAAACTATAAATTCCACATATTGTAGTGTAACTTGCCTACCGTGAATGCTGGTTGTAATTACTCTTTGTCTTTCATGCTATAAGTGGAAATTTTTTATTTGGTGTGTATTCTATTTGAATTGTTACTATGTAGGTAATATTAGTGCCTGTAAATTTCCCCTAAAATATAATAAATAAATAATTCTCAGTGGCGATTATGATTGAAGTAAGCATGACATGAGACCAAATAAAAATGTTACAAACTATTAATAAGTCAATGTCAGCCTTAGATTATGCGTGGAGTGCTGGTGGGGGGGACATTGTTGATTAAATTTTATCTTAATGTGTCATTTTGAAAACGAGCTCATTTATTGTTGAATGGAGGAAATTAATGTGTCCTGTAAACTGTTATGTACAGGCATTGAGGCAGTTTTATAGCATCGCCCACAGCCTACGCCAGATGGCGCTGATATTGGTTTTCCTTCTTTTGTTGAAGCCAAAATAGGTGTGAGGTTGTTTTGTAAGTTTTCTATTTTGCTTTTATTACCTACACAAAGTTACGCGCTATACCAAATACCCCCTGTGGTATTTGGTATAGCGCGTAACTTTTTTATTTGTAAACTGATTGGAATTAAACAAAATTTCAAAATTTTCTTGAATTCTGTTTTACATATTTTTTTTTGTACAATTATAATCATTTTATGTACAAAAAACTTAAATGGTATCAAACAGTTATGTATGCTGCCTTTGTGCTGACATTGTGCGGTTGTTGCTGACTAAACTGATAAGTAGAGTAAACCATTACTAAGAAACTTTACTAACTTCTAATTAAAACCCAATAAAAGTAATAATTAACAAACCAAGTAACTAATATATTAGAACTTAATGAATAAGAAGGAATGAGAAAGGCTTTTATTATTTTGTCTAACTGCCGGTCCCAAGGCTCTCTTCTTATGACTGTGGGTCACTAGAATAGTGATGTGAAGCCCCGAGTCTTAGGTAGGTATATGTCGGTGTCCCCTGTTACTTCTAAATCCCCTGAATTTCAGCCACATATGTTTTCACGTGTAATAAAGGCTCTTCGGTGCATGAAGGTTAATTGCCAAGCATTTGAATTGAGTCGCGGACAAATGGCTCGATAAAATTATTTAGCTTTAATTGTGTCTATTCAGTAAACAAAGAGATTTCTCTCGATCGTGTCGCCATTCACATCACTAATGGTTATAGTGATCAACGTTATATAATATACTGAGGAATGGACTCCAGTATATAGATTTATTTGCAAAACATGACACATTTACAAAGAAAAAGCCAAAAAAATACAACCGTTAACAAAAAAGATATTTTTTTTTTTTTTTTTTGTTATTATATCCGCAATCAGTCTGAACTATAATCGGATTTGTTATTTATATTTTTAAATTGTGAGAGTATCCTCCTTCGAGAATACCACTCTTAATGAAAAAGAATGAGCTAATGTTTGCTCCTCCGGTTGAACTTAGCTGGAAGAGAACTTTTTGTCCAGCTCCAGAATATGTGACCTTTTTAATCTTTTAAGTGGATTGCTGGAAAGTAGCTTTTGGGCTAGCTCATTCGGGTGAGCCCTCAGACGATTTTTATAATTTTTACAAGTTTTGGCAATCTCCTCTCTTATAGTAGGTAGATTCGAGAAATGATGAACTTCAGCATTAGTTATAAACCAGGGTGCCTTGATAATAGTTTTTAGTATGGCATTCTGAGACCGTTGGAGAATTTCTATGTTGGAATGGCTAGCAGTACCCCAGAGTTGAATCCCATACGTCCATATAGGTTTTGACAAAAAAGATATAAAAAATAATTCCAATTCATACAAATTCTCAGAGAGTTTAATCCCATTGAGTGTGCGCCATGGCACATATTTATGACACGGCAACATTCTGCAACAACTGACACATTTTTATTATGTGTCAGTTGTCAGTTGTTATTTTGTACTAAGTCAAGATTTAGTCGAATTTAGACGAATGTGCCAAGAGAGCGAAAAGGAAAGCAACTTCAATAAATATGGTTTCTTCATTTAGGTTGTATCCACCGATTTTTTTGTAGCGAGCTGAAACTAATAACTTAATATTATAAGTAACCCTATTAAAATGGGTAGTGGAAAAGCAGTGTTGACGATTGTAGGTATTTAATATTGCGGCGGCGGCGGTAGCCAGCTACCATCAAACCATTTATCTCTGTTTGTTTATTCTTCCAATATGACTAAATTAACTTTGATTGGGTTTTCACCGGTAGGTAGACTGTTCAGATTAAAACATCAGAAATGTCTAGAGTTATTTCGTAAATATGATAAAGTAGCGTTGAATGGATAATCATCCAATCCAATTATTTTGTATTAATTTTGAAAATGTGTGTCGTATTAGTTGATAAGGTAGTTACGTGGGTTTGTTACAAACGACAAAATCGCGTGGGCGGAATTGGAGGCTCGATCAGGTTTGTAATTAATCGCGTCAGTGACGAGCTGACAACCGCTCCCGCCGCTGATGTATCGATTCCCTTTACATCCTTTTCGGGATCACCTCGGCCCTGCGTCCCTCGCAACACGAATGGCCCCATAATTTCCATTTTTCCACCCAGGCTAGGGAGAATTCTTTGATTATGTATTTCCGGGTATCTTCCTCAGGGTGGATTTTTCGAGGTAGATAAATGGAATAACCGATTTAAAGTATCCCATCACAATTGGTTTAGTGGAAATAAGTTAGAAATATCCCTTTTTGAGTACGCTTGAGTGAACGCTTACAATCCACGGAATGTAACAATAATAGTTGTCTTCGACTACGAAATCTCCCAATAGTCTATACTCTGTACTCTTTATAAATAAAACCAAACTCGGATTAGTTACATCGACTTTATGTGATCTTTGTTTTATTTGGATTTATTTCCCGTGCGTCGTTCCCGTGCGTTCTAGAAACAGTTTCATTTCAAGAATTAATAAAAAAATCGTTTATTCGTTACAGCAGAGGCCCGATCGGAAGGACACCCTTGTACGAGTACATCTTCTTAGATTCACCCTAATTTATATGCAAATTCGATTTCCCCGCCGTGTTATCGGATTGTTGTATAATTCTGACTGTTACAAGCATCGATCGAGATCGGCTGGGATACGCAATTACCAAGCTCGAATTTCCCAATTCTTACAAACATTAGCAATTATCGTTCCAAATGAAGCTTCTAATTTTTTCAGAGAATACGATTTTGACTATTTATTTATTTATTTGTATTTATACTTGTCTAATTGTCTAAAGTAATAAATTGGGAATTTCTACGTCGGAAGCAACTTATGTGCCGGAGATTTATTGCTAAAATAAGGGTTTTTTTAATATTAAAGTCGACAGACAGGCTGATGATATCGTCGCCTATAACACAAGCAACATCACAGGTAGGTATTACCAGTGCGCTGCAGACCACTAGGATTAAAGATAAAGGCATAGGGTAATGGGCTCTGGTGTCCCTTTAGTATCTCGAAATACAACAGTTGGTGAAACTGTTATTTCAGAGCGTTGACGTACTCGCCAACTTTCTTGTTTTGAGTACTTTAATAGTAACTCGTACATGTTGTTCTGTTTTGCCAACTTTTATATATCTTCATAGAAAAGGTTCCATGTTGTAAAATTTCTTATTTCGTTAACTTTTATTTAATTTAATATTAGTAACTCTTGTTACGTACACTATTATTAAATATAGACTAATATAGTATTATTTCGTCAATTATAAGTACAGTTCTACGCACGTTAATACATCTTGTTTTCGTATTTACTACTTAGTATTAATTATACTTAATTAACCCTTTTTATAAGTTTATGCACTTCATAGGACCACATAGGAAGCTCAGATGAGGTGACTAAGGTTTCTACGCTGATATTTGCATTGCTGCCAAATAAACAACAAGATACGTACATAAACTTTTTGCATTAATTAAACTTCGCATACCATCATTCAAACCAGACTTATTTCAAGCAGATTTTGATATAGCGGCAATTAAGGCGTTTCAGTTGGTTTTCCCCTTAGCTGAGATTAAGGGATGTTTCTTTCACTTCTCGCAATGTTTATAAAAAGCTCATTTGCGGCCATTGCTCATTTGCCATACACACATATGAGTGAAGCTCTTTCTTTTGACAATACAAAATTTAATTCCGGAAACAGATTGTTGGACTAAATTTTTGAAGTATTTCGTCGATATGAATGAAACCAGTCATTATAAATATCAGTTGTTTTCAAAGTAGACATCGAACTATTAATCCTGCCGAAAGCTGGCATCATAGAATTAGTAAAAGAGTTGGTAAAAAGAAAATTATTTTTTTTCCAGCTTTTTAATATAATTCGCGAGGAAGGAAGTTATCAAGATTTTAATATTAGACGCCACAATATCTATGTCTCATACGCAAGAAAAAGGGCACTGAATGATCTGCTTACAGATGAGCGTATTAAAAAATTGGTAGATGATTATATTAACAATAATTTGCCGTTAAAGATATGCCTACAAAGGTTAAGTAAAATTAGAATTGCATATTAATTTATTAATTAATACATAATTCTAGTTTCATTATTTTAGTAAAATTAATATAATGCCTGTCTTTTTTTTTGTTTCCATAAAGAAATAGTTTGTTTTTTTATTATTATCAATTTTTGTAGTTTTGCCGCTAACGTTTAAGTTCATGTGTTTTCTTAAAAAAATTCATGTTGAAAAAATTCCATGTTTTTTTTTAGCAATCTGTACCTCAGTTGGCAAAATGTTCCAAAATTATGCACTTTTTCTAAAAGTAACATAATTAAGAAATAATATTCCTATTGGTGCAATAATTGACGAAATAATAATATTAATACGAATGCCTACAAAAGTTGGCAAAACAGAACAACATGTACGAGTTACTATTAAAGTACTCAAAACAAGAAAGTTGGCGAGTACGTCAACGCTCTTATTTCAGGGCGGTCTTCTGCAAGGGGTTGATCACTGTCGCCAGATCGGCAGCTCAAATGACTACGAAACGCAGTATGCCCTGCCACTATTTCATTTTCATAGTTGATCCTGCAGGGAATCGAACCCGACCACTCATCCAGCGGGTCGTCTTCAAGGTCTAAGGAATTCTTTCACATTCCCATCATGAACATAAATGCATATTGTTGCAAAATGCAAGTTTTAAGTCACCGAGACTATAAAACCAAGAATGTGGATGCCGAATGTACGATTACAATTTGCAATACTGAAGTAATAATTTGTAATCAGAGTAGTTTCCGTTTATCCCGATGTTGGGATTTCATTTTCTTTTGTATTTCGAGAGTATTTAGGTGTACTATAATTTTTTATGGAAACAAGGATTCGAATTTGAAGAGATTTAAAAGTTTAAGAAGTTGATTAAGTCCACCGGAGGTCTTTTAAGGGTCTTTTTGCCCAACTAACTTTGATCATAATTCTTATTCATTTCAATCTTTTAAGTTATCTCAAGATAAAACAATAATAACAAAGTCAAGAGCAATAGCGTAAATCTTTTCGAAATACAGTACGTAAATTATATTTAGAACCTAAGGATATAAAGCAATTGATTAACTGCGATTCACCATTTTGAATTAAAAATATTTGATAGTTGTTATGCATCATTTGGTAAGATCAGTTGATCCTATGGATGGATATTTGTTACTGCTTCACGTAAAAACTAGTGAAAGAGTTGGCACACAGATACTTTATTACCTGGATTAACATATAGGACAATACTTTTTATCCTGGAAGAATGTTAGGTTCTAGGGGGAGCGTCTAAAAATATAAAAAATCGGGCGTCACCGTCGTCACTGCGATAAACATGTCGAGCGTTATAATACTCGTATATTTTCTCAGGTGTTATGTGTAAGAATTGTACGCGCAATTAGAATCACCCATGTGGAACAGACCCAGACCATCAGCGGCGTGAAATGTATTTCCTCGCAGAAGAATTAGTAAGGATATACATATTTTGTGATAGAGAAGCAGGATGTGTTTACCTCGTGGCGAGCAGCAATCCACACGGGGACTGGTCAGTGCAGTGGTCATAGTCAACCGTAGTGACCTGTCGGTAAAAAAATAAATAAACGTAATTTACTAAAATTATATATTTTTGTAACTAGGATATAAAACAGGGTTTCTATAATATTTTTGCAATTTGTCTTGTTTGTAACTTTGAAATTCGTGAATTTGTGCTCAACAAAGAGCGATATCATGAATAAACAAATTTTGTTACGTTTATATGTTTGAATCTTAAAAACATGTTTCTATTATATTTTTATGTTATTTTATACTTTAAAAGGGAACCAACCTTTTTAAAGTATAAAAGGGAATTGAAACCAAATATGCTTTTCCAAAATGAGTGATAAGTCCGATCACTTGAACAAGTCTTCGATGGAGTTTCACATTACAACGTAGTTGCTTACTTACTCGTATGTATTGAGCCTACTATTGAGAAAACAAATATTGATGATTTATGATGATCAATTTCCGAAGCACTTTTTCCACTCCGATTGAGGTACCTGTGAAACGATTTTTTTGAACGTTTCAACAGCTACTTCTGCTGACGAAAATCCTTACCCAAGCGTTTTGTTCTTGATGTTTGCTGTCATGCAAAATTGACTCGATCGAGCCAATCTTATCATGCCAATCGGACGATAAGCTCACAGTCACACCAGCGCAACACTCGTTGGGTCCACTATTTTAGCACTTAAAATGACATGTCTGTTGGTGAAATAATGCTTTGAAAATTATAAACCGGACCATTGCGTAATGGTGCAGTTATTAATGCACCATTATTAGCAGAAACGGTGTGCAAATATTATTTGAATGCTGGCAATTCTCATAGCGACTTAAAAATACTACAGTATTTGACGTTATTGCTCGTTATAACAATAAATGTTTTACTAATACTAATATTTTTATGTATAGGTAGGATGTCAGACAGGCTGACAGTTCACCCGATGGTAGTGGGTAGTTACCGTCGCCTGTTAAGCGAAGCCACATGTACTGCAAGTGGGCTGCCGACCTTAGTATGAAGAAATGGGCTCTGACATCTCACTTACTCACCGAAACACAACAGCACACACGCTGTTATTTCAAGGTGGTTTTCTGTAAAGGTGTTTTGTTATTGTCGCCAGTCAGGCTACTGTGTGATTTATGACTGCGCTGCCCCTATACTAAATAGACTCTGCCGAAAGTCAAACCCGGGATCCCTGAGTCAGAGCCCTAAGACAAGCTACCTTAAGCACTCTGCCCATGAGCTCCTCCGGGTATAACTCTTAGTTGCTCAAAGTGACATAATTATAATATGATTTCTAAATTTAAATTGAATAATAAACTACTATGACATCTTTCACAATATAATGCAGAGTCTGGAAGTCCAACCTACCCCACAAGTAATTCAAGAGTAAGTTATTTTAGTTTGAAAATGTGCGAAGTTGAGTGAATTTATGCAAATGAGCGAGGCCGGGGACGGGGGCCGTTCGAGAACCACTCAACTAGCGAAGAGCCAAATTCGAACTCGGCTGAATAAGCTTCAAGACGCCGAGTAAACATGTAAGCGGGGCATACTGCATTAAAGTTGACCACCGTAAAATAACAGCACGTATGCTGCTGTGTTTTGAAGCGTGAGAGACTCACTCTGCACCCCTTTTATTTGAAATTGTTTTGTGCTAGTTGTCATATAACGTAACATGAGTGGTATAAAACTCGGAGTTTTTTCAATTTCATTTGTAGGATTAGAAAACATGAAGACTTACTTTAACAGTGAAAACATCATAAAGAAAGAAAGAAGTAGGTAGAACCCACACTTATTCTTCGGTGAGAAGGCCTGCGCCCAGCAGTGGGACATTATATAAATGGAAATTCTTCTTCTACGGTGCCACTTCTCTACGAAAGTTAGGGATCGTCATGGCTATCTTTACCTTGGAAGCTGCTGAACGAAAGAGGGAGGCTTGTACTCGTACTAAGACACTCAAAAAGTATGGCATCTTTCGCCTCTCATTATGTTTAAATGGAATAAATTTTTCGACATAGGTCCCTGAATAGAGAAACAGATTTGTGCGAGTACTGTACTGTACGCAGAAGGTAGTGAATAAGCCAGAACAGAGCTTTAATAAATAAGCCAGCTGGTGCACTGGGCGGCGAGTTTTCGCAAATATTGAATGTCTGAGGAGTTCCGTCTTCGTCGGGTCGTTATTGCCTTTCATTACGAACTTACGAACGTTGGATCTGTGTGCAGTTGTTGATGTTGCCAGTTGCTCGCCACTATTTGCTCACTGCTTAGCTATCCACAGCGACTCTGTCCGCCCTCCACTCACTTCTAACCATAGACTTGGACGGCTCAACTAAATTGTATATGACAACTTACTGCCGCACTCAGAGATGTTCATTAAATTAGTACTATTTGGTATTTAACTAATTCTAATGGCCGCAGCTCCCAGAGACGAAAAAAAAACCAGTTTTTCATAAAAATCAGTTCAATATATCTTTTCTTATTATTCTCACTTAAAAGTAACAATAATAGACGTAATTATAATTAAATAAATCAACATTGTCTAATTGTACCTATTTTAACCTACTAACATAATATTATATTTTGTAAACAATTTTTTTTCGTTTTTCGGTTAAAGTATGTATTATTCATATCTTGTCGAGATATAATTTTAGTTTTTAAATATAAATTGTTTTTTAAAATAATTTTAACTATGTTACAACTCCACGAACAATAATGTCAAAAAAAGCTCAACTGTCATTAAAGTTAATCGTCATTAAAGACCACTAATAACGCATCAAATGTCTCTGGTAGTAAACATTCTAAAGAAAAAAAATTAATAAATTACTTTGTAAAATGTATTTTAGATTTTTACTGAGAGAAAAGGTAACGGAGATTTTTAGCTTTTCATGATAGTAGATTCATTTCAATTTTAAAGTACAACATTAGTAGTGATGTCAGTGAATAAATTATTAGGTTGAGTAAAATTGATGAGTGTTCATGTTATCAATATTAAATAATTATTTTAAATCACTCATCACTGCTAAATCTAGAAGCACAGATATACGAATAAGTATCACGAATCACGAATATAAGAAACTCAAATTAAAATTAACTAAAAATAGCTACATAAATAAAATTACCAGAAAGTAACATTTTGCATTGATTCCATTACTGACTCACCTAAACACAAGAGCACACCTGCTGTTAGTTCACGGTGGGCTTCTATTAGGAGGTTAGGAGGACGACAGTAACCATCATCCCCTTACCACCGAGAAATAACAGCATTTCCTATTTCCCCATTTCCCAATCCTCTACTAATCTATTATCCTAGCAAATGTGTTGTTGGTGCTACTTGTGTTATAGGCGACGGTGGCCACTTACCATCAAGTGAACTGCCGCGCCAGTCTGTCTCACTGAAATTAGCCCCAAATGACGTCATCTTAAATATTTGCGAAAGTGAGTTTGTTTGCTTGTTTATTTGTTTTGCTGTCACGCCTTAACTACTCAAACGATCTTTTTTTTTGCATACATCTCGTCTGAGATACAGAAAAGGACACAGTACCCTTTTCATTCAAAAACAAGTCCCATTCCCGAGTTATGATTCAATAATTAAAATAACAAGTGCGAGCTGAACTCGCGTGAAGAGGGTTCCGTTCGGTATTACCTATCCGCACAATATTAAGTGATTTACCATGTTATTTTAATATCATGGACTTCTTATAGGTTTTCCTATAGTCTATAAGTACAAAACTAATTTCTGTATTTTTTTCAAAATTTTAGGTTCAGTAGTTTCGGAGATAAGGAGGGGAATGGTCAATTTTCGTCTATTTTCTTGAATAACTTGGAAACTATTTATATTAAAATTACAAAAAATACAATTAAGATCTTCACAACAAGACCTTCCATTTGATATGTTACACGATGCAATTTTCAAATTTATTTTTTTAATTTTCCACCTTCCCCCCAAAAATGACTCCCATTTACAGATTTCATCTATTCACGTCACAGCTCTGTGTTTAGGGTCACACAAATTGATATGTGTACCAAATTTCAACTTAATCGGTCTAGTAGATTCGGAGATAATTGACTGTGAGCGACGGACAGACTGACACAAGAGTGATCCTATAAGGGTTCCGTTTTTTTATTCGGACGTACGGAACCCTAAAAAATCAACTTCTGACAAAAATGTATGTGAAATAAAGATAAACGTTTTAACACCGCGTAAGTAATATTTCCTAAATATTTTGAATGATTCTGAAGGATTAGGAAGCCGCAACTTCTGGTTGAATCTGAATTTCTCATCGCACCTCGCTATAGGGAAAATTCGCATTAAACTGACTCGGCTGCGTCTTAAGCTCATTAAATCCCGCTGAGCGGAGCTCGGCGACGTCACAGCTCTGACAAGTGGAATACTTAGTGCGAAATATTAGCCCAAGTGATGAACTCGCAAAAGCTGTGTGGCGGTGCTGACGCTATTCGATCCTCTAGCTGTCATATTTAGATTGTAATTGTATGTAAAGGTCCACCGATGGGAGGAGGTCTCTTGTTTACGAAAAGAGGTACGAGCGACAGTCTTACGCGGGTATACGATGTTTCCATTGCCAGTTGGAGAAGTGATTATGTTTCGTAATTCAAGCATGTAATCGATAATCGATAATATCATAAAGAGTGTTTTTGTATGCTTCACTAATCGGCTAAAGCTACACTATCGGCGAGTAACATGGGCTCTATCTTATTTTCGAAAAAATTAGAAATTCTTTCAAAAATCACAATAATATACGAAAAATAAAATAAAGAGAGTGGTTGGGGTGCTTGCCTTAACGCTCTGTTCTAGGGGTTCCCAGGTTCGATTCCCGGCTGGGTCGACTTTGAAAAATGAACTTTTCAAATTTGGCTCTGGTCTGGCTCTGGTCTGTGAGAATTCCGGCCGCTTTCTCTCAACTTCTTGTTTTAATCTCATCAGTTGTTGGCAGTAGAGATCCGAATTGATGGTTCTGCCCGGCGTTAAAGGCTCATAATGAACAATTCTTTTCCAATCCCATCATACACACAGCATCACCTTATTGCGAGTTAAGCCGGGTTTTGGCACAGTCTGTGAAGCCTGACCGACCTTTTACCACGACCTTTTTTACCACGACCTTTTTTACACGTTCTTGTCGTACGTGATCCAGTTTTCATCACCAGTTATCAATCTCTTCAAAACGGCTCGGTGTCATTACGTCTCAATAAAGTATCGCAAACGAGTACAATTTTAATGGTGTGATGTTTAATATAAAACATTGCTACATAACTCAATAATAGATCAATATGTAAAACACTCAATTATAAACACTGAAGCACTAAATTATTAAATAATTATAATTTATATAATAAATTTTATTATATTTAAGTATAGTCTTCATTACCTTCGTGATGTATCTTCGTGACGCGCGGCGGGCGGCGGGGCTTCTACGCTACGACCTATAAATCGTGGAAGAATACTCGTACGAGGATAAGTAAGGTCTTGTTTTGTAGGTAAATGTGTAAAGAATAATTCACTCCTTGACTACTTTATAACAACTTCGTTTGTTTTTCGATAAATTAACTGTAAATACAAAAATGTTGAAAAAAAAAAATTACATAGATTGGACACACGTTATTTCTTAAATTATTATGCCTATCAAATCATTTATATACAAATTTTGTAGAGAATTTAATGCAGATTAATATTATCATGGACTGTTTTCTTTTATCTCTAATGGATTCCGAAAAAAATTGAAAAAACATTTGGAGCGGAAAAGGGGTGACACCGGGCAGAATCGTGTTCAGCAGGGTCGAATTAGTCTAAAAAGACCTGGTGGCAAAAAGTTTCTCTGAATGCCGTTAACCGTGTTTTTTTTAACCACCGGACTAGTATGTTTCTATTCAGAATTCATTCGAATGCAACACGTTTCGCTAAATAGTCGTGCAAATTGGAACAGTGAACTATTGGGGGTGCGTCCCTAATTGCACAGTCGAATGCAAATCCATCTATTCAACAAAATACCTGGGAACTCTGGAAGTCCTAACACATTAGTCATTATGAATGGAGCCAAAGAGAAGCTCGATACTTTTGTCGAAGTGTTCCAATAATACATCACGTCGGTTGAATATGTGGTCATATGTGTATAAAAAATTACAACTTGTGTATATCATATTCAGCAAATAAAATATTTTGAATATGAATTATGATATTATGCTAAATGACAATGCAATAATATTTATTTTAGTATAACTTCTGCAGTTAAGGTAATTTTATAAAACTTTCCACATGTCTCTGGATGTTCTATCTCACAAAAATAGACGTTAAAACAATATAACCACTCGTATGTGTAGAAAAAGTGCTATTCAAATCCAGTTCAAATCTATGTCTATTAAAGGAACATTTAAGAGTAAATTGCACCAATGGCTTTTAGGAATTAACAACTCCATTGTAGTCACATTTTATAGATAGACCGTTTTCCGATAGGAGCGAGGTCGGCGTAGGTGTCGGAGCCGCACTTTCCTGCTGGAGGAACAGCGCGGAGACTAAGGCAAAAACATAGCGGCTGGAGCCGTCTTTCAAGTCAAAATGTTTGCAATCCGGGAGGCCACACCCATCGCACTGAATTGTAAAGACCCAGAGGTCGACTTCTTCAGCGACTCGCGATCCTCACTGGAGCTCCTGAGAAGCGGGTCCAAATACCATCGGCCGGGAATCGAACCCGGGAACCTTAGAACAGAACATTAAGGCAAGCATCCTAACTACTCATCTAACGGGCTCGTCAACGGGTCGTTTTGTAGGGGGTTGAAGTAACAGTTTTCCCTCTGCTACGTTTAATACAGGGGCGCGGGGGTATGACGACAAAGGGAACCGAGCGTATCCTTGAGCAAAGAAATTCTGCTCTTTCATAACCAATATATATGTCTATATTACAGAGAGATTAAAAAATATAAAAGTTCCAATATCCAAATTTCCAAGATTATTAAACGTAATTAATGCCTACCTCAAACTTTTACCACCGCACTGCGCGCCATAGATGCGAAGTTCATCCCCTTTACCTGGATAAAGTGCCGCTGCGCACAGTTCGGATGAGTAGAAACTTTAATCCACGAACGCGCGATCTTTGGAACAGTCTCCCTTCTAAGGTGTTTCCATCTAGCTACAATATGTGCCTCTTCAAGCGAGCAGTAAACAAATTCCTGCAAGGTCGGCAGCGCCTGTGGCAGCGCACATGTACCCCCCCTGGTGTTGCTTGTGTCCTTAGGCGACGGTAGCCATCTACCATCAAGTGGACCGTCAGCCTGTCTGCCACCTTTAATAATATATAAAAAAAAAACTAAATGAATGTATGTGAGTAGGTATAGATGCATGTTTTCATAAGAATGCCTTCTCATTCTTTGAATCATTGTGAATGGTGGCGAAGGATATTGTAAGACGATGTTCACTCTGGTAGTGCCTAATGCGATGTTTCCAAGGAACGCGTCTCTTTGCCATTTTTTCACTCGAATTAATGTGACAAGAGGAAAGTATTATCGCCGCTTCGTTTCACTTCAACTGATTTCGTTTTCACTCTTACGATCCTCGACTGTCAATTACGACTATATTATATTATTGTTACGCGTGAACCGATGAACCTAACTCGTAGACAGAAGTGTGCATAAGTAGGGTGTAGAATAAAGTATAGAGCACAACAGTGTAATCATAGATGAGTCTAATACATAAGAATCGGTGAAATTTATTTAATTAGGCATCTGCATAGTGTGACCTAACTACTTGTTGAATGAACAAATGACTAAAATGGTGCCCGGAACATATTTATTAATTAAAACTAATCAAAACACTTAGTTTACATATTAAATTATCATTTGGCATATAATGTTCTAATTTTAATTTTACGAAACATTCGTGAAATCCTCATAGTGGTTATGGTTATTTTCCATCACAGAATAAGCAGGTCCACCTAGCTGGCAGGGCTGCTGCAAGTGCGTTGCCGACTACAGTAGGATTAAGAATAAGGGATTGGATAGGAAAATGGGCTCTGTCATCCCTTACTCACTCTGCCTGCCACTACTTTCCACTTCCAGATCCAGATCAGAGCTAATCCTGCCGGGAATCGAACCCGGGAACCATAGAAACAGAACGTTAAGGCAAGCATCCTAACTACTCATCTAACGGGCTCGTCAACGGGTCGTTTTGTAGGGGGTTGAAGTAACAGTTTTCCCTCTGCTATAGTTTTTCTCGTTTGGTTTCTCTGTTTGACCGTTGGAATCGCGGGAATATCCTTGGGAGAAGCGTCTTCGAAGGGAGTTGTTAAGTCACGACATACTTTTCTTATCGGAGATCGGATTAGGCTATCTTCGTTTTGTATAGATGGTCCAAGTTGAGGTAAAAATGGTTCAAATGCATCCTCTTCAAAGGAAGGCGATAGTTGTTGCTGGATATCATCAGTTAAAGAAGCTGTACGACCCTAATACTTGATTGTTAGTGGTACATCTGTTGTTGATGCAGCTAAAAAAATCTGACCTGATAAGGGCCGCGGGTCGACGGTGGATCCAGGCTGCTTCTGATAGGTCCTTTTGGCAAATTAGAGGGGAAGCCTTTGTCTAACAAGGAGTCCTATGACTGATTTGATTCAAAGGTTTCATAAAGCAGAGATCCAAATGTTGGAACAGTACGAGGATACACAAAGCATTACAACACCATTCTTGCGTGTATTTTCAATAACCTCTATGTTTTGTGTGTGCGTTACACGAGGAACCGTTGCAACCAGGTCACAAACGTCTCAGTAGTCGTCCAGCGTCGAGCTTTGCATTCATCCCTGGAGGAGCTCGACCCAATAAGTCTTGTTTCATTAAGTTCCGGCTGCATTAAAACATACCTCAACCGTGTCTGCCCTCATGAGCCTTCCTGTTTTCTTCCCTTTTCTGCAATAACTAAGGTATTTGTTTTAGCAGTCTTTTTTATTTATTTTGTAACCTAACACATAATTATGTAATAAGCTAATAAGGAAAAAATAGCTCGGATTTGTCTTGTCAATAACCGCTCTCGCTCTTTTCCGTGCTTCTTTATCAAAAAAAGCTTGAAATATTTTTGTTTGTTGATAGTGCTTTAAATTTGGGAAGTTTTATATTAAAATTTGTATTTTTAAATAGTTTTTTTTTATGTCAGACAGGCTGATGGTTCATTTAATGGTACGTGGCTACCGTCGCCTGTAACACGAGTGCCCTGCAGACTTAAATAAGATTAACGATACAATGAGTTCGGGAATCCCTCACTCACCGAAACATAATAGCATACATACAGTTATTTCACGGGGAAAGTGAAGCCTTTCCAAGAGGCGCCTGGGACTCGTACATGTCAAATTCGGGTCGGTTTGGCGATCTTTCGTGGAACGAAATAAGCGAACACATTTATCAATTTTATTTTGACGTCCGTGAGCCGTCAATTATTTGCGCGTGATTTATGGACGCGCTCGAAAAGTATAATGGAGTCGTGTTGGTCAATTAATTTTGCGTTTGGCTTCACATGAAATGAGCAATACTTTTACTAATTGACCGCGTCATTGGTCATAAGCGTGTTCAATTTGTATTTTGAATAATGAAATTAAATTTAAATTAGTGTCGCCACCAACGATATTCATAACATTCATGTACTAGACTCACTGTGTTTGAGAGAATCGTACTGTACTCTGTACACGTTATTTATTTAGTATGGCTTTGAACAAAACGTTTTTATCACAATAAAATTATATCCCAGCGGCGATCTAGCGCAGCATGTTGTATTGTTTGATTAGACTTCATAATTATTTAGTTTTTAGTTATAACTATTTAGGATAGCTTCTCTAGTACGTCATTATCTACTACATCAAGTCCAGTGGCGAGTAGGCGTCTACGTACGAGGAGGAAACTCAAGTAATTATATCAGACTTCTTCCCACTGTCTCTTATAGTAATAATTGAGTTTAATTGCCACTGGGGAACACATTATTTACAGTATAAAATGAGACTCTCGCCGGGACACAAATTTACTAACTACGTTTTAATGCTAAGTTGTAACAAGACCGCTACCGGAAGCAAGACCGTGCAATTAAATTTAAACGTTATCCCAACACTCCAACAGTTTGCAAATCAAATGAAATCAAATCGTTTATTTCTCAAAAATGGGATAACAAGATAACTTTTTTGAAGTCGGTTATATATTTTAGCAGGGTTTCGGAAAAAAATGGCCGAGTTGATGACGATTCTGAGAAGAAACCCCGAAGGAAACTCAGAATACCATTATTTTTGTCATCTTTAAAATAATATATAAAACAATTACAATTATAATACGCAAATCACATTTTAATACAATACTAAACATATTACCTATGCTTATCAATATCTGATCATTTTTAAGCCTAGTATTGATATTGCCAATATTTTTATGCCTATAAATTAAATTTTCATAATAAATATACTGACAAGTAACAGTTAAAATCTTTATTTCCTTGAACTACTCTCAGAGGGAAGACTGCGGATCTAATTGGTAGATGGCTCTGATGGCCCTTTTTTGTAGAATGAAGGTAGTATTTCTGTTCGCAGCGTTACCCTAAAGAATTTTCATCACTAATTAGGTTAACTAAGAAATTTAACCGTAATCATAACACTATGTCAATGCTACTAAAAAATGAAAATTTGTTGATAAATGAATGTATTCCCGTGCGTATAGCAAAGGCTAAGGGTTTCATTATCACCCTGTACTATTAGAATAAGATGCAGAACTATTAAAACTGCCCTCTTTCACCTACTATAATAAAAAGTCAATGAAGTAGGTAAAAATACTCGTATTTGAATTGTCGTAGTTGATATAGGTAGGTAAATGAATTCTTAGAGTAATTCTTAGTTCTTAGAGCATTAGTCCCTTGCGGATAGTTCAGTTATAGTGATAACACAGAACTCACTTATCGTCGATTAGTTGTTTAGTTAGATAAATTTCAAGTGGCATAGTCAATAAATGCAAGAGTTAGTTGTAAATGCACACTTAGTATTACAGCGACACAGCTCTTCGGTGTTATGACACCACCTGTAATCACAGGTGAAAAAACAATGCTTGCGCTTCTGATGTGTATAGTTATTTTTACGTTGCAACAAGTGAATGGCGACATTTCGAAGTATAGGAGTGAAACTATATTGGACAGTGTTAAATGTGAACAACAGCTGGTTTACTTGGCCAATCATTCTCTGGCATTTAAATGTAAGTCAAATGCATGAAAAATCTAGGAAAAAAAAACTTGTAGGCGTGTTACCTTTCGTAGGCTTATCCTTGCCATTCCAGAATGAATTACGGCTAATTAGTTGACCCAATAACTGTTATGGACAGTTTAGAAGTATGTATTGAAGGAGTGAGTGTTTAAGTTAATCCAAGTTCATTTTAGCATGCATTAGCAGTTGAAAATTAAGTGAAAGGTTTTTGCATAGTGTATATTGTTGTCGCCCACGTGTGGACAACTTTTATCCGGGACTTCGTTATTTGTATCTTTTCAAGCTTTCACTCCTCTTTGTCACTCTGGTTTTACTAAACAAACTGCATACGACTTCCAACTAGTCTTGGAGTTCTAACAAGTCTTATAAAAAAAACTTCACTTAAAAAAACGGAGTCTTTTGTGATGCGCACTGCTAAGGATTGGAACTCCCTGCCGGCGTCTGTATTTCCGAGCTCATATAACCCAAATCTTTTCAAGGTTCGAGTGAATAGGCATCTTCTGGGTGAGCTCGCTCCATCGTCGGCCTCATCCTTCCTACATGGATAGATGCTCTTTCTCATAAAGTGCTTTTGAATTGGCTGCAAATGCAAAATATTTGACTATTTTAAGAGACTGAAATTTTGTCATTATAATAAAATCATTCTTTATATAATGATTTTATTTTATTTACTTATTTTATGTAATAATATACAAGTAGTTAGTTAAAATTCTGTTTATGTTTTGCAGTTCTCGATTCTTCTGGCAAATTGCCAAGCAGCATACTAAAAGGAAATTTACAAGATCTCGGGGATTATTACCAATGTCTGAGCATCGATGAAGCGATCGACCGAATGCTCATAGAGGGCAAGTATTGCATCGTGAGTTTCCCCTTAAAGCAGGATCCAATACAAATAGCTAAAGTACCCGGGGCTCCAGGAGTGTATTGGCCAGAAATTGACGAAGAAGCGGCGAGGGTTTTCGAAAATTATACTAGATTGAATTACATCACCAGTGCAACGATAGGATTAGTGGAAAATTCCCATGAAATGTGAGTATTGTAAGTGTGCTCGTAAGTACCTTAACATACGCCACACTTGAAGAATGCAACGGCATTGGTGACTTTGTAAAGATAAATCGGAGAGGGAAAAGGTGAAGACGAGATAATGGATTCTGGCATTTTTTGCTATTTTTGTGCATGTTAAGGTCGATAGGCAGGTTGACGGTCCACTCGGTAGTAGCTACCGACCATATTAAGATTAAAGATACAGAATTAGGAGGGAATAAGGCATTAGGCTCTGGCATCCCTTACTCACTCACCGAAACACACAACAGCATACGTGCTGTTATTTCACAGTGGTCTTCTGAAATGAGGTTGTAACTGCCACTAAAAGGCCTTTCTAAATTACTGCGAAACGTATTACGCCCTGCCACTACTTGCAGATCCGGAACTGAGCCAATTTCGAAAAGTTGACTTCCAAAATTAACCCTGAGACTGAGCATTAAGGCAAGCACTCTTACCAAACTTACGGACTGAGCACAATGTGGGACACTACTAAGTAACGCAGTAAGGGAAAGGATGATTACTCTCGCTGGACGAGCAGCGAGCAGGACGCTATTCGTGACAGCGAATGGTTATTTACTCTCGTAATGGTTATTTGACTGATAACACTGCTATTGATAAATGTTGCATTATTCTATCATGACATCACCATCTCTATCATAACTCAACAACTGTAAAGTACATCTTTAAGGTCATGATTTTCTTCCTAATACAAGTGGTTATATTTACATAATATCTTTAATTACAAATACCTATTCCATACTTGCTATGACAAAATGCATAAAATGCAAGCTAGAACACTTTGTTGACAAACTGTCCACCATCATATCCCATTAAATAAGCAATTTTTGATTAAACAACATTTTGATGTCATTGTACAGACCCGATATGACAACCATGGGCGCAGCCACGGCTTTCAAATTAGCGATTTGCATTCCAAAAGTGTGTCCACCGTCACAAGCTATTGACTTTGTGCAAAACATTTTTCGGGTTTTTAATTTAACGTACACGGAGACGTTATGTCGGTTTTCTAACGACAAACAAGTTTCGACAGCTGACTATGTTGCCATGTAAGTATTTTTCCACTTTTTATATTTATTCTTATATTATTTCTTAATATTTTCACTTGACGAAAGAGTATCTCGGTCATTCTTACAAAAGTTTGCAAAAGTACAAGTCTTTCCATGGACTTTCAGTTTTTCCATCTTAAATTAGTTCCTTTTTATCGAGAAGTTCGACCGCCAAAACGACAGACGGTACATAAACATAATTATGTGGATCAGAAACATTAATGAAGTAAGGAGGCGAGTGTCTAGCACCAGCAAGCCATATATATATACGACTAGCTGAACTCGGCCACGCTTATCTGCGTGCGGCCCATACGGCGGTGGAGTGCGCGTGGGGCGCGCGGTACTGGACACTGCTTATATATAATACTATTGATCGTAGCGTAATGTTATATAGCCTAAGCCTTCCTCGATAAATGGACTATTCAATACAAAAATAATTTTTCAATTCGAACCAGTAGTTCCTGAGATTAGCGCGTTCAAACAAACAAACTTTTCAACTTTATATATTAGTAATAAGTATAGATTATCATGTTACCAAGGTTGACATATAGTAGTAGTTAACAATAATTACTGTTTGTTACTCATTTTGCAGCGTAATATTCTCAGCGATTGGACTGATAACTGTTATCAGCACTGGTTACGATCTGCATCAGACGTTTGTAGGTGAAAAAGGTAACTGTTCAATCATCACTCAACCATTCGACTAGTCTATCTCCAATTGGCATGATCTTCTCTTCTATGTCCAACTTGTTTCAATGTGCTCTAATTTGTTTGTATACAATTATCTGAAGGAGACCTTACCTATTTAGTTTTTTTTTAAATCTTTTATTTTGCCTGTGTTTTCCCTTGTGTCATCTATTGGTAAATTTAGAACTGTTATTCAATTGTAACACATTACCAAATCGCACATGTATTCTAGTGCGTGTGTAAGCACATCCACTACCTACCAATGATTCACTTAGATGTACAATTTGATAACTTGTTCAGGCACCTGAAGTTGTTCAGGTCCATTAATGTAATTTATATTTTATCTACCTTCTTTCGTGAGAGAATCTGCGAACCAGATCTTCTGAAGCACCCTATAACTTCTTCTTGACGGCCCGTTGGATGAGGTGGCAAGGATGCTTGCCTAACGTCTCAGGGGCCCCGGGTTCGTTTCCCGGCGGGGTCAACTTTGGAAATTTTAATGTAATTTTCAAAAAATGACTCTGGTCTGAATTTGAAAAGTTGTGGTAGGGCACACTGCGTTTCGCAGTTATTTGGGCAGCCCGCCTGGCGGCAGTGACCACCCCCTTACAGAAGACCAGCACATGTGCTGTTGTGTTTCGGTGAGTGAGTAAGGGATGCCAGAGCCCATTTCCCCCCTCCTAATTCCTTATCCAATCCTACTGTAGTCGGCAGCGCACTTTCAGCACCTGTAGCGTGACTTGACTGTCAGCCCGTCTGTCGACATAACATTAAAAAAAACAATCTACCCCAGAGTCGGAGGCCGCTTCCACCTGCAACCCCTGATCCTGCTCTAACCCCTGCTCGTATAACCGCTCATCTCTACACCATTATTAGGGCGGCCCTGAGAGTGTTCACCTGACATCTTATCAGCAACCGCGGTAGCCCGAGAGACGGGCTCCACCTATTTTTGACGTCACGGAAGAGTTTCTAAGACGGTTGGCGGGGCCGAGTGATCACTCTCTCGGCCGACTGGGGAGGGTGGTTACTAGGCTGCTCCTCTGCAACTGGGCCTTTACGACCCTTGACAAAGCCACGATTGCGGTACTCTGCCAGTTGGTCTTTCCCTGCCGTCCGTTTTCGCGAGCTTTGCCCAACTGCCACTCAGCTACAGAGCCATCCGAAAAATCCGCACCTAGTTTATATCACATGTATGTATTATCCTAAATCATTCGACGACCTTATTTTGAATACGATAGTTAGAAACTTCAATTTGGTGTGAACGGTTTGAGGTATTTGAAATATTTACAGGTTCAGCAAACAATCGCCTATTGACTTCGTTTTCTGTATACACAAACACCGGAAGATTTCTGACATTCACGAGACCTCCCGGCGGCGGCTCGTTGGATTGTCTGGATGGGATAAGGTCCATTTCGATGTTGTGGGTGGTCGTCGGGCACACGTTCGCAGTGACCGTTTTAGGTCCTGTGCGTAACATAACAGACATACTTCTCGTGAGTTCAAGTTTTGGTACTCTTCTCAAATAAAACTTTTCTTCCTTTTTTGGTCGTTGTATTCAATAATTCATAAATCTCTGAAATTCGCTTTCTTAAGCACTGTAACTAGTTCTACATTACTTCCAAAAGATCAATAATTAAAAGACCATTAACTAGTACAAGTACTATATCGACGTACTTATTTTCATTATGATCATACTGGCAATACATTTTAATTTTCTTAAACAAAAATGTTATTACGAAAAGCGATTAAAACCTTCGATGTTAAATATTTAAGTAAACCCGAATTCGCATTTGTGTCTCTGAATAATCACCATCACCATTAAAATAATATTCTGTTTACAGTGGACGCAAAAATTCTCCAGTGTTTGGATCACTTCAGCGCCCATAACAGTGGACACGTTCTTTCTGCTCAGTGGAATTCTGTGTGTCTATACAACAATTGGGAAATACAGCAGCTGTAAGTGGTCGAATTACAAAGTGTGTAAACTATAAAAAAATATATCGCCTCGCCCTTTTGGACTTAACAAAATATTGCCATCTCTAATTCCTAATTGGCGATAATTAGATAAGTTCGAGCAAAAATCTTTACTCAAAGTGAGTGAACCAATTAGCAATATCTTCAGTCTCTCTTCGCTTTTAATTAAGTAATTGATTTGATTAATCAAACGCAATTGATCACTATCAATTGCGTTTGATTATGGAACGTGATTTCAAAAATAATTATATGTCAGCAAAAATATAGCAGTCAGCAGTCAGCATTTCAAAAATAATTATATCTTTAAAATCCACAGTAAAAATGATCAACAACCGATTGTTCCAATCTTGTTGATATAGACCAGAAAATAGTCAGCTTACTTTGAGATAAACTTGAAATGTCACTGGTATTTTGAAGGAGAGATAAATATTCATGCAAATGAAGGAGTTAAATTGTTCAGTAGCTAGTTAAATTTCACAAAGGGGGCTTTAATGGCATTTCCTCGTCGAGAGTTAATTGTATTTATTATGGGTAAATAATACAAGTCATGGCCTGCATACAAATAGTCAATGAAAAAGACTCAAAAAGTCATCCCTATTGAGTTTTCTATGTTTTATATGCGATAAGAATGCTACCGATAATAGGTAAGTACCTACCGATTTGTAGAATATAAGTGATGTGGCGGATTACGCCTAGTCCATAAAGACTAGGGCCTCAGAGCTCTGTGTCCTATACCTAGGTTGACAATGGTAGTTATGGCACTTTTCATTACTTACTCAAATCATTTTGATAATAATTTTAATGTAATAATTTGACACAAGGAAAATATGAGCATCAAGACAACGGTTCATTTTTGTGACGCAAGTCCATCGAATATGTATCGTATGTATTTTCAGCCACGCTATTAAAGAGCATCCACTTGTTCTACTTGCACCGATACTTGCGGATATTCCCTCTGCTAGCGACCATGGTGCTGCTGCAAGCGTCGTTAATAAACCACTTCTCGGATGGCCCAATGTGGAATCTCGTCGGCAGCGCGACCGACAACTGCAGGCGAAGATGGTGGACTACTCTGTTGCACGTTCAGAATTACGTTCACAACACATCTTTAGTAAGAAATATTAAGTACATTAGCACTACGAGTACAGTATGAGTAAGAAGATGTAGAGCACAGTTGAACGCTTTACTGGTGTCCTCAACCCCGTTCGCATATGGATAACATTTTACGTAAGCAGAGTTTCAAACGCTTCATAAAGAATTATAATTTATCACTAATTTTAAAAGAGTTCCCGTGTAAACTCCTTATAATCTAATCCGAATAAGAAATGTTAAATATTAGGAAAGTCGCCACGACTAACTTTTCTTCCCGACATCCGCGATTCCGATGAGACAAAGATTAACTTAGTTTATCTAAGAGAACTATCTAAAATCCATGCGATAGTTTCAGAGATTAGCGTGAAAAAGTTTACTCTTCTTACTTAGTAATTACTGTGTAGGTTGTCTCCAATAGTAAATTGAGCAAAATTCGGTTGTTTCAGTGCCTGGCCACAACTTGGTATCTGTCCGTAGACATGCAGCTGTACATTTTCTGCCCACTGATACTGTTCTGCTTGTTCGGCAGACCGCGACGCGCGCGGTGGTCCCTCGCGACCGTCGTCCTCCTGTCGCTGGTCTCTTCCACTGTGTACAGTTTCTATTACAACTTTTCGGCAGGCCTTAATTTAAGGTACATCCTTGTTGTAATACTTAATATATATTAAGTGGCGGCAGGGCACACGTCTGGCGGCAGTGACCACCCTTACACAATAAAACCGTGAAATAATGGCGTGTGTACTGTTGTGTTTAAGTGAGTGAGCAAGGGATGTCAGAGCCCATCCTTTTTATTCTACTAAAGACGGCAGCGCTCCTGCAGCACCTGTGGGGACGGTCATCTGTCAAAGGTGGCAATTAAGCTGCCGCTTTGTTGATAAAAAGAGTACAGTAAAGAATAGTAAGTGATGTTTGTTTTTCAGTCGCGCCGCGGAGATAGTAATGTATATGAAAAAATACTATTTCAACACCCTCACTAGAGCACCGCCCTTCTTCATAGGGATGGTGTACGGATATTCATTGCACGTTTGGACGAACAGAGTTATTCATATTCCAAAGGTAAGATTGCTGTACATTTTGAAACGATAACACTTTGTACCTTCGCGACAATATTTTTAACAATTGCTGAAGTAATTATTTATGATTGTTTTTGTAATTAAATAATGATTACATATTTCATACATAGTTACTTAATTACATGCAAATTTTTAAATTCTTAAAAAAAAGTTATATTATAATATACCGAGAAAAGCTGGTGGCCGCGCCATAAACACAATAAAAGACCTGATAAAATATCTGACACCGCCGTGACGACGGTGGCGTCGCCACGGCGACAGTGGCGCCCAATTTTTTATATTTGTATACGATCCCTCGGGAGCTTAACATGTTTTGAGGATGAAAAGTAGGTATACTGTGACACATTTCCTCCAAATCCATGGAGCCGTTTTTGCGTCAAAGATTAACAAACAAACCTTCACATCTATAATATTGTAGGATTATTACCATCGGATCGCAAGCCTGATTCGCAATTCCTGGATACATGATAGCATAAGACATAAAGTAGGTAATTCTTGTTGCATTGGGTATTACTTCATATTTAGGTAATTAAATTTAAATTAGTTAATGATGCAAGTCTTGTTAATTATGTCTATTAGACCTAAAAAATAAGCATAGCCATGTAATGATTGAGAAATTAGTTGGAAGTGCTACGATACAGATTAGAAAATACTCCGTTGTCATGATAGCCACACAGCAACGAACTCCAGACACATTAAATAATATCATTTTTTAATAATTCCGACCTAGATTTTGCCAATTTATTTTTGTAAGAATCTTTACTCACACATTTAAAAGAGATATAAAATTGTAGACGGCGTTGAATAAGAAAACAATTGCGTATTATGTAGACATTAAAGGTTGTATCAATATACTGATACAGCCTAAAGTTGAAAAGTTCATTTCCAAAGTTGATTAAATTGTCATAGTCATAAACCATTGATGTTATTGTTTATCCTAGGATATTTCGAATTCTGTCATGACTTCGTTATACCTACGCAGTTTAACAATAAAATATTTAGATAAGATTTGAGAGATACCATTAGGAATTTTTTTTAAATGTTTGACTAAAAAATAAATAACAACGGGTAGGAACCCAAAAGTGGCAGACTATCTTTCCTGTGGGATCCAGCTAGGACAGACGGAATTATTTAATTATTGTGGAAATGTGTTTTATTTGTTTCAGTTAACCAACCTGGTCCTGTGGTCGTTAGCCTTCGCGATGATGTCCTTCTGCATATTTTCGATGTATCCAGTGATGCAGGCGGATCACGACGCGCAGATGTTCGACAATTTCCTCAATGCGTACATGAGAGCCATTTGGGCCGTGGCTCTCGGCTGGCTGATATTCGCCTGCGTCCATGGCTACGGCGGTGAGCCACACGTGACTATAAACATTGAGCTTATTAAAGATTACGCCGCTACAACATTAACTTTGTTTTGACACAGGACCCATTAATTGGTTTCTCTCGTTGAGCGTCTGGAAGCTGCCCGCCCGTCTCTCGTACGCAATGTATCTAGTTCATTACCCCTTGATAATGGTGGCGAACGCCAGTTGGGTGGACACCCATTATTTCACAGAAGGAGATGCAGTAAGTGCGGTTCTTTTTTTTTAATGTAAATGTTTCTAGGCAGGCAGACTGTCTACTCAACGGTAGGTGGCTGCCGTCGCCTATTAACGCAGCAACAAGAGTAAGGATAAGGGATTAGGAGAGGATAGGAAAATAGGTTCTGTTTTTCTTACGGGGGTGCCAAATATATTATAACTGTACCAAACTTTTTATTTGGCAATTTTCTTTTGTTCGATGAATCGAGAACGGAACTTCGACAGATTTCAAAGAAGTAATTTATTTTTCTCCTTTGTACTTGTTCACAGATCTATAGATTCATGTCTGATATAACGACTACCTTTTGCGCCTCCTTCGTCCTCAGCATCGTGATAGACGCACCTGCCACGACACTGCTAAAACTCATTTTCAGTGAAAGTAAATATTCTATACAATCATTTGGGTTCTTTCGTAAAAAATAAAATCGAATAAAATTAGGGATGTCGGCGTAGGATGTCCACCCACAACATGGTCAGACGACCTATTTAAAGGCCACGGAAGGACGCCGAATCCAGAATGCTTCTGACCATTTCAGTTGGAAAATTATGGGGAGGCTTACACCGAACAGTGGATGTCCTGCGGCTGAGATCATGAAGGTGATGGAAATTAGGGGCAGGATTTCAGCTAATTTTGATATATATTTTCGGCCCCGACGAAGTGTGCCTATACTTGTGGCGGCATTACGACGTCACATTATTTAACTAATCTTCTAGACAAAAATCTGCCAGATTTAGAATTAGGCTGTCTTTATCTAACAGCTTAAGCGAATAAAAATTGTCGAAGATTGAATTTAGACTACTTCAAATTTGCCTTGAAAAATGTTAATAGGTTTTTACAAAATTACATTTTTTTTTTTAATATATTTTATCGATCGCAGGTGACTACCGTCATCTATAACACAAACCACGTCACAGGTGCTGCAAGTGAGCTGCCGATCATAGTAGGATTACTTCCCCATCAAAATCTTTATAAATTATAGGCCATGTGTTTTGCATCCATCTTAATAAATTGTATTCTTTGTGTTATTATCACGTTTTAGCGATATAACTTGAATCCGTTAAGTTATGTGTAAAATACTCACCATGTTTCGCTTTTATAACTATCAGTATCAGTAAGATAGACAGAAATAAAAAAATGAATATACATATTTACATGTAAGTTAAATATAAATAGGACGATGTTTTGACAATTGTCATGTCTATAGTCATCTCTGTTTTGTAAATGTGTCCGCATTAAGTGGCGTGGACGTCAGAGATAAGGCTATACAGAATGCGATCTTTTTCAGAGCGGCAAGCGCCTCAGAACCAAAACGGCGAATCACGGGAGGTCATAGTGGAGAGGCGAGAGGGCATCTCCAGTACTGACGCAGCGACTTAAACTTTTATAATCTTATTACTGCAATTGTTCATTCATTTTTTATGTTTCATATAGGTATTTAAAAAAAAACACACACAAATTATTCAAGTATTTTGTTGTTTTATTGGATAGAAAAAAATCCTTTGTTAACTTTGTGTGAAAAGGAGGAAATAGCACTGCAGCATTTTCTAATAAATAACATTGAAGCATCCTGTACGGGAATTGTAGACACACCACTTACTTTTCTCTTAAAGAAAACATAGTTTCGGAAAAAATTCCTATATCAAAAGGTGATATATTAAGATCTGTACACATCAAATAAGATAAGTGGTTGCCACTCGCTTGATAAGTGGCGTGTATACACTTTGCATTAAAGACGTATCTAATTGTATGCTATTCATAGAATATACATTCCTCTGCTATAGTTCTTAGCTCCTTGGAGCACTCTTGGCCCGCTGCTAATAATTTCTAAACTTCTTATATTCTAATACTTCAATGATAATATTGGTCAATAAACGTATGGTTTCCAATTGTGATGTTCAATCGGTTTCCAAGGTTCGTCCAATAGATAGCGGAGGCGAGCTTTTGTAAAATAATGATATCAATGTCAATAACTTAAGGAGGATTTCACTATAAATCCCTTTTTGGACTTCTCACAAAATACTAACAACTCTTCGTTTTCCTTTTCTTCTTCCACGTGAATTTAATTCGGAAATAACTGATCATTTTGCATAAAAAAATGACAGAAAAATGTCTGAGAAACAATTTTTAGCAAGCTAAATTCTGTTTTCATATCAAAAAATATATCTAATCATGCTGTTACAATCTGCCAGTATTTTTAATTATTTACAAAGATTTAAAAAGTATTTATTTATCTAGAAGAATACAATTATTTCCTTTTAGTGTTGTAATTATTATACAATTCGTTTTCATTCTTAATTCAAAGTTTTCTACAATATGTATATCTATATAAAAATATATGTATAACAAAAAACTTAAGATCGGGGCAAGGCCTAAGCTACCGATCGGGATAATGATTATCGAATCGACATTCTACATATCGGTCACCTCGTGAGCCAAGTTTATATATGTAGGTACTCGGTAATTCTTCTTTTTCGGCTTTCACGAGCTTTCTGTCGCGGAACAGCTTTTTGTCAACAAGCATAATCTAACGCTGGGATCGGTCAATAACCACGATGTCAGGCTTATTGGCGACAATACTCCTGTTCAAGATTATGGAGCGATCCCAGTAGAGCGTAGCGTGACCATTTTCGAGAACGGGCGTGGGCAAGTAGGTAGACGGCACCTCAGAACCGATAAGACCGTATCGAAGGACGAGTTGCTGATGAATTATCTTAGCTATTTGGTTATGTCTGTGCAAATACTCGCCGTTAGAAAGATAAGCACAACCGGAAATAATATACCTGAGTGCCCTTCCAGGACGGTGTGATGCTCGACAGGTAGCGTATTTCCGGTAATTGTTCATCTTAATAACTGAAGATGCAGTGAAGCGTTCGAAAAAGTCATGAAAGAGACCCCTAAACAAGAGTGCGCTCAATACTACAGACAGTGGTTCCATCGCATGCGACGGTGCTTACAAAGAAATGGAGACTACTTCGAAAAACAATAAAAATACGAACAGCTTCTTACATTATTTAGTTTTCGAGTTTCTAAAAACTTTCAGTGTTATTCTCGTAATTGACCGCATATGCATATATATTAATAAATAAGTATGATAAGCATACTGATCTCACGGCCACAACCTTAGCACCTAGTGTAGACTTATATTATTTTACGGATTGGAGGTGAAATTCAGTACACCCAGACAAAACGATAAAGGGTTAGGATAAAAGGATAGGAAATGAATTTGGACATCCCTTGCACGACGAACTACAACAGTCCATACGCTCTTATTTCACAGCACTCTTCTGTAAAGAGAAGCTTGCCGGCACAAAATATCGCAAATTATGTCAAAAGTGTAATGACCATAGGGAACTCCCTAACCTAACGATTTTGTTAACAATCTGTGCACAATAAGATCGGACACACTCGACATAATTAAAAAGAATAATTGATGCTTATAATATTGTTATTTGCATTATGATGTACGAGATAGGCCGAATTGTTTGAGTAGTGTGATTTGTGATTTGTGTACTTAAGAAATGTGACGAGTGGTGAGAAGAGTTCACTTTTCCAGGCGTTGGAATGGAAACAAGTCTCTTTTGATTATAACATTCTCTAAAATGGTTGTAGAAAATTGTGATGTGCCAAAGAAGGGCTCCATAGCGGTAGCGATCATATGTATGTACTATTTATAATAATCACTATTGCTCAATATGAAAATAAGTCTGTTGCCGATTTTGATGAATTTTGAAAGAGATTGAACTATAAGAAAGTTTATAAACTGTTGCATAGGGTACAATTTGGGATGAAGGTTGTTTTCTAAAAATACTCCGTACGCTATTTCCATAGCAATACCACCGATAAAACAAGGTAGAGGGTAATTTTTAGTTAAAATTGTGTTAATTATGCCATTGAAAATATTGTTAATAAGTATTATTATTAGATCAATCTTCATAAACAGAATAAATACAGGCTTAATTCAACAATGTTTCTTTTCTTTCATTGTTTGAATTCTATTCATCTTGGAGAGCGATAATAATATGGCCTCAAAAACCAACTAGTGGTGGTAATCTTTGGATTTTTTTTAAATGTAAAGGTCCACTTGATGATAGGTGGCTATCGTTGGCTTAGTACAAGCAGCGCCAAGTGCACTGTCGACCTTACTAGGATAAAGGAGTAAGGAGAGAATAGCAAACGGACCCCCTTACTCACTCACCGAACGAATTCTGTACGTTTCTGTGGATACTGTCGCCTGATGGACTGCCTGATTTATGACTGCGAAACGCAGTCGTTCTTGCCATTATTAAAAAGACCAGGCCAGAGTCAACTTTGAAAGGTCTGTTTCTAAATTTGGCCCTACCGGGAATTCTAACCCATCGGCACTTCAAAAATTCATTTCAAAATTTAATAGTGAGGTAGAAACACATTAATTTCAGACAAAGGCCTCGGCGTTCGCCATGTACAGATGACTTGCATGTGCATCGCGATGATCGCTCTGTTCATTGCCCGCTGCAGTCTGGGCGTCGCCGTACTTGCCATGACTGATCACAGGCGGCGAAACGACACTAACGTCACCGTAAGTGCATTTTATCATATCATTTACTAGTATAAAACATACAGGACTTTCACAATTTGTCCCGTTGCGTGAGGGAATAAAGAACTGGGGAGTCTCATTTAGTTATTTCGTACCTTGTCTCGGTCTGTTAGTCAATTCATCAGACAAAAAACTAAATAAATACTAGGATCCACTAAGTCAGCAATAGATCGCTCTCGTTTCAGATATACGATTGGGACAAAAAGACTCAAAGTGTGATCCTGTCCTCGTTCTTCTGGGGCTACGCGACGATGCAGATTCCTGCCGGTTTATTGGCGAAGAGATATGGTGGAAAGCCAATACTGATGGTGGCTTTGCTCGCCAGTGGCGTGATTTCTTTGCTTCTGCCGCTAATTGCTCAAATGGTAATTAGAATTTTGTTCTGCTAAATTTCATCATCTTTTTAAATAAAACTGAATGTTTGTCCTTTATGGGTCACTATACCATTCTTCAGAATGTGATGACACTTCAGTAAGCCCGGACTTTACTAAAAGATTTCTTTCTAAAATAGGGGGGTTGGCCATTTGTCTGCATATGTCGAGTTGCGATGGGCCTCACTCAGGCTTGTACCTACCCAGCTACACACACCCTGCTGGGCTTGTGGCTTCCGGCTCACGAGAGGACTACTTTCACGGGCATCGTTTACGGAGGTACGAGTATACATAATCTAATTATTTAATATTTTTCACATGGAAAAAGAAACCGTAAACAGCTCATAAAATATACCTAATATTGGGCTTATGTCGCAGGGGCTTTGTTTATTATAGCCTTAGTTTCAAACCTACGTCGCTCAATGGCATCTTACAAGTATGCCTGAAAATTGAGGAATTAATTAATGAGAGCAGGCAGCGTCATAAACAGGGGATCGTGATTACGATGATTAGCTCGGTATTACAGATTAGTGAGCAGACTTACGGTGTTTGACTGTAATCAACAGTTAGGAAATGAACCCGCCTCGAATTTCACGGAACTAAAGTTAATTATGGATTAAGCGGGTTTAGAAATTGTTTAATTCCAAGCGTAGATGACTGCATAATATCACATCTGAATCGCCCGTAATCTGTGTCTACTAATACTATTGGTAGAATGTACTATTGAACTACTCGAAGAATCCACAATACCCTATCCCACTGCGAAGTGGCAGGCAGGATATGTCTTTGACGAATGGTAATTTACTCACAAGTTACTTTTTTCTTGCTAGTTGAAGCACACATTAAATCCAAACACTTGAAGGTGTAGCCTCATGTTTCAGCATAATTATGTGACAATGTGTCAAAGATACAACGACAAACCGTCACTCTCTTCTTGTTATTCGCATATTTATATTTTGTCGGTGTGATTACTAAAAATAATATATGTTTATCTATTCCACTAGGATCACAAATAGGTATAATAATCGGCATGCCTCTCTCTGGTTTCTTGGCGGAAACGGCCATGGGTTGGAAGCTAATATTCTACGTGGTTTCTGCGATTATGTTTGTCACAGCTGCCATGTGGCAACTATTTTCAGCTAGCAATCCTTCAGAACACAACAGGATTACTCGCGAGGAGAGGATGTATATAGAAAAGGGAATGTATTCTGGTAAAAAGGTAGATAGCGAAACCATCTTCGATAGTAAATGAAATATATACACAACCTGATAAAAAATATTTTATTGACTTCAGACCGATTTCCGCACCCCTTGGAAGGAAATACTTAGCACCAGAGCATTTTGGGCAATAGTAGTGATGCACATTGGATGTGCGACAGGATACGTGCTGTTCTTCGTCGATATGCCCACTTACTTGGAACGTGCGCTGGGAATACCGCTTAAAAGCGTACGTATTAATAATGTTTTTAATTTTATTACTTGTAAAGGAATATTACATTCTTATATTTTATTAAGTTTAGGGAAAGTTAAATCAGACTGAACAAATATTAAGAAGGATATTGCTATTATATAAGAAATAAAGAATAAAAACATTTTTTATGTTTTAATGAAAGAGTGGCAGGCAAACAGTCAATTCACTTGCCGTTGGCGGTTGGGTTAAGAATAATTTCTGGAATCCATTACTTACGCACTGAAACACAATAGCATACATCCACGCTGTTAATTCACAGTCATCTTAAGGAGAAGGTGGTTACGGACACCAGACACTTTCCTACAGACACTATGTTAAATAGCCATTTTTAACTAGTACCAATCCTTATATATTAAGGAATGAAAATTTGTATTTGATTTTTTTAGAGCGCTGCGTTGTCTGCCTTACCGTACATTGGCATGTGGCTCGGAAACGTGACGTCTTCGTGGATTTGCGAGAAGATTTATAACAAAGGGTGGCTCTCGGTACAGGCTTGCAGGAAGACCTTCAATTCCATTGGTATTTTTTTAATCTACTAATTACTTACTAGGGGATTCTTATAAATTGTATTAGTAAAATTAAACTTACATAACAGATACAATGACAACTCCGGGAGTGGGCAAATTGTACTAGATATATCATTGTATCTAGTGTTCTGTTAGTCTTTACTTAGTATTAAGTGTCATTATATTGATATTGAAACCATTTGCAGCATTCTTCGGCATGGCTATCGGCCTCACGTTTCTCTCTTTTCTTGGACCCGAGAACAAAACTTTAGCAGTCGCTACCCTCATAATCTCGCTCACGATAAATGGATTTTACTCAGCTGGATTTATTGTAAGTCTTCCAACAAAATATAAATTTTAAATTATGTACATTTGGTTTCAGGTTAAATTACTTATAAGACGCGAGGTGCAGAAAAAAATGTCATAATATTCTTGCATGTAAAATTGTTCTGATTTTGCAAAAATATCTTACCTATATTTATGTATACATTAATATGAATGGGTCACGGGTAAGTACCATAAGGAAGAATAATTCATAATAAACGTCTATAGTACCTAAACCAGCCGTACACGATCACGCTTCCCTGCGGAGTGCGCGTGGAGCGCGCGCGGTACTTATATTGCTTATATTTTTTTCCTCTAAGATAACATTATCTTAACTTACTTCTTATAATATCAGCTATCTGCCAGTGAAAGTTCCATTAAAATCGGCCCAGCCGTTTCGAAGGTTAGCCGGAACAAACAGACAGACAGATATGAATTTTAAAAATTGTTTTTGTTACTTTGATGTACATTTAGAAAAAGCAATTATTTTCAGTTTACAGTTACTCTTATTACTACTTTTACATTTTACTATTAAAGCACTATTTATTAGTATAGATTGTTGTAAATAAATATAATATGATTAAGTTAGTCCAAATGTCTATAATTAAGTTAATATTTCCACATACTCGTTGTGTGATGTTTGGTACATACATTAAAACATAAACCCTAACCACAATTATCCCCCTATGGCAACTCACCCGTTTCCACTTGTCTGCTTCTTGTTGTCCGATTTAATGGTTCTTTGTTGGTGGCAGTCACAACTCCAAAAACTTGTCACCGAATTGTCCTTTTAACCTTTTAAACACCTTTATCGACACCAACCAATTGTTTTTATATATTTTCAAACTTTTTAATTTTAAATCACAACCGACGACGTCCGAGAGCGACACTGACAGCGAGTTGCCACATCCCACAGGCTAATATATATAAGAAAGATGTACAGAGTAATTTGTGTAGTCTGTAGGTGTGCAACTAGCAATGACAGTCTATTATTTAATTATATATTAAACACTCGTAGTTAACAACTAGGAACATTCGTTGCTGTAATCGCATTCTGATTTCGGCGCTGAGCAGACTGTCAAGTTGTCGGTTCCCTGTAACCCCATCTGTGGAAGTTTCGAATGAACGATAAGAGGCTTTACAACTAAGGCTTCACCTGTTCATTGCATTCTGTTGACCGCCAGTTATTTCGCTTTGAACCTTTTAATTCAGAAACGCCTTTAGGTGCTCCAGTAATGGTTTAGGTTCTGTCATTATGGATCACCAATGAAATCTTGATGAGTTTAATATCTGGATGACCATATTAGTTCATATTTTGCTCTGCTTCTCCTGCCGTTCAGAGGTCACGGGTTCGATCCCCGCTCAAGATAAACATCGGCTGCCTGTATGAATATATGTGTGTTTGTTTTAATCTGGGTAATTTCTTTGTATATATTAAAAAAAGGCATATAATAATTATTTTTATTAGTCAAGTACACAATTTTCTTAGTAGTATTTTCTTGCTTTCAAGGCGAGCGAGGTCACGGGGCTCAGCTAGTTAATACATTAAGACACTTGTTCGACAGCTCTATAAGTTTTCTATAAATCTCCAAGAACCTCCTGATATTATGTGTTATTATTGGCAGGTGAATCATTTAGACATGTCACCCAACTTCGCCGGAGTTCTGCTTTCCCTGACCAACTTTGCCGCAAACTTCGGAAGTGTCCTGGCGCCAATCGGCACTAGTATCATATTAAGAAACGATCCGGTGAGTATAAATTGACCATCCTGCAGCAGGCCGGCAGGTGGGCAGGATAAAATGTAAGGGATAGTTAATGCAATAAATTTGTTTACAGACAGACGTCAGTCGATGGAAAATAGTATTCTTAGCTATAGCCGCGTTGAGTGTAGTTTCCAACGTCGTGTACATATTAATGGGCAGTAGTAAGCGACAACCCTGGGACGATCCCGATTTCTCCCACAGGAAAACAGCCGACCCAGGTAATCTGTTGTCTCGCACACTAATTTGCAGAAAACACATTTTTTTTTTCATAATAATAATAATATTTTTTTTGCGATGACCACGGGTTACCGTTTACCAAAGATGACATTTAGTTTTCTTGTTTCTTCATGACCAACCGAGGTGTGCAAATTTTGACATCTTGAAACTCGAAATCTCGAATATTGAATTTTTGACTGATTAGTTTTCTTATAATACAATTCCTTTATTTACATTATTATTATTTTCACTTTCATAATTTCTTAAGTTTTAAGTCACGCTTTGCCTCTCACCTTTATCTGTACTTTCATTTGTTGTTGTTGACTTATTGTTAAAATTACTTACAATTTTTTTCAATTACCAAGTTTTTTTAAATACTAGCAACTAAAAATGATAAATAGCTGCAGATACCTGTAATACTAGCATATAAATGTAAATATGTTTATTTGGTTATAACAATGTGACCTTATGACTTTTTGCTGTTCCGTCGGTATTTAATAAAATATTATAAGATTGAGTTTTATTAAAACCTTTATAATTTATCCTTAAAAAATTAGAATAATAGGATTTGGTTAGGAGAATCTTAAAAAGCCGTTTCTTGTAAGCAGGGAAAGACAACATTTTTTATGATAAGACTTTTATGACCATATAATAAGAATTTTTTACATATAATACTTCCAGCCTTATAAGTAACCCGGTCGGGAGCTGGGCTTATTCACGTTTTCTCTGACATAAAAGCCGGCCGATGACGGTCCAGTTGATCGCGGTAGCTACCGTCACCTATTTTAACACAAGCAATGCCATAGACGCTGTAAGTAAGCGATTAAGAAGGGATAGAGGAATGTCTCTGGCATCTCACTTTCTCACCAAAACACATCCGAACGGCATCTATCATATACATTGCCCTAATTAAAAAGTACCTAATTAATCAAAAATACCTATTAAAAGAACCATAGTTCTGTGTGTTCATTAATTATTACGTTACTTAATAATTTGAACTACCTAGTAGGCATGATCGTGTAGACCTACTGAGACTGAGACGGCTTCGTAAATTAATTAAATGTGTACCTACGATTTTACGCAGTTTGGAAGTATAAAGGCTTAATATTTTCAATTATTTCTGAGAAGCTGAATTAATGCTTTGGCACTGTCTGTAAATTTATTTTGTGAAATGGTGATTTACACCTAAAATTAAATTATAGCTGTGTATGAACATTATGTCTAAAAGCAAAAAACAAATAGGTACACCTTGAATTTAAGCTTAACAAATTAATTAACTTACTAAGAAATCCTTAAGATTAGAAGAATAATTGAAACAGTAAAAAAATCGGATAGTTTTGTCTTTATTTAAATAAAGCAGAACAGCTAGTATAAAAAAACTTATAACCCAAGTACCTGAGAAGTTTATAATGATAAATATAACAATCTTCTTACAGAGGAAATGAAACCAGCATTGAAGCGAGAAGAAAATATTGAAGAAGCGAAGAATTAATCTAGTGAAAAGTACTTGCTTCTCCGGGATGGATTGATTTCTTTAAATGAAACAACACCGACCGAACAGATTTGTTATAATATGTTACAGTTGAAACTCACTCTTAGTTACAATGCGTTTTCTCTAGTTTTTACTAAATGCGTTTTAAAACTGTTGGGAACTGTTGCTAAGGAAGCAGGCATAGGAATAGGGCAAGGATTTATTCGCAGCGTATGGGAGAAAGGGTGTTGTAAGAAATAACGCAACCTTTACCTTGCAATAAACGAGTGGGTAAACTTACCTCACTGCTATTGTATATTGGATAATGTTCCTGAACAATGTTCCTTTAATGTCTGAATATTAATTATGTAATAACTAATATTAAAGACACAAATGTGTGACTAAGAATGATTTATAAATATTTTAAGACACTTTGTTTCTCTAACACTAGTTTTAACTGTAACATATAGACTCAGTCAGCATTCTATGCGATTTCTAAAAATGTAAATATTACTTTACTGTCGCTTCGTTTGCAATGTTCTTTAAATATATTAAAATGCTATATGTCAATGACATTTATTTACCTTTACCTTTGCTATTACTTTTAACGAGTTGGTTGTTTTAATACAATTTAAAACATCAACGACAAATCATGAACCGACATTACATTATTTTGTAAGTCAGCACAAAAAAAAATCTCAATGAAATAAGATATATTAATTATGAAAAATCATTTTACATTATATTATTAACAGAATTAAAATTTGATCCATGTAACTATAAAAAAAAATTAAATGTTATACAAAGACACTATAATAAGAAAATTTTATATTAAATAAAGTAAGTATTACTTATTTAATAACATTAATAAACAGGCACATGTACCAAATACAAGGAAAGACCATATAACAAAAAAATACTAAATAAACAAATAATATAAAACTATTGAACACTATGATTGACAGCTTTATCTCTTATGAGATCCTCTTATCCTCTCTGGTGTACCTTGTGGACATAGACGAATAATTGAACTTATAAGAATAATTACGACAGAAGAAGAATTTACCCGCGTCATTGTTCCGTTAGCGCGCACAAACGTACAGAGAAACAGACAGAAATTCTAAAAACTATTTTTTTAGCCTCGGTAACATAAGCATAACGTGTTTTTTTTTATATTTAATGTGCAGACACGGCTCGTTTAGGATTGTATATAGTTATAGAATAGATTAATGTAACAAAAAAAAAATGTTTTTGTTATTTGTTAAATATTCATGGGACTACTGTGACATATTATGACTACCCTCAAGGCTTCAAATTTAAATAACAATTATGACATTGACGTTATGTCAAACGAAAGACTTATCACTCAGTTAGTATCACTTGCTTACCTGGTAAATAGTAATTATTAAGCGCAGGACCTATTTGTATTGCAGTTGTGTGCGTTGGGCTTTCGTTTATTGTTATATAAATATGTGCGTTAATGATAGTTCTCTAGATAAATAGTAAAAACAAAACTAATTGTTTCTTATTACGACTAGTGCAGGGCTCATTTTGAGTGTGACAGTTAATAAGATATAATGTTTTATGATTTGTTTAAAGTGCCACAGTTTGCACGAAAATTAATAAAGTCTGGTGCCTACCGTTCGTGGGATTCTAACCTTTATTGCGTCTCAGTTAATTCGAAACTCGCGTGTTCATTGACACCACTTTCTGTAATACATTATGGATGAGTGTACAGTGTTATCAGATCGTTTAATTTTTTTAAGAATACATTACAATGAAGTGTGTTGTTCGTTCGATGGAATTTGAAAATTTAAACACTCCACAATTATTTATATGATTTGACAAAATGGATGTTGATTTCATAAAGTATCGATTCGAAGATGGTTACGATGGAGTAATTACAAAGAAAAGTAAGTACTTAGTTTCTCTGCAAGCATGCATTCTTATAATTAACTCTTTCGCTTATTGCTTTGGTCTTTGGTCCCCTTATTACGCGATTCATTGTGATCGTATAGAAAAAGTGCAGAAGAGTGTTTGAACATACTTAGTTACAGATATGGCTTCGTATCGGAATATGCTTACTTACACTGGAGAAACGCCGCAATTATCATAATCTCTTGTGTCTATTCAAAATAATTCATTCATGCGTAGACTCACAGTATCTTCTGTCGCTTATTAATATTAATATAAAATCTAGAACCAGGAATCCTACAACCAAGAGCCCATTTCCCTATCCACTCCTAATCCCTTATCCTTAATCCTATTGCAGTCGGCAGCGCATTTGCAGCAGCTCAGGCGTTGCTTGTGTTATAGGCGACGGTAACCACCTACCATCAAGTGGACCGTCAGCCTGTCTGCCGACAATACTTTTGCCTTACAAGTGCACATTAATAATACCTCATTTTACAACCCCCTCGTCAGGATGTGTCGACATTACAACGATCTCCTTCCAAAGAACAGCAGTAAGGTGGATATATTCGTGAATAGCTTGAGTAAATTAAAAAAGAACATCATGGCCATAGTAACTGTCTCATTAGGAAAACAGGATGAGCCATTATTAAGTTATTGTGGTCATCAACATTGTCAATAATACAATAATCTCAATTCCTAATTTGTCTTTGGATGGAAGCGCGTCTCTCTTCTGTTTTAATTATAACACTTTAATTTGGAGACGCTGTGTGTATAAATAAATAAATTAATAAATAAATTAAGCTCTTATTTTCGTCTTTTTCAGAGTTCAATTTAGGAGTCCGTCATCTCCAAATGTTTTATATGTTGGCCTGTTCTGCGGTGTTCGGTGCTCTACGCGCTAGCAATGGAATGGCTGTGCTGGCTATGAACGATGGCTCAAGGCAAAATGATACTTATATACAGGTATAACATCGTATGTGACATAGGAAAATGTAACTAAAACGATGGGAATCTTTTTATAACTTTCCATTTACATCCCTAATTCCAGAAGTATTTAAAATTGTTTATTTTTAGGGTTCCGTATGTCCGAATAAAAAACGGAACCCTTATAGGATCACTCGTGTGTCCGTCTCTCAGACCATCCCCCCTCCCCTTATCTCCGAAACTACTGAACCTAAAATTTTGAAAAAAAATACAGAAATTAGTTTTCTACTTATAGATTTTCCTATAATCTATAAGACACGGCACGTTTACGTTTTTATTATATACCTACATAGATTTTTATTATGCTGCATTAAGAAATGACGGAATTTATTGGGTTTCTATATAAAGGCAATGAAATGAACCTAACCTAACGACCAGGTCAAAATGTACTTGTACCCAAAAGGGAACAAATAATTATTACATTCGTATCTCCAAAAACCTTTGTGCTGTTTTGAGGCTTCTTTATCTTTTGGATAATTACAACTTCATGCCCTATGAATTTCTAGGGGATCACAGGCATGAATGTGCTAGTCCTAGTAAAGAGACGACAGCTTATATAGATGTTCTTCTATAATGTGTTGCAGGTTCACGAGTGGAGTGGAAAGAAGCAAGGCGCAATACTGTCTTCTTTCATGTTTGGATATGCCTTGATATTATTACCTGCGGAAATCTATCTAAAGAATGTGAAAAGCAAGCTGCTAATCACTGCCATGCTCTCGCTGAATGGAATGCTCTGTGTGGTATTGCCTATCGTGGTTAAAAAGGTAGATTTTTGATGAACGCTAAGCCAGATCCTTATTGGTATTGTGAAGTTTTCTCTTTTATTAAAATATTATTTAAAGTATGGCTAGCGAAAGATAACTCAGTTTTTTTTAAAATTCTTTTTGCTTGTCGAAAATGTTATTTCTTTTACCATTTTGTAAGATAATTTATAAATACAATAAATTTATGGTAATTAAGTGATTTATATGAATTATTATTCACATAATTAACCAATTGACGCAATTTTAAAACATTTGCAACATCTCAGAAATAATAAAAATATTGATCATGAATTTATTGTATCTTACTACAACCGGTATTAACTTTTACATATTTTTCAGTCTCATATTTCTTCAGACATATTTTACACATTAATTATGACATTACGCTGCTATTATTTTGGAATACAGAATAAATAAATTTACTTAGTTCCTAATCTTAGTTAATTAATATACTGTCCACCTCAGCTACCTGTTTGAATCATGTTGATTCAACAGGTATCACGCGAGTGACGACGCGATCAAAAGTCATGTTTGAACGGGTTCTATTATTGTGTTTTTAGAAATATTTAAAGAAATAAATAAATTGTTTTCAGGGCGGATGGGTGGCGGTATGCAACTGCGAATTGTTAATGGGCATGACGCACGCCTGTCTGGTTCCTTCCAACCGAGCCCTCGTTTCCGAGTGGCTGCCGCCCAGCGAGAGACCACTCTTCAGCGGATTAGTCTACGCCGGTTCGTATAGCACACTACCCTCGCGACACACGAGAAAACTGTCTTCATTTCATGGTAGTTGGCTACCGTAACGCCACTGGTGCTTCAAATGCACTGCCGACCTTAGTAGGAAAAAGGGCCCTTCTGGAATCCCATAACCGTCGGACGACTGCGTAAGGTCGGCGTTCCACCGACCGTTGACTGACGAACTGCGCCGAGCCTGTGGAGCCCTGTCGCGGTCTGTGTCGGCTGACCTGTGAAAAATCAGGCTGTGGGACCCAAGCATAACGTTGTGTGCCCCGCTACGGCTCAATTGTGATTTCAAAATGATGATGCCTTCTTCTAAACCTGAAAGGTTATGATGGACGTTTAATGACACACCACCCTACTTATGAGAGCCTGTGCATCGCGTTGAAACATAATATATTTAATACGTACAGACCAGGCTGACACTGATATTTATTTTAAAAATTTACAGGGGTCCAATTAGGTATCAGTGTTGGTGTATCTGTGTCGGGTCTGCTCTCCGAAATGGACCTCGGATGGGAGCTTATCTTTTATTCTGAAGCAATGATGGCCATATCGATGGCTATCGTGTGGGGTCTTCTGACAGCGAGCACCCCAAAGCAACATCAAGCCATCGGTGACACTGAAAAAGATTATATAGCAGAAGCTTTAGGCGCTTACCGAAAGGTAGGTTCCTTAACTGCATTTCGAGGCACAAGCGACGCACTCATTTCAATTCACTCAATGGCGTAACATACATGCAAACATATTCACACAAAATATTACTTCCAATTTAAATATATTTAAATAACTTTAAATAAAAATTTCTTTAAATCGCCGGGGTACCTCAGGGATCGGTTCAGTTTTGTATACTGTCTTCACTGTGAAATTACCACAAACGTGAAAGTTGAGTTGACGTCGAGACCATAGTCTCTGTTCTAACGTAAAGCAAAACTTACAATCAGTTACAATAGCACTTGCGTTTTGCACTCGTTGCAAAACGCACGTGTGCTGTCGTGTTTCAGTGAGTGAATGAGAGATACCAGAGCCCACTTCCCCATCCCCTCCTTATCTGTTATCCCTTATCTTGCTAAGGTAAGCGACAATGGCCCATCGATGGTAACCATCGAGTGGACGTACTGACTAAAGTGAAGTATTTATAATAGTGAAATTTACCTACTTTCAGAGAAGTTTGACTAGGCCGTGGCGTCAGATGATTGGGTCCAGACAGCTGTGGGCTGTCGCTTGCGCACACGCCGCTGCCAATGCTCTTTTCGTCTTCTTCTTATCGCACGTCCCCGCCTATTTGTATGCGCTTGGATTATCTTTAACTACTGTAAGTACTGTAAGTAGATAGGAACAAACAGTCCAGTAGGACAGCTACTGGACTCTCGGACAGCGTGGTGGGCTATACCCTACATATGTTTTCACACAAAGAATACACACGGGTTAAGCAATAGGACGTGAGGCATTTATATGTGGAATGTAGGTATATTAGATAAAGCAATCAATTATCTGTTTTTCAGCGCCACTATTCATTATTTTATCAAAATACATATATCTTAACACGAGTAGAATTAGTGCCTAGAATGATTTCGATTTCATCCTGTATAGGATGATATAAATATGTATATGATGAGGATAAAGCAGTCCTAGGGTTGCCACTAAGAGAAACTTATTTTATACTGCTGAGTCTATGGTATTGTAGAATTTCAAACCTTACTAAACAAAACTTTTGATAAAAGGTTCACAAATGAAATTATTAATTGTTCGGGACAAAACCGAAACAAATTAATTTGATTGTAATTATTTATTTCGTCGTTCAATATAGCTTCAAAGAAAAAAATATAATGTAATTTTAGCGGTATTATAATTTTTCACCAATTGTTAGTAAAAACAAAAATAGGTTTTAATTCTGCTTAAATTAATTTTCCATTTTAATTCTTATTTTTGTACTTACCTAATTATACAACACAATTTGCTATGAAATCAGGATAATTACAATGTATCATACAAATGATATGAAGTATTTGGTTGTATTTCAGAGCGGTCTCGCTGCGGCATGTCCTTTCCTGTCAATGTGTATAATGTATGTAACCACATCCCCGACTCTCGAATGGTTACACAGCATCGGGTTTGTCGGTTACCTTTTCAACTCGACCTGCTATCGGAAACTAGTTAACGCTTTGGGTAAATGCATCGTTGTTCTTTGTGCAATGAAAGCCTATTGTTTAATTAAATTCTTTCATAGTTGTTCACTAATAATTTCAGGTGCGTTTGGAATTGTTGCCGGATTAACGATTGTTTCAAACCTTGGACCGGAATCGTGCGTGTTGGCGGTTATCGTGTTGACGATGACTTTGGGGTTCCTTGGATTCCAGTATAATGGATTTTTGGTAAAACTGTTGCACACGTTTCTTACAGAAACACGACACATAATCAGCAGCATCGGCATATTTGAACGAAGTATCTTAAAGGTTGCACGAGGACTCTCCGGGTGGCTTTAGGAGCTGATGCGAGGCTGACGCGGCCGGCTTCGTACTCTTGCAGTCGTGGAGATTATGTATAACATATATCTTGTGACCATCTGGAATAATGTATCTTTAAAATAGTGAAAGAATAATTCATAAAGATATAGCAGCTCCCGAAATTACCTTCCACATACATACAAAATCCGTTCTTATTTAAGTTTGTAGGTTCGTCAAATGAAATTTGATCTCTGTTCAAGCAATATCCATTTAACAGAAATATTTATAATTTTAAAATTTCAGGAAACTCTCAAGGACATGTCTCCAAACTTCTCTGGAACCCTTTTAACGATGACCAGCTCGGTGGCGAGCGGCGTGGGCGCCGGAATACCTTTTGTTTGCGGATTTGCTCTTGACGATAACTTGGTATTTACAAGTATATTTACAGTTTAACATTGTCTCATTGTCAGATATGTATAAAATAACAAAACAGATTGTGAAAATGGAAGAAAATCTGCGCCAACACTCTTTTCTCTAATAGTTGCAGCTCGTTTATCCCTTGAATTTGTTGTAAATTTGCTAGCCCGGCTTACAAATTAACATCTTTGATTTTGAATGTTATCTTGTATTTTTGAAATGTTGGTAGTAATTAAAGTGTAGATTGTTACAATTATTATTTGAATACATATGACTACATATGACGTGACGAATAAAGTAAAAATATTTTACTAGTTATATAAGATAGAGGTAATTAATAATGTGATGTTGATTTGCAGAAAGATCTGAAGCGGTGGCGGGCTATGTTTTTAACTTTAGCCTCGTTCACTTTGATCTGCAACACCGTGTATTCATTGTTCGGACAAAGCGATCGGCAACATTGGGACGTCGTCAACAAGACCAACAAATTTGCTTATTTCAATCGTAAGGCTTCTCTAATGTTAAATTAACTAGTCTGCCTCTTACTCACCAAAACACAACAGCACACGTGCTATTATTTCCCGCCGGTCTTATCCGAGAGAGCCAGATTATAACAGCGGAATCTGTGTTGCAATAATTATTGTTACTATTAACTCCATTACACTGAATTGTTAATGATTACTATTTTGCAACTAATATAATGACGTCATAATGAAATGACGTTTTATTTAAACTAACCCCATAACTCTTTTGCTAAACCTTACTGTAATTGAAATATTTGTTCAGATCTTTCAATTTCTCAAGCTAACAGTACACTTGTCGAAGTCGCTACAGCGCTGTAGCATATTTGTCATCTGAGAACCTCATTACAGAACTAAGTAAAAAATTATTACAAAAGCAAATAACTTTTTTTTTTCAGAGGCGAACCAATTGGAACTCGAAGACTTGGAACATTCTCAAGACAAATCCAACCAAAAGAAGGTAGTTTCGGATACTAGGACGACGACGTGATGGCGCTTTTAATAATATGAATCAAATTGTACATAGAGTCTAAAATAAATACTAAATGAAAATGTTTTATTGACACTATTTAAGAAATAGGTTTTTAATTGAAGTGATAGCTGAGTTGGATGGACTTTTACATCGATATGATCAATCCGAGTTGAAATTCATCGAGTCTATTAATCTGAGTCTTATGTTTTCTCATGTATATTTTTCTGTGTCGATCTCAAACGGTGAACACTAGTAACACAAAAGGAGAAAGCAAGCACGCTGCTGACCTTGATAGGATAAGATATAAGCAAAAAAATCGCCTTAAACGAAATGGTTCTTCATTATTCCGGAATGAGGTTTGGAAGGACAGCAAATTGAAGGACAATAGTGGTAAATAGTCAGAACCCTTAGGGACTCGACATTTCGTTCAGTGCTACCGAAAAGATAATAACGTATACGGTCAAGTTAAAGTAAAGGTTAATATTTTTTTATACACTGGAGAAGTAAGTTTAGTATGCGGGAAAAAGCTGCTCGATTCCTAACAAAGTGAAAACAAGAATTAAACTAGGTTACGCTGTGCGACATCATGTTAATCACTATCAAAACGCTTTATCAGCGATCCCGTAGCTCTTAAGAGAATCTGTGCCTTCACTGAGGCGAATTTAATGTTATTTATATCACGAAAACTACTTTTCTCGGGGTTCATGGTTTCATGGGGGAAATGTCGCTTCATGTTTTTGAAATTTTTGCGTGTACTAACAATAATGTTGAAAGTTTTTACCTTACAAAGGCATCTCAGCCCCATCATCCCTTGAGTTAAGTAACAACATATGATGCTTAAAAAGCTTAAAAAGAAATGTAAACATATGGTACAAGTCATTTGCCGAATGACAATGCGGTTCCGCTAGCAGAACACTAAGAGCGCCCATGTTTTGCCTGTGTATGTTATATTTCTGCATCAACTGGCGCAATCTTCTATGCTCCCGCAAACTTAACAATCGGGAGAGTCAAATTTCCTCACTAAGTGTCCAAACTTCCATCACGGATAGTGCCCGGATCGTAGTCTAAAGCTAATTTAAGCATAGCTCTGTTAAATTTTCCGTTTACAAACCATGGAATCGGAGGAGGTTAACTCTGGATGGTCTTGTACCAAATGCTGTATTCTGTTACTTTTGTTTTATCCGCTCCCTCTCAATTTTTGGCAAATATTTTCAGTGTACAGACGCGAATGCTTTTTTAAATGTTAAGATAGGCAGACAGGCTAACGGTCCACTTGACGGTAGGTGGCCACCGTCGCCTATAACACAAGCAACGCCACAGCTGCTGCAAATGCGCTGCCTACAGTAGGATTAAGGACAAGGAATTGGATAAAAAATGGGCTCTGGCATCTCGTACTCACTCACCGAAACACAACAGTGCACGTGTTGTTATTTCACGGTAGTCTTCTGTAATGGGGTGGTTACTGCCGCAATACGGGCTGCCCAAATGACTGCAAATCGCAGTGTGTCCTGCCACTACTTTCCAGATTCAGACTGTTCTATCTTCTTATTAAAAACATTATTTTTTTATTATTATTAAAAACATTATTTTTTTATTATTTTTTCTTATTAAAAACAAAATAAATAATTGCCCAGTATCATAAATTTTCTTGAAACCAACTGCTCCTTTACCTTTTAAACTCTTTTTTATTAAATCAGTAATAAAAATTGTACCTGAAAGTGTGAGAAATATTTTCTATTTCTATTTTATTGTAAAAATGTTTTTTTTCTTATTGCATTACATAAAAAAATTCAAAATATTATCAGTACCTACAATTTACAATAATATACTTTTTAATTTTACAGTACAATAATAAATAAGGGAATGTTATCTTAATAAATAACTCCACTGAAAACTGATAACTATATATCAAATAACACTAACATTATCGTAATTTTTAAATATACTACTAAACAACCCGGTTTTCTCACTGGTTATTTTAAAAAGATTCTGATTCTCTCTTATTTCTTTCTCTCTCTGTGTGTGTGTTTATGTGTAACACTCGGTTTTCAGGCCCCACTTCATCTCAATGCCTATCCACGCTATTACTTTCTTTTGCTGAGGGTTTTTTAAAATATTTCTTCTGTATTCTTAAGAATTGGATTATCAAAAGAATTTGCAAAAGTCCGATTGTGATACTCAAAGATTAAAACATGTAAACAAAAAAAAAAAGAAAAGAAATAACTTGACCTGAGTAATATAGTACAGAAGACTATAGTAGCCTTGGGTGTCACCCGTGGGAACAGTGAGCGCAAAATTTACAAGGGTGTCATTCATCGCATATTCCATGCCTTTCTCTCTTTATATTAGTTTACCGAAGTAACGCCAACGCCATTCATGGCACTCTCGCTCGGAGGCCTGATTTAGAACCATGTGTAGGTTAAGTTATTCAAGGTTATATTAATTAGATTACATTCGGTTTCTTGTTATATAATTATAATCTTCAACCTCGCAAGGTCAGTCAGGAAAATCAGTTCACACAGATTATATCGTGTGTATAGGATTCCAACCCCATACCGAGAGAACAGCGCAATGTTGTTGTTTATTTATGCGTGAAAATGAGAAGCTAGACCCAATTTGCCTGTCTCCATCCGATGATATAAAGCAAATAAGGGATATCCCTTATTTGCATTGTTTCCACAACAACACCAGGTGAATGCAACCTTCGGCATCGCTAGTCTGATGGAGTTAAATCTATTATTTTTAACATTAAAGATACGAAGAATTCACGACATTTTATCAGCTCATTATAAAAATAGACACCGAGAACTTAATGGACGATAAAAATATTCCACAACGCGATCCAGTTAGGTCTCGGTTTACTTTAAACAAATCAAAATTACTGTCACAAATCATATTGCTTGAGACATAAGTCAATATTAGCTTCGGTGGGGACGCGGTGCCTAGTGAGCGCTTAGTGCGTGTCGCGTCATAAATATATCAGCGAAATAATACTTGGACGCCTTTTGTTTTAAGAGCATTGTGTGAATAATTGGACATGATGGCGAACGAAAAAGTTGTGTACACGAGCGTCCCAGAGAAAGAAAAAGATGAAAAGGAAGACGGTGAGTGCAATAACGAAATAATACAAACTAATCTTCTTTTAGTTTTGACTCCACCAGATCTTCTTCGATGATTTTGCCAGTGTCAGTTGTAAAAATAGCAATATAAAAACTCAAAATTCAAATTAAAATCAAAAGTAACCGATCCCTAAACTAGTCAGTCAAGTCAAGTACAATTTTTTTTTTATTTTCTAAAACAGATCCGTCAAGTCCTATTTTTGTTTTGATGATCCAGTGAAAATAAAAGCGCTCACAACGACATACGAAGATGTTTCTGCCAAAAACTAGTTGACAAGTGTGTCCTTTAACTTGTAAATTTCAGTTAATATTAATTTTAACTTACCTGATATTACCCATAGAAAAATGGAACAACCAACACAGTCACCCTTAGTGATTGCTGTTTTGTTTTGTCTTTCAAAGTGCAGAACTCTAAGACGTTTAGCTCATTTTTAGAGATACTATTAGATACCTACCTAATAAAGGGACAAAGTGAAGTCCTGAGTTCTGAATTGTGACTTTCAGATTTAGTCAGCTGTGAAGCTCCCAAAGGAATTGGCGTACGTCACATCCAAGCGGTCCTTTTGTTCATAAGTTTGAGTGTTGCCATTTCAATGAGAGCACAGCTTAGTGTTTCAATGGTGGCCATGACTAGCAAGAGCGTCAGAAATGTCCACAACGTGTCCTGTTACACTATTAGATCTAACGAAACAATCGTTTTTTTGAGCAATCGCACTAGTATGAATGGCAGCATTTGTGACGATTCGGAGACCATAAACAATTGGAGCGTTTATCGAGTGAGTGTGATTTCTATTATTATTATATATCAATGGCATTGTAAAATATCTCATATTTTAACAAATAAATTTGTTTGTATTACCACAAATTAAAAAAAAATTACTATAAAATCAGTCTACTAACAATCTTGCCAAAGTTCTTGTATCTGCAATTCCTTTATATTATTGTGTAGTTTATTATGCTCTAATTGCCCTAACATAAACATTTCTAATACGTAGTACATTTTGCAATAAATTACTCTTGTCGATTACTTCAGATTCCTATTTCGCTGTTTTTAAGAAGCTAAGGATGTAGGTATTTTATATGCAACTTTTGAAATTGCGGTACACAACTTTCCATAAAGTTCACGCTACGCTTTACTATACCGACCATGCCAATAAACGTCAAGTTAATAAGGAAGAAACGTACTGACAACTTACTAATATAAACTAACTCATAATTATTGAGTTACTACTCAATAATTGAGTCCACACTTTCAGAATAAAGTTTTCACAAACGCCAACGTATTTAGTTTCAGCTTTATCGATGTGCGAATGTTTTCTTACATACTAGTATGTTCACAACTTGTGTTTACGTCTACTCCTGTCGGATTCGTAGAGTCCAAAATAAACAAACACAAAACTCTGCTACCAGATTTGTTAAGCCAACCATTAAATATGAATGACTTTGCTACTAAAACAAAATGCTCACCAAAATGCCTTCGCGTACCGTATTCTGTCACATTTCTAACCTTGAGGGCCCTCGTTGGCATCTGAAAGAGGTAGCTGCGAGAGAAGAAGTATTACGCGCCACTGTTCGTTCGCCTCTCAAACGATTCAAAAGGTCTTTAGTGCTAATATTTTCGGACACGGATCCAAACTACATCCAGTAGACCATCACAAAAGTCGCTCAAAATTCTTATATTATTCACTTTCAACAATTAAAATTCTTCCCGATAAGGAAACATGCGCTTCGCGTTCAAATACATTTCGATTTTCGCCATCATGTTTTTTTTTTTTGCTTCTGGCCATTGACAACCGCAAGTCAACAACCGCGTTGACATCTACATATGTTCGCCATTCAGTGACACGGCAAAGCTGTGTTCGTCGACGGCTAGGAGTGATAAAAACCGAACAACTTGAGTTTCACTTATATGATATAACTTGAAATCAATACAATCTCTTCTACCTGGCTGAATGAAAAATAGGCTTGCAACGAATATTCGGTTACTATTCTGTATTCGGCCTATTCGCTATAACTATATATAGGCCGAATAACTACATATTATTCGGCCGAATACCGAATACTTAATTAAGTAATATATTTTGTTAGGGAGATAATTGGTAAAATGAAAAAAAAAAAAAAACGATTCATTACGTATTATATTCATCTTTTCATTTCTCTTATAATCATTTAAGTAGCCATTGGTACATAAAACAGGTACATAAGCAATTCTATATTAGAAAAGTTTTTTCTATGCATTTGAATTATTTTCATAATCAAAATTTAGAAGGGGAGGATTATGGTGCAGAAAGACTAATTTTTCTGCATTTTTAGGAAGTAGTTAACTTCTTTTTTTCTTGTAGACGATATACGATATCCACGAAAATAATTGTCTAAACATGCAGTGTCTTAGTAATATCAATATACCGCGCAGAACAACAGCGGGCGCGCGGGCGGTGAGTACATTAGAACAAACGAGCGCGAAACAATCACGCCCTGTACAAAGTTTTGGCGCTAAATCCGGCCGAATACTTTTGCATGTCAGAGAAGTTAGCATGTACATTTTCGTTTTTAGAAAAACTATACATTGTGCTGCCTTGTGCTAGGCTTGTGCTGCAATGTGCCGCAAACCGTTTTCGATTATCTCAAAAAATGGAGCGGCAATGAGAAAAAAACCGTTTTTGCACCAGCATGACCACTTTGTTTTTTCGAAAATGTGCGGAATGTGCCGGAATGTGCTAGACTTGTGCTACAATGTGCCGCAAACCGTTTTTAAATATATCAAAAAACGGAGCGGAAATGAGAAAAAACGTTTTTTGCACCAGCATGACCATTTTGTTTTTTCGAAAATGTGCTGTATGTGCCGGAATGTGCTAGGCTTGTGCTGCAATGTGCTGTAAACAGTTTTCAATTATCTCAAAAAACGGAGCGGCAATGAGAAAAAACCGTGTTTGCACCAGCATGACCACTTTGTTTTTTCGAAAAAGTGCTGTATGTGCCGGAATGTGCTAGGCTTGTGCTGCAATGTGCCGTAAACAGTTTTCAATTATCTCAAAAAACGGAGCGGCAATGAGAAAAAACCGTTTTTGCACCAGCATGACCACTTTGTTTTTTCGAAAAAGTGCTGTGTGTGCCGGAATGTGCTAGGCTTGTGCTGCAATGTGCCGTAAACCGTTTTCAATTATCTCAAAAATCTGAGCCGCTATCGGCAAAAAACGGATTTTTTTTTCAGACAGTCACAGAATTCTTTTTAAAATTGAAAAAGTTCAAAGTTACGTGCAGCGCTGACTTGTGCTAGGCATGTGCTACGTTGTGCCGCAGACCGCAAGTCCCGATCTCAAAAAACGGAGCGGCAATGAGAAAAAACGTTTTTTGCACCAGCATGACCATTTTGTTTTTTTGAAAATTTGCGGAATGTGCCGGAATGTGCTAGGCTTGTGCTGCAATGTGCCGCAAACCGTTTTCGATTATCTCAAAAAATGGAGCGGCAATGAGAAAAAAACCGTTTTTGCACCAGCATGACCACTTTGTTTTTTCGAAAATGTGCGGAATGTGCCGGAATGTGCTAGACTTGTGCTACAATGTGCCGCAAACCGTTTTTAAATATATCAAAAAACGGAGCGGAAATGAGAAAAAACGTTTTTTGCACCAGCATGACCATTTTGTTTTTTCGAAAATGTGCTGTATGTGCCGGAATGTGCTAGGCTTGTGCTGCAATGTGCTGTAAACAGTTTTCAATTATCTCAAAAAACGGAGCGGCAATGAGAAAAAACCGTTTTTGCACCAGCATGACCACTTTGTTTTTTCGAAAAAGTGCTGTGTGTGCCGGAATGTGCTAGGCTTGTGCTGCAATGTGCCGTAAACCGTTTTCAATTATCTCAAAAATCTGAGCCGCTATCGGCAAAAAACGGATTTTTTTTTCAGACAGTCACAGAATTCTTTTTAAAATTGAAAAAGTTCAAAGTTACGTGCAGCGCTGACTTGTGCTAGGCATGTGCTACGTTGTGCCGCAGACCGCAAGTCCCGATCTCAAAAAACGGAGCGGCAATGAGAAAAAACGTTTTTTGCACCAGCATGACCATTTTGTTTTTTTGAAAATTTGCGGAATGTGCCGGAATGTGCTAGGCTTGTGCTGCAATGTGCCGCAAACCGTTTTCGATTATCTCAAAAAATGGAGCAGCAATGAGAAAAAACCGTTTTTGCACCAGCATGACCACTTTGTTTTTTCGAAAATGTGCTGAATGTGCCGGAATGTGCTAGGCTTGTGCTGCAATGTGCCGTAAACCGTTTTCAATTATCTCGAAAATCTGAGCCGCTATCGGCAAGAAACGGATTTTTTTTTCAGACAGTCACAGAATTCTTTTTAAAATTGAAAAAGTTCAAAGTTACGTGCAGCGCTGACTTGTGCTAGGCTTGTGCTACGTTGTGCCGCAGACCGCAAATCCCGATCTCAAAAAACGGAGCGGCAATGAGAAAAAACGTTTTTTGCACCAGCATGACCATTTTGTTTTTTTGAAAATTTGCGGAATGTGCCGGAATGTGCTAGGCTTGTGCTGCAATGTGCCGCAAACCGTTTTCGATTATCTCAAAAAATGGAGCAGCAATGAGAAAAAACCGTTTTTGCACCAGCATGACCAATTTGTTTTTTCGAAAAAGTGCGGAATGTGCCGGAATGTGCTAGGCTTGTGCTGCAATGTGCCGTAAACCGTTTTCAATTATCTCAAAAAACGGAGCGGCAATGAGAAAAAACCGTTTTTGCACCAGCATGACCACTTTGTTTTTTCGAAAATGTGCGGAATGTGCCGGAATGTGCTAGGCTTGTGCTGCAATGTGCCGTAAACCGTTTTCAATTATCTCAAAAAACGGAGCGGCAATGAGAAAAAACCGTTTTTGCACCAGCATGACCACTTTGTTTTTTCGAAAAAGTGCGGAATGTGCCGGAATGTGCTAGGCTTGTGCTGCAATGTGCCGTAAACCGTTTTCAATTATCTCAAAAAACGGAGCGGCAATGAGAAAAAACCGTTTTTGCACCAGCATGACCACTTTGTTTTTTCGAAAAAGTGCGAAATGTGCCGGAATGTGCTAGGCTTGTGCTGCAATGTGCCGTAAACCGTTTTCAATTATCTCAAAAAACGGAGCGGCAATGAGAAAAAACGTTTTTTGCACCAGCATGACCACTTTGTTTTTTCGAAAATGTGCGGAATGTGCCGGAATGTGCTAGGCTTGTGCTGCAATGTGCCGTAAACTGTTTTCAATTATCTCAAAAATCTGAGCCGCTATCGGCAAAAAACGGATTTTTTTTTCAGACAGTCACAGAATTCTTTTTAAAATTGAAAAAGTTCAAAGTTACGTGCAGCGCTGACTTATGCTAGGCTTGTGCTACGTTGTGCCGCAGACCGCAAGTCCCGATCTCAAAAAACGGAGTGGCAATGAGAAAAACGTTTTTTGCACCAGCAAGACCATTTTGTTTTTTTGAAAATTTGCGGAATGTGCCGGAATGTGCTAGGCTTGTGCTGCAATGTGCCGCAAACCGTTTTCGATTATCTCAAAAAACGGAGCGGAAATGAGAAAAAACGTTTTTTGCACCAGCATGACCATTTTGTTTTTTCGAAAATGTGCTGTATGTGCCGGAATGTGCTAGGCTTGTGCTGCAATGTGCCGTAAACAGTTTTCAATTATCTCAAAAAACGGAGCGGCAATGAGAAAAACGTTTTTTGCACCAGCATGACCATTTTGTTTTTTTGAAAATTTGCGGAATGTGCCGGAATGTGCTAGGCTTGTGCTGCAATGTGCCGCAAACCGTTTTCGATTATCTCAAAAAACGGAGCGGCAATGAGAAAAAACGTTTTTTGCACCAGCATGACCACTTTGTTTTTTCGAAAATTTGCGGAATGTGCCGGAATGTGCTAGGCTTGTGCTGCAATGTGCCGCAAACCGTTTTCGATTATCTCAAAAAACGGAGCGGAAATGAGAAAAAACGTTTTTTGCACCAGCATGACCATTTTGTTTTTTCGAAAATGTGCTGTATGTGCCGGAATGTGCTAGGCTTGTGCTGCAATGTGCCGTAAACAGTTTTCAATTATCTCAAAAAACGGAGCGGCAATGAGAAAAACGTTTTTTGCACCAGCATGACCATTTTGTTTTTTTGAAAATTTGCGGAATGTGCCGGAATGTGCTAGGCTTGTGCTGCAATGTGCCGCAAACCGTTTTCAATTATCTCAAAAATCAGAGCCGCTATCTGTAAAAAAAGGATTTCTTTTATTTCTCATTGCCGCTCCATTTTTTGAGATAATCGAAAACGGTTTGCAGCACATTGCATCACAAACCTAGCACATTCCGGCACATTCAGCACATTTTCGAAAAAACAAAGTGGTCATGCTGGTGCAAAAAAGGGTTTTTTCTCATTGCTGCTCCATTTTTTGAGATAATCGAAAACGGTTTGCAGCACATTGCATCACAAACCTAGCACATTCCGGCACATTCAGCACATTTTCGAAAAAACAAAGTGGTCATGCTGGTGCAAAAACGGTTTTTTCTCATTGCTGCTCCATTTTTTGAGATAATTGAAAACGGTTTGCGGCACATTGCAGCACAAGCCTAGCACATTCCGGCACATTCAGCACATTTTCGAAAAAACAAAGTGGTCATGCTGGTGCAAAAACGGTTTTTTCTCATTGCTGCTCCATTTTTTGAGATAATCGAAAACGGTTTGCGGCACATTGCAGCACAAGCCTAGCACATTCCGGCACATTCCGCAAATTTTCAAAAAAACAAAATGGTCATGCTGGTGCAAAAAACGTTTTTTCTCATTGCCGCTCCGTTTTTTGAGATAATTGAAAACTGTTTACGGCACATTGCAGCACAAGCCTAGCACATTCCGGCACATTCCGCACATTTTCGAAAAAACAAAGTGGTCATGCTGGTGCAAAAACGGTTTTTTTCTCATTGCCGCTCCATTTTTTGAGATAATCGAAAACGGTTTGCGGCACATTGCAGCACAAGCCTAGCACAAGGCAGCACAATGTATAGTTTTTCTAAAAACGAAAATGTACATGCTAACTTCTCTGACATTACTTTTGCCTAATATTCGGCTATTCGGTCAGGGGGCTCGCCGAATATTCGGTATTCGGTATACTGCCGAATATACTATTCGTTGCAAGCCTAATGAAAAATATTACTTATGTCTAAATATGCAGACAAAAAAATAAAGTCTATCATGACCTCTAAAATATCATGTAAATATTATATCTTCGAAAATTTAAACAAGTTCTATTTCTCTTAAAATGCTTCTAATCTCGTCCGCGTGTACCGATTCCTTCGTGAAGAGATTAAAGTAAAATCCAGTAATTAAAGTATTCAACTGAGTCTAGATTAACTAGACTCGGAAGGAAGCAGTCAAGACAATATACTTTACCGAGAACGAAACCATTACAAAAAGGAATATATCATTTAAAAGCAGTTTTCCAATCTTATTTGCAGTGATTAAATGAAGAATTAAGTCTCTATCCCTTTCTGGGATATGCGTAGGATATTCTGTACCGGAAAGTGTTTAAATAAAATATGGTGTAATAATTCTCCAAGTGGTATTTCTGACGATACCGATAACTCAAAGTTGAAACCACAAACATTCTCACGTTTGTTTTAACATTAAGATTAACTAATATTTACAGTTCGTTATGATTCGCCACCGGCATTTCGCTATCACCCCGATTGCGGTGTTTGCGTCTGCGATAACGATACGTCAGAGATTTCATTTCACCACTAACTGAACTCAATCACACTAAGCACACATATGAAAGTATTGTAGGATGTTTTTAGCCACGACATGCGTTCTTTACATTTTTGAGAAATTAATGTGAGAAATCATTAAAATAACGACAAAAAAGAGACAAAAAAAAATCATTTACTTCTACAATATAAATGGATGAATTAGTCTATCGCTTTTCTCGTCATCTCAGCTACAAGACGTCCACTCCTGGACATAGGGCCTCCACCATGATTTTAATAATGGATTCACCGATCTGATAAGGGTCACTCTGGCTTCAAGAAAATCAATACAGATAGTGACAAATTCTGCCTTATTACAGACTTACAAATGGACGAAGCCAACACAAGAGATGATAATGTTCTCATTCTTCGTCGGCTACACGACCATGAACCTGCCCATGGGTGTGATAGGGCAAAAATTTGGTGGAAAACTTCCGATAATGATCGCTATGGGCACCAACGGGTTTCTGTCAATAATGACGCCTTGGTTGCCTATATTTGTAAGTATAATTATAACTACATTTTTCATGAAGCTTCTTAATATTCTCTGGGTATCATGAAGGTCCATTTCAAACAATTTACACAAAATTATTGAAGTGCTGTGTTCTGGAAATTATCCTTTAAAACTAAATTGGGGTTTCCCAACTTGTCTGGTACCCTTAAAGGGTTGTCTGGTCTAAGCCCCCTACCACTTGATGGTAGATGGCCACCGTTATCTATTATAGGTATATAAAGCAGCAACAGCAATAGCAGAATGTGTGCAAGTTGGTTGCTTACCTTGAGAGGATAAATTAAATAAGGAAAAGACATATCGCCGATATATAACATCACAAGTGCTGCTATTTCACGGTAGTCTTTACCGAGTTTTATTGCCGCTAGACGCTAATGCGTACTTATAATTTCTTGATTTCTGTACAAAATGATTCCACAATATTGACTTATTACACATACACATAATGTAACTATCAGGGTGGATGGTTGGCGGTTTGTGTTTGCCGGCTACTGCAAGGGGCCACCCAAGCGGCACTCTACCCTAGCATACATGCCATGCTGGGAAAGTGGACTCCGTTGAACGAGAGAGGACGTCTTAGTACCTACATATACGCTGGTAAAATAAATCGACCTTAACCACCCTTTGCAACATAACAGAAACCTTAAAAGTTTCAAAAAATCCCCCATTGATCAGCTCGCCATTAGCATCTCTATTAAAAGTTAAAATTGTTTGCCTGAGTTTGACAAACGACAAAAGTTCCCCTGTTTCAATGTAGAGAGATGTGGTAAAAACACGGCACACTGTCACCAACGCGCCCGCGTTTGCGCTTTTAATTAAAACCAAAAATTCACACTACTCACGAAGAGAATAGCCAATTTCGGACGCAACCGAATGGTCTGACCATATAACTCGACGCTCTTCGGAAGGCTTATTGCTAACTTGATGGTAGCTGGTTACCGTTGCTTATGCCCGGTTTACATTTCAATAAGTACGTAGCGAGTTAAGTTGCCTCATCGGCGAGTTAGTTGGTATTGTCGTTTGAACGCCAAAAGCGAGTTAAGTAGTAAGTTGTTGATTAAGTCGAGTTGAATATTCTATTTTTCGGCGAGTCCAGTGCGAAGTAGCCCCTCTCCCGCGTCTAGCACCCCGCCAACTTAACTGACCGGCATGTGAACCGGCGAATAGTCAGTACAGAATCATATTTGCTAACACTGGCCGCGGACACGTGCGATTTTTATTAGTGTAAAAATGAAATGGTCTGTTTATATTAGTACAAAAATACCTCAAATATTAGTGTTTGTTTAAATCAAAACGCAATAATCATCACAACTGGCTAGAGATGTAGCTATTATTAAAATTTTGAGGTTATGATATGTTATAACAACTGATTTCGGATCGAAGGAGTTTTTCTCGAAAATAAAAGAGAGACATAGTCTGGAAAAATAGTAATGAATTTGCTGAAATAATGAATTGCTGTTTTGGAGGCCCTTTGAGTCGAGTAAAACAACCGTTGACGTGACTAGGCAACTTATGACTACGTTACTACGTTGAACGCTACTTACTACTCGCTACTTATTAGTTAACTGACTGATTTCTTAACTCGCTACTGTACTTATTGAAATCTAAACCGGGCTTTAGGGACACAAGCAACTCTGGTGAGGATATTTTTTTTTTTATCTTAAACAGCTTCATGTTGGAGCTGAACAAAAATACATCAGCAGGAACTCTGTAAAATTTTTCTTCGTCCTCATTTCTTTGATGTAATTGTCTATTACCCGACGTGTTTAGCGCACCTTATCTTATATTATAATCACAGTTAACTCTTTAGCTATTCATTGAAATAACTCATAAGAACATTGCACACAGCTAATAGAACACAAAAGGACGCTATATCTCTTCTTGTATTAAAAGACAACATTTCAAAGGACTTGAGACTATAAGAAGCCACATGCATTTATATTTTTATGCACCAGCTCAGAGATAAAAGCATTATTTTTTAACGGCCACTGAGTGAAACACTGCTTAGCTCCGTAAATCACAACAGTTTCCTCTGAAGTCTTACTATTTCTTTGGGATGTTTTTAAGGTCTAAAAATTTGTCTTTTATGTATTGAAAGTATAAATTTGTGTATTTCAACCCTTAAGGGTTGAATTGAAGAATATTCGGAAGTGTAACTTTCTTGTTTGCTATTTCTATGTACGATTTTAGTTAGGGAATTTCGTATGTCTAAATTTTTCCCCACGTTCCGAATTCGTCAACCCTCCAAAGACGCCCACACATCTTGAACACTTTGGCGGTTGTTAAATTGTTGAAGAGCATAACAAGATAAAGTTTCTTCAATTCATGTAAATGATTATTATTCCAGCTTATACCTTTGAAGGACGTGTGAAATCGTGTTCAATTTAAAGTGTATAAATTTGAAACAGTGACTTTTAAAATGTATAATATGTACGCAAAATAAATAATCAATATTTTGGTAACGTTTTCTAAAATTACAAAAAAAAAATCAATTGCGGGGAAAGTTATTAAAACAAGTAAATTAATTCGTTAAAAGTTCACCGTTTCAAAAAGTTCTTTTAGTGCTCTGGTGAATGTAAATTAAGCTGCGATTAAGTTTTCATTTTAGAACTTTTCGAAATCTTACTTTAGATTGAGTTACTCTTTCACTACAAATGTAAAGAAAATATTTACGTTTCACCGAAAAGTTATAAACAATTTTTCAAAACGAAACATAGGATTGCCGGAGGATACGACGAATATTAAATTACTGTAAAGTTTCATCTTAATTCGTTCAATAGTTTTTGCGTTAAAGAGTAACATCCTCACAAACTTTATTAAATTTTGTTTAATTGAATAAAGCTAGGTGTCAAAATATGAGCTTCTTCATCATATCTTCATTCACTCTCCATTCATTCCTTCACAGCAAACATCTACTGTTATGCACTTGCCATGTGGTAAAAGTATTTCAGGACTATTAACACCAGAAACCAAGTCTCTATCAAAAAGTTTGTTTAAATAATCGCTTGGGGCAATGTGCTACACATTCTTAACCAGAACGTACCACTAAAATCTTTCGTCATAAATAAGGAAACCTATTTCCTGTGTAGTATATGCAGTAACTAGCATAGCATAATTCCAAAAACGCATTTCATATATTTGTTTTGACAGGGTCTCCGTTCGGAACCATCGTAGGCTTTCAAGTAGCCGGCCTCTTAGCGGGAAGTACTACATTTGGCTGGCCTTGGAGTTTCTGGATGTGCGGTGTTGCAAGTTTGCTCTGTTCTGTGCTGGTCTGGTGGTTGTGCGCGGCGACGCCTCATGATCATCCAAAAATTAGTCCGGAAGAACTGACTTACATCACTGGAAACGGAAGCGCCGATATTGTCCCTAAGGTATCCCTTAGATATATCTCTTCTTCTATGAAAGGAACAAATTTATTGAGGGGGGACTATCTATGTGATAATTTAGGCAATCTCATTGTAATTTTGGCTTTACAATTTTTAGGTACTGAATTCAAATGTGCGTTAATATTTGACCCCAACAATAACTAGCGTAACGATTAATCTAATAATATTTTATTAACAGTTAAATCGTTTAATTTTCTCCGATTGAATAGAAACGTAGAACGCCGTGGAAGCAAATACTCACCAGTAGACTGGTCTGGTGTTTGGTGATGTCACACGCCGGCAGTGCCATCGGTTATCTCTTCATGCTCACTCAGACACCAACTTATATGAGTAAAATTCTTGGAGTTAACATAAAAAATGTAAGTTGTATACATAGTAGTGTTACTTTATTTTCTTTTATCGTATTTTACATAAATTTCATTATATTTATTTTTTCAGAGTGGACTATACTCGTCGCTTCCATATATATCTATGTATTTCATGACTCTCTTATTTGGATATCTCGCTGATCTGTTTGCCAATAAAAAGATTATGTCTGTTACTAATATACGCAGAACAGCTAACACTATTGGTATGTGTTATACCCTATTTATGTGTATCGTTGGAAGGAGACCATTTTTTATGGCTGTTACTTTTGGTTACAGGCATGGTTGTGTCAGGTGGATTCCTCTTGATTTTCTGTTATTCGAATAACACAACAACAGCAGTTATAATGTTAATAGTTGGGCTCGGTCTTCACTCTGGAGTTCACGTTGGTTTTGTTGTAAGTATAGTAAATGCGCCCCATAAGTAACTGGAAGACATGATTTATTATTTTATTAAATATATCAAAGATGATGGATAAAACTAAAATAAAATCAATTTCTCTTGTAATTACAGAAAGAGTAAGTATGGGATTTTTATTCCTTGTGATCTGAGTAATGAACGAGATAAATTATTAACAATATATTTATAGTAATTTGGTGTTTAACATTGTGCCTACAGATAAACTATATTGACCTAGCGCCGAACTTCGCAGGGCCGCTGATGGGTATTGGAAACACAATCGGAAGTCTTTCCAGTCTAATCATTCCCGTTCTCGTCTCCAACATAGTGAAGGATGACATGGTATTATTACTCTTTTATTATGGGAATATCATTTATTATCAAATATATCTGAAGGAAGAATAATTTTAAATTTGAACGAAGATATCCTCGTGTAGATTAAATATTCCACTATTACGTATGCGATTTAGCACTGATACAAAATTAGCACTGATCTTTGAGTTCCTTATATTGAAATTATAATTATAATTTAGCCTTATCAGACCTTCAAGGGACCCACGGTCCTCAAACTTGACCCAGTGAGTACAGATATTTAAAAATAAAAAGAGGCTCATCAACAAAGACTTCATCATCACGTGAACGTTGAAGCTATTCAGCTTCTCGGTTTCACAAATTTAATTAGACGATTGAAAAGGACAAAATCTTTTGAATTCCCCTTATAAGAGACAAAAATAAATCGCGTTAGTGGACATATTCTTAGTTAATAATTAATTTAGTAACCTAGGTTAAATAAAAATTACTCTTTAATGTTGAAAGGATGTACTTTTCCAAATGTACCCTTAAAAGATTTGCCAACACGAATCTCCGATTCTATAGCAACCACGAGAGACGTGGACATTTCCATACGCAATTAATTTGCTTAATGTCAATCCTGACATGTTGCCGATCGTTCTTTATTTACATCATATTTTTTTCAGACAAATCAATTCAAGTGGCAGATTGTGTTCATCATAGTGATGGGAATACAGGCATTAACCAACTTCGTGTACGTCGTGTTCGCCAAGTGTACTGTACAGCCGTGGAATTTTTACGGTGACGTAGAAGGTAAGCATTTCGTTATGGTTATGATCGTGAAGTTCCATCGTGAATTGATCATTTCTAATCGACTTATGAAAAAAAAATGTTCTAATAAACCTATGCACCAGCATATTTATGCGTCTGGCCATTACAAGAAATTAATAGATTCGTCTTATAGAACAACTTTAGAATGGGATGAAATAACACCCTTTTTGTTTTGTTTTCAGAAACCAAAAAAGAGGACGCCAAAGCTGTAACCGAACAAGGCAAAGAGATAATTGTTTTAGTGGAAGAAGTATAACTGAGAAGATCCAGTTACGAAAGTGTCTAGTCATAGTAATTAGTGAAAAATTGTGTAGATTTTACTTAGATGCGTATGTCGCATACGCAAGACACAATGAGTTCTGCACTCATCGTCGGAGGAAACAACCATCTTTCCGAAGACTGAAAGATGTCACATGATGCCAGAATATATTCTGGCTGAGTCACCTCGTTTTAATTGTATGTTTTTTTGCTGTTCTTGTATTTATAGCTAACTGTACCTACTTACTATTAAGTAGAACGTCAGTCAGTCTGACATCACTTATCATATGATAGTAAATCTAAAAATATCGTCCGTGACTCCTAATTAGCTAATGTGTATACCATCAGGGAAAAGGAATGTTTATGAATTTAGAAGTCAGCTTATCAGTAGATGTTCCCCAAGGTACATTAGATCCAAAATGTTATTTAGTTCAATATATTGATATTTCACGAGAAAACTCTTGTGTAAAGAAGTCATAGTAAAATTAGTCAATTGGCATGAGGCCGTTGTAAATTAGGATAATTTTGTAAGAGCAATTTGTTAGTTTTATTGCTAATTAAGACAATTTTAATCAACAAATATACATGATAACTCTTTCGTTTATCCTATTAATTTATACAGTCCAATTTGTTAGTTTGGTATCATTCAGTACCAAAAGTTGATATAAGTAACGATTGCTGCTATCGGCACAACACTAGCTGACCACCGGGCGGTGATACTAGCTCGCTTCGGCGTAAACCCACAGGATGTACCGCCTATTACATAAACCATGCATCAATAATGAAAAATTACTTACATCATTAGAATAAATAGATTGGGATAGATAGCAGTACTAACCCAATTAATATTTACAACTATATTAATAATCATTTCAAAGATTAATTCATTAACAACCTTATCCTTATTCCTCAACCTTATCCGATTGTCGTTGATTAGGATAACAAATAATTAAAATTTCATGAAATTTACTCTCAAATAATGTCATTTATTAATGAATTAGTCAAAATAACTACATAATTATTAAATCACCCCAATACTGAGAATATATTGAACGTCCAGGTAGACTGACGAGATTCTCAACTGGATGGATGCACTCATAAAAAATAAAAATAAACACAATATTTTTGAATATTCCTGTTAATTCGCCGGTGTCAACTTTCTACGGCGGCAGTTGTGCGAAACTTTGTCCATAACAGTTGTTTGCTCTTCGACGACTGAAATTTTGAATTCCATCAGCATTTAATAAATATAAATAAATAATCGTGAACTGTCACGTGAACTATTGTGCTCTTGAATATTTTACGAAATTACTACCTTTTTGTACCTAATAGTGAACAAAAAGTGAAAGAAAACATAAATCACATTATAAAAACGACTCGGAAGTGTTATCTCCGCATAATTTAGAGGAAAATCGCGCAAAATCTGTGCTTATATTGCAAGAGTGACACTAGTATCCACAACTTGAATAATTTATGTGACAAGCATAAACTCATTTTTAAGCCAGTTTAATTTCCTGACGGCTCAGACCTGCATACAAAAATTTATCAAATGATTTATCATTATAATTTATCATTATCAAGATAGAAATCAGTCTTTAAAAATTTCTAATCCGCGTGTGATAATTTCAAGACGCGGTTGCTAAGGCCGCCATTGGTTGTCCTAGCGACGACATACGTCGCTAGGTCTCTTCCACTGCAGCATCCAATTGCAAGACCATCCTGTGACGCACCCACGTAACGACGCATGCGTCTTATTACCACAACAAGCAACCGTCATATTTTGACTTTTTTATGTTTTTAGTGTACATTTTAAGCTACTTTATCGTTTCTAAATTTATTTATTTATTTTCTTTGTTTTCTTTAAGCTATTCTTTTTAGTGAATGTTTTTAACTGTTGTGAATGCAGTCCGTCACCCAATCTTGTGATGGCACTTCGAACGCGACCCATACATGTACACAGTGCAACAAGCCATTCAAATCTTTGAAAGGCCTCAACATACACACCACAAAAACTCACAGGAAATGTATTAGCCAAAACAGTGCACCTTTAGACATCCATCCCATTATTCCGAGTGCGCCTACTAATGTAGCTCCATTCCACACTTATCTTAGCCATTTGAAAAATAGTATTCCCATAGTCAAAAGAATCCCTCGAGGAGCTCGAATAATCGTTGCTACACATTTGTCACAATTAATCCAGAAATGTTACATAAGCAATTGTACTCAAGACTGGCAGAACCTATTTTTATTTTCATACAGTACACTACATATAATAAAAACTGATGAACCGAATTCATCATTGACACAAAAGATTAAGAATAACTGTGCTGTAAGCTCTTCGCCTTCTCCCGCACCTCTAATCAAACATGATGCCCCTCGTAATCGCAACAAACTCATCGAAAACAAAATCTGTGACGGAGATCTTAAAGGTGCCGCTCGCCTTTTGTTCTCCAACGACGTGCTATCACCAGATACCCCTGACACCCTTCAGGCCTTACAGACAAAACATCCCCCAGCTCCAGTAAACCCATATTTTTTCGACCCACCAACAGCAGGGCAAACGTGCCTTCAAATTCAAAACAAAGATGTTACGGATGCCATTTTATCTTTTAAACCAGGTTCGGCTGCAGGTTTGGACGGAATCTCACCCCAACATTTGAAAGACTTAACATCGCATTCTGTGGGTGATGCAGGCGAAAATCTTGTAAATTCGATCACTAAATTAATCAACTTTATGTATTCCGGTAATGTCAATCCAGAATTTGTTCCCATTCTTTTCGGCGCGAACCTCATTGCCCTCACTAAAAAGGACGGAGGAGTGAGACCAATTGCCGTTGGATCAACACTACGACGTCTGGCCTCCAAAATTGCTGTTAGACATATTTTACCAAAATTAAATGCGGAATTTGAACCCGTACAGTTAGGCTTCGGTGTAAAAGGAGGGTGTGAGGCAGCCGTCCATTCCCTACGCTCTTTCCTAACTTACGGACAGCCTGACGTATTGCTCAAAATTGATGTCAAAAATGCATTCAATTCGGTAAATAGGGATACCCTGCTGACGGAAATAAAACAACATATACCGGAAATATACAATTATCTTCTTCTCAGTTACGCTGACCCAACAAAATTGTTATATCGTTCTAATGAACTGTCCTCGGAAGTAGGTTGTCAACAGGGTGATCCCCTTGGGCCTGCAATTTTTAGTTTGGCTATAAATCCGATAATCAAAAATTTAAATTCTAAATTCAACGTTTGGTATTTGGACGACGGAACCCTAGGAGGTGATGTGGATACTGTGTTTTCGGACCTTTTTTTAATCAAAAATAAATTTGAAGCCATTGGCTTGGAGCTTAATTTTAGCAAATGCGAACTTTTTATAAATAACTGCAACTTAAATTCAAATGACGTAAAAGAAAAATTTAACATTTTAGCTCCAAATATTAAAATAGTTAACAGTAATTCCCTTTACCTTTTAGGTTCTCCAATTTTTGATGAATCTTTTTCTGAATATATTAATAATTCAATTACTAAATTTCAAAATTCTGCTGACCGTCTCCTTGAAATTAGTCCACATTATGCACTTTGCATCTTAAAATTCTGTCTTTTCGTCCCAAAATTTATGTATGTGCTCCGTTGCTGCTCCTTTTGGAATCACCCAGATCTTTTGACACAAGTAGACGACTTAATCAAAATTAGCTTAGAATCGATTCTTAATATGCAGCTGAACGAGCAATCTTGGTCTCAAGCATCCCTACCCATCCGTCATGGTGGTTTAGGGATTCGCAAAATTTCCAGTGTCGCTTTACCAGCCTTCCTATCTTCTGTCTATAGTTCAGAAAATCTCATAAGCAAAATTTTAAGGGCATCTCCTTCAAATTTTGAGATTGCTGGCTTGGAAGAAGCTAGAAACGCTTTCTTAATTGCATGCCCAGGTCAAAATTTTCCAGTTTCTCCAAATTCACAGAGGAGCTGGGACGACATAAACTGCAAATTGACTTATGACAATCTTTTGAGCTGTAGTACAGGTTCGGCGCGTGCTAGGCTTTTGGCGGTGGGTGCACATGAGGCCGGCTACTGGCTTCACGCGTACCCTTCGTCAAATACAGGAACATTCCTTGAGCCGGACACGCTCCGAATAGCAACCTGTCTACGGCTTGGGGTTCCGGTCTGCGTTCCTCATAAATGTCCCTGTGGCAGTGATGTCGACAACCTAGGACATCACGGACTGTCATGCCAAAAAAGTGCAGGCCGCTTCTCAAGACATGCCGCACTTAACGATATCATACGCCGGTCCCTTGCCAGTGTCAAAGTGCCAAGTCTACTAGAACCGACTGGCATTGCAAGAGACGATGGCAAGAGACCGGACGGTATGAGTTTGATTCCATGGAAGATGGGTCGGGTGCTGGTATGGGATGCAACCTGTTCAGACACGCTGGCCCCTTCCCATCTACATGGAACCAACAACAGAGCTGGTGCGGCTTGTGAAGCGGCTGAAAAAGCTAAAGCATGCAAATACAGGGGTCTAGGCTCCGAATATGATTTTGTCCCATTCGGTGTCGAGACCCTTGGTCCGTGGGGTCCTAGCGCTATAAGGCTTTTTAAGGAAATAGTAAAAAGGTTAGTCGACATCACAGGAGACCGAAGAGCTGGCAGCTACCTCGGACAAAGAATTAGTCTAGCTATCCAAAGGGGGAACGCTGCCAGTATCTTCGGAACCTTGCCTAAAGGGACTCCTTTTAATAATATATTTTAGTTTTTATATTAAAATTAGGATTATAGTTTATATTAGTTTATTATAATTATAGTTTTATTCTTTATTCTTATAAATATAAAATATAAATATAATATATAAATATAAATATAATGTCGTGTGGAAACCGAACAGTGACATTTACTCGTATATTTGCGTTTGGAAATAGTTTGTAAAGCGCTGCCTCTTGGATTTATCATTGAATTATGATTTAGCAAGAAAAGCATCTTACGTTTCTGTTTAAGCTAATCAACAACTTAACTAATATACCCTGTTTATTGTCAAAATTATGTCATTTTATTATGTCTGCGAAGAGACTACAAGAAATAAACTTATTTTGCGAAAATCCTTGTTCCTTCTAATCTGGGCCATTGATACATTTGAACAGAATTTTCTGACATGTCGTTTTCATTTATGATTGAGGTATGGTACTTGTGATAAATATAACTTGTCACTGTATCGTTTTCGAATGCGACGATGTTCGCTTTGTTGGTGCAAATTTTTTTTTTTGACGAGGAGTAATCCGCTTACAGATCCTCGCTGGCTAGATGGCAGGAGTATGTGGGGGTCGCCCAGCGCCTGATCATAGCGGCACTGGGAATACCCACTAAAACTCCCCGGTGTCTCCTTGCCCTTTGAGCGGGGTGGACCGAGCTCTGCCGAACTCCGATCCACCCCAGAGAAGGAAATTGGTCCTTACGTTTACAACATTTCAACAGAAATAGCATTCCCGAACCTTCAATGGCTTGTTTACAAATCTTGTTTACGTTCTATGGTAGATTCGAAATACATCGAGGCGTTTGGCGCCAAGTGTAAATAAGAGTGCGACCGGTTAAAGAAGTTAGTTGTGCGACAACAAGCGATACTAAAGCGGCTCTTCGGAGCTTTTGCGACAGTAAACCGGCGACACATTAAGGGAATCATTGACGACCTTTGACAAGTTTGACGGTTTCATCGGACAAGTTCGGTGATTTTGGCAGTCATCTTGGTTTGTGAAAATAAATCGTTTCTTTCGCTCATATACGGCATTAACACTCACCCCGCACGTAACAGCATAAAATGGAGGAGCTAATAAGTTTGTTTTGTACATATTATTATTATTGTCTAGTAAATTTAGTAAAATCGTTTACTTCCCCCATAGGATAGGCAGAGCCTAGCGCGGTGGACAAGCTGTGACATATAGACATTCAACGTTTTTAAAGATGAAGTGAAAGTAATAATAAATGTTAACCGGCATACATAGTAGTTTCAGCCTCGTCATAAGATGGAGCGCAAAAAAGAAAACAAAACCTTTTCACAAGAAAAGTTACTCTATGATACTCATTATTGTCAACTCGTCTAATTAGTCTACATACGAAGTCTCGCATATTAGGGACAAAAAATCGTATAGCTAATTAAAAATTCTTATCCCATTGCTTCCATCTTATAATGTTCTACTTTGTTAAGTTTTTTGATAAATGTAGATTTCAATAAATATATTGCGTAATACTTTAATATACATATATCTACTCTACAGTTTTCATAAAATAGCACGGTAGGTAAGCCACTGATTGAATCCACTGACTTACTCGTATACTGAGAAATTTGTGTATAGAATTTATCATGGACTTTGCTAATAAAAATAAAATAAAAAATAAAATAAATCTTTATTTGCGCGAACACATGTTTACAGGATTTTAATTTGTATTACAGCAGTTACAGTACAAAGTATGTTCTACCCGCCAAGGGCATGCAAATATTTGTGTTTAATTGTTGGTAAGCTAATATATTAATAAAGGAATTAATGTTTCTTATTATAAAATTCTTTAACATCATAATAACAACAATCTAATAACCATTTTGTTAATGTTCTTGCAAATTTAGGATCCGGCAATTCTTTTATATTATTAGGTAGTTTATTGTATGTTTTAATTGCCATAACATAAACATTTCTATTAAATAGTTCTAATCTACATTTTGGTCTTTGCAATAAATTACCTTGTCTAGTTATTTTGGTTCCTATTTCGTTATTTTCGACAAAACAGTTCGGATATTTTCTAACAAATATACACAACGTCTTTATATACAAGCAAGGTAAGGGAAGTATATGTAACTTTTTAAATAGTGGCACACAACTCTCCATACAGCCCACGCCACATATTGCTCTGATGCATTTTTTTTTGGGCCCTAAAAGCTCTTATTATTTCGACAGAGTTACCCCATACCAATAAACCGTATGTCAAAATCGAAGAAACGTAACCATGATAAGCAGTGATCTTTGATGTTTAGCCATGGTAGCTAAACATCAAAGAATTTGATTTAAAAATTAAAACGAAACGGATAATACCTATAAACAGCTATCAAATATGGAAATGAATTTTTCATAGTTGGTATTCTGAAATTTCACCTCCAGCTGTCTGAGAATTTCCATAACAGAAGCCTAGGTGTTTGTTTCTGGGTCAGATGTAATCATGTGCCTTAGTTTCTTGTTCATGTTTCCCTGCTATTATCATTGTATTTTTATTATATATGCCACCGAATACGTTGGGCGGAAATGTCATTCGTTGTCCACGTTTAATCCACACTTGATTCTAGAAGCACTTTTGATCACCACATGTAATTAATAGTAAACAAGTAATATAAAATATTAAGCTATGTTTATCGAGTTTCTGAATCTTTCAAACAGAAATATCTTCGTCTTTCCTTGGGTACTGCATCATGACATTTCCCATAGGCATGGTCTGCCAAAGGTGGGTGGAAAGTTGCCGTAGCAAATAGTCTTACTATTAAATGCTGTCGTTTCAATCCTGACACCGTGGTTAGCGTTATGCAAAAGTCGGTATTCAGATTAATTTTATTGTTCTCATCAGGGTAAAAATGAAAGTATGACAGCATAAGCTATATGAATAAACAACGATCATTTATAAAAGATAAGTAAAATGAGAACTCGAAATACTTAGTCAAGCAAAGCTCAAATGAACGCTTACATACCCATTACGCGGAAAAGTTTCTGTGTATACCTCAGTATATATAATAATATATAATTGCAGGAATTACTTTCGGTACTGTGACAGCTTTCCAAATAGGAGTCTCTTCGCCGAAAGCCGATGGAGCTGACCGGCTATCTTCTGGGTAATCGGTGTAATATGCCTCTTCGGTTTCATTCTCCTTCTGAACATAAGACTATAACAGAACCAAATGAGATATATTGACGACTCAAAACGGTACATATTTGTTTTTCCTTTATCTATATTTAAAAAAGTTCATATGAACTTTGAATCTTAGCATCGCATAAAACCGATATTATATAAAATGTTTTTAATATAACTCCTAAATAGCTGGACCGATATTGATGATTTTTTTTTTAGTGTTTAAGCGAGTCCTAATTATTCATTTGTATTCAAGCAGGACAACGTCGGCTGGGTGCGTTGTAAGTAATATAATTTATTTATTTGCATACAGATCCATTAATTTTTATAACAAAGGGCGATAAGCATAGCAAAAAGAATAACTTTTACAAAAGTGTACAAAATAGACACACTCATACAAATTACAAACACAGTTAAAAGTCTGATTTGACTAATAAATTAATAATTTCACTTGTTTTATTTTGTTAATGTAGAAACCTCAAGTGCCATGGAAGGCGATTTTGACATCGAAACCCCTCTGGACAATATTTGCTACTTACAGCGTAGGTGTCGTTAGTTTTTTCGATATACATGTATTACATACTTAAATTCAACATCAAAGACGTAAAAGTTAAACTAAGTTTTAACTAAGTTTTATAACAGCACTTAGCAGTCGTGTCAGAAGGACTGCGATTATTATGAAGCAGCTACGTAATGTCGCCTCTGCAAAACTGCTCAAAATGACATACCTTGCCCTGTGTCAATCTCTGCTGACATACTGCTTATCCAGCTGGGGTGGCGTCGCCAAAACTCGTATGTTGCAACTAGAGCGAGCACAGCGCTGCGTGCTCAAAGTCATGCTAAAAAAGCCCCGACGTTACTCAACCGCGAAGTTGTACTCTGATGCTAATGTTTTGAGCGTTCGTAAACTATTTGTTCTGGCCTCAGTTCTTTCCGTGCACTCGAAAGCTTTACGAGCCAAAGAATACGAGAACCGAGCCAGGAAACGAGTTTTTAAGATACCATTACCAGCAGCGAAGTCAATGTTTGGAAGACGCTTCGGCCCCTATCTGCCAATCTATATTTATAATAATGTGGTTAAATTATGTCCCATTAAATCTTGCTCAGTAGCGGAATCCAGAATCAAACTTGGGTCCTGGTTGACGGGACTCTCATATGAATCCACTGAAGAACTCCTAACCAACGTACACTGACTCATTGTTTTGCAAGCACTAACTACGCACTCACACCAACACACTTAATCGAGCAATAGTACTTATAAGAACTGTTACTTGGATCACAAGTCCTTTGTTTTTTAAAATTGTAATTCTCATAGTACGGGACCCCACGATACAGGCTTGCCTAGTGTGGGGACCGGGGTTTATTCTAGAAAGTGTAATGTGATATGGTCTTTAATAAATTATTTGAATTTTGAATTTGAATTAATTAAAATGGACCTATTATTACTAAGTCAGCGGTCTGCTGTTGCCAATATCTTCAGCTTCTTTTCCGGAATTATTTATGGGTGGCTATCAGATTATCAGATTATGACTCTTAAGACAGCAAGTACTATAAAGCAACTATGTCTAAGCTAAATTAAATATTTTTAAATACTTTTTATATGTTACACCTATTTCTTTTGTGTCAATTGACGAACCCTTTGGATGAGTGGTTGGGGTGCTTGCCTTAACGCTCTGTTCTAGGGTTCTCGGGTTCGATTTCCGGCTGTGATCTGATTTATTTTTATTTTATTTTAGTGAATACAAAGTCACACAGCACTTATTATCGACTAATAAAATACAAGTAAATACATATGTATGATTTAAATCTTAATGCCAATAACGGACTTCCTTTTTATCTTAAAAATAGATATGAACGTGATAATTAAAAACATTAAATAAAATATGTATTAAGAAGAGACGTATGTGTAGTGTGTGTGTATGAGGTGCGTAGGTGAGGAATACTGTTATTACCTATACTGTTTTATACTGTTATTATATCACAATAGTGTTATTATGTTATATAGAACGATTATTTATACATTGACCTTTGGATATTCATTGTTGATAACTTTTATTAGCTCATTCCTAAATACTGCCTTTTTAGAGTTGAATAAATCTAAAGATGCATATCTTTTATTATAACTTCTGTGCATTCTGCAAACTATAGAATATTGGGCATAATTAGTATATGACGTAGGGACATGGAATAAAGGAGTGTGTCTTGTTCTAACAACAGGAGCACGCAGCTGGAGGAAAAGAGGCAGTTCAGGGCTATCAATAACTCCGTTGCAGACATTGTATAAAAATAGCATATCCAGAAGGGAGCGTCTATTTTCAAGTGTCATGAAGCCATGAAACAAATTAGATTCAGCCTTGTTTACGCACCTGTGACGTTTCTTGTAGTTAAGGTGCTTTAAAAATTTAACCTGCACTTGTTCAATACTTTGCACATGCGTCTTGTACTGGGGATTCCATATATTACTGCAGTATTCCAGGTTGCCTCTGACATAAGCATAGTACAAGACCTTTAAACATTCTGTATTTGAGAAAGCTTGACACGTGCGTAGAATGAATCCCAAGTTTTTAAATGCTTTATTAACAATTAATGCAATATGTTCGGAAAAGGTTAATTTAGTGTCTAATAAAATGCCTAAATCCTTAACTAATTTAGTTTCATTAATTTTTAAACCATTAATTTTATAACTAAATGATTATTTGTTAATTTTACGAGTGAAAGCACATTTATTCACATTAATACTTATTAAATTTCGTGAAAAGATTTGGAAAGTAGTGGCAGGGCGTACGGCGTTTCGCAGTCATTTGGGCGGCCCGTCTGGCGTCAGTAACCACCCCCCTTACATAAGACCACCGTGAAATAACAGCAAATGTGCGCTGTTGTGTTTCGGTGAGTGATTAAGGGATTGCCAGAGCCCATTTCTCTATCTTCCTCCTAATCCCTTATCCTTAATTCTACTGTAGTCGGCGGCGCATTTGCAGCAGCTTTGGCGTTGCTTGTGTTATAGGCGACGGTAGCCACCTACCATCAAGTGGACCGTCAGCCTGTCTGCCGACCTTAACATTAAAAAAACGTATATACTTGAATGTTGATTTTTACAGTAAAAGAGTAAATCTATACACTAAATTACAAATAAAGGTTTATACATATAAACACAATATTGACAATAGGTAGGTATACAATATTATCTAGTCATATCCATAACAAACTTTCATTCGAAAATTATTAATGCGCGCAACTTCCGTAACCTGAACTCAATTAAAAAGTCAACACAATTAAAAAGTGTCTGACAATCTCTGCTGATTTAAAAAAAAATGTAGCTCAAATTAGTCAATCTGTTTGTTTATTTCTGGTAACATTAATTTCAAGCCGCCAGCCGTCGTGTGTCTCATACATCCTTAACTCTGACGTCTGCGATGAGTACTGGATTTATATTGACTTTTACAATATAAAGGTCGACAAGCAGACTGACGGTTATAATCGCGTCGCCTATTAATGTGAGTGCGCCGCTGATCTTAGTGGGTACCACAAAGAGTAAGGGACTCCGAAAGCAATAAGAAAGTGAGCCCCGGCATCCCTTTGGTACTCGCTCATCGTAACACAACAATGTCTTTTGTGTATTGACTTATTGTAAGCATTGAACTTAATGTTCAATAACTTACTTCACGTTCGACCCTGGGGAAATGGCCATTTATTATGTCATATAACAATCTCATTAATTAGGGGATTGGCTATAGACCTACAGACCTGTGTAAATAGATAGTGGAGTCAATCAATATATTATTAATGCGAAAATGAGCTTTGTTTGTTTGTTACTCAACCGATCATCCTGAAATTTTGCATACACGTTCATCCAGAAGAAAATTCTGTTCCGGAAAGATCATCTACAAATAAAAATAAACCTTCAACGCCTGACAAAAATATATGAGCAATAAAGATTAAATAAACGTTTCAACGTGTAAGAAAAACAGGCACAGATGCTAGTTTTAATTGCTAATTTTACATATTTGAAAAACTAAAAATAGTTATAAAATTCGTCTTTTAAAGCTTTGGTGTAGATCGCCTTTAATGCGGAGTCAGGTCTCTCCTGTTTTGTACTAGCAGCACACATCTCAACAACTGATTCGTATTGTTAATAACTCTTTTATTTTTTAATTAATTTTATTTCAGTAGAAACTAGGTTTTTTTTTTCTTTTTTAGAGTTCCGTACGTCCGAATAAAAAACGGAACCCTTATGGGATCACTCGTGTGTCCGTCTGTCCGTCCGTCACAGTCAATTATCTCGGAATCTACTAGACCGATTAAGTTGAAATTTGGTACACATATCAATTTCTGTGACCCAAACGCAGAGGTGTGACGTGAATATATGAAATCTGTATATGGGAGGTCATTTTTGGGGGAAGGTGGAAAATTAAATAACTGCATCGTGTGACATATCAAATGGAAGGTCTTGTTGTCAAGATCTTAAATGTATTTTTATTTGTGATTTTAAAATATATAGTTTCCAAGAAAATAGACGAAAATTGACCCCCCCCCGTATCTCCGATACTACTGAACCTAAAATTTTGAAAAAAAAAATACAGAAATCAGTTTTCTACTTATAGATTATAGAAAAACCTATAAGAAGTCCATGATATTAAAATAACATGGTAAATCACTCAATATTGTGCGTAGATTAAAAAAAACATGATAAGTAACGTCTTCACGCGAGTTCAACTCGCACTTGTCCAGTTTTTATTTGCACTTAATTATAAATTAACTACATGGACCTACTTACAGCAGCACCCTATCACAGCACGGAAATATGTTCGTGAAATTCTGCCTGTATTTTTTTCTAATGTTGTCACGGATGTGGGAAGTGGGTTATGAATGTTACTTAAATCTATAATAATATTATTATATTTTGTATGTTTGTAATGAATAAACTCAAAAACTAGTGGACTGATTTTAAAAATTCTTTCACCTATAGAAAGCTACATTATCAGCTCCCCTCTCCCTCCTACATACAAAATTTCCACGAACAATATTTTATAAAGAAACGCGGACGAAGTCGTGTGCAACAGCTAGTATATAACCTTGTATCACACAAACGTTTCTTTTGCTGTTTTTTTGATGTGAAACATCTATAGGCGCGGGTGAACCTGATTGATAGCGTGGCGACGCAGTCCGTGGCGACGCGTCACCACGCTATACGACAGTCTATGGTGATTGTTGTTGTTGTTGTGACAACTTGAAATAAATATTAAAATTTTTGTATTCAATAAAAATAAACGTTAAATAAGTAAATAAATAAATCATCATTTTATTTCACTCGATGTTTCATATCTACCAGGTGTCCCATGACGGCTTGTTTTTTTTTATCAACAAAACGTTTTTGTGTCATGTATATACAGAGAACTTAATAGAACTGCTTCTGTCGCTCCGACAGGTGAGCGTCCTATATGCGCGAGAGGAATCAACAATGCAACTGGATTATAACAGTTACAAAACACAAAATTTATTGTTTTTATGGTGTTATGTACTCAGGTGGTTGTGTAGTATTTGGCATATTAATGGCCAGACAATCGGAGTGGTAATGATTTACAAGTCTCTTTGAAAATCCCAAAATGGTTTCGTGAATACTACTCACCATATCCAACTAAAAAATAAGTAGGTATTTTTAATAAGTTTAAGATCATTTAATAATTTTAATTAAGGTGACAGGGTAAGGGTCCTCAAAATGTCCTTGCAAGACTGAATTCGCTGCCGCCGCGCCGCAACATCGCTAGTCACAGCCACAAATGTTTATGCCCTTAATAAATAGGTAATGATTTAGCACCGATGCTTTGGTCTGATTTCCTATGTTCGAGGTTGTGACAAAATAAGTTCAAAGTCAATTTAAGATCAATATGCTATCAATGTTATTTATTTCCTCTTAAGGCAGTACTTTTAGGGAGTAATTATTTGTACGAATCGAGTTTATTTCCCCAGAGCACAATCATTTATGTGAAGGGTACGCGTGTGTGTAGGCGGAAATCAACACCGATATTTACTTCTTTTATAACCAATTTCTAAACTACTTAAATTGGTAGCATTTGTAGTAGCGAATTTATTTGCGCCCAATTATCTAATTTAGGAAATATCTTTGCAATTTTTAGCTAAAATTAAGATAAATTATGGCAAAGATAAGGATGGTCTAAGTTTAAGATTACAGTATAAAGTAGCTAATGAAAAATGATCAATGTCGCTTCTCGCCGCATAGGACTTGGGTTGAATTTAGACAAGACGACAATCATGCACTACGAGAATATTCTCTCAGAACCTGTTTGGGCAGGAATTTGGGACAAGTAGGCAGGAACAACTTTGACAAAAAGTTTGACGGAAGAATCCGGCTGGGTTGGGCTGATTCGGGAAACTGTTCTCGTCACCACTGCCGCAATGTCTGAAGTTATGTAATCTGTGCATCCTGTCAGTGATGATGTATGGTGCCGAAACGTGGTCTCTCACGGCAGGACTGATCCACAAGTTTAAAGTGGCTCAGCGAGTTATACTCGGAGATTCTTTCGTGGATAGAACCACGTGAAGATTTGTTAGAAAATCTTTGTGCAGTGAAAACGGCGCAGCGGACGGGAAATGTTCAATCGAACAATGTTCAAATACAATGTCTTGTTAAAATTTTGGCGCAGCGATCACGGCTTTAGTTGAAATTAATGATGTGCTGTAACTCTTGGTAACAAGAAGATTCAGGCCGTGCCGTCTCTTTGTAGGTTAAAGAACTATTTGCCCAAATTCACATTCACACCACACTGCAAACCTAGACCTTAGCTGGGCTATCGGAAAGTTGTCAATAGCTACGTGCCCTGTGGATATATGTATTTATATTTCCACTGTATATGTATTTGCTTATTAATATAGCTATGTAGTGTTCTTGAATATCAATAATTAAATTGTGTGTGTGTTTTTGTGTGTCAGAATCACTTCCCACAATATTAAAAAGCTCAAGGATGGTGTTGCATTGAGCTGTTTAATAATTGTTATCTTTTTATTAAATAACCATCCACTAATAATTTCGAAAGAATATACAGTTTAAGTAACTAATAAAAGCGTTTACTTATAGAAATGATAAGGAAGTTTATTTTAGATAATTATGCCATAGACTAATATTTTAAAAATTCAAAAATACTTACTCACCTTCTTACAATAGATGAGCATATTCAAGATCTCTCAATCTTGAATGAACACCTTAAATAGATATTTCGTATTATTTCTCATAATATATTGGTCGGGGAAAAGTCTTTTTCCATCGATTCGGATCTCTACTGCCAACAACTAAGAGATTAAAACAAGAAGTTGAGAGAAAGCGGCCGGAATTGATCAATAGAAAGGATGTGGTCTTTCATCACGACTATGCTAGACCACACACATATTTAGCCACTCAGCAAAAATTAAGAGAGTTTGGCTGGGAGGTGTTAATGTATACCGCCATATAGCCCTGATCCACTAAAACTTTAGATTTCTAGTCTTATCATTAGTAAAGGAAAGGTAAGAATACATAATTATGGCGTAATAGCAAAATTTACATAACTATGTCCTCTCTGGCAATATCATCTTTGATGTGGACCGTAGCGTTGGATGAGAATAAAGGGAACTGTAGTGATGTCTCAACGCCATTACAATTGGCCCGTTTGGTGAATATCTTCGTGATAATGAATGTCGACAAGAAAATCGAGTGCGAATACGGAAAAGTTAACACTGACGAAAATAAAGATGAATGTGGTGCGTAGCCAATTGAATTATAATTCACATGAGTTGCTTATGGTTATTTTGTGATCACAGCACATGTTGTACGAGTTAGATTATTTTATGATACAGGAAGGTCACTTAATGGTAGGATATGGATAATAATAATATAAGCGTAAAACATTGTATAAAGGATAGAAAGTTAAAAAAATTGCGCAGTATTTTGCTTGAATTTACGAAATAGGTTCCAATTGCAGTGAATTTGATTAATTTTAAAATACAATTAATCACTAAAATATTCATCTGGAACCATTAAAATACTTTTTCAATTCTGATATTACTTGCATTTTTTTTTTCAAATTAGTGTAGTTAGCTAATAGAACCACGCCCACTTTGCGCAAATTCGTTCATTATAGGAGTAGAAATTTTGTCTACCATTGATTCCCATAATTTTGGCAATGTATAATTTTTGATTTCGTTTAGGCATTAGAAAATACTATTATTACAAAAACACATTGGAAATAAAACAAGTATGTTGGTATGTTTATTCCAGACGGCGAAGTGATCCCGAAGTATGGTTATGGCGTACGCCACATTCAAGTGCTGCTGATGTTCTTCTCGATGAGCGTCGGATTTTTAGCAAGAGGACATCTGGGCGTCTCTATCGTCGCCATGACTTACTCTCAAAAATCAGTGAAGATAGAAGACAACCTTTCGAAAGAAAGCAATGTATCCTCAATCTGCAATTTAGTCAACAGTACCGAATTAATCAATGGGACTATAGAAGAATTAGCTAATTTTAACTTGAATGAATCTTTAGCAAATAATGGAACTGTATATAATGATATAAACGAATTTTCTTCTGATGACAATGCAACGTTAAGTTTCTCGAATGTGAATAGGGTAAGTTTATAACGACAGGTAATAGCGAAATTAACTTCTAAAATAAAATTACTCATATTTGAGGGGTTTCAGAAACATAATGATGAAGCAAAAAATGCGGAAAATGATTATTTTTTTGTTATCACACCGTCGCACTATATTATGTAATATTTACATTAGTTATTTAGTTTCAGTGTCAATGAAGATTCTTAATTATATAAGTTGTGATAAGCTCTTGCAAATGAATATTATTAATTCGTTTTGTTTTTATTAACAAATTGAAATTATTTCTTGTTATAAATACAATAAATATTTAGTTTTTTAATGTTAGGTTTTTGGGGAATAGCCAGTATCTCTATTACCAACGGTTGCACCATCAAGCGGAGGAAGTAAATTAATTTATGTTGGTGATATTATTTAATACTAAATGTTTAAACGAAACTGAACAAGAGTAGAATATTGAAAATGTATTGTAGCTTTTGAAAATGCGTGTGGTTTTTTTCTTTATTTTTATTAATAATTAAAATACTACATTTGACGAAATTTGTCTGATTACGTATAAAAATACTTAGGAGAAAGCCAACGAGGAAAAATATTATTATAATTTCTCATTACTATTTGTGTTCTAATGTGTTTCATATGTTAAATCCAGAGATACCATTGGCAGTCTTCAGTTCGAGAAATGGTATTAAATTCGTTTTTCATTGGGTACTGCATCATGATGTTCCCCATAGGAATGGTGTGCCAAAGGTGGGGTGGAAAGTTACCGTTGCAAATAGCCTTACTGTTAAATGCTATCGTTTCATTCCTGACACCGTGGTTAGCGATGTGGGTAAGTTGTTAACAGCAATCATGAGGTTATAAGGATAAATTAAGTTTTTTTCATTTTCCATTCCTAGTGTTGTTTTCATTTAAAAGAAGTTAATGTTGTATTTTACTGTTTTTTTAACCCCACTACCAATCTAAAATATTGGTTTAATAATTTTCATTGAATGTAGAAACTAGATTTAGCGCATTTTAAAGCTCCTTATGCGCATGACATAGTACAAAATAACTTTAAGTAACTGTGTAAGTAAGCACACGTTTTGGTTTTGGTTTAGTGACCATCTGGCATCAAAGTGGACAACAAACGAGGATCTTATCTCACAAGAACCAATGACTGTCTGCATACAAATGCCAGGCCGTATGTTCTAAGTTACGATGTCTGATTAGCAAAAGTTTTCATATTAAATTTAACAAACAAGACATTGTACTTAATACAAAATATTTTTTTTTTGCGCCAATTTTCAGGGAGGATGGAAAGTGGTCTGTTTCTGCCGCATTCTTCAGGGTCTCTCGCAAGCCGGCTTCTTTCCCGCCACCCATGAATTATTGGCTGCATGGGTGCCCTCGAGCGAGCGAGCTACTTACTCTTCCTACGTGTACGCAGGTTAAGTTTCAGTGTTTCGCTGCTATTTCAATTTTTTTGTAATGAAAAAGTCTGATAACCTATCTGGCTGAATGGTCATCTGCTGTTACGGTAGACTCAAGATCGAATCCCCTTGGATTAGATATAAATCGTCATTTCCTTTAACGACGAAAGAGTCACAATCAAACAAGCTAGTTCTTAAAGACTTGCTTTCCCGAAATTCGATTTAGTTAGTTTCACTCGGATCGCATTAAATATTTTATAGTAGAAATAGTTTCTTGAGTTTCGGATATAAATTCTAAAAGGTTGTAGACTTGTGGTTAACGCTCCACTAGAGAATTAGGTTCGGAGGCTATTAGAAACCCACTTAAGAAGAGGATCGCTGTAATACTGGCAAAAAGCTCTTAATTACGAGCTTAGTTTAAAACACATTTACATACAAAATTAACTATTCATTGCAGGAATTACTTTCGGTACCGTGACAGCTTTCCAAATAGGAGGTCTCTTCGCCGAAAGCCGATGGGGCTGGCCAGCTACCTTCTGGGTAATCGGTGTAATATGCCTCTTCGGTTTCATTCTCTTAACTGTCTTCGGTGCAGCTACTCCTTCTGAACATAAGACTATAACTGAGGCAGAAAGGAACTATATAATGGGACGTATTGATAACAAACCAAAAAAGGTAACATAATTTAAAAAAAAACTAATTTAAGCAGATTTTAACAATTTAATTTATATCTACTATGAATTTTCATGTGTAGAAGGCGCAGGTCCCATGGAAGGAAATCTTAACTTCAAAACACATTTGGGCTACGTTTGCTACACACAGCGCTGCAGTAGTCAATTTTGTGTTTTTCTTCACACAAGTCCCAACATACATGTATTACATACTTGGGTTCAACATTAAAGACGTGAGTTAAGTCATTCTTTAATTAAAATAAATCCATTTAATGTTACGAAAAATAAATTGGCCGTATTTTATTTATAGAGCGGACTTTTGTCTTCATTGCCATATATCTTCAGCTTCTTTTCTGGTATCATTTTTGGACAACTATCAGATTTCTTTACGAATAAAAAAATTTTGACTATTAAATCAGCAAGGATTATAAGCAACTGTGTATGTAAGTTAAATTAATTAGTAAAATCAAACATTTTAGTAACTAATGCAATAAAGTTCTAATTAATAACTTTATATAAATTAGTTAAAAGATTGTGTTCCTAACGACTTATTATTAAATACTAAAAAATGTCTAATTAACAGTTTGATCGTTTTCTTTTGTAGCTCAAGTTGGTCAAGCTATCTGTCTAGTTCTTGTAACGTTGACTTCGAGCACTTCTATGGCTATTGTGTGTCTCATTACCACATTAACTTTGAATTCTGCAATGAATACTGGATTTCTGGTAACACAATCACATTCTAATTCAATATCTTCATTTTCTTTTGCATTGAGAAAAGAAATATTGATTTCTCAAGATATTATTTCAATTGTTAGTGACTTCTTTTACTTTAATCATACTTCAAATACCTTCAGTATCAAATTCAGTACTACAGTCTACTTAAGTCATAGATTAAAGTTGATCTTGGTTTATCCTTCGTTTGCTACTGCGACACTAATTGCTTTATTATGATTTGATTATATTTTTATGTTCTTTAGATAAATTACATGGATTTAGCTCCGAACTACAGCGGTACGTTGATGGCAACTGGTAATACTCTCGCAAATATATTCGTGCAGTTCCTGCCACTCTTATTTTCTAATATTGTTACTGATATGGTAAGTTAATAAGTTAATGTATCGGTGCATTTACGATATACTCGCTTCGTTTAAACAATTATGTCTAACTTAGTTTTAAAGCAATAAATATAATGATTAATAAGTATTTACGATTTGAAATCGTATTTCTTTTTGCGACATGGCTGCTGCGTAAATTAAACATAATAAATAAACATATTCTTTTTAGTACTCAATTTTGGTCTTAGAGTAGCAAGAGACATTGCATTTCGCAGTCACTACTGGACAGTCCGTCTGGCTGCACTTTTATTCTTCATTTCTTTATTTATTGAATCAATTATCTGTAAACTTCAGTAATAAATTAACTGATGTACTAAAAAATCTGCAGTCCTCTTTATACTTATGTATGAATTACATACAAATTACAAAATTAGGCGCATATCAAGTCATATATTTGAGTACTTAAAGCGGGCTCCTATATTATTTTTAACAGAGAAATTTAAATTAGGGTGCAAATCAAAATTAATTTAATAATAATGTTTTATTTGTTATTTGACTGTTATTATATTATTTTTTTAATGTATTACGGGCGCTGTGTGTGGGTAGTTTAATATCTCTTTAATTTCAGACTAATCAGTCTCAATGGCGAACCATGTTCTTCATGATGGCCGGAGTAGTGCTCGCCATGAATACAGTTTTTGTTATATTCATGTCTGCCGAGAAGCAACCTTGGAATGATAACGACGACGAAAGTAAGTTTTATTAAGCCTTCATTATGATTATCATGTTATCATGTAGGTATTTATCATTATCATTAATTTCATAAACTTTAGAACAATGTAAGCGGAAGATGTTTTCTAAACACAGGTATTTTAATTATCCTTGAAAAATTTTTTTTACGTTTTCCTTTTCTTATTATTGTGATATAATCTTATTGATTTATTCCAACGAACTGTAGATAGAATTCCTCTCGGGATTACTCTCGAGATCGAGAACGTAAGCTACTCACATAACCAGGCGGACCAATAAGTTGAAGTGACAGTGGGTAGGACACAAATAGTATGGAGGGCTGACGGCCGCTAGGGTCGGAAAGTTCTCGAGTGGAGGTCACAGCCCGGCAAGCGCAGCGTAGCACGTCCACCCACAAAGTGGAAAGAAGACTTGATAAAGGCCACGGGTCGACAGTGGATCTAGGCCGTTTCTGACTGACCGAAAATGGTCCATTTTCGGCAACGGACATCAGTTTCCTTACGGCAGATTATTGATTTATTCATAATATTTGTAGCTTCAGGTGAAACTGTTTAGGTAGGCAGTAGGTATGAGTAGGTTTTCAGCTGCGCAGTTTAAAGTAGGCAGCCCCGCCTTAAGGCGATTTTCTATAAGAGGTTTTCTGTAAGGATTTTCTGTAACCCTATTACAGAATACCATAGTTAAATAACATAAAGTTATTAAATAAAATCCTATCCTAAAGTTTCTTGATTATTTATTACTTTTAAAAAATAAATTCTTATTGAAAATTTCTTTTCAGAAGAAGAAGTATCAACGAGTGAGAAGAAAGACCTCAAGCAACCTGAATAGTTAAAAACCTCAATTTATATTTATATTTCTAAATTTGAGTTGAAGTGTTGAGTTTTTTATTTTAATTCGTAATTTATGCATTTGTTAAACAGTTTTAAATATATAATACTACAAAGATTTTTATAAATATTATTTCGAGGGGGTTATATATTTGTTTTATATGCCTTTTTAAAAGCATTAGGTACCCATTAAAAATGTTAATAATTGGGGCGGGCCGCTAGTTGTCAATAATAATTAAGAGTTTAAATAAAGAAATGTCGAAAATATATAAAATTGCACGAGATATAATTACGTTTCCAAATTGGACAGTACAGAGGTGATCGATCCAAACGGGTCAGTGAGGGGAAATCTCAAACCATACTTAATAGATACGAAAATGTGTATCGAAAGGAACTAAGAATTTTTACACCCGGTCAAATCCCTGTAAAAATCGCAATATATTTTTTATCGGGTTGATAGTGTGGGTCATAAGAAATAAATTTCGCTATTGAACCTCATAAAAATAATAAACAGAAATGTCTGCAAATTTAATAATAATTGTAAAAATATTATAATCATATGAGTTAATTATAATTATTTGAAAAGGTCACTTATGTGATGTAAGCTTGTAGTAAATCTGTTTATCATTTGGTAAACTTATTTCACCATGGAGATACAAGAGTAGGTATGTATTTAAAGTGGAACGGACGACCAGGTGAAAATTATCGATTTTTAAAATACAGCAAAAGCTTCCGATGACTGTGACCAGGTTTAGATAATATAGGCTTAAATTTGAAGTAAAATAAATAGTTAATAAATATTATTGAAGTAATGTTTGATGTTTTTATTATTAAGTAGACTTAGGAGCAAATTTTTGTAATACTTTATAGATTGCCAAGAATATTCCAAGCCAGTTTTATTTTATTTTCTCATTCTAATATGCTCATAGTCTAAAATGGGGCATGTGTTCATATATTTCTTTTTTTTTTGTAACAACGACATATTAAAGTCTGTTCGGATATATGCATAAACTTGTAATAAAATCTAAAACTTGCAAAACTTCCATAACTATTTGTACCTATCTGGCTGATTTTGACGACATTAAAAAGGTTACATTTCGAAAAATGAAACAAATTAGTTTTAATGTTGTTTCCAGCTATTTTTCTTTCTGTCAAAATGAGTGAATCTAATGAAGAAATTCGATACATTTTAAAATTTTATTACAAAAAAAAATGCAACATCAGCCACAAAAAAAAAATTGTAACGTTTATGGACCTAATGCAGTATCAGTAAGAGTAAAGTCGGTTTAAGCGTTTTCAATCCGGGAATTTGGATGTCAATGATGCACCTCGCCCTGTTATGGTTTATCCGTAACAGGGCGATCAGAGCGAGGCGATTGGCGCCATTTTTGAAAAAGTGGAACAAGATCGGCATATCAGTAGTTACGACATAGCTGAAGAACTGGGAGTTGATCACAAAACAGTTTTGACCCATTTGAAAAAAGCTGGGTACACAAAAAAGCTCCATATTTGGGTGCCACACGAGCTCTCTGAAAGAAACCTTATAAATCGTGTACTCATTTGCGATTCTCTATTGAGACGTAATGAAACGAAACGTTTTTGAAGAGATTTATAACTGGTGATGAAAAGTGGATCACGTATAAATCCTCGAAGGAAAACACCCATTGTGCAGATTGCCTTCTGGTTTCGGGTTCGTAACAATATACCCAAGGTTTCATCTCCTGTGACGGTGTCAAATACAGCATTTGACTCGACTCACCTTCGTAATATTTTTCAATCATTTCGCGGCCGTGCTAAGCGATGTCGTCTTTGATTTTCTGTCAAATTACAGGGTATCCATCTAGAGCAAAGCTTCCTCACGCCTAGCAGTTCGTGTAAGAGTTTATGCACTTGACTCATGCCAATGCCTAAACTTGACCGAATCTGACGAAGCCGTTGGATGAGTGGTTAGGGTGCTTGCCTTAAAGCTCTCTTCTAGGGCATCCGGGATCGATTCCCGGAAGGGTCAACTTTGAAAAATTCAAATTTGGCTCTGGTCTCTGGATCTGGAAAGTAGTGGAAGGGCACACTGCGTTTCGCAGTCATTTGGGCAGCCCGACTGGCGGCAGTAACCACCCCCTTACAGAAGACCACCCTGAAATAACAGCACGTGTGCTGTTGTGTTTCGGTGATTGAGTAAGGGATGCCAGAGCCCATTCCCTTATCCCCCTCGTAAGCCCTTATCCTTAATCATAACGTAGTCGGCAGCGCACTTGCAGCAGCTGTGGCGTCGCTTGTGTTACGGGCGACGGTAGCCACCTACCATCAAGTGGACGGTCAACCTTTCTGCCGATAATAACATAAAAATAAATAAATCCACTATTCTATTTGTTTCAATCATGAGCCGCACAGAACTCAAGTTATCAGTGAGATTGCTACGACCACATTTAAACTGACACAGGATGGGGCTTTGTCATGATATGCTAATCTAAGTCTATCATAATGCCGTCTGTATCAGTCTATCAGCCGTCAGTCTATCAGTCTATCTGCCGATCTTAACATAAAAACACATTTTAAATGAACACCCAAATGAATGAGATTACATCGACAGCTTCCTTGAATGAATGAAACAGTTCTTAATTCGAAATTTATATTTATTTTTCATTTCTGTCTTCACTTTTTGACCAGTTCTAAAAACTTTCAGTGCGGCCTATGTACGTGTTGATTAGTCTCGAATGGTGAAATGATATTATTCAAAATCGGCATAAGATTGTGGTATACCTACAATAAATTTGAGATTTCACAGAAAATTGTGAATTCCTTATCCCCTCCTAATCCCTTATCCTTAATCCTACTGTAGTCGGCAGCGCACTTGCAGCACCTGTAGCGTTGCTTGTGTTATAGGCGACGATAGCCACCTACCATCAAGTGGACCGTCAGCCTGTCTGTCGATATAACATAAAAAAAAATATATATATACTTCAAACATTTCTTTCTATAAATTTTCAGAGTAAACACGGCAACGGAATTCAAAGGACAATATTTTATATATCGCCGCGAACTTAGTACCTATATAGAAATTTTGTAAATAGAAGCTCTCGATTCAATAAAACATTGTAAATACAAGTAAGTACTGAATTTAAATCAAAGGAAAGAAAGTTCTCTTGGAACCAATATTATTTAAAACTCGCTTTAAAACTCGTTTTTCGTCCATTTAAAAGCAGAAGGTTTTAGGTCTATAATTATTATTATAGAAATATTATTATATAATATATTTACTTATTTAATTTTTATTTACAATCCTTCATTTACAATTTTTTTTTAAACCAATTTGGCATTAAAAAAATAAACAAAACAACATACAAATAATAGGCAAAGCAGGGCCCTGTGACTTAACAAATTGTTCTTCGCATAAATAAAATTCGACCTTAGTGATTCTTTGCTTGAGATCTAAAATACTTGAGATCTAAACAACTCGGGCAGCGACTGCACTTTATACTAGGTAAGGTAAATGTACCATATTGCGGCATTTTCTACTTTGAGAATGTGTTTTATAAAAATAGAAAGGCGTTACCAATGGAAATTGTTTTATTTTGTAGACTATTGTTATAACATCGACGTAGAATATTATTTTGAGTTTAATTTATAGAATTAATCGTTATTTTATGAAACCTCGAGTTTGTCCCTAATTCTGTGCTAAAATTTAGTGCCCTAACATAATGTCGGTAATGCTACCTTCGCAGCATACGTTTTTATCTCAAGCAATAAAAATTTAAGTGTGTTTAAGAATATACAAATATTAACACTCCCCCTATACATTAATGAGAACTCCTTTACGTCACGTGCGTGTGTTGCCAGTGCAACACTCGCACAGAGTACGTCTTAATTATGTGACACGCTAACACAAATTTATTACTTGTTACATTTATTAATTAAACTTAGGTATTTCCATTCAATCGCCGTTTCCTTAGATGCAGTATACATATTATGAATCCCTTCTAGCTAGAATATCTTGACCGTTTTAATAATAGAAAAAAAAGTGCGAGTTGAAATCGCGTGAAGAGGGTTCCGTGTGATGTTGAGTGATTTATCATGTTATTTTGATATCATGGACTTCTTATACGTTTTCCTATAATCTATAAGTAGAAAACTAATTTCTGTATTTTTTTTTTAAATTTTAGGTTCAGTAGTTCGTCTATTTTCTTGAATAACTTGGAAACTATTTATTTTAAAATTACAAAAAAAAAATACATTTAAGATTTTCACAACAAGACCTTCCATTTGATATGTCACACGATGCAGTTTTCAAATATATTTTTTTTAATTTTCCACCTTCCCCCCAAAAACCCATATACAGATTTCATCTATTCACAGAAATTGATATGTGTACCAAATTTCAACTTAATCGGTCTAGTAGATTCGGAGGTAATTGACTGTGACGGACGGACAGACAGATACACGAGTGATCCTATAAGGGTTCCGTTTTTTTATTCGGGCGTACGGAACCCTATAAAGGCAGATTTATCACAATTGAAGGTCCTGAACAGATCTCACTAAAGTTCTTCACCTCTAATTAAACCACTCGTTTAAACCATGCTGTAACACCAATGCGAGCCGTAGTCAATGACACACTCGTTCAGTATTCGAAGGATTTCTTTTAAGTAGGTACCGATGACCTCCTGGATATCCTTTCTTAAATTTGTTCAGCTACTCGTTTATATACCGAGTATAGTAATATACCTTCCGTTAGTTTTAAACCCATCTAAGCCATCATTATTACCCATTCAACGATAAGAGATTCGTCTGTCGGAATCAGTAGAGTTAGAGCTCCTGTACAATAGGGGATCGGACAGTAATCAGATTAAAATCTAAAATGTACTTAGAAAGAAAATATATATTTTTTTACGATTATTTATCGAATAATAATTTAATATAATTCATTTAAACATTTTTAAATGAAGAAATAAATTTTTATTATTTACAATATTTTTAATCTATACTGAAACACCAATCACAGTGCGTGACGTCATTTGTGGGCAATCATTGTCTTATGCCAATGCAGCTGTTTTGTTATGATATGACCACAAATGACGTTACGCGCTCTCAGATGAACTATCGTGGCGTTTTGGCGGCATTTTCAAACAAACAATAATAAAACATGATTTTGAGTACCTAAAAGGCTATAAATAAATAAAATAGTATTTTTTTATGGGAATAAATATCCATGAAGATTAATTTAAAACACTTTCTGAAAATTTGTCCGATCCCCTATTGTGTTTTTTTTTGTATTTATACATGGACCTACTCGTGCAACGTTTGGCTACGAATTTTATATAATTTGGAAGTTTTGTACGTTGTCGTAAATTTCTTTTAAAGTCTTTTGAATGATTTTGGGTGTATATTTAGTTGGAGCCATTTTTTTTCTGAAAAAAAAATACGAATTAAAATCTCACTTGGCATAAATACTTACTGATATAAGTAGGTATATCTATTTCTACAATTTATTAAAATTATAAAGAAGAAAGATTAGTATATACCAGAATAAAGGACACGATTAAAAAACTCGTGTGATTTCTAGATTGGAAGGTGATATAATAATAATTACTTGCATACCATCGATATAACTAACTAAATAAACATTAACTTAATTTCGATGACATATTCCATCAATTAGTAAGTATGGCATAAAGAGTAATCATTTCAGAGTCGATTATAAGAGTTTAATTTAAAAATACATATACTTACCATAATGTGCGGGCTAAAATTTATAAGTTCTGGGACTCTTAAGTGCTGTCTGAAATGTTGCGGCTTCAGGCCGGGAAAAAATTAAATTTTTTCCAACCCTAAGTACTAATAATTAAATCCTAATTACGACATTAACTCAGTATACCACAGATTACACACAACTTACAATGACAAGTTTATAGACTTGGACATTTTCCACTTGCCGAACACACACACATACACACACACATCCTTTCCCTCACTCCCACACATCCTAACTATTTATCTAGATCCTCTTTCCCATTGTTTAAAATCAATTTTATTTTTTTACTTAACATAATTTGGGTACATAATGAAGCCATGTAAGTGGCAATGTGATCGGTGATGCTGTCTCTTTTGTATACTAGTTTCTGCTGTATTGCTGTAGGGTTTTTGTTCAGAATAAGACTTGGCTTTTGGAAGGTGTAAGTAGTTGTGAATTGTTTGATGAACGTTATCTTGTATGGCGACGTGACAGAAATTATAAAGCAACCGAGCAGTCGTTGGGTGGGGGAGTTCTGATCGCAGTCCATCGAAAGCTTGCGGCTGAAGGTCGCGAGGACTGGTGTTCCTCCGTCGAGGATCTATGGATAACGCTCTCGCTTAACAGTATTGAACCTAGGGTCAATCACAAAGTTCACATCTGTGTGGTATATCTCTGTCACCATAGCCCGTTTAATTCAATTGCTTCACAGATCATAAATTTTTCTAATCACCTTACAGATATTATCTTAGGCTGTCCTATAGATGACTTCATAGTGTTGGGGGATTTCAATATGCCTAATATTCAATGGATACCATCAGGAGATGGAAGTTCATATCAAGCCCTCAATATTCAAGGTGCACATCAGTCCCAACTAATTGATAACTTCAACTTATGCAATTTATCCCAATATAATTACATTACTAATGTCAATGGTCGTATATTAGATTTGGTTCTATCCAATAATAATACTACATTGGTGGAGTATTCTGGTACCCCGTTGGTTCCAGAAGATCCTCATCATAAGTCTATTTCCATTTCTGTTAATTTTGAAAGGCTTCACACGTTAAAGTGTAAACCATGCTTGAAATATTATTATCATTCCGGAGATTATGAATCCATTTTATCTGAACTAAATTCAATCAACTGGCAAACCATGTTTTACAACAGAACTCTGGATGATGCTGTTGACTGTTTTTATGATACAGTATATAAAATTCGTAATACCTTTGTACCTTCTAAAACCACCACTCCAAAACGTAAATACCCTCCTTGGTATAAATCCCCTCTTATAAAATTACTAAACGAAAAAAACAAACATCGCATTAAGTATAAAAAATACGGAAATATAAGTGATCTTAATTCCTACAACATATTAAGAGAGCGCGCTAAATTAATGGAGACTGATATGTTTGAGGATTATATTGCTGGTATTGAATGTAATATTGGGAAAAACCCTAAAGCCTTTTGGTCATACGTTAAGAACAGAAGGCAAACTAATGCATATCCCTCAGTTCTCAAACTTGGTAAACGTTTTACAGACCAAGGGGAGGAAATATGTAATATGTTCGCAGAGTATTTTCACTCTAACTTTCTCGAACCTGTTTCCGCTAACAGTGAGCTAGCCATAGATGACCTCGAGTTTCCCGAAACTTTGGCTGATATAACTGACATTGAAGTTGCAGAATCAGAAGTATTAAAACTGTTTAAGTCTCTTGACCTTAGCAAATCTGCTGGCCCAGATAACTTACCTCCTATTTTCATCCACAAATGCGCCACTAGCCTGGCACCTCCTCTTACCTTAATATACAGACGATCTCTAAACGAGGGGGTCATTCCCAAACTGTGGAAGTCAGTATACATAACTCCCATACATAAAAAAGGTACCAAAGATAACTGTGAAAATTACAGACCCATTTCTAAACTGTGTATATTCGCCAAGGTTCTTGAAAAGATTATATATCCTCAAGTGTATTCGTCATTAAAACATACATTTAGCGAACTACAACATGGCTTCCTCAAAGGTAGATCCACAACGTCTAATCTGCTTCTTTGTAGTGAGTATATATCAAAGCATATATCTGAACCTTCACAGGTAGATGTTGTATACACTGACTACAAAAAATGTTTTGATAGACTTGATCACCTAATTCTTCTTAAAAAGCTTAATATGGTCGGCATTCGGGGGAATTTATTCAGGTGGTTTACGTCATATGTGAGGAATAGGTGTCAAACGGTGGTTCTTAACGGTTTTAGATCCTCACTAATGTACATCCCTTCAGGAATTCCGCAAGGATCCTTGCTTGGTCCTTTACTGTTTATAATCTTTGTATATGACATACATAAATGCTTTAAATCGTCTAGAGTATTGCTTTATGCTGACGATATGAAAATCTTATGCCCTATCAGATCCTCCGAAGACGCTTCGCGTCTTCAAGCTGACCTGCATAGTTTTCAGAGTTATTGTAGTATTAACAAACTGGAACTAAATATATCAAAATGTTATGTATGTTCTTACACGCGCAAACTGAATCCAATTATTAATACTTATACCATAAATAATTCACCACTTATGAGAGTAACATCTATCAGAGACTTGGGAGTCATTTTTGATTCCAAATTATTATTTGATAAGCACATCGATAACATAGTAAATAGAGCCTCTAAAGCTCTGGGCTTTGTACTAAGGATGTCTTCCGAATTTCATTCAATCAAAACAATCAAAATATTATACTGTGCATATGTACGTTGCCACCTTGAGTATGCCTCTCAAATTTGGAACCCACGCTATAATGTCTACATCTCACGCATTGAAGGGATTCAAAAACGTTTCTTGCGTTTTTTGCAATACCGTGCTAATAAATTCCTTCCTGACTATCGTTCTCAATGTAAACACTTTCACTTGCTCCCTCTACACAAGAGAAGACAGATATCCGATATTGCGTATCTCTTGTACGTGGCAAGCGGTGCAATTGATTGTCCTGAACTGTTGGAACATATAGGGTTGCGAACCAGTACTACATCTTTAAGAAAACGTAATTTATTACACGTCCCACTTGTAAAAACTGGTTATAGACAAAATAGTTTTATGATTAGAGCGTGCCAGTGTTATAACTCAATCTCAGTAAGCACTATAGATATAGACTTATTTAATACTAGCGCCTATAAAGTCAAGCGAATGCTTACTGATAATTATTTCAATGAGTGATCGCTCGAGCAGTAGCTTTAGTGTCTGTATAATATTAATGTTATTATTATGTTAATGTTATGTATTGTTTAATACCTACGTAGTAATATTTGTGAAAACTTTTAAGTGGCCTTCTGATGTATTTTCTTTTTTTTAACAACCATTGTATTAGCCGTTAGTTTTCCTTCATTAATAAAATAAAAATAAAATAAAATAAAATAAAATAAAATAAAACTTCGAATTAGCTCTAAAGTCTTTTCTTGATAACTACTATTCAATAACTTCATAAATTTAGAATAAATCAGGTTACTGGTAACATTTTTTTTTATGTTAAGATCGTCAGACAGGCTGACGGTCCACTTGATGGTAGGTGGCTACCGTCACCTATAACACAAACAACGCAAAAGCTGCTGCTTGTGCGCTGCCGACTACAATAGGATTAAGGATCAACTTTACATCACTCATCCTTTAGAGGAACTCATAATGAGGGTTGTAACTAAATTTTAATATTCTCTGAAGCTTATAAACTTTTTTTACAAGGAATAATCTGTTTTAAATAACTAAAAATAAGTTAAAGTGAACATTTAGAAGGAAACTCGGAAGTTTTAGTTGTATTGTTTTTATTTGCCTGAGTTATTTACTTTACAAAATTGTAAACAGAATAAATTAAAATTACTTTATACACAGATTCAAAGTTTGAAAACAGTTGCATTAATTATCTCACTATTTTATTTTATTTTATTTTGAATAGAATCAGGAAACTGAGTTTTTTTAAATATTATTAAAAAACTTAATAACATGTACAATTTTATAATTTTGAAATAACATATGAAACTATTAATCCTTACTTGAAATTAATTGTGCTATAATTCTTGGAGAAGCGACAGGCCGCGCCATCTCTTTGTAGTTTAAAGAACTATTTGCCCGAATAACCATGTCACATTCACAACGTCATATTATTACAAACTTTGCTTATCGGGGACCTTAGCTGGGCTGTCGTAAAGTTGTCACTACACTGAAGACAATTTCTCGTTGTGCTGGCTTCGAGCACGCGCTAGCGATAAAACGAATCAGTGAGTCAGTCTTCAATATTCTTCAAAACAATTAGATGGTGATCACGAGATAACGGTCAATTAGATCAATTAGCAAACGAGCATTGTTCGTTTACCACCTTACCACTGCCAATATAATCTAATAGAATTGGTGTGGGCGCAAGTAAAGGGAGGACAAAGAACCACACTTTAGAGATTGCAGATATCGAAAAATTAGTACACAAGGCCATCGCTAATATTTCAAAAGAAAATTGGCGTGACTAGGTTCGACGTGCAGATACTCTTCAGGACGAAGATTGAGATTTACCAGAGGCCCTTATCATTAATCTTAATGACGATTCCGATGAAAGTGTGATGGTTCATATGATGATAACTACTAATGTTAAAATAATTAGCAATCATTAATCAATCATTATTTATCATTAATCTTTGTTTATCGTTAGTTTTTATTGTTGAGTTAGTAAAATAAAATTCAATACAATAAAATATTTTATTTAAATTTTGTAAGCATTTAGCGATTACATATGTATAATTATATAAGCGCGTTGTGCTTCACTACGCGTTGCCATAAGGCCATAAGAGAGAGTGAGCGCACAATATGCTTCGATGTGCTCGCACTTGTTATTGCATCGCGTGCAACGAGAAATTGCGATTATTATACGCGCGGCCAGTGGAATGTTGTTGAATATCAACAATTAAATTGTCTATGTGTGTTAGAATGACTTCCCATAATATTAAAAAGCTTAAGGGTGGTGTTGCAAAAGTCCGCAAATAATGAATGTTAACTTTTTATTAAATAACCATCCACTAATAATTTCCAAAGAATATACAGTTTAAGTAACTAATAAAAGCGTTTACTTATAGAAACGATAAGGAAGTTTATTTCAGATAATTATGCCATAGACTAGTATTTTAAAAATTAAAAAATATTTACTCCCCTTTAATAATAAATGAGCATATTCAAGATCTTTTAATCTTGATTGAATACCTACGTTATATAGATATTTCATATTATTTCTGATATATTGGTCGGGAAAAAGTTTTTTCCCATCGATTCGGATCTCTACTGCCAACAACTGATGAGATTAAACAAGTCGAGTGAAAGCGGCCTGATCGATAGAAAGGGTGTGGTCTTTCATCACGACAACACGACAACGCTAGACCATCTTTAGCCACTCAGCAAAAATTAAGAGAGTTTGGCTGGGAGGTGTTAATGCAACCGCCATATAGCCCTGACCACGGAGCATATACAAAGAGGAGATGGCCTAAACAACTGTGCACTGATTTCAAACTAGGTCCTGACGTCATTTTTTGTGGGCGTGGTCTTGGTCAGTCTGCTGTCGGCACTGGTCACGGTGTGGCGGCGCTTATTTGTTGTAGACTACAGTCAATTTTCATTGGCAATTTAAGATAATTGGGCGGGGTCTAACTTCCTCCTTGCCCCGCGCAGTAGTCACGCGCCGCTCTATAGAAAAATTCAATAACAACATCTCCTCTTTGTATATGCTCCGTGGCCCTGACCTTGCACCTTCAGATTTCGGTCTCTTCAGAATACTTTAAGTATAGTGTCATCATGAGAGGACTGCCAAAACTACGTTTTTTTGATCAGAAGCCCCAAAATTTCTAAATCAACGGGATCATATCATTACATACAAGAAGGCAAAAGTCATCGAACAAAATGGCACATAATATATGTACTGTAATTAAATATACATAAACTTTGAAAAAAAAAAAGTCTTGAGTTTTCATGTAAAACTTTTTCCCCAACCTATTATTATTGTTGAGTATTAATGGTTTTTTTTTTTGGTATTGTCTTAACTGCTAATAAAAATACTCCATTAAAACTTTAGATTTCTAGTCTAAAGGAAAGGTAAGAATAGATAATTATGGCGTAGTCGCAACATTTACATAACTATGTCCTCTCTGGCAATATCATCTTTGATGTGGACCGTAGCGATGGATGAGAATAAAGGGAACTGTAGTAATGTCTCAACGCCATTACAATTGGCCCGTTTGGTGAATATCTTCGTGATAATGAATGTCGACAAGAAAATCGAGTGCGAATACGGAAAAGTTAACACTGACGAAAATAAAGATGAATGTGGTGCGTAGCCAATTGAATTATAATTCACATGAGTTGCTTATGGTTATTTTGTGATCACAGCACATGTTGTACGAGTTAGATTATTTTATGATACAGGAAGGTCACTTAATGGTAGGATATGGATAATAATAATATAAGCGTAAAACATTGTATAAAGGATAGAAAGTTAAAAAAATTGCGCAGTATTTTGCTTGAATTTACGAAATAGGCTCCAATTGCAGTGAATTTGATTTATTTTAAAATACAAAACAATAATTAAAATATTGATCTGGAACCATTAAAATACTTTTTCAATTCTGATATTACTTGCATTTTTTTTTTCAAATTAGTGTAGTTAGCTAATAGAACCACGCCCACTTTGCGCAAATTCGTTCATTATAGGAGTAGAAATTTTGTCTACCATTGATTCCCATAATTTTGGCAATGTATAATTTTTGATTTCGTTTAGGCATTAGAAAATACTATTATTACAAAAACACATTGGAAATAAAACAAGTATGTTGGTATGTTTATTCCAGACGGCGAAGTGATCCCGAAGTATGGTTATGGCGTACGCCACATTCAAGTGCTGCTGATGTTCTTCTCGATGAGCGTCGGATTTTTAGCAAGAGGACATCTGGGCGTCTCTATCGTCGCCATGACTTACTCTCAAAAATCAGTGAAGATAGAAGACAACCTTTCGAAAGAAAGCAATGTATCCTCAATCTGCAATATAGTCAACAGTACCGAATTAATCAATGGGACTATAGAAGAATTAGCTAATTTTAACTTGAATGAATCTTTAGCAAATAATGGAACTGTATATAATGATATAAACGAATTTTCTTCTGATGACAATGCAACGTTAAGTTTCTCGAATGTGAATAGGGTAAGTTTATAACGACAGGTAATAGCGAAATCAACTTCTAAAATAAAATTACTCATATTTACTGCGGTTTTAGAAACATTCTGCCGAAAATAAAGCAAGTGTGTTTATTTTTACGTTATCACACCGTCGCACTATATTATGTAATATTTACATTAGTTATTTAGTTTCAGTGTCAACGAAGATTTTTAATTATATTAATTGTGATAAGCTCTTGCAAATGAATATTATTAATTCGTTTTTTTTTTAATAACAAATTAAAATACAATAAATATTTAGTTTTTAAATATTAGGTTTTTGGGGAATAGTCAGTATCTCTATTACCGAGGGTTGCACCATCAAGCGGATCAAGGAAATTAATTATGTTAGGTTAGGTTAGTCTGCTAAACTACATAAATATTTGAACGAAACTGAACAAGAGTAGAATATTTAAAATGTATTCTTTTGTATAAAAATCAATAAAAACGCATGTCAGTAGCCTTTTTTTTTATTTCTGCTAAAAACTAGATTTGACGAAATTTGTCTTATTACGTATAAAAAATACTTAGGAGAAAACCAACAAGGAACAATATTATAATTTCCCATTACTATGTGTTTTAATATGTTTCATATGTTAAATCCAGAGATACCATTGGCAGTCTTCAGTTCGGGAAATGGTGTTAAATTCGTTTTTCCTAGGGTATTGCATCATGATGTTCCCCATAGGCATGGTGTGCCAAAGGTGGGGTGGAAAGTTACCGTTGCAAATAGCCTTACTGTTAAATGCTGTCGTTTCATTCCTGACACCGTGGTTAGCGATGTGGGTAAGTTGTTATAAGGATAAATTAAGTTTTTTCAGTTTCCATACCTAGTGCTGTTTTCATTTAAAAGAAGTTTTGTGTTATATCTTATTTTTTTTTCATTTTTAACCCCACTAACATTTCTCAAATATTAGTTAAATGAATTTCAGAAAATTTAGAAACTAGATTTAGGGCATTTTAAAGTTCCTTAGGCTCTTGAAAAAGTACAAAATAACTTTAAGTAACTGTGTAAGTAAGCACACGGTTTTGGTTTAATGACCAATCTGGCATCAAAGTGGACAACAAACGAGGATCTTATCTCACAACAACCAATGACTGTGCATATAAATGCCAGTGCCGTATGTTCTAAGTTACGATGTGTGATTAGCAAAAGTTTTCATATTAAATTTAACAAACAAGAAGCCAATTTTCAGGGAGGATGGAAAGTGGTCTGTTTCTGCCGCATTCTTCAGGGTCTCTCGCAAGCCGGCTTCTTTCCTGCCACCCATGAATTATTGGCTGCATGGGTGCCCTCGAGCGAGCGAGCTACTTACACTTCCTATGTGTACACAGGTTAGGTATCAGTGTTTCCCCGCTATTTCAGTTTTTTTTTTACAATGAAAAGGTCTGATGATAAGCATAACCCGTCTGGCTGAATGCTCATCTGCTGTTACGGTAGACTCAAGATCGAATCTCAGTCGGACCTGACGTTTTCTGTGGATTAGATATAATTGTCATTTACGGAGCAAAACTTCGTGAGCAAACCTGCTAATCCAAGAACACACACAATTTTCTAAGAAATGGAATGTTCTACCAATTTATAGGAAAGTAACAGTCCCTATTTGTTAATAGAGAAGGTGCCTATCAGTTAAACATAGTAGATTAAAGACTAATACAGTGTTCACAAAGATATGACAAGGACGAAATATACTATCAATAAAAGAGTCACACTCAAAAAAGGTCATTCTTTAAGATTGCTTTCCCGAAATTCGATTTAGTTTGTTTCACTCGGATCGCATTAAATATTTTATAGCAGAAATAATTTCTTGGGTTTCGGATGCAAATTCTAAAACGTTATAGACTTGCGGTTAGCATTCCACTAGAGAATTAGGTTCGGAGGCTATTAGAAACCCACTTAAGAAGAGGATCTCTATCCTTTAATGACATGGTAATACTAGCAAAAAGCTCTTAAGTACGAGCTTAGTTTAAAACACATTTACATGCAAAATTAACTATTCATTGCAGGAATCACTTTCGGTACCGTGACAGCTTTTCAAATAGGAGGTCTCTTCGCCGAAAGCCGATGGGGCTGGCCAGCTACCTTCTGGGTAATCGGTGTAATATGCCTCTTCGGTTTCATTCTCTTAACTGTCTTCGGTGCAGCTACTCCTTCTGAACATAAGACTATAACTGAGGCAGAAAGGAACTATATAATGGGACGTATTGATAACAAACCAAAAAAGGTAACGAAATTAGAAGAAAAAACTAATTTAAACACATTTTAAGAATCTAATTTTGATATACCATAAATTTTCATGTGTAGAAGTCGCCAGTTCCATGGAAGGAAATCTTTACTTCGAAACATATTTGGGCTACGTTTGCTACACACAGCGCTGCAGCCGTCAGTTTTGTGTTTTTCTTCACACAAGTCCCAACATACATGTATTACATACTTGGGTTCAATATTAAAGATGTGAGTTAAGTCATTCTTTAATTAATCCTGAGTTAAGTCAACATAAATCCATTAAATGTTACGAAAAATAAAATGGCCGTGTTTTGTTTATAGAGCGGACTTTTGTCTTCATTGCCATATATCTTCAGCTTCTTTTCTGGTATCATTTTTGGACAACTATCAGATTTCTTTACGAATAAAAAAATTTTGACTATTAAATCAGCAAGGATTATAAGCAACTGTGTATGTAAGTTAAATTAATTAGTAAAATTAAACATTTTAGTAACTAATGCAATAAAGTTCTAAATAATAACTATATATAAATTAGTGAAAAGAATGTGTTCCTAACGACTTATTATTAAATACTAAAAAAAAGTGTAATTAACAGTTTGATCGTTTTCCTTTGTAGCTCAAGTTGGTCAAGCTATCTGTCTAGTTCTTGTAACGTTGACTTCAAGCACTTCTCTGGCTATTGTGTGTCTCATTACCACATTGACTTTGACTTCTGCAATGAATACTGGATTTCTGGTAACACAATCACATTCTAATTCATTATCTTCATTTTCTTTTGCATTGAGGTCATCTTGTACGTAGTGCATCTTTATCCCGTAGATTAGCATTTAACGAAAAGAAATATTGATTTCTCAAGGTATTATTTCAATTGTTAGTGACTTCTTTTACTTTAATCATACTTCAAATACCTTCAGTATCAAATTCAGTACCACAGTCTACTTAAGTCATAGATTAAAGTTGATCTTGGTTTATCCTTCGTTTGCTACCGCTACACTAATTGCTTTATTATGATATGATTATATTTTTATTTTCTTTATGTTTTTTTTTTTTCTTTTTATTGTTTAAAAGTAAAAATTAAGTTTTTGTTTAGATAATATTTTTATTAGTTCCTTTGTTGTTATTTATTTGTACTTGCTTTTAGATAAATTACATGGATCTAGCTCCGAACTACAGCGGTACGTTGATGGCAACTGGTAATACTCTCGCAAATATATTCGTGCAGTTCCTGCCACTCTTATTTTCTAATATTGTTACTGATATGGTAAGTTAATAAGTTAATGTATCGGTGCACTTACGATATACTCGCTTCGTTTAAACAATGATGTCTAACTTAGTTTTAATGCAATAAATATAATGATTAATAAGTATTTGCGATTTGAAATCGTATTTCTTTTTGCGACATGGCTGCTACGTAAATTAAACATAATAAATAAATATATTCTTTTTAGGACCCAATTTTGGTCTTAGAGTAGCAAGAGACACTGCATTTCGCAGTCACTACTGGACAGCCCGTCTGGCGGCCCTGTTTTATTCTTCATTTCTTTATTTATTGAATCAATTATCTGTAAACTTCAGTAATAAATTAACTGATGTACTAAAAAATCTGCAGTCCTCTTTATATTTATGTATGAATTACATACAAATTACAAAATTAGGCGCATATCAAGTCATATATTTGAGTACTTAAAGCGGGCTCCTATATTATTTTTAACAGAGAAATTTAAATGCAAACTAAAATCAATTAAATAATAATGTTCAGAAGAAAAAAAAATCTGTTATCTTTTATTGGATTTTCTTCGTAATGCTTTTCACTGCTTCTACATTTTGGTTTGACTTTTAACCTTTTGGGATCTATAATTTTAAATTTCTTCTCTCTAATTTACATTACGCAATTCAGGACTTTTTCTCTTGTTATGCCTCCACTGCGATTTGTGATCTATATGAAATAACTGATCATCTCTGATGGTGCACACATCTTTTATTCACTTTAAAATGCCTTAAAATATTCACAATCACTTACTACATAACATTTTTACTCATATACCAAACAAAACTCATATTACAAAACCAACTCTTATATCAAACTCTAAAGACTCTGTTCAATTTTTTTCTACGTCAAAAACAACATCTTCTTTTTCTATGTTTGAATTACAAAAACTTTTTAATTCAGCCAGTATTTAAGTTCAATACTTTAACATTATCATCGCTTGTAGTACATCTATTTGAAAATGTATGTAGGTACGAGTAATTAATATTATTTCATTAGAGACTAGTTTAATATTCTTTTAATTTCAGACTAATCAGTCTCAATGGCGAACCATGTTCTTCATGATGGCCGGAGTAGTGCTCGCCATGAATACAGTTTTTGTTATATTCATGTCTGCCGAGAAGCAACTTTGGAATGATAACGACGACGAAAGTAAGTTTTATTAAGCCTTGGATTCATTGATATGATAAATTTCGAGGAATTTTGAATGAAGTAAGCAGAAGTTTTCTAAATATAGGTATTTAATATACTATATTTTTAAGTACCCCGACATTTACTTGCGGAAAGTAATTATTAGCAATATTATTTTCTTTTTATGGTCTTATAATCTTTTTGATTTCTATGATCGAAGCTACTCTGCGAGACCGAATCAAGAGTGAGGATTGGTAGAAAAACGAAAATTACTGACATAATCCGGCGATAAGTAAGTTGAAGTGGCAGTGGGCAGGACACATAGTATGGAGAGCTGAAGGCCGGACGGTTCTCGAGTGGATCGTAGGACGTCCACCCGACGTGGAAAGAAGGTCTGATAAGAGCCGCGCTTCGACGGTGGATCCAGGCTACTTCTAACCGGCCGAAAATTGACCCCATGGTCTATTTTCGACATTGGATGTTCCGCCTGATTATTGATTTATTCAGAATTTTTGTAGCGGTGGGTCGACAGTGGATCTAGGCCGTTTCTGACTGACCGAAAATGGTCTATTTTCGGCAACGGACATCAGTTTCCTTACGGCTGATTATTGATTTATTCATAATTTTTGTAGCTTCAGGTGAAACTGTTTAGGCAGGCAGTAAGTATGAGTAGGTTTTCAGCTGCGCAGTTTAAAGTGGGCAGCCCCGCCTTAAGGCGATTTTCTATAAGAGGTTTTCTGTAAGGATTTTCTGTAACCCTATTACAGAATACCATAGTTAAATAACATAAAGTTATTAAATAAAATCCTATCCTAAAGTTTGTTGATTATTTATTACTTTTAAAAAATAAATTCTTATTGAAAATTTCTTTTCAGAAGAAGAAGTATCAACGAGTGAGAAAAAAGACCTCAAGCAACCTGAATAGTTAAAAACCTCAATTTATATTTATATTTCTAAATTGGAGTTGAAGTGTTGAGTTTTTTATTTTATTTCATAATTCATGCATTTGTTAAACAGTTTTAAATATATTATACTACACCGAAAGATTTTTATAAATATTATTTCGAGGGGGTTATATATTTGTTTTATATGCCTTTTTAAAAGCATTAGGTACCTATTAAAAATGTTAATAAATCTATATATATATAAAAATGAATCCCCATTTCCCTTGGTCGCGGCGTCACGCGTGAACGGGTAGACCGATTTTAATTCTGTTTTCACTAATGGAAAGAGGGATAAACAGGGAATGTTTTAGGATATAAAATTGCACCACGGGTGAAGCCGGGGGCGGGCCGCTAGTTGTCAATAATAATTAAGAGTTTAAATTAAGAAATGTCGAAAATATATAAAATTGCACGAGACAAAATTACGTTTCTAAACATTGTGGGATTATAATGTTGTTAACCGATCTATATATTCAAGATAAGTAAGTCAACACATGAATGCTCGTCCTTACTTCTGTCCACCATGAAATCTTCAATGGTTTTTTTTTTATTAATTAAGGGTGTACTTAGGAAAGTACTAGTTGTAAAGGTAATAAACAATTTTAATTTAATTGAACCAAGAATAAATGTCCTTTAACATTATTGTCGCTATTAAGGAGAACACTGTAACAGTGTTCTTTACATGTTTATTTGTCTATGTCATCAACTTTTGTCTAATAATTTTGTGTAATCGAGATGCTGACCAGCCCTAACATTCACATGACGATGGAGTCTTTGGTGATGAGCTTTTGCGTATTTTTAACAACGGTGCTACAGGGCTTACTTCGACCTAACTAAGTTCTAATAATCGCAAACACATATGTTATAAAATGGCTTAAAATGAATTTAAACCCACTTCTACTGCTTCCGTCATCGGTAAAAATAGTGCCAGTCTGTCCTTATGTATTTCAATAACTTAAATAATAACTTTTCTGAATTAAATTGTGAATGGTAATAATCTTGAATTTGCAAATTGATAAAAGTATTTGTAATATAAAAAACGGTAGACTTCAAGTATTCTTGGCGGGGATAAATCCAATAATAAACTTCGATGTCATTCGTAAAAAATTCAGGATTATTCTTAAAAGATAGTAACTGTCGTTCATATTACGCTCCTTGTAACTTGTAACTGTCCTTATAACAATATTATCTGGAAATAGGTAGAGCTAAAAAACTTCAGCTGTTTGGTTGAAGATATAAGCTGATTTGTAGAGAGATTCTCGGATATTATGAATATTCGTTCAAATGTAATATCAAAATGTTCTTAGCGAATTACAATATATCCTACGATTAATTAATAATGTGTATTTTTTAATTAATAATAGCAATGTTCTTTTACAGCTGATAATTCACTTGATGGTATGTGACGGGCCACTTACCATCTAGCTAGTGAATTATCAGCTAAAAACCTATAAACATAAACAACGCCAGGGAGTGGCAAGTACCATCCATGATGAAATAAAGGAAAGGGCAAGGGCACAACAGCAAACGTTATATTAATTTATGGTGGTTTCTCGCAAGGAGGTGGTTATTGGTTATATAAAAACGGGCATGGGAGCTCGAGGGGCGGTGTGCTACGGTACTCTATAGGGAAGCGACAGTTGAGAGTTTTTGCGAAGACATCTGCGACAGTAAGTTAGCGACACATTGCGTCTACCATCTAGGGCACTCCACAAGAGTGTGCTGTGCGCTGTCCTCAGCACACGAGTGACACTCTGGGGTTGGCTTCCTAGCCATTCGGTGGAGATGACTCCCGAAGCAAAGGTGAAAACCCTGGAAAATAATATTAAAATTCTAATAGCATGAGTTATTAGACACAGGAATTGGCTTCTTTCTACTATTTGAACAAGTTACGTAAGACTGTGCGTAATCATTTAGTTGATTGTGACTTGTTCACCGTCATCTCGTCGGTATCAGTATTTGAACAATGATAGAGAAATATTTATAATGTACCTAGGTGTAAAAACAGCAGCATTATTTGACCCGAGTAGACATTGTATTTTATAGTAAACATAAAATAATGAGTAGCACTACAAAGGAAAATGTGGAAAGAAATACTAATGAGGAGTTTAATGTCATGGATGGTCACGGTGAATTTAAAGGTAACGAAAAGCCCTTTAATGATTAATTTTAAAACAACGACAACAATAATACGACATCACTTACAGGTATTGTCGATGATATCAACAAAGTGAAGTGAGAACCGGAACATTCATATACTCCGTGAATCTACAGCCTTTTCGACCAGTAAATGTGATTTTGTTGATGTTACGCTGGTTTAGGTAACGTTGTTGTAATAAATTGGGGTTCCCGTATTATGTTGGATATCGATAATGTAGGAGTAAATTTAAACACTTCTTTTAAATAAAGTGTAACTTTGTGATTAGAATCTTATTTTTAATTAGTACACAAACAGTATGTGGATATGAAAAAAGATTATATATTTATACCCATGTATATTTTGTATGTTTTTTAGTTTCAGCTTGGGGTGACAGACATCTACAATGTTTGATATTATTTGTAAGTCTAACAGTAGCATACAGTATAAGAGCTTGTATGAGCGTGGCTCTCGTTGGCATGATAAAAGAGGTGGAAAGAAACACGACAATAATATACAATAACACTGACAATACTATAAAAAATTACACAGGAGAGAATATTGACATGAATCATCAATATGATGCAGACGACGAATGGGTGCCTGATGGAATTTTAAACGCTCTTATGCTTGTACCTCCGGTGAGTAACTATTGATCAACTATTGAGTTCTCTTTACTATTCTCCAAATTATTTTATTCTAAAAATGATCAGTATTCTAAATGACCCCTCTCGTGACATCCGTCGACGGTGTGTTCTCACCACAAATGACATCATTCATCAAACACATCGGAGAAGTCCTCGCAGACCGTTGGAACAAATCCCTGAGCACCATACTAGGTTGGCTTAGAACAAAAATGAGCACTTCAATAATTCGCGCCACCAGCATGTGTATCAGAGGAACACGCCACCGATTCAAGTCCGCAGAGAAACTGCTGGGCTTTGACAACGGAGCCGCTATACCAAATACCCACTAAATATTACTCAAAATGTAGTAAATAGTTACAACTACATATAATAATTTATAATTGTATAGTTTAGATTTAGATTTTATATTTATGCGTACTAATATATTATATACTAATATTATTTCAGTATTCTAAAATGTTACTTCATGTTTCAGTACCCAAAATTTCGGTGGAATACGAAAATTCAAAACATTATCCTGTCATCTTTCTTCTGGGGCTATACGTTGCTGCAGATACCATCGGGCTACCTGGCGCATAGGTTCGGAGCGAAGTTTATGTTAACTGGAGCGATGTTTATCAACTGTCTCCTGTCTATATGTCTACCTTGGCTTGCCCATTACGTAAGATATTACAAATATTTTATGCATACAAATTATTTTTATGGCATCCAACGCTATAGTGATATCACAGAATTCTTACCATTTGTTTGGTTTAATTATTTACTAATTTAAGTTATTTTATTTCTTTATAAGGGTGGATGGGTCTGTACAGTACTGTGCAGGGCAATGCAAGGCCTAGGACAAGCATGTATAATTCCTAGCCTGCACACATTTTTTGGCAAATGGACTCCGTTGCATGAACGCGGCCGATTGACTGCAATAACTTATGGGGGTATTAATATATTATTTTTATTATTTTCGGTAAGACATTTTAATGACATTGATTGGGAATCTGAATTAAATGTTACTATTTCAGGCCAAGCGTTAGGTCCAGTTTTGGGTTTTCCTTTGACCGGATTTATTGCCTCTTCACCGATGGGTTGGCCTGGTATATTCCGCTTCTATGGAGTATTGTCGGGTTTGGTTGGTGCCCTTATTTGGTGGAAATGTGCCGACACTCCTGCTAAACATCCGACTATTTCAATTGGTGAAATAGAATACATTGAGGAATCTTTAGGTCAGACAAATTTAAGGAATAAGGTACATGCAACAAAGCCGTTTTAATTTAGTCAATTTGAGCTGAATTTACCTTTTTATTTATGTATTTTCTTTTAGGTTTTACGTGTGCCATGGTCTCACATCTTCAGAAGTCCTGGTATGTATGCCATCATACTAGCACATATTGGCAACACTTGGGGTCAGCTCACTATTTACACACAAGTGCCTTCATTTATGAACAAAGTAATGGGTGTTAACATTAAGGAGGTGAGTCGGCATAGGAATAATGAAAACAAAATATATGTGAGCATAAAGTTTTCTTTTTAATGATGAGTAATAATGGTCTGTTACAGAACGGGATGCTTTCTGCTTTACCATTTCTGGCAATGTGTTTCTCAAACCTCCTATTTAGCTGGATTACAGATATGCTTTTAGTGAAAAATATACTTACTGTCACTAACGTTCGGAAATTAGCGACATTTACAGGTAAATGATGTGATTTTTGGAATATGATATGATATTTTTAGATTCATTGTACATAAGCAATGACATAATTAGGACATAATATTTTGATATCACATAATTGATATACCTAATTATAATATAACGTTAGTTTTATATAACAAAGAAATAAATTATATTTCCGGTCACGATTCAAAAATGGGGTATAGTAAAGCATAGTGACGATTAAGATTATTTATAAATTGTACCATTGAACAAAATTTATTTTACAAAGAAAAATTTATTTATTTATTTGATTACAGGACATGGAATGGCTGCCTTCGGTTTAGTTGTACTAGCATTTGTACCTAAGAATATTTATGTTGTAGAAATATTATTAGTTTTTACCTGCTCTTTCAAAATTGCATCTCACTTAGGATTTCAAGTGAGTATTGTTTTAAAATTTTATAATTTTCATATTAGTGCTCATTTTCGTGATTTTGGAAAAAATCACGAAAATGAGACTAATAATAATAATACTTATTATGTAGCCTATACTATCTATAATAATATTATAAAGTTGTTGTGTTTGTTTGTTAATGTGTAGGAGACAAAAGTAAACTGCTTATCCGATTTTAAAAATTCTATCACAAATAGTTAGAATGAAATTTCAGGATGGACATATGCTATATTTCCATGCGGGAGAAGCCGCGGGCACCAGCTATGTAAAAAGAAAATTTAACGCCTAGCAAATGAGTAATAGCAATAAAGCGTTATATTGCTCAAGTAATTTTTTTTTTTCTTTCAAAGGTGAACCACATCGACATTTCGCCGAATTTCGCAGGTCCACTAATAAGTATAAGCAACTTTTCTGCTAACCTTTGTGGCTCTCTTGCGCCGATTGTCGCTGGATTTATACTCACAGATGATGTAAGTTGTTTTTCATGGTTTTGTAGTGTTACGCTTATCTCGGGCTTTCGCATACTTCTACAAGTTGGGAAACTTCTTGCCATTCCTTCACTTTTTAACTTGCTATTTTAAGTTAACTGAAGCACTGGTGAATGTAAAGTATAACATATCAGGTGGAGCAAAACGATTCTGGACAATAAATTTTATCAATTTTTGGCATAAAGTTAAGCATCGGCCTGCTTCATTTGTTTCAGGTGGGATTTTTTTAATTTTATGCATCATTTATAAAATGTTCGCGCAGTGGGAAAGACGCGCCCTATCATTTCGATAGGTCATGCCATGTACGAATGGTTTTTTTTTAAACCTAGAATTTACTGACTGCTCTCAAACGGTAAAAGAAAACATCGCGACGAAACCTGCATAGACCAAAGAGGAAATTCTAAGAAACATGTGAATTCCACCAAGGCGCACTGGGCCTGCGTGGTGGGCCATACGCCCTCGTTGAGAGGGTAGGCCTGTGCCCCTGTAGTGGAGTCATAATAAGAGGCTAATGATTATGATGATGCATAAAATTTTTAATCTTTATTTTTATTCTTTAAAAAGGCTTCAGCTAGATCAGAGTGTCCGGATTCTTTTGTAGAATCTTTTTTAGAAAATGTACATAGCTTGCTATCTTCTATATGTAACTACAACATATTTTTATTATAGAAAGTATAATGGTTATGTATGGTACATATATATGGTTATAAACAGATAAATAATTAGTGAAAACAACTTTTATAATACGTACGTACGTGATACTAGGCAGAGACTAGAAGGGATGTCGTTGATTTCTTGGAAAATAGGCATATGCATTGTTGTTGTTAACTATCTCTTTTTTTACTAGTAGGTAGGTGTTGTTAAAATTTATATAGGTACTTCATTATTTCACTTGTGAATGAACCAATTTTAACTTACCAAAAACCGAAGATTAAACATCTGTATTTTTTTTTTTATTAGATCAGGGTAGCGCTTGACCACTATCTCACCTGATGTGAGGTGTAGGTGTAGGTACTGGACCACGCTTACCCAGTAAATGCCCATTTACCCTGGTTTTGAAGACCCCGAGGTTGTAGTTCTGTGGGAACACAGACGCAGGCAATGAGTTCCACTCCTTAGCAGTCCGAACAAGGAAGGTGGAACTGAAACGCTTCGTGCGTGATCGAGGTACATCGACCACGAAGGGATGAAATCCCCGCCCACGCCTAGTGTTCTATCACCAATAAATCACCAATAATAGTTAGTGTTTTAAGAGTAAAATATACTGTGTGGAATGAATCCAAAGGAATCAAACCTCGTTGCGTCATTCTTCTGTCAGGGAAAAGTGGCTCTAATGTGTACACACATTTTTTGATGTCACTCATGGTTAAGAGTGTTTTTCTATTTGACAGACGAGTGAGTACCTGTGGCGACAAGTGTTCCTGGTAGCGGCGAGTATATACACGGTCACGGTGATAGTGTACTTAATATTCGGAACTGCAGAGAAGGCTGACTGGAACGAGCCGATGGACGGCGATGACAAATTAGATAAAGAAGATCAACAAGTCCCTATGATACAGAAACAGTAATCGCATTATCTTTAATCATAATGTGAATTCTTATTCCATTAAAGTTGTGATGTTTTCGTTATCAAAAATTAAACTATTAAACTAATAATTTCAAGATTATATTTTTTCTTGCTATTCGAGCTTAGTAAAGAAATGTTTATATTTCGGTTATTATAATGATGTTGATTTTTGACGTAGTCATGTTGTTTCATAATATATGACGATGTGGAAAATTGGTATTTTAATTAAATTTCTAATAGATTTTCCGTCCACGTATAATGTAATCAATTTCCGTTGTCGGAAGGAGGAATTCCGCCGCTCACGTAACTCTTTATAACAAAAATCCCCTGGACCTTATTCCTTGCAAATGAAATTCCTATGTCCGTCGCTATTAATTGTTCCCTACACTTTGAGGCTCCCTTTTTCACTAACAATCATTTGTCTTGTATCCGTAAAAAGCGCCTCCGGTCTCCGGACTAATGGCTAAAACAACGAACTTCATTTATTTTTTAATTTGTATTTTAACGCAGCTGCATGTCATTGCTACATACTGTAAACTTCTTACTTAATAGGCATGATGACGGTATTAAAGAATCAAAGAATAAATGGTTTTGGAGAAAAATATATGTTGAAAGGAGTCTAAAAAATTACTCATTTTTTCAATAAAATAGAAGTATAAATAACTGCAATCGGCCATGTTAACTGAAACACCAATCAGAGCGTAGACGTCACGCCCAGGTAAGTGCCATCGTGTTGCTTGACTTTGCTTTGACAGAATGAAAAATCTGATGAGAAGTCGGTGACGTCACGGTTCATCAGACGCGACGCCATGACATCTAAGAGCGTTTTCGCGCTTAATTCAAAATAGATTTAAAAACATTCAATAATTCGCGTTGACATTTAATTTTTTGCTGAAATATATTTTTTTTCGGATATGGTAGACGTGTATCTACATTATGGAAGGGAAAAGTATTTACAGGGAGTATTCGATTTCATGATTTAGTAGGAAACAGAGATTATGATAATAAATCTTTTTTTTTCTAATATTTTTAATAAATATACATAGTGGTGTACTTGGCCGCTCTTGTGTTTATTTTACAAGAATGTCTTAAAAATAGTAAATTTTTAAGTTTAAATTAAATGTCTTAACTTTTCCTTATAGACACATTATTTTCATTTCAGCTGAGAATAAACTTAAATTAAACATGACATTGAACCGATTAGAAGTATTAATCCAAAACGGTATGGGGTGTTTCTGTTTAGGCATTCCCGTGCCATTTTAATAATTAAATTAAATAAGCTTAGTACACCAGTCTCATAAATCAACAAGGTGTAAAAAAATATGGTTTACATAACATAAATACAACTTATTCAAATTTGGTTAAAAAAATCAACTTGCCTACTAACGTATGAATCGAGACACAATTCAAATACCTAAATGTTTTTAAAGCATTTAAATAAATAATTACCCAATTTTGCCTTTTGTTCGTCCTTTTCATCGAAATAATACAACTCTGGCCTTTTTATATTACATTTTTTATAATTTATGAAATTCATGTTATAAAATATCGTTGACGTAATTACCTATATTTTACAATGTTAGCTGTAAGTAATAGCTTAATGTTTGTTGTAAGCATTATTTTATTGAAACTTATCATAAGGATGATAGTTGTTGTATTGTAATGGAAAATGGATTAAACTTTTAATATAATTACAATTTATTTAAAATTTAAAATTAAAATTAAATTATATTTAAAATTTAAATTGAAATTATTATTATTTCAAAGCGGGGAACAAAAATTACAGTGAGGTTCCCTCTGTAACATTGAGAGGTACTCCATTGAAACTAGTTAGTAAATTTAAATACCTGGGGCACTGGGTGACGGAGTCTCTAAGCGATGACGAGGACATTGAAAGGGAGCGTAGGGCGTTGGCTGTCAGATGCAACATGTTGGCCCGCAGATTCGCACGTTGTGCAGAACAGGTGAAAATTACATTATTTAAAGCATACTGTCAATCTCTGTACACGTGCGGTCTGTGGGTTGACTTCTCGCGGAAGGCATACAGCGCCCTAAGGGTGCAATATAATAATGGATTCAGGGCGCTGTTGGGGCTGCCGCGACACTGTAGCGCATCGGGGATGTTCGCGAAAGCCAGAACGGACAGTTTCCAAGCGATCGTGCGTAAGAGGATTGCCTCATTGATGAAACGTACGCGGGGCAGCTCTAACAGCCTTTTGAACACAATATCGATGTGTGTTGACTGTAAGCTAAATAAAATGTGGACACGAACCACATTGTCTTACTGTCATCTTACTGTAAATAGGTATCCTTACTAACATAGTTTTTTAAGTTTTGTGTATTACTAACACTATATGGACCTGTGTCTGAATGAAATGTCATTATTATTATTATTATTATTATATAAAATAATTTAAAAATGATTATGGGAGTTATTTTTAAAATAGTCCTTTCCTTCTTTATTCTGATGATCTTAAGGTTTATAATCGTATATGTTGTGATGAAAATTGCGATAAGCTTCAGCAAGATCGTTTGTCAGCATTTATTTTATCAATAATCAATCAATAAGTAATAATAGTAAGAGTAATCTTGGCTTACGTAAGTATAAAACTATAACTTTTATAAAATACTAAATGTTATAAGGTCACGGATTATTGAGACTTTTTCCCTGGCTCTAATATACTCGTAAGTTAGGTATACTTGACGTCATGTTGATCGCTTTACTAGTAATTTAGACAAATTGTATAAAATTTAGACAGCCTGCTACCTATATTTATGTATTTTAAACGTTGATTTTTTTTTTACCTTATTGTTTGATAAATCTGGATTGTTAATTAAGTTGTGCTAATTTTTCTTTGTAAATAATAATTTCTGGATAAGTACTGGTTGTACCTTTTACTAGAATTTAATTAATTTACCTAAAACACCTTGTTTGTTGTCCTAAATAATATAATAAAAAAGACGACATGGCCACCTTAGACATAGGTACTTATTTATCTTCTCTTGCAATTCTTTGATTTATTCGCAGTGTTGCAGATCAAATGAATCTGGGATCGATAAATAATCTTATTTATTCCGACCGACTGATTATGTCGATCATCCTCTTTATCTTTTAAAAGATATGGAACTAAAATTGCGACGGAGACGTCTTCTAATAAACTTTCATTTTTTCGACACGTTAATACTTTGGTAAACATTCGAGGTACTGAGATGACTTTATTAAAAAAATTTGGAAAAGGTACTTATAGATTGATTTTTGAAGTAGAAATCACTTTAGTAAAGAGATGATAATAACAGTAATACTGTAATATTTCAAGATTCTATAGAATAATATATACATATTTAGAATTGAATTGAATCAATGTTCTCAGAGACCCATTCTTCTCACCTTGCACCTAACACTTTATCCTGACAGGGTCGTCAACGCGCTTCCATCCTCTCCTAAGGTCGGAAGGCAAACGGTCCCCTTGAAGGTAGCTACCGTGGTTTATTAACACAACCAACGTTGTAGGTGCTGCTAGTACGTTACTCACACACTGAAACATAACGGTCAGGGTGGTATTCTGTGAGGGTTGCAGCAATCAAATGAAAGGCTGCCCAATTGATGACCGTTGACATTACTGAAAGTCTAATAAAATAAATATAAAAAAATTAAATAAATAAAATCCGTTTATTTCTTGCTTTCACATGTACAATATTGACTTATTTCTAGTAGGTCAGTTTAAGTGGGTTTGTTTACTTATCAATTGATTTGCTAATTTGTTAGTTATTCACCTCTGCTAGGACCTCGAGTTGGGTGAAGGCCTCCTCCAAAGATACCCATCTCGTAAGTCTCTATATGCTATATGTAATATAAAGTCCTTAATGTTATTCTATTTTGGTACTCAATCGTCTCATTTCCGATATACCTATTACGTCATAGTTGATTTCTTTTATTGATTTTTCCAGTTCAAATATGCGAATAGGGACCTAGCATTGTATATCTAATCTTGTGGGTTTATTTACACGTTTTCATTTTTTTTTAAATCTGTATATTAATATGAAAATTAAGAGGAGATTAATTGCTGTTTGTTTTTTTTTATTATTTTTTTTTTATTAATATCTGTGTTTATTGTATTATAATCGATTAGGAAGTTCAGCATTTCTGGTCTCACGACTCTTTCTGGTATACTGTTTTATCTTTTGATCTTTTGGTATTTTGGTAGATTTTGGTATTTGTGTAGTTCTCTCTTCATATTATGCAGTGACAAATTCAGGTGAATTGGGTAGCTTTCGTTTAGTGATATTTTTTGTTATTATAAATTTATCGTATTTAAATATGGCTGTATTTCCTTTCTCTCTCTCTCTCGCGTTTTAGCTGATCTTGTAGTTCTTTGCTTTTCTGTAGTATGTGCTTCGGATAATCTCCTTTCACATAAAATCTGTATCTTTTAGCGCACCTTTTGTTTCAGAATTTTAATTTATGTACCGGAGTTTAGAAGGTTACTACTAATAGGCGTGGTCTTTCTCCTTTTTTTACCCATTCTTCTAACTTCTTGTAATTCGCTGTAAATTAGCTTAATTGAAAAGTATTATCTGAACCAAATGATAATGTTCTTTTCAAGGCATCCTTATGATTTTTCATGTTCCTCTACGGCGAAAAATACCAAGTTTCTTATTCTTGCTTGTTTCTCCAAAAAGTAAATTCTCTTTTCTTGATTTTCCGCTATTTTTTTTAATTTTCTCATTGTTTTTCTTCCCATGATAAAAATTTCTTTTGGAAAATACTGCTTATATTCTGTGTGACTTGTTCCGAAACATTTTTCCCTATTTCTCGGATTTCTAGTCTTTGTTCGTCTAGCTCCTTTTTATTGTTTTTATAATTCACAATATCTTCCATGATTTGTTTTGACACTTGGTTGTTTTGGTGCAAATAGTGCCCTCTAGCGGTGAGTCTTTGTATTAGTTATCCGCCTATTGATTGCTGTTGCTGCTGCTGAGCCTGGTGTAACAGATGGCGCTATGTGTACTACGATGCAGCGCCTTTTGTGCTTTTTCGCTTGTTATGTACTGCATTATGTTTTAATGTTTTCACTTTTGCCTACACGAAAATAGTCCCTCTTGGAATATTGTCTTGAAAAGCTTGAAATGGTTCAGGGAGTTGAAAATGTAGGAAGGTGGTTTTAACTACGTTTGTTATTAGATTTTGCGAGTTTGATTGTTATTTTACCAATGTATTTTAAGGTCACTAGTTCATAAGCTATAAGCACTCTGTCTTTGTACACATAAAAAGGCATTAGCCGAAAGTCACTTTTAGATTTTTATAATTTTATTTTAACGGAACCGATGTTTAGCGTGCCACTGTGGCGCCCCCTCCACTGAAATGTCTCCACTAATGTTAAATGAATAAATTATTGTGAAATGGTAAAGTTTACCATTTTTGTAGACACAGCAAGCAGAATAAATGTTAAAGCGATGTCATTGAAGTGCATCCAGAGGGCATCGTTGCATGCAATCCTCAGATGAAGGTTCTGTTAAACTTACCCTCGACTGAATCAGACTTGCAAATTCACTTCTCGACTTATTATTTTTCTTCACACCAACTCCATATTACTTCGCTACTCTCCAAAGTCCTTTTTGAAATTTACCTAAATTCCAGATATTTGTGGACTTTCAATTTCGAGCTGATTTTTATTGCTCGTCAAACTTTTTGTCCATACAGCTGGAAAGTAGCTATTTTAATTGAGTCACTACATTAATGCTAATTCTATAAGGATAAATTTTTATCAGAAAACCAGTTATTTAGTTATTTATTTGCGACACAATTGGTTTTACTATAACGCAACTATTACCATTTGTAAGCAGTGGGTCACCTCACCTCTCTTACATAATATTTGTGAAATTTTATCATAGAAGCTTTGACACGCGACTGCGCTACGAACATATAAAAAGTTTTAATGAATTAAACGTCTTGTGAGAATTTTTCATACCCTGCGCGAGCGCAATCGAGTTAAATTACAAATTGCTCGCGTAAAAGCAAAATACGTGCATAAGTGATGACATGTTTAAAATGTTGCATACATCATTATGTATCTATTATTAGGTACCATTCATCTGTATGAAACTATCAATTTATTTCCTAAGGTGGTGTCTTTTATTGACTCATTAGCTTTTTGCCGTGGATTCGTCCACGTGTTTTGTGAAAAAATAATCTAGTGTTCGAGTTATTACCATATGGTTACTGTAAGGAATAAAATGTCCTATAAAGTAGAAATCTTTGAGATTTCCATCATCATCCTACAAATCTATGGATCATGTACGACAAGAACGTGTGAAAAAGGTTATGGTCACAGGTCGGTCAGGCTTTACAGACCGTGCCTAAACTCAGGTTAACTCGCAATAAGGTGATGCTGTATGGTGGGATTGGAAGGGCATTGTCCATTATTAGCTTTTACCGCCGGACAGAACCATCGATTCGGATCCCTACTGTCGACAACTGATGAGATTAAAACAAGAAGTTGAGAGAAAGCGGCCAGAATTGATCAATGGAAAGGGTGTGGTCTTTCATCACGACAACGCACATTTTATCCACTCAGCAAAAATTAAGAGAATTTGGCTGGAAGGTGTTAATGCATCCGCCATATAGCCCTGAACTTGCACCTTCAGATTTCCACCTGTTTCGGTTTCTTCAGAATTCTTTAGGCAGTGTCTGTGTTTAACATCAAGAGAGGATTGCCAAAACTATTTGACGCTTTTTTTTGATCAGAAGTCCTAAAATTTCTACAGCAACGGGATCATATCACCGCCTACAAGATGGCAAAAAATCATCGAACAAAATGGCACATATACTGTAATTAAATATAAATAAACTATGAAAAAAATGTCTTAAGAAACTTTTTCCTATTATGTCGTTGCTTTTGTATGAAGCAGCGGCAAGCAAGCAAGAGGACCGTCGGGCGATATGTAAGTATAAAAGTCAAAAATGGAAGAAAAAATATAATAAGAAGTTGAACTACTCCATGCACTCAACACAGAAACACAATGGCATTGAAGTTGTTGCGTAAAAACAATCAAAATCGATACGGTTACAAGTCAATGCGGCGATAGACGTCGCAAGCGCAGCCAGCGCAATCTTTTCTCCGTTTGTTTTCCTTTGCGGTGAAGCTAGACGCACGTGCTCGCCAACAATTTAGTGATACTTAAACATAATGGGTGCTCAAGATACTAATGACGAGAAGCCAAGTGAGTTAATCTAATATTTTAACAATGTTTGTGCACATATCATAATATGAGCATAATGACAATTCCAGGCGTAGAGTTTTTAATTTTAATAATCTATTTGTTAATTAAGTTGATATTGACGTTGGCATGACCAATAATGTTAGACATCCTGTCAAAAAAAATATGTGGCTTGTTATCTGTAAAATAGACATACATTTAAAAAAAAATTAACTTCCACACTTAAGAAATAAACTCCTCCGTGAAATAAGTAATTGTATTAAATTTCTTATTCGTTGGAAATAAGTTACCAAACAATGAATTGTAAGTAACTTTAACTAAGCTACATGGTTTATCAAAAGAAATACTGTGTACCAAATCCTACCATAAAAACTATCTTGCCGACAAAATGCAGATTCGTTGTTTTAATGGTTGAAGATTAATTTGAAAGTAGAGGAGCAACTTGTTTCTGGTTTCTTATTTTATGGTTCATATGAACAGGTTTGCGAGCCGATGGTAGATTAATTTAATTACATTGTTTATGAGTACCTATAAATTTGGTCAGAACAAGTCAGAAGAACAAGAATTTAAACAGTGACAGAAGTATGTTATGTATTCAATTAATCAATCTTATTGATCAGCTGGGAATATTTCTCGAGTTCCTCAAAACATTCAGTCACTTCAAAATTGATAAAATGTGTCACTTAATAGTGATGACAATAATAAAATAAATGTCTGAGATTAAACGATAAAACCGATAAGATCAATATAACTGTATCTTAATATATTTTCTGTACGAAACGATATGTTTCAAACTTTCTAACGCAATTTTTGTCTTTTTTGACATGATTTCGCTGTATTGACGCTGCTTGCAATATCTAATGTAGAATTTATTTAAATCAAATACAATACTTTAATTGCAATTAAATCAAATTCAACTGAAATAAATATTTTTTAGAGAATTTTTTGATTCCGCATGTCTACATGTCGTACTGATTCCCATTTAAATGCTAATTTTGATGTTCGTATAAACCATGATAATACAACACTAGGGAGACAAGTGGAAAAGGCATCCCTACACGGCACCATATAAAAGATAACTTATTCACTTGTTACATTATCTCCAAGCAATGTGAATGAGGTATTTTCATCTTGCTTTAGTCTTTCTGAAAGTTTTAATACAGATAATGACATAGAACCTGAATCTGTTACATTTTATACAAGTGATAAAGTGTGAATTTTTAAATTAGAATAAAAAGTTTGCGCTTAGTTGAGCTGTAGCAGGAAATTTAGTACCTACCTATAGAAGGACGTGACCCAATCTATTTAGGTTTAGCCCGTTGACTTCACATCGTGCTCTATCTAATACGTGACGAGAAAGTGTTATCTTTTTATTATCACATAAACAAATTTGGTATCACCCAGTAGCACGCAGGCTTCACTACTTTCATATGAAAGTTTTAACAATATTGGATAGTAAGCTACTGAGATATAAGGTATTTATTTTCTCTCAATATATTTTCTGAGAACTACAAAGGTAAATAGTGATACTGAAGCGTCGTTGTCTGCTACTGATGCTATAGACTCAAAAATTATGGTATAATAGTTTTTATAATGCGTAAAGGCCTCCAATGTGGTTGACGGTCAATCCAATCTTCGGTAGTTGTCCAAAATCTAAAAAAATCAAACCCAAGGGTCATATACAAGTATTTTGCCAAAAAGGATAAGAGCAAGGGGAGTATAGGGAATCAATTTTAGCATTCATTGTTACTTAACTTGAATGTACATATATAAGTGCTGAAATGTGGACATTAACGAAATGTCTTGTCCCCAATTTATAAGTCGCTCGGCGAGCCATGATACTGCAATGCTTCGCATTTCTCTGAGGGATATGATCTGAAATACAGAGAATCACCGGAGAACCAAGATGGGCAACATAGCCTAAAGAAGGAATGGGTGGTGCTCGAGTAGACGGGTCTTGGACCGGAGACCACTAAAGCTGGACGTGGATGACAGTGGATGCATACCGGTGGCTTATGAAGATAATATCGCACACATTGAAAACCATACTAAGATATTTTACTACTGCGGAACGTTAACATTATATATTGTAATAACAAAACCTTTAAAACACAATAAATACTGTTTGAATAGAATACTGTTATTATTTCTTGAATTACGAGGTAAACAGGTAATACATGTAAAGATAAATTCGCATCAAGTTTTCAACGACGCACCGCCGCTTACGATCGGCATACAAATATCATTCATTGTGAAGGAAAATAAAATAAAACATAACACGAGAGATTTTATTTAACGTTTTGTCTAGAAAGCTGAAATTTGAAACGTATGTCTATTCTATAACGTAAGCATCCGCTAAGATGGGATTTTTAAAAATTTCATCCGATCTTTATGCCTGCTTAAACTTATTTTCAGAAATGGGACTTGGCATTCGTCACGTTCAAGCTGTTATGATGTGCTTGGGAATCCTGCTGTCATTTTGCATGAGAGTCAACCTAAGCTTAGCTATTGTGGCTATAACAGATAGCTCCAATGATAACGTAAGCAATTAAGATATATTAGTTTATAATTTAAAAAAAAAAACATAGTATTGCTTTTAGTTTACACTAGAATCCATCGTTATACATTGTACTTTTTTATAAATTTTTTTCAATGGCCTGAGGAGATTGCTGAAGGTATGCTGAGAGTGTGCTAATTGTCATGAATTAAATTATAACCCAAAAAAAGTGAAATCATGTATTCCGGTTCAGTGGATACCACGTATTATACTCAATAATAATATAGTGAAACCAGTAGGTATACAAATTTAAGCCACATTGTCACTGCGGACCTGAAAGATGATATAGACTTAGATTGGGAGCGCAGGGCATTGTCAGTACGTTCTAATATGGTCGCCCGCAGACTTTCTCGTTGTAATAATCGACTTGAAATTACATTTTTAAGGCATTCTGCCAAGTCTTTTACACGAGCACTATGTGTGTGCTTGCTCACCCAGTACAAAAATACTTTCAGGATGCTGCCACGCTATTATAGTGCATAAGAAATGTTCGCCCAAAGTCATACTGTTGATTTTTATGGCACAAGAAGAAAGAGAGTGGCATCCCTAGGGCACAAGATGCGTGGCAGTACCAATAGCATTTTTAAAACAATTATAGATAAAGTTTGTAATTTTTTGTAGCTGGTAATAACAATGCAATCTGAATTAAATTATTATTATTTTGTCTCAGAAAACAATGAATTCATATTGTTTTTATTAAATTAGTTTACTCGTAAATTACTGGACCCATTAAATTTACTCGATTCAGTAACGAGTGATTACGATTCTGACTTCTTAGAGACGGCCACATTGAAATAACTGCATGTGTGATGTGTTTCGATTAGTGAGTAATGGATGCCAGAGCCAATTTCCCTCTCTTATCTTTAATACTAAGCAGCGCAATTGCAGCACCTGTTGCGTTGTTTTGCCGTATTTGAAAATCATTATTTTTATCTGTATAAATTCTCATTTGCCTCAAACAGTTAATGCGAAGAGACTAAGTGGGTGAGATCAGATCTCAGTAATCTTACACACTATCAGAGCTCTTAATAAATGACTACCTATTTGTAAATATCGCTATCATGCAAAACCTATTTCAGTGTCCTATCTGTATGCCACACAAACCCTGTAGTTTGAATACTGAATATGCGCATTAACATGTTAAAAACATTAACAACAAGATCCGAAATGTTGTTCTCTAGTACCATTAAAATGATATGAAGTTATGACAAAAGTTCTCAAGAAAGTCTGGCAACTTATCAAATGGTCTGAAAGACCACTTTAATCTCAAATAGGATAGTGCTTATTCAATGTTGCAAAAATTAGTTACTTCATGCGGCATACAGATTAATCCACTTGGTGGTATTGCAATTCGCCAGAAAGAACAGAAGTGATATTCAAATCTGATAGGACAGAATGTAGGAGACCTGGCACTGCTTATAATGTAGTCTTATTTTTCAGGGTTTCGATTGGAGCATGCAGATCCAGAGTATAGTGCTGTCATCCTTCTTTTGGGGCTATATAGTATTACAAGTACCAGCTGGAGAGCTAGCAGCCAAGTTTGGAGCAAAGACTTTCTTGATACTGTGTGTCGGCATCAATTCTGCTGTCACATTGCTTCTACCGACTTGTTTGTATTACGTAGGTCAACAGCTTGATTTAACTCAAATTGTCATAGATGCTCGAGCAGGTAGCCTGTAAATTGTAGCAAACATTTTCTTTATTCATTCATCGAATACAGATCTTAATGAACGATAATCCAAGTGAGTCTTAGTTACCTATTGTTTCAGGGAGGTTGGCAACTCGTTTGCTTCTGCCGTGTTCTTCAGGGTCTCTTTCAAGGCTTCATTTTCCCTTCTGTTCATAATCTAATCAGTAAATGGGTACCTTTAGAAGAGAAAGGCAGATTGGGAACTCTTATATATTCTGGTAAGTAATATAGATGATTTAATCATCACTTAGTTATTTAGTGGTCTTAGCATGTAATCTTTGTAATTTATGTTTGTTATTTGTATTTTGTTATATTGTGATCTTTAATTATGATTCAATTGATTAGACAAGTAAGTTGTGGCAAGGTTTAGCTGATTCCGATTTCTCTATATTATATTATAATTATATAAAATAATCCAAAAATGATTGTAGGTGCACAGCTGGGGACAGCTCTGCAACTGCTTTCGGCCGGCTTCATAGCAGAATACTTTGGATGGGAAGCTATTTTTTACTCGACTGGGGTAGTCGGAGCCGTATGGACAGTTGCATATTTAATCGTTGGCGCGTCTTCGCCTCAATCTTCGAGATTCATAAGTGAAGAAGAAAGACTTTATATTCAGACATCTCTAAAAGACATCGGTGGAAAAAATAAGGTTAATAAAAAAGTTCCAAACTGAGATCTAATAATACTATGACAAACGCTCACCAATAGTTCACAGCATCCACACTAACACTAGACATGGTCTTTAACTTAGCATTTGGGGATTAATGCGAGTACCTACCTACGTAATGAAATTTATGACTTAAAAGATATATAGGCTATGAATTATAACGATTCGCTAACGAATTCGGAGCCAAAAGTTGATGAGATTTACAAGGACAAGCTAATGATATTTCGTAATCTACAAAAATTTCAGCGTATTTTTTTACATTTAAAACATTATATCTCTTAATATATTTCTGTCAGAATGTTTGTTCACGTTAATCTCCGAAACCACCAGCTCGAAGAAAGGATATAATTTATAGAGATACGCGGACAAGGTCTCTAGAAAAAGCTAATATTTTTATAAATGACATTACGAACGGATTTTTTTGATGAAAAGACTACCATAAATAAGTATAAGAAAATGTTAGGGTAAAATCACACGTCCAACAACGGTTATCATTACATTTAGGGAAACATTTAGAAGTGGAGAACAGAATTTTTAAACAAGTTATTATAATTATGTATACATTCTAACTTTTGTTGCAGAAATTGAAAACACCATGGAAGTCAATACTTACGTCGCTCCCTTTCATATCCTTGATAATAGTTCATTGCGGACATAATTGGGGCTTCTGGACACTCGTGACCGAGATACCTTCTTACTACAGTAGTGTCTTAGGAGTTAATATTACATCGGTAAGTATACACACCTGTTTTCCTACAGGTATTAAGTTTTGCGTAACATTTTTAATTGTTTTACTTATTTTTTGTGAAAACGGCTGCCAAAAAAACATCTGTAACTGGTCTATTAGGAACATGTATATTACATAATCTATTACTAAAATGGTTGTGATATATAAATTGAAGAAAATGTTGAATTTTGCACATCAATTGACCTTATCCAATTCATTTGGTTTTTGCCAAATATGCTTTGGTTTTCTATTGCTGTACATAGGCGACAATATGTGCTTTCCCACAATAAAACTGAATCTGTTTTCTGTCCTGACAAATGTGGCCACTAAAGGATAGTGGCCACATTAGAATGAGGGTCGTTAACCGCTACTCCTCCGGGATAATCTGAACAACGTACCGACGCGCAGATGTATTCCTAACATTATAGCTCTGGGATTAAATTATGCTCTTCTCTCCGGCACAGATAAAATTAATAGCTCGATAACGTGAGCTCTGAAACATTGTTCCCGAGGGAGCTGCTTCCGAGTAAACTCCAGGAACGACGTCCCTTGCAGACACGACTAGCGTTTAAATCTGTGTCGAGCATTTGACATTTAACATCACACTTAACCGATCCAGGAGGCTCATAGTTCGCATTTTCGCTACTTTTATTTTACAGAATGGCGTGATGTCCGCGTTACCATACTTGGTAATGTACCTTTTGGGTTTCCCGTGTGGCTTCATATCAGATTTTGTCATAAGAAAAAAGTGGGTCAGCATCACTACCGCTCGCAAAATATCTAATTCTATTGGTAAATATTAATCATAAAGTATATCCTTTGAATTAAATCATTGTTGTCTAGACATTTATACATATTGTCAATTATATCAGGGAACGAACACTTTTATCAGGGAAATCCATAACAACTTCAAAATGTAAATCGATTGACATTTTCCTTTTTTAAAATAATGAAGCCATTTCGGAGCCAGTTGTGAAAAATGTTTTATGTATATACATACAGTGAATAGCCTTTGAATATAAATTTATTACTTGTAAAATCCACACACAAACGTTGACAATAATAATAAAATTAGTCATTTATTGTTAATGATTTAATAGTGAGTGATGAGTCTTTATATAACTTTCTTGTGTTACATGATTGCAGGAAAACTCACGTCCCACTTGATGCTATCTGGCTGCCGTTTGTGTATAAACACAAGCTACACCAAGGAGGGACACAGTTGCTCCCCTCTTATTCCAGGTTGCCCTACTAATCGGACCATACCATCGGACAGCTTGGATTAACTATTTCCAGCTTGATTCAATATGTGACGATGATTAAAAGAATTTTGCTGAATGAACGTGCATAATTTCAAACTGAGCAGCTTATCTGCCGGCAGTAATAATTATTTTCCGCTTTATGACCAGAGCATGTCATAGTCATGTCATCAACGGTAGTTTAAATTATAATTGGCGACAATGCACTCGGATTACACACGGTAGCCACTTACCATCAAGGGGACTCCCAGAACAAATATACCTTGGTGAAACACGAGGCTGTGCTTTACAGGTCACTTCGGCCCAGCGATATCATTGATAGGGCTCTCGTATTCACCGCAAGGCAACGTCGCAGTGGCCGTGGCTCTGTTGACTATAGTAGTGGGGCTGAATGCCGGACATTACACAGGTTATTTGGTAAGTTAATAGTTAGTAAATAGTTTTAAGATGCCTACAACAGCGCGCTCGGTATTGGACACAACTTATAATACAATATAATATTTTACAATATAACTTATAATATATAATTTCTTTTATTTATTAATGAAAATAATGATTACAAAAAACTATTTTTTTTCCAGCTTGTACACATCGACATGTCGCCGAATTTCGGTGGCACTTTGATGGGCATAACTAATTTTGTGGCGAATATAATTTCCATAATAGCACCCCTAGTTGCTGGTGTTATTATTGAAGACGAGGTACGTAACAATCTTCAAAGTTAAGTACGGTTTTAGAGTAATGAGGCGATGCAGAATTACAAGACATTTAAGATGGCGTGCTTTTGGTTACAAATAAATTAATTAGTAGACTAACTTGTGATGAATGCCGTATGCGCTGCAGAGAGAATGTGGAGAGACGAATCAGATAATAAGCCAATCTGAACGATACACCGGAATACTTAATATAATTCCATCCGAATAAACTGTTCTGAATAACTATAATCGGTCATAAACTGAAATAAAAAAAAAGTACATACTCATTAACGCGTACAGTCTGTTTAAGATATAAATTGTAATTGATGATTTTTGCATTTCAGACGAATCCAGGCGACTGGCGAAAAGTTTTCTATTTGTCTTCCTTTGTTTATATCGTTTGCAACACATTCTTCATCATATTCGGAACGAGCGAAACTCAGCCTTGGAACGAACCGGAGGGAGACGATAAAATAGTCACAGCAGGTAATAGCATCACGAAATTCAGATCGTTGAAAGTTTATACTAATACTCCAATAATGAGTTTCAGCACTAACTATTGTGTTAAGTATGCTACATAGTTTCATCCCATCGCAATTAATGGCAAAAGAGACTATTTATAATGTCAGATCTGAACAATCGCATTGCTCTAATCTTAATACTTAAGTGGGAATTACCTAACAAAGTCGTATTTTGATGTACCTATCAAATCATTTTTAAAGGACATTATATATTTTAATATACCATTTTTTTAAATGTTAAACGGTCTATCGCTTGTAATCAAAAGCCATGCCAAATGGGAAGGCGGCTACCGGCCTTCCCATTTGGCATGGATATCATTATGGGCCCTAATATCATTTAATCACACACCGAAACAAACAAACAAGTTATGTTATTTCATTAGTCGTATTTTGTAAGGTGTGGTTACTGCTGCCAGATGGGCTGCCATTGTGTGATAGTGGTGTGTCATTGTTCATCTAAATCTTTGTATCTAAAGGTACCTACAACAAGCAAACATAGAAATATTAAAATACTTCAAATATTTCACATTCAAACCAAATAGTACGAGATTAATCTGAAATACTAATTATTTAATTATAGAATCAGTCATAAAACTACTCGTATTTATGAAATTTTAAAATAATTGTTTCAGAAGCAGTCACCGAGGACAAAAAAACTGAAAAAGTTGTTTGAAATATGCCAAATATAGATTAGAGATAAAGCTTCATGTTAACTGACCGTTTGTTAATTAAACCATTTATTTATGCATTGTTGGTTTTAATTAAATTTATCGAAAAATGAAAACACGACGACCCGTATTGGTGGAAAAACCCCTGCATATATACTTATAGCAAAACTTTACATCATACTACATTTAGCGCGCCAAGGCACGCTAGGCTCTCTTTCTTGTAATAAAATATTTGAAAGTAAATAAGTGTGCTGCGGATAAGTTTAGTAGGATAAGAGATTAGAGGAGGATATTATAGAAATGGGTTCTGACATGCCTTAAGCCAGAACACCTGATGCCACCCTGATGCCTGATGGGTTACGCAGTACGCATTCACACGCCATCCGATCCAATCGATCCAGATCCACGTGTTGCTGATGGTGGTGGTAAACACGCCATCCGACGCGGCAAGCGCAGTGTGTTCCCAGATAACACCCGAAGTCACACGTCAGTCGTACGACATTTTTCGCAGACAATACGACATTTTTTTATATTTTCGGAAAAAATTACAGACCATCAATTAATTGAGTCGGTTCAACGATGTCCTGTTCTATATAAATCATCATACATATAATAAAATCGACGTTCGTCTATGCGTCTGTACACGCCAATCTCAGAAACGGCTTAACAGATTTCAATGCGGTTTTCATTAATATAGCAAGGTTCCCGTAACATTTAGTGGTTGCTTTATTCCAACAAATGAGTGATAATGTTTTTAACTGAAAAAACATTCCGTTTGGAATATGTATTGGATCTAAGAGGATTTCAATAATCAAAGGCTAGATTCTGTCAAATAGATTGTCTGTAGTAGATCACGGACCAGCAAAAACACGTCATCTTGATCTTAGAATACCAAAAGCATTCTAGACTATACGTCTTGCACGACTGAGCTTAATATCATAGTCGCGTTTCGATAGTGTGCTTCCGCCTTGTTGATAATCGCTTGCACATGAACAAATTTTAGCAACATTTGGAAGCCGAATGGATTTAACAGCATTTTTTGTCGGAATAAGATGTCCTTATTAATTTATATCTCTTTTATTATCCTCATTTATTTTTCCCTCGCTAAATGTTAATTCTGTCATTCTTGGAACTTTATCAAGTAAGTTCATAGTACTCCACACTTTTTAATTAAAACCGGATAATGACAAATTATTTATAACAAATTTATGTCCAAAATAGCAATGTTAGAGTTCAATACTTTATTGACAAATTCATATTTTCTGCCAAAATAATCCATAAGGCGTAGGAAATAAGGGTAGTTTTTACTAGTTGTAAGAGTAAGTATTGGAAATCAATACAACTTTATTTTTAAAATTGACGTAGTTCTTATGATGTTATTTTTAAAGTTTGTTGTCACTGTGAGTGGCAGCTGCGTATAAAGTTGTCAACGATGTCGATTATTCTCTGCTAAGCGTGAGATAATATGATAACCCCCCTCTGTCTTTCTTCAAAAGTTTATCAAAACTATTTGAAACAAAGAAATACATTGAGCGGACTTATAAATATAACTAATTTGAAATTGTAAACATATTTTTAAATTTGAAGTTTTTTTATGATGGCTGCAGGTAGAGACAATAAATAATACATATTGGCGTGTAGCGCGGCGAGTTGTAGAAATCATAATAAAATGTATCCTTGGTCCAGTAATCCTTGATGAATAGCAAATAATGTTGATTAATAACAGCTCAACTGTACGACAGGTATATTTTTTAGAACTTACAATGTAAATAATTATTAGTCCATAAAATCAGAAGGTAACAAGTTTTAGTTCATAGATTTTTTATTGTTAAGACATGACAGACCTCTGCTTTAGTTAATGATGTTGGATAAGGTCGAAGGAAGGAGACGCGCGAGGCGAAGGAGGAAGTCGTGGTTGAGAAATATCCGGGAGTGGACTGGAATTGCCTCAGACCAGCAACTTTTCCAGTTGGCTCATTGTCCAAGAACTTGTCCCTGTCAAGAGAGAAGGCCAACTTTCGGGACTGAAGAGGTACTTATTACTGAGATATGCAGATAGATTTTTTATTTTTAACCCTAGAACTCCTATGATCGTAATTGCTTTAGGTATTGTCAGTGAAATTTAAACTTATCCTTTACTTACAGTCTTTATATCCCTAAATATCTCAGATTTTAATGCAAAAAAAAATCATGGCCGCTCCACGTGTCCATATAGAGTTTACTTAATACATAGAAGTAACTCCTTGGCGTTTCTGTTCCGTTGATAGGTTTTCCAAACAAATGTAAACTTATGAGCGCTCGATTCGACGCATCAGTTGTGATGTGAACGAGTACTCGTAACACAGAAATGAGATAGCACAAGTGCTGCAATTATTAACATAAAAAAGAACCGACCACCATGGGAATCACTACGGACGTTGATTATGTCAGACCCAGTGAGTTTTAAATGATTCCTAAATATTCTTGAAGCTAGAAACACGATTGAATTGGTCAGATACTAACTTTAGGTCTGAAATTCGTTACTTTTAAGGCGAAATTTATTACAAGGGATTTTTTTTAACTTTAACTTAAGTGTAGTCGTTTAGTTCAAGTCCTACCGTTACACAAATTTGAACCAGAAAATACAAAAATTATACTCGTCCAATAATTGTATAGTAAATTGACGTTGGAAAGAGGACCTTTGTGTTCTCTTTCCAGTTATTATTCATAGAATCTGCAAATGCAAAGAAGTTGATTTTTACTTAATTAATCTGTTACTTAACTACTTAATTACTTACTTAATTTTAGGATTATTTAGTTTTAGTTTTATTGTATAAAATTAATTGTACTATTTATCAAAATAAGTAGTATATCTGTTACTTTCGAAAATACTTAGATTTTTCTTTTAAGTGGAAGTTCAAAAGTAAATTTTCATGCATAAGGACATACCTTATTAAATAGGTATTCGTCAAACACATGCTTAGCAGCTGAATCTAATTTTTGCATTCGTTTTTATACCTCCTTTCTTTAAGCCAATGTCAAAAATACCATAAAACTACGATATTTGTAGTTCTATCGACCTGAAACAGAGTGTTCCGTCAGACTATCTGGAATCATTTATCATTAAATGCGAGGTAACAAAAAAAGGAATTTTAATTTCAGGGGGTATGGGAGTACGTCATTTGCAGACGGTATTGCTGTTCTTCGCAATGCTACTGGCTTTCACCATGAGGGTAAACATGAGCATGGCTATTGTCGACATGACTGATTCGGAGCGAGAAGGTGTAAGTACCCAGGAAATTATTATTAACTAAATAGAAGAGCAATTTTGTATTTTCAATTCAGTCGATCGCACCAATACTCATTGTCTGTCGGTAACGATAGTATTAAAGGAGGGCACATTTAATTAATTTAATATAATTTGAAAATATATAATTCATTTAATAATAATATTGTAAAATTTTCTTAAAATCAGTTCAATACTAAAAAATATAATGTCAGCAAAATTACACACCAATTTCATAACCATATGTACCGATTCATATGTATTTATCGATGAGGTAGGTCCATGACACCATCGAAATTTAACCTTTTTACTATAATATTAAATTGTTTTTAAGGAAATGACAAAAATTAGGTAAGTAACAAATAAAAAGGAAGCCATAAGGATTATCCATTAAATTTTATAAGAGTATCCTTTACGTAGTATAAATTGAAGTCGCTGCCTACGTCTGTCTGTATGTTCTCTAACTCCTCCTAAACCACGGAACGGATTTTGATGCGACTTTCACCAATGGAAAGAGCAATAAACGAGAAAGGTTTTTATATATGTATAATGTGCAGAAAAACAAATCAAGTACCTAATCAAAGTTCAATTAAAACACTACTTTCTTGCAATATTGAAATAAGTATAGTCCCATTTAATTAATGAAAATGCTTTAATGAACCTCTATGGTTCTGATGTTAAGGACGTAATTACATTTTTGACGCGCTCGAATTCAGCTAACTGCGCCAGCACACTACAGCAAAGTGCCCACACACACATTGAAGCCGCACGGTGTACTTTGGAACTTTGTTGTTCTAATTATTTAGAAAAAAAGGCGATACATCCATGCTTCCATGACCGCGTCTGAGCGGGGAAAAGGGTCGCAGTGCGATCCCTTAGAAAAATGTATGGAGAAAATATAGTGCGTTTTTTAGTGTCTATTCTTTCTCAGAAATGAAAAAGTAATCTATTTGAGTACAAAATAATAAGCTAGACGTATAGAAGACTGTATAAGCTACAATTTCTTATTATTTTCATGTTAAAATATGCAGCGGATTTAGCTATTTATGTACCTATCCAGACGCCATTTTTCGATATTTTTAGCGATTCTTGCGATGGTAAAAATGTATTTATGTGAAAATTTTGTATTGGGCTGCCCAGTTTTTATTAGCTATCTTTAGAGATGAATACATTACCTTTTATTTTATACCATGGTATCTCTACAGTTGTGCTTCCTGGATATATAAATAGTACCGAAAAACTATTGATATTTGTGAATACGTCCTTAAGTGATAATAATGAAATAAATATGAATTGACGACCTAATAAGGACCGTGGGTCGACGATGGCCAAGACTACTTCTGAAAGGTCCTACTGGAAAATTATGGGAGGAAAATATATATGAGACCATATTTATCAATTTATACATTAACTTGCAATTTCTACATTTTTAATCGTGTAGGTTCTGAGTTGTTAAGAAATAATTTAAAAGAAATTAATTATACTAACTTTACGAGGTAACCCTTTTTTTTCGAAGTAGTCTCCTTTGTAAGCACCGTCGCATGCGATGACTGACTGAAGCAATGGACCTTTCTTAGGGGTCTCTTTCACGGCGTTTTCGAATGCGCTATCACTGCATCTTCATGGCTCATAATGAAAATTCCTCTAAGTTTATTTTTTCCTTTTAAGGATAAATTGAAATCACATGGCGTCAAGTCGGGACTATAATGAGGATGACTCACTAATTCCACACATTCCATAGTCAAATATTTGATTGTTCGTCTAGTGTAGTAGACTGGAGCATTGTCGTCGTGAAGGAGGATCTTAATTATTGGGCCCTTTTGTCATACATTTTCGAATACAACAGGCAAACAATCACTAGTAGACTGGTGGTAGCCTGCAGTAACGATCCTTCGATCCTCTAACGCAAAGTGTCCCGTCCGTTCTAAGAATGAGGCAATCATCCTTTTCCCTTCCCTCCTTCACTTTTGTTGGTAAATCCTCGAAAGGAAATACCCATTGTGCAGATTGCCTTCTGGTTTCGGGTTCGTAACAATATATCCAAGGTTTCATCTCCTGTGACGATGTTAAATACAGCATTTGACTTACACTCGTCATATTTTTCAATCATTTCGCGGCCATGCTAAGCGATGTCGTTTTTGATTTTGTGTCAAATTACAGTGTATCCATCTAGAGCAAATCTTCCTCACGCCTAGCAGTTCGTGTAAGAGTTTATGCAGTTGACTCATGCCAATGCCTAAACTTGACCGAATCTGTTGGCACTCGTATGTCACTCTTTTATTTGTTTCAATCATGAGCCGCACAGCACTCAAGGTATTTTCGTTTGTCGCCGTAGCCGTAGATGGACGTCCTTTACGAGAATCATCAGTGAGGTTGCTACGACCACGTTTAAACTAACTGAACCATATATGCCAATCGAAATCATAGCTTTGTTGTTGATTAAGACCGCAACGAAAATTATAATAAATCATAGTCAAATTTATTTTTTCGCACAACACATACATTTTAAATGAACACAAATTTGTAAAAAGAAATCTCAACTGAATGAAATTACATCAACAGCCTCCTGAAGAGCTCTAAATTCGAAATTTATGATGAAATTTGGTACACAGATGGTTTATTACCTAAATTAACTTATAAATAATATTAATAATAATAAAACGAAATTGTCTTCCTACCTTTTTTTTCTTTTCCTGTCGACGTTTAACAGAATGGGTACCAAAACCCAATTCGTTATTATTCATCCTGCAATTATGCCCCGCCTTGAGTAATCTTGTTCTTTTCATTACATTTATTATTTTTAGTTTTTCTTCTTCTTCTGATATTGACGTTGTTAATCTGATAGTTTTATACCAAGCATGCTTCTTTCCATTTTACGTTGGCAGATAGAAATTCTTTCTTCGTCTTCTTTCTTTTCTATATTAACATATGGGATACTTTTTATCCCGGAAAAATGTTAGGTTCGAGAAAGATCGTCTAAAAATATAAAAAATTGAGCGCCAACGTCCTTACAGCGATGAAGATAACAGGTACTTCTCAAGTGTCATACTTTTCATTTTTCAACTCGGACCAAATCGTGGACACCACTTTTTCACGTTTTATTGTTATAGGCATCCTAAGTGATTCTTTCAAAGGTCAAAAGACAGAGCTTTCCAAACCGGTAGTAATTTAACTCCTTTAATTTAACTGAATTGTGCATGACAGTACGACGGTCTATAAATATTTATAAAAATGATAATAACGCAGTTGACAATTTAAAACTTTGCGTGAATCAGACCGCACAAAGGCAACAAAATGTTCCGAGTCTACAGTGAGACGAATTATAAATGGTTCAAATGATTCGGAATTTTTTATTGTCTTCCAAACTCCCGGCAAAAATAAAATAATCAAACAAAAACCAATAACATACATTGGCAGCTTTGACCAGGGTGTTAAAAAAGAATCATTCATAGTTACGAAGGAAGCAAGTTACGAAGGAAGTAACAGGATGACCTACAATTCCAAGGATTTGCGGCAAGTCTTAGGCGAATAATAAAAAAAATTGGGTTTTAAGTGTGATAAAACAAAAACCAATAGGAAAATTTCGATTGAGCGTGACTGCTTTAATCGATTTCAAAGTATATCTGAAAAAGATAAAAAAATATAGAGAGGAAGGAAGATCTATCATTTACACTGATAAATCCATGCATCTCATTCCCAGTTCTGCATCTCATTGACAGTTCCCATGCATCTCACCATGGACTAATAGTCACAACAAGCAACTCGATGCTGCACCAACGTCCAATACAAAGAAAGCAGACATGCAAACCTGGCTCCGTCAAATAGGGATTGAATTTGCAGAATCATTGTATGCTAAAGCTGGTGTTGAACAACTTAATAAAAAAATACAAAGAACAATTTAAGAAATGTAAGTTAGAATGTTACACGGATAACCTGATTGATGAAAAAAATAAATTTAATGGGAGCAACAGAATGGGGGAAATTATGGACAAAAAATAAAGAAAATACAAGTCGATTATTGTAAAAGCGATCATGTGGTCGATATGATGACAGAAACATTTATTGTTCGCGTAGGGCTGATGATTCAAATGACGATGAAAGCTCAAGTGACGACAGCGACGACGATGAAAGCACCAACACCGCGTCCTCATCTGGTTTTCACGTCACCCACAACGACTTAATAGAAGGAGTTTCACCTTTACTTTAATTTTTTAAATTAGATTAAACATTCTACACTGAATCAAACATTAAAATTCTATCTATTTTTCAATGTACCTACCAATGACCAATATACGATGTACCTACCAATGACCAATATGCGCAAACACTTTCTTCCAGTGTTCCTTTTACGTGACGCGACCTACATTAAATTGTGTAGTCAAACTTATATTTCTCTGCAAAGGTCAGATACATTAAATTCCTATATTAATTTTCCTTATCGATAAGTAAACATTATAATTGGCGTGACTTTTATTTTCATAACAGCAACTCACGACCAAAATAATAACCTATTTGTTAATCTTTTAAAGCAGGTTATAATTTGGTATAAATTAAATTAGGGTTATCTATTTCATTATTTAAATTTGTAATTTTTATACTCAGTTTGAATTTGTAAGTATTACCTACTTGAGCAGGATTGTTTAATTTGACAAGGTGACTACTTGTCAATAGGGATGACGTCACAGGGAAACGCCCACGTTGCATTTGCGTAGGCTACCAACACTACCTCAATCTTTTCATGCCAGTTGAACATGCCCCAAAAGGACAATATAAGATGCAGTCTTACTGTCTAAATTCTTATTTGAAAAGGGTACAAAGTACCTTTTGAGCTAAGAGAGATTTTTTCGATTATATTTACGAGACAAGACAGGTGTTTAATTTTTTTACAAAATACCAAAACATTTAAATTAATTTCTCAATTTTTGATGTGACATTTTTTTTAATGAATTTAATTGTTTCCTTATTATTATATTTATTTGTTCTTATATTTATGCAAAACATTCTGAATACAATGATTTACATGCGCGAGCGCATTACAAAAACAGTGCGCAATAATTAATAGTGCGTAATCAGTAATGAGTATCTGTTGATTCAGTAAATCAGTGCTGACGTTATCTCGTGGGCGGGGTGGGTCGAGAGGTTATTTTAACATTATAATTAGTAGTGTTAATGGAGTTACAACGTAAAATTTCCATTCGGACAGTGTTCGCAAAATAACGAATACAAAATGATTAATAATTTTTTTATTAAGTCAATTTAATAAAATATCTCAATACTAGATTTTAAAATAATTTTGACACATAAGTCGATAAGATATTACTTACTTATATTTAAATAGATAAGATATTATATTAAAACTACACGGTGAAAAGATATTGAAAAACGGGGCAAGTGCGAGTTGAACTCGCGTGAAGAGGGTTCCGAACGATGTTGAGTGATTTGCCATGTTATTTTCTTATAGGTTTCCTATAATCTATAAGTAGAAAACTAATTTCTGTATTTTTTTCAAAATTTTAGGTTCAGTAGTTTCGGAGATAGGGGGGGGGGTGGTCAATTTTCGTCTATTTTCTTGAATAACATGGAAACTATTTATTTTAAAATTACAAAAAAAATACATTTAAGATCTTTACAAAAAGACCTTCCATTTGATATGTCACACGATGCAGTTATCAAATTTTTTTTTTTAATTTTCCACCTTCCCCCCAAAAATGACTTCCCATATACAGATTTAATCTATTCACGTCACACCTTTGCGTTTGGGTCACAGACATTGATATGTGTACCAAATTTCAACTTAATCGGTCTAGTAGATTCCGAGATAATTGACTGTGACGGACGGACAGACGTACACACGAGTGATCCTATAAGGGTTCCGTTTTTCGTTTTTTTCGGACGTTCGGAACCCTAAAAATGCAATTCTAATTTCATTGGTATTTTTGTCAAACAACTAATACAAAACAACTAAACTGCTGCAAGTGCGCTGCCGACTGCAGTAGGTTTAAGGATAAGGGATTAGGAGTGGATAGGGAAATGGGCTCTGGCATCCCTTACTCACCGAAACACAACACACACGTGCTGTTATTTCACGGTGGTCTTCTGTAAGGGGGTGGTTAGTGCCGCCAGACGGGCTGCCCAAATGACTGCGAAACGCAGTATGCCCTGCCACTACTTTCCAAACCCAGACCAGAGCCAAATTTTAAAAGTTGATTTTTCAAAGTTGACCCTGCCGGGAACCCTAGAACAGTGCGTTAAGGCAAGCACCCTAACCATTCATCCACTATGATCATTATACACTTTTATGACTTCTTAAACCGGAGAGTATGAATTCAAATTTCTCGAAATTATGCCAAATGATTTATGTATAGATTGTCTAATACTGAATCGGCTCAAATATGTTATGTGTTTTATAACCATTAAAAAACTTATTTGTAAACAACTCATGAGATTGAAAACACTTAATCGGGATTAAAACCTGCGTTTGTTCACGGGTTCAAATTACCTGTATCAAAGGTATGCGACTCTTCCTTGAGGCACAGTCTAATGCAATGAGGCCTGCATAGTTTCGAGTGCATTCCCGTAGTTATGTCGTCTCGATCTGTGATGCTAATCGCAAATGTGCCTGGATTTCGATAGAACATTAGGCGGCATATTTGGAGCTCTCTTCGCAGATTTTTCATCATAAAGAAAATAATATAACAGCAATGTTGAAAAGTTCCCATTCTCCAAACGCGCGTAGGCAATTACAGAAATCTTTCTTATCTGCTTTGGGAAACGTCCCACACAAACAGTAAATAACCAACCCATCCCTTATAATCGCCTTAAGAATTGTATCCCTAACGCAATACATTGCTCATGCAGTACCGAATCACAAATGCAATATTCGTTCTTAAAAATATTTATGTACACGCACGAGAAGTTGTATTTTCTTAGCATCAATTTAAAAAAATTTAAATTGTGACCTTAAATCTTGATACACAATTTTAACCGTGAAGGAATAAATGTGCCTACACTACAATGCAAATAATAAAGGTTTATAAATATAAACACAAGATTTAGAGACTAAACTCTCATTCGAAACTAACTAACTGCTGAACATAGGCCTCTCAAATAATTATTTGAGTATTATGTAAAAGTGTGTTGTAAATATTTATATTACCTCAAAAAGAGTAAAAGAGATTGTAATTATAAGCTTCGAGTGGATCCCATTGGTACCAATTCACATTACACGAGTACAAGAACTAATATGGTTCAGATGTTCAAATTACAAGAGTATAATTTACTTAATCCTGCCTACAATATCTATAGTGATTAGGTATTTATTTATTACTAGCTCAGCCCGCAACTTCGTACTCGTGGTATTCGGTAACTTTTTTGTTTGTAAACCGATTGGAATGAACACTCGGGAAGCTTGCCACAATACATCAGTGAAAATCGGTTAAGCCTTTTCTGAGATTAGCGCGAACAAACGCACAGACAAACAGACAAAAATTCTTTAAAAACTATTTTTTTTACCTCGGTAACATAAGTACAACGTGTACAAAGTGTTTTTTTTTTTAAATCTTTAATGAACAAACACGGTTCGTTTACAAAAAACTACCTTTAATCGTGATTCAATCCATAATAATTACAAAACAGGGTTATAATAAAAATAGACGAGATTATAATATTAGAATTGATTAGATATTAACCTCAAATTATAAAGCGTTTTTTAATATTTTAATAACTCAAATAAATTGAGTTTTTCTTTTCATAAAAAAATATTATTATAGTATTATTTCTTACTTGAATTTCATTTAATCTATTTTAGTCTATTTTTTTAAAAGTTTGTTGAAATATATCTACTCTATTACTGCGTCGTTTTTAAAACGTTTTGTCCTGGTTTTTCCAACTGCAAATCCCAGTTTTTTTTTTTTAATTGTTATTGGAACCCTACTGTGTGCTATTGGCACTTTGGATGCGTCGTTTATTCAAGTTGTCAAAGGGTTGTGTAAAACTACCCCGCGTTTCCCCGAAAACTGAGCAACAGATTTTTTACATTTTTGAACAAATCTCTGTAATATTAACGCATGCATGATTATATACCTAATTCGGTACTCTTAGGAAGTGAATCATTGAAAATAGAGACTATAAAATTTGTCCTCTTAATTGATAGATGTCATTTGTGCCTAGTAAACATGAGCACATGTGTAAGACAAACAATATGAGGATGGGAGAATAGAATCATTAGTATCAGAATGAGTTTAGAAAGCGCTGCTTGCTTGAGATAATATTTCAAGTGACATGCATTGTTATGGGTAATAATGTTGTTTATAGTTTCCAAATACCATTATCTAAGTATTTACCGATCATCCACATAGTTGCGAAATATTTTCGCTCTCCTTGCAATCCATACTAATATTATTATATAAAATTAACCCTGTCTCTTACCTTTTCACGCCTTAACTACTAAATCGATCATCATGAAAATTTGTACCTATATACGTTGTCAGGGAAACAAATAAGGGCATAGGGTACGTTTCATCCAGAAAAAAGTATTGTTCCCGTTCAACGCGGACGTAGTCTCGGACACCAGCTGGTTCTATATAAGAGAATAATTCCAATTTTATCCGACGTTAAACAATTATCGCCAGTTAAAACTAGTATTTGTGAGAATGACACATTAAACTAATTACAAAGCGAATGCGATAATAACTATAGAACAATTGTACTCCTTAGTATAACGCTAATTTATAATTATTCTCACAGCTGCTGCGTTTTATCCCGAGTTAAAGTCAAATAAGTAAATTATGGTAATTTTTGAAAGGTTATTAAAACTGTGGCTAAACTGTGGTATGCAGTGCTGTTAAAACACAAATAAGTAAAATTACTACTACTACTACTACGTCCACACCCTGTCCCACGTCCTCACCTTTAATTCGAACCAAGAGCTTTAAAACATATTTTATAACGCTGCTAAGGAACTTCCTGCCGACGCGACGTCTGTATTTCCGAGCTCATACAACCCAAATCTTTTCAAAGTTCGAGTGAATAAGCATCTTCTGGGTGAGCTCGTTCCATCGTCGGCCTCATATTTCCTACACGGATAGACGCTGGCCAAGAGCAGACCCATCTTTAATATATACAAAAACAACTCCATTAGGCGTTAAAATATTTATGTAATCTTTATTGCTCATACACAAATAGAAATCTTTGTTAGCCGTTGAATTTTTATTTTTATTCTTAGATTATCCTTCGTGAACATTACTTTTCTTTTATGAAAGGTATCCCTATGTCCCTTTCTGTATCTTTTAGTTTCATGAGGATAGGTTAAGTAGTTGAGGCTAAAAAGTGTAACAAACAAAACTTACTTTCACAATTATATACATATATTATATATATCACTTTCACAATTATAATACATTTTTCATATAATTTTTCATATATTTTCATATAAGGCTTTCTTTTTTATTCTTTTTTATGTTTATAGTACAAATAAAGAGTTTTAATAATAATAATAATTAGTTAGCATTTAATTAAATATATATTTCTAACTAGTTAATAAGTTGAATGTGTTTTTTTAGTTAAGTCTGTTTTCGAGTATTTAAATGTGGTTTGACAGACATATGTATTTAGCAGAAACGTTAGCATTGAAACATTTAGGTGTTGTATAAATAATTAAACTATATTCATAATACCTTTCAATTTCAAAAATTGTCCTCTTTTTGATAAGATTATCTGTTCTGTTGATGATATGTATAGATAAAATGTCAAAGTTACTGATAATATTGTTTCATATCAACTTTTCATAACGTTTTAACTGTTCGTGCATTGGGTATGGGGCATTGTGAAGTTAGCCATAGCGTCTGTGCATTATTGAACTGGAGATACGAAAAGACTTTTGAATTTAGATGGACGTGCGAATTAGGAATTGGGTAAATAAAACGCAAAGGACATGGGAATTGTGGGATTTTTTCCATTGATTTATGCGGGAAATTTGGATAAGGGAAATTGGGTTCAATTTCTTGGATAAAATTATCCTCCTCATCGCTGTTTTAGATGTAAAATACCAACACTTTTAGACGTAAAATAATGACACTTTGGCAATGACATAATATTTTGAGAGAATATCTATTTGACAGATCTCGTTTATGTCCCTCGCATAGAAAATATAATAAACGCACATGTCATATAAATAGAGAAGTCCGGGCACTAGATATACTCGTAGGACATACAGAAATTCATCCTCTGGAGGTAGTTATGTTATCTCAAGGAGCTATTTACTTAGGGTTGATCTAAATAATGTGGACATAGAATGTCACTTGACCGAATCAACTTGGACACAGCTAACGTGTAACAGCACTTGAGCTTAATTGTTATCTTTTTAAGGTGGAAAATTCGTAACGATATAGGTACTTATTGAGAATTGATTTTATTCACTACGTTACTAATGTACTTACCTACGAGTGTTTATTTATCTAAGAGGATTACGATCAGGACCAAAGATAATTGTATTAGTGTATAGATGGAACAATAAAAATTGAAGATTCCTTCGATACTCGATACCCGTCTTTCTAATGGCTGCATGTCGTATGTTAAAAAGAGATAACAATAGCCGAATATGACGTCTTAAAACGCTGCGCGCCATAAAAGAGGCAACGTCATATTTGTTTATATCATGCTGGTTAACAAGCGCGTTTAGCTTTATGTGATTTAAAATACTTAAAAATCTGAAAGTGTGATTTCATAAATCTGTTGCTTGCCAAGAATGGCTTGTACTGTTCCCGTTTGTCCAAGTAGAGTGGGTGTTTTGAAGGAGAATAATGGAAACATATCATTTCACCGGTAAGTCGCACAGCTCGCACTCATTAATATTGGTGTTTTGTAAACAAATTTTTATAATTATTTACTAAAAATGAATCATTGTACATGCATACATAGCTCTAAGGTTGATTTATTTAAAGAAAAGCTGGTGTTTATAACTAAAATTTACAAAAACCAAAGTTAATCGGAATATTTGACATTTGTCTTGCTTTATAGTGCTGTAGTCTGATCTTGATAAGTTTATCGATATCGATAACTAATTTATTTTTAGTAGAGTGTTGACAATTTCTAGCATTCACTGCAGGTTGAAAGTAATTTTTATCAATTTATAACAGATTTCCCACCGACATTGATTTAAAAAAAAACGTGGACAAAAAATGTAAGAAAAGCCGACGATTGGAGAGCTTCGCAATATACAAGAATATGCTCGATGAACTTTGAAGATTCTTGCTTTCGCCAAGGATATCAGCGTAAAATTCTACACTCGTATGCAGTGCCGACAATATTCCCAAAATTACCACCATCGTGTAGTAATATCTATAAGTTATAAAGAAGTTATGCTTCAATCTATGGAAATTATGAAAATCTTTTGAATCATTAATAACCAAAAACTATTTCTTTTCAGAAATTACCCAGAAAAAGAAAACTTACTAATAAATACGTGGATACCCAAGCGTCAACATTAACTGCAAGTCTTTAAATTAAAATGTTGACGAATCACAGATGAACGATATCACAGATTATCCAATCTGTGATATGGTTTCTAAAAATAAAACTTTAAGATTATCGAGTTTTTTTTCTCTCGTAATAAAAACCTACTCCCGTTCTACCCCTTAAGGATGGATTCTAAATATTTCTACTCAAAAAATAACTATTCTTTTGAAATATTTTGGTGAAATAAATGCGAGAGGTTGCATACAATCTCATACAACCGATTAGCAATGCGGCGAGTACCAGTACGCACCCACATTTTATTTATATTGAATAACCAAACAGTACACCGAAACGCATTTAGCCATACTTTTTATCCGTCATATATTTAAAATCTATATCAACGATATCTAGTTATCAATAAAAATGCACAGCACTATTATATGCTATAACTTTAGCTTGCATTGTATAGTCAAAATGGAGACATTCACTCAACTTCGACCCGACAGATTATATATGTATGTCTCTTTCAATCTTATGACAATTTGAAGGTGTTAGAAAGAATAAAATATTACTGCATTTTGTGATCCATCTATAGGTACAGACTAATACAACATCTTTGATCAGGACTATAGTATTGCTCTGCCTATGGCTCTGTTAAGTTATTATTAAAAGCAGAAAAAATAAATTTAACAATAGGTAATTGTAATTGGAGGTTTGCGAATGGATATTTGTTACACAATGCTGATTAACAACAAATGCTTGAATAAATCTTGACAATGTTAAAATTTACGTTGCTTAGGCCATTTCCTAGAATCAATATTATACAACACAATATTTTACACGAATGTGCGCTGTAGACTACAGTAGGATTAAGGATAAGGGATAGGAAAATGGGCTCTGGCATCCCTTACTCGCTCACCGAAACACAACAGCACACGTGCTGTTATTTCACGGTGGTATTCTGTAAGGGGGTGGTTACTGCCGCCAGACGGGCTGCCCAAGTGACTGCGAAACGCAGTGTGCCCAGCCACTACTTTCCAGACCCAGATCAGAGCCAAATAGAAAAGTTCATTTTCAAAGTTGACCCTGTCGGGAATCGAACCCGGGAACCTTAGAACAGAGTGTTAAGTCAGGCAACCTAACCACAGACTCGTCGGTCTCGTCGTGGTCGTCGTCTGTTTTATTATTTATTTTATGCCTCAAATTTGTTTATTGTTGATAACAATTTAAATTTTGGTTAATAAAGTACTGTTGATTTTGATATTAGATATTTACTTATACTCGTAATATTGTACAGTTCTGTAGTTGCGTAGAAACGTCACCTTATCTAATGGTTTCGAAACCGGAAAGCCGTGTAACTATGTAACAACTACGTAGTAATTATATTGTTTACAATATGATTTTATCGCTGTGAAATTAGTATAATAATCATGAATTTACGCAGTCAATAAAGTGCCAAATTTTTAACATGATGAGAAAAATACATACCAAATAAAAAAATAGATATTTATATCCCACTAAAAACATTCTGTAAAAAACTAGCCATGTCTCGTTGGAGCTGCTTGTTTATCTCTAAAAAGTAATGAAATCTAGACAAAGTCGTACCAAGTCTAAGGTTCTTTACTGCGATTTCTTTATTATTATAGTTAATGTTGTGTGACTTGGCCGTTGAAGGGTACACAAGGGTACAAAACCAGGTGCTCCATGACACCATTGCACCAATCTGTCACCAGAACCGCTACCCATTGACGATGGAAAATTGCCACTTGGAAAACGTTGATTTCCAAGTGTCCAGTCAATTGTAGGCTTGATAAAGCTTCTAGTTCTATTTTGATGATCATGAGTGAGTGAGTGAGTGTCGAAAATGCGAAACTTTGCTTTCGCTTAACTTCGGAACTAAATGACCTACAGACTTGAAATTTTGGATTTTAAGTGTGTGATTATAGCTCACTGGATGACAAAAATTTCTGCGTTCTGGTCTTATCCAGAGGTTCTCAAATAGGTTTCTCAAATAGGGGCCTGAAAAGTGTTTGCTTTTGCTTCGCGCTCGACTTGGCGGGGGCACTGCCGTGCCCCCCGATATTTTTAGTTATAGATATTTTAATATTTTTAATAGATATTTTTCGTGTAATTGCTATTGTTTGTTCTCATTTTAAGACTTTGTGATTGTTTAATATTGTAAGGAATTCATGTATTCTGCATTTATGTTTCTAAATTATTTAAATTTAAATTTCTACTTAGTGCTACTTTTGATGATTGATTTATTCGCCTGTAAAGGCGTATCTGTTGGATCTAGATTATACAAGTATGTGATATTTTTGTAACTAAATACTGATATTGTCGCTGGTTTATCTATTCTAAATAAATAAATAAATTAAAGATGGAAATTCGTCAACAGTTTTTAAAGTTGATTTATTCATTATTTTAAAATTTCACAGCCATTAAATAATAATAATAATAATCAAGGGTGCATCATACTGGATTCTGCGATGCCATGGCATTGCTCGTGTTTTAAAGCGTCTTCGGTTTGCTCATTTTGTTTTTTATATGTTGCAGTATTTCGACTGGAGCCACAGCGTGCAATCCGTGATCTTGTCTTCGTTCTTCTGGGGCTACGTAGTGTTGCAGATTCCGGCCGGTGAGCTAGCCAAGAGGTTCGGGGGGAAGATTCTGATCACCATTTCGATAAGCATCAATTCGCTTCTGTCCCTTCTTATACCCATTGGAGCTAGTATTGTGAGTATTTTTAGTGATATTTTTATTTTTTAAGGTCACAAAAGCACATGACCTATTATAAAGCTATACGTCTAAATCTTTGCAAACGATTCTGAATAGTCCTAAATTCTAAAATTCAGAAATTTTCAATATCTGTAAATGAAGTTGGAGAAAAGCACTTTACCAAGAGCACCCCAAGCTTCTTGGGTTTATTTTTGGTTTTGACAGTAGGCATCTGCTGAAATGAGTACATTAAATGCAGGCGAAGCCACAAGGCACAGCTAGTAGGCACAGCATTACAGTCGCTAAGTGCTCGAGCTTATAAATGTTCTCACAGCATATTAATTTCTAGTATAATAAACTACTTTTCAATCTGGAAACAGGGTGGGTGGTATATGGTTTGCGCGTGCAGAGTGCTGCAGGGCTTAACGCAAGCTTTCGTGTATCCATCAATGCATCATCTCATCAGCCAATGGGTTCCTTTAGAAGAAAAGGGAATTTTGAGCACCATTATTTATGCTGGTAAGAACTTAAGCTTTACCTATGATATATTTACAGTTTATCCACTTCCAGCATGCCTTATTAGTGCTGCTGGACACACTCTTTATTATTTCTTTGTTACAAAGTAACAGATTTTTTTGCAATAAAAATAGATTGTAATTTTAAGTTTTTTTTTTTTTTTTTTTTATGTTAAGGTCGACAGACAGGCTGACGGTCCACTAGATGGTAAGTGGTTACCGTCGCCTATAACACAAACAACGCCTAAAGCTGCTGCAAGTGCGCTGCCGACTACAGTAGGATTGGATAAGGGATTAGGATGGGGATAAGGAAATGGGCTCTGGCATCCCTTACTCACTCACCGAAACACAACAGCACGTATATGCTGTTATTTCACGGCGGTATTCTGTAAGTCTTTTCATTTACATACATATTAAAGATTGACGTAGTTGAGAGTTATTTAATATTTAAAAAAAGAAGCACCGGTATGAGACTCAAGATAATTGCTATAGAAATAGCAGTTAATTGATGCCGAAACGCCAATTAATAAATTAATGGTCAATTATGATTAGTTTTACGCATGGTGTTCGAAACTACTTGGTGGTAAAAACTAACTTTTCTATAAACTCATAGCTTTCTTAATAAAAAAGAAGAAAAGGACACTATCGGACGCCCTAATGCTTGGTATTAATTGGACACATAATGTCAGAAATGAAGTCGTCTCCAATATATTGCTTCAGTTAAGCAACTCTTGACAGAGAACGGTTCTTGACAGAGGTCAACTTTCAAGACTGAAGTTACTAAGAGTGAGAGAGGAGCTACGACGGTGTCTTTTGGGTGTAAAAACAACCTAAGTGCTGGTGTGGGATGCTACCTGTGTATATAGACACACTAGCTCCTTCGCATCTCCATGGAACATCTACAAAGGCAGCAGCCGCAGCAGAGGCGGCGGAAAAAAATAAAATTATTAAATATAGTGGCCTCGGCGCCGAATATGGTTTTGTACCATTCGGAGTCGAGACACTCGGTCCGTGGGGCCCTGCAGCAATGAGCCTCTTCAAAGACATCTCGAAGAGGCTTATCGATGCGACGGGATACCGAAGCCGAGGAGAGCTGGCACTTTCCTCGGCCAACGTATTAGTTTGGCCATTCAACGAGGAAATGCTGCCAGCGTACTTGGTACAATGCCGCAGGGTCCATTTTTATATTGACATAGAGATAGATATAGTAATTGTTAGTTTTGGTGTAAAAAAATTGTATATTATTTCCATACATATTACTACTTTAATTTACTCAAACAATTAAAATATTTTGTTTTCTTTAACAATAAATGTCATTTATTTTCTTTAAACAAGGTTCCTTGCAATAATCTGAATATATAAATCTCAACGGACGCTGAGAAGGAAATGAATGCTTCTCTCGTGAAATGGGTTTTTATTTATTCCGGTCAAACTTCTTGGTCCATTTCCTAGGAACGTTTTTGTTAATGGCAGCGAGAAAAAAGGGTCCGGAAAAACTATAAACCATTCAAATGCATTAATATCATACTAGAAGTTAGCCACGGCTTTGCGCCGCATTCAAATTTAATAGTATAAACAAAAAAATAGGGGTTGCACTGGGGGAGTGCCGGCAGAAGTGAAAACTTGAATATTAACCTTGTGCATTTTTGATATTTTGGAATGGTTTGGGAATAATTTTGCACGAATTGCTTTAATTATCAGTATAACGACTGGTCTCCACTCAGTGGCGACGGTCGCCAACACCTCTAATAGAGCCCCAATTTTGCTACCACATATATAATTTCGATAGAATCACACTAAACATGCACCTGGCTACCGGCTGCCATCCTGGCGACGGTCGCCAAACTTAGAACTATTCATTACTTCTATTGTAACAGTTAGCATACATCCTTGTGACATATTTTTGGATAGGGCTCAACGAGGCCCTTCCATTTCAGCCAACTGTTTGGCTACTGGACGCCACTCTGGCGACAGTCGCCAACACCTTTCCTACTAGAATTTATCCCACTTAACTCATACACTGTAAACTTGCCCAATTACACCAATTTCATACTTGGCGACTGGTGGCCACATTGGCGACGGTCGCCAACACCACCAATACTGCTCTAAGGACCTTCCTTTTCTACTACATATGTAATTCTGATAGAATCATACCAACTTTGCTCCTGGCTACCGGTTGCCATTCTGGCAACAGTCGCCAAATCTACAATCACTTACTACTTCTATTGTAATTATCCCACTTACTCACACACTGTAAACTTGCCCAATTACACCAATTCCATACTTGGCGACTGGTAGCTACATTGGCGACGGTCGCCAACACTCCTAGCAACACAAAACTTCAACCTTGCGGAGACATTACTCCATATACTGCATTTTATCTACACCCATATATATACTACATTACATCCAGCCAACTCAACTAGACCCCGGACCCAGATATACACCCGCCGCGGCGTATATCTGGGTCCGGGGTCTAGTTGAGTTGGTCTTACGAATTTTCCATCAGGTTTTCGATCGCAAGTTTAAGAAAAACTCGCGATCGAATTTCGCGCCGCTAAAGAAGTTCTCACTTCAATAATTTGAAATAACCTACATATTTCAGTTAACTAAATCGATACGTCCAACGTAATATACTCGTAGGAATTGCGTTGGATTGTAGTTGGTCTGGTTATAAGTGCACACTTCTTACGCATGTGATGTGAGCAAAGAAATCGAAGGCCAAACACCGCATTGTTAAATTTAATGTATTTTTTATGGTTTCGATAAATATGTTACTACAAATTTTTCAACCCTTACATTCCATTTTTGTCCCGGAGTGTTTTATGATTTCTTCCTTTTTGTCTGCAAATATTCCATCGCCATTCATTCTTCGAGTGATTAATGCTTTGTTTTCAGGCGGTCAACTTGGAATAGCCCTACAACTCATTGCATCAGGATTTGTAGCCGCGAGATGGGGCTGGCAAGCCATATTTTATACGAACGGTGTTCTGGGAGCTGTGTGGGTAGTAATTTATTTATTTCTGGGATCCGCGTCTCCGGAGCAGTCAAAGATGATCTCGCAGGAGGAAGTGTTGTATATACAAAAGTCTTTAGGCAGAGTAGGAAAACAGAAGGTAAATTTGAAATGTTTTTTTCAGTTCCAATATCACTAACAGCCCGTTTGGCGGCAGTAACTACACCAATATAAATTAATAGTGCACTGGTGTGTTCTTCTCTATCTTTTTATTTTGTCCCTTACCGTTTATCCGATCAGGATCGACAGTGCAATTGTATCCCTTAGACTAGCGGTTCACTTAATCTCGAGAGGATAAAGGGAAATGCTAGGGACTCTGCTATTCCAGCATAACAGCACAATTGATGTTGCATCACAGCGATCTTCTGTAAGGAGATTGTTACTTGTGTAGTTTTTTTAAGACAATAGGAGAACAAACAATTGTTCAATCTGTCCTAGGCAAATATAAGTGTAAAGTACATTTAAATAGTACCTAGTACCTATACCATCAGAACCGAAGGATCGTTATCCATAAACGATACGTATTATTCACAGGAAAAAATTAACACATTTTAATCAACAATCCAGATTTATCAAACAATAAGGTAAAAAAACATTAAGAAAGTATCAATCAATATCAATATCCATGTGAACCAATTAAGCCAATACATGTTTCTTGTATGAATCATAAGATAGGTTAAAAATCACTTTCCTCTTCTTACTTGTTCATATACAAGTAAGAAAGTTTGTTTGTTTGTAATTGTTGTTTGTTCATATATGTATATTGTGTTTATTTAGAGGAATAAAAGATGCTTTCTTTCTTTCTTTATTTCAAAAATGTCAACGTTACCTAGTGAAATTACTATTGATGAATTATTATTATTATTATTATTTTTTATGTTAGATCGGCAGACAGGCTAACGGTCCATTTGATGGTAATAATAATAATAATAATGATTTATTTGCTGAATATAGGTAATTACAATGGTTTTACAACGAATAAGGCTCGCTACATTCTACACTTTGGGGTGTGCAAATATTTTAAGAATATTATAATCTACCAACCGTACCAACACAAGAAACGCCAAAGCTGCTGCAAGTGCGCTGCCGACTACAGTAGGATTAAGGATAAGGGACTAGGAGATGGGCTCTGGCATCCCTTACTCACTCACCGAAACACAACAGCACACGTGCTGTCATTTCACGGTGGTCTTCTGTAAGGGGGTGGTTACTGCCACCAGACGGGCTGCCCAAAATGACTGCGAAAACGCAGTGGACCCTGCCACTACTTTCCAATTCCAGACCAGAGCCAAATTTGAAAAGTTCATTTTTCAAAGTTGACCCTGCCGGGAATCGAACCCGGGAAACCTAGAACAGAACGTTAAAGCAAGCATTCTAACCACTCTTCCAACGATACACGATCATCAGCATACGTTTTATACTTTTGGTCATGAATAACCAGTACCTATTATGCTACTGGTATACTGGTATACGAGTCAGAAGGTATTCGGTAACAGATTTGATTCAGTATGGAAACATATGAGACATATCGAACCATATGAGACCATTTGATTTTTTGTGTTCTGTTTCTGAAGATATAAAAATTCAGTATTTATTGTGGACCTTTGTCGGTATTTTGTAGGCATAAAAGAATTCTGCTTTTACAGAACATGGTTTCATGTTCATGTTTCATGTTAAAATGACTTATCATTTTAAGATCAATAAAAAATAATTTTAATGTTATCAACTTATCAATGAAAAAAATATAAATGATTGTTTAAAATCCAACTTGAAAAATTAAAATGTTTTCAATTCGAACTGTGCGGTGGGTTTAGTATGGTGAAATCTCTTGGGAACAAAGACACAAATATACTTTCGGTATATTTGTTAAAAAATACCGAAACGAAAAGTTATAAAAACAACAAAATATTCCAGAAAATATTTCAATATGAATGTTCTGTTTCAGCGTTACCCTACACCATGGCTCAGCATATTAACGTCTTTTCCGTTCTGGGCGATAGTGGTGGCGCATTGTGGGCAAAACTGGGGCTTCTTTACTCTCATGACAGAAATGCCCACTTACATGAAGAAGGTCTTGAATGTGGATTTGAAGAGTGTAAGTTACAAGGGTATAAAAATATATTAAAGCAAGCGTCTGTCCGTTTATCCGCTTATTTCTTCTAAACTACACAAACATCCATATTATTAATATTATAAATGTGAAAGTAACTCTATCTGTCTATCTGTCTGTTACCTTTTCACGCCTAAACCGCTAAATCATGAAAAAAGTACTGTTCCCGAAGGATCATCTAACGCCTGGCAAAGCTACAACTGCAATACCTAAAGATTACATTGCCCATATATTTAGTCAAGCGTATTTTTTAGCTCCAGCTAGTTTTTTTTTTAATAAACGCAATTGTATAAAAATTTAGTTACATTTATTTAATCTCGCCTATTAAATATTAAAAAGGTTGAATATTTAATGGATTAAAAAGTTGTCATTTAATCCACTCCCACTGTTATTCCCACTGGGATGACGGTTTTTTTCAATGTGGAGAAGGGAGACCGATTTGGGTACCTAGTAAAGTAATTAGTTTTTATTATGTATTGGGTAATTAATAAACAGTTTACCTTTAAAAAACCTTATTTACAATTGGTTTTTCATTGAAAACTAACTGACCCAGCTAACTCGATTGTGGTGCCAGCTATCAGGTCCAATTTTATTTTCAAACCATATGTCAAAGTGACGCGACACTTCACGTCAATGAACGTCGTTTAAATTATTTAAATATTATTCATACAAAAATACTAAAATCCCCATTAAAAAGTGGAGGGTGGGGTATTTTACGACCTATTCTATCATACCTACCAAATATACAAAAAAAAATTATAAAAATCCGGTCGAGCAGTTTCGGAGGAGTGCGACCACAAACACTGTGACACGAGATTTTTATAAATTATCTTATTAATTTATTAGTTGACCTATTATTTCTACATTAAAGATGACAGCACTTGTTAATGGAACCGTTTCCTGTAAAATATTTTCCCCGAGTGAAAATACCGTGTCAAGTCTGATAAAACAAGTAAAAAGTCTTGTCAATAAATATAGGATTGAAGATTTTTCTCCCTAACTTGAACAATTTCTCGTTTTCAAAATATTGTGGCCCCAGATCTTTTTTTCTTATTTCATTCAGCATTTATAATTTTCGATTATTTTTGGTACATACGATGTACCAATTGATCAAATTGACATTTTGATTTTCAGAATGGGGTCCTGTCTTCGTTACCATATATGGCCATGTACATTCTTAGTTTTCCCATGGGAGCTATGACGGACATCATCATAAGACGGCAGTGGCTAAGCATTTCGAACACAAGGAAGCTTTTTAATTCCATAGGTGAACAACTTGTTATTAATAATTCTCTGAAACTATTCTATTCCAATCCAGAATGTAAATTCAGTTTAATGGTCAGGGAAATACCTATTTTGCATAATTATTTTTAGTGCATAGGATTTAAATGCCTTAGAATTTTATTAATAACTAGCTGAGCCCGCAACTTTGTACGCGTGGTATTCGGTATAGTAACTTTTTTGTTTGTAAACCGATTGGAATGAAACAAACTCTAAATGTTACGGGAAGCTTGATACAATACATCAGTGAAAACTGCATTTAAATCGGTTAAACCAGAGATTAGCGTGCACAAACGCACACACAAACAGAAAAACAGAAAAAAATTCTAAAAACATTTTTTTTGACCTCGGAACGTGAATAATTTTTTTTGTTAAATTTTTAATACATACACAGCATGTTTACGATTTTATTATATCATATGTATTTATAATTTAACGTTAACAATAAGTTTTAACAACGGTTAAAACTAACCAGAATCCTTTGTGAAAATCGATCGCAGGCAATTTAAAATTTGGTGTTTCCCAGATTTAAAAATGGCAGCGGCGCGATAAACATTTAAAGATTCTTTTGATTATTTAATCGGTTATTGACATATAAATTTACTTTGATGTGAAGTGGCCTTTTTTCAGTTCTTTGTGTAAATATTGCTATAAGATTGTGCTTTTATTTTTTCGATGGAAAATTATTTGAATTCCGAAGATTTGTGTAGATTAAAAGGTCTTTTAATGTTTTTCAGGTTTATGGGGTCCGGCCGTAGCACTAATAGGGCTCTCGTACGCTCCGGCCGGAAACATGGTTTTCTCAGTGGTAATGCTTACCATATCTGTTGGAATAAACGCTGGACAATACGCGGGATACATGGCAAGTATTAAGACACAATCCTAAGTTCTAGTAATTAATTTCATCTTTGTCATTTGTTTCAACACTTTCGAAAAAAAAAGTAGACCAAAAGATAAATTCCTGTAAGCCGAACTCAATCAGTATTACTATTAACAGATTATTTCGAAAGTATTTAGTCTTAAATCGAACCTTATTTTTATTTAAAAAAATTCAAAGTTAAATTTATTTCGAGATTAAATTATTCGAGAGTTATTTAATTTAAATTTATTTAGAGCCCATTTACCTATCCCCTCCTAATCCCTTATCCTTAATCCTACTGTAGTCGGCAGCGCACTTGGAGCAGCTTTGGCGTTGCTTGTGTTATAGGCGACGGTAGCCACCTACCATCGAGTGGACCGTCAGCCTGTCTGCTGATCTTAAAATAAAATAAAAATAATTATTGTTTTTTATTTTATTTTTTTATTTCAACACCTAACATAACATTACGGATTGAGTAAACGCCAAATAGGAAAAAATCAACGGGATATAGCAAGAATCGCATAATTATACAAGCGCGTGATCGAAGATAAGAAAAGATAGAACAGTCGATAAAAATAGACTAAATTTAAGTTAATCGGTAACTAATTTACACTTTTAAGTTTAATTAATTCGCTTTCCTGCGAATGTTTTTGGCTTGAAAACAAGTGAACAAACAACGATAACAATAAAATAGCGCTCTGACTCAGGGGTCCCGAGTTCGATTACCGGCTAGCCAATTTTTAAAAATGAATTTTTCAACTCGGGTTCGGTCTAGGTATGGCTAATAGTGGCAGGGCACACTGCGTTTCGCAGTTATAAGTTGGGCAGCCCGTCTGGCGGCAGTAAACCAACCCCTCACAGAAGACCCCCGTGAAATAACAGCATATGTGCTGTTGTGTTTCAGTGAGTGAGTTAAGGATGCCATTCTTAATCATTTATCCTTAATCCTATTAAAGTCAGCAGGACACTTGTAGCGACTGTGGTGTTTGCATGACGGTAGTCATCTACCATCAAGTGGACCGTCAGACTATCTGACGACATGCACATAAAAGAGATCAAATTTCAGTAACTTTTATTAAAATCTTTTTTTTATAATAATTTTTTCTACAATAATTCTTTTACGAAATGCAGATTCAATGACAGGAAATCCACGAAGAAACATTTTACTAATGGACGCTCTTTTCAACCATAATTTTTTGGTTTGAATATTAAAAAAAATTTTTTATGTTTTATTAATATATCGCTTTTGATTGCAGTTGGTCCACATAGATTTGGCGCCCAACTTCAGCGCATCTCTCATGGGAATCACGAACTTCCTGGCCAATATTATTTCAATAATAGCCCCACTCGTCTGCGGGTTCATCATTAATGATGAGGTTTGTTTCTCAGCCAACTAATTGACAATTATGTAACTCTTTCAAAGGTTTCTATTTATATTTTCAAAGCAAGTGATCAGAATTTCTAACTAAACTCTAATTTGCATTCCCATTGTGCTAAAAGTGGTTCTCTTTCATTGTAGACCGATCCAACTGAATGGCGGAAAGTATTCTTCGTGGCTTCGGGTGTTTATTTCTTCACCAATTTATTCTTCTTACTATTTGGAACTTCCGAGAGACAACCCTGGAATGAACCTAAAGAAGAAAAAGACGCCGGTAAGCAGAAGCTAATTCTGTATGGCAGGGCATACTAGGTTCCGCTGTTTAGAATTAAGCTGAAATTATATCACGTACAGTTGTTTTGTGATGCTTGAATGAGGTGCCAGTGGCCATATAATCGCGATCTCGTCCCTGTTAACCCTCTGTCGTCACGCGTGTAAGGTACAAGTTGAGATTGGGGTAAGGTTTCTGTCATGTTTTAAGGTCCGTTTGTATCTTCAGATTATCAGACACGAAGCGTGTCAGAAAAAAATAATATTATTTCATATCTAACGCTCAGACGCCATCGGACAAGCTGTCCACGCACGGCCCTCATTCTCGGTGAGAATATTTTGTCTGAGCCGAAACGTGTCTGATGGCCTGTGCTCCAGGATCGGAACCATTCAAGTGAATGCTGCCTTGTCTGTTTTTCTCTGATATGGCACGATTCTGGTACGCTAGACGTAAAAAATAAACTGTGTCTGACGGTGTTTAAGACGGTACGTGTCCGATACGTTCGTCGTCTGAAGATATAAACGGAGCTTCACTTGTGCAAATAAATTGAGTTTGTTCTGTGTACAAATTATTTTGTTTTGGGATTAATAATAAAAGCTTAATTAATCTGAACGTTTCAGAAGCGGAAGGCAAGCGACCCGAGTGACGGAGTAACTTCTATGCAAACTGACACAGTGTAAATAAAGTGGAAGATTTTATTTTATAATTTTTAATTTAAGTTAATAAAAAAAATGTAAATATTTCTCTGTGACGTCGTGGTACATTATAATTTGATGATTGCTCAAATATAACATTGAACACTATTTATGTACCTATCTAATTATTTTAATAAATATTGTTGTTTTTTTTACATTTATTATAGTTTATTTTTCACCACAGTAGACGATGGTATAAGCACAGAATATATCGTTTCGATTCCAGAGTGAGCAAGAAATATTTATCCTAACAAAAACGGAGACAAAAAAATATTGACGTACCTGCTATATAAAAAAAAACAATTGTTTAGTTAAACAACTCATGTCGAATTTTGGCAATAAATCATGCTTAAGAGAAGACATTAAAATGAAATATATACCTGCCAATTTGCTTTGTGGTGGAACTACTTTTCACAAACGGTAAAAGTTCCCATCAGTGGGAAGTCTATATAAATAGGATGATTAAAAGCGTGTTCAGTATGTTTCAGACCTCGGAGTATGTATTGATTTTTTAACATTAAATATTTCAGTTGTTCATGCTAGCGTTAAATATTTGCATAAATTTGCCACATTAACGACCTTCGCGTTTGAGAGTAGTAAAATTTTTGAACATTTTCAATATTTTTGTTACAAAGTAAATATTCTGTTGAAACGAATGAACTCTAAAAATTAAAGTGAATCTCATAAAGTGACTTCAATATTTGCACTGTACATAGCCAAGACTCCAACTCTCCGTCGGTTAATTTGAACATGTCTCGTCTTCCTTAATAAAAGGAGAAATAAAATCTGCATAACGGAAGTTCATAACTTATTTTATCCTGTTTGTACTAATAAAACATCAAAAGCGATTTAAGGAAATTTTGTTTTCATAACATGTAAAATGCACATTAATTTTCATAAGGTTTCTTTTGGGTATACTTTCGCTGGGAAATTGTGAATTTATACCTACGAGTTTATACGCGGAATTCAAGAAGAGTATAAATAACAAAAAAAAATACAATATTAAATAACATTTTAAACATATTTTTTAATACAGTTGCTCAAAAAGTGGCGTATTGCAGGGACGTATAGCGTTCGGGATGTGGGCTAAGGTACAGACTAATACAACATCTTTGGTGGGCTATTACATACTCGTGCTTTTTTTTTACCTTTCCCGAACTCGTGCGTTCTCTTTCCCAACTGTCAAAATAATGTCTAATAAAAAGAAAAACCAACCATGAAGTTTTTACTAAAAAAAATTCATAGAAGTTTTTATGATTCATGCAAATACATACGTATATTTCTAAAAAGAAGCTAATAATTTGTTTCAATATCAGATTTTATGATTTGATTGAATGAGTTAGGTTAGGTTTCATTTCATTTCACCTCATTAAATTTCATTTTCATTTCACATCAATAAAAAAAATCTACTGAAGACTTGGCTGTATGGGCATAGTTTCCTTTGCCTACCAGAATGGGTGAATAAAAAAAAATCTCTGCTTATATTCTACGGTTGGCGCCATTTTCCAGAAATTTTCTTTGCGAGTTTAGTTGTTTGTTTTATTAAATTGCTTCATTTTTTCGCAACTGTATTAAAAATAGTCGTTCAGTACACGTGCGGAACCGTCATTGCAACTCGTTCCGACTGTCAACCCTCGCCTTCGGCTGTTGCAATGACAGCCTTTCCGCACTTGTAATGAAATATACTATTTTTCACTTCTCATGCTCTGAAAGTGCTTATTTGTGCAATATATAGGCTGCACAAAATCAAATTTTGTGCACAAGTGCATTAACGTATCTACTCATAAATGTATCTATATTAAGGCAAAGAAAATGAGCCATACAGCCAAACACAATAAGAAGTTCATAGATAGAATTTGTTATTTTATAATATTTACTTAAATTTATTTGCCTTATGTGTTTTTTAAGACATAAAAGATATTAAAATTTAAATTCAAGTACGGTAGGTTATTTAATTAATTTAAGAAAATTATTATTACAAAATTAATTTAATATACATATATATAGGTCTGCAGCCCAAGCCAATGTCATAAGATGTCAATGTCAATGTTAAAGAAATGTTAGTTATACCAAAGATAATTGTATTAGTGTATAGATGGAACAATAAAAATTGAAGATTCCTTCGATACTCGATACCAGTCTTTCTAATGGCTGCAATGCTGCTTTCTAATTTCTAATGGAGATAACAATAGCCGAATATGACGTCTTAAAACGCTGCGCGCCAAAAAAGGCAACGTCATATTTGTTTATATCATGCTGGTTAACAAGCGCGTTTAGCTTTATGTGATTTAAAATACTTAAAAATCTGAAAGTGTGATTTCATAAATCTGTTGCTTGCCAAGAATGGCTGGTACTGTTCCCGTTTGTCCAAGTAGAGTGGGTGTTTTGAAGGAGAATAATGGAAATATATCATTTCACCGGCAAGTCGCACAGCTCGCACTCATTAATTTTGGTGTTTTGTAAACAATTTTTTATAATTATTTACTAAAAATGAATCATTGTACATGCATACACAGCTCTAAGGTTGATTTATTTAAAGAAAAGCTGGTGTTTATAACTAAAATTTACAAAAACCAAAGTTAATCGGAATATTTGACATTTGTCTTGCTTTATAGTGCTGTAGTCTGATCTTGATAAGTTTATCGATATCGATAACTAATTTATTTTTAGTAGAGTGTTGACAATTTCTAGCATTCAGTGCAGGTTGAAAGTAATTTTTATCAATTTATAACAGATTTCCCACCGACATCGATTTTAAAAAAAATGTGGACAAAAAATGTAAGAAAAGCCGACGATTGGAGAGCTTCGCAATATACAAGAATATGCTCGATGAACTTTAAAGATTCTTGCTTTCGCCAAGGATATCAGCGTAAAATTCTACACTCGGATGCAGTGCCGACAATATTCCCAAAACCCCAAACCACCATCGTGTAAACCAGTAAGTAATATCTATAAGTTATAAAGAAGTTATGCTTCAATCTATGAAAATTATGAAAATCTTTTGAATCATTAATAACCAAAAACTATTTCTTTTCAGAAATTACCCAGAAAAAGAAAACTTACTAATAAATACGTGGATATCCAAGCGTCAACATTAACTGCAAGTCTTTAAATTAAAATGTTGACGAATCACAGATGAACGATATCACAGATTAAAATGAAACGATATCACAGATTATCCAATCTGTGATATCGTTTCTAAAAATAAAACTTTAAGATTATCGAGTTTTTTTTCTCTCGTAATAAAAACCTACTCCCGTTCTACCCCTTAAGGATGGATTCTAAATATTTCTACTCAAAAAATAACTATTCTTTTGAAATATTTTGGTGAAATAAATGCGAGAGGTTGCATACAATCTCATCCAACCGATTAGCAATGTGGCGAGTACCAGTACGCACCCACATTTTATTTATATTGAATAACCAAACAGTACACTGAAACGCATTTAGCCATACTTTTTATCCGTCATATATTTAAAATCTATATCAACGATATCTAATTATCAATAAAAATGCACAGCACTATTATACGCTATAACTTTAGCTTGCATTGTATAGTCAAAATGGAGACATTCACTCAACTTCGACCCGACAGATTATATATGTATGTCTCTTTCAATCTTATGACAATTTGAAGGTGTTAGAAAGAATAAAATATTGCTGCATTTTGTGATCCATCTATAGGTACAGACTAATACAACATCTTTGAGTTATACTACTGTTTTATTTCAGAGAAAAGCAGAGTTTATAACTCGTCCACAAAACCATTTTTATTATCGACATTACTATCAGCCCTCGCCTTCGGCTCGGGGTTCTAAGTCTCGGATAAAAATGGTTCGTTTTGTGCACATGTTGTAAAATCTACTATAAATTAGTGTAAACATGAAAACACTCAAATTAAATGAACAGTTTTAAGCAAATGTTTAACTGAAAGTAATGAAAAAGTGAGCAAAAATATTTCATCAACTTTTTTATTTTCGAACAGGCATTTTCGTTTGAGCGTAAACTTGATTTGGAAGTTCAGTGCAATCACCTCCATTGTTCGCGCACACCTCTGACTATATATAATACCAGCCACTTTTTCTTACGTGTTAAATGTTTTAACACTTTATTGCTCACATTATTCAATCTTTATTGCTCACTAGCGTTCCGCCCCCGGCTTCACCCGGGTTGCAATTTTTATATATAAGAACATTCCCCGTTTATCCCTCTTTCCATTAGTCAAAACCGAATTAAAATCTGTCCACCCGTTCACGCGTGATGCCGTGACCAAGGGAAATAGGGATTCATTTTTATACATTAAAGATTAGTGGCCTGCACCCGTCTTTGCAAGGATTCTTTTCCAAATTTTCTCTCGATAAGAAACTTCGTCGGACTTTCTCGAATATTTAAAGAAATAAATAGAGTCAAGGCGTTTTCGAATTTTGCACTTAGAAACACATTTAGCATTTTTATTTATTTATAAATTTTTTGTATCTCTGACAACGTTTTTGCAAAATTTAATGACGATCGGTTGAATAGTTAATGCGTAATTTTCAATGTGCTTTTGACACTTTGCAACATCCAGTTGTTTGAGTTATCGATCTGTTCAAATGTGGAGTTCATCGCCAATACTAGGATAAAGCTGGTCCGTACGGTCACTAGCGACCCGCCCCCAGGTTCGCTCGGAGCTGAAATTAATAAGCGGATGATTACACTATAAAATACCCAAATATTGGCTTTTTATAGTTAGATGCTGGAAACCCCCGCCCTCTAGCGGAAATACTCAGTCTTCCGTCGAAGGCCGAGCCCACTGTTACGTGGGGCTATTATAAAACGTAAGCCTACAAGAAGTCGTCTTGACACGGCAACCTTTCAAAAATTTATTCACTTAATACCTACGATTGCTATGCTCGTAACTATGTACTTGGAATTTGGTTATTCAGTTTGACATCCCTACTCTGATGTTAATCCGAATCGATTTGTTGCATCACTGTACACTTTTGCTAATGTACAGTGCGTAAAAAGAATATTTTTTCTATTAGAAAGTATAACACAAATCACACACTAAATTCATTCACGAGACCTGCATGAAGACCGTATAAAATAATATTTTCAATATTGACTTATTTAGAGAATCTCTTACTAAATACAATAGGTGTCTTCCAAAAGCAGTTCATTAATCGTTCCAATTAATTTGACCTTTTTTTTTTTTTTTTTTTTTTTTTTTTTTTTTTCTTTGTAATTAGAAGAAAATCTCATTTGTAATGTATGATTAATGTAGTTAGGCGTTTGACTCGATCATATTCCACCGACACACGCCGTAATAAAATCAAGATGTGACAAGTCAAGGTCCCGTGACTGATGAAAGACGAAAGCGCATTGACACTTTGCGAATACTTTAAGGCTTTAGAGGCTACGCATAAGGTACTATCTGTCATTACCCTGGACCCATAATCGGATACGCCGGTCACGTGTCGTATTAACCCTCTGCGTTTGACCTTTTTGAGGGGAATAAATGACCGATGAATTTGGAAAGGGTTGATCGGTGTTCACGGTTGCGAGCGTTATTGAAATAAATAATAGTCCCTTTTTTACAAATACATGTCATACTTTTGGGCTATTATGCTTGATATACACTGAAAGCAAGTAAGAAAGAAAGCATCTGTACAATTTACTAAACTAGACTTAGCCTCCTAATGGAGAAGTCAATAATTATATTCTTCAGATTCAATATACATTTTTTTAAAACTTTATTTTAAACAACAATAGTTGGTCAGAATTCCTTTTTATTTTTAATTGTTTTATGCAAATATACCACTTTAAATAAAAATGGCAGCAGGTTGAAATCCCGGTAGGCCTACAAATAAAAGTCCGTTAACCTTAAAATCATCGTTAGACATAATGAGTATTATGTATTATTAAGCCGTACCATCTGTCCGTGTCCATCTGTGGGGTGTGTAATACAAGTAGCATATAATATTATTACTTCTGATATTCCGAGAGATTCCAATATTCTATCGATACCCAAATCAGACCGTAACCGAGAGATATATGAAAATATCTCACCCTTTGCATTTCCTCTGCTATGCCGACCAAAAGCACTGTTATTATAGGCTTTAACGTGCGTGGATTCAGGACGAAATATATATTGGGATTTAAAGGAGCCAAACGAAAGAAGGAAGCGTTTTTGTCACTAAAAGGAAATTATAAGTTATTGCAAAGCAAATCTTCTACTTATAAACTCGATCTAATTTAATTTAATTTAATTTTGAGGAGCCCATTGGATGAGTGGTTAGGGTGCTTGCCTTAACGCTCTGTTCTAGGGTTCCCGGGTTCGATTCCCGGCAGGGTCAACTTTGAAAAATGAACTTTTCAAATTTGTCTCTAGTCTGGATTTGGAAAGTAGTGGCAGTCATTTCGCAGTCATTTGGACGGCCCGTTTGGCCGCAGCCGCAGTAACCGCCCCCTTACAGAAGACCACCGTGAAATAACAGCACGTGTGCTGTTGTGTAAGGGATGTCAGAGCCCATTTCCCTATCCCTTTCCGAATCCCTTATCCTTAATCCTATTGTAGTCGGCAGCGCACTTGCAGCAGCTGTGGCGCTGCTTGTGTTATAGGCGACGGTAGCCACCTACCATCAAGTGCACCGTTAGCCTATCTGCCGATCTTAACATAAAAAAGTGTACTCCACTCCTCCTGTGGTGACCCGCTGGAACATCTGCAGGCCACCACTACTCTTCATTACCCGGTGTTGTGCGGGCAGCGCACTCCCCATGTCCACCGCCCCCCGAGCGAAGCGGCACCAGCCGCCCATTTTCCTATAATCTGTCACAGCGAGCAGTCAGCGAGGGGATTCGTAATTAAATCAACCCTTTACCTCTTCTCCGCGGCACAACAATCCGCGGAGTCGGAGGCCGCTTCCACCTTCATCCCCCGGATGACCCCCGCTCGTGTGGCCGCTCATCTCATACGACATTATGGGTGGGAGGCCCATAGGGGTGTCCCACTGACATTTCCCAACAATCGCGGCAGCCCGAGACGGGCTCCACCTCCTGTTGTCGTCGCGGAAGAGCTACTAGGCCGGGTGACGAGGCCGGCTCTTCACTCTTCCGGACGACTGCGGAGGGTGGTTACTAGGCCGGTGCGCCCTCACCGGGTGTTCGCCACCCCTCACATGCCACGATTGCAGGTACTGTGCCAATTGGTCCTTCCCAGCCGCATGAGCTCCGTCTTCGCGTAAGTTGCCCGACTACCACTGAGCGTCAGAGCCGTCCGAGAGAATCCACTCGCTGCGACTCACCCGCCGATCCTCGTCCGCAGTACCGAGTCCCATACCTCGGTCTGACGAACAAGGACCGGGGTGCCGTCTCTCTCACCGACCACCAACCGGTGAAGCTCCAACGGAAGGTTGCAGCCTCCAAATTACAGCTCCGAGGTGTAATGTGTAACAACGAGGTGGACTCGCTCGGAGCCCACCTCGGTGTGTGCCTTCTTTGTCCTCAAAACCAATCCGATTGGTCGAGCAAAAGCCGGTGACCCCACCGACCCCTGCAACCGCCCGGATTATCTAGGGTGAGCCCCTCCACCACGACAAGGTCTTGGCACACCTAGGGGGGATCAGTTTAAAACCTAGGATAACCGTCGTGAACTCATCCATTCGCAATCATGCTTACATAAGAACAATACGCTCCCTTGTGAAAATTGTGCCGCACGAAATGCTCCCATCATAACCCTCGCATAACTGGGTCAAAATTGAGACGCTGTCCGTGCGTGTGTTAGTGCTTTAAGCCTAATTGCTAAGTCATGTTTCTTGTTATACCGACACCCCTGAATGCATTATGATGTATTAAAATATTTACACATTTTTATTAAATTACTTTTTAAACTAAACTATTGAAGTTTACTGCTGTCTTAATTTTTTAATGCAGTCGAAACTATAACAAATCTAGCAGAAATTAACTTTAATTTCAATGCGAACATTTTCATATATACAAAATAATGTATTATGATGGTGACAGCGAAAACGGGATCCTATTTTGATGGCTGATGGTTACAGTCGGCTAACATCCTTACCAGGTACTTTTGGTAGTTAGTGGTAATTGACTTTGCGCGGATGTAATTATAGCTACCTTGAAAAGCCCTATGTTGTTAAGAACCCTATCTTGTTTTTTTCTAGGATTTGCGTGTATGAATACTAAACCTATTCTGCGTCTAAAGGGCAAAGATGGTAATATTTGGTAACGGGGAACAACTCATCAGAACTCAATTTAACTAACGGCAGGCTTGTTCTCAGGTATGGCAAGCATTTTCAATCCTTTAATGTAATAACAAGCATCCAATTTATTTATTTTGGGGGCTTTTTATAAAATAAATGTTGGCCTTTTTTTCTTCAACTGTCATCACATTTGATCAAATACATCATGACATATCCAATAAACCCTTCAGACGTTAAATTTATTCCTTTCCACATCCGAAACTGTTCAATTATTAGCTTATCATGGTCGGCATCGGCAAACCAAACGTATATGTAATTTTTCGCATGAGCTATTGGACACATAATTGAACTGAATTTTGTACGTAGTCAAATAATAATTGGTAACATCACAAGTGTGTACCATCAATAAATATTCCTGCATTCCACTGTTCTTGCTATAGTTTTCAGGTCAATATCAATTATTTAAAAATATACATCAAAGAAGATATCGCGGATTTTATATTAAACATTATATTTATATATAAAAAAAAATAGTTTCATTAAGATTTGTACAAAAAAAAATCATAAAAAATTTGTTAAAATAAAATTTTTGGTATTAGCTTAACAATTGCATCAAAAAAATCATTGTATAATTCATTTAATTACGTTGCATTATATAGGTACGTCCGCGACATGCTGCGGCATGCCGTTAGCCAGCGCCGGCCCTAAATGTGTCTAGTTAGTCAATTAGTATGCGATGATAGAGAGTTGGCGTGCAGGCTGATGCCCCACTATATGGTACTCATTTTATGATAAGGTCGACCGATAGGCTGAGAGTCCAATTGATGGTAGGTGGGTACCGTCGCCTTTAACACAAGCAATTTTACAAGTGTGCTGAGGAGTATAGTTGGATTAAGGGATTGGGAAGGGACAGGGTAATTAGTTCTGGCATCCTTTGCTCACTCACCGAAACACAATAGCACAAATACTGTTATTTCACGATGATCTTCTGTAAGGGGGTGGTCACTACCGCCAGACGGGCTGCCCAAATGACAGCGCATCGCATTGTGGCCTGTCACTATGTCACTATCTAGACCAGAGCCAAATTTGAAAATACGAGGACTTATTGTAAAATCGCCACAAAGTAAATTTGCCACACTTTTGTATATCCCATGAAGGTTAAGGGAATAACCGCTATGTTTACTTCAGTCAGGCACCGAAAAGCAGCTGACGAAGGTCTTACAGAACTCAGTGTTTCTTGGGATTAATTGATTCTAATTATCTAAAAAAACTACGTCGTCTGTAGAAATTAAATTAACTACGAATATAAAATAAAAAAAACATAGGTAATTAAAATATGCCGATCGACTAACAGTTACTTGGTTTCAAAGGCGCTTACACTTACCAATACATCACTGGGTGTCACTTGTACCGATCTCTTCGAGGATTGTCAATGTATTCTATGGCACTGAATGACGAACATATATAGATGTCAACGCCGACGTTGACTTACGGTGGTCTGTGGCAAGTTGTAAAAAACATGACGGCAAAATTGAATTGAACGGAAGCGTGTGTTTTTCTTTATCGAAAAGAAATAATTATTGAAAGTGACTAAAATACGGATTTTGAGCGACTTTTGCAAAGGTTTACTGGATAAGTTTTGTATCCATGTCGCGAGACAAAAGAAACAGTGATTTTAGTTTTGATATATTATGTGGAAACGTCAATAACGGCCGTTTGAGTTTTTTGTGGAACAATATTTGCACTAAAAACATTTTGAATCGTCTGCCAAGCGAACGAACAGTGGCGCGTAATACTTTTTCTCTTGCTACCTCTTTCAGATGCTAACGAGGGCTCTCAAGGTTAGAAATGTAGCCGAAGATGGTACGCGAAGAAATTTTGGTGAGTCTTTTGTTTTACTAGCAAAGTCTAGTATTCATATTTAATGGTTGATTTGACCTAAAAAATCTGGTAGCAGAGTTGTGTGTTTGTTTATTTTGGGTATTCGTAGATATTTTCATTTATTCCGACAGGAGTAGACGCAAACAATAGCATAATTCGTTTATTTATCGAGTCCTCGCTACAATCTTCTTGATCTAACAATACGCGATTTTGGCGAGCGAGGATGTACGATTGTACGCATACCGAGTTGTAAAATGTAACGAGTTCACACGACGTGACAACGATTGTTACATTCTTTGGTGATATATATAACCGCGTAACTAAAGTCTTATCAAGTGTATTGCTTGTTAAAAGACCGCCAATAATAATGAAGTTCTGTTCTCTCGGTTTGACTTACGTGGAAAGCAGCAGAGAATTTCACTCAGTACATTGTGTCAGCAGCTACTAAGCGATCCTTCACGTGCTACCTCTGGGCCGCCAAAATACCCTTTGTTGAATTGAACATAATTATGTAGCTCCTCTTTGTGCGTTCTACTCTCATAAATTGTTCCAATTAATGTCTACTAATACGAAGATTCTCCGGATGGATGGGTTGAAACTTTATCTAGCGGACTCGTGAAATTTAGAACAACCTTCTTTTTGAGACGTTTCCGCTTAAAAAATATGATGTAATATGAGTTTCTTCAAACGTTTTAAAACAAAATATCTTGCAGCGTTGATAGCAGCTAGTGTCCTTAGGCAACGGTAGCAACCTACCATCAACACTGTTGCATCTACTAAATGACACTGCTGCATCTACTAAATACATCTAACATTTAGGACAATGGGTTCATTAACAAACTTATATAAGATCTTCAAGACTTAACTTGGACTTTTCGTTTATTGTAATTAGCGAGCGAGCCGCTAATATGAACACTCACAATCGTGTTTTTTATGGCTCTATAAAGATATGCGTTTATAAGATATGCGCCCATAAGCACAATTTGATATCAAAGGTTCTTACGAGTTATTATGTGAGTATTAATTTTATACGGATTAAGAACAAAAACCAAAATACAATTTCTTAATTGTAGCAATTTTGTCACATACAAGGCATCACTTGAAAGCCTCCCAGCGGAACTCTATCTCGCACACGTTCGCGGTGTTATGTTACGTTTTAATGTCTCCCTGTGTTTTCGAAGGCGGTTAACTTTTATGTGCTTCGTGACCGGATAGCGGAGACACTGAAGACAATATTGGGGCGGTTTTCTTGACAGTCGCCATTCATGAAAGAAATTAGAAAGGTCCATGGGCGAACTTTTGTAATATTTTCATGTAAAGGTCAGCAGGCAGGCTGTCGGTCCACTTGATGGTAACTGGCTGGCGTCGCCTGTTAACGCCACAGGTGCTGCACATGCGTGCTGACGACCTTACGAGTATAAAAGCAGAGGAATAAGGAAGTGAGCTCTGGCATCCTATACTCACTCTTTGAAACACAACAGAGACTTTTATTCTATGTAGTCCTCTGAAAGGGGATGGCTACTGCTGCCAGACGGATTTATGACTGCAAAGTGCAGTCTAATGCAATCACGCTAAGAAAAAAAAAGAAGAAAGAGTCAAGATTGTCAACAGAACTCTATTTTTAACGCTGCCAAAGGTCCCCAGTTCCAGTTCTTTAGGGCTGGTTAAGTTTGAAGTTGCAGTCCACTTGACGATACAGTATTCTTGTAACATTAAAAGATAGGCATATGCTGTCGCGGACTTTTTTTTAGCACTTTTAAAGGGGAACAATTCCGTCAAATATGATTTTTCCGTAACTTAACCGTTTACGCAGCGCATGCAACGGAAGTTCTCAAAAGGGATAATTTTCCCGTTTCTGCAATATTTTTCATTGAAGCTCCGTTCCTATTGGTCATAGCGTGATGTTATATAGCCTATGCCCATCCTCGATAAATGAACTATGCAACACAAGAAGAATTTTTCAATAGTAACCATTAGTTCCTGAGATTAACGCGTTCAACCAAGCAAACAAACAAACAAACTCTTCAGCTTTATAATGTTATATAATAGTCAAAGATAATTGTATTAGTGTATAGATGGAACAATAAAAATTGAAGATTCCTTCGATACTCGATACCCGTCTTTCTAATGGCTGCATGTCGTATGTTAAAAAGAGATAACAATAGCCGAATATGACGTCTAAAAACGCTGCGCGCCATAAAAGAGGCAACGTCATATTTGTTTATATCATGCTGGTTAACAAGCGCGTTTAGCTTTATGTGATTTGAAATACTTAAAAATCTGAAAGTATGATTTCATAAATCTGTTGCTTGCCAAGAATGGCTTGTACTGTTCCCGTTTGTCCAAGTAGAGTGGGTGTTTTGAAGGAGAATAATGGAAACATATCATTTCACCGGTAAGTCGCACAGCTCGCACTCATTAATTTTGGTGTTTTGTAAACAAATTTTTATAATTATTTACTAAAAATGAATCATTATACATGCATACACAGCTCTAAGGTTGATTTATTTAAAGAAAAGCTGGTGTTTATAACTAAAATTTACAAAAACCAAAGTTAATCGGAATATTTGACATTTGTCTTGCTTTATAGTGCTGTAGTCTGATCTTGATAAGTTTATCGATATCGATAACTAATTTATTTTTAGTAGAGTGTTGACAATTTCTAGCATTCACTGCAGGTTGAAAGTAATTTTTATCAATTTATAATAGATTTCCCACCGACATCGATTTAAAAAAAAAAAAGTGAACAAAAAATGTAAGAAAAGCCGACGATTGGAGAGCTTTGCAATATACAAGAATATGCTTGATGAACTTTGAAGATTCTTGCTTTCGCCAAGGATATCAGCGTAAAATTCTACACTCGTATGCAGTGCCGGCAATATTCCTAAAATTACCACCATCGTGTAAACCAGTAAGTAATATCTATAAGTTATAAAGAAGTTATGCTTCAATCTATGAAAATTATGAAAATCTTTTGAATCATTAATAACCTAAAACTATTTCTTTTCAGAAATTACCCAGAAAAAGAAAACTTACTAATAAATACGTGGATACCCAAGCGTCAACATTAACTGCAAGTCTTTAAATTAAAATGTTGACGAATCACAGATGAACGATATCACAGATTAAAATGAAACGATATCACAGATTATCCAATCTGTGATATCGTTTCTAAAAATAAAACTTTAAGATTATCGAGTTTTTTTTCTCTCGTAATAAAAACCTACTACCGTTCTACCCCTTAAGGATGGATTCTAAATATTTCTACCCAAAAAATAACTATTCTTTTGAAATATTTTGGTGAAATAAATGCGAGAGGTTGCATACAATCTCATACAACCGATTAGCAATGCGGCGAGTACCAGTACGCACCCACATTTTATTTATATTGAATAACCAAACAGTACACCGAAACGCATTTGGCCATACTTTTTATCCGTCATATATTTAAAATCTATATCAACGATATCTAGTTATCAATAAAAATGCACAGCACTATTATACGCTATAACTTTAGCTTGCATTGTATAGTCAAAATGGAGACATTCACTCAACTTCGACCCGACAGATTATATATGTATGTCTCTTTCAATCTTATGACAATTTGAAGGTGTTAGAAAGAATAAAATATTGCTGCATTTTGTGATCCATCTATAGGTACAGACTAATGCAACATCTTTGGTTATAGTAGTAGGTAAACAAAAACTAATGTTTTAAAATAAACAAAAAATAAAATGTATAGACAACAAATTGACAGCTAATAAGGCTGTTCACATTGAGGCATTTTTTTAACTTTTAGCAATTTATATCCACCGTAACGGGCCCGATTCGAATAATTTAAAGAGAATAATAATTATGTACAATCAACTTTGATCATGGAACTATTTAGTTGGGTATCATCTTTCGTTTACGATTTTTACAACCAGTTACAAACAAACATACATAAGGTCATATTAGTGTAGATAAAGTAAGTTGTTTATCTAGTTTTAAATAGTAAATTAGAGGAAGTTAAAACCAAGTGACCGGGACGAGATCTGAATGTGAAATAGAAGGTGGAGTCTAATCGTCGTCCTTGATAAACGCCTTTTGCGAGCCGGAAGTGTATGACAATGAGTTTTCCCGCATTCGAGTATGTCGAACACGTATGGCCGCGTTTATCCTGCTAGGTAAGTGTTAATTGCAAAGCGGCGGACCTCACCGAAAATTTACATCTTGCCTCATTCACTTCGTTGCAGCGATCGAATCGTTCTTTTAACTAACTCCCACCCAAACTCTCTAAATTTTTGCTGAGTGGCTAAAGATGTGTGTGATCTCGGAGTCTCGTGATGAAAGGCCGGAAATTAATTCTGGCCACTTTCTCTCAACTCCTTGTTTTAATCTCATCAGTTGTTGGCAGTAGAGATCCGAATGGATGGTTCTGCCTGGCGGTAAAAGCTCATAATGATCAATGTCCTTCTAATCCACCATACACACGCATGACCTTATTGCGAGTTAACCCGGTTTTTGCACAGTCTGTGAAGCCTGAAATACCTTTGACTACGATCTTTTTCGCACGTTCTTGTCGTATGTGATCCATTTTTCACCACCAGTTATATATCTCTTCAAAAGCGGTTTGGTTTCTTTACGTCTCAATAAAGTCTCGCAAATGAGTACACGATTCATAAGGTTTCTTTCAGTGAGCTCGTGTGACACCCAAATATCGAGTATACTTTTTTGTATTCCCAGCTTTTTTTAAAACTGTTATTGTCAATTCCCAGTTCCTTCAGCTATGTCGTAACTACTGATATGCCGATCTTGTTCCACTTTTTCAAAAATTACGTCCATTTTATCCGTAACAGGGTGACCACAGAGCGAGATGCATCTTTGACATCAAAATTCCCGGATTGAAAACGCTTAAATCAACTTTGTGCTTCTCTCACTGACACTGCATCAGATCCATAAACGTCACGGATTTTTTTCGCGGCTTGCCTTGCATTTTTCCTTTTTTGCAATAAAATTTTAAAATGTTTCTTTATTAGATTGACTCATTTTGAGAAAGAAAAACAAAAAAATAAATAGCTGAAATCAACATGTTACTGATTTGTTTCTTTTTTGAAATGTAACCTTTTTAATGTCATCAAAACCAGCCAGATACAAATAGTACAGCCAAAGAGATTTTATTACAAGTTTATACATAGGTACTCTATGCGAAAAGACTTTTTCCCCGACCATAAGATACAAATGTCATGATCTTTTTATTGCCTGGTTTTCGTGAAAGTGTCACTTTTATTTTTATGTAATAGTCGCAGGGCACACGTGCGCTCATAAACTATACTTTCGCTTAGCGATAGTATGTATGCACAAATAACTATAACCCTTACTCTCACTCGATGGCCACCCACCATCAAAAGGCTTGCAAACTTTTCTCAAAAAATCGCTTTTTAAATATTATTATGAATTTTTAATTTTGATTACCTGTTTTAAGAAAATTGTAATTTTGTTTTATTATTTACTTACTATAACCTTAAAAAAGTATTTCGAAGTTCAAATTATTTAAACAAATGTAAGTATATTTTATACAATTGTTTAATCGAATTTTGTAATTGGTGTACGGCATACTTATGTATATACCTATGAACTTAGAAGTATTATAAAACATTCGTCGTGTTTCTCCTTAAACGTGGTGGAAATTTTCCTCAAATATTCACAATAAACTCACGTACGAAGTTCAAACAGGAAAATGTATAATTACAAATATAAAATAGGAACCAACAAACACATTGACGTTTATTAATATTTTTATTTGCCTACCTACAATTGAGGATGTCATTGAAGTTATATAAGTACCAATTGCAGGTATACATATTTCACGACGAAAAAAGGTTTAAGTAATGAAATTAAATCTGTTTCTGTACTGTATGGTGATTCTAATCTAATTCATTTTACACGTGATTAATTAACAAACACCTAAAAATATTACATTTATATTAATATTAGGCCTATAATAGGTTTCTATGAACGATATTTATTTATTTATTTTTAAGGGAAACATACAGACTATAATACTTATAACTAAAATGACAAAAATGGCACAAATACCAATAAAGTTTCCACAATTATTTAGTACATAACAATATTACAAAGTCAACCTTTAATTTAATAAAAATGAAGTTCAAAACAAACTTAGAAATTAGAATTTTAGAAACTTAGAATTTTCCGATCGAGTATCTATATACCGTTGGAAATTTTTTAACAAAATTATAAAGCTAGCAATATAAATTGATCATAATATCCCAGATTAACATAGAGGAAACTCTATGTATTATTATATGTATAACAACCATATGCAGCTTTAAAATTATAAATATGAAAGTAACTCTGTCTGTAGGTCTGTTACCTTTTCACGCCTAAACCGCTGAACCGATCATCCTGAAATTTTGAAAACTTACACGTTGTCAGGGATGCAGGGAAGGACATAGGGTATATTTCATCCAGAAAAAGAGTACTGTTCCCGAGGGATCATCTAACGCCTGGCTGATTTATAACTGCAATAGAGAGGTTAGGCGTTACATTGCTCATATATTTAGTCGGACGTTATTTTTATTTTTCAACACGGGCGGAACCGTGGGCACCAGGTAGTATATGAATATTTATATATCGCAAAGTATAGAGCTAAAAATTTACAGAATTAAGGATGATTTATATTACACCGGGCCGGACGCTCACCGGGTTTTTCTCAACGTGCCCCGGCCGGGTTTGCTATTCCGTGCCGCCGACGGGCCGCCACCGGGCGTTGCCCGTGCCTTGTCATTTCCAAGTACTATTATACTATTTTGTATTAATATTACTATACTAGCTATGCCCGCGACTTCGTATGCGTGGTATTCGGAAAAACGTGTAACTTTTTTGTTTTTAAACAGATTTTTTTTTGTTTTTCAACGAAAATGTGAATTTCAAAATTTCGTCGTGAACGAAAAATTCGTCTCCCTGAGACCTCTTAAATGAGTACCAACACGGGGGGTCTGCGACGCACCGCTCCCGAGATAATTTTGAAAAAGTCCAAAAATGCGAATTTCGAAATTTCGTCTTCACCGAAAAATTCCTCTCCCCGAGACCTCTTAAATGAGTACCAACACGAGGGGTCTGCGACGCACCGCTCCCGAGATAATTTTGAAAAAGTCCAAAAATGCGAATTTCGAAATTTCGTCTTCACCGAAAAATTCCTCTCCCCGAGACCTCTTAAATGAGTACCAACACGGGGGGTCTGCGACGCACCACTCCCGAGATAATTTTGAAAAAGTCCAAAAATGTGAATTTCGAAATTTCGTCTTCACCGAAAAATTCCTCTCCCCGAGACCTCTTAAATGAGTACCAACACGGAGGGTCTGCGACGCACCGCTCCCGAGATATTTTTGAAATTCTTTTTTTTGAAAAAATATTTAAGCAGAAATATATTATACCTACCAGAAATATATTAACATATATTATTTAAAAAATATTATACTTCGAGGCAGTCAGCCTCGGGTTAATTAATAAATTTATTTATTTATAATTTTAACAATTTAAAAAAGAAACTAAATATACATTAAATGATACCACTAAAAAACTAATAGGTACTATACCCCGAGCGGGCCTCGCGAAGCTGTCTCCGAGCGCACTGTGAAAACAAACATTTTATGAAATTTCGAGATTGGAGCGCTCCGGCCGTGCTCCGGCCGGGGCACGGACACGGCCCGGTGTAATATGAATTGATCCATACAAAAGCATACTAACAATATCTTCACCGGGCTCCGGCCGGGGCACGGACGGGGCACGGCCCGGTGTAATATAAATCATCCTTTAACCGCACAGGTAGGTACACATGTCTTCTTCGTCTTCCTATCTTCCTATCAACATTTGCTATTACACAAGCACATTTCATATGCAATGGATGTTGGAATGTACTCGTGCGCATTTGTATACTATTTCCTATTTCCGCTCCACCAGAGGCGACATGTTTATTTATTATAATTAATAAAAAAAAAAAAATATTTTATGCCAGTTAATATTAAAATTTAAAGTACATTTTCAGAATTTATGTTTAAAATTTAGGTAATTTTTTTTTTTTTTAATAATTCAATACAAAAATTTAACATTATGTTAACATTCATAAACGAAGGATTTTATACTTATTACAAAATCGATTAATATGTATAATAGTAAACCATCTATGCTAACAGTACCATTAACGCTAATAGTGTAACTACGTGGATTGACCCATAATAAATGCACGTATCATTAAAAAAAATGTTTATACATAGTCCATCAACATGATGGATTATGTGTAAACATTTAGAACATTTATCTTGAATGTTGCACTTGGTAACATAAAAATTATCCAATTAATGATAATTAATTATTATGTAACAGAATTGCATTGCATTTATTTGTTGGGGTTCCGTACATCCGAATAAAAAAAACGGAACCCTTATAGGATCACTCGTGTGTCCGTCTGTCCGTCGCTCACAGTCAATTATCTCGGAATCTACTAGACCGATTAAGTTGAAATTTGGTATACATATCAATTTCTGTGACTCAAACGCAGAGGTGTGACGGGAATAGGTGAAATCTGTATATGGGAGGTCATTTTTGGGGGGAAGGTGGAATATTTAAAAAAAAATTTGAAAACTGCATCGTGTGACATATCAAATGGAAGGTCTTGTTGTGAAGATCTTAAATGTATTTTTTGTAATTTTAAAATAAATAGTTTCCAAGTTATTCAAGAAAATTGACGATAATTGACCATCCCCCCCCTCATCTCCGAAACTACTGAACCTAAAATTTTGAAAAAAATACAAAAATTAGTTTCTACTTTTAGATTATAGGAAAACCTATAAGAAGTAACTATATAAGATAACATAGTAAATCACTCATTATTGTGCGGATAAGTAACATCGTACGGAACCCTCTTCACGCGAGTTCAGCTCGCACTTGTCCCGTTTTTTCTAGATTAGTTCTCGCAACTGCGATTGTGTTGCCAAGTGGCAAGTCACGCTAAGAAACGGCTGCCTTCACGAAGGTACAACCATTTTTCCACTAGTTCTGTTTCATTGTTAGCTGTCGATTGTGTGATAATTAATTACTGTCAAAGACAGTTTCTGTAAAAGTCACTTCGATCATGATATTATAATGTAATAAGATAAACAATCTAAACTAATAAATAAAATGAAACGTCTGTAATGTCAAAATAACTGCTTAGTATCACCAGTATCACTATCAATTGTATATTGAATTACACAGTTACTTATAACAGAAAAGCAATTGTTCTGGCTAATCTCCGAAACGGCTAGTCCGATTTTGACGGAACTTTCACTGGTAGATGGCAGATAGTTAATGTTATAAGTACTAACTTAGGCTACTTTTATTTTAGAAAAATATAAAATATAAATAAGTATATAATATATAAGCAGTATCCAATACCGCGCTCGCCGCAGCGAATCGCCGGGTACAGCTAGTTGAAACATAAAAATAAAAAATAGTGAATTATAATAATTAATAAAATTTATATTAATCAATTATTAAGTAAGATAGATAGTTAATTAATTATTTGTTAAGACATATAACCCTGACGGCAAGGCAATGCCGATAGAATTCAAATCTTAATAGGTTTGAAACTACCTTTATTTTCATTAATAAATTAGCTGACTCGACGGACGTCATTCTTATTTGACCGTGGCAGCCTAAAGTTAGTGTGTTTGAAGTCATATTTGATTGAGGAACTTCAAACTTAGGTCAGCTAGGAATTTGGGATGGGACAAAGAATGATGGGATATTATGTTTTTCTAGGCAATTTTTCCAAATTTTCAAGTATCTTTGAAATCATTATTAGAACACATTATTTTTGAGTGTTATTTATCAAAATTTTCATTTTGCCTTTAATGAAATAAAATAAAAATATTGAGATGCACTTTGCGGTTTTCCCAAGGTTATGAACGCTTGAACGTCTCCGCCGAGTGAATATCACTTTAACATTAGCATGAAATTTCGAGGCTCTTCTGTGATAGTGGATCCTCTTAATTCATGGTGATAAAATCAGAAATTGCTCGCCAACCAATTGCGTGCATTCAACGCCATTTGTAATAAATTGTCAACATAATAAAGATGGCTGCCGGTTGGTACATCGGCACTTACACTTTTATAGTTGTCTTGTCTCTATACATAAATAGAGTCTAAACCTCCTTGAAGGCATTTTATAAACACAAACAGAACTCATTAAACAGACTACTTTGTATTTGAAAAATACTAAGGGGAAATTAACATCATAAATTTTATTTTTACAGGAATTACTGTTAGGATATGAGAATAGTTCGTATTCCTACAATACGCGATTTTTTAATACAGTGTCAATCCTAATATTATAAATGCGAAAGTTAGTTTGTTTGTTAATTTGTTTGTTACGCGTCTTAATAACTGAAGCCATCATCATGAAAAAAGTGCATTGGGTATCTTTCCAACAAGAAAATGTATCATCATCAATTAATACATACAATAAAATAGTAAACGAGCCGTCTCTGTAGATTAATAGTAGATTTTACAACAAGTGCACAAAACGAACCATTTTTATCCGAGACTTTTAGCAATGTCGAGGATAAAAATGACTTTGTGGACGAGTTATAAACTCTGCTTTTCACTTCGATTGCGAGGAAATGAAACAGTAGTATAACATAACATTTCTTTAAACGCACGAAAAAACAAGAGCAGTTTCCCGTCGCTTTATTTTTTTTAAATCTTACGACATTGACATTGACATCTTATGACATTGGCTTGGGCTGCAGACCTATATATATTAAATTAATTTTGTAATAATAATTTTCTTGAATTAATTAAATAACCTACCGTACTTGAATTTAAATTTTAATATCTTTTATGTCTTAAAAAACACATAAGGCAAATAAATTTAAGTAAATATTATAAAATAATAAATTCTATCTATGAACTTCTTATTATGTTTGGCTGTATGGCTCATTTTCTTTGCCTTAATATAGATACATTTATGAGTAGATACGTTAATGCACTTGTGCACAAAATTCGATTTTGTGCAGAGTATATTCTGCACAAATAAGCACTTTCAGAGCATGAGAAGTGAAAATATTATTTCAAAAAGCAATTTGTACACGTTGTACTTATGTTACCGAGGGCAAAAAATAGGCTTTAGAATTTTTGTCTGTTCGTCTGTGCGTTTGTGCGCGCTAATCTCAGCAACAACTTAACCGATTTTAATGCGGTTTTCACTGATGTATAAATACATGTTTGCCGTATGTATAGATCTACATTTAGTGTTTGTTTCATTCCAATAGGTTTACAAACAAAAAAGACGAACTTCGAATACCACGCGTATACGAAGTTCGTCTAAAAATAAAAATGAAAAATTCAACGCACGACAAAAATATGTGAGCAATAATAAAATTGAACAAACGTTTTTAACACCTAAGAAAAAGGTGTTAAAAGAAAGAAGAAGACGAAAGAAGTCGCGATTTTTTTCTACAAGTTTCCAGTAGTTTAATTTTATTTTTCATATGTTAGTGGTTTGTATGCAAAGTAACTTATGCCTACTTTTTAGGGTTCCGTATGTCCGAATAAAAAACAAAACCCTTATAGGATCACTCGCGTGTCCGTCTGTCCGTCGCTCACAGTCAATTATCTCGGAATCTACTAGACTAGAATAGATGAATCTGAACGTGAATTTTTTTTTTGAAAACTGCATCGTGTGACATATCGTGTGACTTGTTGTGAAGATCTTAAATGTATTTTTTTTTTGTAATTTTGTAATTTTTTTTTTGTTATTCAAGAAAATAGACCAAAAATTGACTATCCCCTCCTCCCCCTATCTCCGAAACTACTGAACCTAAAATTTAAAAAAAAAGAATACAGTAATTAGTTTTCTACTAGTAGAGGATATATAGGATTATAGGAAAACCTATAAGAAGTCCAAGATATTAAAATAATATGGTAAATAACTCACTATTGTGCCTAGATTTAAAAAAACATGATAGGTAACATCGTACGGAACCCTCTTCACGCGAGTTCAACTCGCACTTGTCCCGTTTTTTTTATGCTGGCCACAAACTATCAGTGTATGGCGAAAGCGTTCCATTGCGATTGTTTCGGAAAGCTTAAGGTACATTTTAAACCAGCTGGCGCCCGCAACTTCGTCCCCTTTGAAAAATAAAAATAAAATATAAACCTATTGATGGCGCCATCTATTATTCTAATAATAGAATCAGGTGGAGCGGCGACATCTATCGGTTTTAGGTAGAATTGGTTGGTGACACACCTGTGCTTAATATGTTACAATTTGTAAACCCTCGGAAATCTATGGATAAAGCCTTAACGACCTATAGATTCCTATGGAATTAGATTACTCAGGAATCACTCTGTTGATAGATGAAAACCGCATGAAAATCTGTTTAGCAGTTTTGAGATTATAGCGAACATACATACAGACAGACGCGTAGGGGTACTTTGTGATATAATATGTATAAATGTATATTTTTTTTTCATGTTAAGGTCGGCAGACAGGCTGACGTTCCACTTGATGGTAGGTGGCTACCGTCGCCTATAACACAAGCAACGCCTAAGCTGCTGCAAGTGCGCTGCCGACTGCAGTAGGATTAAGGATAAGGGATTAGGAGTGGATATAGGGAAATGGGCTCTGGCATCCCTTACTCACTCACCGAAACACAACAGCACACGTGCTGTTATTTCACGGTGGTCTTCTGTAAGGGGGTGGTTACTGCCGCCAGACGGCAGTAACCCCTTGCCAGTGTGCCTTTGCCACTACTAGTGTTATTTTGGTCTTACCTACAACTTACATACAATTACACTCAAACATTTTTCACCTGCCGAAAATATCTTTCAAGAAAGCACAATGCCTTCAGGGTTGTGTAGGGGTTGTTCCGCTTTTGTAGTGCGTTGGTTATGTTGGGCGAGTATTCTAAAGAAAATTTATGAGAATAAATTTGAATGTATTAAACAATTATATACCACTTTAAGATTACTTTTTGTTGTAAATAGGTCTAGTAATTGATTGTTAACCTACTTAGTAAATACTTTTTTATATTATAAATATATTAATTCTGAAAATATAGAATAATATTTGAAATAAGTGTCAGTTGAATAAAAAACATGTACGTAGCAACATAAATCTTTTTCTTTATTATAATATTATAACCAATATTATGTTCTCACAACACTTTTCACTGACCACTTTATAGATATTTCGTAGTACTGTGAGTTAAGATGCCGTGTAAGGGCTAGAGGAACGATTTATTTTCACAAACCAAGATGACCAAACTCACCAAACTTGTCCGATAAAAGTCGTCAATGATTCCCTTGTGTGTTGCGCCGTATAGGACGCATTATCCGGCGATATAAAGGATATAAGGAGATAAATAAGGAAAAAATTGTTTCTTTCTTGTGTATAATAAATAGCTACTTCTTATTTTCATAAATGTAGTTCGATTAAAAATTTCAATGTTTGTAAACCTACTCGTATAAAAAGCGCCGGATGGGACGCCGGATAAAAAATTATTGACGGGATAGAACACGATCCGTTCGGGCAATACGCGTATATGATTACAGCTTCTCATGAATTTTAACGTCAAGTTTTAGTTTAAGCACTTGTAAACCAGTACCTTAATATCGCCCTTATTAATTAGTATAAAGAGGGATATTTTATAGCTTTTGACAAAATATTAATCAAATCGCATAGTATACCTACAATACAAGCTTAATATTGCAACCACTGTCACGCTTATAATAATTGTTTTATAATTAAAGTCATATGCTAGAAAATACATATAAATAAGCTATTGCGCGAACCTATCTATAGTGTTACAATTCTTATAATTTCTTATTCTTGCCTAGCGAGTCATGAAGAACTATCCTTTATTTATAAACAACGTAATAATCGCTCAGTAGTAGGTAAAGTGTGAATGATAACGCGAAAAGGATTGAAGAATCAAGTACAACTTACTTTATAAATGGATCGCGGCGCGCGCGCACGGCCACAGTCGCGACCGAGTCTCACTTCCTCACTCTACCGCCTTGGAGACATGTCCATTGTTTAATCATTCACCAATAGGAGCCCCTCTCGGGACGATACATCTCTGTGTAAACTATACTAGGTATATTTTAGTGAGGATATGTCTGGAGCCAGTGAGATGGAGGTGCCCGCGCCAAAGCCAGGTCAGTTAATATTTATAATTGTTTATCACAATGGTCTTTAAAGCCACCGAAAAAGATCCAATGATTTATATCGGACAGAGCAAACTGATTCAAAATCAATATTAGTCTTCGTCGGCAAGATAATTAACGTAAGATCTTTATTTCGCATGAAATAATGTCTATTTTTCCTCATATAATTAGTAGAAATGGCTTCAATGCGGGCATGCTTCAAGGGGATACCACCAACAATGATTTTATCAATTAATTCATTTACTATAAAATATTTGCGTGTTCAATTTACACTAATATTGGAATGAAAAAGTATCTGTGTTTGTTTGATACGGAGATAAATTGAAATCTGGTGATTTTTTTGAGTATTATATAAGTTAACATTACCGCCATTGTATATGGTAATATAAAAGAGGGTGCAATTACGCTGCCGTCTCAGATATAATACAACCCATCATTTACAACTCACAGGTGCTATGGCAAGGGAATGGTTACTGTCGCCATAGAGATCGGTCAGTTTGTTATTGCCAAACGCAGGATACTCTGCCATTACTAAAGTTTAGATAAGATTGGGTTGGGTATATACAATAAAAAAAGCATAGATATAATTCAATTATACATAGTAGTGATTGGTAGAAACTCCAGCGACTAATAAATTTTGGTACTTTTTTAAATATATTTTTTAGGCTTAGGCAATAAGCTTTTTAAATATTTAAATGTGTTTTTAATGTTTAATGCCAAGTTTATTGTAAACAAGCCGCATTCAACATTTTTTTCAAAAAACAATTTGTATCAACAAAATACAAAATTTAATTGTACATAGCAGAATTTATGTCACCGAGATCAAAAAAATATTTTTTTAGAATACTAATCCGTTTGTGCGTGCTAATCTCAAAAACAGCTTAAGCTATTTGAATACGGTTTTTATTGATGTATTGTAGTAGGTTGATTGTGTAATTTCAACCAGTTTACACACAAAAAACTTATTCGCTATTCCGAATACTACGCGTACAGAGTCGCGGGAATAGCTATTATAATTTATAAAATAAGTAATTGACATAATTACCTTTGTATATACTGATTGTGTTCAATCTGTGCTTCTCTTAAACATTCAAAGTCCTGTAAACTAAATAATATGTGCGTAACGTAGACAATTACTATAATGTATGAATTACGTTGACGGAAGTGTTTGAAATGATGTACATTTGAATACTTCCTGATAATTATTTAAACTATGAGCGATCAAAAAAAAACCTTTGTAATTTACTCTGTGTACTATCTGTTCTAAACGCTATAAACTTGCCAATTAAATTAGTATAAATTCGACCAAGAGTATATAATATTAACTCTATAAAATTTATATCTATAAATTTATCTATAGAACTCTATAAAAAGATATAGTCTTACATGAAAAGAAAGTTAATATTCTTATGTCATATTTTTATACGTACATTTTAACATTTACATATAATATAAGGTATATAATATGAATATATACGTCGTTTTCCAAAAGAAATGAAAACATAGATTTTATTAGTTTTCATATATAATTTTTGTATTTGTTAAATTGTTATATAATTATTACTATACAATACAAATAAGACTAATCAAAATGACTGTGTTTGTTATTTTAAGGCGCAAAGAATGAACCGTGCAAATTATTGTGATAAAAAAAGCCGCCAATAATTTGTTACGGTTACGGTTTTTCGTACAACAGGAAGTTTTTTTTTTTTGTACTAAATTATAACAAAAAAAAAGTGTTGGAACGATGGTGTGCCTATTAAAAGTTGATGAGTTAATATGGTTTGTCACACTGTGACTATATAAAAAAAAGATATATATTGTTAAAATAGCTCAACCCGCAATTTCGTATGCGTGGTATTCGGTATAACGCCTAAATTTAGTGCGTAAACTCTAAATATTACGGGAAGCTTTGCTACAATACATAAGTGAAAACCGCATTAGAATCGGTTAACCCGTTTCTCAGATTAGTGTGCACAAAGGCATAATAGGCAAACACCATTTTATTATATGTGAAATATCTCCAGCCTAAGCTGAACCCTACTTAATATGACTGATCATATATTATGATAACTTAACATCTGAGGTCAACTTAAATTGGAATTTTCAAAATCACGTAAACTGACTATTTTAACTTGATATAAACTTTCAATCATCATCATTTTACAGATGACAATACTTAGTCAACTAACAGTTATTTTATTGCATTTTTATCGAAAAAATGTTGGGCGTGGTTCCTTAAATTTACATAACATTTTTGTTTGTAAACCGATTGGAATGAAATGTTACGGAAAGCTTGCTGTAAGACATCAGTGAAAACCGCATTCAAATCGGTTAAGCCGTTTCTGAGATTAGCGCCAACAAAGGCACATATATACAAACAGACAAAAATTCTAAAAACTATTTTTTGACCTCGGTAACATAACTATAACGTGTACAAATGTTTTTTTTTTTTTTTTGTAAAAATATTTAAAGTACAGACACGGCTCGTTTACGATTTTATTATAATATGTATAGATGACCACAGAAACTTGTACACAGACGTACTTACTATACTAGTAAAAAACAGAATAAAGCGTGCTATAATTTATATTATCCAAAATAATAGATACTAACAATAACTAACGATTCGTTAGTGGCGTCTTTTGTTAAGTAAAGTTAAACGCTTCGCTGACGGCGGTTCAAGATGTATACAAAACGTATATTGAAATAGATGTTAAGCTATTTAACGTACAAATCCAAGTTTTTTTTTAAAAATCGAGTTTTAAAAGTTGAAAATAATAAGGTTAAGGTTATTAAGTTCTGCTTACGCAATCTCTCACTAATGGACAAATAAACGCGATGTTAAATTTTTATTTTGTTTATTGTTCTGTGCTAGTTCAAAAATAACTTTTACATTTATATTACAAATTGTAACTATTGTAAATATTATTTCAATTTTTTATTGTTTTTGCGTGAGAGAAAAACTGATAGTTTTTCTTCCTTTGGTTCCAGGGAAAAGAAAATAATGGTTCTTTGAAAATTTTAACCGAATTTAACATGTAATTTTAGAAAATAGTTTTAAGAAATAATAAAAAAAAAACTACTCAAATTTAAAACAAATTTAAAAATACCTAGAAGTTTTAATTCGTGTTGGTATGTATAGTAAATTAATAAAAGTGTTCTTGAAACTAAATTGTCCGTATGTACCGTACTAATTTAGAATGTAGTTATTACTAGCTGAGCCCGGAACTTCGTACACGCGGTATTCGATATAGCGCGTAACTTTTTTGTTTGTAAACCGAATCGAATGAAATAAACACTAAATGTTACGGGAAGGTTGCTACAATACATAAGTGAAAACCGCATTCAAATCGGTTAAGCCGTTTCTGAGATTAGCGCGAACAAAGGCACATGTATACAAACAGACAAAAATTCTAAAAACTATTTTTTGACCTCGGTAACATAACTATAACGTGTACAAATGTTTTTTTTTTTTTTTTGTAAAAATATTTAAAGTACAGACACGGCTCGTTTACGATTTTATTATAATATGTATAGATGACCACAGAAACTTGTACACAGACGTACTTACTATACTAGTAAAAAACAGAATAAAGCGTGCTATAATTTATATTATCCAAAATAATAGATACTAACAATAACTAACGATTCGTTAGTGGCGTCTTTTGTTAAGTAAAGTTAAACGCTTCGCTGACGGCGGTTCAAGATGTATACAAAACGTATATTGAAATAGATGTTAAGCTATTTAACGTACAAATCCAAGTTTTTTTTTAAAAATCGAGTTTTAAAAGTTGAAAATAATAAGGTTAAGGTTATTAAGTTCTGCTTACGCAATCTCTCACTAATGGACAAATAAACGCGATGTTAAATTTTTATTTTGTTTATTGTTCTGTGCTAGTTCAAAAATAACTTTTACATTTATATTACAAATTGTAACTATTGTAAATATTATTTCAATTTTTTATTGTTTTTGCGTGAGAGAAAAACTGATAGTTTTTCTTCCTTTGGTTCCAGGGAAAAGAAAATAATGGTTCTTTGAAAATTTTAACCGAATTTAACATGTAATTTTAGAAAATAGTTTTAAGAAATAATAAAAAAAAAACTACTCAAATTTAAAACAAATTTAAAAATACCTAGAAGTTTTAATTCGTGTTGGTATGTATAGTAAATTAATAAAAGTGTTCTTGAAACTAAATTGTCCGTATGTACCGTACTAATTTAGAATGTAGTTATTACTAGCTGAGCCCGGAACTTCGTACACGCGGTATTCGATATAGCGCGTAACTTTTTTGTTTGTAAACCGAATCGAATGAAATAAACACTAAATGTTACGGGAAGGTTGCTACAATACATAAGTGAAAACCGCATTCAAATCGGTTAAGCCGTTTCTGAGATTAGCGCGAACAAAGGCACATGTATACAAATAGACAAAAATTCTAAAAACTATTTTTTGACCTCGGTAACATAACTATAACGTGTACAAATGTTTTTTTTTTTTTTTTGTAAAAATATTTAAAGTACAGACACGGCTCGTTTACGATTTTATTATAATATGTATAGATGACCACAGAAACTTGTACACAGACGTACTTACTATACTAGTAAAAAACAGAATAAAGCGTGCTATAATTTATATTATCCAAAATAATAGATACTAACAATAACTAACGATTCGTTAGTGGCGTCTTTTGTTAAGTAAAGTTAAACGCTTCGCTGACGGCGGTTCAAGATGTATACAAAACGTATATTGAAATAGATGTTAAGCTATTTAACGTACAAATCCAAGTTTTTTTTTAAAAATCGAGTTTTAAAAGTTGAAAATAATAAGGTTAAGGTTATTAAGTTCTGCTTACGCAATCTCTCACTAATGGACAAATAAACGCGATGTTAAATTTTTATTTTGTTTATTGTTCTGTGCTAGTTCAAAAATAACTTTTACATTTATATTACAAATTGTAACTATTGTAAATATTATTTCAATTTTTTATTGTTTTTGCGTGAGAGAAAAACTGATAGTTTTTCTTCCTTTGGTTCCAGGGAAAAGAAAATAATGGTTCTTTGAAAATTTTAACCGAATTTAACATGTAATTTTAGAAAATAGTTTTAAGAAATAATAAAAAAAAAACTACTCAAATTTAAAACAAATTTAAAAATACCTAGAAGTTTTAATTCGTGTTGGTATGTATAGTAAATTAATAAAAGTGTTCTTGAAACTAAATTGTCCGTATGTACCGTACTAATTTAGAATGTAGTTATTACTAGCTGAGCCCGGAACTTCGTACACGCGGTATTCGATATAGCGCGTAACTTTTTTGTTTGTAAACCGAATCGAATGAAATAAACACTAAATGTTACGGGAAGGTTGCTACAATACATAAGTGAAAACCGCATTCAAATCGGTTAAGCCGTTTCTGAGATTAGCGCGAACAAAGGCACATGTATACAAATAGACAAAAATTCTAAAAACTATTTTTTGACCTCGGTAACATAACTATAACGTGTACAAATGTTTTTTTTTTTTTTTTGTAAAAATATTTAAAGTACAGACACGGCTCGTTTACGATTTTATTATAATATGTATAGATGACCACAGAAACTTGTACACAGACGTACTTACTATACTAGTAAAAAACAGAATAAAGCGTGCTATAATTTATATTATCCAAAATAATAGATACTAACAATAACTAACGATTCGTTAGTGGCGTCTTTTGTTAAGTAAAGTTAAACGCTTCGCTGACGGCGGTTCAAGATGTATACAAAACGTATATTGAAATAGATGTTAAGCTATTTAACGTACAAATCCAAGTTTTTTTTTAAAAATCGAGTTTTAAAAGTTGAAAATAATAAGGTTAAGGTTATTAAGTTCTGCTTACGCAATCTCTCACTAATGGACAAATAAACGCGATGTTAAATTTTTATTTTGTTTATTGTTCTGTGCTAGTTCAAAAATAACTTTTACATTTATATTACAAATTGTAACTATTGTAAATATTATTTCAATTTTTTATTGTTTTTGCGTGAGAGAAAAACTGATAGTTTTTCTTCCTTTGGTTCCAGGGAAAAGAAAATAATGGTTCTTTGAAAATTTTAACCGAATTTAACATGTAATTTTAGAAAATAGTTTTAAGAAATAATAAAAAAAAAACTACTCAAATTTAAAACAAATTTAAAAATACCTAGAAGTTTTAATTCGTGTTGGTATGTATAGTAAATTAATAAAAGTGTTCTTGAAACTAAATTGTCCGTATGTACCGTACTAATTTAGAATGTAGTTATTACTAGCTGAGCCCGGAACTTCGTACACGCGGTATTCGATATAGCGCGTAACTTTTTTGTTTGTAAACCGAATCGAATGAAATAAACACTAAATGTTACGGGAAGGTTGCTACAATACATAAGTGAAAACCGCATTCAAATCGGTTAAGCCGTTTCTGAGATTAGCGCGAACAAAGGCACATGTATACAAATAGACAAAAATTCTAAAAACTATTTTTTGACCTCGGTAACATAACTATAACGTGTACAAATGTTTTTTTTTTTTTTTTGTAAAAATATTTAAAGTACAGACACGGCTCGTTTACGATTTTATTATAATATGTATAGATGACCACAGAAACTTGTACACAGACGTACTTACTATACTAGTAAAAAACAGAATAAAGCGTGCTATAATTTATATTATCCAAAATAATAGATACTAACAATAACTAACGATTCGTTAGTGGCGTCTTTTGTTAAGTAAAGTTAAACGCTTCGCTGACGGCGGTTCAAGATGTATACAAAACGTATATTGAAATAGATGTTAAGCTATTTAACGTACAAATCCAAGTTTTTTTTTAAAAATCGAGTTTTAAAAGTTGAAAATAATAAGGTTAAGGTTATTAAGTTCTGCTTACGCAATCTCTCACTAATGGACAAATAAACGCGATGTTAAATTTTTATTTTGTTTATTGTTCTGTGCTAGTTCAAAAATAACTTTTACATTTATATTACAAATTGTAACTATTGTAAATATTATTTCAATTTTTTATTGTTTTTGCGTGAGAGAAAAACTGATAGTTTTTCTTCCTTTGGTTCCAGGGAAAAGAAAATAATGGTTCTTTGAAAATTTTAACCGAATTTAACATGTAATTTTAGAAAATAGTTTTAAGAAATAATAAAAAAAAAACTACTCAAATTTAAAACAAATTTAAAAATACCTAGAAGTTTTAATTCGTGTTGGTATGTATAGTAAATTAATAAAAGTGTTCTTGAAACTAAATTGTCCGTATGTACCGTACTAATTTAGAATGTAGTTATTACTAGCTGAGCCCGGAACTTCGTACACGCGGTATTCGATATAGCGCGTAACTTTTTTGTTTGTAAACCGAATCGAATGAAATAAACACTAAATGTTACGGGAAGGTTGCTACAATACATAAGTGAAAACCGCATTCAAATCGGTTAAGCCGTTTCTGAGATTAGCGCGAACAAAGGCACATGTATACAAATAGACAAAAATTCTAAAAACTATTTTTTGACCTCGGTAACATAACTATAACGTGTACAAATGTTTTTTTTTTTTTTTTGTAAAAATATTTAAAGTACAGACACGGCTCGTTTACGATTTTATTATAATATGTATAGATGACCACAGAAACTTGTACACAGACGTACTTACTATACTAGTAAAAAACAGAATAAAGCGTGCTATAATTTATATTATCCAAAATAATAGATACTAACAATAACTAACGATTCGTTAGTGGCGTCTTTTGTTAAGTAAAGTTAAACGCTTCGCTGACGGCGGTTCAAGATGTATACAAAACGTATATTGAAATAGATGTTAAGCTATTTAACGTACAAATCCAAGTTTTTTTTTAAAAATCGAGTTTTAAAAGTTGAAAATAATAAGGTTAAGGTTATTAAGTTCTGCTTACGCAATCTCTCACTAATGGACAAATAAACGCGATGTTAAATTTTTATTTTGTTTATTGTTCTGTGCTAGTTCAAAAATAACTTTTACATTTATATTACAAATTGTAACTATTGTAAATATTATTTCAATTTTTTATTGTTTTTGCGTGAGAGAAAAACTGATAGTTTTTCTTCCTTTGGTTCCAGGGAAAAGAAAATAATGGTTCTTTGAAAATTTTAACCGAATTTAACATGTAATTTTAGAAAATAGTTTTAAGAAATAATAAAAAAAAAACTACTCAAATTTAAAACAAATTTAAAAATACCTAGAAGTTTTAATTCGTGTTGGTATGTATAGTAAATTAATAAAAGTGTTCTTGAAACTAAATTGTCCGTATGTACCGTACTAATTTAGAATGTAGTTATTACTAGCTGAGCCCGGAACTTCGTACACGCGGTATTCGATATAGCGCGTAACTTTTTTGTTTGTAAACCGAATCGAATGAAATAAACACTAAATGTTACGGGAAGGTTGCTACAATACATAAGTGAAAACCGCATTCAAATCGGTTAAGCCGTTTCTGAGATTAGCGCGAACAAAGGCACATGTATACAAATAGACAAAAATTCTAAAAACTATTTTTTGACCTCGGTAACATAACTATAACGTGTACAAATGTTTTTTTTTTTTTTTTGTAAAAATATTTAAAGTACAGACACGGCTCGTTTACGATTTTATTATAATATGTATAGATGACCACAGAAACTTGTACACAGACGTACTTACTATACTAGTAAAAAACAGAATAAAGCGTGCTATAATTTATATTATCCAAAATAATAGATACTAACAATAACTAACGATTCGTTAGTGGCGTCTTTTGTTAAGTAAAGTTAAACGCTTCGCTGACGGCGGTTCAAGATGTATACAAAACGTATATTGAAATAGATGTTAAGCTATTTAACGTACAAATCCAAGTTTTTTTTTAAAAATCGAGTTTTAAAAGTTGAAAATAATAAGGTTAAGGTTATTAAGTTCTGCTTACGCAATCTCTCACTAATGGACAAATAAACGCGATGTTAAATTTTTATTTTGTTTATTGTTCTGTGCTAGTTCAAAAATAACTTTTACATTTATATTACAAATTGTAACTATTGTAAATATTATTTCAATTTTTTATTGTTTTTGCGTGAGAGAAAAACTGATAGTTTTTCTTCCTTTGGTTCCAGGGAAAAGAAAATAATGGTTCTTTGAAAATTTTAACCGAATTTAACATGTAATTTTAGAAAATAGTTTTAAGAAATAATAAAAAAAAAACTACTCAAATTTAAAACAAATTTAAAAATACCTAGAAGTTTTAATTCGTGTTGGTATGTATAGTAAATTAATAAAAGTGTTCTTGAAACTAAATTGTCCGTATGTACCGTACTAATTTAGAATGTAGTTATTACTAGCTGAGCCCGGAACTTCGTACACGCGGTATTCGATATAGCGCGTAACTTTTTTGTTTGTAAACCGAATCGAATGAAATAAACACTAAATGTTACGGGAAGGTTGCTACAATACATAAGTGAAAACCGCATTCAAATCGGTTAAGCCGTTTCTGAGATTAGCGCGAACAAAGGCACATGTATACAAATAGACAAAAATTCTAAAAACTATTTTTTGACCTCGGTAACATAACTATAACGTGTACAAATGTTTTTTTTTTTTTTTTGTAAAAATATTTAAAGTACAGACACGGCTCGTTTACGATTTTATTATAATATGTATAGATGACCACAGAAACTTGTACACAGACGTACTTACTATACTAGTAAAAAACAGAATAAAGCGTGCTATAATTTATATTATCCAAAATAATAGATACTAACAATAACTAACGATTCGTTAGTGGCGTCTTTTGTTAAGTAAAGTTAAACGCTTCGCTGACGGCGGTTCAAGATGTATACAAAACGTATATTGAAATAGATGTTAAGCTATTTAACGTACAAATCCAAGTTTTTTTTTAAAAATCGAGTTTTAAAAGTTGAAAATAATAAGGTTAAGGTTATTAAGTTCTGCTTACGCAATCTCTCACTAATGGACAAATAAACGCGATGTTAAATTTTTATTTTGTTTATTGTTCTGTGCTAGTTCAAAAATAACTTTTACATTTATATTACAAATTGTAACTATTGTAAATATTATTTCAATTTTTTATTGTTTTTGCGTGAGAGAAAAACTGATAGTTTTTCTTCCTTTGGTTCCAGGGAAAAGAAAATAATGGTTCTTTGAAAATTTTAACCGAATTTAACATGTAATTTTAGAAAATAGTTTTAAGAAATAATAAAAAAAAAACTACTCAAATTTAAAACAAATTTAAAAATACCTAGAAGTTTTAATTCGTGTTGGTATGTATAGTAAATTAATAAAAGTGTTCTTGAAACTAAATTGTCCGTATGTACCGTACTAATTTAGAATGTAGTTATTACTAGCTGAGCCCGGAACTTCGTACACGCGGTATTCGATATAGCGCGTAACTTTTTTGTTTGTAAACCGAATCGAATGAAATAAACACTAAATGTTACGGGAAGGTTGCTACAATACATAAGTGAAAACCGCATTCAAATCGGTTAAGCCGTTTCTGAGATTAGCGCGAACAAAGGCACATGTATACAAATAGACAAAAATTCTAAAAACTATTTTTTGACCTCGGTAACATAACTATAACGTGTACAAATGTTTTTTTTTTTTTTTTGTAAAAATATTTAAAGTACAGACACGGCTCGTTTACGATTTTATTATAATATGTATAGATGACCACAGAAACTTGTACACAGACGTACTTACTATACTAGTAAAAAACAGAATAAAGCGTGCTATAATTTATATTATCCAAAATAATAGATACTAACAATAACTAACGATTCGTTAGTGGCGTCTTTTGTTAAGTAAAGTTAAACGCTTCGCTGACGGCGGTTCAAGATGTATACAAAACGTATATTGAAATAGATGTTAAGCTATTTAACGTACAAATCCAAGTTTTTTTTTAAAAATCGAGTTTTAAAAGTTGAAAATAATAAGGTTAAGGTTATTAAGTTCTGCTTACGCAATCTCTCACTAATGGACAAATAAACGCGATGTTAAATTTTTATTTTGTTTATTGTTCTGTGCTAGTTCAAAAATAACTTTTACATTTATATTACAAATTGTAACTATTGTAAATATTATTTCAATTTTTTATTGTTTTTGCGTGAGAGAAAAACTGATAGTTTTTCTTCCTTTGGTTCCAGGGAAAAGAAAATAATGGTTCTTTGAAAATTTTAACCGAATTTAACATGTAATTTTAGAAAATAGTTTTAAGAAATAATAAAAAAAAAACTACTCAAATTTAAAACAAATTTAAAAATACCTAGAAGTTTTAATTCGTGTTGGTATGTATAGTAAATTAATAAAAGTGTTCTTGAAACTAAATTGTCCGTATGTACCGTACTAATTTAGAATGTAGTTATTACTAGCTGAGCCCGGAACTTCGTACACATGGTATTCGGTATAGCGCGTAACTTTTTTGTTTGTAAACCGATTCGAATGAAACAAACATTAAATATTATGGGAGCTTGCTACAATACATCAGTAAAAAACGCATTCAAATCGCTTAAGCCGTTTCTGAGAATAGCGTGCACAAATGTACTGATAAACAGACAAAAATTTTAAAACCAATTTTTTTGACCTCGGCAATTGTTTTTGAAAAAAAAAAAACACTTAATGTACAGACAAACAGGGCTCGTTTACGATTTTATTATACGTATGTATAGATTAAATATAGATATAAAAGTTTTTTTTTATTTTTAATTTTTCAATTACTCATCATTGAAATACTAACAACCATTACTATTTTTTTTTGGACACGTTCAAATAATAATTCAACTCATTTCGGTTGTAGGTATAAAGAAAAACTATTAGAAAAATTAGAATCGTACACTGAATTAGAATTTTCATAATTAATTGCTCAAAGAATTATAATATTTTTTTTATATTATTAAAGGAGGCAGACAGGCTGACGGTCCACTTGATGGTAGACCAGGTGGCTACCGTCGCCTAAGGACACAAGCAACACCAGGGGGGGTGCATGTGCGTTGCCAAAATAATAACAAAATTCACAAAATAATCCCAAAACAAGGATGTAAACTGGTTAAAAAGAAGATTTGCATGTCGTCGTGCCGAATAAAAAATGTTACATTATTTAACTATTTAGTTTGATTGATGGCACCTAGGAGTTACTTAAATTTAGTCTTGATCGTCTTAGAACCGAGTTCTTGCCTTCATCCATTTCCACTCGGCCTCAAAGGCATCATTTTAAGTTCATCGTTGCATAAATTTAGTAAAAACTTATTTTATCCGTCTGTCACTAAAGTATACCAAGCTTGACACTATACAATTATTCCATTGAATGGCAGGAATCCATTGATTTCAGTGAAAAAATAAGCGTGGTTTAACTATTTACATTAGTTTATAATAACTTTATTAATATAAAAATAATAGTACCTACTTTTCTTAGTTTTTAATTTATTATAAAAATAAATTAATTCCTATAATCTAAATTATCCATTTCTATTTTTGGTTTCTTATAAGTATCCTAAATGTTCATTTCGTTGCAGCCGAAGTAGGATTATTCACCTCAAAAAAAAAACTGTATATGTATGAGTCTATAATTATATTTATGTTACATTTATATACATCCCACAGTTAGGCATGTCCTAACTGTGGGACTCAGTTATATCTCTCATACTCAGTTATACTCAGTTATATCTGAGGATGTCCTCAGATATATTTATATATTTTTAGAGCATTAAATATCGTCGTCGGCAAACAAAAATCTGCTCCCTATGTGCACTTTTTTGAGAAGTGCACATAGGTCAAAAAGATGCAACATTTTTTGTAGTTTTTTGTCAACATCTCAAAAATATACTTCTTGCACATAGCAGATTTTGGATTTATATATTGTATTTAGGTACTTTACACTTGAGTGCATTTCTACAAAAAATTGAACATTATAAAAAGTATATATAGGATAGCAGAGATGATAGTGGACCGTTTAGTGAATGCAAGTGTTTAGTAAGCGAGGCGAGTACACTGTCCACTGTCGACCTTGCCACAGACATGGCGTGCCAGTGATATTGAAAGTGCAAACGGGTTTAAACACGCAGTTGCTATCAAACGCTTCGTATGTTTGTTCATTTTATTATAAGTTCCAATTATTTTATTATAAAAAATAATAGACACAATTTGAGTATCTTGCCATATGTTTGCGATAAGTAAAATTGGCAACATGACGTCTGAGACAGACTCATTATCGTCTGTAGAATTTTTATGCACTTTCAACCAATTGTAATTATTTTCAAGCTATAGTTTCAATTATAAATTAAAAAGAGTAAAATAAACAAAATAATCGGCGTCTGTAAAACAAAGGTGGTCCATATTTGTTGTAGTAAGTAACAAGAAGTAGTAAGTATTGCTATGTTAAATTACTGAAACATGTCTTGAATCTTCCATATTTGATTGAGGGCGAATCAATTCACTCTATAGATATGTGTTGGTTTCGTATCAAGCGAAATAATTCCTTATATCTGTTAATCTATGTGTTGAAAAGAGAAAGAAAATCATTTAAATGACTTGATGATCAATTAAAATTAATAAATGATTGCTGCCTTAAGAAGTCGTAGGTACCGTAAAAATTATAAATATTTATATTAATAATTTAAATATTTATAATTTTTAAAATTTAAAAAATTATAAATATATATTTCTTGATTAAATTCTAATTAAAGTTAAATCTTAAACTTATTTCTAAGCAAACCCTGCTGAGTTACATTAACGAGTTCTTGCACGTGAATGCATTACTTGAAGCAGAAACTTGAAAGCCAGAGTCGAATTTGAGTAACTATATTCCGCATACTTTAACATACGTGGCTTTATAAATAAACGAAACAATTAACAATCCTATCCAACGAGGACAGTATTGTACCAAAACAAGTTACTATTTAAGTTATTATTAGTAATTATTCATACTCGATTATAATAAACTACACTTCTTACACGTTCTTCGGAAACAGTACTTTCTCTCTGAATCAAGTATCCTATTATTTTTTGTTGTACCCTGACAACGGATATATGCAAAATTTCATGACGATCGGTTGAGCAGCGTAACAAACAAACTCACTTTATAATATTAGTAGAATTAGTAGGACTAATGATTATAAAAATATTAAATTATAAACTGTAGAAGCCGGATATAACTGTTGATGGGGCTGCCCCGGTTCTGTAGCGCGTCGGGAATGTTTGCAGAATGGCGTCTCGGTGCACATCCCTCGTGCGCAGGGTTCGGGCTGGCCCCGGCCACATCCTTCAAGTCTTGGCTGGGAGATTAGATGGTCACCACTTGAATCATTGCTCTATGATTCATGTATTGACCACCAAGTCATGATTTGTTTATTGTTTAGTGTGTAAGATTTTATTTTATTATTATGTACATATTTAATTTAATTATCTTAATTTTAAATTTTATTGTTATTATTATGACCCTCGATGGTTGATATAAAATAAATAAATAAGTAAAATAACGACTAACCGTTCTAACGACGAATATGCGAACGCAAGTTAGGTTTCATAATACTACTAATTTCATTATGTCCCTATAGTACAACTCAATTTCTACCAAAAAAAATCTTCCGTTTAGAGCGACGAATCGAATTTTGTTTATAATACCTATATAAAAACACTACCTCGCGTCTCTTCTTTCACCCTTCTCACTGCTTATTTTGATTAGCGCGCGTAAGTCAGTCAGTGTTTTTGTGATAAGATCTGTCAATCTGTCTGTCTGTCGCCAGACAGATAAAGATCTGTCGCCACGTGAGGAGAACCATCGGATGGATACTATGTGCAAAATTACCATAGCCATCGACGACATTTCTCGTGTTCACAACGCTGTACGAAATTTTTACTATCGAACAAAAATCGGTCACAAACAAACAAATTACAGACTTTGTACGTCAGTAATAAAATGCAAATGATGTTGAACACATACCTTGTACTTACTTGTATCTCTGATTAAATTGTGTAGGTATTAGTACATTACTTAAGTACCTACATCATAATTTAGGATTATTTTTATCATTTAAATAAAAAGTAATCTAGCTATGTTGGTACATATATTTTTATAATACCTAACTGTTTAATATAAAAAAACAAGCTTAAATTATCCTGTCGTCCACTTAGTACGACTAAGTTTCACCGGCCCCTTGATGAGGGTTTCGTAATATTCTGATCTGCTGTATTTAAGAATTTCAAAATAGGTGTTTCTCAGCAGCTCAGATCACAAATTTTATTTAGTAAAAGATTGTAATTGTATCTGTTCTGAGGTTGTTTTTTTTTCAAGGTCTTCTGAGTTTCAAGGACTAATCAAAATATACAAACAAACAACCACAAACTAGCACTTGAATATCGATCTCTCTTCAAGTTATCACAAATGATTGACACGCTTACCTATTTTATGTTATCTGAAGATAAGTGCACTCGAGATGTTAATATCAGATATTAAATTATGAGATTTAATATCTACATTTAAACCTTACTTTTTTGCTTCCATAATATTTGACAGGAAAATTTGGTACTTATATAAAATTAATTTTATTAATTTTAATCTCTTTATAACAGTATGATGAAATTAGAATTATAAAAAGTGTGTTTATAAAATTAAGGATGCAGATGAAGACTTTTAAACATCTTTAACGCATTTACATTCCACTTTATCTAAGGAGAATCAGACAGGCTGATAGTCCATTTAATGACATATGGTTGCCGTTGATTATAAAGTATGCAACGTCATAAGTGTTGCAACTGCACTGACATTAGCAGGATAAAGGATAAGGGATTAGAAGGGGACGGCAACTCAAAATTAAAGATGTTACCTTTATTGGACTCTCTATGTGATCTACTTATTGATCACAAATATATCACAGTTTTATCGGAAGCCACAACCATATCATAAAAATCCGGTATAAACCACGCACTACGCGTAGGGACTTTTGTTTTCATTTTATTTATTTTCCAAAATGCTTTCTATGAAGCATATAAGATTGTTAATATTTTAGATTAAAACACTCAAATAAATGGAGATTTCCTCTTTTATATATAATTTCCCCTTGTTTTAATTGTGCCAAATGTATGTATAATCACTAGACATGTTTGAGTGTTTTTATTTGAGAGGCGAAAATAAAAAATCTATTTCGGTAGATTTTTTAATGATCGATCGTCGAATCCAGCTCGGATGGGCAGCGTTCGGGAAGCTCCGAGACATCTTCTCGTCCAAAACTCCTCAGCGTCTTAAGGGCTTCACTGAGGTAAATGACATTTACTATAGAACTCGCTGGCGGCGGATCCAATTCAACAGGCCTAGAAATGCTGTTTTTTTGTTTTTACCATTAAAACAATACACAAAATAAAAAATTTTATTAATACAATTTTTTAATCTGATATTAACTTATTAATTGGTACAGGATTCATATGCGTGCAATAAGCCGTTTTCGAGAGAATTTTCAATAAAGGTCAAATGCTTCTTGTGTTCTAACTTTTTTTGTGGAGTTTCTATTACTTTAACGAAAATTCTAATTAATACAATTGGTTCTTCACATGTTTAAGTATAATATACATTTTTTTCAAAGCAATTGTCTTGTCCATTTCTTGTAACATCTTCATTAAACAATGGATATTTTTAGTATTTAGGGTTTGTCTCCCTCTTAAAATAAAAGTTTTCGACCAATGAAGACATATGGCGTTGAAATATGATCTTAAACTATGAAGAGGGCTATGTTCGGGGTTACACCGCGAGATCGAATCAGGAATGAGGAGATCTGTACACGAACCAAAGATACCGACATAACCGGAGGATTAGTGGACAGGACAGGTACGGAGAGCTGACGGCCGCTGGGACCGGAAGGTTGTCGAGTTGAGGCTGATTGCCTACATAAATTAAAAGAGTAGTAAAATAGAAATTATTTATAAACACGTGTAGTTATTATCACCGCTGGGGACTGAAGCAACTATGAGGTTTCATGCCCGTTTTTCCTCATAGAAACATTCAGAACAGATTCGGGTATCAATATAATGCCAATTATCAAACAATATAATGACATACTATAGTTTTCACTATAGTGAAAACTTACTAATTAAATATTGACACATATCAGTGGAATCGTTAAGAAACGAAACGAGGAAAAATCCGCAAAATAGCAAATAAACTGCCGTAGCAGCAACATTGTTTGTCGAAATATATTTTTTTGGGGTTATTACGTGGTTTTATAAAACAAAATGGCTCGATTTACACACAGTAATAACCCCCAGAGACGCAATAATGATACTCGTGCGAAATGCGAGGGAAACTCGAGAGAAGACACGAGAAAGATTTCGTTATGAGGACACGCCTCATAAATGTCATGAATGTTCGTTCATGCCTCCATGAAACGCGTTGAATAATTGTTATCAATTTAATATAATATAAAAAGAGCGACAACAAAAGTTTCACAGTAATGTCATTTATTTTGCTCCGCTGATTTTAAAGATTTGCAGGTGTTATAATAAGTAATGCCCGTTTACACAAAATTATCCTAAACCAATTTTCGCTAAACTTTGGCGTCATTCTTAAGAAAACAAATTTCTAACAAAATTAATTTATATTCAGTATAATTAACCTATGAATTACATAATGTGACAATTTTAAGTTTTCCCTAACCACGTAACGGAGACTTGGGCCCTACTGGTACTTCATAATTTTATTTCGCATGGAAACATTAATTGTTTCGTAGTAAGCCGATTAACCCGCCTTCTCATCAGCCAACAGTTACGGTCAGTAATACCAAAAGTCATCATCCAGTAAGCCCACATTCCAGTAAGCCTACCGGCAGTTTGGGGAGGAAAAATAAAAAATTTAAAAAAAAACTTGTCAGTCGTAGTAAGAAAATGCAAGAAAGAGAGAATAAATGTGGACAAAAGAAGATAAATGACGAAAAGCATGCACCGTTGACAGGAAAAGGAAAAAGATGTACTGGCCATTTGCCATCTGTGCCGTATTATAACTAAGGTAACTCACAGGATGTTGGCCAGTTCTGTTTTTTTTAATAGCACTTATCCTATGTTGTTAACATTAAAGACTGTAATTGTTGTTGCTTTTCTATAGACTAATTATCGATGGTCATAATAGCAATAAACCTTTAATTTTAAAAATTATATTTAAAATTTTATCACCCTTCAAATATATGATAATCTCTAAAGAATTTCCCTTAAATTAAAACTAATTACATCCATGCGACTTTACTTATTTCGTTTACTTATGTACTTACCATAATTATAATTAATGTAGTGAGCGTAAATAAACCCTTCATTAAATATACATATATTAATGAAGAATTTGACTTTTTTTATAAAAAAAAAACTGATAAGTCTTAGATCTCCATAAGCTTTAGGATAGGGACTATGGTTTGGTTAATTCCATAACATTTGATAGGGTTCTATATTTTTTTGATCGATTCTTGATTTGGTACCTACGTATTGGAGGGCATTTTGTGTTTCGCAATCATAAATGTCTGGCATGTTATGTCAGAGCCCTTTTCCTATCCCTTACCCTAATCTGCACCACACTTGCTAGTCACGAATTCAGCCTGTCTGCCGATCATTAAATAAAAGTATTCAATAAAAACAGTAATAGAAGTGCACATTTGTAATTAAGCAGGCACCCGCCCACCGCCCAACTTAAATGGAAACAATTATTTTACGTCGCAGTGACGTAAAAGTGTCAAGGTGAGAGTGAACAAAATAAAAGAAAAACACAATAACTATTAATAATAATTGTAAGTATTCATTGAATGCAACAAAATATAATTAAATGTAATAATAAGTCCGGTCACGTATTTAATGGCACTTTTAACTATAAATTATGAACAGATATATAGCGGGTACAGTATGCGCAGTTACTAATGGTACGGTCTAACCATGCTTACGTCATACAGTCAGGCAACGTGTGTAGAACAACGACGGGTATGTCGCGGGGAAGCGGGCGGCGGCGAACTCGCTACAGTTTGCATGCTCTTATATGGAGGGCTGACGCGACCGTGTTTTCTACGTATTAATTTACTAAATAAATTATTATAATGGTGTGCACCTGTTCTGTGTACGGATGCACCTCGACAGGAAAATACAACAAGGATTTCATAGATTTCTTCGTGATGAGAGATAAGTTTTTCCTATAAATAAGTATATAGTTAGAATAAATATAAATTTTCATTAAGGAAGTAAGTGTTACGAACGGAGGTTTAAAGTAACATAAGTTTAAGTATAAGTATATTTATGGCTAGAAAAAAACTTAAAGAAGTTTTGTGAAAATTATGTACAAAAGTTGTCGCAAATTGCGTCGCAGTCATAATAGAAATGTTTGCTCGGGTGCAGGTGCATTATGAATAATTGCGAGCCACCTGTCTTGATGGCGTAATCCCAAGCGCATCGTATGTGTTACAATCCTAACATACTTGTAAATAATAATCACATTTATTTTATTTTTCATTTTGTGCCAACCCTGGCATATCTGCGTGTGACAACTTAAGTACTTGCACTAAAATCAAAGTAGAAAGCTTTGTCGGTACCAAAAAACGTCATTGTTATCATTGTTTGACTTCCAGACGCTTGAATCCGAGATTTCATCTATCAGACACTTTTGTATAAGATATCTTTAACACTCGTGAAAATGTTTACTGTAATTATTGTAAAATTAAAATAAGTGTGTTATTGTATTCTCCCATATAGCCTATTTCCCACGTAATCACTGGATGTTAAAGCCTAGCTAATTTTGCTAAATCTTGTGATTGTTATCATTTTAACCGAGCATTGAGTATTTTTAAGCAGCCCGTCTGGCGGCAATAACCACACTCTCTTACAGAAGACTACCGTGAAATAAGAGCACGAGTGTCTTGTGTTTCGGTGAGTGAATTAGGGATGCCGAAGCCCATTGCCCTATCCCTTCCTAGTCTCTTTTTCTTATCAGCGCACTTTCAGCATCTGTAGCATTGCTTGTGTTATAGGCGACGGTAGCATCAAGTATACCATCAAATGGACCGTCAGCCTATCTTTTACCTTAACACAATAATAAATAAACAGAACAACACTTACTTAAATCAGTAAAAATATTTCTATGTTTCCCGTCCTCAACTTATTCTTTAATTTTGAATAGTATTTCTGAATATTTGAATAGTATGTATAAAAAGTTAGAAATAAATTTTTGTAACCCTAAAGCGAAATCTTTACTCACTGTTTGTGTGTGAAAGAGAAATACCAGTGTAACCGGTAAATGCCGGTGTATGAAATGATCGCAAGCAACGAGTTTCATAACACACTCGCACGCTCATATAAATGTATTTATTATTATGTTCATCACTAAAACGGGACTCGTTTCGTAGCTCGAACTTCGAACATTCGACAAAAATTTAGGTAGGAAAGATTTAGTTTTCATTACCAGATAAAAATATATCAACATATTTTTATGTCCAAATTGGACAGATAGGTTGACATTGACAGTCCCCTTGATGGCTATCGTCGATCATTCGTCGATAACGAACATAAGAAACAACTGATGGTGACGTCTTTTACAGGTTAAATGCTAATAAATAAGAAGTGGACAGGGAAATAGGTTCTCGAATTATACCAGGCTTATTCACTAGTTATTACAGTTTTCCAATTTACTCTATGAGATTTAGTGGAACATTGGTAGGGAGATCGGGGCTGAAAGTTCCCACTTTTAAAGAATCTCTATATCCTCAGGTTACAAAGCAACTCTTGTGCTTTTAGACGATTGATTTGATTATTTAACGTAATTTCAAAAAAATAAGCAAGTTTTTATTAAGTTTACTTTTTGCGGCAAATCCCGTCGTGGGGCTGGTTGTTCCCTCTTTGAGGTAAGTTATTCCTGTCCCTTTGTTAATGAGTTTTGACGGGTATATCTACGTGTATTTAAAAAGACTACATTTGTATTGCTCAATCATTTATTCCATCAATGTCAGAGAATCACTTTTTTCACTTAACAAAAAAAAAAAAAAAAAAAAAAACAAATTTACTGTCAACAATAGAAAAAATGGCTAATTAAATTTTTCATTTCAAAACATAACAGAATTGCTAAAAACATAATTACACTTCTCCACAAACAATAATTATTTTAACTAGGTGGTTTTATCCTACTTATAATAATTATAATAATACTAGGCAATAAATATTACTTTGTACTTCAGGGTTTATAACATAAGCTGGTTGCTCCTAGGAACAACTAGTCACAAATAAAGGGATGTTCAACCCCATAACGCCATTTTTCATAATAATTGAAATAAAATTCAACGACGAAAACCAGGTAAATAACAATATCATGAATGATCCTACTACCACAGTCTAACCATATAGACTGTGCTACTACTACGATTATGTACAACTCACTAATAAATTGCATGAAATTTGTCAAAATTACACCAAAAAGTTCAAGATTAAAAATATTTACTTACCTGACATTTAGCCGGTAATACCCAGTGACGTATCAAATAACATCTTAGGTAATACCTAGGTAATGCACTTAATTGCTGTCGCTCGAGCAACCAAAATGGCCAAAATGGCCAAACCAAAATGACGTATCGCAACGTACTTTACGCCACGGGTATTGCTATCTCTTTTCTTTCACTGTTATATAGATTGGAACGACTTACCCCGGGAACTTTCAGCCCCCTCTCCCAAGGGCAAACGGGATTAGAATCCGCAATCGTCCCACTCGATTATCACTGGTCTAAGTAACGACTGTAATTGTTGTGACATAGTAAAACACGAACATTTTAAGTAATTCAAAATGTTTGTGAAATCCAAACAATTGCGGGTGCGATCCGACAAGATTCGCAAAAAGGGTTCAATTTGTGCGTCACACATTTCGCGGTAACGTTGGGGCTCAACGCAAAACTCGTGTGTGTTATCTACAATCCCATTTTGCAGCTGTCATGTATAAGCTCCTCGAGAGACAGCTAACATTCCAGGGAAAATGTCGGAGACGTTTTCTAAATAAACGCTAAGATTTAGCGCTAAATTAATTTCGAGACGTGTACGAAGAGGCCCTTAACAAAATTGTGCGCAGATTTCGTTGTTGTAACTTAAATCTTTCAGCAATTTACATTTCAATACCAAGATGGTTATTCACTTGATGCAATGAAATGATAAGTTTTTGGAAACTCATTTAGCTGGACACATTTTTAACGGGAATTTTACACGTGTACTACTATTATACGTATAAATGCGAAAGTTTGTGAAGATGTATGGATGTTTCTTACTTTTTCTTGCAAAAACTACTCAACTGATTTCGATAAAACTTTACAGTGGTATGAATTAGAATAACAAATAGGATGTAAAAATTTATATGATTTTTTTGTTTGTACAAAAAGGTCTCAATATTATATTATCCTGTGTCGCTTTATCGGCGTCTTTTAGGATCAATTATTTTATGTAAAGCTCGTCAGACAGGATGTCGATCCACTCGATGATAAGTGGCTACCGTTGTATACTGCGTTGGCTTCCTAATAAAATAAAAAATAAAATAAAATAAAAAAAGCTACGCCACAGATGCTGGCTCTGGCATTCCTTACTCATTCACCAAAATACAAAAGCACACAAGTTGTTATTCACGGTAGTCTCACAGGACTGCGAAACTCTGTGTGTTCTGCCCCTGTTTTTTGAACACTCTTTTAATTAATGTCCATGTAAGTGTACTTGCAGTATAAAAGGAGACAGAGGAATGAAATTGTGTTCAATTTTCAGAGAGTACGTTCGGTACGCGACACGCGGTCGTATTCCTCTTGTTCTTGGCCACGACCGTGGGCTATGCTACACGAGTGAGCATGAGTTTGGCTATTGTGGCAATGACTACGGAAAACAACTATGGATATCCTGTACGTACAACACACTTTACATTATTCGATTCGTTACGCAGTTTTTGCAAATAGAAGTTACTCAAATCTCGGAAAAAACGCCTTCGAGATATCGTGCCAAACTGCGCAGGACTCTCGCAAAACTCGTATTATATCAATAGCAAGTATGGTGCAGGCTACACACTGTTTTCAAAAATTTATTTGTGTAAAAATTGTTATCTTTAATAACCTCCGTAGTTCCCTTTTTAAATACCTACATCTTTGCAAGCAAGATAGTATACATAGTTTTCTAGTCTAATATGTCTTAGTACACAGTTTTCTTTTGATAAATAATTAAAATTTAGTTATAGTTAATTGCCATGCATCGTTTGGTAACCTATAGTAGTATGTATTGACCCTTAAATATACATATAGGTAATATTTTATCCTTATTTAACAACAGTGTCCCAAAGCAATATCATGAGATTTTTGTGTATATTTCGTTTGAACTTGATTAATTATTTGAAGGTGTTCACCTGGGACTCGGCAATACAAGATACGATCCTATCCTCGTTCTTCTGGGGATACATCGTGTTCCAAATCCCAGCTGGTATGATGGCCGGTCGCTTCGGAGGGAAACATTTCGTACTCGGCGCCATGCTAAGCAACGGTATCATCAACCTATTTGTGCCTTTGGCCGCCAGTTACGTAAGTATAGTATAGTATAGTATAGTATAGTATAGTATAGTATAGTATAGTATAGTATAGTATAGTATAGTATAGTATAGTATAGTATAGTATAGTATAGTATAGTATAGTATAGTATAGTATAGTATAGTATAGTATAGTATAGTATAGTATAGTATAGTATAGTATAGTATAGTATAGTATAGTATAGTATAGTATAGTATAGTATAGTATAGTATATGAAAATAAAAGAGGTTCTCATTTTGGTGTTATTGTGTGCATTCAATTATTTTGTGATGATGTTTACCTGAGCTCAGTTTACAAATATATCATGTTTATTTATATAACATAGGTCATCTGACAGGCTGACGGTCCATTTGATGGTAGGCGGCTACCGTCGGTTATTGACATGTGTGATCTGTCGACTTCGATAGGATAGATAGGGAAATGTCTCAGTGAGTGAGTAAAGGATTACTCACTCACTGAGACACAAATATTCCTACGTTGTTATTTGTTAGCAATCTGAAATGTGGACAGTGGAATCAACACCTTTCGACGTTATGTCATAGTTACGATAGTATATATTGAAAGGGCCACTCAAAATAGATATATGGTGGTCTAAGCGAGTGCGGAACCCAGACATTCGTCTGTTAACCTGCGGGCGCTTAAAACAAATTACACCAATTTATCTCTAAGAAACCTTCCTATCAAAATATCCAAGCCTATATTTCACGTTTCTTTAATACAAAAACACGTGTTTAAATATGAATTCTAATGAAATTCCCTAAGATATCTTTTAACTTAACACTGATTCGAGTAGAGATGCGAAAAAAAATTGCTATCTGTATTGTTTAAGATCACACTGTTCAAGATAAAATATTGGTTAGTATCTGTTAGACTTTTGATGAAATCGGTTTTTACATAGCTTTCATTAGGATGTGCTTTAAAACTAAATATCGTATCGTACAAAGCGATGATAAATGATGAGGAAACTTAATTTATATGATTTTTTTATGTTAAGATCGGCAGACAGACTGACGATCCAATTGATGGTAGGTGGCTAGTGTCGCCCTGCTGCTGCAAGTTCGCTACCGACTACAGTAGGATTAACGATAAGGCATTGGATAGGAAAATCGGCTCTGGTATCCCTTACTCATTCACTGAAACTCACAGCACGCGTGCTGTTATTTCACGGTGGTCTTCTGCAAGGGGGTGGTTACTGCCGCCAGACGAGCTGCCCAAATGACTGTGAAAAGCAGTGTGCCCTGCCACTACTTTCCAGATCCAGGTCAGCGCCAAATTTGAAAAGTTTATTTTTCAAAGTTGACCCTGCCGGGAATCGAACCCGGGAACAGAGCGTTAAGGCAAGCATCCTAAAATTATATAAAATGAAGTTTCAAACGTCTCTCGCGCAATAAAATTATATTCAACCTTTTCACCACAGTAAACGCCGAAGCCATCGACGCGACAGTCAATTGAATGATCTCGTCAATTGAATGTGATAATTTTTTACAGGGTGACTGGTATGCGGTGTGCGCCTGTCGTATCCTCATGGGTCTCGGTCAAGGATTCCTTTATCCCAGTCTCCATGGTTTACTAGGTCATTGGGCTCCAATAAGTGAACGAAGTCGTATGGGCACTTTTGTATACGCTGGTAAGTTTTTATATAATTTTAATTTTAATTTATTTATTTATTTCCACCCTTACAACTATTTTTATAGGACTGAGTCTATCTTATCTTTTTTTTTATCTTAACTTAGTGGCTATTTCTGTCTGCTAGAGTACCAGTATCACTTCGTCCATTGCTGAAATATTGTGATCGCCACGTGAACTAAAGCTCTCACGTTAAGGAACTGTAGTACTTTTTTGATAGAGGCATTCTTCACATCTTCACAAGCCATTGTGTGGCTTCCTAGGATGTGACTGCGCTTGTGCATCAGGGGGCCACACTCGCACAGGATATGCATTGGTGTTTCCTCTGCCTCATGGCAGAAGCGACACTTAAAAGACAATAATGTAACTACTTAATACAAATTGCGTTTTTTGTCTATGTTATTACAACTATAACATATTATAAACAATGCTGACTTTGTGAAGTCATTCAGGGAACACGCAAATAAGTCGATGCTGCTAAACATTAAAAGAAATTGAAATCTATGACCAACATTAATATTAATTTTCTTTAAATTGAGACTATCTTCGAGAGCCTCCGCTAAGCATTATAAACACGGATATAGTCAGGAGCACCCCTGACTATATCCGGTTATAAAAACGCAAAACCTAGCTATCATTCGAGTTATAATAAGTTCATCAATGAAAAAATTACTATTTCTATGCAAAATAGGAAGTATACTCACGTGTATTTCCCTTGGTCACGGCATCACGCGTGAACGGGTAGACCGATTTTAATTCGGTTTTCACTAATGGAAAGAGGGATAAACGGGGAATGTTCATGTATATAAAAATTGCACCCCGGGCGAAGCCGAGGGCGGGTCGCTAGTAGGTTTATAAAAATGAAAAACTTTTAATTATATTATATAAATCTTATTTTCAAATGTTTTATAACATTTAGAAGAAAAATATATTGATTAGAGGAAGATTTTTATAAGAGAACTACGTACTAGTATCTTATTGATTTCTTCATCGTAGGAACAACTTTGCGAACATGTCAAGAATAGATTAATTTGATTTAATAGAACCATAAATATGTACATGTAAAAGTTTATGTAGATGTACAAATATTCAGTCGAAATTCTTGAAATTCAAGTCGGAACTCATAAGTTGTAAACAATATGAAAACGCAATTTTAATTCAAAGCACAATCCGGTAAGAAAGAGCTCTCAAGCATAATTAAAAATGACCTTGTGCTATTCTCGTCCCCTGAACTGAATCGCTAAAATTCTATCAACTTTCCGAAAACGTACTAGATGCCGCCGTGAAAAAACTTTGTAACGACGCTGTTTCCGATTTACAAAAAGCGTGTTTCCAAGTTGAAACTCTTGATGCGAAAACATCGCGCTTCGGTTTCCCAACACCGAAGACCGAAGTTAAAATATAAAGTTTAAATAAACTGTTTTAGATGTGTACAAAAATACCTCAGAGCAACATTCCGTCTTGTTTCCGTCCGATTCGATTCCACACTCCACTTTTCAAAGAGCAATCGCTAAGTCAATTTCCAAAACGTTGCGGTTGTAAATCCAATTGGAATGTTTTGCTTGCTTTGTGTAGAGGCGTTCCTAGCTCGTGGAAAATTAAGTACTCACTTTGAACTATTTATTCAACGAATTGGAATATCCAACATGTTTCGAAAATGCTTTCATTAAAGAGTAATGTCGTTTTATGAGACTTTTTTAATATTCCTTACATACGATAATTAATAAATGAACCTGCTTGCTGTCCGCCTGGGGAAATTTAAATCAGCTTTTCCTTAGTCAACAGCAATAACCACGATGTCGAATTGTCGACGTCACATTTATCTCTTTTAATGTAACATTTGTAATTTAAGGCAGATTGATTCTAAATTAATATTTTTTTAAATTTATATTTGCCGTTATTTAATAATTTTAAACGAATACAATAAAAGTTCAATTTAAGAATACAGAAGAAAATAATAAATCAATAGTACAACTACTACATTGTGATGAATCATTGTTCCGATAGTCGTCTCGGCGAAGGGTCTCATTCCTTTGAATCCCTATCCACCGTTTGTTTGGACCTTGCCCCGCTACTAATTATATAATTATAAATAACAATACTAACAATAAATTGAAAACAGGGATACTTCTAAATTGAGAAATTAAGAGGCCGTATAAAGCGGAATAGCCAACCCCAGATTTGAATTTTATTTAAATAAACAAAGTCCAAATAATAAACATGTACATTATAATTAAAAGAGTTATTAGGTTATTAGCTTATTAGCTCTATTTGTTTTCGATTTTTGATTTATTTTCCAAATGGCACATATTGTAAACTAAAATTTTATCAATAATGGCAATCCACACATTGTCTAGTGCTGACAATGATAATTGTTTATAGGCATTGTAGTAATTGTAATTAATATTAATATTTAATACTTTTGGCACTTATAACATTTTTATTCCGCGAAATGCGCTATCTTCCGTCTCATGTCATGCGTACTTCAATGTGCGCTGTCTCTGTTTTACCAAATCAGCCACAATCACAATCTCTCCACTGAGACTATGTTTCTATGCGCTTGCACCTGTTATTATTATTTGGTTATAGAAGACTTGTTTGTAAATATATTGTTATAAGTATGATTACGTGTCGATTGTTCCATATTAATTTAGTAAAAATTCGTATAAATAATAAAAGAACTCGAAAAAACGAGACCTGATGCGTGCGTTTGCGAGACGCGCGGTTGAAATTCGAAATTTCGTTAGACCCAAGCTCACGTCGTGAAGCGTGGGTTCAGCTAGTGTATATATATGTATATAGTGTATAGCTGAAACGTGAATTTTGTTTTAATTATAGGTGCTCAATTGGGAACAATAATCGAGATGATGACAGCAGGCTTGCTATCTGCAAGTCGTTGGGGTTGGCCGTCGGTATACTACGTTGCTGGCATTACCTGCCTCATCTGGTCTGCGCTGTGGATTGTTCTAGGAGCTTCAACGCCGAGTGAAAGCAGATGGATATCCAAAGAAGAACGAAAGTATATTGAGACGAATGCTGGCTCCACTGACAGCAGTAAGGTAGTACCGCCGGTTAACCTTAATGGGCGTTATTTTAAAAATACATATTCCGCAGCTCCATCTGCTTAACGAAATAAGTAATTAGTATAGTGGCAGTGCGCACTGAGTCATAAGCTAAGCTGCCAATTGGGCGGATGTAATTACCCCACTGTGAAATAGCAGCACTTGTGCTGTTAAGTGCACCTGGGTCGAGCCTCTTATTCCCCACACTGTCCCTTATCTTTTTTCTTCACTAGATTTGCTTGTGTTCATAAACCAAAATATTCGTCAGAAGATTGCCAACATTTACCAAAAAAAGTAAAACTTTCTTGACATCACAGGTGATATCATTTTTACAAATAAATGTTCAATGAACTTCGCATTTTATATGAAACTTTCTTTTCCCAAGTATGTGCCATTTTGTTCGATGTCTTTTTACCATCTTATAAAAAGTCTAGAATCTAGACATAGAGTTTTTTGTCCTTCAAGGTGATATCATACTTTCAGAAAATGCCAACGCCCTGGAAAGGTATTTGGACGTCTTTGCCATTTTGGGCCATCCTTTTGGCACACTCCGGCCAGAGCTTAGGATACTGGACTCTGCTCACTGAGATACCTACGTACATGAACAAAATTCTCGGAGTGGATATCAAGAATGTAAGTCGACAACTGAGAGTCAAATAAATTAACTTACGACCATTGAATTAATAACAATTATTCTTATAAAAAATTATCTATTATAAACCTCTTATTTTGAAGATTGGCTATTATTATCGCTATCCTAACTGGGTCCTAATTTAAAAATAATCCGGAGATCTTTATTTTGCAGTTATCGACAGTTTTCAATAAAAGATGTCATTTTTTTGGTTTTTAAAACAACTTTGTATTTTTTTATGCTTTAATAAGTAGTTTGTTATAGTTATAGTAAGTAATTTTAGTTTCAGTTAAATAATTTATAGATGCTTATTAAATTTAATTGACAGAATGGTCTCCTGTCAGCTCTGCCTTACGTCGCGATGTACATTCTGAGCTTCATATTCAGTTGGAGTGCTGATTTCTTGATCAATAAAAACATTATGACGCTGACAGCCGCCAGAAAGATTTTCAACACTATAGGTATTTTTCTCTACATCTTTATTCTGTATATCTATAGAAAATTGTGAATTTCTAATGACTGTTAATTTGGACAGAAAACTGGACAGATTCTCAAGTGGCCAGATTTATTTCACGGTGGTGATTTTTTTTTTATTAAATCAAGGTAGCGCTTGACCACTATCTCACCTGATGTGAGGTGCAGATGCGGCCGAAGGTGGACCACGCTTACCCAGTAAATGCCCATTCACCCTGGTTTTGAAGACCCCGAGGTTGTAGTTCTGTGGAAACACAGACACAAGCAATGAGTTCCACTCCTTAGCAGTCCGAACAAGGAAGGTGGAACTGAAACGTTTCGTGCGTGATCGAGGTACATCGACCACGAAGGGATGAAACCCTTGCCCACGCCTAGTGGTCCGCAAGTGGAACGGTTCCGGTCGGATTAATTTGTACAGAATAGATGCAAACTCTCCATAGTTTAGACGATAGAAAACCGATAGGCAAGCTACTTTTCGGCGATGCTGCAGGCTTTGAAGTTGGGAATTTACAAGTTGGGAAGCATCTTAGATTAATTTCGTGCCTTTAGATATATATTTGAGCTAATAGGTATATCAGGGTTGGCATCGACTTGTTTTCTCTCTGCCATGGTTATTTTAATAAGCGACAATACAGCCATATCATAGCAAGTGAATTGTCAGCCTGTCTACTACCATTTATTATAAAATAGGTAAGTTCTAATTGTGAATCTTTCAGCTTTCTGGGGCCCTGCTGTCGCACTTTTAATACTATCGTATCTGCCACCTGGTCATCTGAGCATTGCCGTTTTTGTGCTAACAGTAACGGTCGGACTCAACGGTGCACATTACGTTGGATTCTTGGTAAGCTTTATATTAAAAAGAAATCAGTAATTTTAGCTTGTGGGATACGACGAAATTGATGAAAATAATAGTCGAATTTAACTTAAAAAAAATTAATGCTAAGTTCGACAGACAGGTTCACGGTCCACTTGATGGTAGGTGGCCACGGTCGCCTTTACGCAACCAAGACCGCAGGTGCTGCAAGTGCGCTGCTGACCATAGTAGGATTAAGGATAAGGAATTGGGCAGGGATAGGGAAATAAGTTCTGGCATCCCTTACTCACTTACCGAAACACGGTCCACTTCTGTAAAGGTGTGGTTACTGCCTCCAGTCTGGCTGCCCAAATGACTGAGAAACGCAGAGTACCCTGCTACTTCTTAAAGCTACACATCTCCTCCAAGATTGCCAGAACTTTAAACTACCAAGTTTCCTTACAATGTTTACGTTCAGAAAACTTCACGTGGAATTAAAAGTTGAAGTCTGCTTTGACGACAACACTCATTTATTACATACATAGATGAATAAAGGAAGGCTTTTATTTCGCAGCTGTTTACGAAACCTAATTACGATACTAGGTCAAGGTTTTCTCACGCCTTATGAAAGTGTATCGTTTCTGGATTACAGGTGCAGAACATACAATAACATTAATTAATAGTCGCAACAACTTTATAAAAGTTGTCCATAACTTATTTCGATCTTGGGTAATGGGTAATTACTGGCACGGGTTCAAAGTTGGAGCCGAAAAATAATAGCACAATGGAGGGACACTAATACATTCAGAATTAGCGTTTATTGCTAGACCGATAGGGTTGCATTTAATTCTATGAGTGTAGCTCTCTATTCAATAATAAATTTTTACTGCTTCCAGATCTCACACATCGATATTTCACCTAACTTCGCCAGTACTCTGATGGGCATCACAAACGGTTGCGGAAACATATTCTCTATCATGGCACCTCTCAGCGCTTCCCTCGTTGTTAAAGACAAGGTAATGGTTCACTTCAAAGATATATATAATAATAAAAGCTCTACTGGGACCGGCCCATCATCACGGACAGGACTATTCTAGCGAATAGACCTGATATCATGTTGATGGCCGGGAGGAGTCGCGGGTGTTTTTGGTGGATATCACTATCCCCCATGACGATGGTCTCGTGAAGGCTGAAACCGAGAAGAGGAGGAAATAGCTCGACTTGGCCCACGAGATCGTCGACATGTGGGCCGTGGCATCCGTTGAAATCATCCCAGTTGTTCTTTCCGTAAATGGTTTGATCCCAGTCAGCCTCAGGCATAACCTGGGGCGGTTGGGATTCCGTGGCGGTTCCCTCCCGGGCCAGATGCAGAGAGCGGTGCTGCTCGATACGGCCAGGATAGTACGTCGGTTTCTGTCCTTGTCGCCCTGAACCCCGACCGACTGTGCTGTCGGGGGTTACACCGTCTCCCCCTCATTTTGGCTTTTAGAGGGAGAGACAAGTCAAAATTTCATAATAATAATAAGGTTCTCTAAAATACAGCTGCCTTCAGGAAAGAATACCTTATGGAAACTACACGTCTGAAGCTAATGCTTGAGAACGGCTATGGTAAACTCAACTGGGACCGGCTCATCAATACTGCCCGGACTATTTCAGCGAATATACCTGATATTGTGCTGACGGACTGGGAACAGTCCATATCACTATTCACGGGACCAAGGTTCCGTGAATGCTGAAATTGAGTAGAAGAAGAAGCTGTGCGAATTGGAGACTTGAGGTTAACTTTTTGCAATAAGTAGAACCTTTCTGCCATAGCAAAATTTATGAAAAATTGCAGCCGATCTGATACAGGGCGCGGTTCGACGGTGGATCTAGGCTACTTCTAGCCGGTCCTATTGGGAAATTATGGTAGAGGCCTATGTCCAGCAGTAGACGATGACGGTGATGATGACTAGTGGCAGCATATTTGTTATTGTTATGTTAGTTCATAACCCCTATCTCTGTCTTCTTTCTGCCCTTTCCTTTATATTCTTAGGGTAAGCAGCGCACTTGCATTCCTTCTAGTGTGTATATAGGCGACAGTTGCCACCTGACATCAAGTGAATAACGTAAATATCTTATTATATTATTTTCAATGATTCCTTGAAATGAATAATGTTTGGTCCTGTGGCGGGCGTCAGTCTCAGTCGCCGAAGAGTACTCCCGCCACAGTGACATTTGACAGCGGCCGGGATTAGACGTTGACGTTTGGTTGGTCGCGTCGTTAGATATAGTTTTTTGAAAAACGGTTCGGTAAGCGCAAGCACTGGTGCTGAAATTGTATTTGTTGAGTGACATTAAGTTACATTGATTCGATTAAAGAATCGGCTGACGGTAGCCCTTGTACGGGATAATTGGTTTGAAAGAGGGTTCGATATACGGAATCTACGCGGACGGTCGATTTTTAATTGTAAAGTTGGAATTTGTGTTTTTCTTGTGAAACCGCACTCGTGCGTCGGTTGTAATCTCCGGCACCGGAGATCGCGTGTTGTCAGTGCGTACACTCAGTGGTTGCAGCAGTGTTTGTTGGTGGAGAGAATATCGGCGGATCCACAACCTCCCTTTCCTTACCCACTCTGTATGTATATATCGACGGTATCCAAGAACAAAGCTGCATGTGACCATACACCAAAATAGCTTTTTTAATCGCTTATGGCTAGGATTTAGTCAAGCTATATGAGACAATTTTTATTTTTCTTGTAACTTGTTTAGTTTTTGTGATACACAAGTGAACAAGGATGCATATTATTTTCCCATCCGCCAACAAAGGCGCAATGTCACGCGCAACGCTGTACTCCCGCACTCACACCCCTCGCACCTGGTCGCAACCGCAGTTGCACCAGTGTTCGCTGTTGTCGAGTTGGAGAGAAGACGTTCAATTCGTTTTTATTGATAATATACTAATATACGTTTTTTCTGTATTATTTTATCTTAATTGGCAAATGAACGAATATACCCAAAGTTTGGTTGTATCGATACATACAACTCTATTCTAAGGACATTGTTTAAAAAATATTTTCTTACGGTAATATTAATAAAATTACGTACATATATTATTATGATGTTTAATTTAACATTTAATATAATTATTATTTTATCTATTTATTGTGGTCGCTTATGAAAATGCAACCATGTTCTTGAAAAATTGAGGGTAGTATGTATTATATCCGACTTTGTTTTGTGGAATTATTAAGATCGTATGTTCTTAAGCTACGTTATTCTTTGATTACAACTTTTACATGCAACGTTGTTTGATTTTTATTTTGGTAATAACTTGTGTTTTTTAACTTTAGTGAAAAGTATTTTAAAATATTTTCATTTCATTTATTTTCAGCCACTTAAACAATATATTCTGTTACGTTAAATCCGGTAACTGAAGAGTCCAAAAATATTTACGTTGACACGGCAGATATCTGGAACGACAGATATCTGGAACGACAGATATCTGGATGTTACAGATGATTTTGTCTCCACAAATATTAATGTTGAATCTGTTACCTAGAATACCTACCTACATACCTAGAAATACCAGTCTACGAATATTACAACTTCTACGTCGTCAATTATTCAGCCTAATCAGCCACACCTAACAAGAACAGACAACAATATAACTAACAAATTTACACCATTTACATTTAGAAGCTAGCAACAGTTACGAAAACTCTCCTAACATAATAATTGATAATTTCGAAAACGAGAGAAATTCTACCCCAGCCAATCTTTTAGACATATACTATACTAATTGTAATGGCCCTAGAAGTATTGCATATTCAAGCCAAGTGAATGCAATAACTAGTAAACGAAATCTAAAGAAAAGTAAAAAAAAAACCGCTGGGATTTGTCTGACGCGAAAAGAAAATTATGAAAAATTTAGTTAAGAAACATGTGTTAATGAATTTTGAACTTAAATACTAGCTGACTTAAAAAGGTTTGATATTCAAACAGCCAAAAAGAAAAAGTATAATTTTATGTTTTAACATGAAAAAACAATGATGGTGTGTCTTGATACATCTGGATAGGTGGTTGTGAAATAGTTTATATATATGTTATTTTAGATGTATTGAAGTAATTAAGAAATAAACATGATGTGTGCACCACCCAAATAAGTGATTTTAATTACATCCAATAAAATTTAAGAAAATGAAGTAATCAGAAGAAGTGAAATCTACAATAACATGTTTCCAAAAAGGGTAAAGTTATAGATGAAAAGGTAATGCGTGGTCCCTGCAATTGCAATTGTAGTTTACAGTGTGCAAAATAAATATCCTAAGAACACAGAATTCAGCGTTTTACAAAGTTTTACAAGCAGAGAAAAACAATGGGCTTGCGCCGCTAAGTATACAAATAATTCTAAAAAGCTTATGCTTTTTATGCCCAGCAAGTGTAAATATACCTTTAAATACTTTCTGCCTATAAACTATTCTTCTTCAACATACGATCAAGCTATTAGTGTTTGTAAGACTATCTTTTTAAACACTATCGGTCAGTGAGAAGTTAATTAGAAAGTTTACTTATACGTTGGGCGAAAACCGACGATAATCCTTATTTTATCAAACACATGGGGCAAGATGCATTTCTTCATTTCAAGTCTGAAGTTAAAAACAATATTTGGATGAAGAACAGTATAGGAGCAAAGACAGCGTAGAATAACGTAAAAGAAGTCTTCGTTGTGACGAAAGAGATCCGAAGAAACTGTTTCATAAGTATGACCTTTGTCAGATATTTTTCATTGGAGATCTTGAGTGGGAATGTATAAAGAGGTTGTGTATTAAGAACATTATGATCTCATAATGTTCTCCAATGAAGGCTAGGGGAACCCTAGCCGGTAGGACAAAAAAAAAAAAAAAATGTTCTCCAATGAAAAATATCATTACTTGGTCACATTGAGTGTGTGTGATTCGGGTGTAGTGTAATTATTGAAGAACAATGGAATTCATAAAGAAGTTGAATGCAACCTACTTGCGTTGAACAGTACTTTCGTGATGAAATTCAATTCCCCAAAAATCATTTAATCACTACCAGAAGCATCAATTCAAAAAAACCTAATGTATTAAAATTTAATAATGAATATGGTAAAAGAACATCGCAATACTTAATTCGCAATCTAATTAATAAATTTCGTAAATGATTAATAAATAATAGAAATAAAAAATATAATCACACAAAAAATATTAAAAAGATACTAAAATAAAAACATTTTGTAAATAATGAAAACTAATAATATTAGCAAATTAATAATAATAAAAAAGTAATTTAAAAATTAATTAAATATGAATTAAAACGTAGATATTTGATTTAATAAGAAAGAAATGTAATTTTGTTGTCTTTCATTTGAGTTAAGGTGTTCATTTCTTAATAAAGTTTCTTGAATTACTACATTTTTCAATGGTTAATGTTATTTTCTAACATACTACACATGTATCTGCTTCGCATATTTGCCAAGAAAAACGTTACTTAAGCACATACTACCAGCAAAACTTCGAAGAATAAGGACGCATCATTTCATACCACTTTAAATTTACGAAAAACAAAGTTGCAAGTGATCAAAAGACCCAATATTTTGTATAATTTCTATTTTTTTTTAAAGCAATCCATGGAAATAATATCACTACCTTCTTCCTAATAGCATATTTAAAATTCTTGGTAATTGGTTGGCTACATTTTGAAATATTTACTAATAACTGTTTTACAATTTTTAAATCGCTCTCCTGAAAAGTTAACATTTTGCAGATACGACTTTGTTCGTGGATACCGTCGATATATCTCCCCGTTGATTCTTGCAGCAGGAGAGAAGACCACTGGGTGAGTCTAGCCTTTAAGGACTTTAGCCCAGCGTATCGCTGGGGACATGGGGCAAGTGCCGCGGTCGGTGCGTTGCCTCATACAAGCTGGTAGCAGAGCGTGGTTTTTGTTTGTTTCAATTGTTAAATTTTTGTTAAACTTGGTTAAATTGTAAATATTGAAATACCCCAAACTCCTTGTTTGATTGTCGGGTGCACTACGGGATTTAATTTGTAATTATTTTGTGAGTTTGCTTTATTATTTTTTTTTTTTTTTTTGAATTTGTAGGTAGGGTTAATTTTACATTTTGTTCTTCCCTTTTTAATCTAATTTGTTTGTATAGGTTTAATAGTTGTAAGTAGATAGATTTAAGTTAGTGGTTAAAATTAATAGTTTGTAAATAGATTTAAGCTGAATTGTTTAGGGCTAATTATCTTTGTTAGCTATCGACTTGTGTTCTTTATTGTGTAATTGTAACACTTGAATATGTCCGCGTCCCCCGGCTCAGTAATTAGAGCGGAGCTGCGTTGGTTGACATCGGTGGCTGCGTTGGTGGATAGGCAGGACCGTACGGGGGCTTTTCTGCAACGATACACAGAATTGCCCGGTCGCCTGCGAACGGTACAGGATGCGTATGCCAAACTGTTAGACTCACAGGATGCCGAGAAGATAGCCGCCTACACGGCTGATTTGACCCAATGCGATGAACTCGGGTTCACCATTGAGCAGCGGGCTCAGATCCTCCTGAAGGGACAGAGCTCTTCAGGAATGGATACCCCCTCGGTGAAGCCTCGCCTTGACCTCGCTGCACGGTTGCCGCCCATACAAATCCCGGCTTTCAACGGTGCCTTGGAAGAGTGGACGAGCTTTATTGACCTCTTCTCAAGTTTGGTAGCATCGCGGGAGGACTTGACTCCGGCATTAAAATTGGCACAGCTCGTGTCAGTATTGAGTGGCGAGCCTCGCCAGATGCTGTCTCATCTCTCCATAACGGATGACAATTTTGAGCCGGCGCTTGATCTCCTCCACTCCCGGTACAACAACGTTCGACGGCTTGCGGAATCCCTCATCAATAGGATATGGAATATTCCATCGGTGACACGGACTAGGGATATCCGGCAATTAATTTTAAACCCGGTCTTGACGGCCACGAGGGCGTTGGAGAAGTTGGGAATGCCGGTTGACCAATGGTCCTTCCCGCTCCTCACGTATGTGCTCCCCCGCTTGCCAACGGATGTCCAGGCCCGGTTCGAGATACAACATGGGGGTGACACGGGGCACCACATCCCGAGTTTCAAGGTGCTAATTGAATTTCTCGAGGTGGAGTGCCGGCGAGCGGAGACGCCGGAGACTGCATCCGCTACGCATCGAACACCGACCACTTCTCGGAATAAGGTGGACTCAGTACGGAGCCCCGCTAGGGCTGCTGGGGCAATAGGCCCCCCGAAACGCTATACTGCAATGGCGGCCGGAGCACCTCGCTGCCTTTATTGCAAGGACCCGGCCCACGCAGTAACCAACTGTACACGGTTCCTGGCACACCGGGTGCCAGCTCGGCGGGACCTGACGAAGCAGCGAAGATGGTGCTTCTTCTGTTTAGGCCAACACTTCGCACGGGACTGCGCCCGTCCCCGACCTTGCGGGAGTTGCGATGGGAAACACCACCCGGTCCTGTGCATGAACCGCAGCGGGGAGTATGGTGCTCCACCGCCACAGGACCGAGGGACGGATGTGGGAACCCCATCGGGAAGGCCTGTACACCGGATAACCGGATCGCGCACACCTTCCCCCCAAGGGGGCGGATTCCGGAGGAGGGGGCCGCCAGGGGCCCCCAGGGAGATTGATGCCGGCTACGCAGCGGCCATGCGTACACGGTCTCCCCACCAGGAGGACACGTTAGCAGGGAACCCACCGGGGGTTTCTCAAGGATCGGGACATGTTCCGATGGTGCCACGGTCCCACGGCGCATCGGGCGCTACGGGCGGGTGCTCGGGTCGGGCGGTACCGGCGCCGGAGGCACGTTTCTCGCCTCCTCTGGCAGAACGTCCCCGATTGGAGCGGCGGAACCCGACATATGGCCGGACGATTGGGCAATACCAGACGCCTCCCGCGGCGTATGCCCACCGGTGGGCATACGATCCGGGGTACCATCCCCTGATGTACCACCGGATGGCGGAGCCCGTCCCTCCGCAACACTTATCCCGCTAGGGATTCGCTGCCCACTCATCAGCCCACGCCCCCCAACCAGTGACCGTGCTCTTGCCCACGGCCTCTGTTTGTGTTTGGGGTTTTGGAGGCGACGCAGTCCATGTTCGGGCACTCTTAGACTCAGGCGCTCAAGGGTGCATGGTATCTGCACGGCTGGTGAGACGGTTGGGCATTGAGGTCAGACCGTACAACGACAATGTACGGGGAATTGGAAACTTAACGGTTTCAAATTTGTTGGGGCAAGTTCAGTTTACATTTAGTGCGAGCAACACCTCCGGGCCGACGTTTACTACGACGGCATTGGTTTTGGAGGAGGTGATAGGTCGTCTCCCCTCTGTGCGGTTGCAACCTCACATCCGGGGCTTGACGAACAGTTTGATGTTGGCGGATGCCCGGTTCGATTCTCCTGGTCCGGTTGACGTGCTGCTAGGAGCAGACGTCCTAGGGGAATTGTTATCCGCCAACAAACGGATACTACAGCCTGGGGGCCTCGTGGCTTTGGACACTTTGCTAGGACATGTGGTGTTAGGTCCAGTGTCACCACTTGCCACCCCCTCAGCCGAGGACGGCTGCTTGGTAGGGACTGCCCTCTCAGACGCGGTCCAACGCTTCTGGGAGATCGAGGAACCCCCCGCTGCATCACGGATGGATCCCGAGCAAGAAGAGTGCGAGTTGTATTACCAGAACAACACTGGTCGCCTTAGCTCGGGCCGATTTGTCACTCGACTTCCCTTTCTCGCCCAGCGCCCCCCATTGGGCGAGTCTATGATGCTGGCGGAGAAACGGTTGTTATCTATGGAACGCCGCATGACGCGAGATCGGACGTTCAGGGAGAAATATGTAGAGTTTATGCGGGAGTACGAGGCCTTGGGACACATGTCGGTGTCCAGCATTGAGTGGCGTTCGGTGGAGCACTATTTTCTCCCCCACCATGCTGTCTTGAAGACGCCGGATTCGAAAATCCGTGTTGTATTTGATGGCTCGGCTCCCACCTCGAACGGAGTCTCTCTCAACCATTGCCTACATGCAGGCCCGAAGTTGCAGAGGAACATATCGGACATCATCACCAGCTTCAGACGACACCAGGTTGTCTTTGTGACGGACATCAGGATGATGTTTAGGCAGACGGTGATACACCGTGATGATCGGCGGTATCAGTTGATTGTGTGGCGCGAGAGCCCAACTGAACCGATGAAGGTGTACGAGTTGAACACCAACACCTACGGACTGAAATCAAGTCCATTTATCGCGATTAGATCGCTGTTGGAATTAGCGGAACGGGAACGCCTGCGCTTTCCCCGGGCGGCTGCTGTTTTGGAGAGAGATTTATATGTGGACGACGTATGCACCGGGTCCAACTCCGTCGCAAACGCGATGATACTAAGGGATGAGTTGATTGAACTGCTGAAGAGTGGCGGATATGAACTACGGAAATGGATGTCCAACTCGCCAGATCTCTTGGCCGGCCTGCCAGAGGATCATCAGCAAGACCCGCACGTCTTTGAAAATGCCGATAACCCCCACATGCTCTCGGTTCTCGGTGTTCAATATCGCCCAGTCCAGGATGCATTCACCTATCGGGTGACCCTAGAGACCCCGAAGGTCTGGACTAAACGACTTGTACTGTCTACGGTGGCCAGAATCTTTGATCCGAACGGTTGGATCACACCGGTGGTATTCCTGGCGAAGTCGTTCATGCAACGACTTTGGACAGTACAATTGGGTTGGGATGACCCATTGTCCGACGATTTGTTGAGCGATTGGCTCTCCTTTATGACCTCGCTCCCGGACATTAATCGACTTTCGCTGCCGCGTAAATTGCTTCCTTCGGAAAACTGTCGAGCAACCCTACATGGATTCTGCGATGCCTCCGAGCGCGGGTATGCCGCTGCGGTGTATCTACGCACCGTCAGCCCCAATGGAGCCATCGCCGTGTCGCTGGTATTGGCAAAGAGCAAAGTAGCGCCTCTTCGGACTCGGTTGACGATACCGAAATTGGAACTGTCAGGAGCTGCTCTCCTCGTGCGTTTGTTGAACCATGTCGTCTCGACATTGCGGAGCCATGTTACCATGGATGAAGAAGTCTACGCGTGGACTGACAGCCAAATTGTTTTGTGTTGGCTGAAGGCTTCGGTCCACACTCTCGAAGTTTTCGTGGCTAACCGTGTCTCGCAGATTCAGAAATCGGAGACTGCATTGATTTGGAGACACGTTCCTGGGGAACTGAACCCCTCTGATGTCGGCTCCAGGGGATGTACGGCTCGAGACCTTGTCTCGCATTCCCTGTGGTGGAAGCCAGACTGGTTGACACGACCGGAACGTGACTGGCCGGTTAATCCCGTTAGAACGGTAGCCCCTACGGTGGGCCTACGGGTACACGTTATGGAACGCCGACCTGCTTCGAGTCCTGCTTGGATACTGGACAAGTATAGCTCTCTCGACAAATTGATTGGAGTGACCGCTTGGATCAAGCGCTTCGGGAACAATTGTCGTCACCCGGGTAACAGGATGACTGGCGGCGTACTAACACCGGACGAACGGAAAACCGCCTTACACCACTGGGTACGTGTGGTCCAACAGGACACCTTTGGAACGGAGATTGATGCCCTTCGGAAGGGCCTCCCCAAATTGAAAGGCGCCCTACTACGACTCAACCCGTTTGTTGATGACACTGGATTGCTCCGGGTTGGAGGTCGACTTCGGAATGCTGCCGTGCCATACGCGGCCCGTCACCCCTTGTTACTTCCCAAGAAGGGACACTTTGTGGAATTGTTAGTTCGTGATCGTCATCTAAAGAATGCCCACGCTGGTTGCAATGCTCTCCTAGCTCTTCTGCAGCGGGAGTTTTGGATTCTGTCTGCTAGGCGGACTGTACGGAGCATAGTGTTTCGTTGCTTGCCTTGCTACCGGCTCAAGGCTACCACTATGCAACCCATGATGGGAGACTTACCCCCGGATAGGGTACGGGAGGCTCGGCCCTTCTCGGGTGTGGGTACGGATTTTGCAGGACCGTTTTCGGTCAAAACGTCGCGCCTGCGTAACTCACGCGTTGTTAAGGCGTATTTGTGTGTCTTTGTCTGCCTATCCACTAAAGCAGTACATTTGGAACTTGTAGCCGACCTCACCACCGAAGCGTTTGTAGCTACTCTGGATCGGTTCGTGTCGCGTCGGGGACGACCGTCTTTGATTCGGTCGGATTGTGGAACGAATTTCAAGGGGGCCGATCGATATCTTCAAGACGTTACCAAATTTTTAGCTGATAAGGAAATTGATATAGGGGGGGGCCTCTCCCGTCAGGGAATCATGTGGGCCTTTGACCCTGCGGTCTGCCCCCATTGGGGTGGTATTTTCGAGGCGGCCGTGAAAAGCGCTAAGACGCATATGAAGCGGGTGATCGGAGAGACCCTCCTAACGTTTGAGGAGCTTGCTACGGTCTTCTGTAAGGTGGAGGCGGTGTTAAATTCTCGCCCGCTGTGTCCGCTTAGCTCGGACCCAAATGACTTGGAGGTACTGACTCCGGGCCATTTTTTGATTGGTCAGCCACTTAACGCCTTGCCCGAGTACCCATTTGGAGACATCGCCTCGTCGAGATTGTCGCGATATCAGATGCTACAGCAGATGACTCAAAATTTCTGGAGCCGTTGGTCGCTCGAATACTTGCACGGTTTGCAGCAACGCCTCAAGTGGACTGACCGAACCAACCCCCCCCAGGTCGGTGACCTCGTTTTGGTTAAGGATGCCAACCTACCGCCACTGCGTTGGCGCCGGGGGCGCATCGTCAACCTATACCCTGGTAAGGACGGAACCCCGAGGTTGGCCGATGTCCTGGTTGGGGATTCGGTTCTCAAACGAGCCGTGGCAACATTGTCTCGACTCCCATTAGACTAGCGGACAGGTAGGGACCTGTCCGGGGCGGGTGTTTGTTTGGTCCTGTGGCGGGCGTCAGTCTCAGTCGCCGAAGAGTACTCCCGCCACAGTGACATTTGACAGCGGCCGGGATTAGACGTTGACGTTTGGTTGGTCGCGTCGTTAGATATAGTTTTTTGAAAAACGGTTCGGTAAGCGCAAGCACTGGTGCTGAAATTGTATTTGTTGAGTGACATTAAGTTACATTGATTCGATTAAAGAATCGGCTGACGGTAGCCCTTGTACGGGATAATTGGTTTGAAAGAGGGTTCGATATACGGAATCTACGCGGACGGTCGATTTTTAATTGTAAAGTTGGAATTTGTGTTTTTCTTGTGAAACCGCACTCGTGCGTCGGTTGTAATCTCCGGCACCGGAGATCGCGTGTTGTCAGTGCGTACACTCAGTGGTTGCAGCAGTGTTTGTTGGTGGAGAGAATATCGGCGGATCCACAACCTCCCTTTCCTTACCCACTCTGTATGTATATATATCTCCCCGTTGATTCTTGCAGCAGGAGAGAAGACCACTGGGTGAGTCTAGCCTTTAAGGACTTTAGCCCAGCGTATCGCTGGGGACATGGGGCAAGTGCCGCGGTCGGTGCGTTGCCTCATACAAATAATTACATTATTATTTATTTTGTTTCTTGGAAAAATTCCGTATAAAGCTTTGAACCTAACGAATGTCGAGGATTAGCCGAGAAAACAAATTAAATTTTTATTAAAAAGAGGGCGCATACATTACGCTTGATATTGTCGGCCTCTTGAAAATGTTTATTTAAATTTGCCTGACGGCTTTTACAGAAGAAACATGCACGCCGGCGGTTAAGAATTTTCACGGAAATCATACAACGTTATTAGGTAGTTAAAATTAATTTAGCTTAAAAATATATGTTGAAATTTCAGAATTGTGTATTTGTATACTTTTTGTTGATAAAGAGAAACCGACGGCCCACTTGACACTGAAGTATAGCATTATGTATGAAACACCTAAAATTTAACTTTAAATAACGATGGGGAAAATATTTCCATTTCATTTATTTCCACTTTAAAACTTAAATACAACAAATTTTATTGTTCCCTCATTTTTCTTGGCAATTGTTTTCGCGAAGTCGCCCGGGGGATAAACTTCGCTGTCTTCGTTTCGTTTATAAAAAAACCTATACCTAAATATTTACGAATTTGTATACCATAACCAAAGGGTTCGTCAAGCGACTTCTGACCCAAAGGTCCCAAGTTCATTTCCCGGAAAAGTCTATTATAGAAAGGGACCTTGTGAGTCGCCCGGGGGATAAACTTCGCTGTCTTCGCTTCGTTTATAAGAACACTATAAATATTTACGAATTTGTATATCATAACCAAAGGGTTCGTCGAGCGACTTCTGACCCAAAGGTCCCAAGTTCATTTCCCGGAAAAGTCTATTATAGAAAGGGACCTTGTGAAGTTAGCCTTGTAGATGGGGTAACTTCCGCCCCCCATTGAACTAGAAAATGTCCGACGACATAAGTGCGGGGAAAACATACACTTTGTGGGAATGCAAATGTAAATTGTGGTTACAGAGTGCGCTTTAATAGTGCATTTTTATGTCGTTTTTACATTTCTTGCTTGTTTCCAAATATGGCACATTTTTCCGTTAACGTATTATTATTGTTTGTAAATGAATAAATAAAATGAAATAAAATAAATAAATTATATGTATGTTATTCACAAACGCAAACTTAAAATTATTTTACAATTTAAGAATAGAAGGTTTTTATTTATTACATACGCTAACTTAATGTCATTCTACTTATTTTACGTACTCTTCACGTGTACCATGACATACAAACATATATTGTATGTCAATTATATTAACAGTTAGACCGTCTGGAGCAGTATCGCCATCACCCTACAGAAGAAAACATTAAATAAATAATCGCTGTTCTTAAAATGATATAGGAGATATTGATTTTGCACAAATTTTTTTTCTAAGAATTTATAAAATTATTGTTATTGTGAATCCCCTTCCACATGGAAAATCCTATATCCTATAGAAAATTAAAGTGCAGATATAAAAAGTTTCCCATGATCCATCTGAGTGCAAAGTGGCATACAAATCAGTCCGCCGTTTATTTAGGAAATATATGGAAACATTATCTCGAAATTTTGCATTAATGTTATTTTAAATATATTAGCAAAGGTAGAGTGAGTATAAAATGGTTTATTTATTACAGACGAGTGCTTCGGAGTGGAGAAAATTATTCTTCATTTCGGTCGCTTTCTACTTCCTCGGCAACTTATTTTACATACTCTTCATGTCAGGGAAAATTCAGGATTGGAACGAACCGAAACCCAACGGAATGAGCCTAGGTAAGCCCTGACATTACTTTTATCAATATTTTTTATATTATATTAACTTACACAATTTCATATTATCCAAGATATCACAATGAGAATTATCAAAGATTAATCGACTATTAAACCGCTCCAAGTTAAAAAAAATGTTTCAATGATGGTCAAGTTTGACTGTGATTTAGAAAAGAGTTTTCTTTTTTCCAAAGATATAACTATTTACCTAGTATATAAGACACAATCAACGTTATTGGAAAAGGAATTTGATATTGATATATTAGAGTCATAAAAATAGTTAACTTTTAGGTCAAGGGCGTTTATTTTGTTGTCTCTCTTACTGTTTAGATTGTAAGGCGAATCCTAAAAGACGAAAGAATTTACGCGGAATGAATAAAAAGTCAAAAAAGCACATACAAATTAAACGTTGCTTCTCAGTAAAAATATCAAAACATAAACATTTTACAGAAAAACTATTTAAGTAATATTCCTTTTTTTTTTCAATATTATATTCATAAAACAATTATATTATCATACTTGTATAACTATTACGTTTATAACTGCATTAAACAGTCTAAATAACTTTTGACTAAAGATTGCAACCAAAGATAGTTTGGCTAAAAAAATGGTAAATTGTGGCTTCGTTCAACATTGAGAGATTGTTTGTTTAAATTTGTTCAAAATTCGAATTAAAAACATTAAATAGTCTCAAAGGAATTCCGTATTGTTTCAAAGAGAGACAATAGAAAAACAAGATAAGGCACATTACGTTTTTTTTCGGTAAGCTCGATTCTCGCGTTCCTCTGATTTTATTTTTAATTTTGCCCCACTCCTAAGGGTTGTAACGTGATGTTTATTCTCAGCTAATTCCTAATCTTTATTGTATCAGTATAAAATTTCAATAATATTGGGCATTCAAAATATGTTAAGGTCAAACTTACTAAAAAAAATTAACCAATCTAAAACGATCAAATATATTCTTCTTGCGGTAGCTCAACTGCATTGGATCAAATATAGTTTCAGTAAAAAGAAATTATTATACATTATTTCGAACATAATGAGGACTATTTTTGGAGACTATAACATACATTTTTTTTTTCTAAATTCATTGCCGGGTTGATACTTTGACTTTTATTGGCGTAGGCTGTGCCTCCTTTAATTGCGGCGGCATCTGCCATGTTATTTTTTTTCCGTCCCTTGCTGTATGTTTTTTTTGGTGCCTGCCTCGTTGGAGGCCATGTAATAATAAATAATAAATAATACAGATATAGCCATCACCCAAAACCCTAAAATCAAACCAAACCCTCTTATCTGCAATAATGTAGTTGTGTGCGGTGGCTGAGGTGGTAAAGATGAGATATCTGTTTTATGCAGCGAAACTCAACAACACACATGTGTTCCGTTTGTATTAAGCTGATATATTATTATTGTTTTTATTTGCAGAAGACGGAATCAAAGAAAAAGACGAAAACAGTAAGAGAAAAAAAAGTACCGAAGAAAAATCCTAACGAATAATATATCGACGATGTAACCTTCCAACTAGTCATAAAGTCTTTGTAGCATAGATATATTTGTAGTGGCTCCTTAAAACTTCAGTGACGTAATTACGTGGTAAATGTAGATAGATCTAGATAACGTAGAATTACTTTTACCTTTAAAATCATTTCAAATAGAGTAATTTAAAAGTGTAATTAATTTGAATGATTAATTTTGTGAAATGTGATATAATTTATTTAATTTGTGACTAATTAGCTTGTTTTAATATTTTTTATTTATTTCCATTTAATAAATGAATCAATGAAATCAATATCTATTTATATATGTTGTAGTATGTGAATACCATTTATAGCATGTAATGTGTATGTCATAGAGGTTGCGATGTATATTTTATATAAAAATTTTCTGACAGAATATTTTATTTTCTTCTTTTATTGATCCCTCCTTATCTGCGCATACAGCGATGCTACGTTGTAAACAATTCAAAACCGAAAGTTTATCTATACTCAAAACACATCAAAAAGTATACTTAGTTTAAAAGTTTGAATGTTTGAATAATCTAAAAAGACACTTGTCCGATTTAAAACAAAAGCTTTTTCCTATGCTTAGAATGAAGGTATTGGATATTGGATATATTTTAATAATGACAGCATTTTTCATGGAAACCAGTGCTGTAATCCAAGTTTTCAAAAATAAATAAAGTAAATATGTATTTTTTTGTTAACTTTAAAAATTATAATAAAATAAACAACTTTTAAAAACTTTTATCATGTAATATTATTAAGAGAAGCTCCACGAATCAATAAATTTATAAAACTATTATTTAAACAATTATCCCGTTCTGAACGTATACCGAATTTCGGGAAATAACAGTTATTTAACAAATGCCTGATTAAAAAAAATAACTTATTTTTTTTTTTCAAATGGGAATTGATTCTTTGAAGTGTTTCTCTGTGGATTTAAGTACATGAGTGACGTATAACCACTCTCACGTATCAGCTGACTTTTATTTTTTAATTTATAATAATCTCAAAAACCATCCATTAAATTTTTACAGAGTATGAAAATACTTTTAGCCGCACTTTTTTACATATTTTACCTGTCACTCCACCTTTCACTCCACCGCGTGTGTGTGAGCTGACGCTGGCTTTGCTGATAATTGAAAATTAATAAGCAAGTATGTTAAAAATACAACGCTACCTCCCTTAGTATATATTTTGCGCAACCCATCGGGGGGCAGTGACCACCTTCTTATAGAAGACCAACATAAAATAAGGGATCTCAGAGCTTATTTATCCATTCACTCCTAATCTCTTTCCAACATAAGATAAGGCATTAGAAGGGAATAAGAAATTGACTCTTCTGTCTCTTATTAACGCACCCAAATATAAGCACAATTGCTGTTATTTCATGGTGGTCAGTGATGGGGTCACTGCCGCCAAACGGGCTTCTAAATCTATGTCTGCGAAACGCAGCTAGTTGGAGCAGGGTGCCGTCCTCATTTATAGTTCTTTAGTTCTTTCCATTATCGTCTATGGTAACTAGTGGATTGTCAGCATATTTGCCGACTTTACATTACTTTTTTCATTCTCTGACATAATCATCATCAGTCTGTGTCTCTCCATTACTGGACGTAGGCCTCTCCCAAGGCTCGCCACCACGCACGGCCTTCTGCCCTTCGTATCCTTCGTCCTTCGTCCTTCGCTTCCCGCGAAGCCTTTCAGGTGGTCTATTCACCTGGCCACAGGGCATCCCACGCTGCGCTTTCGAATTCGTGTCCTCCATTCAAGAACTCTTCTAAACCCATCGGTTATCTGCTCCGCGACAGATGTGACGATCAAAACTCATTCTCTGTAACGATTCTCTTGCGACGTACACACGAAGTTGCTCACTTCCCCACTTTCTCTTTAAAAGAAAGATTGGTGCAATGGTGTCATGGAGCACCTGATTTTGTACCCTTGTGTACCCTTCAACGGCCAAGTCACACAACATTAACTATAATAATAAAGAAATCGCAGTAAGGAACCTTAGAGTTGGCACGACTTTGCCTAGATTTCATTACTTTCAGAGATAAACAAGCAGCTCCATCGCGACTTGGCTGGTTTTTTACAGAATGTTTTTGGTGGGATATATTTGACAAAAACAACTACAGACCCATATCCTTAGCTACTGTTATGGCGAAAGTACTGGATAGTTCGATTGATGTTCAATTGGGTCAATATTTTACTTTCCATGGTCCCCAATTTGGTTTTAAAGCAGAACTATCAACAGAAGCTGCGATCCTAAGTCTTAAGCATATCTACGCTTGCTTTCTTGACTAAGAATGTATGTAAGTAAGTGAATTGTTTCCTAAACTGTTAATTTGTTGTTGTTAAAAAAAATCTTGACACCCTGAAGTTTCACACCCATAAGCATTCGTATCGTATTAATAGTGATTTCCTTAGAGGATTTGATTATTTTATAAGAAAAGTTAAAATATTGTAAGAAAGTCGTGTCATTTTTAATTAGCAAAATAATAGCCTTATTTATAAAGCAATAAGGAAATGTTTTTTGCTCTTATTTGAGTTATCTTTATCTTATTGTTTCTACATTATTACAAAGGTAAACATTTAATTTGTTTAGAAAATAAGTTAACATAAATGCCTAAGTAGGATGGAAAATAATGTCCTGTTTGAGGGAGGGATACCAGATCCCATTTCATGTGTATGATCATCTTGTCCCGATCAACCTTATCGATTCTTTCAAACGTTGCATCTATTCTTAGGACACGGTGTTTTTATTTTTATTTTTTTTATTTGTATACCTTGCCGTGCGCATAATAAAAGAAGACGCAAATGAATAAAACGTTCCGTAGCCACATGCCTTGAATTTCCCGTGAAATCGGAGTTCATTAGTGGACCACGAATTCCATATTCGATTGGCATCCGCCGCCCACCACTCCGAAAATTGATGTTAAATTGAAAATATGAAATCAGATCCCCGCGAATTTCCGCCACCGGCATTCCGCAGGATTCGCTGAGGAAAATTCGAATAGAAAACGTTTGAAGGTGTCGGAAGACGATTCTTGAATAATAATGACCGATTGCAGAGGTAACACGACGATATGTGAACAGATATCATTATATAACTAATATCATTTTACAGGCTAATTCGAATGTATACCAAAATACTGAAAAAGTATTTAACTTTACCAGTAAAACACTAGGTAAACGTGTAATTTCCAAAAGATTTTAAAAAGTTGGTAGCTATACACTCTCCAATAAATAATCCCATAATCCGCCAAACCTTTGCGTCATAATTCAACATTTTCCTTTCCTAGAGCGTGTAGTATCTATCGGCAAAATTGGTTTTTGAGGCGTGTTTGCGAGAGCTTTATCAAATTAACCAAAGAGAATGATATTGACCTTTTCAACACAAGTGTTGGTCAGGTGAGGCATGTGCTCAGGTTTCTTAGAGGCTTCTCAGCAAAATTCACGGTTACTTGTTTAGTTGCTCTTTTTAAGTGTTTTACTTTTTGTGATACATTGGTGTACGCTGTATAACCTTTAACTGTTTTTTTTATTCTGTTACCCAGGCTTAATTTATATTAAAGCGTTAAAATTCTTCAAATTCGATAAAATAAATTAAAAACATAAAAGAAAATATACAAATTGAGCACAAAAAACGGAAATATACCTTTAAAATAAAGTGACCTTATCACAAAGACGTTAATTTATTATTCCTGCATAACTCTATGGCCATTAATTTTCCTTTCTGTATTAGAATGGACTATTAGTACGTCTGGGTGAGTTGCCTCCCTCATTACATAACGCTTTGTTACAGTGACCAATATATTATAATGTGGATTTCAATAAAGATGAAAATTCTACCAAATTCTGTATTCTTAGCACATACTATTATTATTCCCCCATATTTCTAACTGAAGACACACCCCTGGCTTTGCACTGATGTAATTTTTATGCAATTCTCATTGTGAAACCTTCCTAGTTTATAGCTCTTTCCATTAGTGAAAACCGCATCAAAATCCGTTGGGTGATTTAAAAGAAGATAGCCAGAGGGGATCAGTCTTCATCTATACATATAATAAAATCGTAAATGAGTCGTAAACATAAAAAAAAAATTATACACGTTGTACTTATGTAACCGAGGTCACAGAATAAATAATAGTACTAGCGTACCGAGGTCAAAAAAATAGAATTTTTGTCTGTTTGTCGGTATGTCTGTCTGTCTTAACGTTTGCGAATTATTATTTCTGAAAGGGCTTAACCAATATGAATGCGGTTTTCACTGATGTATTGAAGCAAGCTTCTCGTAATATTTAGTTTTGTTTCATTCCAATCGCTTATATATGTATGTATAAAAATATATGTTCTTTCATTATTTCATATTTGATTTTTTTGGTCAGTGGCAAAGCAAACTGCGTTTCGTAAACATCTATTTGGAAGCTCGTTTGGCGGCAGTAGTGATCAGCCTTTCTGCCCATCAGGAAATAACAGCAAGTGTGCTTGTATTTGGATGAGTTACTAAGGGATAGAAAAGTATATTTCTAATTCCCTTCTAATGCCTCATCTTATGCTGGAATAAGATTAGGAGCTCTGAGATCCCTTACTCACTTGCCGAAACACAATAGCGCAATCTGCTATTTTACGTTGGTCTTCTCTAAGAAGGTGGTCACTGCCCCCAGATGGGCTGCCCAAGATATATACTAAGGGAGGTAGCGTTGTATTTTTAACATACTTGTTTATTAATTTTCAATTATCAGCAAAGTGAGCGTCAGCTCACGCACACGCGATGGACTGAAATGTGACAGCAGGTAAAATAATAACAATAATAATAATAATTTGATAGACTGATTCATTTATTGAATGGAAATAAATAAAAAAATATTAAAAAGAAACGATTTAGTCACAAATTGAATAAATTATATCACATTTCACAAAATTAATCATTCAAATTAGACACTAGTATTTGAAATGATTTTAAAGGTAAAAGTAATTCTACGTTATCTAGATCTATCTACATTTACCACGTAGTTACGTAATTCAAGTTTTAAGGACCCACTACAAGCTACAAAGACTTTATGACTAGTTGGAAGCTTACATCGTCGATATATTATTCGTTAGGCTATTCTTCGATACTTTTTTTTCTCTTACTGTTTTCGTCTGTTTCTTTGCTTCCGCCTTCTGCAAATAAAAATAATAATATCAGCTTAGTACAAATAGAGCACATGTGCTGTTGAGTTTCGCTGCAGAGGCCTCATCTTTGCAATCCGTGTTGCTTGTGTCTCCAAGTCACTATAGCCACCTCAGCACCTCAGCCACCGCAGTTAAAAAAAAACGGGACAAGTGCAAGTTGAACTCGCGTGAAGAGGGTTCCGTACGATGTTGAGTGATTTACCATGTTATGTTAATATCATGGACTTCTTATAGGTTTTCCTATAATCTATAAGGTTCTTATAATCTTATAGGTTTTCTATATAAACTAATTTCTATATTTTTTCCAAAATTTTAGATTCAGTAGTTTCGGAGATAAGGGTGGGAGGATGGTCAATTTTCGTCTATTTTCTTGAATAACTTGGAAACTATTTATTTTAAAATAACAAAAAAATACATTTAAGATCTTCACAACAAGACCTTCCATTTGATATGTCACACGATGCAGTTTTTAATTGTTTTTTTTTTTTAATTTCCCACCTTCCTCCCAAAAATGACCTCCCATATACAGATTTCATCTATTCACATCTTCACCTATGCGTTTGGGTCACCAAATTTCAATGTGTAGCAAATTTCAACTTAATCGGTCTAGTAGATTCGGAGATTTGACTGTGACGGACGGACAGACGGACACACGAGTGATCCTATAAGGGTTCTGGTTTTTTTATTCGGATGTACGGAACCCTAAAAATGTAAAATAAATTAAAATGGTAGTATCCACGTCATTGCGATAAGTACAAAGTTCTACAGCCCAAGGTTAATGTAATATAGAAAAAAATCTCAATCTCCATAATATGAAAGGAATCTGGCGTTCTGCGGGCAGTGATCTTAGCCAGATTTATAACTTTAATGCATAATCCATCAGACAAATAGATGACTATGTCTGAATAATGGTGTTGCGTTTTACATGTCGTGTGTTTGAAACCCCTTTCTCGATGAGAAAAGAATGTTATTCCATTCTATTGCAATACGCGCTCTCCAGCCTTCGCCATTCTGTTCGCGTGCAGCTGCGTGACAGATTGGCATTACGTAGGCGGTAATGTACTGCTCTGCCCTTTTTGTTTTTCTGTTCGTGATACATGGCTAATGGGTATATCTGCATGTTATAGTCTCCAAAGACAGTCCTCATTATGTTCAAAATGTATAATAATTTCTTTTTACTGAAACTATATTTGATCTAATGCAGTTGAGCTATTCCGTCAAAAGTCAGAAAGGACAGTTCTAGGCCGATGGCCAATCTTCATTAGTTGGAGTGCCACCGCAGGAAGAATATATTTGATCGTTTCAGATTTAACTTATAAATTACTTCAAAATTTTTCTATACAGGTACAATAATGATGAAATTAGCTGAAAAAAGTCAGAAGGAACGCTAAGAGAAAATAGCGCGAGATGAGCAATGCAATGCTGTGGATTGCCCACTCGTGGGATATCCCGTATGTTATTTTTCTATTGCTTCTTTTCGCAACAATACAGAATTCGAGGCTATTACGTTGATATACTTTTAAAAATAATGCGATTTCTTTTAAATTAATGCCGAATTTTTAACAAATTTGTTCAAAATCTCTCGATGTTGAACGAAGTCACAATTTACCAATGTTTTAGTAAAAAGCACTTTTGAATATAATTTTTAAATAAAACTTTGGAAAGTTATTTAAACTGTTGAATGCAGTTCTAAACGTAATAATCATACAAGTATGATGATATAATTGTTTTATGAATATAATATTAAAAAAAGGAATATTACTTAAATAGTTTTTCTTTAAAATGTTTATTTTTTGATATTTTTACTGAGAAGAAGCTACGTTTTATTTGTATGTACTTTTTGACTTTTTATTCATTCCACGTACTTTGTTTCGTTTTTTTTAGGAATCGTTTTACAATTTAATTTGATTGTTATGATGAAATACACTGGCACTGGTCGAACATTGGTTCAAATTCGCTTTCCATTATAACGTTGACTGAATCGTATACTATATATCTTTGGAAAAAAATACCTAATCATAGATATACTACACAGCCAAGTTTAAACATCATTGAAACATTTTTTTTAACTTGGAGCGATTTAATTAATAGTCGATTAATCTTTGATAATTCTCACTTTGATATCCTTGATATAATGAAATTGTATGTAATATAGAAAATATTGATAAAAGTAATGTCAGTGCTTACCTGGGCTTATTCCAGTGGGTTTCGGTTCGTTCCAATCCTGAATTTTCGCAGACATGAAGAGTAGGTAAAATAAGTTGCCGAAGAAGTAGAAAGCGATTGAAATGAAGAATAATTTTCTCCACTCTGAAGCGATCGTCTGTAAAGAACAAATCATTTTATAATCACACTGCCTTTGCTAATATATGTATTTCTAATAATACAACAACTGAAAATCAGCGCTGTAACAATGTTGCAGCCTAAGCTGAGTTGTGTCCTTTTGGTATTTACTTTTAATGTTTTTTTTCTTGTTTTGTTCATATGTTTTTCTGTTTAAATGCCAATAAATCTTTCTTTCTTTCTTTCTTTCTTTCTTTCTTTCTTTCTTTCTTTCTTAATAATATTAATTTAAATTTTTTTAGATAATATTTGGATTTGGAATGATTTGTACTTTAATTTTCTATAGGATAATACATTTTTCATGTGGAAGGGGATTGACAATAACAATAATTTTCCAAAAAAATCTATGCAAAATCAAGAGCTCTGATATCATTTTCAGAACAGCGATTACTTATTTAATGTTTTCTTCTGTAAGTTGGCGCAGACGGTCTAACTGTTAATATAATTGACATATAAGATATTTTTGTAAATCATAGTACACATGAAGAGTACGTAAAATAAGTAGAATGACATTAAGTTAGCGTATGTAATAAATAAAAACCTTCTATTCTTAAATTGTAAAATAATTTTATGTTTGCGTTTGTGAATAACATACATATAATTTATTTATTTTATTTCATTTTATTTATTTATTTACAAACAATAATAATACGTTAACGGAAAAAAGTGCCATATTTGGAAACAAGCAAGAAATGTAAAAACGACATAAAATGCACTATTAAAGCGCACTCTGTAACCACAATTTACATTTACATTCCCACAAAGTGTATGTTTTCCCCGCACTTATGTTGCCGGACATTTTCTAGTTCAATGGGGGGCGGAAGTTAACCCATCTACAAGGCTAACTTCACAAGGTCCCTTTCTATAATAGACTTTTCCGGGAAATGAACTTGGGACCTTTGGGTCAGAAGTCGCTCGACGAACCCTTTGGTTATGATATACAAATTCGTAAATATTTATAGTGTTCTTATAAACGAAGCGAAGACAGCGAAGTTTATCCCCCGGGCGACTCCGCGGAAACAATTGCGAAGAAAAATGAGGGAACAATAAAACTTGTCGTATTTAAGTTTTGAAGTGGAAATAAATGGAATGGAAATATTTTTCCCATCGTTGTTTAAAGGAAAATTTTAGGTATTTCATACATAATGCTATACTTCAGTGTCAAGTGGGCCGTCGGTTTCTCTTTATCAACAAAAAATATACAAATATACAATTCTGAAATTTCAACAATTATATTTAAAATATAAAAATAAAATAAAATAAATAAAATAAAATAAATCTTTATTTGCGCGAACACATGTTTACAGGATTTTAATTTGTATACAGCAGTTACAGTACAAAGTATGTTCTACCCGCCAAGGGCATGCAAATATTTGTGTTTAATTGTTTTTAAGCTAAATTAGTTTTAACTGCGTAATAACGTTGTATGATTTTCGTAAAAATTCTTAACCGGCGCAGCGGCGGCTTGCATGTTTCAGGTAAATTTAAATAAACATAATCTTGATCCTTGATATTCCGTTAGGTTCGAAGCTTTGCACGGAATTTTTAAGACAAACAAAATAAATTCTAATGCAATTATTTATTTCAAGGAATCGTGAAAATAATATAATAATATATGTACGTTATTCACTTGACGTCAGGTGGCAACTGCCGCCTATATACACACTAGAGGGAATGCAAGTGCACTGCTTACCCTGAGAATATAAAGGAAAGGGCAGAAAGAAGACAGAGATAGGGATTATGAACTCTACCATCCTTTACCATCCCTCACTGAAATCTCACCATCATCATCATCTCAGCCGTAGGACGTCCACTGCTCGACATAGACCTCCCCCATAATTTTCCAATAGGACCTGTCAGAAGCAGCCTGGGTCTACCGTCGAATCGCGACCCCTATCAGATTCATAAATTTTGCTATAGCAGAAAGGTCCTACTTATTGCAAAAAGTTAACTTCAAGTCTCCAATTCGCACACAGATTCCTCTTCATATCACCATGGACTGTTGCCGGTTCATCAGCACAATATCAGGTCTATTCGTTGAAATAGTCGTGACAGTATTGATGAGCCGATCGCAGTAGAGTTTGCCGCAGCCGTTCTTAAAGCATTATCTTCAGGCGTGTACTTTCAATAAGGCTTACTTTCCTCAAGGAAGCCGTACTTAAGAGCTACTTATTATTATTATTATATATCTTTGGAGTGAATTGTTACCTTGTCTTTGACTACGAGCGTAACGCTGAGAGGTGCCATGATAGCGAATATGATTCCGCAAGCGTTTGTGATGCCCATCAGAGTACCCGCGAAGTTAGGTGAAATATCAATATGTGATATCTGGAAGGAGTAAAATTTATTGAATAGAGAGCTACACTCATAGAGTTAAATACAACCCTATCGGTCTAGCAATAAACGCTAATTTTGAATGTATTAGCGTCCCTCATTGTGCTACTATTTTTCGGCTCCAACTTTGAACCCGTACCAGTAATTACCCATTACCCAAGATCGAAATAAGTTATGGTAACCTTTATAAAGTTGTTGCGACTATTAATTAATGTTATTGTATGTTCTGCACCTGTAATCCAGAAACTATACACTTTCATAAGGCGAGGGAAAACCTTGAGCTAGTATCGTAATTAGGTTTCGTAAACAGTTGCAAAATAAATTATTCTTTTATTCTTTTATTTATCTTCTTTTAATTCAACGTGAAGTTCTCTGAACCTAAACATTGTAAGGAAATTTGGTAGTCTAAAGTTCTGGCAATCTTGGAGGAGATGTGTAATATTCATTTACCAATGTGTTGTATTAAGAAGTAGCAGGGTACTCTACGTTTCGCAGTCATTTCGGCAGCCAATCCGGCGACAGTAACCACTCCCTTACGTAAAGTAACAGCACATGTGCTGTTGTATGTATTTCGGTGAGTGAGTAAGGGATGCCAGAGCCCATTTCCCTATCCCTCCCCAATTCCTTATCCTTAATCCTACTATGGTCGGCAGCGTATTAATTATTACAATCTAATTACTGACTTCTTTGTAATATAAAACCCACCAAGAATCCTACGTAATGTGCACCGTTGACTCCGACCGTTACTGTTAGCACAAAAACGGCAATGCTCAGATGATCAGGTGGCAGATACGATAGTATTAAAAGTGCGACAGCAGAACCCCAGAAAGCTGAAACATTTACAATTAGAATTTACCTATTGTATAATAAATGGTAGTAGACAGTGGCTATACAGTTGCTCATTAAAATAACCATGCCAGAGAGAACACAATACGTTGCCAGCCCTGATGAAAGTTTGGACAAAGTAGCTAATAGGTTCTGGCATTTGAGGCTAACATCGGGAAAAATCTTTTAATCTTGGTTTTCTCTTGGCCAGCATCTATCCGTGTAGGAAAGGTGAGGCCGACGATGGAGCGAGTTCACCCAGAAGATGCCTATTCACTCGAACCTTGAAAAGATTTGGGTTGTATGAGGTCGGAAATACAAACGCCGGCAGGGAGTTCCGATCCTTAGCAGTGCGCATTATAAAAGATGTTAAAATCGCTTGGTCGGAATTAGAGGGATTCCGACAAGGTGAACATGGTAACCAGCCGTACGTCGGCTTGTCCAATAGAAGAAAGGCGAAGGCGGTATCCCGAGCACACTATCCGAAGTACATCTTATAGAATACATACAGACAGGCAACTTTGCGTCTATGTGCCAGGCTCTGCAGCTTAGTTCTTATTAGCGTACCATCACCAGTGAGCCTCCTAGCTCTGCGATCCACCGAGTCAAGTGCGTCAAGTCAAGTCAAGTCAATACTCCATCGGAAATCTCTTATATCGTGAAATGTAAGGGATCATCGTCATCGTCATCATCATCACAGCCGTAGGACGTCCACTGCTGGACATATGTAGAACTCTCCTGTAATTTTCTGTGTTTTTTTTTAATTTATAAACATTAAAACAGAAATTTTAAACTCCATCGTTTCATATTTTTAGAAATAAGAAGGAGAGGACAACGGGCTCTGGCATCCCTTACTCACTCACCGAAACACAACAGCACCCATATGCTGTTATTTGCGGGTGGTTTTAAATAAAGGTGTAGTTACTGTCGCCAGAAATTATGACTGCGAAACGCGGGCTGCCCTGCCCTGCCCCTCCTTTTATATTTCATTTTTATATATACAAAAAATAAAAAATACCTATAGTGTTGAAAATCTTTCTGGTGGCTGTCAGCGAAACAATGTTTCTATTGACCAAGAAATCTGCACTCCAACTGAATATGAAGCTAAGAATGTACATCGCGGCGTAGGGCAGAGCTGACAGGAGACCATTCTGTTAATTCAATTTAATAACTATTTATAAATTATTTAATTGAAATTAAAATTATTATAACTAAGGACAATATTACAAGTTAATTGTTAAAGCATAAAAAAAGAATGAATACAAAGTTGTTTTAAAAACTGCAAAAAAAAAAGATTTCTCCAGTTTATTTTTAAATTACTTATTAAAACAATTCAAAATTGAAGACCATGCATATAAAAAAGTGATGATTGCAAATGAAGTGATGATTGTAGGTTGCACCTATCACTGCCGGTAGAAAAAAGCGGAAAGAAAGTATATTTATCTCTACCAGTAGGAATAGCTTGATAGCGATGGGTGCACCTGCCGAACAAAAGCGTCAGATCACACCGAAACGCGACGCCGCCGAGGCCAAGATTAGGGTTGCCAGATGGTCGGGATTCGTCTGGATTGTCCCGAAATTTTATTTGATGTCCAGACTCCCAACAAAATACAAAAGGTCCCGACAAACAGTTTCCAGTAATTTTTTTAACAAAACATAAATTAAAAATGACCGGGCGGTTTTTAAATCACTTCCTAAACCTGTCTGTTAAATAACTTGTACACCAAAAAGAGAAATCGCATTGCCATTAATTTAATAAAAGCCTAGTCAATAATAACACTGAATTTTGACTGAATAATAGTACTATTCAAGGGTCAAAATTGGTGAATTCAGTGAAGTCTAATGTCTAGTAGGTAGGTACATTGGACCACTTAAAATAACTTTATATTAGTTATAAGTAATATGTATCGTGTATGATGCTCTTAATGTGGCTTAATTAATAAAAAAGTAAAGTTTTGATATATGTATAACAGGTATTTTTTGGTCCAGATAATTCAATCTTTCCATCTGACAAGCCTAGCCAAGATGCTTGACGATGACAAAGTTGCTGGCAGTACAAGCCTGCAGCCGAAACCACTTTCACGTCATCATTGAACTTTTGTACTTTTTAGTGTAGTAAATTAGTTCTATATTCCTTCTTTTATTACCTTAAAATATGCGCGCAGCGTCGCGTTTCGGTGTGAGTTGACTCTAAGCACGTGTTTCATAAGATAAAACCAAAATGGAGTTGTTTGCACCTGTCTAGGGAACAACACTCTAATAGCTTATCACCGAAGGTTGCATTTACTTTTCGCGCTCTCGCTTTAAAATTTTCTGAGACTTATCGAATGCAACAACTTTTGAGAAGTTGCTTTTGAAATCGAAATTCTAAATTAGTTTTCTTTATTTATAACGGTTTGCAACCTGTGCTATTGACATCTACTGATAAAATATCAAATTGGAATTCCTTTGTACTTTATGAACACATTAATTTTTTACATAAATATATTTTGTCATTTCATTGCGTTCAAGCTTATTGTAAATATAAGTTGAAAGCTTGGAAAGAGGGTCTGATATTGGAGCTGAAGGTAGTGGTCACTATATTGACAACTTTTATTGTACAACTTGTTTTACGCAAAGGGATTTTACTACTATCTTATTGCATCATAAACTTTTTATACCTCAGTAGGGTAAGGCAATTCCTTTATCTCTTCTAATATCTTAACTTCTATTTTATTTTTCTCTTTTACACTTTTATTTGTAAAAATAAGAAACATTTTATGTATTAAAAACTTAATAAGAATGGACTTTCATAAAAGTTGAAGTTTTCTTTATTAAATTCAACTTAATAATTTTTAGTCCCTCTTTCGTGTAGTAGCCCCACGAGTTAGGACAGCGTTAGACCCAAGAGGTTTATAATATTTTATAAGAATAATTGTTATTAAATCAATGATCGTAAGTTAATTTCATTGATTTGCACTCTTGATATTTGATAATTGTCTTGATAATTGTTGACTTACACTCTTGATATCCACTCCGAGAAACTTGTTCATGTACGTAGGTATCTCAGTGAGCAGGGTCCAATATCCTAAGCTCTGGCCGGAGTGTGCCAAAAGGATGGCCCAAAATGGCAAAGACTTCCAAATGCGTTTCCAAGGCGTTGGCATTTTCTGAAAGAATAATATCGTTTCGAATGACACAGTAAACTCTAAAATATAAACTTATCTTTTGAGAAAATAAGGGAAATCGCGTAGTATGAATGATGAAAATAATCTGCTTACAGATCTATATTATGCAAATATACATAGGTTATATGCAAATGTGAAAGTTTTGACAATATCTGGATGTTTATTACTCAATCATTGAACATATCTGTAAGAATCATGTCACCTGTGATATGAAGAAGGTTTTACTATTTTTGGTAAATGTTTACAATCTTCTGACGTATATTTTGGCTTGAAAATTGCTTATGAACACAAGCAAATCTAGGGAAGAAAAAAGATAAGGGAATAAGAAAAAAGATAAGGGAATAAAAAGTGTAGGGAATAAGAGGCTCGACCGCCTGTACTCACACACTGAAACTTAACAGCACAAGTGCTGCTATTTCACAGTGGGGTAATTAAATCCGCCCAATTTGCAGCTCAGCTTATGACTCAGTGCGCACTGCCACTATACTAATTACTTATTTCGTTAAGCTAGCGGTTAACTGGCGGTACTACCTTACTGCTGTCAGTGGAGCCAGCATTCGTCTCAATATACTTTCGTTCTTCTTTGGATATCCATCTGCTTTCACTCGGCGTTGAAGCTCCTAGAACAATCCACAGCGCAGACCAGATGAGGCAGGTAATGCCACCAACGTAGTATACCGACGGCCAACCCCAACGACTTGCAGATAGCAAGCCTGCTGTCATCATCTCGATTATTGTTCCCATTTGACTACCTGTAATACAAACAAAATTCACGTTGTAACAAATATAATTCGGTCAATATATTCGGGGGGATGCACGTGTGCAGTTTATGGAAGAGATAGCCGGGGGAACGTGATAGGAGAATGGCGATTGGTCGATAGAAAATTGCAGAAACGACCTCTAGGGTCGAGTAGCGGGAAGTGGTCGAAGCACTGATTATTTTAGAAGGTTCGAGAAAAGGGAAATTAATGAACGTCCGTGGGGTCTTTCAGCGCCCGAAGCTCTAGGAATTCACCTGGCAATCCGCAATACGCTTTTCATACTTAGCCTGTTTAGCGATACCTACGCTCGACCCGTGGTCGCAAGTCGTCTGTTTACCGTTAGTGCCGAAAGCGTGAAGGACAAGAGCCACCTACATCCCGCCGACATAGGATATCCTGTGTCGTCGACAATCCGCCACCTCATTTCGTCAGCGCAGGCCAACAGTGGTTTGATCTGCAGATGCTTGGCAGCCGGGACGACGACGGGTCATCGCTAATCTGCAGTTATTCAAAGAGCATTTCACCTGCCGTAGCCCTATCTTAAACCATCTCTGCTGGACGGGCACAAATTCCATCTATCAACGTGCAACGGATAACTCTTCGACACAGAAACATCCAAGTGAGTCTATGCAATTGTGACCCTCAGTGTCTCTATGTGTTTCAGATATTCCAATTCGATGAATAAATAGTTCAAAGTGACTACTTAATTTTCGACAAGCTAGGAACGCCTCCACACTAAAAGCAAGCAAAACATTCCAATTGGATTTACAACCGCAACGTTTTGGAAATTGACTTAGCGATTGCTCTTTGAAAAGTGGAGTGTGGAATCGAATCGGACGGAAACAAGACGGAATGTTGCTCTGAGGTATTTTTGTACACATCTAAAACAGTTTATTTAAACTTTATATTTTAACTTCGGTGTTGGGAAACCGAACACGGTATTTTCGTCGTCAACCGGCGTTTATAACAAAATAAAAAAACTTACCAGCGTATATAAAAGTGCTCATACGACTTCGTTCACTTACTGGGGCCCAATGACCTAGTAAGCCATGAACGCTGGGGAAAATGAATCCTTGACCGAGGCCCATGAGGATACGACAGGCGCACACTGCATACCAGTCACCCTGTCAACAATTATCATTTTCCATCAACGAGCAAAGGTTTTTTCCTTTTGCGGTGAGGAAACGATTTTTATATTATATTTTGCTCGAAAGATGATTAAACTTTTGTCCTCATTTATCATCGTTCTATACGACACATTTAGTTTATAAGCACATCCTAATGAAAGCTATGTAAAAATTGATTTCACCAAAAGTCTAACGGACAGACTAACCAATAGGTATTTTATCTTGAACAATACAGACGGCAAATTTTTTTCGCATCTTTATTCGAATCAGAGTTAAGTTAAAAGAAATCGGCCTTTAGCATATTTTGTGCAATTGAAAACAAACAAGCAATTTGTGGGTTGATCAATTCAATTAATTTGTTAATAACACCAAAATCAGTACCTCCTTTATTTTCATATACAATAGAATACGTTCTGGCTTTCATATGATTTCGACATAATAAGTTATTGAATACTGAAAATTAATTGATTAAAATGAACTATTCAAAAGTGCTCATTTATTACTAGGACTTGACATGTTACCGAAGTCATTACTTCTGCACCAGTAAAATAATTTTTATTGAAAATGGGTGATCTTCTGTTAAAAGAATGGTTTACAACGATGAAAAACCCCCAAGGGACGTAAGCGATTATTACTAAATTTTCAATATCATTTATCATTTTTGACTTCCATCGATAGTTTCATAGATCTGACATACGTAGCGATTTTAGCGCTTAGTAAACGTAGCACACAATTAGGTATTTACAAATTGTTATTAATTCAATAATGGGGATATAATTCCTTATTTTATTATTCCACAATAATACTTAATGAAGATTTTAAGAAAATATTTCTCACTTTTCCTAACACCAGTGTACTGAAGTTGTGGGGTGGAAAGACCAATTATATAATCTAAATCTTACTATAATATTTTATCGTCATCATCTCAGCCGTAGGGCGTCCACTGCTGGACACAGGCCCACTGCTGGACATAGGCCGCCTGTTTACGCACGAATTGTCTAGATGGCTTTATGTTATGTTATTAGTACAGTTCAAATACAAATATTTGACGCGCTTTTGATTAACGAGAGCACAGTATAATAAAGAGTACTAGCGTACGAGAGTAAACAGCAATAACAACTGTCAGTTGTCAACTGAACAGCGGGATCGGAATGTCGTTGTCGTGGATTCTGACACAACACCGAGCGCTAGCGCAGAGGCATTTCAGCCGGGTAGTACCTTACGAGAAGGCAATCGGCTTACATCAAGTGAATTGATTGTGCTACGTGTTTGGTGGAGTGTTATCTGATTTGGTGTGATTGGCTGGTGGACAATGCGATCGAAGACTTATTTGGTGCCGATTATAGCGTTTTGTTTAGAATTACAACACATGACCTAACGTTGAGTTTTATTCTCCGCGCCCGACTATTCGCGCCTATCTGTGATCAAATATGAAGACCAATGATACGGAAAACCCTAATCATGTCCCTTCAAGACCAATGATACCGAGGACTCTAATCAGGTCCCTTCATATTATACAAAATTACCTACATACCTAAATGATAATATTATGCCGCGGTGTGTAGAAAAATGTAATAGTTGAAAAAAAAGTAACTGCAAGATCAAGATCCGTAGTGTTTGATTGATATTTTATTTAATCACTATTGTATCTGGCCACCTAACGGCAACCATTGCATCAGATCAAACTTTCAAGTACGAGCCCTAACACCGCCCCTATGCTTTCTAATAGGACTGGTCCGAAGCATAAGCGGGCCTCATCAGGTCATACTTATCTTTAGGTACTATACTATATTTAATACTTACGTAATCGGCGGCCAAAGGCACAAATAGGTTGACGATGCCGTTGCTTACCATGCCACCGAGTATGAAATATTTTCCTCCGAAACGACCGGCTAACATACCAGCTGGGATTTGGAACACGATGTATCCCCAGAAGAACGAAGACAGGATCGTGTCTTGTATTGCCGAGTTCCAAGTGAACACCTTCAAATAATTAATCAAGTTCATGTTTCATTCATTAGAGTTTAAACGTAATATTAACAAAAATAGATTAATGTTTTGAGACACTGTGGTTAAATAAGGATAAAAAGTGTGTGTCGTCAGCTCCGACTGAAGTTGACTCCTTTAAACGTAAAAAATTAAATGTATAAAATTTTACTCATGTCAGTAGATAACTGAATGCCTAATTACTTCATATTATTTAGTTACATTCTGTATACTCACACTCAGATGTCACGTGTTTCGACAAAAGTTATGTTACTTACGTTCGCTATACACAGATGTCACTACGTTTTATAAGTTCAAATGGTTCATTTTTTCGACGACAGATTACAAGACATTTGAATTTATGAATTTTCTGTGAGTTTATTAAGAAACTCTTTATTAGGTATGTCCATTTGTGCATTTTATTGAAATGAAGTGAATACATGACTGTGTCTCAATTTTATCTTGTTTTTCTCAGACACAACGCTTGAATGATCATATTCAGCAGCATATAGGCTCTACAAAAGCTATAAGCGTGATCGTTAGCCGTATATTATAGCTCCGTTAGTTTATTGGCACGCGATCGAGACGATCAGTTAGATTGAATCGTGCTATGTTGCTATCGACAAATCGCTAAGCCAGACAATCTTTCTTGGCCCCTCGTCGAGTGCTTACGATCTCATCGTCTTTTATATTGTTATGACTCACTATGGAACGTTCTAGAAAAGCGTTGCCATCTGCTAAAATTTGTCGAAAGTACCACCCTAGAATAGAAGTCCCCCACTCTCCGCTTATTGTCAAGGGAAATTAGTCCTTATGCACACAACGTAGAGTTCACATGCAACAGAAATAGCGTTCCCGAACTTTCAATGACCTTGTTTACAAAACGTGTTACTTGTTTATTTACTTGTATTTGTTTGTTGTTTGTTTGTACTAAATTCGAGAAAGATCTAGACGATTGGCAGCGGATATAAATAGGCGAAGTGGCGAGCTAGGGGGACAGTTCGATTCTGCGATTCGAAAGCGAAACTTCGGAACTTACCTGCGACAGTAAACCAGCAACTCATAAGGGAATCATTGACGACTCTTGGCAAGTTTAACGGTTGTATCGGACCTTTCGTTTAGCCCTATTGGAAGTCATCTTGGTTTGTGGCAATAAATAGTTGTTTTCGCCCTTACACGGCAGATTGACCCACCCCACACGTAACAATATTATTAATGTTATTTATTTCATTTACTTGTAATATTATTTTCAGCAGTGTATACTGTTGATTCTAGAATACGATTACACCCGTATTACGCTATAAATAATAGGTATTATTTATGGTCCTGGTCTTGTTATTTCTGCGCCTTGAGCCTGGGTACCGCCGGCCCTATTTTAGGCACTGGATGTGAGTAACCTCTATTTGCAAAAACTAAAGTAGAGGGTAGTACTTTACTAAGTAAACAAGTAAACAAAAACGTACTGGGTGTCCATAGTTGTTTTCCGTAGTCATTGCCACAATAGCTAAACTCATGCTCACTCGGGTAGCAAAGGCCAGGATTGTGGCCAGGAACAAGAGAAATACGACCACGTGCCGCGTTCCGAACGTACTCTCTGAAAATTATACACAATTTCATTCATATAATAGTCCCCTGTCTCTTCTTATACTGTATAGAACATAAATAAAAAAGGTGTTCAAATAGTAAGAAGCATATAGTAAGAAGAGTAGAACACAATCTACGTTCTCGTCGCCCAGTCAGAAGACGAGAACTCTTCAAATACCACCAAGTAGTTCGCCTACGAATTGCTCTCGAACACGAAAATTGGACTCAAGAGCTCTGGAGCAAAGTATTATTCACTAACGAGAATAGAGTCGCCCTAAGACTAGCAGACCGTCTCGGAAACGCTTGTATAGTCCTCGAAATGAGCGTTTATGTCGGACTCTACTAGGTAAGTGTCAATTTTTATGGTTATGGTCTTCAGAGTGGTATAAGTTTTCAGGGCCGCACAGAGGTCATTATCGAGGGTCAGGAATCGGCTAAGCGCTAGGTCGCAGAAATCATGCAGGGCCATTTACCTTTTCTGGGTTTCATTGGTTACGAAGATTTTTGATGAATTTGTTGTTGACTATCTCAATGAGGTCGGTATTCAAAAATTATAGTAGCCAGCTAGTAGCTCGGATATGAATCTCTGAGACAAGCTTAGAATGCGTGTTAAATCTAACCTCAACTCACCAAAAATCCATCGTGAGCTAAGGACTGCCCCAGTTGATACTTGGGAAGAAAGATAAATAAAATCTCATTTAAAGCATGCCTCATCGAAGGAGATTTGATTTGTACTTTGATTTGTTACTTTTTTTATTAAATTTTTTGTTTATTATAACTTTTATTTTTACAAAAATCATCTATCTCTTTTAAATTAACAATAGTTGTTAATGAAGCTTACTAATTGTGACTAATCCACTCAAAATAATTAATAAAATTTAAATAAAAGTTTTTCCAAACATTTTCAAATAAAGTTATATAATATACATTGTTATATCCCTTGTTACTACATTAATTTTGATTGGTTAGACGATTTTTTGTGTCGGTGAGTGTGGTTACAAAGTAGCGGTAGACCATTAAAAATCTACCCAAATGTATTTTTTATTTACTCCTCTCAATGTTTAATATTTAATCTTTGGTTGGTAAGCCACACAAATCAAACAAGAGGAATTTATACCAAAAAAAGGAAATCGCCATTTATTTGAGTGTTTTAATCTAAAATATAAACAATGTTATATCCTCTATAAAAAGCATTTTGGAAAATAAATGAAATGAACCAACGCGTGGTGTGTGATTTATACCGGTTTGTTATGATACGGTTGTGGCTTCCGATAAAACTGTGATATATTTTTTTAATAAGTAGATCACATACAGAGTCCAATAAAAGTAACATCTTGTTAGAAATCCTTACAGGAAACACAACTTTAATTTTGAGTTGCCGTCCCCTTCTAATCCTTTATCCTTTATCCTGCTAATGTCAGTGAAGTTGCGCCACTTATGAGATTGCTTATGTTAATAGGTGACGGTAGCCATATATATGTCATTAAATGGACCATCAGCCTCGTCCATTTCATCTGCGTCCTTAATATTGTAACAAAGAAGGTAACTTTAAAAAAGGCATTTAAATTAATAACATTAGCATTATATTCAAATTTTTCCCGAAACAAAAAAAGGCAAGGTTAGGTAAGTGTAGATATAAATCTCACAATTTAATCTCTGATATTAACATCTCGAGTATACATATCTTCACATAACACAAAATAGGTAAGCGTGTCAATCATTTGTGATAAACTGAAGAGAGATCGATATTCAAGTGCTTGCTTGTGATTGTTTGTTTGCATATTGCATATTGCAAACTAAGAAGACCTTGAAAAAAAAAACTCAGAACAAACACAATTACAATCTTTTACTAAATAAAATTTATGATCTGAGCTGCTGAGAATCTACTATTTTGAAAATCTAAAATACAGTATAATCCGGATATAACAACACCCTCAAGGGGCCGCCGCCCGCCGGGCGAAACTTAGTCGTACTAAGCGGACGACGTGATAATTTAAGCTTGTTTTTTTATTAAATTCTTATTGTAAAACTATATGTATGTACACAGCTACATTATTTTCTCTTTAAATGAAAATGAAAATAATAATAATGCTATTTAAATATGAGGTACGAATGCCTACACAATTTAATCAGAGATACAAAGTACAAGGTATATGTACCAACATCATATTATGCATTTTATTACTGACGTACAAAGTCTGTAATTTGTTTGTTTGTGACCGATTTTTCTTCGATAATAAGAATTTCATAAAGCGCTGTCAACACGAGACATGTCGTCGTTGGCTATGGTAATTTTGCACATAGTATCCATCCGATGGTTCTCCTCACGTGCCGACAGATCTTAATCTGTCTGGCGACAGACAGACAGATTGACAGATCTTATCACAAAAACACCGACTGACTTACGCGCGCTAATCGGAATACGTAGTGAGAAGTGTGAAAGAAGAGACGCGAGGTAGCGTTTTTATATAGATATTGTAAACAAAATTCTGTCCGTCGCTCTAAACGGAAGAATTTTGGTCGAACTTGAGTTGTACTATACGGATATAATTTCACAGTAATATATTATATGAAAACTAACTTGCGTTCGCGTTTTCGTCCTGCGTCTTCGTACGTTGTTGAATAATGCTTAACTTTTTTGTTTGTAAATCGATTGGAATGAAACAAACACTAAATTTTACAGGAAGCTTCAGTAAAAACCGCATTCAAATCCTTTAATCTGTTTCTCAGACCATCATGCACAAACGCAAAGACAAAGAGACATAAATTCTAAAATACAATTTTTTTTACCTCGGTAACATAAATTTTGTTATGTACAATTAAATTTTGGGTTTTTTTCGGTAGTACCGACTCGGTACAAATTGTTTTTTTTTTTTAATATTAAATGTAACAGACACGACTCGTTTACTGATAAACTTATTACGATAATTTTATAAGTACCTATTAAACAATAAAAAACATTTAAACACTTAAAAAGCTTGTTTTTTTTTTTCGAAAAATATTACTAAGCCTAAAAATATTTCTACCAATCAATCTGGGGTTTCTACCAATCATAACTAGGTATAATTGAATTATATGCTTTTTTCTTGTATGTTATATTATACCTAACCCAATCTTATCCAACTTTAGTAATGGCAGCCCATTTTCCTATCCAATCCCTTATCCTTAATCCTATAGTAGTCGACAGCGCACTTGCAACAGCTGTGGCGTTGCTTGTGTTGTAGGCGACGGTAGCACTTGTGAATTGTAAATGAAAGCTTGTATTAAATCAGAGATGGCAGCGCAATTGCACCCTCTTTTATATAATTACCTTAATAATTTTCAAAAAAATCACCAGTTTCAATTTATCTTCCTATCAAATTTTTAAAAATCGGTTCAGTCATTTAACTGCATTAACGTTTCAGACTACATTTACGTCTGCATAACGGTAAATAGAGTTACTTTTGCATTTACAACATTAGTGTAGATTGATCGCACAAATATGTTATAGTAAATAATTTTATTCATTCATTAAGAATTGATGAAATTATTGTTAGTGGTATCCTCTTGAAGCATGCCTGCATTGAAGCTATAATAAATAAATAAATAAATAAATAAATAAAAAAGAAATTTCCACTAATTATAAGAGGAAAAATAGACGTTATTTCATGCAAAATAAAGGTCTTACAATTATCTTGCCAAAGAAGACTAATATTGATTTTGAATCAGTTTGCTCTGTCCGATATAAATCATTGGATCTTTTTCGGTGGCTTTAAAGACCATTGTGATAAACAATTATAAATATTAACTGACCTGGCTTTGGCGCGGGCACCTCCATCTCACTGGCTCCAGACATATCCTCACTAAAATATAGTATACTTTACACAGAGATGTATCGTCCCGAGAGGGGCTCTTATTGGCGAATGATTAAACAATGGACATGTCTCCAAGGCGGTAGAGTGAGGAAGTGAGACTTCGCGATTGTGACCGTGCGCGTGCGCCGCGATCCTTTCATAAAGTTGTACTTGATGCTTCAATCCTTTTCGCGATATCATTCACACTTTTCGTACTACTGAGAGATTATTACGTTGTTTGTGGTAGAAATTTGGTATGAAATTATAAGAATTGCAACACTAGGTTCGCGCGATATCCACATAGCTGACAATATTGTGTGCATAATTATATTTATGCATTATAATACATAATTATAGGGCGCCACTGTGTCACCGTAAAAAATTTGACGGGATAGAATACAATCCGTTGGGACAATACGTGTATAAAAAACAAAACTGAAATTAATCATTTAGAATCTATACAAACTAATAAATAAAAATGCTTTTTACTAAATGTATATATGTATTATTGTATCTATATACTGTACTTATAAGAAAAGAGAAATTTTCAATGTTTTCGTTGTTATTGCTAATCTCCGAAAGGGCTGGCCCGATTTTGACGAGAATTTCACTAGCAGATGGCAGTGGGAACTAACTTAGGCTACTTTTATTTTATAAATAAAATAAAAGTAATAATAATAGTAGTAATCGCATCGAAGCTTGAACCGTAGGGTTCAGTTTAAAATAAAAAGTAATTCCTGTGACACCTGCGAAACTGACCAATCAATGCAAAGAATTGGGGTCTTTTCTTGAGTCGCATTTGATCTATATTTTTATAGATTTAACTAAATTAACATAGTTTGAATTTTGAAATATTTTGAACCTATTTTGATATTTTATATACATATCTAACGGAGAACAACAGAATACAATGATAAACTAGCAACATAAATGAAAAATAAAACGTAACATAATCTATACTAATATAATAAAACTGAAGAGTTTGTTTGTTTGTTTGAAGGTTGAACTCATTAAACTCTGAAACTAGATTTTAATTATTTTAATTATAACCCAAGTATTGAGGAAGGTTATTGGCATGTGCATGCCTTTATAAATTTCAATTAAACGGCGGATGAAACCACGGAACACATTAATATTTAACTCCGTTTTTAAGAAACAGTATCACTGATTTTAATTTTGTAAATGAAGTCGGAACAATTGTTTGGTTCCTTCACAGGTGTGGTTGCTCATAAAATACGTACTTACCTATTTGGTAAGTACGAAATTTAAATGACCTTCTCCAAATCGATCAAATTTTAAAAGGTCTTTGTCTCAGATTGCTTTTGTGTGTATCTATAATGATTTCGGTAACTTTTGAAGGAGTCTTATTTTGAAGGACTTGTGAGTTATTATCATAAACTACAAAATCACTGATACAAATGTAACCTATAACTTTTCCTTCTTAATTCATTTTGAGGCCTCTCGTCTCATTAATATTATAAACTTGTAATAAAATCTCTTTGGCTGTACCTACTATTTGTTGTATCGTAGTGGCACTGCTTTTATACTATTTATAATAAATAAATGTATTAATTACATATATCACATCATTTTCAATTACTCCTTCATGTTATTTATTTATTTTTAATCAGTTTCTTTTTAATTTTGACAAACCTTGGTTCGATAATCAATTCAAAATTTTCGTTGTCACAAAATTTTGTCTCCGTCGCGGACAAAGCCATTCTGCTTTTGCGTGTTGGCTTTCGTTTCGAGTATAATTTATTTTTTTGTATTTTCAATATAAGTATTTATTTCTTGGGTACGCATTTCATCTTATTTGTAATAGTGTTAGTATTTAATTCTGTGTTTCTTTTTATACTAAATTAGGGTTGCTTTCGCCGGCCATTTTGTTAGATTGTGTGAATTACCATATTTCCACAGCACGTTTTATGTTTGATTAAGTTATTTTTAAATTATTGTAAAATTCATAAATTTAATTTGAGTACATTATATCTTTACAACTACTTATTTTCTTATATTATTTGTTCTTGTTTTTGCCTGACCATTTATTGACTAAATTAATAACCTTGTACATTAATTTTTAAAGGACCTTGTATATTATTTTTTTAGTTTCCCACTGGTCAGGCACATCGCTCCATATGAATATGTGCTTAGATATTTCTAAACCATTTTCAGGGATCAAGTCCGGGAATAACAAGTTCAGGATTCTCCGTAACTGATAATTATTGGAGCCTGGAATAACTATATTCGAGCTTTTAACCTGGTGCTTCTGGGATACGTAAACGCTACCAAGTTTTTTTGAGATTGGATTTTCCTACGACACAGGATGAAGTCAAGCCTAGCCAATTCCAGCGGATTTTAACTTTATTGTCGAACTCGTCCAAATTTTCCCGTTTCAGTTAAGTTACTAAGGGAGGTAGCGTTGTATTTTTAACATACTTGTTTATTAATTTTCAATTATCAGCAAAGTGAGCGTCAGCTCACGCACACGCGATGGACTGAAAGGTGACAGCAGGTAAAATAATAACAATAATAATAATAATTTGATAGACTGATTCATTTATTGAATGGAAATAAATAAAAAAATATTAAAAAGAAACGATTTAGTCACAAATTGAATAAATTATATCACATTTCACAAAATTAATCATTCAAATTAGACACTAGTATTTGAAATGATTTTAAAGGTAAAAGTAATTCTACGTTATCTAGATCTATCTACATTTACCACGTAGTTACGTAATTCAAGTTTTAAGGACCCACTACAAGCTACAAAGACTTTATGACTAGTTGGAAGCTTACATCGTCGATATATTATTCGTTAGGGCTATTCTTCGATACTTTTTTTTCTCTTACTGTTTTCGTCTGTTTCTTTGCTTCCGCCTTCTGCAAATAAAAATAATAATATCAGCTTAGTACAAATAGAACACAGGTGCTATTATTGAGTTTCGCTGCATAAAACAGGTGCCTCTTCTTTGCAATCCGTGTTGCTTGTGTCTCTGTCACTATAGCCACGTCAGCCACAGCAGTTAAAAAAAATATTATGTAAAATAAATTAAAATGGTAGTATCCACGTCGTTACGACAAGTACAAAGCTCTACAGCCCAAATTTAATGTAGGCAAATTTTTCACCTGCTGTAATATAGAAAAAAATCTCAATCTCCATAATATGAAAGGAATCTGGCGTTCTGCGGGCAGTGATCTTAGCCAGATTTATAACTTTAATGCATAATCCATCAGACAAATAGATGACTATGTCTGAATAATGGTGTTGCGTTTTACATGTCGTGTGTTTGAAACCCCTTTCTCGATGAGAAAAGAATGTTATTCCATTCTATTGCAATACGCGCTCTCCAGCCTTCGCCATTCTGTTCGCGTGCAGCTGCGTGACAGATTGGCATTACGTAGGCGGTAATGTACTGCTCTGCCCTTTTTGTTTTTCTGTTCGTGATACATGGCTAATGGGTATATCTGCATGTTATAGTCTCCAAAGACAGTCCTCATTATGTTCAAAATGTATAATAATTTCTTTTTACTGAAACTATATTTGATCTAATGCAGTTGAGCTATTCCGTCAAAAGTCAGAAAGGACAGTTCTAGGCCGATGGCCAATCTTCATTAGTTGGAGTGCCACCGCAGGAAGAATATATTTGATCGTTTCAGATTTAACTTATAAATTACTTCAAAATTTTTCTATACAGGTACAATAATGATGAAATTAGCTGAAAAAAGTCAGAAGGAACGCTAAGAGAAAATAGCGCGAGATGAGCAATGCAATGCTGTGGATTGCCCACTCGTGGGATATCCCGTATGTTATTTTTCTATTGCTTCTTTTCGCAACAATACAGAATTTGAGGCTATTTACGTTGATTCTTTTAAAAATAATGCGATTTCTTTTAAATTAATGCCTAATTTTTAACAAATTTGTTCAAAATCGCTCTATGTTGAACGAAGTCACAATTTACCAATGTTTTTAGTGAAAAGCACTTTTAACTATTATATTTAAATAAAATTATCTTTGGAAAGCTATTAAAACTGTTGAATGCAGTTCTAAACGTAATAGTTATACAAGTATGATAATAATTTATGAATAAAATATTTAAAAAAGGAATAATTATTAATTAAACAGTTTTTCTTTAAAAGTTCATTTTTTGATATTTTTACTGAGAAGAAGCTACGTTTTATTTGTATGTACTTTTTTGACTTTTTATTCATTCCGCGTACTTTGTTTCGTTTTTTTAGGAATCGTTTTACAATTTAATACATTGTTATGATGAAATACACTGGCACTGGTCGAATATTGGTTCAAATTCCCGTTCCAATATAACGTTGACTGAATCTTATACTATACCTAATCATAGATATACTACACAGCCAAGTTTAAACATTATTGAAACATTTTTTTAACTTGGAGCGATTTACTTAATAGTCGATTAATCTTTGATAATTCTCACTTTGATATCCTTGATATAATGAAATTGTATATGTTAATGTAATATTGATAAAAGTAATGTCAGTGCTCACCTGGGCTTATTCCAGTGGGTTTCGGTTCGTTCCAATCCTGAATTTTCGCAGACATGAAGAGTAGGTAAAATAAGTTGCCGAAGAAGTAGAAAGCGATTGAAATGAAGAATAATTTTCTCCACTCTGAAGCGATCGTCTGTAAAGAACAAATCATTTTATAATCACACTGCCTTTGCTAATATATGTATTTCTAATAATATTAATTCAAATTTTTTTAGATAATATTTGGATTTGGAATGATTTGTACTTTAATTTTCTATAGGATAATACATTTTCCATCTGGAAGGGGACTGACAATAACAATAATTTTCTAAATAAATCTTTGCAAAATCAAGGTCTGTGATATCATTTTAAGAACAACGACTACTTATTTAATGTTTTCTTCTGTAAGGTGGCGATACTGCACCTGAATGACGGTCGAACTGTTTTACATTTATAATTAACATACAAACTATTTTTGTATGTCATAGTACACATAAAGAGTACGTAAAATAAGTAGAAAGCGATTGAGTTAGCGTATGCAATAAATAAAAACTTTCTATTCTTAAATTGTAAAATAATTATGAGTTCGCGATTGTGAATGATATATAATATACGGCAACGGAAACAAAGTGTCATATTTTGCAACAAGCAAGAAATGTAAAAACGACATAAAAATGCACTATTAAAGCGCACTCTGTAACCACAATTTACATTTGCATTCCCACAAAGTGTATATTTTCCCCGCACTTATGTTGCCGGACATTTTCTATAGTTTAGCTTGAAATTCCTAATTTAAATTCATATTACTCTCGCGTGACCGGCTCATTCATTTGTTACTTTAATTAACTGCATTTAACGAAATTCTTTTAGCTATTTTCATATTCTTTTTGCGAATCCTGAATTTCACTGTTTAACTACTGAACTTATTCTGATGAAATATGATCACAATACTAAATTGATATAGGAAAAGCACATATCGGAAATGAAATTCGGAAATTTAAGTAGCACACTGCGCTTCTCAGTCATTTGGGCAACCCGCTGGCGGCAGTATTTACAGAAGACCGCCCTGAAATAGCAGCATTTTTTGCTGCTGTTTCGGTGAGTGAGTAAGGCATTTCAGAGCCCGTTTCCCTATCCCTTCCTAATTATTTATCCTTACTTCCTACTATTGTCGGCAGCGCACTTGCAGCACCTGTGGCGTTGCTTATGTTACAGGCATCGGTAGCCACCTACCATCAGATGGATCGTCAACCTGTGCGTCGACCTTAATATAAGAAATAAGGAAAATATTGAATCTTTTACCTCACTAGAGGCAAAACTGTAACTACGTAATCAAGCATAATGTAATGCGTTTTAGTAAAAAAATTATTTGTTTTCTTGACATTCGTTAGGTTCAAAGCTTTGTACGAAATTTTTACGACAAACAAAATAAATTATAATGCAATTATTCATTTCAAGGAATCATTGATAATAATATAATAAGATATTTACGTTATTCACTTGATGTCTGGTGGCAACTGTCGCCTATATACACACTAGGCGGAATGCAAGTGCGCTGCTTACCTAAGAATATAAAGGAAAGGGCAGAAAGAAGACAGAGATAGGGGTTATGAACTAACATAACAATAACAAATATGCTGCTACTAGTCATCATCACCGTCATCGTCTACTGCTGGACATAGGCCTCTACCATAATTTCCCAATAGGACCGGCCAGAAGTAGCCTAGATCCACCGTCGAACCGCGCCCTGTATCAGATCGGTTGCAATTTTTCATAAATTTTGCTACGGCAGAAAGGTTCTACTTTATTGCAAAAAGTTGAGTTCAAGTCTCCAATTCGCACACAGCTTCCTCTTTTTCTCATTTTCAACATTCACGTGCCCCTCTTCATGCGATATAGTGATCTCGACTGTTCCCAGTCCATCAGCACAATATCAGGTCTATTCGCTGAAATAGTTCTGGCAGTACTGATGAGCTGGTCCCAGTAGACTTTGCCATAGCCGTTCTCAAGCACTAGCTTCAGACGTGTTTCGATAAGGTATCCTTTCCTGAAGGAAGCTGTATTTTAGAGAGCCTTATTATTATATATCTTTGAAGTGAATTGTTACCTTGTCCTTGACTACGAGCGTAACGCTGATAGGTGCCATGATAGCGAATACGTTTCCGCAAGCGTTTGTGATGCCCATCAGAGTACTCGCGAAGTTAGGTGAAATATCGATGTGTGATATCTGGAAGCAATAAAATTGTATTATTGAATAGGGAGCTACACTCATAGAGTTAAATGCAACTCTAACAATTAACGCACCTAAACACTCCGAGGAAACTTGGTAGTCTAAAGCTCTGGCAATCTTGGAGGAAATGTGTAATATTCATTTACCAATGTGTTGTATTAAGAAGTAGCAGGGTACTCTACGTTTCGCAGTCATTTCTGCAGCCAATCCGGCGACAGTAACCACTCCCTTACAGAAGTGCAACGTGAAGTAACAGCACATGTGCTGTTGTATGTATTTCGGTAAGTGAGTAAGGGATGTCAGAGTCCATTTCCTTATCCCTTCCCAATTTATTATCCTTAATCCTACTATGGTCGGCAGCGTATTAATTACTACAATCTAATTACTGACTTCTTTGTAATATAAAACCCACCAAGAATCCAACGTAATGTGCACCGTTGAGTCCGACCGTTACTGTTAGCATAAAAACGGCAATGCTCAGATGACCAGGTGGCAGATACGATAGTATTAAAAGTGCAACAGCAGAGCCCCAGAAAGCTGAAACATTCACAATTAGAATTTACCTATTTTATATAAATGGTAGTAGAGAGGCTGACGATCCACTTGCTAGTACATGGCTATATTGTGGCTTACTAAAATAACCATGCCAGAGAGAACACAATACGTTGCCAGCCCTGATGAAAGTTCAAGGCCAAAGTAGCTAATAGGCTCTGACATTTGAGGCCATAGGCATACTTAAAAATACCTGACCAGTTCGAATAGTGGTCTTTTCATTTTTAGAAAGAATGATCACTTATTCTCTGAAGGCTTACATCGCAAAAAATATCTTAATCCTAGAAAATTAGAAGTGGACCGTGCACATTCACAGTGGATGACCGTGGTAGAAAATAGTCAATAACTCCGCACACAATAAAGAGGTGCCTGAATGTAATGTAATTTCTGATAGATAATGTGATTTATTAGTCAACATCCAATTATTTTTATAATTTTTAAGATGGAAATCACAATGAAAAAATACATTTTCTAATTATGTACTGCGTGAACTTCATTAATACGCGTGATCAGCTGTTATGCGATTAACTTAAGTGCAGTAGGGTTTTTATTTTTTTATTAAAGATGGGCTTGCTCTTGGCCAGCATCTATCCGTGCAGGAAAGGTGAGGCCGACGATGGAGCGAGCTCATCCATAAGATACAAACGTCGACAGGGAGTTCCAATCCTTAGCAGTGCGCATTATAAAAGATGTTTTAAATCGCTTGAAAATCGGAATTAGAGGGATTTCGACAAGGTGAAGATGGTAACTAAGGCGGTATGATCTCATGCAACTCTCCAAAGTACATCTTTTAGAATACACACAGACAGGCAATTTTACGTCTATGTTCCAGGCTCTGCAGCTTAGTTCTTATTAGCGTACCGTCACCAATGAGCCTCCTAGCTCTGCGATCCACCGAGTCGAGTGCGTCAAGTTGGTATTTTGCTGAGCCATCCCAAAGATGACAACAATACTCCGTGCAAGATTGGAAATCTCTTATATCGTGAAATATAAGAGATCATCGTCATCGTCATCATCATCACACTGTAATTTTCCTTTGTTTTTTTTAAAGTTTATATTAAAACACTAAACAGAAACGTCAAACCCCATAGTATCATATTTTTACTAAACATACAAATAAGTATATACTTTATGTAAAGATCGGTATGTAGCTCGACCACATTCGATGTTATGGAATTACCATCGCCAATTAAAAAGCCATAAAGGTTGCAAGTGCCGACCTTGGAAATAAAGTAAAAAAAATAAGAAGGAGAGGACAACGGGCTCTGGCATCCCTTACTTACTCACCGAAACACAGCAGCACACATATGCTATTATTTGCGGGTGGTCTTCGATAAAAGGGTAGTTACTGTCGTCAGACCGAATGCCCGATTTATGACTGCGAAACTACTTTTATATTTCATTTTTATACAAGATTAATTAACACATTTTTATAGATGTACAGAATAAAGATATAGAGAAAAAATACCTATAGTGTTGAAAATCTTTCTGGTGACTGTCAGCGAAACAATGTTTCTATTGACCAAGAAATCTGCACTCCAACTGCATATTAAGCTCACAATGTACATCGCGGCGTAGGGCAGAGCTGACAGGAGACCATTCTGTTAATTCAATTTAATAATTATTTATAAATTATTTAACTGAAATTAAAATTATTATAACTAAGGACAATATTACAAGCTAATTGTTAAAGCATAAAAAAAGAATGAATACAAAGTTGTTTTAAAAACTGCAGAAAAAGATTTCTGCAGTTTATTTTTAAATTACTTATTAAAACAATTCAAAATTGAAGACCATGCATATAAAAAAAAGTGATGATTGTAAATGAAGTGATGATTGTAGGTTGCACCTATCACTGCTGGTAGAAAAATTGGAAAGAAAGTATATTTATCTCTACCAGTAGGAATAGCTTGATAGCGATGGGTGCACCTGCCGAACAAAAGCGTCAGATCACACCGAAACACGACGTCGTGATACGCAGCCTGCCGCCGAAACCATTTTCGCGTGATCACTGAACTGTGTACTTTTTTGTGTAGTAAATTAGTTCTATATTCTTTTACTACCTTCAAATATGCGCGCAGCGTCTCTCGTTTCGGTGTGAGTTGACGCTAAGCACGTGTTTCATAAGATAAAACCAAAATGGAGTTGTTTGCACCTGTCTAGGGAATAACACTCTAATAGCTTATCACCGAAGGTTGCATTTACTTTTCGCGCTCTCGCTTTAAAATTTTCTGAGACTTATCGAATGCAACAACTTTTGAGAAGTTGCTTTTGAAATCGAAATTCTAAATTAGTTTTCTTTATTTATAACGGTTTGCAACCTGTGCTATTGACATCTACTGATAAAATATCAAATTGGAATTCCTATGTACTTTATGAACACATTAATTTTTTACATAAATAGGTACACATATTTTGTCATTTCATTGCGTTCAAGCTTATTGTAAATATAAGTTGAAAGCTTGGAAAGAGGATCTGATATTGGAGCTGAAGGTAGTGGTCACTATATTGAGAACTTTTATTGTACAACTTGTTTTACGCAAAGGGATTTTACTACTATCTTATTGCATCATAAACTTTTTATACCTCAGTAGGGTAAGGCAATTCCTTTATCTCTTCTAATATCTTAACTTCTACTTATTTTATTTTCTCTGTTACACTTTTATTTGTAAAAATAAGAAACATTTTATGTATTAAAAATTTAATAAGAATGGACTTTCATAAAAGTTGAAGTTTTCTTTATTAAATTCAAATTAATAATTTTTAGTCCCTTTCGTGTAATAGCTAATCTTCAAAAGAAGAGTTTATAACAGCAATTGTTATTAAATAAATGGCTTTAAGTTAGCTTTATTAACTTTCAGTTGTCGACTTACATTCTTGATATCCACTCCGAGAAACTTGTTCATGTACGTAGGTATCTCAGTGAGCAGAGTCCAGTATCCTAAGCTCAGGCCGCAGTGTGCCAAAAGGATGCCCCAAAATGGCAAAGTCGTAAAAATATCTTTCCAGGGCGTTGGCATTTTCTGAAAGTATAATATCGCTTTGAATGACATAGTATTGTTACGACTAACCATGGAACATTCTGGTAAAAGCACTCGTGCCGGTCGAAAATCTCGAAGGTTCCCCATTATCGATAGTAGTCATGCCACTTCCCGGTTAGTGTCAAAGGAAATTGGTCCTTATGTTGTGAAAATTCAAAATTGGTCATAGAGTTCACATTCAACAGAAAGAGCATTCCCGAACTTTCAATGGACTTGTTTACAATCACAGAGTAGAAAAACTCCGTTTTTACAATACTTGTTTATTTCTAGTAAATTCGAAATAGATCGAGACGTTTGGCGGCTTATATAAATGGCGGCAAATTGAGAGTGGCGGGCGGGAGCGACACAGTTCTGCGATAGCATGCGATCTTTCGAAAGCGACTTTTAGGAACTTTTGGAGTTTTAGGTTACCTGTGACAGTAAACCAACGACTCATTAAGGGAATCATTGACGACTTTTGGCAAGTTTAACGGTTTTATCGGACAAGTTTACCCCTTTTGAAAGCAATCTTGGTTTGTGGAAATAAATAGTTCATTTTCGCCCTTACACGGGAGTTTGACTCAGCCCGCACGTAACAGTATATATAGTAAACTCTAAAAGGGGAAATTGCGTTGTGTGAATGATACGTCTGAAGTATTATAAGTATTTTATTTATACTAAAATGAAAGTTACTGCATTAAAGACAGGGTAGATAAATCTGTGTACCACAATCCCAAAATTAGAAACCCGTTTGGTGGCAGTAATCACAATACATTGCGAAATTACAGTTGTATTATTTTGCGTGAGTGGATGCCAGAAACCATTCCCCTATTTCTATGTTAAATGGCCTTTATCCTACCATGATCAACGCTGATAGTTTTCATGGACAACCATAGCTTCCCAACATCAAGATGACCATCAGCCTGCTGTCAAACTGTATCATGAACAATCTTAGATTAGAAAACTCAACAATATCAGTAGTCACATAATAATCAGTGTGACATATCCTTATCATTATCATTCATCATATAATGTTTATAAATATTATAGTCGCGAAGGCTACTGGGTATGTATGTATCATAACTAATAATCCACCTAATAAATAAAAATGAATCGCTAAATGTGTTGCTAACTGCAAAACTCTAGAAGCTGAACCAATTCGTCTTTTTTCAATGTTCGCTTGAAATTGGAGCAAGGTTTTTATGAAGAGAAAAATTGAAAAAATTCTGTCAAAGCTATTGCTATAGTACAACAATTAGTATTACATAATAATGAAGCTGAAGAGTTCTTTAGAACCGGCAGTCTGATTTCAGAAAGCTAAGCGAAAACTAGGAAATAACGCGAGCGGGCGATACCAAGAAGTGGATCCATGATCCAATGCGGCTAGCCGACAAGAACCGACAATTACCGAGAAATAAGTGCATACCTCGGCCAGTACCTATGCTATATTTGCATTCAACGGCATTCCGTTGAATTGCATTCATACCTATGCAATTCAACGGTTTACCCCTGATTAAATAACAAGCCGTTTCGATGAAGTATCCTAATATGGCCGCAGCCATAATTATAAGCCTGCATTGAGTTCGGTTTGTAATAAGCGTCTCGGTATTTTACTCAGACCATTATTTTAAAGTTAAAGTCGGCCTCACCTTTCCTATACGGATAGATGCTGGCAAAGAGCAAACCCATCTTTAATAAAAAAAAGCTTGCATTTTTACTTTGGTTGGACAATCTGATATGATTGGAATTGGAACATATCCACAAAAAATATTACGTAATCGCCACGTGAGGTAACATTGATAAGGTCAAGTGGGAGATTATGTATCTCTTATTTTAATCTATCAATGATATTATCAAATACTTAGAGATATTAGGGAAATGCTAAGTATGTAGGTACACATTTTATTGAAATATAAACAACCCACAAAATGATAACATGTTGGGGGAGTTCACGGAATAGTGTATTCTTCATTAATTACTCAGCAAGTCTTTTAAATGTCGTTTAAATACTTTTTTAATAATAATTTAATCATTTTATAATTAAAAATAATAATAATAATTAACATTAATATTAATTTCCACGAGAAAATCACTAGCGATTATTTAGACTCGCAAAACTACTTAGGATTTATCAATCCTGAGAAAATAATGATCATTGGTTTTATTTTGCAGCAACTATCAGTAAACGGAGAGTATTATTTTATCAGACCATCTGACTAATTTTTAATAACACAAAAATCGACATTTTTAATTTGAATTGTTTATGTACTTATACATAGGTTATAATAATATGCAAATGTGAAAATTTTGATATTATCTGGATTTTTATTACTCAATCATTGAACATTTATTTGTAAGAATCATGTCACCTGTGATACGAGTACAAAGAAGGTTTTACTTTTTTTGGTAAATGTTGGCAATCTTCTGACGAATATTTTGGTTTATGAACACAAGCAAATCTAGTGAAGAAAAAAGATAAGGGACAGTGTGGGGAATAAGAGGCTCGACCCAGGTGCACTTAACAGCACAAGTGCTGCTATTTCACAGTGGGGTAATTACATCCGCCCAATTGGCAGCTCAGCTTATGACTCAGTGCGCACTGCCACTATACTAATTACTTATTTCGTTAAGCAGATGGAGCTGCGGAATATGTATTTTTAAAATAACGCCCATTAAGGTTAACCGGCGGTACTACCTTACTGCTGTCAGTGGAGCCAGCATTCGTCTCAATATACTTTCGTTCTTCTTTGGATATCCATCTGCTTTCACTCGGCGTTGAAGCTCCTAGAACAATCCACAGCGCAGACCAGATGAGGCAGGTAATGCCAGCAACGTAGAATACCGACGGCCAACCCCAACGACTTGCAGATAGCAAGCCTGCTGTCATCATCTCGATTATTGTTCCCATTTGACTACCTGTAATAAAAACAAAATTCACGTAACAAATATAATTCGGTCAATAAAATAATTCGGTCCTATAAACAGCGCGATGCGCCACCTTCCGTATGGATGGCGAACTAGCTCAAGTGCAACCACAGCGTTTTGAACTGCGCCATCCACAGGAAGATCGACGAACTAACAAGAAGGTTAACAAGAAGGTAAACGAAGGAATACACCAGCATGATAGCAGCGGCGAGGCTTGCGGGGAAGCGGGGGGATGCACATGTGTAGTTTATTCATAGAAAAATAATTAAATAACTAAAGATGAGTTTATTTGAAGAGATAGCGGGGGAACGCGTTAGGAGAATGGCGATTGGTTGATAGAAAATTGCAGAAACGACCTCTAAGGTCGACTAGCGGGAAGTGGTCGAAGCTGGTCACGTGCGCCAATTATTCTAGAAGGTTCGTGAGAAGGGAAATTAATGTCTTTCGGCGCCCGAAGCTCTAGGAATTCACCAGGCAATCCGCAACACGTTTTTCATACTTAGCCCGTTTAGCGATACGCTCAACTCGTGGTCTAATTAATGTATTTTTATGGCATTAGTACTCCTAAATTAGTACAGAACCCAAGTCGTTTTTTTACCGTTAGTGCCTAAAGCGTGGAGGACAAGGGCCACCTACATCCGCCGACATAGGATATCCTGTGATCCACCTATCGACGTGCGTCGGACAACTCTTCGTCGCCAAAACATCCACATGAGTCTACACGATTATGACATTCAGAGAAAAAGTCGATGTGTTTCTCGGTTTTCTTGTCATTGAAGTTAACGAAGTGTATAAGTAGTTTATTACCTTTTTTTTAATGTTATGTCGACAGACAGGCTGACGGTCCACTTGATGGTAGGTGGCTACCGTCGCCTATAACACAAGCAACGCCAAAACTGCTGCAAGTGCGCTGCCGACTACAGTAGGATTAAGGATAAGGGATTAGGAGGGGATAAGGAAATGGGCTCTGGCATCCCTTACTCCTTATATTTTGTATTTTTTAAAGACGTTGAATTAAATTTTGATTCTAAGTGCTTTGACAAATATCAGCGCCTGCGGCGCAATCTTAAGTGTTTTCTTATATAACCTTCTCTTTCAATAAAAACACAATGTATCTAATATATTATATTAAATTAGATTGTTGAGTGCGATTGCCAAGTCAATTTATTTATTTAAAACATACAAGATTTTTAATATTGATATGTTCAGTATAAGATGTTGTTAGGTGAGCTAATTTCGTAATAACTCAAGACAGAAGGTTACTTAAGCAGGGACTGAATAAATTAACCGACTTTGCATAACATGGATCTCACAACTTTTCGCGGTAGAAGAAGTAGAACTGAGTTGCGAGACTTGGTTTTTTTTACAAGTTATGTTTTTGATGGCATTGCTGTTGACTATTTAAGGAATGGCTACTGATTTAATTTTCCCAGGCGGGCAGCAAGAGGGCTCATTTAAGTATTAATTACTGTATAAAAGGAATATTAAAAAAGTCTCATAAAACGACATTACTCTTTAATGAAAACATTTTCGAAACATGTTGGATATTCCAATTCGTTGAATAAATAGTTCAAAGTGAGTACTTAATTTTCCACGAGCTAGGAACGCCTCTACACAAAGCAAGCAAAACATTCCAATTGGATTTACAACCGCAACGTTTTGGAAATTTACTTAGCGATTGCTCTTTGAAAAGTGGAGTGTGGAATCGAATCGGACGGAAACAAGACGGAATGTTGCTCTGAGGTATTTTTGTACACATCTAAAACAGTTTATTTAAACTTTATATTTTAACTTCGGTGTTGGGTAACCGAAGCGCGGTGTTTTCGCATCAAGAGTTTCAACTTGGAAACACGCTTTTTGTAAATCGGAAACAGCGTCGTTACAAAAATTTTTCACGACGGCATCTAGTACGTTTTTGGAAAGTTTTGGAAGCGATTCAGTTTAGGGGACGAGAATAGCACAAGGTCATTTTTAATTATGCTTGAGAGCTCTTTCTTACTGGATTGTGCTTTGAATTAAAATTGCGTTTTCATATTGTTTACAACTTATGAGTTCCGACTTGAATTTCAAGAATTCCGACTGAATATTTGTACATCTACATAAACTTTTACAAGTACATATTTATGGTTGTATTAAATCAAATTAATCTATTCTTGACATGTTCGCAAAGTTGTTCCTACGATGAAGAAATCAATAAGATACCTCCGTAGTTCTCTTTATTGTGATCAAAAACAATTCATGTCCACACATTATGCCAGATGGATCGTTTGTTACACTGTAGAAACTTTAGTACCGTATACGTTTTCAATAATTAAAAAAAAAAAAAATATTTCATAGAACCTGGAGCTAGGAACTAGGAACGGGTTAATTTTTATTCTTCAGTTTGTATTATGGATGACACTATTTCTTTTTTAATTTGTAAATATTTCTAATTTATTTCTGCTGATTTTTTCTTCAAATACTGCTTAAAAATATACCTACTTCACATTTCTGTACATTAAATAAAAAAAAAAACTATTTGTACACTTTGTATATGTAACTGAGTTGTCTGTTTGTGCGTTTGTGCACGCTTGAACCGATTTAAATACGGTTTCCGCTGATGTATTGTAGCAAGCTTCCCGTAACATTTAGTGTTAGTTTCATTCCAATCGATTCACAAACAAAAAAGTTTTGCGCTATAACGAATATCACGCGTAGGAAGTCGCGGGTTCAACTAGTATTAATAAATATTTCTTTTAATGATATGCACAAGTAAGAAAATACGCCGTCAACCGGCGTTTATAACATAATAAAAAAACTTACCAGCGTATACAAAAGTGCCCATACGACTTCGTTCACTTACTGGGGCCCAATGACCTAGTAAGCCATGAACGCTGGGGAAAATGAATCCTTGACCGAGGCCCATGAGGATACGACAGGCGCACACTGCATACCAGTCACCCTGTCAACAATTATCATTTTTAATCAAGGAGCAAAGGTTTTTTCTTTCGCGGTGAGGAAACGTTTTTTATATTATATTTTGCTCGAGAGATGTTTAAAACTCAGTTTGTACAAGATAATTTAAGTTTTGTCATCATTTAGTCATTTAGTTTATAAGCACATCCTAATGAAAGCTATGTAAAAATTGATTTCACCAAAAGTCTAACGGACATACTAACCAATAGGTATTTTATCTTGAACAATACAGACAGCAATTTTTTTTCGCATCTCTACTCGAATCAGACTTAAGTTAAAAGAAACCTTATGGGAATTTCATTAGAATTCATATTTGAACATGCGTTTTTGTAGTTAAAGAAACGTGAAAGATAGGCTTGGATATTTTTGATAGGAAGGTTTCTTTGAGATAAATTGATGTAATTTGTTTTAAGCGCCCGCAGGTTAACAGAGGAATGTCTGGGTTCCGCACTCGCTTAGACTACCATATATCTAAATATTTTGGTGGCCTTTTCAATAATGGTATGGTAACTATGACATAATGTAGAAATGTGTTGATTCCACTGTCCACATTTCAGATTGTTAATAAATAACAACGTAGGTATATTGTGCCTCAGTGAGTGAGTAAGGGATGCCAGAGTTCATTTCCCTATCCTTGTAGCGTATTTGTCTATCCTATCGAAGTCGGCAGATCACACGTGTCAATAACCGACGGTAGCCGTCTACCATCAAATTGATCGTCAGCCTGTCAGATGGCCTATGTTATATAAAAAAACATGAAATTATGTTTGTAAAATGAGCTCAGGTAAACATCATCACAAAATAATTGAACGTTTGCATATCGGCCTTTAGCATATTTTGTGCAATTGAAAACAAACAAGCAATTTGTGGGTTGATCAATTCAATTAATTTGTTAATAACACCAAAATCAGTACCTCTTTTATTTTCAAATACACTAGAATACGTTCTGGCTTTCATATGATTTCGACATAATAAGTTATTGAATATTGAAAATTAATTGATTAAAATGAACTATTCAAAAGTGCTCATTTATTACTGGGACTTGACATGTTACCGAAGTTGTTACTTCTGCACCAATAAAATAATTTTTATTGAAAATTGGTGATATTCTGTTAAAAGAATGGTTTGCAACGATGAAAAACCCTAAAGCGATTATTACTAAAATTATCATTTTCCAAAAATTTTATTGACTTCCATCGACAGTTTCATAGATCTGACAATCCTACGTCCGATCGAATGTAGCCTACTACGTAGTATACTACCAATAAGGTATTTAAAAATTATTATTAATTCAATGTGGAGATATAGTTCCTTATTATTATTCTACAATAATACCTATTAATGTTTACCTACTTACTTAATGAAGATTATGAGAAAATATTTCTCACTTTTCCTGACACCAGTGTGCTGAAGTTGTGGGGTGGAAAGACAAATTATAAAACCTAAGTCTTACTATATTTTATCGTCATCATCTCAGCCGTAGGATGTCAACTGCTGGACATAGGCCGCCTGTTTACGCACGAATTGTAGTAGTACAGTTCAAATATAAATATTATACAAAATTACCTAAATGATAATAATATTATGCCGCGGTGTGTAGAAAAAAGGTAATATCGCTGCGCTGCAAGAGCAAGATCCGAAGTGTGTGATTTATATTTTATTTAATCAATATTGTATCTGGCCACCTAACGACAACGATCGCATCAGATCAAACTTTCAAATACGAGCCCTAACACCGCCTAACTGGTCAGAAGCATAAGCGGGCCTCATCAGGTCATATTAATCTTTAGGTACTATACTTACTATATTTAATACTTACGTAATCGGCGGCCAAAGGCACAATTAGGTTGACGATGCCGTTGCTTACCATGGCACCGAGTACGAAGTACTTTCCTCCGAAACGACCGGCCAACAAACCAGCTGGGATTTGGAACACGATGTATCCCCAGAAGAACGAGGACAGGATCGTGTCTTGTATTGCCGAGTTCCAAGTGAACACCTTCAAATAATTAATCAAGTTCGCGTTTCATTTATTAGAGTTCAAACGTAATATTAACAAAAATAGATTAATGTTTTGAGACACTGTGGTTAAATAAGGATAAAAAGTGTGTGTCATCAGCTCCGACTGAAGTTGACTCCTTTAAACTTAAAAAATTAAATTTTACTCGTGTCAGTAGATAACTGAGTGCCAAATTACTTTATATTATTTATTTACATTCTGTATACTCAGATGTCACGTGTTCCGACAAAAGTTATTTCGCTATACACGATGTCACTACGTTTTATAAGTTCAAATATGTAATTTTTCGACGACAGATTTTTCTTTTATTAGCCCATAGAATAGAATTAGGGAACATAAATACACAGCTGTCGCACAAATGTCAAAGTCAAGCTCAACTCATAAAATTTCCATACGGAGGGCCTTATATGAAAATCGATTCTTATGGAGTAAATTCCGAAAAGATAAATATGGAAAGCAAATATTTTAAATGTAAACATGAAGAAATTTTTAATAATAATAATAATAATAATAATAATAATAATATTTATTCAGCCTAAAACTTATTCTTTCGCCCTTCGCAAAGTATTATCAACTAGCTGAACCCACAACTTCGTACGCGTGGTATTCGGTATCGCGCGTTACTTTTTTGTTTTTAAACCGCAAATGACCATTGCGTCAGTGAATATTAGTGAATGATTTTGCAGTATTTTATTTTTATTTTCTCTGCAATGGAATAGGCTTAGTTTGTAACTAGCAATATTGTAACAGGTTTCCAGTGCATCGAGGTACCTGTATGGTGTATAATATAATAACTATATACTAGTCAAAACAAAATATGGGTAACTAAGTATATTTAATGTAACATAAAAACAATAGAATTAACAATTTTTATTTAGGTAACAGTAAAACAATGTTCTTTCTTACAATTGAGGCTAATGATCTCTTCCCAGGCAGTTTTTATTGCATTAATCAGCAGCTGCTAGTTGTCAATCTCTTATTCACTCACTTACCTTTCCTTTCAATTGACCCCACATATGCTCTATCGGATTTGAGTCCGAACTGTTCGCTAGCCACGGCAATAATAGTTTAGGGAAAGAGTTTATATGAAACCTGGAGACATTTTTTTTTTCAAGTTTATATTTACATTTAATTACAGTATACCTATATGTGCCATTTTGTTCGATGGCTTTTTGTCAACTTGTAGGTGCGCTGATGATCCCGTTACTGTAAAAATTTTAGGACTTCTGATAAAAAAAACGTGACAAGTAGTTTTGGCAGTCTTCTCTTGATGTCAACCTGACACTGCCTAAAATTCTGTAAAGACCGAAACAGGTGGAAATCTGAAGGTACAAGGTCAGAGCCAAACTCTCTTAATTTTTGCTGAGTGGCTAAAGATGTGTGTTAAATAAAATACGTATAAATTGTAAGTTAACTAGTGGCCCCTATTTTGTTTCGATTAGTATAATAATTGCGTTTATGAATTAGGTGACGTTTACTCGAAAATATTTGCTAAAATTCACAATTATGCAATACAAAAATGACACTAAATACAGATTAACCGTAAACTTTACTTAAATATTTACTTTACGAGTTTTCTTCATTGCGAATTCCTTGATTACCTTTTCATACGACAGGAGCCTTGCTATGTTGCTATCGATAAAATCTCTAAGCCAGACAATCTTCCCTGCCCCTCGTCGATCTCATCGTCTTTTATATTATAAATGTTATTTATTTCATTTACTTGTAATAAGAATATTATTATGAACAGTGTATACTTTTGATTCTAGGACACGACTACACTCGTATTACGCTATAAATAATAGGTATTATTTATGGTCCTGGTCTTGGTGGGCACTGGATGTGAGTAACCTCCATTTGCAAAAACTAAAGTGTATTGTACGTACTGGGTGTCCATAGTTGTTTTCCGTAGTCATTGCCACAATAGCCAAACTCATGCTCACTCGTGTAGCATAGCCCACGGTCGTGGCCAAGAACAAGAGGAATACGACCGCGTGTCGCGTACCGAACGTACTCTCTGAAAATTATACACAATTTCATTCCTGTGTCTCCTTTTATACTGCAAGTACACTTACATGGACATTAATTAAAAGAGTGTTCAAAAAAGTCTTAATACCTTTTTGTAGGGGCAGGACACACAGAGTTTCGCAGTCCTGTGAGACTACCGTGAATAACAACTTGTGTGCTTTTGTATTTTGGTGAATGAGTAAGGAATGCCAGAGTCAGCATCTGTGGCGTAGCTTTGTGATAATTGGCGACGGTAGCCACTTATCATCGAAAATTTTCGACCAATGCGTGTTGCCAGTGATGACATATGGCGCTGAAACATGGTCTCTAAAGTCCGGGTAAGAAAAGATTCGTCACCTGAAATTCGACATTTGCTTGCACCGGGACAATTATCAGTCATGTCAAATTTGACGAGCCCGTTGGATGAGTGGTTAGGGTGCTTGCCTTAACGCTCTGTTCTAGGGTGCCCGGGTTCGATTCCCGGCTGTGTCGGGAAATCAACTTTTCAAATTTGGCTCTGGTCTGGATTTGGAACGCAGTGTGCCCGCGTTTCGCAGTCATTTGGGCAGCCCGTCTGGTGGCATTAACCAATCCATTACAGAAGACCAGCGTGAAATAACAGCACGTGTGCTGTTGTGTTTCGGTGAGTGAGTAAGGGATGCCAGAGCCCATTTCCCTATCTACTCCTTATCCCTTATCCTTAACCCTACTGCAGTCGGCAGCGCACTTGCAGCAGCTTAGGCATTGCTTGTGTTATAGGCGACGGTAGCCACCTACCCTCAAGTGGACCGTCAGCCTGTCTGCCGACCTTAACATAAAAAAAAATTAATTTCAAAGGTCTGTCAGTTGTCTGTTTAGTCCTTTAGTTTCAAAAGGTACTAAGAGTCTACGACTTGATAAAGGAATTAATTTGAAAACTGACGAAGGTTTTCGTACCCCGATTGTACAATCAGCCTCGTCATTTTTGCCCTTCCCCGATTTTGCTTTTATATAGGTGTTTTCATCTGCGCCTTCATTTTATAAACATACTTTTTTATAATACTAATTTCATTGTACTGTTATAAAAAGAAGTAACTTTAAACAGGAAACAAAAAAAGTAAGGTTAAGTGAAGATATAAATCTCACAATTTAATTTCTGATATTAACATCTCGAGTGCACTTATCTTCAGATAACACAAAATAGGTAAGCGTGTCAATCATTTGTGATAACTTGAAGAGAGATCGATATTCAAGTGCTTGCTAGTGGTTGTTTGTTTGTTTGTACATTTTGATAATGACCTTGAAACTCAGAACACTTTGAAAAAAAAAACCTCAGAACAAATACAATTACAATCTTTTACTAAATAAAATTTATTATCCGAGCTGCTGAGAAACCCCTATTTTGAAAATCTAAAATACAGAATAATCCGGATCCGGACGACGGGAAATATATGTACATACATAGCTAAATTATTTTCTATTTAAATGAAAAAAAATATCAAAAAATAATAATGCTACTTAAATATATTAAATATAAAATGCTTAAGTATACTTGGCTACTTAAGTAATGTACTAATACTTACACAATTTAATCAGAGATACAAAATACAAGATACAAGATACCAACATCATTGCATTTTATTACTGACGTACAAAGTCTGTAATTTGTTTGTTTGTGACCGATTTTTCTTCGATAATAAGAATTTCATAAAGCGCTGTGAACATGTCGTCGTTGGCTATGGTAATTTTGCACATAGTATCCATCCGATGGTTCTCCTCACGTGGCGACAGATCTTAATCTGTCTGGCAACAGACAGACAGATTGACAGATCTTATCACAAAAACACTGATTGACTTACGCGCGCTAATCAAAATAAGTAGTGAGAAGGGTGAAAGAAGAGACGCGGGGTAATGTTTTTATAAAGGTATTGTAAACAAAATTCTGTCCGTCGCTCTAAACGGAAGATTTTTTGACGAAATTGAGTTTCTTTTTCTCTTTATTTAGGAAACAAACAGTCTTTATACATTTTCCTTTTAATATGTAAATAAATACTAAGAGATTTAGAAGATTTAGGATTTAGAATGTTGAACAAAAATACAGATAGTACTGTAATTAAATTCCACTTACTAAATAAACATTTTAATTATTAAATTAATAAAATACATTGTACCATGATAAATATTCAAGAAGCTATTGAAAGCTTATTTCGTAGTTTAATTCTATAATTAGACAAATTGCTACAAAAAACATTATTGTATCTGTCAACGTAAAAGCTGACATAAAATCTAAACTTTAAAAGCTATAATTTCATAGTAGTAGTATATATGAAACCTAACTTGCGTTCGCATATTCGTCGTTAAAACGCCTAGTCGTTATATCCGGCTTCTTCAGTATATAATTTAATATTTTTAAAATCATTAGTCCTACTAATTCTACTAATATTATAAAGTGAGATTGTTTGTTACGCTTTTACGCCTTAACTGCTCAACCGATCGTCATGAAATTTTGCATAAACGTTGTCAGTGGTACAGAAAAGAATAATAGGATACTTGATTCAGAAAGAAAGTACTGTTTCCGAAGAACGTGTAAGAAGTGTAGTTTATTGTAATCGAGTATAAAGAATTACTGTAACTTGTTTTGGTACAATACTGTCCTCGTTGGATAGGATTGTTAATTGTTTCGTTTATTTATAAAGCAACGTATGTTAAAGTATGCGGAATGTATAGTTACCCAAATTCGACTCTGGCTTTCAAGTTTCTGCTGTAATGCATTCACGTGCAAGAACTCGTTAATGTAACTCAGCAGGGTTTGCTTAAAAAAAATTTTAAGTACACCGCCTTACAGTAACCATCACCTTACAGAATACCACCGTGAAATAACAGCATATACGAGCTGTTGTGTTTCGATGAGTGAGTAAGGGATGCCAGAGCCCATTTCCTTATCCCTTCCTAATCCCTTATCCTTAATCCCACTGTAGCCGGCAGCGCACTTACAGCAGCTGTGGCATTGCTTGTGTTAAGCCATACATAGGTAATTTTGTCAATTTCTTATTTTATATATTATACTGGCTAAGCGTGGTGTTTCGAATAACGCGTAACTTTTTTGTTTATAAATCGAATGGAATGAAACAAATACTAAATACAGGAAGTAAAATTTTTCGCGTAAAAGTATTCCATCGTATTATAAGTTACAGGGTCAAATTCTTCAATCTCAATGAGAGACTTGGGTGTTTATCATGTTACAATTTGTATTTCAGTTTACATATAGACTAGATTATTTCAAGTGCAACCAAGGCGTTGGGGTTTGTAATACGGAATGCTACCTTGTTTACTAGGGCTAAAACCTTGAAAATTTTATATTGTGCTTTTGTACGAAGTAAACTGGAATATGCATCGCAGATTTGGAATCCCTGTTATCAAATACATATTGATAGACTTGAGAGGGTTCAGAGGAGGTTTGTCGAATTCCTATGTTACAGATTGTATCAACCTTATAACCCTGTTGACTATCGTGATATCTGTAGGCGTCATCATTTGTCACCCCTTAATTTACGCCGTGAAATATCTGAATGGTCGTGTGGACTGCTCTGATATTCAATGTACCAACTATATCTGTTAGGTCATTTAACCCAATCTCAATTCCATTTGCTTCTTCCAATTATAACAACATGTTTAGGGCTAGCAGGAACCTAAACATGTTGTTCAGCAGGCTCGCTAATCGGCTGAAGCTAAACGTAAATTGACAGCTATACTGTTTTGCTGAACGGTTCTTCCTTTTATTAATATTTAATCTTATTTTTGTTATTTAAATATAGATAAATTAGTTTATTATTCTTTGTTCTTGTTCTTGATTTCAGTTGTTCATTGTTTAATTTTCATTTTCATGTCCTTTTTTTTTGTAAAGAATTTGCGTGTTCCTGTGCGTGTAATATCGATCGTCTCAATTTCTAGTTTTTAGTTTATCTGTGTATGCCTTAAAATTGCCTTGTGTTACCTATGCCTATTATAAACTTTTCTTTGTTTGTGCTGTTGATGTACCTTTTAGAAAATAAATAAATAAATACATTAAGCTGTTTCTGAGATTTTCATGCAAAAACGCACAGACTAGACAAATTCTAAACAACTATTTTTCCGACCTCGGTAATATACAATTAAATACAATTAATGTTGTTATGTACAATTGAATTTTGTATTTTGTGAGTACAAATTTTTTTTTTTAAATATGTAATATAACAGACACGGCTCGTTTACGATTTTATTACGATAAACTGAATGAACACTAAAAACTCATTTAAACATTTAAGAAGTTTGGAAAATGTTTTTAAGCCTAAATATATATATTTAAAAGTACCAAAATTTATTAGTCACTGAGGTTTCTACCAATCACAACTATGTATAATTGAATTATATGTTTTTTATTGTATATTATACCTAACCCAATCTTATCTAAACTTTAGTAATGGCAGCCCATTTTCCTATCCAATCCCTTATCCTTAATCCTATTGTAGTCGGCAGTGCACTTGCAGCAGCTGTGGCGTTGCTTGTGACAAGTAGACCGTCAGCCTGTCTGCCGATTTAAACGTAATAAAAAGAGAAAATACTGCGTTTGGCAATATCAATCTGGCCAATCTGGCGACAGTAACCATTCCCTTGCCATAGCACTTGTGAATGAAGGCTCATATTAAATCAGAGATGGCAGCGCAATTGAACCCTCTTTTATATAATTACCGAAATAATTTTCAAAAAAATCACCAGGTTTCAATTTATCTCCGTATAAAACTTCATCAAAATCGGTTCAGTTATTTAACTGCAGACAAAAGAGTTACTTTTGCATTTACAATATTAGTGTAGATTGATCACACTGATATTTTATAGTAAATGATTTTATTCATTTATTAATCTATATAAATAAAAATGGATCTTCGAAATGTATGTACGCCCATAACTTTCGAACGGGTAGACCGATTTTAATTCGGTTTTGATTAATGGAAAGAGTGATAAACGTGGAATGTTTGTGTATATAAAAATTGCATCACGGGCGAAGCCGGGGGCGGGCCGCTAATAATTGATAAAGTCATTGTTAGTGGTAAATATGTATATCTTCTCGAAGCATGCCCTCATTGAAGCCATTTCTACTAATTATATGAAGAAAAACAGACTATTTTATACGAAATAAAGGTCTTACGTTAATTATCTTGCCAACGAAGACTAATATTGATTTTGAATCAGTTTGCTCTGTCCGATATAAATCATTGGATCTTTTTCGGTGGCTTTAAAGACCGAAAAAGCTCTGGCTATATTAACTGACCTGGGTTTGGCGCGGGCACCTCCATCTCACTGGCTCCAGACATATCCTCACTAAAATATAGTATAGTTTACACAGAGATGTATCGTCCCGAGAGGGGCTCCTATTGGTGAATGATTAAACAATGGATATGTCTCCAAGGCGGTAGAGTGAGGAAGTGAGACTCAGTCGCGACTGTGGCCGTGCGCGCGCGCCGCGATCCATTTATAAAGTAAGTTGTACTTGATTCTTCAATCCTTTTCGCGTTATCATTCACACTTTTCCTACTACTGAGCGATTATTACGTTGTTTATGGTAGAAATTTAGATCCCTCATGAAAAAAACATGATTCTTTTTGACTTCACAAAGAGATAAAAGAAATTGCAGGTTTCCATAAGAAACGTCAACAAACGTTCTTGACTAACAGTGACGGCAGGGTGGTACTTGATCTAGAATAGCAAAAGAAGTTTTGGGTGGAATATGTATCGCAGCTCTTTGATGATGTAGATAGACCGGTTGCTGTTAATTTCAATGCACAAATGGAAGGTCCAAGTATTCTGAAACCAGAATTTCTTGATGTTTTGCGGCGTTTTAAGATTGGGAAGGCTCCAGGACCGGATAATCTTCATGTGAATGTACTAAAACTTATAGAGCCAGATAATATACAGGTTGTGGTGGATCTTTTTAACATCATATACGATACTGGTGACATACTTGAAGACTGGTTGAAGTCTGTTTTCATTACCTTGCCCAAAAAGAGCAATGCAAAAAGATGCCAAGACTATCGTACAATTAGCCTGATGAGCCATATCTTAAAAAAATTTTTGGTTAAATGCGATGACCGCCTCGGAGATAATCAGTTTGGATTTAGTGTGGGTATGGGTACTATAGAGACTTAATTTGCTCTTAATGTGTTAGTTCAGAAATGTAGAGATCTGAAGCAAGATGTATTCCTTTGTTTCATAGACTATGAAAAAGCATTCGACCGTGTTCTGCATGATCTCCTAGACCACCTTGAAAAAATCGGTATAAATACAAAAGATGCCAGAATAATTAAGAGTATCTACTTGAATCAAACCGCGACTGTAAGAATTGGAGACGAAGAGACTAGTCCGGTAAGAATCCTACCTTGGGGTGCTTTTTATCCCCTCTGCTATTTAACTTGTACACAGAAATGATTAACCAGGAGATGTAAGAGACGGAATAGTCGTCAATGGCGAGGTCATCAATAACTTACGCTGACGATACGGTTCTTATTGCATCAACCCAAGTAGGACTGAAACACATCGGCTATAGAGTCTATGTGTGTAGTAGAAAACTGGACTTAACATGAATGAGTCCAAGACCAAGTACATGGTGATGCTAATGAACAGCCAACCCAGATTGCAATATCTGTCGATAACAACAACTTAGAGAGAGTAAATAAATATAAATACCTAGGATCGTGGATGACACAAATATGGGAAAGCGATACCGAAATTCGCACGCGTATTGAAATTGCCCGATCTTCTTTTCTTACGATGAAGAAAGTACTTGGTCCACAACTCTCTCTCAAACTCCGTACTAGACTTTTGCAATGTTATATTTGGCCAGTCATCCTTTACGGTTGCGAAGCCTTAGTGAAGGAAGACCTCCGGAAAAGAATAGAAGCTTTCGAAATGTGGGCATATCATCGTATGCTCCGCATGAAGTGGACAGAGAAGTCTCAAATGAGGAGGTTTTAAAACGAATGGCCAAAAATACAGAATTGGTTCGCATCATTAAGCAGAGAAAAGTCGCGTACTTGGGCCATATATTGCGACATGAGAGATACCGGCTGCTACATACAATAATGATGGGAAAGATAGAAGGAAAACATAAAGTTGGAATAAGAAAGTTGTCATGGTTACGTAAGATCAGAGAGTGGACCGATATTAAAACCTTGGCAATTGTTAGGACTTGCGAAAGACAAGGAAAGAATTAATAAATTTATTGCCGACCTTCAGTAATGGAGAGGCACATAAAGAAGAAGAAAGTAGAAATTTGGTATGAAATTATAAGAATTGCAACACTACTTGTAATGTTCGCGCAATATCCACATAGCTAACAATATCGTGTGCACAATTATATTAGTTACTATTATTACTATTATTTCTGGTATATTTAATACTTTAAAGATATTAATAACTGTTGTATTAGTTATATTAACATTATAATATCACAGTATAATTAAAATAATACCTAGTTAACAAATTGGTCATTCAATTGCTACCGGCTTTCAAATAGCCGGTAGCCTTCAGGGTGTAAAATAAAAATTCTAAAAGGTTTAACGTTTCGAAGATAAACTAAAACAATTTCTAAATATCGCATCGTCGAGAGCGATATCGTCAACAGTAGTGCTGAAAATAATAGAAACAGTAGCACCAGGGCTTCCGTAGAGTAAACCCGTAGGCACGCGAATTGGATCTAGGACCATCCTCTTTCAACATTCAAAATTAGATTAACTTTTCTGCGGAAAGAATTTTCCTTTTAGCTATTGTTTGTGAGGGTCCCTTTTTATCTTTATTTACACATCTCAGTGCCCCTGAATGTGTGTGAAATCGTCAAGTATTTCCAAGTGGTCTCATTTAAGTCACAAAGGAATCTTCGTGTTGTTATGCTAAGATAACTCCATCTCCATTTTAAAAGCAAATCTTTTACATTTCTCGCGTCAAAAAGCTAGGACTGTTATTTTATGACACACAAGTTTGGGAGAACTATTATTTTATTTTTCATTAAAGATGGGTTTGCTCTTGGCCAGCATCGATCGAGCTGAATGATCGAGCGAAATTGGGAGTAAATTTTATAATCTGTATAAATATTATCTCAGCGGAAGAGAAATTTTCACCTTTTAATAAAATTTAACCAAAACTCATAAATAAAAGTAAATAATATGTAAACCAGGTTCTATTCTAGTTATATTTCAACGAGATGGCAGAATTTATAGACTTAAAATTGATATGTTTTGTCTTAGAAATTCCTTTATTTTTTTTATAGGTCGGCAGACAGGCTGACAGTCCACTTGATGGTAGGTGGCTACCGTCGCCCATAACACAAGCAACGCCACAGGTGCTGCAAGTGCGCTGCCGGCTACATTAGGATTAAGGATAAGGGATCGGGAAGGGTTAGGGAAATGAGCTTTGGCGTCCCTTACTCACCAAAACACAAAAGCACATATTCTGTTATTTCACGATGTTCGTCTGCAAGGGGGTGGTTACTGCCACCAGATGGACTGCCCAAATGACTGCATACGCAGTTGACCTTGCTACTGCTTTTCAGATCTAGACCAGAGCCAACTTAGAAAAGTTCATTTCCAAAGTTGACTCTACCGGGAATCGAACCCGAGAAGCCTAGACCAAAGCGTTAAGGCAAGCACCCTAATCCCTCATCCAACGAAACTATCTTATAAATATTAGATTTTTAAAATATCCATAGACCAAATAAAATTATAAAAAAAATGTTTTTTTTTTCTTCGTTCGTTTAGTGGCAAAAAACGTCCGGAATTTTCAACTCATTATTAGTTGAATGGGAAAGGCATCTCTGCAAAAACTCCAATCGCTACAAATGACCGTTGACAGAGTAACAAAAGTGGCCGGACAATACATCGTGTTTAGGACATGTTAACGGTGCAGTGGCTTTCGCTCTATATCTCATCCATTAACTACACTCTAATGCATCCAACCCGCGTTGGCCAACGCGTCCGCCAACAAACTATTGACCTGACCTACTTCCTGCAGATAGCTAACTCTTCATTTCGTGAGGGCTGGATGACACGAGCAGCTCCCACATTCAACTTAAGTTACTTATCCGGTTTTTGATTTGATGACACTGAAAAGCGAGACCCTTCTTTACAAGTTTAATAGCTAAGCCTTCTGCTAATTTAATAAGTTAATAATACTAATACTATAAAAGGGTAAAATTTGTATGTTGATAAGAGGTGATCTTCGAAACTACTCATCCGATTTTTAAAAAGATCTTTCACCAATAGTTACTTAGAATAGAATTTCAGGATGGACATATCCTGAAATTCCAATAGGGCATCAGCTATCTAAAACTAAAGATTTAACGATGGCAAAAGTATAATTTCAGGCGTTATATTTTTTATTTTTAACCAGCTAGCTTATTATAGGATGAAACATTGTAGTTATTTAATTAACCGAAATGTAATTTCGTCTTAAATTTATTTTAAACTAGCGTTCCGCCCCTGGCTTCGCCCGGGATGCAATTTTTATATACAAGGACATTCCTCGTTTATCCCCCTTTCCATTAGTGAAAACCGAATTAAAGGTCTACCCGTTCACGCGTGATGCCGTGACCAAGGAAATGGGGATTCATTTTTATATATAGAAAGAATGATTGATATTAAATGAAGGCTCAATAATAATAAATGCATAATTTTAAACAAATTTAGAAAAATAAAAGTTTATCTAAATTATTAGATATTAAATTTTTTTTTATATTAAAAAAATCTCTTAGTTTAATCACTTAAATAAAGCTAATGGATGCTTTTGTACTGCTTACAATTGAGAACTTTATGAAAACTTTTAGAGGAATTGTATACAAAAAGTTCTCGTGAATTTAACAAAATAATCTTACTTCACCGAATCGGTTCCCTTTTTTGGGAGACCGTCTGGTAGGCCGGAACAATTACATTAGGAACAATCAGTTCGGAATGCCGATTCTATAAGGAAAAACGAACAAAAACCATCGACAAGTTTAATTTATCAATTTGTGATGAAATAACTACTTTTGAAATAGGTAAATTCTACTACATTTTCGTCAGTCAATTAAAATCATTAAATGATCAGAAGTTTTTTTTTACATTAGGTACCTACTTTTGAAAATTTAATTTAGGTGCATAAAAATATTAGTCAATTTAATAAAAAATGTGATGTACACAATATAGGTACTAGGTTTAAAAATAATTTAGATTTACATAAGACGCGACTCCACTAAATAAGTAATTCTTTTATGGGTCAGTGTATACGGTTTTATAATAAACTGCCTGAGATGATCAGAACCTTATCTATAAATAAATTTAAAGTTGTCATTAAAACCAAACTCCTCTCGAAAGGCTATTATAAGGTTACCGATTATTTAAGTGACAATGAAGCCTGGAATTAAAGCCTGGATTCGGAGCTCATACTATGTTTAGTATTGTATATTTACTTTAGGTATTAAGTGTATGATTATAATTATTGTAAATTTTTTTATATATTGTAAAGATGACAAAAAGAATAGTATCCTGAGTTTCTTTCGGGGTTTCTTCTCAGGATCGTCATCTTGGCTTTTTTTCCGAAACCCTGGTAAATTTAAATTTAACTGGTAATTCCAAATGACGATCATAAGAGTTTCTTGGAGAAACCTAATTGATAAATAAATATTTTGATTTTTTGATTTTTGTTCAATCACTGGTTTAATATTGTACATCATTATGTAGTTATACAGGCAAGTACATGTAGTTTCAAGGATATAATTCGCAAAAGAAGTGCTAAGAGCATTCTGAGATCGATGTCTATAAGATATGACCATCCTATACCAAAATGACTGGATGAGGATAGCTACAGGACTTATATTCAATAATGTATTATTAAAAAATATACGTGTGTTATTTTATATAAATAATATTACAAAAATTCATTGCAATTTAGTTGTAGAAGCATATGCATTGACATATGATAAAATGGTTTGGTTTTCACAACTCGACACATATTCCATATTGGTTCAGTTGCCTAATAGGCATGATGACGGTATTAAAGAATCAAAGAATAAATGGTTTTGGAGAAAAATATATTTTGAAAGGAGTCTAAAAAAATACTAATTTTTTGCATTAAAATTGAGATTAATAAGATGTTCAATAAAGTAGAAGTATAAATAAATGCAATCGGCCATGTTAACTGAAACACCAATCAGAGCGAATGACGTCACGCCCAGGTAAGTGCCATCGTGTTGCTTGACTTTGCTTTGACAGAATGAAAAATCTGATGAGATGTCGGTGACGTCACGGTTCATCAGACGCGACGCCATGACACCTAAAAGAGCGTTTTCGCGCGTAATTCAAAATAGATTTAAAAACATTCAATAATTCGCGTTGAAATTTAGTTTTTTGCTGAAATATTATTTTTTTCAGATATGGTAGACCTGTATCTACATTATGGAAGGGAATTTCAAAATCTGTCATCATACCTATTATCTGACTTCGACGAGCAAAACAAAACATGTTGTACGCAAAGGACTTTCTGTAACGACCAGAGGTTACAAGAACAGCATGACATTCAAAAAAAGCACTTTACTATTTTGCGTTTATTTATTTATATGTAAATTAATAGTGTAATCATTCTGAATTTCCAATATTTTAGCCGATTGTTGATATAGATACAGCTAAGCACGTAAAGAACATTTGTTACAAAGTGGGTTTTTGTAAAGTAGCAGTTGTTTCGTATGGGGAAGGAGTCCTTCTCTATCTTCGAAGGAAAGCAATAAATTATCACGCCAAGTAAATGCAAGCTCGCTTCCTGACTTTTACCGACCGTATATCCCCTAGCTTTAAATCAAATATGAAATCCTGCTGCTAATATGAACTTATTTCGCGAAGATTTATGGTGAATCTTTATTGAAAACGATATCTGTTTATTTATTTCAGTTAGGGATTAAAAAGGGATTAAAAACTTTTACATTGTACATGTAATTGTACAAAGTAAAAGTAAGTAAGAACGATACGAAAAAATACTACAAATAAATAAATAAAATACATTTGTTTTCAGGCAATGGGATTACGGGACACAAATGTCATATGTTATGATTTTTACCAATTTCCCACACCCATTTATCATATGATATTTCATATATGACTTATATAAGTAGAAGCAAATAAATAATAAAAATAATTATTGCAATAATAATTACGAGACTTAGTAACACGAACCTCGTAATTCGCGGTCTCAGTTGCACGTATTCGCGGTCAAATCGCCTGCTATTTTTAACTGCTTGTAGTTGCAGGGCACACTGCGTTTCGCACTCATAAATTGGGTAACTCGTGTCGAAGTCGATTTCTCTATCCCCTCCTAGTTGGAAGAGGGTATCATCTTCATCTGTCGCTCTTTCCATTATCGTCTATGGTAGGTGACTAGTGGATAGTCAGCATATTTGCCGACTTTACATAAAAAAATAAACATGTACGTGGAATACTTTTTCATTCTCTGTCATTATCTTCATCAGCCTGTGTCTCTTCACTGCTAGATGTAGGCCTCTCCCAAGGCTCGCCACCACGCACAGTCTTCTGTCCTTCGCATCCGATCACTTCCCGCGAAGTCTTTGAGGTCCTCTGTCCATCTGGCCGCAGGGCGTCGCAGACTGCTCTTTCCAAATCGTGGTCTCCATTCTACCTCATCGGTTATCTGCTTAACGACAGATGCGACGATCCGATCAAAACTCATTCTCTGTAACGATAAAAAATTTTGTACAATCTCCCCATAGAACTGACATGTCAGGATGTGTGCTGTTGTAAGTAATGGCAAAGCCAAAGCAGTCCCTCGTATTTTCCTTTATCCTATAAAAATGTAGGTAGCGCACTCGTACCCCAATGGTGTTTATTATGTTAGCCGCCATCGAGTGGACCGCCAACCTGTCTATTGTCCTTTATCATGAGAATAAGATCTGATGTTCTTTAATCTCTAAATAGTATACTAATAAGGTACTAAACGAGATGGAAAAGAAACATTCTTGTTAGTGGCGCCAGTGGCGAGTGAGAAGAATAGGTGAGTTACAATCGGCCAAAAGTAAATTGTCAAATAATATGTCTTGGACCAAAAAGATTGGAATGGAAGTCAACAATCAATTAATTAAACAATATTATCTTTCTTTAGAAGGTCGGATAGCTTACGAATCAATTTCTTGATAGATCAAATGGCAGTTCTTGTATGAATCGCAACATTAACTTGTCTACGATCACTCTTGTCACCATTATCTTGGCTCCGAAGAAGCAATTCGGGAAAACGCTTTTCGCTTCCTTATCAATCTCATTAAGTCGTGTTACTTTAATCTTTGCGGTTCAACATAATACTATTTATTTTCTATTTCAAGAGCTTTTGCGATGTTGACACGAAGTTGCACACTTCCTTATCCGTTGTTGGGTGATAGGTTTTTTGATTGGCCCGTATGGCCAGTCAAATTTAAAAATAGGAGATTGAAGTATTAGGCCCACATTTTTTTCTTTAAATTTTTCGTTTTTCTTTTTCATGTTTTGTCATATTGAAATTTTAGAGGACATGTTTCTTCTTTAGAACGGAAATAAAAGTCTATCCGACCGTATTAGTCAAATAAACAAATTTATAAAGGAAGAAGAAGTGTTATTTACAAATTACACATAAATAATTAAAGATTAAGATAAAATTAAAGATATAAAGCAATATTCACAAAAATATATATAACAGATATCCTACAACTTAATAAGCTATATTGATGTATTCTTGAGCTGTATCTTAGCTGATTAGCTGATGCGTATTTAAGACACAGCTTCTCAAAAGCAATATTCTGCAGCTGTGGAAGCCATCCCATTAGGACGCAGCTGCAAGCTGTGTAAGCACGTCACTTAATATTGGTGTCGCAGACTTGATTTAAGATGCATTGCTGCTTGCATACCTCAATTGCGTTTTAGTCCTTGCTCAGGTGCACTTCACCCATGAAATTTATTCTTATTGGAAAAACGTGCAGACAATTGCAGACAATAGGGGATCGGACAAATTTTCAGAAAGTGTTTTAAATTAATCTTCATGGATATTTATTCCCATAAAAAATACTATTTTATTTATTTATAGCCTTTTTGGTACTCAAAATCATGTTTTAATATTGTTTTAAATGCCGCCAAAACGCCACGATAGTTCATCTGAGAGCGCGTAACGTTATTTGTGGTCATATCATAACAAAACAGCTGCATTGGCATAAGACAATGATTGCCCACAAATGACGTCACGCACTGTGATTGGTGTTTCAGTATAGATTAAAAATATTGTAAATAATAACATTTTATTTCTTCATTTAAAAATATTTAAATGCATTATATTAAATTATTATTCGATAAATAATCGTAAAAAATTATATATTTTCTTTCTAAGTATATTTTAGATTTTAATCTGATTACTGTCCGGTCCCCTATTGCATGCATTCATTAAACTCCTAAACGACTGTGCATGCCAATTGTGATTAGATTTCTATTTGACAATATCATCGTAATTGTTCTGATAGATCATTCTGGATGGTTTTGCTTCATGATTGGACCCTATAGGTGACACTGTCATCGAGTTATACCTATATATTTTTTAGATATTATATAACTGCCAGTATATGGCTGATTCTGTTCTATTATTTCTGTTATTGTATAATTATTCTACATTTTTAGTTTGTTATACATTTTCTTATTCTATTTTACTGTAAAAATGAAAATCGCTACAAAATTAAAATAATATCGATAATAAGAATCTAGTTTAAAATTTTTCGTGTTACGGTACTGACTCATTCATACTGATACTGACACTACCTGTTGTCAAAATTTGAAAATAGATTCTCATTCTCGATATTTTAAAGTTGTAGTGAAATCGTCTCAAAGTTTCATTTATACAATAAAGAGAGTATTTAATAATGTGTATAAAATAAAACAAAAAAAATATGTTAAAATCGGTCCAGTAGTCTTTGAGTTTATTCATTAAAAACATATATTTGTATGCAGTGGAGTAAAGGGGGGAGATGGGGGGGGAGTAGCCTATGTTACTAACTGATAATGTAGCTTTCTACAGGTGAAGTAATTTTTAAAATCTGCCCATTATAGTATTTTCACTGTATGATGATATGCGTGACATTTCGTAACTGACAATTTTAGTGATGCAACCTAACGACATTTAATCGATTGTTTGAAAATATCGAATCAGTTGGCAAAGCAAATGGAATCGAACTAACGGTTTTAGATTTTCAGATTTAGAAATAAATGACAAAACAGGTTATGTTAAATAAATTATGAAATACAATGCAGTCTGAATATTAATTTATATATCCATTACTGTCAGAACTCGAAACTTGACAACTCGTATCAGACTCAGAACAATTACTTTTGTTTTATTGTTATTATTAGTCAGCTTTAGTTTTATTATCAAAATACGATGTTTTTAAAAATATATAGAAACGAAAACATATTTGTTAAATCTCCGAATATCCAATGACAAACATAGAGTACTTTCGATATATCGAATATCCCTAGTGTCAGTCCCTATTGACACAAGTTCCGTTCCACGCGTTTGACACTTTTATATTATATGTTTTTTTATTACATTTACCTATTTATAATAATAAGTAATAATCCTAGATAAAAGTAATAATTACTTTTGTGTTTTTCGAATAGTTTTTTTTTTTTCATACATTTGTTTGTTTAATTGTAAATTTTTTTTGTGCCAGTTTTTTTTTAGTTGAAAACACTATGCGTGACATGAAAAAGTGAGAACTGTCACGCATATCATCATATAGTGAAAATACTATAGTTTTTGAGTTTATATGAATACAAACAAACATACATACATACAAATATTTTCTCTTTATAATATTAGTATAGATACAAATATAGATTAACAAAACGCTTCGAGAATAACACTTGCTGAACTCACACAACTTTGTTACGGTTCTGGTAAGGCAACGTCTGCTGGGTTCGTTAGTTAAATTTGTAAAACCCCTAGTGTGTTTTGTAATTAATCTTAGATGGTTTACCCAGGCGAGAACATAATTAATTTAATTAGATTTTTAACAAGACATGTTCCCGCAGTCTCTATAAAATTTCCATGAAAGTTATTCTTGTTAAAGATGCTCTGTTATGACTCAACCGTTATTTTAATACAAAAAACATTATACACACGAAAGTTTGTGAGTTATCACTTTCACCCAAAACCTACAAAATGGAATTTGAAGATTCTTCACAGTAATACACATTTCACAGGTTTATATTTCGGAGTAACTGTCGGATATTACTTGTGTGTTGTCTTTGAACAGATCTAGTATTACGACGCGTGAGTGGTAATACTAGTACAGTGGAGGTCACGAATTCCTAAAACATGGACATTAATCATTAATCGACATGTCCATAAGTCGATCTCTATTGCATAGTGTTATACAAATAGGAAACATTGATATAATTGAAATATAATTATGAACAAAATTTTAAAAAAAGAAAACAGAATTATTTCCACGCTCATAATGTAATATTAATATTGACTTTAAAACCAAATAATAAATTTGTAAAGTTTTATTATGCGCCATCTATAGCCTCACTAAATATGGCTTTATGAAAATAATGGCTTCCAAGCTCAGAGGTACTATTATGCTTTAACTATTATGAGTTTCAAGGCGACAGATCTTTCTGATCTTCGTTCAAATATGTTCTAATTTTAAAGTAAAGGTACCTAATTAAAATTATTTGCATATAGCTGCTAGTTGTTACTGGGACAGCTAGAACTAAATTCACATGTCAATTGGTTTGCTTGATGGTAGCAAACGTCGCCTTTTAACGCACGAAACGACAAGTGCGCTGTTGAGATAAAAAAGGAGCTTTCTTACTGGAATACAACAGCACACATGCTGTTATTGGTGGTCTTCTACCAGGCGGGCTGTCCAATTTGTGGCAACGAAACGCTGTGTGTCCAGCCACTCCTTACATCATATAGGTACTTCCATATATCATCATATTTATCTTCCTTTTCAGACGAAGTGTTTCATCATCATTTATCTTGTCATCAAACCGAAAACGTTTCTGTAGTGCGTCTGGCATGTTTGCATCGAAAACGGACGACTTTTACGCCATCATCCAAAAAATGCTTGAAGACCATAACCGGGTGGTGAGCTGGTATTATGATGTACATTGTACAGGTGGTAGTCGGTAAGAGGTAACCCATGTAAACTATTGTTAATAATTTTTATTTTATTTATTTAATTTCAGTAGATACCTAAAATACTTTTTGTACAGCTCAAAGAAATGTTTAAAATTTTATGTCCACAGTAGGTAAAATTTAATTATATTAAATTTTATTATCAATGAAATTTTTATGACAGAATTTATATTACCTACTTCATGTGTTAAATAATTTAACATAATTATAATTATAGACATAATTATATATTGTGACAGATTTATCTTGATGTAATGACCATAAATTTTCAATATAATATAATATAATATAATATAATATAATATAATATGATATGATATGATATGATATGATATGATATGATATGATATGATATGATATGATATGATATGATATGATATGATATGATATGATATGATATGATATGATATGATATGATATGATATGATATGATATGATATAATATAATATAATATAATATAATATAATATAATATAATATAATATAACGCTGCGTCTGATCCGTCCTTTAGGAGAATATAATTTTATACCCATAATCTGGGCCATTTTTAAATGCCTGAAATATATATTTCTTTATTTTAAAAATATAAGTAGTTCTTAGTTATTTTTTGTACGCAATTTGTAATGACACGTCATGAAAAATTTGTTTGCAGGATGACAGCGTCCAATATCCGCTACCTGCAAAATGCAGCCCTCGTCGCCTCGCGAATATTTAATAAGTAGGATGCATCATATATTTAACCGTGGTGTAACACATCCGAAGACATTAGTAAGACAAGCACGAACCAATATGTGAAGCGATTTCTCAAAGATGCCACTCAGAGCTTATAAAGTGGTCACGCCTGACTATTTTACCACATACCACTTGCCTCTGACGTGATAATATACGATATTTGATGGGCCTGAGCTCGTTTGTGTGTGTAGCTTTCTGGAAAGAGTAAATTGATAAAAAAGATGCACAGAAAAGATATATTTGTATAAATATCAATGAAAAGAGTAAAGACTCAATAAAGGTAGAGTGTCAGAAATACAAACATTGTATTGTATTTAAAAACAAAATAAAATGTTGATCTACAAAAGTTACAGCTGTTTTAAGAAAGTCTTTTAAAAAAATTACAGATTTTAAATGAGCAAAATAGGTTCATTTCACATACCTACGATATTATTTTGGGTGTTATTTTGGGATATAAAATTCCAACGCCATAGAAAATTTCTATGATTGAACATTTTAATTGTACCTATGTTATCATTGAAATAATAGTATCATTTAGCACTTGTGCTAAATTAGTTACGCTGAAGTAAACCTTGTATCTTGAATTTAATACAATGGCGTGGAAGCGAAACGCATAATATGTTAAGATCGGCAGACAGGCTGACGGTCCACTTGATGGTAGGTGGCGTCATTTATAACACAAGCAACGCCAAAACTGCTGCAAGTGCGCTGCCGACTAAAGTTGGATTAAGGATAAGGGATTAGGACGGGATAGGGAAATGGGCTCTGGCATCCCTTACTCGCTCACCGAAACACAACAGCACACGTGCTGTTATTTCACGCTGGTCTTCTGTAATGGGTTGGTTACTGCCGCCAGACAGGCTGCCCAAATGACAGCGAAACGCAGCGTGCCCTGCCACTACTTAGTTGACTAAGTTGACAGGAATCTTTCTATGAGAGAGCCAACCCCTTAAACACTTATCCATCGCAACAGTAATTACTGGAATATATCCATAATGTGGACGACCTTATGTTTATGTGGGTTTCAGTTAATTATAAATTTTAATACTCTTTAATCTAACATAAGTAGAAACCTTAATCCTAACTAATGTTATAAATGTCAAATTATATTAAAAAGGCATTTGACCTGGTTGATCATGACATCCTCTTACATAAGTTGGAGCAGATGGGTATTCATGGGTCACTCCTAGGATGGTGCGAATCATATTTGCGGAACAGGTCACAGCTGGTTTCTATCCATGGATTTAAATCTAAGCGATGCGAGGTCCCATGTGGAGTGTCCCAGGGATCCCATTTGGGACCATTGTTTTTCCTCATGTTTATTAATGATCTGTCATTTAGGTACATTAAAATGTAAATTTAAAATGTATGCCGATGATTTAAAAATATACAGAGGTATTGTTACACATGAAGATTACCGTTCATTGCAGGAAGATTTAAATAATGTCCATCATTGGTGCTGCTGACAAATGTTATTTCATTAAATTCACTAGACGTCAAGTGACAGCTGGTATCGCTTACTCCATTGCTGGTACTACCTTATCCGAAGTTTCGTATCTTGGATAGTGGTTTGATCTTCCGCGATCATATTGGCACTATATTTGGAAAGACTTCAAGGATCTCAGGCTTTGTATCACGGCAGATGAAAATTTTTAGGGATGCAACCATATCTATACTCATATATAACAATTTAGTACGTAGTACACTGGAGTATTGTTCGGTTGTTTGGAACCCGGGCTATCAAGTTCATTCCGATCGCATCGAGCGTATCCAAATTCGCTTCCTCTATCATCTTACATATTAGGACTGTAAGTGCAGACAATTATTATCGTATGAATCACGTCTCTCTCACTTTAATTTGGCCTCTTTGCGTAAGCGCAGGAAAGTTCTGGACCTCATGTTTCTTTACAAGCTTATTCATGGTATTACTGATGCTCCAGATATTCTTGAGCGTCTTTGTTTCTCCAGTACCTTGACTGGGTAGCCGATTGCACAATCGTAAAACATTTCACCTACCTGTGTGTCGCACTAATCTCGGTCAACATAGTCCACTCTATCGGATGTGCTCTTCTTATAATGGCATTCAAAATACATTTGATTTATTCTGTGGTTCTGTGGTCTCGGCCAGGAAATGATTTTTTAACCATGTATCTATTTAATTTTTTTTTAATTTTCTCTCGTATGAGTTTATTTTGTATGTTGTGTCCACTTGTAGTAGGTTGCATTCCGACGTAAATGTTATTTTGTATATTACTATCATCTTACTTGTATATGGAATTGTTACCAGTTTTGTGGACCTGTAATAAAAAAAAAAGTTTTTTTTTTGTTTGCTTTTTACGATTTTACACCTTAACTACTCAACCGAATATATCATCATTAAAAATGAACATAGTCAGGGATACAGAAAATTACATAGCGTACCTTTCATCCGGAAGAAGGTACCTACTGTTAGGGTCGCTTAAAAATAAAAATCACCGCTGACTAACATAGGTACTATGAGCAATAAGATTGAAGTCGCGGGCAAACGATAAATTCTGAAATCTCCACAAAAGTATGTTTCCTTCGAAACGCGTTATGATATAGGTCACGTCCCGCGCTATATCTTTCGGCCGCAAAGTAGATAAAACCAGCCTCCCAGGAACGTTGGCTCGGGAATAATAAGTGACTGATATTAAACAGAATTTAATATATTGCCGATACATGAGGCGCGTATGTCACCACGTGCTCCACCTATCAAATTAGAACACAATATTATTTCGTCTGATTACATCGATTTGCCAATCTCGTGTTGACTGGTGTTATTTTTACCTTATAACACAAGCAATGCCACGAGAGATGCAAATGAGAGGCAAATTAGAGACAAGTCGCAAGTAGAGGAATGAGAAACCCTTAATAATCACACACCGAAACTCAACACCACACTGATATGATTTTATTTCACGATAGTCGTCTGTAAGGAGGATGGTTAATTATTGTAATTACAACAATAAAATTTTAGTATTACTACACTTATTAAGTTGTACATGTACGATACTGTAATTTTTCAGAAATGAGAAAAAAAGGCATTTGTTATTTGACCCACTGTCGCGATACGATAAATAATATATAATAAATCAAAATTTTATTGACAAGAATACAAGTGAAACAAGATCGTAACATTACATTGGCAGTACGAGCTTTATTCGACTGCGTTAGTGAGAACGATACATTGGATTAAATATAGCAAAAAGAATAAAGCTAGTCACGCCAAGCAATTATATGTTAAAAAGTGGATTGTATTTTTCGTTGGTGGTACATGTTAACGAAGGACGAGGAAATGGGGAAAATTTGTCACCTACCTCGTGGATCACCAAGTCCTTGGTCATCCAGCGGCGTAGATTGCAACGGGCCCGTCACACAGAGAGTTCAGAAGCTCCAGCACTTCACCAGTTCAATGATTACACTCGCGGAGCGGGAAGCGTGACCGAATAAATAAATAGATAACTACAACTACAATTGCCTGATGACATTAGTGGATGAAATAAATTCCAATCTCGCAAGTCGAGACAGCGGTTTCATAAAATGGCCGGTCGCACGATTTGCTGTAGTGTCAGACATATGGATAGGTATATGGTGGGAGTGATACAGTACATAGCACCGCGAGCTACTATATTAAATAATTTAAATTGACAATTGGCGTCAACAAAAGCTATAGAATCTGTTATTGATTTTAAACAATTTAAAGGGCTACTATCAGACTGGTAAGCATACCTACTCTTGATGGTAAGCATACCAAGGGAGATTTTTTGAAGTGTTAGCAGGGACTTTGTAAGCAAATGAACTTAATTTTGTTATAATACGTGTATGTACCAATTTTTTATTGATGAGAGCAACAATTAAAAAATTAAATAGTTCATTTCCAAAAAAACGGAAGCCTCTGAAAGGCTTCCAATATCTATTAATGTAGTTTAGTTAAGTAGGTCTGATTAATTTTTGTTGTACACACTCATCTACAACTCTTTAGAAAGAACTAAAAGTGTCGTAGACTCGACGTGTAGGAGGTAAAAAGAATAACAACGTTTTATTCCGTAAGCTACAGGTTTTGTATTCCATGTTTTACTATTACTATGTAATAGTAATTTTATTAGTTGACACATCTGAAAACAACATGGCGGCCTCGGGCAAGGAGATAACTAACCAGAAAATGCAATAAACCGTAAAAAAAAGTTTGCTAACGCATTTACGGGAGTTCTTTCTCGTTACGTGTTTTTCTTTTGACAATGAAACCAATAAAAGTAAGTACATTACATAAGTTGCAGCTATAAAATAACCATTACTTTTTTGAACTTATAGAACATTCGGTCGTACACAGCTACGGTACCGGGTGAAGGTTTGGGAAATTAACGGATCAATTGGAATAGCTCTGAATATAGCTGTTTATCGTTTATCGCTAGATTCACGACGGAGGTTAAATAGGAGCCAGCAGCAGCCGTCACAACCAACTCTTAGGAATTTTGACGATATTAAATGGCTAATCGACGAGATTTTGTCTCCCAGGCGTCGGCGGCGCAAAAGGGCATTTCTGTACAGACAGCAAACGTACAGACAGGCTGTTGTCTATGCCTTTATGTACGCTAAAGTCAGAAACGGCTTAACTGATTTGAATTCGGCTTTTATTGATGTATTGTAGCAAGCTTCCCATAACATTTAGTGTTTGTTCATTCCAATCGGTTTACAAACAAAAAAGTTACGCGCTATACTAAATACCAAGCGTACGAAGTTGCGGGCTCAGCTAGTCCATAATAATGTAAGAAAATTGAAATGTCATAACCCAAGCACAAACGGCCGAGACATCTGGCAGCCTATCCATCAAAATTTATTAGTTAAATGATTCATGATACTTCCTTACGACCTAAGTTTCGCTCTCAAATTTTTCTCTCCAACTTTTGCTTCGCTTTAACGACGACATAAACGGATTAAGGCCTCTTTAAACTCTACAAATTTAGAGCTGTAATTATCGTAAAATCTGGTCCTTATTTCTTATGACAATAAAATTCAAAATTTATTTCGCAACCATCCCCAGTAACACAGTTAAGTTACTTCTGCCCTAATGTTTTCATTACGAAATGACATTTATAATATACAGTTATTTTATTAAATTTAAATTTAAACAATTATAAAATTATTATTATATTTTATATTTAATTTTATGTTCCAACATAATTATATTTAATTATTATTATTAATATGTTTCTAAACGATAAAAATATTTATTATTAATTTTTAAAGTACATAGAATCAATTATACCATATTTTTTTTACTTTTTCAAGAGTAAGTATTAGTAATTTTTTATATTTTTTCTAGAATTTTAGTAGTGATAAGGTACACTTCGTTTCGCAGTTACAAAATGGGCAGCCCATTGGCGGAAGTAACCACCCTCTTACAGAACACCGTCGTTAAATAGAAGGATGCGTTATTTCGATAGGTGCAGAGTAAAAGATAAGATAGAGATAAGATAGAATAAACCCACTTCCCTATCCACTTCTAATCCCTTATCCTTTATCCTAGATGGAAATTCTCGACCTTACCACTGGAACATTAGATAAAAGAACGTCTAATGAATCACGGTCTATAATATAATATCATAAATGCTTCTTGTAAACAAAAACACAACAGTTATACTATTCGTACACATGACTGTGTCCCCCATTTTACGTAATGAGGTCATAAACTGGTCCACACCGAGGCTATTCCCCGCCGAACCACTGAATTTACTCGTTTCGACAACATTCTGAAGACATAATGCCACGCCGTTCATTGTTTACTAATACTATCGTTTTCAATTGTCGGAGCCATTATTGCTGCATATTTTCAACCTTAATACCTTCTGATATGGGCTATTCCGGAAGTTTATTTAGTCTGCACACCGCTGAGATAAGGTAACGGCCAACTTGCTTGGGAAAATTCAATGATGTTGAACTTTAGTGACGCCTTTATTTTAGTGGATTGGATTAAATTATTATATGAATATGAAATAATATGAAAAGGATCCTATAAGGAGCGTCTAGCAGGTACACCTTCAGACGTAAGCTTAGGGGTTATTTGTTGACGCTCCAAAATTCATAATCTTATATCCAGCATTTATCACCGCATTTATACACAAACATATGTAAGTTTTAACACTTACTGCAATTACTAAATTTATTATTGATTCTTATAGAATTCCCTTTTTTCCGCACCTTTCAATGTATCATTTAAGCAGCGCATTTTGTATAAATAAGTGTTTTGTTGTAAATTGTTATATTATTTTTACCTATGCATTTAATTATTCGATCTATCTACATGTCTATATATATAAGTAATTTATAAAGTAAGTTTGTATGGTGTTCAATGAGTCACATACTGTGCTGGCTGAAAATCAGCGCTGTAGGTGTTTGTCTAGCACCTCAGCACAATGCTGAGCCAGTATCCGAACACACACACGTTTTTTTTTTATTAATTTTTGTCCTGTTGTTTAATTAATGTCAGTGTCTTTCGTGCAGTGAATAAAAGTCTTTCTTTCTTTCTTTCTATAATTCTTATTTTTATTGTGCTCATATGATACACTTCAAATATTGTAAGTTCCATTCTGAATCTTAACTTCGAAAATCAAGGAAATTCATCATCATCTCTGCCGCAAGACGTCCACTGCTGGACAAAGGCCTCCCCCTTAATTTTCCAAAAGGATCGATCAGAAGCAGCTTGGATCCACCGTAGACCTGTCAGGTGCCTCCACTCAAGAACCGTCGGCTCTCCGTACTATGTGTTCTTTCCACCCCCACTTGAACTTACTAATCTGCCGGGTTATGTCCGTAACTTTCTTTCGTCTACGGAACTCCTCATTCCTGATTCTGATTTCAAGAAAATTACTAGTGATTAATGACTAACAAAATTATAAAAAATAAGACGGGTGAATTTCGGCCCGAAGTTCTACAAAGTTAACTGCCGCAATCAGAGGTGTTCATTAAATTAGTACTAATTGGCATTTAACTAATTAAATAAAATAAAATATTTAGCGGCGGCTCCCACAGACGAAAATAAATGCTTCATTAGTTAATTACCAGTTTAAGTAAGTATAGGACTGTGCGTTTTATCGAAATGTATATCGATAACATATATCGATATGTTGTCACACGAAAAAACTCAATGACATGATATCATTAGGTAATGCAGTTTATGTATAAATAAAACAGGTCTTTATAAAAATCAGTTAAACCTATCTTTTTTTATTATTCTTATTTAAAATTGTTGAATTGGCAACGAAACCAAGCCTTAAACATATTAAAAGAAGGTTTGCTCTGTGGTCAAGTCGTAGTTTTTTCGTGTGTGTGTTGTCTATGACACAGACAAAATTCGTCATTACAGTTTTATAGAGGAAAATAAGATTTTTGTATACAGAAGGGTTTCCAAAAGTAATTTAATAAATAACAGTGAATCAAATAAAGAGGTGTATCTATCGAAATCTCCTACTCCCCATCAAAAATTAACAATAATAGACAAATTATAACTAAATAAATTAAAAACGTCAAGATTTTTTAAATACTTCAATATTTCACATCATTGTCAAATATGTCAACATTTCATTTCATCGCAATGTCGATTCAATTATATCATTACCTACTACAAGAACAAACGGCAAACCTCTCTTGATAGGATGTCTCAGTCAGGTTCTAACATTGGTTAAATTGTATTTTTACTGCATGAGGTGTGAATCTATATCGAACATGGTATTCACCCATTGAATATTTCGTAAAAGGATCGGAATAGTGACGTCTATACCGTCTTGGTCCTATTTCTTTGAACCTTCTTTTGTGATTCACGAATTCCACAAAATCTGCCGGGCCATTGCATTGCTTGTTTTTTAGCTTCAGCTATCTTACAACTCCACGAACATTAGATTTAATGTCAAATGCTCCATTTGAAAAGCTCAACTAAGGGTTGAGCTGTCATTAAAGACCACTAATAAAGCATCAAATGTCTCTGAGAGTGAACATTTTTAAAGAGTCGCTAAGTAATTATTAAAACGACTCTAGTGCGGCAGTATGACTTCAAAAATTTTATTAAACGATTCATCTTGAGATCGAATCTTACTAATAACTTAATCTTATTTCTTAACATGTTTTACAATTAAGTCAACAATGGGTTTTTCTGATCGTATAAATTATTTATTCAGATAATTAGCACTAGTTTATTTTTGACATTTATTCTAAATTTCCGATTTCATTATATCTCTATGTATATTTTTCTTTTTTTGATAATTTTTTTCTAAATTTTTTTTCTAATTTTTTTTGTTTTTTTTTTTATTTCTCTAATTTTATATGCTACTTTGACTTTTTTGGCGTAGGCTGTGCCTCCTTTAATTGCGGTGGCATCTGCCATGTTTTTTTTTTCTGTCCCTTGCTGTGTGTTTTTGTTCGGTGCCTGCCTCGTTGGATGCCATGTAATAATAAATAAATAAATAAATATATTTTGTCTATGTTTTTGAAACCAATTTTATTTTATACAAATAATTTATCCTAATGCTGCTAATACGTATAAGCTCACGCTTATTACGTGGTGTGTTTAATTAAACAGTTTCGAGGCCCAAACTCGATACCTTTCATTGTAGAACACCTACACCATTAACAATGTCGATCAAATAAATTTCAGGACGTACTTCAGAAGATATCGCCTCATTGCGTAGTCGGTTAACAAAGTTATTCTCGAAACGAACTTCAAACTTTCCTAAATACGTGATTGTAATAATCTCAGATCACGTAGAGAGATAGGTATACTTCCAACCAGACTTAAAGAGAAATTAAAAAGCTCGCCTGCAAGAAAATCTTGTTGATTATTTGATTAGATTTTGCCTTATCAATTTTTAGAACATAATTAACTTTAAAAGCAGAATTTAGAACAGCACAACTACTTGGAGTCATAAACTGTGAGACACTGCATTTATAGAATTGTGTTCTGTTGTATGAACAGATAATACAATAAAACAATGAGTGTTTACGACAGAGGTATAAACTATTTATGAACATCACAGGAAATTAATTAAAACTAGCCTTTTACAACCTCCCAATTATTTAAAACGTAGAAGATGAAAGAAAGAAAGAAAGAAAGAAGAAACTTTTATTCACTGCACGAAAGACATTGACATTATAGAAAACAACAGGACAGAAATTAATAAAAAAAACGCGTGTGTGTGTGTCCTCGCGGCAGCGAATCAGATAGTGGCTCAGCATTGTGCTGAGGTGCTAGATAAACACCTTCAGCGCTGATTTTCAGCCAGCACAGTATGTGACTCATTGAACACCATACAAACTTACTTTATAAATTACTTATATATATATAGACATGTAGATAGATCGAATAATTAAATACATAGGTAAAAAATAATATAACAAGTTACAACTAAATACTTAGATACAACTAAACACCATGCACTGAACAGAGAAATGGCGCGGAAAAAAGGAAATTCCCTCCTTACATTAATTAGAGGAATTAAAACTTACATGTTATGTTAGTGTATTAACATAACATGTAAGTTTTAAGGTCTGGATTTGGAAAGTAGTGGCAGGGCACACTGCGTTTCGTAGTCATTTGGGCAGCCCGTCTGGCGACAGTAACCAGCCCCTTACAGAAGACCACCGTGAAATAACAGCACGTGTGCTGTTGTGTTTCGGTGAGTGAATAAGGGATGCCAGAGCCCATTTCCCTATCTGCTCCTAATCCCTTATCCTTAATCCTACTGCAGTCGGCAGCGCACTTACAGCAGCTTAGGCGTTGCTTGTGTTATAGGCGACGGTAACCACCTACCATCAAGTGGAACCTACCACAGAAGTAAACGACACGTGTGACTATTTGCTGATTCCTTCAATCTTTCGTCCGGCTACAACTTAAAATATACAGTCCACAATACATATGGTTATCGACGGCGGCAAGTCAATCCGAGTAACACGATAGCATCCACGTACCGTCGCCAACAGCTTGTGTCTGGAGAAAAAACTTCTTCAATTGGTGTCCAGTGGTGTCGACGGCGAGACGTGTCACCACACTACCCATAGCGACGATATTTACTCCTGAGACCTCAATACTTCGGATAGGCGTTTGAGGCGTCATGTCCATCTAAGCCCCATGTGTCAGTAGAAAGCTAAGTACAAAACCCTTTCTTAGTTGAACGAATAGAACATGCTCAAGAATTCATGTGTGCTGATTGTCAATGTTTAGATCATAAGGAAATTGTACAATCGCAACCTCAACGTGCAAGCTCAAGCTGAGAGAGTTTGTCCGATTGTTCTGTTTCTGGTGGGCGAGTAGGCGTTTGTTGGCCCACAATAAACGGTTATCATCGTTGGGTAAATTGCGGTCATATTTCGTTCGGAGAAAACAGATTTCTAAAGCTATGAAAATTCATATTGAATTTTCATAGCATATAAAAATTTTATTGGTCGTCTGACCCCCTCTGCTGAAATTTACGAGTACGCAAAACCAAACTTTGCGGAGTAAAATATGACCGCGTCCATTACAAATTGTTATATCATTTTTCACGACATCTATATGTTTGGCGAGTGTGATTTCATTTTATATTTATCACTTTCTGGCAACAAGCGGCGAGTTTGCCAGGAGGCTACTCAATAAAATTAAAATAAAATTCAAAATTATTCAAAGGAATTATTCAGAAATTATATATCATCTGGCTGTCTTACCTTAACAAGGCTAGTTTGTTGAACGAGGTAACAGCCAGCTCTGAAGTTTCAGATGTCCTTGGTAAGTTTTGTAAAATGTTAAAATTAAAATATTAAGAACTAGTTGTAATAGTAAATAATAATATAAATAACTAAAAAGAAAAATATTTAATATTTATTTACGTTTTCATAAGAATAACATAACTATATGAATTGTGGGTTTCCGGGATGTTGGAAATTCTTCCAAACGTTTCGTCAACAACTGCGGTTGACATCCTCAGTGGTGTAGTCCAAGTTAGAAGAAAAAGTACATCACATCACTGCACTTCACTTCTGCACTTTTCGACTTCTCGAGCGAGACTGATTTGTCGACTGGAATGTGTCTATATTTAAACTTAAATTTATATCCCCACCCCGTGGTTGAATTGGTGGGGTGTGGTCACTAGGAGAGGGGTTATAATGCCCTCTCTTTCTTTCATTATTATTATTATTCCTGCGTAGTGCCGGATACCAAATGTTGTGTAGCCTTAGATTTTCCTCCTTCCTGTTGAAATTATTTGGATGCTTGAAAATTTCAATGGCTTCCCGATTAAGGCGTGAGTGATAGTGTACCTCGGATGACAGAACTAATGTGTTTTTGAAAAGGATTTTATGATTGCCTTCAGAAAAGGCGTGTTCAGCTACTGCCGATTTTTCGGTCTCTCCTCTGCGACAGTTGCCCTTGTGTTCTTTAATTCGGGTGTTAATGCTGCGTTTTGTGGTGCCGATGTATACTGCGCCACATTCACAAGGTATTTTATATACCCCTGTCGAGGATAGTGGATCCCTTGGGTCTTTAACTGAACCGAGCAGGTTTCTGATTTGGCTCGTGGGCTTATATATGGCCTTGATGTTTCTGCTCTGTAACATTTTTCCTATGCGATCCGTTACTCCTTTAATATATGGGAGGAATGCTCTGCCTTTATCTGGGTTTTTGTCTTCGGTATTAGTCCTGTTTCTCCTCGGTTTTATCGCTCGCTTAATTTCAGTGGGTGTGTATCCGTTGCACCGTAGAGTATGGCTTAAATGTTCCAGCTCTTTTTGTATCTGTGTTGGTTTGCAGACTCGTTTCGCTCTATCAACCAGCGTCTTAAGCGTTTGGAAGAATTTCCAACAGACCTGGGCCATCATCCCGGAAACCCACAACTCATATGGATACCGGCCGAGAAAACCTACATTCTACAATAACATAACTAATTTAATATAATTTATTTAGAAAATATAATTTAATTTACAATATATACTAACACTACCTAATCTAAAAATAAATTAATACTAAATGGATTAAAACTAATAATATAAAAATGGACCCTGCGGCATTGTACCAAGTACGCTGACAGCATTTCCTCGTTGAATGGCCATACTAATACGTTGGCCGAGGAAAGTGCCAGCTCTTCGGTCTCCCGTCGCATCAATAAGCCTCTTCGAGATGTCTTTGAAGAGGCTCATTGCTGCAGGGCCCCACGGACCGAGCGTCTCGACTCCGAATGGTACAAAACCATATTCGGCGCCGAGGCCACTATATTCAGAGATTTAATTTTTTTCCGCCGCCTCTGCTGCGGCTGCTGCCTTAGTGGATGTAAATAATATATATTTTATTTTTTCTATTTTCTTTTTTATATTTTAGTAGCTGTTGACGAGCTTTAGAGTTGTCAGTTGTCACAGTGAATTTTTTTCACGTGGAATAAAAATTCAAGTAGTTGTATTGATTGAACGATTCACACGTCGTCTTTAAAAAATACGCACGCCGCCCCTCGTACTGTCTAGACAGACGCGTGAGTGTACGAGGTGATTTGATGCGGACATTGTTTGTGCGTTTTTTATCGATAAAAGTGGTGTCATCTTTGAATTGTAAAAATAATTTTGTAGATTTAACCACAAACGCTTTTATTCGGCATCGGATATTTGGAGTTACGCATACGCACACCTTCGTATCGTTGTATGCGCAACCAATTAACATACGAATTAATTGGCGGTCCTGTTGTTCCTTTGGTAATTAATTGATAACATTTTGTGTATTAGTGTCGGCCATAATAATAATAATAATAAATCGCGTCCCGCGCCCACAAACGTTTTATGGGAAGCGGACTTAATTGCAAGTAATGACGGCGGTTTTCTATGAGCGCGTTGTAATTTATATATATTAATGGAGATCTTGTATTGATTGTCGATTTGTTGGTAGCATATCGTTGCTTACAAATCTGGCAGCAGAGCTTTACTTATTCATTCAGTGGTCGTCATAACTCCGTGTAGCACGGACAAGTTGGGATAGCAGGTCTTCACAATAAGACTTCCACTGCTTTAAAATTTCGGAAGGCCTCGCTAATTGGTTATGTCTTCAACAATTCCTTCATGTTTTCACACTTGCCTATCTTGATGGTAGGCCGATGATCATGATGATAGTAGTCGCAGAGCACACCCGTCTGGCGGCAGTAACCACCCCCTTACAAAATACCACCGTAAAATAACAGCACGTGTGCTGTTGTGTTTCCCTATCCCTTCCTAATCCCTTATCTTTAATCCTACTGTAGTCGGCAGCGCACTTGCAGCAGTTTTGGCGTTGCTTGTGTTATAGGCGACGGTAGCCACCTACCATCAAGTGGAACGTCAGCCTGTCTGCCGATCTTAAATAAAATAAATAAATAAACCTAATAAATCCGACAATAATAAAGTTTTAATTACGTTATAAACTTTCGCTTATAATATTTTCTCCCCCTTTCTATGTATTTTATGAACCTACTCTGCTGGGTATATTGTAAAACTGCAATGCAGAAGTAACGATTATGTAAATCGTGTGTTAAACAGCGATCAACGCTTGCAACCACTGAATTTATTACTTCGTATAATACTCGTACACAATGTACCTTGTTCTCTAACAATTTCGTTCTCCGAAATATATTAAAACTGCATTGCGTGCCTGAAATGTGTTAAGTTAGTATGCAATTGATGCCTAATATTTAAGCATGATTTTTTAAAAAGCATGATTTTTTTAAAATTTAATGACGAAAAACAATAAACCTGCTCTTCTGGCCAGTTTTGTTTCGAAAAGTCAAATTGAAGTACTTCAAAAATATTAACTCAATTATGAGCTTCTACCATAGCCATAGGCCATAGAGCAAACGCGGTCGTCTCGTGACAAGGATTGGAGAGCAATCCAGTGAATAGAGGGGGGTTTTACCTTACAAACGGTTCGGTAGTTCTCTATTTTTAATATCTTGTCTAGGATGGATAGTAAGTGTTTAACATGCAAAATGCACAATTCCCCCCCCCCTCGCGCCGCCTCGCGCCCTATTAAAAAAAAACGAAAATCTGAAGAGTGTGCCGATTTTTTTCATTTTCAATATGGCGGGGACGGTGACGGGGGGATTGTGCATTTTGCATATTAAACATTTACTATCCATCCTAGACAACATATAAAAAATTTAAAACTACCGGACCCCCCTTTTTTTATCTCTATTTATTGGATTAATAGCGGTTACGTGTAATATAAAATTATTTGCCACTATTTGTGGGGGCCAAGGGGTCCATATACGCACACGTCCTAAGAATTTATTCACACCGGTACTTTGTTCACACTCACCTCTACTGTACTTACATGACGACGACGACGAGAAAGACATGTGATTACTGTATGTACGAGCGAGTACTGAGAAATTCCACTGACAGATTTTACTTACTCGCATTAGTTGTTGAAAAATGTCGATAAGATTTGGTTTTGTATAATTATGGAGTTATTAAATTAATTAATTTTTTAATGTCTCATTTTATTCACACGAAACTTCTCATAAAGCCCATTAAATAACAATAAGAAAAGACGTTTAACAAAACGAAAGGTTATTTATTAATAATTACTTAAATTCATTTACAAACCAATAGCGACCAACTTCAGTTTTTGACGAACACACAAACACTGTCTGGAAAATATCACTCATATTTTAAACAAATAAGTAAATTTTTGATCATTCTCATATCATACACCCAACCTACACGAACGTGAATATGATTACGAAATCTTGAATAAAGATGAGCGGGCCCGAGGGGGAGATAATTGGGCAACCCGGCTGGCGGCAGTAACCATGCTATTACAGAAGACTACCGTGAAATTACACTGCGTCATGTGTTGTGGTGTTTCGTTAAGGATGTAGAGCTGGTTGTATTTAGCAAAATATTTGGAAATACCTCTTTATTATTTTTAAATAATCCGTAGTATTAAGTTACAAATACTTATTGAAATTAATATAATTGCCAAATACAGAATTAATATTATTGCAAATATTATTAGAGCTTTCATAGAAGCTTTTGCCTAATGCGTTTCAATATGTACATAAATTTCCAAATTTTGTTGCTTAAACTTGATTGTCCTCCTGTTACAAAACTTCTTATCAATACTTATGCCCGGAAAGACCAAATAATTAACAATGTCAAGACTAACATTAGACTTCAATATATATAATCTGTGCCCAATGTGTAGACATATTTATGTTAAGATCGGCAGGCAGGCTGACGGTCCACTTGATGGTAGGTGGTTACCGTGGCCCATAACACAAGCAACACAACAAGTGCACTACCACCATAGTAGGATTTAGGATAAGGGATTAGGGCAGAATAGGAAAATGGTCTGTGGATCAGAACGAAACGCAACAGCACACGTGCAGTTACTTCACGGTGGTCTTCTGTAAGAGGGTTGTTACTGCCGCCAGAAGGGTCGCCCAAATTACTTCGAATTGTGAAAAAGGTATATTTTTTCCTTCACATAAAGAAAAGTGTTCTTTTGGCGGCAGTCTGAACTGACCCCGTCCAGGCTCAGTTCAGTATTCACAAAGGATTTGTTAGCTTTGTTACAAATTTTATATTTGTTACAAATATAAGGAAATCGTACAATATACGTCTTGCTTTGACCAACAATTTATAATACTTTTGTAAAGGTTCAATGGCTCACGTAATCGTTTACATAACTTTTACACTTCTTCCCGTATGCAAGAAGTAGGTACTGTATTTAATTTATTGCAATAAGTACTGAGTCGTTTATTTCAAGTACAAAGTTAGGACATGCCGTGGTTTTATTTCTTTAATATGCAAGAGTTAAATTGTTTATTTGTTACGCTTTACACGTTGTTAGGGATACGGACCAACCTTTCATACAGAAAAAAAAACTTTTCCCTAAGGATTAACTAATTTATAAATATTCTGGTGTCACAGTGTTTTTAACAAAACTCCTCCGAAACGGATGGACTGATTTTTATGGTGTTTTTTTAGTTTATCGTAAAGTATTTGTCACCCTCCTACCCCCACCCCCATTTTTTAAATGGCGATTTTAGTATTTTTGTATGAAGAATATTCAAATAATTCTAACCGGCGCGGCGTCGTTCATTGACGTGACTCGTCACTTTTAACATTTATGGTTTGAAAATAAAATTAGACCCGGCAGGTGGCGCCACAATCGGGTTAGGGAATTATTTTCGGGTTCTGACAGGACAACGTCTGCTGGGTCAGCTAGTCTGGAAGCATCTCTCGTGGCACTACTGAAGTTGCAATTGTTGGTGCTGATGCGCTGTAGATCTAGTCAGACTTACAAAACCAGTGCAATACCAAGCGATATTTTTTTCCTACACTTTGTCGTTAACAGTGTGCTTCGAAATACCCTGAGCTGTAAAGTAAAGCCGGTCGATTATAAAAAATGCGATGACTTAAAATATTTGAACAATCCCTTTAAAATAAGAACTAAATTATAGTTTGTTTTCACTAATGAAAAGAGCGATAAAAGGGTAAGGTTTGTGTATATAATTTGCAGAAAAAATTGTATCCCTGGGATGCCTTGGGCGGGTCATTTTTATTTATATTTGAAAGAAGAAAGAAAGAAAGAAACATTTATTGTCATTTAAAAAAGAGAAACATGTATGAACAAAAAAAAAACATAAGTAAACACCAAAAGTACACAACTCAGCTTAGGTTGCAACATTGTTACAGCGCTGATTTTCAATTGTCCCCTTGCCGATGTCTCATGACGCCCACCAGGACCACTCCAGCAGGGCTGTGCAAGGATATATTACAAATAATAAAAGAGTAGTAACTGTACGACAAAAGGGTGCAGCGATCACGTTCTACAATCATAAAATCAATAAATACAATCATACGGAAATATTCCCCCTTAAAAAAAGTGAAGCATTCATCAGTGCAATCTATGCCGCCCTTAGTGTTCACAATTGTTTTTGCTCGTTCAAAAGATTTAACTTAACCCTTTCACGAAAAACCTTCAGTGAACTACACTCTCTTATGGAAGGAGGCAGATCGTTCCAACACTTAGAGGCGGCAAACTTAAAACTTCCCCGAAAAGACGCAGTGCCTATGCCTAGGAATCAGGTCCGACGCAGAATTTCGGTAGGGGCTTGTACCATTTCAAACGATCGTATAAATATAATGGCTACTCAGTGCGGATATTTAATATACATAGGTGGCTACAATGCTGTAGTCCTTGAATTATCTCAAACAAGATTCATAATTATTATGTGTACTTGTTATTTCTTTTTTCAAAAATTCAAATTGAAAATATTCTTGTCTGTATCCACACCGATTATTTATTGTATTTATTAGTTACTTATTTTTTTACAAAACTTCTTAAGTCGTTGAAATGATGAGATCAAAACAGAACGTCCACTATTTTGAAACTTTTCAATTAAAGCACCGACTCTTGTGGAATATTTATGAAAATTTAATAATAAGATGAAAATAATTAATTCTGGAGGCACAACAGGTAAAAATTCAAGATTGTGCCTTAAAAGGGTTGGCCTAAAAGGCCTTTTGGTGGTTATTAATGTGGAAATTTAACTTTAATTTCTTTTTTAATAACGTTTATTAATAAATTTTATATTGAGCTAGGACTTCGACTGGGTGTTGGATTTATATTTTTAGATGACCCTTCGGGAAAAGTCCTTTTCTTCTAGATGAAAGGTACCCTATGTCCTTCCTATAATCTTTTTGTATCTGACTGTGATTCTTTATGTTTCATGATAATGAATTGAGTAGTTAAAGCGTGAAAAGGTCTCTTTCACATTTGTATTAAGAGGGATACTGTATACTCGATTCTTTGTATATTATAAAATTACTACACTTATATACTCCTGTGACGAAACACGAAAAGAGTACATTTTCTTTAAATATCTAGTCTGTAATTTACACTAACAGGCTGTTGACGCCAATTGTCAATTTAAATTAATGAATAGTAGTTCGCTGTGGTATGTGCTTCTCACTCCCACCATATACTTACCCATATGTCTATCGCTACCGCAAGCCGCGCAACCGGCCATTTTATGAAACCGCAGTCAGCCTAAGAAAACACGCGTAGACTCATCCGCAGATCTCGACTCACGAGATTTGAATTTATTTCATCCGCTAATGTTATCAAGGAATTTGCTTGTAGTTTATCTATTTGGTCACGCTTTCCGCTCCGCGAGTGTAATCACTGAAGTGGTGAAGTGCTGAAGCTTCTGGACTCTGTGGGGCCCGTTGCAATCTTCGCCGCCGGAGGACCAAGGACTAGGCGATTATCCTTAATCGTACGTCCTACTATGATCGGCTGTGTTATAGGTGACGGTAGCCATCTACCATCAAGTCGACCATCAGTCTTTCTGCCGATCTTAACATAAAATTAGTAGTAATATACTTAGTTACTAATATATTTAAGAAAATTAAAAAGAGAATTTATTACTGTTATTTTTATTGCGCTTGTGTGTTTTTATGAGTGAGTGTTACTAACTCATATTTCGATAAAAAGGTGTTGTAGCTACAAGTGGCTAGTATTTGTCCATCGTGGTCTGTAGGTATTATCTGTGGGCACTGAAATAGTTGGACACGCCATAATTCATCTCTAGGCCATCCTATCGGCCGTTGTAAAGCTAGTGCAATCCCAGTTTTGTAAAGCTAGTGTGCTAGTGGTGGACTCTCCAAATACACCCTAATTTCCAAAATAAGTCTCCAATTTTTTAAAGTTTAAGAGTTGTTCCCACCAGAGGCGTGATTTCCCCTGGGAAAGTTCTGTATCGCCTAATGTACGTGTTTGTGACGATAATACTGCAGCGAATCCATTTTGGGAACACTAGTTTCAGCAGAACTTCCAACTGCAGTCTCCGCCGGGGAACATATTATCAACAACGAGTTAAAAGTTGCAGGAAACTTGTTGTTTTCGCGCGACACACATTTTCTTAATATATAACTTTTTCCATTATTAAAAAAGTATTATCGATTTTGCTACAACATGTGGGACAAAGCGTAAAACAATAGGGGATCGGACAAATTTTCAGAAAGTGTTTTAAATTAATCTTCATGGATATTTATTCCCATAAAAAATACTATTTTATTTATTTATAGCCTTTTAGGTACTCAAAATCATGTTTTAATATTGTTTGTTTGAAAATGCCGCCAAAACGCCACGATGTTCATCTGAGAGCGCGTAACGTCATTTGTGGTCATATCATAACAAAACAGCTGCATTGGCATGAGACAATGATTGCCCACAAATGACGTCATTCACTGTGATTGGTGTTTCAGTATAGATTAAAAATATTGTAAACAATAAAATTTTATTTCTTCATTTAAAAATATTTAAATGAATTATATTAAATTATTATTCGATAAATAATCTTAAAAAATTATATATTTTCTTTCTAAGTACATTTTAGATTTTAATCTGATTACTGTCCGATCCCCTATTATAACAGGGTTGTTTCAATAGTAAATCTGTTATAGAACAGTCGTTATAATCTGGTTAGGAAGAATAATAATACCTGATGCACTTTGGCCAATTTCTTTTCTAATCTTGAAGCATTTTGAAAATATTTTTTTTATGTTGGATTTGTAAAAACATAAGCAAAGAAATATAATTTGATACTTCCAGATACACTCATACACACCCATAAATGAAGCATCAATTTTATTTATGGTCAATTTTTTAAAAGCAAGTCGTTTACAACAAATAAAATTATCTATCAAAAACAAAAAATGTTAGTCATAAAACATGTGTCGTTTACAACAAATAAAATTATCTATCAAAAACAAAAAATGTTAGTCATAAAACATGTGTTTAATTCTTTTCTAAACATTTTTAATACTAAAATAAATTTAAAATTTAACACCTGTTAGGGCTAATTAAATTTCGTTATAAACGAAATAAATATGCACATATAAAGAAAAAAGAATAGTAAGTCAGAAGTTTGAAGCCATTAATTAATTGATTTGTACAATCTTAAAAGAACTCACACTCGGGCACAATAAGAATCATATTGCTACCAAATATATACCTCTAGGAGTTGAATTTTGAGAAATCTCTCCCTATTTTAGCCATCATACATACAGTATCGATCCACACTCGCTCCTGTTTGGCTTTTTAATTATTTTTTTATTGTAGATTAACTTATGAACCAGTGGCTCTAGCATGAGTTTACGATACTACACTCGCTAGCGAGAGCGTAAAACATTTATATGGAAAATTGATAATTTGACATTGACAGTTCACGAATTCCCATACAAAAGTTTTACGTTCTCGCTAGCGAGTGTAGAATTGGTGTAGTAGCGTAAACTCATACTAGAGCCTCAGGTTACTTGCATTTCATATTTTTATGGGAATATCTATTATCTTTTTTATATAAAAATGAATCCCCATTTCCCTTGGTCACGGCTTCACGCGTGAACGGGTAGACCGATTTTAATTCGGTTTTCGCTAATGGAAAGAGGGATAAACGGGGAATGTTTTAGGGTATATAAAAATTGCTAGTATACATATAATAAAATCGTAAAGGAGCCGTGTTTACATTAAATGTGTTAAAAAAAAAAACCGATTTGTACACTTTGTACTTATGTTACAGAGGAGAAAAAAAAAGTTTTTAGAATTTTTGTCTGTTTGTCTGTGCCTTTATGCACGCTAAGCAGACACAGCTTAACCGAGCTGAATGAAGTTTTCATATATGTTTTGTTTCAATCCATTCAGTTTACAGACAAAAAAGTTATACCGATAACCACGCGTACGAAGTTGCGGGCTCAGCTAGTACCTAATACATATAGAACATCGGTGGCGCCTTGGAAAAGACGCAGCCTATCATGTCGAGAGGTCCGAATTCGATCCCCGGTCATGCCATGGACCAATGTTTTTTTATTGATTGCTCTCAAACGTTGAAAGAAAACATCGTGAGGAAACCTGCATACGCCATAGGAGAAATTGAAGTCAACCAACCAGCACTGGGCCAGCGTGGTGGACCATATAGCCCATACGCCCTTGTTGAGAAGGTAGGCCTGTGCCCCTGCAGTGGGCACATATAATAGGCTGTTGATGATGATGGTGAATTTATTTATTTCAATCATTTATTCCACATAACAACAAATTTAGGTAACATATTATATAATATTACATTTTTTTTTTAATGGAAGCGTTAAATCAGCAAATGACAGTCATCCAAATATTCATCTTTTAAATTAGTACCATCATTTAATTAATTAATTATTTAAATTATAAGTCAATCAATACATAGCTATAATGAAATCACAAAGAGCCATGTCGGTACAATTAACATTAAAAAAAAATTACCTTGGTAATATAAAATATGTTGCATATGTTACCAAGGTGAAAAAATAAAGTTATTAGAATTTTTGTCTGTGCGTAGGTGCACGCTAATCTAAGAAATAGTTTAACTTATTTGATAAGGGTCTCATATATTGTAGCAAGCTTCCCGTAACATTTAGTATTTTGAAACAAATAATACCAAATATTTCAAAATTCAAAAGGAATTCAAAGAATATTGAATAATGAAAATGTAATTAGGATTTTTTGCGGGAATAGGAACTTCTGATGAAAAATAAACTAGTTGGGGAATTGGGAACTGTAACGCCATACCATTATGAATTCCGTTTTTTCATTAGATTAAGTGAGGCCAGAGATAGCGAGACAGCTTTACTTGCATCATTACATATTTGTGTATTGATATATTATATTATAATTATATCTCTTATATTTGTACCAACTAAACAAATTTTCTTTCTATATGAATGTGTATATTTCAAATAAATAAACCATGAAATAACAGCACGTGTGCTATTGTGTTTCGGTGAGTGAGTAAGGGATGCCAAAGCTCATTTCCTTAACCCTTTCCAATCCCTTACCTTAATCCTACTGCAGCACCTGTGGCGTTTCTTGTGTTATAGGCGACGGTAGCCACCTACCACCAAGTTGACCGTCAATCTGTCTGCCGACTTTAACATGAAAAAAAATATGAAATTTAGCACATACTTATCTATAATATTCACAATTTAGTGTACGACTTAAATAACATCTTAGAACATACTTAGAAATTACTACCTAACAATTATTAATGTACACATGATATTACAGATTATTTTCAAATTATATAATTTCTTATGAAATTCCGGATATTGTTATAATCGGCTTTAAATGCCGCTAACAGGTTTTGAAATAAAGCTTTCGTCATAAAAATTGCTTAATTAATTAACAAATAAAAACTAACAATTAACAGAAACTCGAAAAAAAATTGCAAAAAAATTAAACTGAAATTAATAATTATTATAATACTATTGTTACATGCGGGGTGAGTTAAAATGTCGTGTAAGGGCGAAACGAATGATTTATTTTCACAAACCAAGATGACTTCAAAAATTACTATACTTGTCCGATGAAACCGTTAAACTTGCCAAAAATCGTCAATGATTCCCTTAAAGTGTCGCCAGTTCACTCTCTCAGATAACTTCGCAATAGCTCCGATTAGTCGCTTTATCGCTGGTTGTCACGCCACTAACTAATTTCGCCCGCCTGCTCTCTTATTTATACTTGGCGCCAACGCCTCGATGTATTTCCAATTTTCCAGAAAATCTAAACAAGATCGTAAACAAGCCATTCGGGAATGCTATTTCTGTTGAAATGTAAACTCTATGTTGTAAACATAAGGACCAATTTCCCTTAACACTAGTCGGGAAGGGGCGTGGCTACCATCGATAGGGTGGGACGTTCGGACTTTCGGCCGACGGACTTTTTCCAGAACGTTCCATAGTTAGTCGTAACACTATTAATACTTTTTTGTATATTTTTTTTACGATTTGTAACTTTAAATTAAAAACTCACCTATACGTACATACCTTGTAACACATTAACCTAGTTAAGTAATGTGTTTTTAAATAGCTAATATAAGGAAAATTACCAGACGTAGGGCACAGAAGCTGCACCACTAGGAAGCCATTAGCTAATTACAACAATGTTATTTATTTGTTGTACACTGAACTATCACAATACAGTTGCATTGAAATAACTGTGTTTTTCTTCACTCTATCCGCATTAAAGTAATTATTTCCAGTGCATTCAGTTGTAGAAATGTGTGAACTTTTTACGTTGGTGTAAAGGCATCCATTAACAAAGTACACGTTTGTTATAAATGTTGTTTATAATTAATTTAAGTCATTAATTAATTTATCAACTACTTTGGTGTGAAGGGGACGCAGCATATGCAGATTCGAGTGAGCAAAATGGTACTTCGCACCAGATGTAATGTATGCACAATGTATGTTACCGATGTGAAAAAATTGTTTTGTGAAATTTTATTTTATCTGTTTGTCAGTGCGTTTGTGCGTTTGTGCACGCTAATCTCAAAAAAGGCTTAATCGATTTAAATGCGGTTTTCACTGATGTATTCTAGCAAGTTCTAGCTCGTAATCTTTAGCGTTTGTTTTATTCAGCTTCTGCTTCTGAGCACAGCTAGTATCTACTCTATAAAATCCAGATTAGGCCCATGTGGAATACTGCCCTCACCTCTGGACTGGCGTGCCGCCAAAATACCAGATAGATTCTTTGACACCTTTTTTTTTTTTTTTTTACGAGGAGAAATCCATTTACGGATTCCCTACCGCTGGCTAGGCGGGAGGGATATGTGGGACTCACCCAGTCAAGGGACTGGTCCTACCCACTAAAACTCCCCGGTGTCTCCTTGCCCTTTGAGCGGGGTGGACCGGGTTCTGCCGAGGCAACAACTCCGATCCGACAACTCCGATAGTACATAGCATCGAATTGCTCATACAGCAACGGTTAGAACCCATTAAGTGTTCTTAGGTGTTCTTCACGCTCCTTTATTATATATTATTTAAAAAAAATAACTACCAAGGAAAGCATAGTGAGGAATACAATGATTTAAAATTCTCGTAGGATGAAGTCAGATATTATGGGACATGCCCATTGTGTTTTATTGATATGTAGGCAACTCTTATATAGGTATGTGTAGGAGCAATTTAAACAATAAATATGACATTTACACTAATTGCTATATTTTGAGTTGTTTAAATATATCTTTGGTATGAAGTGATAGACAGGTCTGTAAATAATGAAAGAAATAAAGAAAACAGACCAACATACATAATTTTTCCAAGGACTAGGCTGTAAGATCACATCACAGGCTGTGGAAATCGACGCAACGGTCTATGACCAGTTGCGGGCCGACGGACGGCCGGGAGGAGCAGGAGGAGCGGAATACGGCAGGACTGGCGCTCGGAATGTTACGGCGGAACGCTTACCGACGGGCTTTGGAGGTTTGGCGCTCGAGGCTAGAAGCCGTCGGTGCAATTCTGCCGAACTTCGAAGCTTGGATGGAAAGGAGATGCGTCAGTGTCACCTACAGATTGACTCAGATACTCACCGGGCACGGGACAAAGCGGGGCTGGGACTTGGTGCGCTATGCGATCCCAGGACCCACCCTAACCGCCGAGGAAGACCGCCGCGGGGTTTTAGTGGGTATACCTACCTCACTATGAGGAAGGGGAGTCCCACATAACCGCACCGTCTCCCCAGACGGTGTGTGTATGCGTAATGACATTTCCCCGCGTAAAAAAAAAAGGCTGTGGACGTCAGCGCACAGCGTAATATTTATTGCAATATGTATTATGAACCAAGCAATATATTGCCAGTCCTTTGCATATGAGACTGGAAGTAACAAGTAGACCGCCTGTCCCATGCCCCATAAATTGCTAATATCCATCACGGCTGAACCGTGAATGTTGGAATTTATGTACTGTCAATTTATTCTGTCTGTATTGTTACTAGACAGAATAAATGTCAGCTAGACAAACAGATTATCGTCATTTTGGATGTAATCTCAGACACAAACAAAATTAAATAGTCGATATTTAAGCTTAATGGTAGTTCTTGGGCATTCACTTATGGTTTTGTTTTCTTATCTTTTATCTTGAGTCTTATTATTGTTATTTATTACCAAACGGAAGCCGCGTTCATTACACTTACTTGCTAAAATGCCCTGTGGCCAAAAACATGATTAATTATTCACTGAGGGATTCGCACGTAACATACGAGTTGGACACATAGTGCCATTCTATGCCACGCCTACGAGTTCGCGTTTCGCTTTCATCTTGTATACAAATTAAATTCAGCAATCTTCATTTACCCTGTTGACAATAGTTTAAGATGTTTGACCTTGTCTGACAAAGCTTCGTAACAAGCTGCGAACATAACAACGAAATAGTTTACAAGTAATTTGTCGACGATTTAGTCGAAATTCTGGCCGTTGAGGTTTCCGAGTCACATTACTTCGTCAGTTATTTCATTACACATGTCCGCGGTTACTTTTGAATTTCAAAGTTATTTATTTACACATGTCATATATATGTCCGTAGGATGTATACCCACTGAATCTTTAAAAGTAAATTAAATTTCTGAAATGTCTTTTGAACCACTTAGTAACAGTAAATTTTAAATCCCTTAATCAATTGCCAATCGTAGGATTTTAATATTTAGCTCTAATCTGGCTAATGAAATATGAAACTGATTTTTTTAAATCTTGCTGGTAATCCCATTGTAAAGCGATTTCCACTCTAGCGATTCCAACATTTAGCAATTACTAAATTTATTATTGATTACTGTAGAATTTCCTTTTTTTTTTCGCGCCTTTTCTCTCAATAGAAGCAGTGCATTATGTATAAATAAGTAATTTTATATGGATATATGTATGTGTATGTGTATATATATATATATATATATATATATATATATCTGTGTGTGTGTGTGTGTGTGTGTGTATATATATGTATGTGTATGTATGTATGTGTGTATGTATGTATATAGTAATTTATAAAGTAAGTTTGTATGGTGTCCAATGAGTCACATACGGTGCTGGCTGAAAATCAGCGCTGTAGGTGTTTGTCAGCACCTCAGCACAATGCTGAGCCAGTATCCGAACACACACACGTTTTTTATATTATTATTAATTTTTTCCCTGTTCTTGTACATAATGTGTCCTTCGTGCAGTGAATAAAAGTCTTTCTTCTTTCTTTCTTAGTTGTTTGTTATTGCTTGACTAAAACTCTAATTTTTTTTACCATTTTTTAAGTTTCTTACTTAGTTATGATGACGAGACTGAAAAGCAACATTGCATTTAATAGTACATAATAGTGATATTGATCAAGTTCTATATATTATTTTCAATAAATATATAGCGATGTATGTAGTGACGTACTCAAGTGTTTATTTTGGAAGAAACTTGAATGGTGCAGAAGGAAAGAATATGGAAGAATAAGGATAAGAGCATCATTTGAGGCTGTATTTGGACTTTGGAAAGTAAAGTGAGCTTAAATTCAATGTTTTTATAGTTTCCTCCTACAATTTCACCAATTCCAAAGTGAAATACCAAAGCACAAAAAAATATTTAAAAAATTAATCACATATCAAAATATTTGCAGCGCCTCATCGTTCACTAGTCAAACTGTGCTTATATCGTAAAGCATGCTCAGTACATAGCAAAGCCTGGTCAGGGTTTACTGGTGTGTCGTTAGATTAATATCACCCACCTTCGCCATCATTTTGTTGGAAACTTTGTGTTGCTTTCTGGCAACTTAGCAAAGTTCGAGAACTTTACGAAACGCAACAATATCATTAAACACGACAACACCGAGCGGAAATCAAGTTAATGTCGGCGTCTAAAAATGACATCAACTCTGATGACTTTTTGAATAATTCCACAACGCTTTTGGCTTTAACGAAACCATTTGTATATGAAACATGTCTGCAAATAACTACGGGCCAACTGTTGGACGTAATAACTAATGCTTTATTGTATCCGTAGAGCAGTGGAAAGCTTTCGACTATTTTATTGCAAGTTTGCTTTGAAATATTACAAGTATAGGAAAAATATTAGGATTGCAATCCTGTTGCTTCTCTTATTTTTATTTTCTTGTGACGACGAAATGACGAAAGAACCATTAATAAGAAACAGTGTAAGTGCAGTGCAGGCTCTCAACATTGATAGGAAAAGCGTTAGGATATGGATATAGGGAATTGTGGTCTGACCTCTCGAAACACAACAAATGTCTTGTAAAACATATTTAGTAATTATGAGTATTGGAATAAAATTGACTTTCCGCAATACTTCAGAACCCCTTACGGAAGACTGACTAAACAAAGCAGCATATCTGCTGTTGTGTTTCGATTAAAAGTGACAGAGATGCCATTATATTAACCTCTCATCTTTTGCGACACATTTCATTCTATTTCCAGTAGATTTACAATTCCCTGAAAAATACCTGCAACTTAAATCACTAGTTAAACATAAAGACACTTTACCTAAATAACCTTAAATTTAACGAATACTTCACGATCGATATGTACTTACTAGTAAGTTCCCCTCACTGGCGCGACACTAATTTTGTTGGGCATTGTTTCGGCCGCCGCCGGCCGCCTACATTCCAAATTGATTTATAAATAGTTAAATTCGGTTACGCCTGATTTATTAGCAAACGCAGGGATTATCGGATGAATTTAGTTTCATAAAACAATTCAATTCGACCGAATGTATCATTAATGACAAATATTATATCATTTTAGAGAAATAATAATCAGTGATTGGCATCTGAGTTTTGACGAATTCGGTACTGTTTTGAAATTCCTGCTGCATTATATAAATTTTGAACACAATTCAGCAGGGAATTTGACCGTGTACCATCAGCCTTTGTATTAAGCAAGCCGTATTAACTCGTCCGTCGTCACGCGTGTGCACTTTTACCAACACTAAGGGAACAGACAGATTTGTGTTTCAGTGAGTGAATATAAATGATTCCAGAGTCCAATTCTCTATCGCCTCATAATCATTTATAATTTAAACGACGACCTACCTTCAAAAGATAAAAAAAACGCAGCGAATTTTCCTTATATATCACGCTAGCAGATTATAAAAAATACTACTTAAATAGTTTATTTTAGATATTATATATTTTGAAAATAATGTAATGTCTCTCCAGGTGCATATTGATTTGAATCGTCATTAAAAAGGAAACATGCAAGATATGGAATCTACCTAGAAAGCGATCCAAGTCAGTGAGCTATGTCCAAGTCTGTACTAGTCTCACAAGGCGCGTGGCAATCGTAGATGGCGTTGCGCGGCGCATCTACGCTGATGGGCCATTAAATGTGCGATTTATTAGTCCAGTGCGAATTTCCAAGTAGTTCAGAGGCTCTAGTATGAGTTTACGATACTACACCAATACTACACTCGCTAGCGAGAACGTAAAACTTTTGTATGGGAAATCTTAAACTGTCAATGTCAAATTATCAATTTTCCATATAAATGTTTTACGCTCTCGCTAGCGAGTGTAGTATCGTAAACTCATGCTAGAGCCACAGTAGTCTTTTGTCCTCATAAGTTTTATAAATTTTGTTACTGGAGAAATTGCGTTTTGATTCTCTTTCTCACTATAATTTGTCTGCTGTCAAATGCTATTTATTATTCAGATATAATTCTTATAATTTTTCAAAAGTTTACTAATACTTATTTTAAACGAAATAATATATAAAAAATGTGTTTCTAACGCTCTGCTGGTTAGATAGTTTCATTAAGAATACCACAATTACGTATTCAATGTGTGAAAGAAAATAGCTAAGGTTCGCAATGCACTTAAATCTGGTCGCTTGAATTTAGGAATGTCAGTAATATAAATGAAGAGGTTCCTTAATTGAACCAGCCTTTGTACGATTCGCTGTTTTCGTGGGCCGACACAACAGACCTCCCTCGGGAGGTTTGAATTAGATTTGTTAAGAAGTTATCTTCAGGTTTACGTGAGGTAAAAGGATTTGGCAATGCTGTAAGGGAACGTAGTTGTAACTTTGTAAAAGTGTGGACCTTTTATTAGTAAATAAGAGGATGGAAGTAACACCCCAAGCGGTGGGTGCCGATGGGCTTCCATAGATTAGTTCCTTATTCGATTATTGGATTTCGCGTGTGGAGTTATTATTGAAGATAGGTGTCCGTGTTTTCTTATATTAACTATATAAATAGTATATACAAGTCAAAATAAAATATGAACTACTTTGACTTAACAACATTTTAACAGTTAACAGTTTATAGCTACGTATTTTATATAAAAAAATTAATGTATGCAGCAAAATATATTACGAACTCTTTATTATCTGAACTCCTTACCTGTGGTGTTTGAGACCAGATGCTGGCCATAATTTTTTATGGCGTTTTATATGGATTTTCATGAATTATCTTTTCTAGTAGACAATACTAAGAGTACGAATGCATTTGGATACGATTACTGCAACCGGAGCCGTTACATTGATTCAAGGACATTCGCAGCGTTCTGTAGGGTTGCAGCTGGGTTTTTCTCACAGAGCTATACAAAATACTTGGAATCGCCAAGAGACTGGCACAGAAGACCTGGTCCAGGTAGACTTCGGGCTGCAACTGCTTCCCAGGATCGATACATACGCTGGAGTTCCCGTCGAACTCGAATAAAGACGGCTCGGAAATTACAAACTCTTCTTCAGTTGACAACGGGTACTCGTGTCAGTGACGAAACGATTCGAAATCGGTTGCATGAAGATCAGCAAAGATGAAGACGACGAGTAGTTCGAATTCCTTTAACCAGGGCTCAGCGTGCAAATTTGGAGTGGGGAATAAACCATTGGGGTATGGTGCTCTTCATGGACGAGTGCAAAGTGAATTTACTTAGTGACGATCGGCGTATTAGCGTGTGGAGACGACCTGGTGAGCGACCACTTGAGAACCTTCCGGCCCCAGAAGCTATGTCTCTCCGTACTATGTGCCCTGCCCACTGCCACTTCAACTTCTAATCCTCCGGGTTATGTCGGTAACCCCGAGCATATAGCCCTCTCTAAAACTCGTTGAGCGACGTTGAGCTTTTTAGATTAGGTACATTAAAAGTCCATCGCCATTACGGACTAAGCCAGCTTCGAAAGAGCTAAGTGTCGAAAAATTTTAAGGATGTCATTTTTTATTACATAATAAGCATCGACTTTACTCCACTCTTCTAATGAAACTTCTTACGTAATATTTCAAAAGAAATAATCGCAAATATTCAATATTGTATCATTCTGTACATTTCTGTATCAAATTGTATATATTGTAAAATGTTATGCTCCACTCTGGATACATGTCTTGCTGGACTTCTGCTCAATATGAGGACGTATAAGCTATAGTTTCCCAAAAGAGTCTATTGCTAGCCTTCTAGCAAAAGACTCGTTTGGTCGCTATCTAATGCTAGCTCAGAAGCAGGTCTGTCTAGGCTTCGAACTTGTCTCTGCCGTCATCAGCTGAGTTTGACTACAATCTTCTCAATGAGCTACTAAAATGTGGACAATTAGGGGAAAGGCCATTTGTAAAATTATATAACCAACGCTAACCTCAAACTATTTGAATGTACTTTTCGACATTCGGTGGTCATTCTAAATTTGCTAATTATAATTGGTGACGTTTTCAAATTGCGCTTTATAAAGAGTGAATCAGCGGCTCTATTTTGACGTTACCTCCTTATTTCAGTAAAATCTAATCATAATCAACAAACGATCAGCCCACTGTTGGGCATGTCCTTTTATAATCGAGCACCACCACAGACGGTCTACCGCCCTCCGCATTCATCTACTTCCAGCCGCTCCCCTAAGGTCAAATGGGGTGATTAGGTAAACCTAATCTGTGTTTAGAATCCTGTACGGCAGAATGTTTTTCAGCTAAGGTGGCCTTGTCTTCCAATTGAAACATAAATTCGACCTCGCTGGAGCTGTACTTATATCCCAGGATACCGATGCTGTCTAATATTTTAAGAGGAGTACTCAGAAATATTTTAAGATGAGTATTCAGAAATGTAGGTTAATCCCACTTACTGGACCATAAAAAAGTCCGTCACATGTTCGCGTATTAAAATTAAAAAAAAAAAAACAAAACAAAACGAATCATACAAGTGAACAGGATCTTTTTTAGGGTTCCGTACGCCCGAATAAAAAAACGGAACCCTTATAGGATCACTCGTGTGTCCGCCTGTCCGTCGCTCACAGTCAATTATCTCGGAACTACTAGACCGATTAAGTTGAAATTTGGTACACACATCAATTTCTGTGACCCAAACGCAGAGGTGTGACGTGAATAGATGAAATCTGTATATGGGAGGTCATTTTTGGGGAAGATGGAAAATTAAAAAAAATATTTGAAAACTGCATCGTGTGACATATCAAATGGAAGGTCTTGTTGTGAAGATCTTAATTTGTAAACCTATAAGAAGTCTATGATATTAAAATAAGATGGTAAATCACTCAATATTGTGCGGATAGGTAACGTATCGTCGTGATAATCTCTTCACGAGAGTTCAACTCGCACTTGTCCCGCTTTTATTATCCTATATTTAACAATAATCAAAAACCGATCCCTCAGGACTCTTGTATAGTGTGCATACACTTTATTCTTTCCATTTTTAATTTAATTTTTGAAACTGATATTTCTATTTGTATATTCCGTGTCAGTCGAATATGAATGCATAAAATAGTCTCCTAAAAGGTAGCTAGCTTTAAATGTGATTACATTAAAGCGAGACCGCCAAGCAAATGCATTAGATTGCAAGAGCTTGGCGCAAGATAAGAACGCACCGAGTGTGAATAATTCATGAGCTTTTTTCCCTTTTACTTGTATTGGCGTTTTGTTATCGAAGCTTCCTGCAACATGCTTAGACTGAAAGCCAGTGGACTAAGGTTATTGCAACGATGACTTCAAAGCAAACTTATGCATTCAGTACTCAGTAGTAGATACAAAACACTATCCGTCTTACTACAAAAGATTTAATAAGCACTGTTTAAACACGTGCTTACGTAGACAATGCATAACTATTTAAACATTGTTAGGCGAGCGCTTAAAATGTCCTTACCACAAAACCTTGTATAGCGCTTGTTTTTGTAGACAGTGTTAAAGTACGCGAATGGTATTCAATTATGGCAACCCTGGCAAACATTCATTCAGTCACTCGCCCTGCATTCATGTCGTTTTCATTTTACGCAGATATGATAGGCGTATAATGAAGAATTTTGGTTTTCACAAGCTATTATTACGGACTATAGTAATGATAATATAAGCAAATTATAAAATTGGAATAAGGCATAAATTACAACAAATACGTTAGATTATTTATAAAAAAATTTTATACCAAAAAACATTGCGCTTAATGGAACGTAAATGACACGGGCGTAACGTAATTGTCAAATGTCAAATTTGATTTTCATAAATTCCAATGACTAAAGAACAACATAATTACAATTATCTATCATTATCAACTAATATCAACATGGATAGAAAATGAGCGCGGCGACAACTGGAGTCAGGAAGAAAATGTTTGTAATCTTAGCTTTCATTAAGCAATGAGCATTCATAAAATACTACGAGATCATAACTTCTATGTACTGGACGTGTTGAAATTATTTTAGGACCTCTTCCTGCAAATGAGTCAGTCTGGCGCAATCATAGAAAATAAAAAGACGGACACCAACACCAACAAACGAAAAAGTCTTGAGTGGATTAATGTGCAAAAAAAGTGAGTACATATTTATCCAAAATATCGTGGATAAATATGTACTCACTTTTTGCGTCATCGTAAAAATCAAAATCTGTTCAAGCGATATCTGGTTCTAAATTTTGCGTCATCGTAATATTCAAATGGATTAATTCGCTCGCGATGTATCCTATCTCGAAAATTATCCATATAATCCATATCCTCCATGTCGATGTAATCAATTAAATTTAAAATATCTATATTCATTTCAAAAATCAAACAAAATGTTTAATATTATGCAAAACGATTATAAATTTGACAGAACACGTCCAAGGAAGAGAAGCCGCTAATTAGGTAGACACTCGTTAAACAAGCATCTGGCGGTGTTTAAATTTATTTAATGCTCAAGCATTGTCTAACCCCAAACAATGCCTAGACACTCTTTTGTAGTTAAGATTTATTTAAACACGTGTCCAAAGCCTGTATGTATAAAGTGTTTTTAATGTTTTTGTAGTAAGACGGTAAATGTTTCAACTCTTAAGCGAAACTTTACCATAAACAAAGAACTTACATAACCAACCATAATTTAACATAATAAATTTAGTTTTAAGCCCAAAGTAACAAGGCTTGTTTTTTACGTTAAAGTCGTCAGACAGGCTGACGGTCCACTTGCTAGTAGGGTGACTACCGTCGTCTATAACACAAGCAACGCTGAACAAGTGCTGCAAGTGCGCTTCCGACCATAGTAAGATTAAGGATAAGGGATTAAGAAGTGATAGGGAAATTTGTTCTGGCATCAATTTGTTCTGACTCACCGAAACACAACAGCACAGGTGCTGTTATTTCACAGTGGTCTTCTCTAATGGGGTTGTTACTGCCGCCGAACGGGCTGCCCAAATGACTGCCACTACTTTGGTAATTACATTTACATACATTTTTTACTTGTTTTATTTTAAATTTATAAGAATTTCGCAAGTTTATTATTAAGTTTTTTTTTTAATGTCGGTTGGCAGACAGGCAGACGGTCCACTTGATGATAGGTGGAGCAACGCCAGAGCTGCTGCAAGTGCGCTGCCGACTGCAGTAGGATTAAGAATAAGGGATTAGGAGTGGATAGGGAAATGGGCTCCGGCATCCCTTACTCACTCACCGAAACACAACAGCAAACGTGCTGTTATTTCACGGTGGTCTTCTGTAAGGGATGGTTACTGCCGCCAGACGGGCTGCCCAAATAACTGCGAAACGCATTGTGCCTTGCCACTACTTTCCAAATCCAGACCAGACCCAAATTTGAAAAGTTCCTTTTTCAAAGTTGACCCTACCGGGAATCGAACCCGGGAACCCTAGAACAGAGCGTCAAGCCAAGCACCCTAACCACTCATCCAACGGGCTTGTCATATTTTTCTTTTGAAAGAAAAATAAAAATAGAACTAAAAAATGTGTCGTTGGAACTAAAAATAAAAATGAGATTGTTAATTACTTTCCATTGTTTTAATTTCTGTAGATTTTTCAGTGATAGATAGTTTAAAGAGAATTAATATGTAACTGCCAGTTTGACTAAAACCAAACCAATTTTTCATAACTTCAATTTTCGGAATCTTCTTTCGTCGGTTCCGACATTCTCATAGTCAGCCTGAGGTTGTCATTAACACACCCATAAAATACGTGCAAATTTATGACACATTCCTCGCTTCAACACCTACCTTAGACCATTAGCACTGGTTTCAGGAATAGGCTATTGTAGTGTGAAATTAATAGGACACCGACGAATGAGCTTGAAATTTACAGTCCACTGTCCCTCGACAGTATTTTATGGAGTTATTAATTACAGTCTTTCTCTGATAATTGTAAAATAGTTTGATTCTTGGTTCTTAGAAAAACATAATATACTCTCATTTTATGTAATACAATTGTTTCGTTTAAGTATTTCGTAACTTTTTAAATTAGTTAATTTAGGTTTGTTTTTCTCTCTGTGTGTCTCTCCGATCGGTCCCTCATTACTGAGGATCGTGGTTCGACTGCATTATCCGCCTCTATCGGTTCCTGACCATTAGTTTCCTTCACCGTCTGGCAAAGAGTATCAGAAGAGGTGGCATCCTTCACTTGATCCGTCCAATCTTCTGCCTTCGACATTTCCAACAACGACCAGCTTTTCCTGATTGTCCCTTTTCTATTTGTCAAGTTTACATTTAAGGCAACATTATATTTAAAATTTCAATTATATTTATTATGTATGCATAATTAATTTTGTGAATAGTTATACCCCAAAAGAGGACGTTTGCAGGTAAATAGTTAAAGCTTTATGTGAATAGTTAAGCTTTTCTTAGTAGTTCAAAAGTTTTTTTTATCAAGCATCGGTATATAATATATATCCTACTAATATTATATACTAAAGTTCATATGTTTGGATGTTTGAGTGTTTGTTACTCAATCACGTCAAAACGGCTAAACGGATTTGGATAAACTTTGGCACACGTATAGTTTACTATCAGGAATATCATATAGGATACTTTTTATCCTGGAAAAATGTTAGGTTCCCGAGGGATCGTCTAAAAACATATAAAAATCTGCGTCACCGTCGTCACAGCGATAAAGATTATTTTTTTATTTTACTCTTAGGTCTTACATTTTTCATTTTTAACGCGGAGCTACTGTATATATATGTAAAGAGAAATATATAATGTTCTTTAATTTAAATACTTACCGTCTTACTACAAAAGATTAAATAAGCACTGTTTAAACACGTGCTTACGTAGACAATGTATAACTATTTAAACATTGTTAGGCGAGCGCTTAAAATGTCCCTACCACAAAACCTTGTTTAGCGCTTGTTTTTGTAGATAGTGTTAAATTACGAGTATGATATTGCATTATGGCAACCCTGACAAACATTCATTCAGTCACTCGATCTGAATTCATGTCGTTTTCATTTTACGCAGATTTTGGTGTTCACAAGCTATTATTACGGATTATAGTAATGATATAAGTAAATTATCAAATTGGAATAAGCAACAAATTACAAAAAATACGTTAGATTGTTTATAAAATTTTGTTGTATCAAAAAACATTGCGCTTAATGGAACGTAACTGACACGGGCGTAATTGTCAAATGTCAAGTTGGATTTGTTAATTTAATATTCTTATTTTCATAAATTCCAATTATTATTATTAACATGGAAAAAAAAACGTGAGCGCGGCGTTGCGTCATCGTAATATTAGGTATCCTTATAAATAATCCATATCCTCCATACGTAATCAATTAAATTTAAAATATCCATAGTCATTTCAAAAATCAAAAGAAATCTTTAATATTACGCAAAACGATTACAAATTTGACAGCACGTCCAAGGAGAAGCCGCTAACTAAATAGACACTCGTTAATCAAGCATCTGGCGGTATTTAAATTTAAATAATGCTCAAGCATTGTCTAACCCTAAACAATGCCTAGACACTCTTTTGTAGTAAAGTTTTATTTAACCACGTGTACAAACCCTGTTTAAAGTGTGTTTAATGTTTTTGTAGTAAGACGGTTATTGGTTAAAATATGTGTGTTTAAAAACTATTTTTTTACTTAAGCCTCAATCTATATAAAAAGACGTCTCTCATCTGAATTCCGAAGTAAATTTATTGTAATTTAAAATATATCATTGTATAAAACGTTTGTGTGATTTAGGATTCGACATTGCAATTGAATAACATTAAATGTCGTTTCTTTCCTTGCAGGTAAAGTTTTGTTAGCTTTGTGGATATTTTATTGGATATTTTATTATATAAATATATAATTCAGATGTATTAAAAGCTTTCCTTGCAGAGAAATTCAATTGTGTTTAATTAATTGCGTCGTCGTCCAAAATACGCTTCAGAGCAAAATGTACAAAAAGCAAAATGAGCATCAATACTTGTTACATAGCCCCTATTGTAGTGGCTTAAATATATGCAATCGGCATAGGAAAACTGACGAAAGAAAAAAAATTATAAACATAATGATGTGCGCCAGTTAGTTAGCCTAATAAATAAAACGTAATTAGCACTTTAAAAATAAATTTAAAATAAATAAAAAAATACAGAGAAATAAATTTAAGTCAGGGTGAGGTTCTAAGCCCTGTGCGTGAAGTTAATTTATATATAAAATCCTAATTGATACACAGGACAGTTATTTTCTTTTTAAAGATCGCTTGTGTCTAATGGTGTAAAGTAAATAAAGCGAAACCCGTATAGAAAGGCAGCGTAACGCGGCCTGATATCGCGGAACCGGCACATATTAATCATGCACGTCACACCCGACGATCCGTCATCATTTCTGTCTACATGACCGATGCGACCCGACGCTAAACGCCCCATTTTTGTATCCCCGATAATCCGGGAGAGCGGAAAATTCTAGTTATGTGCGTGTAAATTGATTGGTTGCCGCTCCCACCCAGTCCGGTGGGTGCTAATGGGCGCTACAGGTGTGACTGAGATGCGCCCTTAAAGTTGACGTGTCGGTGGAGAGGTCGAACCTAAACTAAACCAAAATTCATTCGTGTAAATTGCTCCTAAATTGCGACTTTGGACTTTTTGAGATACTAGAAAATTTAAGTGGAACATGTAGGTGAGATACACAAATAATATTATGTAAGATAGTTTCGTTGGATGAGTGGTTAGGGTGCTTGCTTTATCGCTTTGGTCTAGGGTTCCCGGTTTCTATTCACGGCTGGGTCAACTTTGGAAATGAACAATTCAAAATTGGTATTGATCTGATAAACAAGTGGCTAAACACACTGCGTCCCGCAGTCATTTGGGCAGCCGGTCTGACGGCAGTAACCAGCCCCTTACAGAAGACCACCGTGAAATAACAGCACATGTGCTCTTGTGTTTCGGTGAGTGAGTAAGGGATGTCAGAGCCGATTTCCCTATCCCCCTCTCAATCCCTTATCCTTAATATTACTGTAGTCTTACACTTGCAGCACTTGTGACGTTGCTTGTGTTATAGGCGACAGTAGCCACCGACCATCAAGTGGACCGTTAACATAAAAATAAAAAAATAATTAAGATATAGGATTTTAAATGGCAAAATGATTTAACAAATTATCAATGAATAATAAATAATTTACTCCCCGAAGAATTAATGCAGCAGAGGGCTTTTTTATGTTGCGATAAGAGATACAGAGAGTTAGTAACTACGTGTACGTAATATATAATAAATAAAATGTTATTTAACATAATTTATGTTTAATATAGAATATTCGAATGTCTCGTTTAGCGTAGGTAATATAAGTATATGTGAGTAATAAACATCCAATATTTCCAATATTTGTAGAAATGGGATTTTACCTGTGTCAGCAGATTCAAGTATCATGTCATTGTGTACGATCAGTAGAATAAATATTTTTTATAGAGTCTCTAGTGACCATTTATTTTTCGTTGTTCGCTGTATTTTATATAGTAAGCGGTCGGTGTGTGGATCAGTCACAGTTGTAATAAGATCAGCTAATGTAGCTTCTCTCATTCTCTCATTAGAAAGAAAGTAGATTTGTTTAGTTCGTACAAATATAAAAGCAAAGGAATTTATACATTATTTAGTGGAAAAGTTAATAGTATCATTTATTCTGTACTCTGATTACAATCACTATTTAATGTTAAAGTATGTCCACTCTATAAAAAATCAGAACATGGGTAAGATCTATTTCAAATTTGATTTCTTTGCAAAAATGAAATTAGTAACTGTGATATCTATTATGTATCTTTGGGATTTATTCGTTTGCATATCTATACCCTTATCTATATCTATATCTATATCTATATCTATATCTATATCTATATCTATATCTATATCTATATCTATATCTATATCTATATCTATATCTATATCTATATCTATATCTATATCTATATCTATATCTATATCTATATCTATATCTATATCTATATCTCTGTCTCTGTCTCTGTCTCTGTCTGTGTCTGTGTCTGTGTCTGTGTCTCTGTCTCTGTCTGTATCTCTGTCTCTGTCTCTGTCTGTGTCTGTGTCTGTGTCTGTGTCTGTGTCTGTGTCTGTGTCTGTGTCTGTGACTGTGTCTGTATCTGTATCTGTACATTAATTTTTTTTTTTCAAAAACAATTTGTACTTTATGTTATCGAGGAATTCTAAAATAGTTTTTAGAATTCTCTTGTTTGTTTGTCTGTGGTTTGTGCACGCTAATCTCAGAAACGGCTTAACCGATTTGAATGCGGTTTTCATTCATGTATTGTAGCAAGCTTCCCTTAACATTTAGTTTGTTTCATTCCAATCGATTTACAAACAAAAAAAAGTTACGCGCTATACCGAATACCACGCGTACGAAGGTACGGGCTCAACTAGTTCATAAAAAAATCATCATCCCCATCATGGTTGTAAATAAACATAGTTTTGTACTTTGAATGAATTATTCCACACAAATCCTACTATCTTACTAAAATTATAAAAAAGAAGTAAAATAAAAGCCGGAGCGAGTATATTGTGACCGTTACAAAGTTTTCCTTACTTGCACGAGTTAAGTAATCTTGATTCCCTAGTTGGTGGGAGTAATCCGACGCGAATTGGACCGACTTGGAGACTTCCCCTGATTAACAGAGCTCCTTATGCGCTGAATTATATCCGGGTCTATTAAAATTGAGCTGACGTGTAGTGGGTAAGATCGTGCATTTTCTTTTAAAATTCCAATGCTGGTCTTCGAACATTTTTAATTACTTTTCCTTTTAATAACGCTATCAAGGGAAGTCGGAATATATACTTAAAAATTGGAAACTTGACTTTTTTGGTAGAAAAAGAAGCTTAACACGAAATTCACGAAATTTTACTGTATTTATTAGTAACTGACTGAACTCGCCGGTTAAACTCAGCGATGCGGCATAAAACCTTATTATTGATCTCAAAGGCGCCTGCTATCCGAAGGGAAATTTGGACAGTAAACAACACCAAGCTTGTCAAACAACATTTACATAACTATATCTAACTATATGCATTTAATAAAATCGTAAATGAGCCGTGTTTTTACATTAAATATTTTTTTTCAAAAAACAATTTTTGTACACGTTGTACTTATGTTACCTAGGTCAAAAAAAAAAATTTAGAATTTTTGTCTGTTTGTCTGTATCTATGTTTGTCTGTGCGTTTGTGAACGCTAATCTCAGAAACGGGTTAGCCGATTTGAATGCGATTTTCATTCATGTATTGTAGCGAGCTTCCCGTAACATTTAGTGTTCGTTTCATTCCAATCGGTTTACAAACAAAAAAGTTACGCACTATACCGAATACAACGCGTACGAAGTTGCGCGTTCAGCTAGTCTTACACAAATACACACGCGCTTTATAAAGCTGCGCTGAAGGCGCTTACTACGAAGAAAACAGCATGTCATCTATACTAATATTATAAAACTGAAAAGTTTATTTGTTTGTTTGAACGCGTTAATCTCAGGAACTACTGGTTTTGAATAGTCCATTTATCGGTTTTGAATAGCCATATGTTATATGGCTATAGGCCATATAACATCACGCTACGATAAATAGTATTATATATAAGTAGTGTCCAGTACCGCGCGCCCCACGCGCACGCCGCGCCGCCGTCGTATGGGCCGCAGCGAAGCGTGGCCCAGTTCAGCTAGTTGTACAATGAATTTACAGTCTCTTTGTAAAACTAAAGCAATTTATTCACCTTCACGACCAAGAGGGTATTCTCTAAAATACGGTACCTATGGATAACTATACCCCTACCTGCGGTTTATGTGTGTCACAGTGGCGCCGACAATACCACACGCCACTCCTGAGAGGAAACCAGGCCCGTTGCCGTGCGTGGTTGTAGACATGATGCGCCTTTTGGTCGTCACTGAAGGAAATCAGCGAAACAATGAGTCTTATATGGCTCGCGCTCAACAAAGGGACGTAAGGAGCCCACTGTGAACTTCAGGAGCACAGCGAAGGCACTCCTTTCTACGCTCACCGAACGTTGGCGGTGATTGATAATTGTCAATTGTCGTCGGAGCCAAAAATTGATACTATAAAATCCGAAATCCTAAGCCCTTTACCAAGTGGGTAAATGTTATGGTAGTCTGTGCAATGATTTTACTTGTTACAACCATAATGATTTCATTTTTTTATTGATAGCATACTAAAGCATCTTATTAACTAGTAAACAAATAAAAAGACGATCAATTCACAAACAAAATGGAAAAAGTTCTCACTTCACGTATTTAATATATATATAATTATTATATCCAGTTCAGGTTGTCATGGCTTTAGAATTAATTTTTATACATAATTTCCTATGCGAAAAACATTCAATATTATATAATTTCAACCTACTTATGATATCAAGTTAAAGTTAACAAATAGTCGTTTTTCTTCAATAACCACTTAACCATGCTATCATATTCAACTGCGCACTTGGTGTTACATGGTGTTCCTTTAAAGCAACTTATCGTTAACCATAAAGCCACATGAATCTCGGTGACGGTAGCCATATATCATCAAATGAGAAAAGTCAATAAAATAAGGCATACATAGAAAACGTAGAACGTCCATTGATTTATAGTTGATGCGAGTATTAGACCTGATCTTCTGTAAATTATCCCTAATTCGGGATTATTATTCGGATGATTAATTCGGATTATTCGGGATTATTAATTCGGGATATAGAACTATTTGTATAGAAATGGCTGAAACGTATAAATTCCCCGTTTAAAGTATTGTACGACAGGCAAAAGAGTGTTAACTTAAATAAGTTTGAATAACGACGGCATTTTCATTTAGGTTCATAGACTACATGAATTATGAATACATAGATTACACTAATACTACATATTTTTCATAGTGGTATTATAGACATAGTACTTATGACCATATAGCGCGTCAACGAGTAAATGTCCTTTTTTATATATTATTTTCTGACATCCAAGAGGTCCTTTTAAACAGGTTTACCAAATTTAAGAAAAAGTCTCAAACTGTAAAAATATGTAGGTTGTTGTTAGTAAGTATTTAATTTAGTCAGGATAGGGACATTATTGTTGTTTGCGTGCTATCTCATACTATTTCAGCCTGAGTTGTTGCAATTTAAAATGTTAAATTGTTAAGAGTGTTTCAAGTTCTGAACCTGTTTAATCATTCGTGTGCTTTTACAATAAAAGACTGTGTTGAAATGAAGACAATTTGATATGGTATTATCCATAATATCAAATTGTTCACTTTCAATTCATTTGGTTGTGCTTTTTTATAATTTAGACAAAGCTATCAACAAATCTTAGGATTAATTTCTTTCCTCAACAGTGATCCAACCGGAGAGGCCAAACCTATTGAGAAATTGAAAAATTGTCTTCTTATCAAATAGTAATTTATAGAATTAAAAATAAAATATTTAGGCATGAAAACATATATTTTGTCTTGTCTTTCTTGTTTTTTTACTTATTTATACTTTATTTAGTATTTATACTTTATTATTAAACGAGGAAAAAAATCCTTACATTTAACGTCGTTCCATAAAACTATACAACAGTTTGAATGTGGGATCGAATGATGTCACATATAGGTGTAATTATATCTATACATTAATAAAATCATAAACGAGCCGTGTCTTTATATTAAAGATTAAAAAAAAAACAAGTTGTACACTTTGTACCGTAACACCTACCTATGTTACGAGGTCAAAAAAAAAATAGTTTTTAGAATTTTTGTCTGTTTGTCTGTGCACGCTAATCTCAGAAACGGCTTAACCGATTTGAATGCGGTTTAACTAATGCACTGGCAACTATGATAGTCTTGTAAAATTTGTTAAGTAACTTGTATTGCGTCATTGTGTGTGTTGTGTCCGTCTTAAATAAAATCTTTTTCTTTTTTTTTTTTTTTTAATGTATGGTAGCAAGCTTCCGGTAACATTTAGTGTTTGTTTCATTCTAATCGGTTTACAAACAAAAAAGTTACACGCTATACCGATTACCACGCATACGAAGTTGCGGACTGTGGCAAATCGAAATTATGTAAAAATATTATCTACTTATAACTTTATGTTTGTTCGTTACGTTTGTCTATTTGGAACGTAAATTCCATTTCGAAAATCAAACACGTATTTAATATTTAATTTGAATTGAAAGGTTGAAACTTATTCTGGTTTGTACATTTTGTGGCTTCTCCAACAATATTATTAATGTGGTGTACTAACACAAGCTCGGAGAGTGCGCAGAGTGGATCTCCTAATTACGAGTTAATGTGAAGGCTTTAACCGCTTGAAAATAAGGTCGAATATACTTAAGGTCGAAGGTAAATGAGGTCGAATTGAAACGTTTATCACGAGTGGAAGTCGTAAGAGGTTTTAAATGAGACATTTCAGAATAAATATTTGAGCTTTAAATGTAGTATGCCGTTAATTAATTTAGAAAATTACAAGTCGTTAAGAGCTGAGCTTGACACCTTAGGAATTCTCACGTTAAAAGGTGGGACGGCGCGTGCCTGGTTTCGTATACGAAGAGCTTATCCCTAAGTGACATGTCCTCACTCTATTGGTGATCAGTCGGAGGAAACAAGATCGGATCGGGAGGAACCAAAATGATTAGCTCACAATCTCACTAACGCAACAGGAAAAGTTTCAAGTAAAAAACTTTTAAACCCTATTGTTGGGGGACAGAATTGTTTTATATAATTTTGTATTATGAAGCTAAAAATATGAATTTCAACCACTTGAAGTAATATACTTTAAGTATATGAGGTAAAATGAAAAAAAAATATCTTTATTTTCCATACAAATTATTTTTATATCCCAGTTTGATATTTATGCTCTTTATAGAGAATATTTTTTTAGTATTACCAGCCGTCGCAGGGCAAACTGCATTCATAAGATGGGCAGTAATAACCTACTAACAAAAAAAAGGCCTGTATTTTGTGAAAGAACCCGTTGGATGAGTAGTTAGGGTTTACAGGGTTGTCGGGTTCGATTTCGGCAGGGTCAACTTTGTAAAATGATCTCTTCAAATTTGGCTATGATCTAGATCTGGAACGTAGTGGCAAGGCACACTGCCACACTGCGCTTCGCAGTCATTTGGGCAGCCCGTCTGGCGACAGTAACCACAGAAGACTCCCTTAAATTACAGCATATATACCGTGAAATAACAGCACGTGTGCTGTTGTGTTTCGGTGAGTGAGTAAGCTCATTTCTCTAACCCTTTCCAATCCTATATCCTTAATCCTACAGAAATCGACAGCGACTTGCAGCAGCTTAGGCGTTCGCGTTGCTTGTGTTATAGTCGACGGTAGCCACCTGCCATCAAGTGGACTGTCAGCCTGTCTGCCGATCTTAACATAAAAAAACCTTTATTAATATCAATTGTTATTCCATAGTAGGTATCATATTTATTATCAAAATTTAATTTTAAATATACTGATTTATAATACAATCTTAGTTACCATTACCTTCTTTTGAACTGTGATGATTTTTATAAGCGTCGCAACTTAATGACTACGGAGAAAATAAACTTACTGTTTCAGATTTATCATTCCTCACGACTTCTGTTCTGGGACCCCCGACTTCCCAAGGCTCCACGTCGTCAGTGGAAATGTTGCAGCTACACGTCGGAATCGGGCGAGCAAGACGTACAAAATTATTCCACGTTCCGCTATTCTCAAAATTATTTCTCAAAACTTTGTCCAAGCACAGTCTCGTGAGAATTTTCAAGAAGAATACATATTGTCACAAACACACTTCCCTTCCGCTTGGTCATATTAATAATCCTCACACGAGAATAGTTGCTTCTTCAAATCCAGAAGTCATAGGAAATGAAACAATTTCAAGATGTAAATAAAAAACGGGACAAGTGCGAGCTGAACTCGTGTGAAGAGGGTTCCGTAAGATGTTACCTATTCACGCAATATTGAGTGATTTACCATGTTATTTTAATATCATGGACTTCTTTTCCTATAATCTAAAAGTAGAAAACTAATTTCTGTATTTTTTTCAAAATTTTAGGTTCAGTAGTTTCTGAGATGGGGGGGCAATGGTCAATTTTCGTCCATTTTCTTGAATAACTTGGAAACTATTTAAGATCTTCACAACAAGACCTTCCATTTGACATGTCACACGATGCAGTTTTCAATTTTTTTTTGTAATTTTCCACCTTCCCCCCAAAAATGACCTCCCATATACAAATTTCATCCATTCACGTCACAGCTCTGTGTTTGGGGTCACAGAAATTGATATGTGCACCAAATTTCAACTTAATCGGTCTAGTAGATTCCGAGATAATTGACTGTGAGCGATGGACAGACGGACACACGAGTGATCCTATAAGGGTCACGTTTTTTTATTGGGACGTACGGAACCCTAAAAACGTTGGCATTGTGTGTCGTTGCCGAAATGTTTATTTCGCTGACCCAAATTCTTTGTTGCTCATACTTTTGTGCTTCTCTTTCTGTAAGCTTTTATGTGTTATAATATTAACACCGATACACATACTGCGCCATACATTTCTAAAACAACGCCTTTTGACAGAGATTATTTACAGCCTGTGCGTAGCCTGAAAGAAATAAATACAACTCTTTGAATAGTAGAACAAAGGATAACCGATTGGGATGGGATAGGGACCCATTCCTCTTCTTGTGTCATTCACTCAATATAGGACGTGTTCAGGGTGATCTTTTTTGTCATCAGACAGACTGACGGTCAGTTACTTAGCAGGATTAAGCATAGAGGATTAGGTTGATGTAGGAAAATAGGCTATGGCATATGAGACTCACCGAAATACACAGCACTCATGCTGTTATTGTACGACAGTCTTTTGTAAGGGAGTGGCTGCCAAAATAACTACGAAACACAATGTTCTTTGCAATTACTTGCCAGACCCAGACCAGAACCAACTTTGAAAAGTTCACTTACTCTGCCGGGAATGGAACCCGAGACCCCCGAGTCAGAGCGTTAAGGCAATCACTTAAACCACTGGACTTATGAGCTCATTATAAAGTCGTAAGGATCAATGATCCTTTGTAAGGGGGTAAGGGGAGTGGTGAGTGGTAACTGCCCCTGGCACTAATTTATCTTATTAAATTAAATTCGATGACTTTTAGCCATCTTATAGTTAGTGACAATGATTCCATTGCTGTAGAAATTTTGGGACATTTGGACGAGTAGTTTTGGCAGTCCTGTCTTGATGTTAACCTGACACTGCCTAAAGAATTTTGAAGAGACCGAAATTGGTGGAAATCTGAAGGTGCAAGGTCAAGACTACATGGCGGATGCATTAATACCTCCCAGCCGAACTCTCTTACTTTTTGCTGAGTGGCTAAAGATGTGTGTGGTCTATGTCGTGATGAAAGACCACAACCTTTCTATTGATCACTTCTTGCCATAATCTCATCAGTTATTGGCAGTAGAGATCCGAATCGATGGTTCTGTCCGGCGGTAAAAACTCATAAAGAACAATGCCCTTCCGATCCCACCATACACACAGCATCTTATTGCGATTTAACCCGGCTTTTGGGACAGTCTGTGAAGCCTGACCGACCTTTTTCTCACGTTCTTGTCGTTCGTGATCTACTTTTCATCACCAGTTATGGTTATCTCTTCAAAATGGGCTTGGTCTCATTACGTGTCATCAAAGAATCGCAAATGAGTACAAGATTCATAAGGTTTCTTTGAGTGGCACTTAAGTGTGGCACCCAAATATCGAGCTTTTTTGTGAACCTAGCTTTTTTCAAATGGGTCAAAATTGTTTTGTGTCAATTCCCAGTTCTTCAGCTGTGTCGTAGCTACGGATATGCCGATCTTGCTCCACTTTTTCAAAAATGGCATCCTTTTTATCCGTAACAGTGCGACCGGAACGAGGTGCATCTTTGACATCAAAATTCCCGGATTGAAAATTGTGCTACTCTTACTGACACTGCATTAGGTTCATAAAGGTAGCAAATTTTTTCACGGTTTTTTTTCCTTTTTTGTAATAAAATTTTAAAATGTATCGAATTTCTTCATTATATTCACTCATTTTGACAGAAAGAAAAACAAATGAAAAATAGCTGGAAACAACGTTTTAATAATTTGTTCTTTGAAATATAACCTTTTTAATGTTATCAAAACCAGCCAGATAGAAATAGTACAGCCAAATATATTTTATTACAAGTTTATACTTACTAAATGCGAAAAGACTTTTTCCCCAACCTTACAATTCGATATGTTAATCCAGGTAATAAACTATCTGTGTGACAAATTTCATTGAAATAAGTTCAACAGTTTTTGAGAGATTGAGTAACAAACGTCCAAACATTCAAACTTTCTCATTTGTAATATTATTAGGATTTGGATAATACCTAATTAGACTTAAAATAATTACTGAAAAAATGTTGACACAGGGAATCCATGTCAGATATGTTCTAGTTTTTGTCAAACACTTGTAAAATTCTAAATTAAATCTTTGTTCAAATGAAATAAGCCATAAATTATGCTCACACAAAAATCGACTCTTCTCGACCATGTCTGTTGGCTTCCGCATAATGTAGTTTATCGTTACATTAAAATTGATTAAACGACGTATGCTTAAAACTAATTATAATAACTCGGTCGAGAGATTTGAGTTCATTACGCGCTGACGTTTATAAAATTAAATTTTATTTACTAAGTTGTAGGCAGCGATTAACCCCTGAGCAGAGGTGTATGGTCCGAATCAAACAAAACAACCACTAGGGTTAACTTACATCATTCACTATAGATTTCATAAAACCTTTTGTAATATTTTAATTTCATTGATTTAAAATGGCTGAACATAATAATCATTAATTTAAATGTATTTTTTGTCACCAATTCATCTACAACTGTTTTATAATTAATTTATCGTCATCTTCAGTGAACAAGAAATAGAAAGCGTACCTAGTTCTTTTTTTTTTTTTTATTATAGATGGGTTTGCTCTTGACCAGCATCTATCCATGTAGGAAGGATCAGGCCGAAGATGGAGCGAGCTCACCCAGAAGATGCCTATTCACTCGAACCTTGAAAAGATTTGCGTTATATGAGCTCGGAAATACAGACGCCGGCAGGGAGTTCCAATCCTTAGCAGTGCGCATCACGAAAGATGTTTTAAAGCGCTTGGTCCGAATTAGAGGGATTTCGACAAGGTGAGGATGGTAACCAGCCGTACGTCTGCATGTCCGATAGAAGAAAGGGGAAGGCGGTATGATCTCATGCAGCTCTCGAGCACACTCTCCGAAGTACATCTTATAGAATACACACAGACAGGCAACTTTGCGTCTATGTGCCAGGCTCTGCAGCTTAGTTCTTATTAGTGTATCATCGCCAATGAGCCTCCTAGCTCTGCGTGTGTGTAAGGAATTAAATTCTCAATCACTGATAGATTGAGATGTCAACGCGTTTGTTGACTTGCGGATTCTGAACTTCGGTAGGCACATCGAGTCCATTGCCAAAACAGCTGCCAAAAATCTGAGCACCCTTTCCAAGGTGAAACGGTATTTCACTGCCAGGCAGCTCCTGGACTTATACAAAGCACGGGTCCGGTCTTGCATGGAGTACTGCTGCCACCTCTGGGATGGGTCTGCCCGTTACCAACTGGCCGCACTGGACTCGATTGAAAGGCGAGCAAAGAAGCTTTACACCGACGCCCTTGTAGATTCCCAACTTCAAAGCCTGCAACATCGCCGAAAAGTAGCTTGCCTATCGATTTTCTATCGTCTACACTATGGAGAGTGTGCATCTATTCTGTACGAATTAATCCAACCGGAACCGTTCCACTTGCGGACCACTAGGCGTAGGCAAGGGTTTCATCCCTTCGTGGTCGATGTACCTCGGTCACGCACGAAGCGTTTCAGTTCCACCTTCCTTGTTCGGACTGCTAAGGAGTGGAACTCATTGCCTGTGTCTGGGTTCCCACAGAACTACAACCTCGGGGTCAAAACCAGGGTGAATGGGCATTTACTGGGTAAGCGTGGTCCACCTTCGGCCGCATCTGCACCTCACATCAGGTGAGATAGTGCTCAAGCGCTACCTTGATTTAATAAAAAAAAAAGTAAGATACTAACAGTGAAACATCGCGTAAGAATTGGGATAACGTTATAGACAACAGCCCATTCTTTTTTACACCGAAGAACAGTGGACTATGTCACTAATAAAGACTGGTGTAATACAGTATTCAAAAGATGACAATAGTACCCTTTATAACTGTGATTAAAATCTCTGTCGCCTCTGACTTAAGTCTGCGGTTAATGCTACAAATAACCGTTGGTATAACTGTTATGAACACTATGAGCGGAGGCACTTCGATTAAATGAGCTTCCAGCCTAAGCGCAAATAATTGTTTTCAATTTAATAATATCATTTGCCACGGAGGTAAACCATTTCTTTTTACTTTTTAAGACAAAGGGCAGCATACAGTCTGATGGCCAACCTTTTATTAAATAAGTACCATCTAAGTAACTTTTAAATGTGTAGGTAATTTAAATTTTAAAAATATTAATTAACCGTCTGTATTTGCGGCTTATGTGTAATGTATGAAATGCGAACTGTTTAGGCGATAGTTTTGAAAATATAAGGTTTTTATAGGCAGTAGTGTTTACTATTTAAACTCTGAAACCTTCAACGGTACGGGATAAAACCAAAGACACCCAAGAATCAATGAGATGGGACCATTTCGTACAATAAATCTATTTTATTTGCACAAGACTAGTTGCTTATTTATGTGTACCCAATAAATAAATTTTTTTTTTTTTTTTTTTTTTATTTTATTTATATTTGGGAAACATACAATATTTTGATACACATTATATACATACATACAAGAAAAACATAAATCAGCAAAGTTTCCACTAAGTTACTAAAACATATTATAATTTACAATACACTACAGAACATCGGAGTTAGGAGAAAACATGTAAAAAAGCAAGCAAAAATAAACATACAAAAGAAAGAGAAAAACAAAAAATAAAAATAAAAAGATAAACTGGTCGCCACTAAAAGAAAACTACACGAATATACTTTCGAAGATATATGAAATGATTATTGTGTTTACTCACATTATTTGTAGAAAAATTTGGAGAGCTCTCCCTCATACAAATTTGCTGTTATATTTCGATGGCTGTGTAAGGATACCAAAACAATTTCTTCTATCCAAATCATGTTTCCTACATTTTATCCTATATTAGCGGCCCGCCCCCGGCTTCGCCCGGCGTGCAATTTTTATATACCCTAAAACATTCCCCGTTTATCCCTCTTTCCATTGGCGAAAACCGAATTAAAATCGGTCTACCCGTTCACGCGTGATGCCGTGACCAGGAGAAATGGGGATTCACTTTTATATATAAGATATGACAGCTCCACTGTGAACCACATTCACAGGAATATGCAATCTTATGAATATACAATGTCTGTCGGTCACGCATAGCTCATTCCCCTATACGCACATTGTTCTTATCAAGTGCTGCGTATGCTTCATCTAAAAAAATGCTTTTACCGTATTGAATATCAATTTCGCAGACTTCATTCTGTGAAGGAGACGAATACGCTCTCCAAATTATTACAAAATAGTTCAAATTTTAATCTACACTAATATTTTAAAGAGGAAAAATTTGATTTTTTGTTTGTTTGTTCAACTCAAAAACTACTTAATCTTTAAGCAAAATTTTAAAAAATCTTTAACCAATAGAAATTATAATGTTATACAACGTATCAAAAATTGTGTTTTTAAAAGTCATTATTTGGCGTCTGCTGCGAATATTACTGATGAGCTACATTTTTATAGTACTGATCATTTACCCACAAAAATCTTATAGTTAAGTCCCAATAACCCCAAGTCCCAATCCCAAAAACATGATATTAATCCTTATTCAACTAAATAGTTTCAAAACCAAAAAAATCTAAATTCAAACGGACCTTTCGAAGCGGAAAAAAACGCCACGCTGTGAGAGCGTAGAGCGATCAGCTCTACGCTTAGTCTATTAGTTTTGTTTATAAGATTTATAGTTCATATCTTATATATTCATATCTTATATATCATAATGTTATATTTATAAGGTTATGCGCAGACGACGTCGCGTACAACAGCTAGTTTGATATATCTTTAATTTGGAATCCCAATCTTGCTTCATGAAATATTCATCGCGCGAACGCTATTCATCAGATTTGATTTTGTGTTATGATGATCAGACTCGTAGTAACTTTTCTCTGTTTGTAAACATAATGAACATAGTCTTTTCTTCGTTAAACATTGTTTCACAATAATTATTAGTAAGTATGTCGTACAAAGTATTAAAAAAAAATGTTTTTTTTGGGGTACATCAAGCCTTGTGTTTTCTCATCGGAAAAACAAGGAAAATATATATTAATTGAGGAAATGACGTAATTAGCAGATAACAGGTTTATTTAGATACATATTGTCCCTTTATTATTATATATTTATTGGTGTTGATTACATTACCATGGTGGTGTTTGGCGGTCATTGCAGGAGGCCTATGTCCAGCAGTGGACGTCCATCGGCTGAAACGAACAAACGAACGAACATTACCATTTTTTAAATTATTTTAAACCTTATGCAGGCTATTCTAAAAACGAGAACACATTGAAGGCGAGCAACTGCCTCATACTAGAATACACAAGACACAACACACCAAGAAAATACATTAATATAAAACCTCACGTACTTGAAATATCCTTTAATGTCTATTCGAATATAAAGTTTTCGAAATATTTGCTAAAGTTAGTATCGCTCGGTTTGCCAACTTTTCGATTGACTAATGTCCGGGCAAATACGACTGAAACTTTTACGGCCCATATTTTTTCTGCTGTCTGAATTTGGCAATAGATTAATCTTCAGGTTAGTTACTTTGAACAGAATGCCATCCTTCTCTTCCAGTACAAATGGGAGGAATGCGAATCTGATTTAGCGTCTTCAAAATCTTTTATCTTCTCTTAAGTGATCAATCAGAAAGTTTTTTTTCTGTTTATCTTGTAACGGTATCACGGTAATCTTGCGATTATATATTACAATTGATTTGTGCACTGTGCACTCTATCACGCCGACTCTCTTCGAAAACGAAATTTAAAAATATCAAGTTTCCAAGAATGGTGAACAGTTCAAAGAATAAAAGTTAAGTTAAGGGCGCCTGTTGATTAAATGGTTCCGTAATAGAAAAAACATCACCATTCTCAATTTGCTTAATGCGATCAGTGTGGAGAATTCACGTACTTAGATTGCTACTTATGTATTTGAGCCTTGGCAACACTGAGAGCTTTAGGCAACATCTGGCATTGCTGTTGAAAAGTTTAACTTTTTTTAACCCAATCTCAATTATAACATTTATTATTTGAACGCGATTTGTGTTTTTTCCAGTGACTTGAAAAAAAATCTTTCGTGCGATGATTTTTGACGACTTTTGTCGTAAATGATCACAGCAAGAGTGCTTCGATTAACTTACTTCGACTATTGGCGATGAAGCTCCATCTTAAGCCACTGTAAAACGCTGGTAATAACTTTGATCGCGGTCGGCGTTCCTACAGGAAGAGCTCAATGAAGGTCGTCCAAAATCAGTTGTTTTGCCAGAAGACATCGATGCTGATAATTTTAAACAAATCTCTATATAAATACGCAGACAAAACAGTGAAGTACACTTTCCTCATTTTTTATGAACTGTTTTTCATTTTTTGTTGTTTAGTAGTTATTAACTAAATTTATTGTTATCAATAAAAAAAAATGGGAACAGTTAGTTTTTTCCCCACATTCAAAATGAGTACAGTTGACCAGTAGGCGTACACTAGTTCTAAATAAACGTTCTGATGTTAGTAGCATTCACTTGTATTTTTTATAGGATTATTAAATTTAAATATTTTTGTGCACTTTCTATAAATGCTTAAGTTAAAATACAGCAAACATTAGAATCTAGGACAAATAGCTTTTTTTCATTTCCAATTTCTAATCCCAACATTTTTTTGTATAGGTGCTAAAATAGTCCCGCGTGTTTCAAGATTCATGTTTTTCACGAAAAAAATCGCATATCTATCATAAATAGAAGCCTCACATTTCACGAAGGCAATAACCAATTATAACTTTATAAAACTCAGTAAAATCCTCTTCAAACACTTGTACAGATTTTCAGACTCCTATAAAGTACGTTTCGTAGCAGATTTCGTAGCACACATTAAAGTGCTACGTGACTCGTAGCCCCTCTACGCGATCTGTTTCCAAACTTGTAGTAGGCATGTTTATTCGCTCGTATTTCCTTCGGCAGTGTCAACATTTTTACAATTTTACAGTAGTTTTAAAGCACTAGGTGAAAATTTATTTTTTAATTATATCCTTAACTATAAAGCTGGACTTACTTTAAAAACCTACTAATTTACGAGTTGGCTGAGGGATTTTGCGATTGGTTCGCCGAGTTTCCAATTGGTCGGAGTATCAAACTGGCTGTTGAGTGTTGGTGGATGTTACAATCCTGGCGAGCCGCGAGGCTCTCTGCTATTCACACTTTATTTTGCATAAAAAAAGAAAAAAAAAATGACGTACTTAACAGGGCATAGCGGTCTTTACCATTGGAGTAACACCATGTCCTCTATAAGGCACTGATTAGGCCCCACATGGTGCACTACTTTGGACTGGGTCGCTAAAGTACCAGGCAGCTCCATTTGACACCTTGTGTCGAATTGCGGAAATCGCTCACACAACAACGGTTAGAACCCCTCCGTCCGTTAAAAAGAGGTAGCCTCTTGTTTGAGTAGAAACTTTATTCCCCAGACGCACTAACTTTGGATCAATTTCCATCTCTGGTGTTTCCATCTCCATAATATGGACTTCTTCAAGTGAACCGCATAGAAATACCTGCAGAGTCGGCAGTGGCATCTGCATCCACTTCGAGTTACTTGTATCCACAGGCGACGAGAATTAATTCATTACGTGGACCATCAGCTTGCCTACCACCCTTTATAATATTAAAAAATATAAAAAAAATCATTGAAATTGTTTGACATATAAACCTTTGCAACGACGCGCAACCTTGTTTTTAAGTTCAGAAAAAGATTATTCATTTATTCCTTAGTTCGAGTATATTTTATTACAATGGTAATGGAATAACACACCTATTTCGTAAGATAGTAAGTTCGTTTAACTGCGAAAAGAGAGGACAAAACAGTAATTTGTCAACATTCCCGCTTTTCTTTTGAAACTCGCTGCAACTACCTTCAGGTTTATTCGTAATTGCTCTTAAGAGCTAACTTAGTTGCACAAAAACAAGAAGACATTGGAAACTTAAAAAAATGTAATCAGATTCATATTTTTTAAAGAATAAATCCTGTAGGGAGCCAGTAACTGTAATAAATTGTGTTAAAACGATATTAAACCTGTTTAAAATAGTAGTCATAAACAAAAAAGCATTCCTTTATGTCCTATTCTATGTTGTTCATTCTTATTAAATCAGCTATCACTAATTCAAAAGTTTTTGTTTTAAAACGTTAAAACTTTATTTTATTAAGACCTCAATAAGTCATAAAGTGGATCCAACGTCACAGTAGAAGGATTATTCCAAAAATGAAATCTGTCCATAATGATTCAGATACGCTTTAACGGTCCGCCAAATGTCCGGAACCACTTATTTCCGGCGATAACCGGTTATCGTAACTTAACTGGTGTCGTTCGCTTAATGGAAGGGACGTGAACACATAAGCAGTGATGCATTTATGACTGTTGCCACTATAAACTATTAATTTCAAAATTTATTTATTAAATACGGTAATAATATCACATCAAGTAGCAAATAATAGTCGATAAACGAAAACGAAAAATAAGAGAACTTTGGCAAATGTTCCTAGAATGCAGAAGTTTCCGCATAATTCAAATTACATATCTAGTTATCGAAATAAATGTATAATTACGTCATGGTATAATAAAAATATTCATTCAACCTTAGATCACGAATCAAATTTTAGCAAATTAAGATATCAAAAATAAAGGATTATTTTAATAAATTGATGAATAGTGGTAAAACATTTTAAAATTACTAATTGTACTATTATAGCGAACGCCAAGGCTGTTGGCACACGGGGCCATAAAACGTTGGAGCAGCATTGCCAATATCGCATGCTCTCTCGCACTTACTGGCCTTATGGCGAGGACTAGTGATGTACCGTGTTACTATCGATTATGTAAATAAAACTTTTGTTTTGTTATGAATAAATAAAATCGATTGATTTATTTATTTATTAAACAAAATCCACAGCACTAAAATTATACACAATTTAAAATATGAAACATCATGTTTACAATATTTACAATCGCTGTATACTAAGAACTAAGAAATATCAACATGCTTACAGTCGATTCCAGCTGCAACAAATTTCATTTGCTACATTTTCAGTTCTTCTAGCAACTGATGGTAGATTAAATTGAAAAAAAAAAAAAAAAAAAAAAACTCTATTAGCAATACTCAATGAGTAGGTACTCAAAGTATTGACAATGCGTGCAGAACATGCGCAATCTTAGCGTTTGAATGATTTATGGCTCCGTGTGCCATTAGCCTTGGCGCATACAATAACAACCCGCCCCGTCTTTGCACGGAAAATTTCCTATTTTTTTTCCGAATAGAGAAGATGGAGATATAATATTTATGAAAATTATGTGGTTAAAATATTGAAAAGCAATAAAGGAAAGGCCACAACAATGTTTTTATTTATTTATTTATTTATTTATTTATTTATTATTACATGGCCTCCAACGAGGCAGGCACCGAACAAAAACACACAGCAAGGGACAGAAAAAAAATAACATGGCAGATGCCGCCGCAATTAAAGGAGGCACAGCCTACGCCAATAAAAGTCAAAGTAGCATCCCGGCAATAAAATTAGAAAAAAAAAATATAGAAATATAATTAAATCGGAAATTTGGAATAAATGTCAAAAATAAACTAGTGTTAATTATCTGAACCACGGACAAGGGTGAGTCTTTTAATTTTGGAAAATGCGTCGTTAAAAATGTGAACATCGTGACTCAAGGAGTTGGCAACATCCATAATACGATTTAATGGGGAAAAACGGCCCAAGTTGGTTCTGATATAATTTAGTCGAAATGGTGTGTAACTGCCCGGTCTGGGCGCTCGACTAGGAACCCCAAAGTTTATACGCGACAAGAGCTCGGGCGAATCAACTCCGCCTCTCAGCAGTTTGCAGAAAAATAAAACATCAAGCATAAGCCTCCGGGACTGCAGTGAATTAAGATAATTAAGATTAATTAAGATAATATTGATTTTTAACAATAAATACAAATTGAAAGTTACCTGAATCGGAGCTATTTAGTTAGTTAACGATATTTAGTTGCGCAATTTAAACTAAACTAAACCACTACGGTATGCATATAAGACCTGCGACTTAACTAGACACCTTCTTACAATGTTTAGGTAACTAATACCTATTTATTTTGTATACAAGTATAACAAGTGTCAAAGTATACAGCATTGAATGATAGTTTTAGAGAATAATTGTCATCCTTCTTCGCAGCTATGAACCACTTTTTTCTCAATCTTGGGTGTTAAGGTCCAGTTAGAAACAAATAAAAAATATAACACAATTGACGGCGGAATTTATCATACTACAATAGGTGATGCGGCGACCTCTATCGGATTTGGGTGGAACAGCTTGTTGATACAATTTTCTCCAAGTTGTAAACCCTCGGGAACTTAAATATAATGCCTAATATATGCCGTTTCGTCACACACATGACTGATTACTTTTGCCTTTGATTGTTGGAATTTTTTGAAATTTGACTTTTTATTTTTTATTTTATTTTTTATATGCAGACATTTATATTGTTGTTGCTGATTCCAACTTTTTATTTTGTATTTTCTTTATAGTTTGACTTGATCATATTTGTTGTAAAATGTATATATTGACCAAAGAAATTGTGTATCGTATCCTATTATTAATTGTAATAATTTCTGTTAAAATTAATTTATTTTTTCATATAAGTTTCCAATATAAGTTTGATATGTAAGTTAATATGAGATATAATAGTGTAACATAATAATATGGGTATGTACACAGAACAGAAACGACGAGTTCAGCTTTAATTGGCTTGATGCACACTGGACCATTAATGTTGAATATTAATGCTAGTAAACGCTAAGTGTGCTAAGCTGTTGCTGAAATAAATAAATAAATAATAGATTCCACATATATATTCTGTTGATAGATGAAAATCGTTCAGTAGTTTATGAGATTATCGCGAACATACAGACGGACAGACGAGTTGGGAGACTTTGTATAATAATATGGAAAGATTGGTATAAATATAAAAAACCGTATGAATGAACTTTTTGCAAGACTAGCATAAGTACCTAATTCTCAGCAATAGGCATGATGGCGGTATTAAAGAATCAAAGAATAAATGGTTTTGGAGAAAAATATATGTTGAAAGGAGTCAAAAAAATTACTCATTTTTTGTATTAAAATTGAGATTAATAAGACTTTTAATAAAATATAAGTGTAAATAACTGCAATCGGCCATGTTAACTGAAACACCAATCAGAGCGAATGACGTCACGCCCAGGTAAGTGACATCGTGTTGCTTGACTTTGCTTTGACAGAATGAAAAATCTGATGAGATGTCGGTGACGTCACGGTTCATCAGACGCGACGCCATGACACCTAAGAGCGTTTTCGCGCTTAATTCAAAATATATTTAAAAACATTCAATAATTCGTGTTAAAATTTAGTTTTTTGTTGAAATATTATTTTTTTCGGATATGGTAGACGTGCATCTACATTATGGAAGGGAATTTCAAAATCCGTCATCATGGCTATTATAAACAAAATGAAGAAATGTTTCTTTCGACTTTCTTAATGTTAAGATCATCAGACAGATCAATGGTACAGTTGTCTTGAATTGACGAGAATAAAATGCAATGGGTAAATTGAATCTGAGATATTATGTGTAGATCATGCAGTTTCAAAACGTAAAATTTGCAATTAGTCTCCCTGGCGACAACATATGCATGCACAAGGAACAGTAACAGAATAGTTTAATGTCCCCTTTGTGATTTTATAAAAGGTATTATTTCAGACTCATGCCAGGGAAAATCTTTATCAATGATCATAAATCTATTGTAACTAGGTTTTTATGTGCTTGTCATACGACATGGGTTTTTAAATATTTCTAAAGGGAAATACACGACGTAATACATATACCTACCATTTATATTAAAGCATTGTGGCCGAAGTAGTGGAACATTTAATTTAGGTTCTATACAAATACTTTCTTCGCCTTTTTATTTAAAGACGTCTAAGCTCTAAGAAATTTGAGGAAACAGTTTAAAAGTTACGCCGATAATAATAAAATATGTTAGCGGCTTGCCTGCCGCTAAAACCGCTACGAGCGTGGGCGGGACAAAGCGACGGGCACGACACCCTAGTCGCGACTAACATCAAATTTTAGGTCTCTGTTGTGCTTCCGATGCATTTTAAGAGTTCTTCCATGATATATAACCCAATAGATGGTAATTTTAGTAATATAAAGTATCTACTGATTGAAAATTTGTTAGTGTATTAGAGCCTCGCCAAATTTCAATACCTATAAGACAAATATGTATCTTTTTAGGTGCTTGCGTTTTACGAATTATTGTGTTTACGTTTTACGAGTTACTGTTATTTTTCTTACTGCCTATGTAATTCAGCTTAGACAATTAAAAAAATCATACCTCTACTTGTTCAGAGAAAGAGTTAAACGGAACAGGGAATAGACACAACAGCACTCATGCTTTTATATATTCTAACTAATATTGTAAATCCGAAAATGAGTTTGTTTGTTTGGTAACGCTTTCATAGTTTAACTATTCAACCCAAAGATGTTGTATTAGTCTGTACCTACAACCGATCACAATGAAATTTGGCATAGACGTTGTCAGGGATACATAAAAAGGACATAGGGTATCTTTCATCTATAAAAAAGTATTATATCAGAGAGATCACCTAAACTTAAATATATAAGCAATAAAGATTGTAAATGTTTTAATCGCTAAGAAAAAGGGGCGCTAAAAAAGCTCGGTATAAGTTAACATAAAAAATGAAGAACCAAAATGATGTTACAGTGTTACTGTAATTGTAACTACTTCAATGCTTCAAACCTCTTTGTGATATTTATCAGAACAAAAGCAATTTATTTCGCGTCACGATTTTCGGATCTAGATTACAACAGCAACGTGACAGACTAATCGCTACCTTTAATTTATTTCAAACTTATTGTTGCGTATGACCACCGATTGGCTTTTTTTATGTTAACGTCGGCAGACAGGCTGACGGTTCACTTGATTTCTGACGGTGGCTACCGTGACCTATAACACAAGAAACGCCACAGGTGCTGCAAATGCGCTGTCGACTATAGTAGGATTAAGGATAAGGGATTGGGAAGGGATAGGGAAATGGACTCTGGCATCCCTTACCCACTCACCGAAACACAACGGCACAAGTGCTGTTATTTTACGGTGGTCTTCTGTAAGGGGGTGGTTACTGCCGCTAGACGGGCTGCCCAAATGACTGCGAAACGCAGTGTGCCCTGCCACTATTTTTCAGATCCAGACCAGCGTCAACTTTGAAAAGTTTATTCCTAAAGTTGACCCTGCCGGGAATCGAACCCGGGAAGGCAAGCACCCTAACCACTCATTTAACGGGCTCGTCAAAATATTGAAATTCTCCTCCTATTAGTTCACTAGTCCAAATTCGACCATAAAATTTCGAAAGTGATAGAAAAATTCGTTTTTATATTAATGACACTAAAGCTAGTCGACAATCTAGAAAAAAAAATCGTTTTCAAAACTGGAGATAAAAAGGCACTTAACTGTATTTTAAATAACATTTAAACCATTTAAATACAGATTTCACGAGTGCAATTAAAAACGTTTCATAATATCGAGCAGTTGTTCTCTGTCCAGCACTTTAATGAATTTAATCAGAGACTACGTCTAATTTATACGAAAAACAAGTGATAATTAGGCCACACGTTTGTACGGGACAAACAAAGCGTTAGGTACATACCTCCTTCCCGCCGGCCTACATCCCCGTAATTTCCCTAGAGAAGCCGACGTGGGATCGTCAATTTTAAACTTTCAAAGGCGCTTTTTTCCCTCTCACCGTGCGCAGTCTAATTTGTAATGTAATAGCTGTCAATTTAAATTGAGTCAAAAACGACACCTCTAGTCCACATTTTTCCACATTCTCCAATTTATTTACTAGCTGCGCCCGGCGGTTTCACCTGCTCTGATGTTTGATACTACAACCTCTGTGAAAAAATAAACGTGCCGATCATGGTTATCAGTCAAGCATTAGAAGCTAAATAATTGAAAAAATATAAAACATTATCCAATGAACAAAATATTTAAAAAAAACTAAAGATTCTGTCGTTTTTGTAAGCGTGCAAATCAAAAACATTCAAATACCTAATTCTGCATAAAATACATTATTGAAAATAAAAATTCAAACATACTAAGTTAGGTATTTAGCCCAGGCGGTATTCTTTTCGATTGGGTAAGTTGGGTAATATGATTTGTTTTTTTTTGTTGATATCGCTTCCAAAAGTTATAAGAAATGATAAATAATAATCCCTATGTGCTCGTATGAATACGTGGGCTTCATTCTTTATTAAAAAATTTTTGAAAAATTTGAAAAGAAAAAACACCGTTTTTCTTTTTCAGTAAACATAAAAAGTTATATCTTATGTAAAATTTTATTACAAAACGTTTTCGTTCTATCAAATTTTTCCCTGTAATTGATATTTATTGAGATACTAGCGACCCGCCCCCGGCTTCGCCCGGCGTGCAATTTTTATATATATGAACATTCCCCGTTTATCCCTCTTTCCATTAGTGAAAACCGAATTAAAATCGGATAACATATGGCTAAAAAAACCCTTACAAGGGAGGATAACATTATGATAGGCGCGAAAACTGACGGGCATTAGCGGAGCCCTATACATAGTCCGGCGGAAGGACTACTTTCAGAACGTGAAACGGAAAGTACATCGGTAGCTTCGCGGTGAAGCCCAAACCAATTAAACGAGAAATCGCAGCTCCCGCGGCGCGCGCGCAGATGGGGGCCGCGCGGGGCGTGCATCCGCCTTCGGTGTTTGAATCCCACTGACTACAAAAGTGGTCAATTAAATCGCGACAATTAAGTGTGTTCTAGTTTTGCTGCGATAATAACTACTTTGAAATAGGTATATAAATTGACTTCCTGCCAAGTTTCTTGCGGCATATTCTTCTTGGCTATGATGGTCCTTCCGAAGCCCTGGTAGACTCAAGACATGTAAAAGAGCCCCCTGCGGCCTATTTGCAGAATAAACTTTTGAATTTTGACTTCACAAAATGACCGCTTGTGTATATGACCGGCCTGGCACTGCGCCGCCGAAAGCGGAAATTGGCCCCCTTTGCCGGGGGAACTGAGGTCCGTGGAGAGGCCAAGTGCCGTGTTACAGCCCATGGTTTCATTTCTTATGACTTTTGGAAGTGATTTCAACAAAAAAATGTTATACTAGCCAACTTACACAAAAAACTTTTATAAGTAAGTGTTTTTTAACAGGTACCGCCTGGGATAATTAGATTAGCTATCCACAGAAGATAGACATATGTGCTGTTGCGTACATAATGTCTATATGTATTTTTTCAAGCTCTAGCAAACAGTTTAGGTAAAGCACGCAATAAAAATGATAATTTCAATTGAACAGCCCCAGAGGGGCAGCTTATGAATGCTAAGAGCAGTAAAGATAATATTGGATAATGCTTGTGCTAAACAGTGTGATATATGCTTTAACAAGTTGATTTGAGAAAAATATGTTTATACTACATTATTACTACACTTAAGTACCTATATATCTACATTTATTAGAACACAAAGATACAAGGGTCCATCACCAGTGGACCAAATGTGCATTATACTGACATTATACCTATAAAGGCTGAATTAAAATAGCCGAAGATTCAAAGGCGCATTTACCACAAATTGTATTTAAAACGACCATCGAAACACAAAATAAATACAAAGGATCCGAGTTTCTTCATAATTAAAATAAACAATGAACCCAATCCCCTTCCTTTTAGCGGAAATTTAATTATTTTAAAGACGATACCTGTTGTCATTACTTATTGTTTGTTTTCACTTGTTTTATTTTATTTTCAAGTAAAAGTTATACAAAGTTATTCCATTTCCGAAAATGGGTACTTTAGAAAAGCTTTCTGCTCGGTACTAATAAATGTATAATGCCAGTTGTAGCCACGCATGGTCGAGGTGAATACTTGTTCGAAACCTGGTCGGCTCTGAACCTATCGCGAGGAAAGGAGGAAGCAATTTGTGGGTTTCCCTAAAAGACTACCAATCTTCGATAAGTATTCTTGAGTAGTTGGCAAGCGTGATGCTCTATAGCCAATAACTTTTAAAAAAAGAGGACCAGCAGGGTCCAGCAATGGACATATTGTATTATATCGTATGTGAGGGCTCTGAAAGCGAGTATGAACCGTTTAAATTAGGCGCATCGCAAACAATTCGCTCTAGTATTATTGTTAAAACTAACCCCGTCTAAGAAAGTTCACATGTTTTGACTTTTTGAAAACAACAAATTCTTTGTGAACTTTAGTAGGTACGTAAATAAGTCCTTAAATTTTAAATTTAAAAATCACTTAATATGTATTTAAGCCTTTAAATTTTTAAGGACCTATTTATGCATTAGAATGTGAAGCATCACCGCTTGAAGATATTATTGGACTATGGTCGAGCTTGTTTTCTTAATTATCCCTTTGTTTTATAAAGTCAAAAATATAAGCTGTTATTGGTGAATATAAATCATAATTATAATCATAAATATATTATATTATGTCTATACATCAATATATAAAATGAAAATCGCTGTCCACCTCTGTCTGTTTCTCCGCTAACTTCTAAACGACTCAACGGATTTTGATATGATTTTCACTAATGGAAAGAGCATAAAACGAGGAATTATATAATTTGCAAAAAAATGCCTCTGTGCATAGTCGGAGGCGGGTCGCTAGATATAATATTCTAGTTGTTGCACGCGACTCGTCCGCGTGTCTTTATAAAAAAAATATTAGTGGAAAACGGTGATTTTGTATGGAGGGTGGTAGTCTATGTTACTAGCCGATAATGTAGCTTTGTATAGGTAAAAGAATTTTTTGAAATAAAATCCTTACAATACATAGAATTTGATGACCGTCATTTTATGCCCATTATCAGTCAAACAGTTGAAGTGACTGATGAAGCATAATATTAACTATATTAAATAGGTGTTGGTGACATTTTTAATTATTAATGATGGACAGTAAATACGAACCATGAAATGGAGTATTTGAAAGTCCTCGTAAAAGTCGGCTTTTCTATTAAATTTATATTTAAATATACTCGTGCCTTAACATAATACTTGGTACAGTAGTTAGACAATAAATTAGTTTTTTACGAATTTGAATTAAAGGAAGTTACGACAACAGTTTGCGTCTGTTGAAATAAAAAAATGGTAGTGGCAAGTTATTAAAATGTTTTGTCCCTTTCTTTAACCACTAGTTGTAAATAGACAATTTTTATTTTAATACGCCATTTTTTTATGTTAAGGTCGACAGACAGGCTGACGGTCCACTTGATGGTAGGCGGCTACCGTCGCCTATAACACAAGCAACGCCAAAGCTGCTACAAGTGCGCTGCCAACTACAGTAGGATTAAGGAAATGGGCTCTGGCATCCCTTACTCACTCACCGAAACACAACAGCACACGTGCAGTTATTTTACGGTGGTCTTCTGTAAGGTGGTGGTTATGACTGCGAAAACGCAGTGTGCCTAAAATTACTTGCCAATTACTATCCATAGCTAAAACTACTTGCCAACTACTATCCAATGCTACATCTTTTTTTGGCCATATAAATTGCAAGATTTGAATTATCGCATTACTAATAAATAAACGGTCAAAAATCGCGATTAAAAAACAGCAAATAGCGTCTTTTTCACAAAGAAAGAAATATTAAAATGTATTTAAAAATGCAGTCACTGAATCAACTGATTTACGTGGCCATTACTTATACGTGGGCATTCTACAAAAACAACTCACTGCAGAACGGAACAATGATTTCTTTCCAAAACAAATAACGGCCCATTTGTTGTCCTTTTCGCGTGAAAACTACTTTTTCTGTGACGAACGGCGGTTGTTACAATAAATAAGGGGGTTTTATCAAATAATGATCGGGACATTTTGTGTCTGTCGAAAAAATGGAGCGAACTGAACGCGAAAATAAGTTCGATGTTCGCGTTATTTTTTTATTCCCAATTCGCTTTCAGTGATGGGTTTTCGTGCGTTACTTACTGAATTTACTACTTAATGAATTTTATATCATTACAAATATACGTAAATGGCAAAAGGTGACTTGTTACTTGTTGTAAATTAAAATAAAATAATGCAAATGTTTATAATAATAAAAAATAAAAAATGCCATTTAAGTTAGGTTACGAGTGATCTAAGTAAATTAATTAAATGTGCAACCATCGACAAAGCGAAACAATCTTCGTGTCTAAGACGAATTTCAACATTGAAAGAGATTTTAATTCCTGACGGTGGAATGTAATCCAAGCCTCCTGGTAAGAGATGAAACCTTGTGGTAATAAAATCTGTTGTAATATATTAAAGACTAATACTGTTAACTGATTCATGTAATACAGCAAAATAGGGGATCGGACAGTAATCAGATTAAAATCTAAAATGTACTTAGAAAGAATTTTTTTTTTTACGATTATTTATCGAATAATAATTTAATATAATTCATTTAAATATTTTTAAATGAAGAAATAAAATTTTATTATTTACAATATTTTTAATCTATACTGAAACACCAATCACAGTGCGTGACGTCATTTGTGGGCAATCATTGTCTTATGTCAATGCAGTTGTTTCGTTATGATATGACCACAAATGACGTTACGCGCTCTCAGGTGAACTATCGTGGCGTTTTGGCGGCATTTTCAAACAAACAATATTAAAAAATGATTTTAAGTACCTACCTGAAAGGCTATAAATAAATAAAATAGTATTTTTTATGGGAATAAATATCCATGAAGATTAATTTAAAACACTTTCTGAAAATTTGTCCGATTCCCTATTGTGTTCGACAACAACGATAGTGAGATATAGCGAAAATAATCAAAAATAGTTGTGTGCAAAGCGGATGTTGTGCATAAATGGGACTAAAACAGTGAAAGATCGCCCACATAACGTTGTAAGTAACAGAGACAACAATGAAGAGTGATAGGGAGGCACGTACATAATTATTGTTATTACCTTGTTCGAGCGGCGGTGCCACATTTGTTTCTTATTGGCGGTTTATTCGCGTTACGACACATTTGGTTTACGACATTGGCGTATATTATTCGGCGCCTGGCACGGTCGCCACTAGTTGTAAATAGACAATTTTTATTTTAATAGGCCATTTTTTTATGTTAAGGTCGGCAGACATGCAGACGGTCCACTTGATGGTAGGTGGTTACCGTCGCCTATAACACAAGCAACTCCAAAGCTGCTGCAAGTGCGCTGCCGACTGCAGTAGGATTAAGGATAATAGATTTGGAGTGGATAGGGAAATGGGCTCTGGCATCCCTTACTCACTCACCGAAACACAACAGCACACCTTCTGTTATTTCACGGTGGTCTTCTGTAAGGGGGTGGTTACTGCCGCCAGACGGGCTCCCAAATGACTGCGAAAACGCAGTGTGCCCTGCCACTACTTTCCAAATCCAGACCAGAGCCAAATTTGAAAAGTTGATTTTTCAAAGTTGACCCTGCCGGGAATCGAACCCGGGAACCCTAGAACAGAGCGTTAAGGCAAGCACCCTAACCACTCATCCAACGGGCTCGACATCACCTTTTTATGTTCACCGAAATGTAGACCTTTGGAATACCAACTTTGGAGTAATAACTACAGACTTTGTTTGGAACCCTACCCGCTCTCTTCGGCCTCCCACCGAATCGGCAAACCAGCGACGCTTCTTTAGCCGAAGCGCTGCCACTGCTCACTATATCAAACAGCCAGACCTTACAGGCCGTAAGACCTTACAGGTTCTTACAGGCCCGTACAGTTACAATACCTAAAGAATTACCGTGTGTTTGTAATAATCATAATTTCGATTTTTGTTCGATGGTTTTCAAAGGTTTTATTTCCACCTGTTTGAATTGTGAAGAGCCATTTAATTATATGCCCAATGTACTCTTAAAATGTAATAGAAAATAATGAATCAATCCTTTCAAAGTAAGTGGAAAGAAGCCGAACAGATCCGCCTTCGCACAAATATATAACTTATTGGGAATAAACATGAGGAAAAGAACTTTTCCTTAACATATTTTCATAAAGCTTCCTCACGGTTCATTCCACTTTTGAGTATATCTTCAAACAATTGTACCGAGTCACGAGAACCAATATATTGAGATTAAGAAACGGTCCAACGAATCGAACCAAAATTTTTATCATTCACACTTCATTAAACCGCGACCTGTTCTGTAAATATTTGTCTCTCGTTTCCTATAGGGGACCTTTTTAAAAATAACGTTATATAGATTTTTCTTAACCTTAATCCTACCATGATCGTTAGAGTACTGCTGCACCATGGCGTCGCTTGTGTCATAGCCACCTACCATCGAGTGGACCTGTCCGTCGATCTTAACATAAAAAATACTATACGAGAATAAGAATATTATAAGGTACTTGTCCAATATTATGAGCTACTATTCCAACCCCATATCGTATATTAAATGTGCGGACTTTATAACTCTCCAATTGCTAGACATATTTTTCTGGCATTGCCCGTGTTGTTGGTGATGGTCTTCAGATAGCCTGGAAACCATAAAAAATCTTCTATAAAAATAGGAGTATTGATCATTTATATCTTCTATACATATAATAAAATCTTAAACGAGCCGTGTCTTTACATTAAATATTAAAAAAAAAATTACACACGTTATACTTATGTTACCGAGATAAAAAAAAAATAGTTTTTAGAATTTTTGTCTGTTTGTGCGTTTATATACGCTAATCTCAGAAACGACTTAATTGATTTCAATGCGTTTTTCACTGATATATTGTAGCAAGCTTCCCGTAACATTTAGTGTTTGTTTCATTCCAATCGGTTTACAAACAAAAAGGTTAAACGCTATAACGCGTAACGCGTAGTTAGTATTGAATAAATATGATCAATTGATCATAAGTGATCATTATAGGAATAATGATTACCTTTACAAACACTTATTACATAAAAATGAAGAATCAACAGATAAGGGTTGCTGTGCTGTGATGTGTTGTGATGAGCCTAGTACTGTGCCATTGTAAAATATAAGTAGCTGCCACAGTGTTGCATATTGGCTCACCAGTCTAGTTTATAAGTGGTCTGAGATTGACATGTAGAGATTGTATTTTTTTTGCTCTCTGGCAACCCTCTGTTGAAAAAGGATATATATTACAAAATGGTGGTATACGATTGTATTGTTTTATTTTATCCGAAAATATCAGCAATTAGGCCAGCGATCCTCAGCCTCGGTAATTAAAGCGACCCAACAGGTAACGGCGACGTCCAAACGAGGAGTTGGGTCACACAGTTTAAGACTGCGAAACGCAGTGTGCCTTTGCCAATCAATTTAAAATAACAATAAAAACCTTACGTTGCTTGCATAATAAAATCCATATCCACGCATTTACAGACACTATAAAGTTTGCAGAAAATTGTCCCTTAGTGAGATTGATAAATCTAAAGTGAAATAGTGTAAAGAAGACTTTGAACTCATTCGTATAAGGTGTAAATCTATACGCACAAAATCTTCAAGGGATGGCGAATTGCTTACTACGGTTTATGTAGGGTTTGTGAGCGAATATATAATCTGCTTATCGACAGCTGTTCATGTGTTCACTAACAGAGCTACTGGTTGATTTATTTTTTACGCCTTATAGGATAATGTACAACTATAGAGAAACCTGAATGTCAATTAGTGTGCATGAAAATTAAAATCTGCCTTTGTTATAATAAACTAGCGACCCGCCCCCGGCTTCACCCGGCGTGCAATTTTTATATATAAGAACATTCCCCGTTTATCCCTCTCTCCATTAGCGAAAACCGAATTAAAATCGGTCTACCCGTTCACGCGTGATGCCGTGACCAAGGAAAATGGGGATTCATTTTTATATATAGAAGATTATATAATTTGTACAAAAATAGTTTTCAACGTTATACATACTGCCATTACAGGTATTTTGATTGATGATTCCAGGCTCATTTTAAACTTATTGTTATTTTACTGTGGTCTTATGTAATGGGGGTGGTAACTGCCGCCAGAATGGCTGTCAAAATTACTGCGAAATGCAGATCAAAGCCAATTAAGAAAAGTTCTTTTGGTCGGCGTTCTGTTAACTTCTCACATATTTATATTTACAACAAAACAAACCGGCATTTTGATATAAAAGACAAAAATACCAAGAGCATCAAACCCATTGTTCGGAATTGGCTTCTCGGACTTCATTATGACGATATTGAACTTTTACTGAAAGGCATCCAATAAGTCACAACACTAACTTACTATCTGAAACAGGATTTTGATGGCGCACACACAAGCACACACACACACACATACAGACACATACTATTTTTAATTCTAAAATTTTATATTTAATTAAATTCTGGCCTTTACAATACAAGCTATGCTTAGTGTAAAGGTCACCGAAAAACTATTCATATGTGTAAAGTATCTGTAAATTTTAAAATAAATAAATAAATAAATAAAGTTCGCCCTGTCAGGAATCGAATCTGGGTTCCCTGAGATAGAGAGTTAAAGTTTACCACTCGACCAAGGGGCTCCTCGATTCTATTTCAAATTAAAAGAATATTGCTTAAAACGTAATTTCAGTCATAATCTTCATTATCTTCATCTCAGGACGTCCACTGTTGGACAATGGCTCCCTAATTTTTCAAAAAGACCGTCGACTTGCGGTCCTTATTATGTTGTCTGTCTACCTCGACGTGGAGATCCTGCACTGCGCTTGCCGTCCATGGTTTCCACTCGAGAACCTTCGAGCCCCAGCGGCGTATGCTCTCCATAATATGTGTCCTGTCCAGTCATAACAGTCATATTATTATGTTGTTTCAATTAATAGACTCTTTAAAAGGGTGGATTCTGACGCAATTTACAAATGAATTCATACTACGAGTACATCATTTCTTAAACAATCCAAGAAGTAATTTAAAGAAAAGTGATTCAAAGTTTATTTTCGGTGCTTTTAAATTAACTTTCCAAGCCTGAAGACACAGTTTTTATTTCATTAATTAACGTCATCGTTGTTAAGGTTTTAATAAGTTTGTGATTAAATATAATCTTGTTCGTTAAACATCAATCAATCTGCTCCGAAGATTCAATAGACGCGTGCACTGTCAACATCGCTGTGATTAATTATAAATGCTGAACAAGTTCGGTTCACTGCTCACCTTAAATATACTCTTTGAGGCGAGTACATACCTCAAACTCTAGAAAATAGAAATTAATAATTAATAATTTTAAAAATCATAATAGGCAAAATCAGTAATCTGCTCAATATGTTTTTCGGAAAGGATTAGGTACTTTTATAAAAACTCTTTTTGAAATTTGAATTATTAATCTTCAAAATGAATATAATTAAGTTATTTTTTAATATTAAAGGCTCCAATAGTTTCTATTTGCATTGAGGGCTTCTACAAATGAGTGAATTTTAAATTCAATCAATCAATCAATTTCAATTTATTTGTAACTTATAAAACATACATTTAACAGACACAGAGAAAAAAGAAATAACAGTAACAGCAAGAAAGAAAGTTACAAAAAGCATTTTGCTGGCATAGGCCAGCACTGATCTTCCGTAGGAACCCTTAGTTAATACACAAACACGGTCACACACCATGCATGTACCCGCTAACAAATGAAATAAAAAATATTTATTTAAATCTATTTGTTGTCAAGAAACACAACTGCTTGCACGAATATTGAAAACATTTCTCCAGTTCCCTGCCGCACATAAGTCAATATTAATGCTATTATTAGATGATATTTAAAAAGCTCAAAAATAAATAAATAAATAATAAAAACAATAATAATACCTAACAATAACAATAATGAAATCATTATTGTTATTGTTTCAAATCAATTATGTAGCCTAAAATTAAATTAGATAAATTAAAATTAAAGTGAATTGATTATCTAAATTGATTATTGATTATATCATAACAGTGAGTATTATTATTGATTCCAGGTAAACCTATACTTGTTAAGAAATTCTTTTTGTGAATAAGCAATTAATGACCCAATATAAATGTTGTGAGGCTTTAATTGAAATTTTCCGTGTGATAAATTTTACAATTGGGGCGGTATGCAATAAAAGTTAAATTCCATATTAATCGGTTTAAAGGCGATTATGCATGCACTATTGAATCTGTAAATTCCTGTTACCAATGTTGTAAAGAATTTACATGTAAATGTTTTTTTTAATAAACGAAAACGCTAGAGTATACGTAGTTAATCTTATATCTATAAAAATCTCGTGTCAGGATGAATGTTCCCGATAAACTCTGAAACTACTGAACCGACTTTGATCAAACTTCGTAAATATGTGTTATTTGGTCCAACTTAAAAGATAGGATAGTTTTTATCTTAATTATTGACATCAATATTGCAAATTAAATGTTTAATATACAACGTAGTGTCTATTTATAGGTTAGATCGATGAATTATTAATAGATGGCTCTGCCTCGCTACCATGAACGGCATCCGAAGTTTACCCTCTGTGTCCCACTTGCAACTTCTTACATAAGTACGATAGAGAGAGAAAACTTCGAATGATATTCATGGTAGGCCTGCTGTAGATTAATTAGTAGCTAGTATATTATAGTATAGATTATAGTCAGCTAGTATATTATAAAAAATACATTAAAAAAATGTGCACGTTGTAACATTACCGAGGCAAAAAAAATTGTTTTTAGAGTTTTTTCGGTTTTTTTGTGCACGTTAATACTAGAAACGGTTTAACTGATTTAAATGCGGTTTTCACTGATTTATTTTATCCCATTCGGTTTGCAAACAAAAAAGGTTATATCGAATACCGAAATACCACGCGGACTATGTCGCGGGCTCAGATATTTATAAAATAAAGTCGCTTTTACTAATCCGAAGAGCCATAAACGAGAAAGGTTTGTGTATATAAATTTGTAGTTAAAAATTTTAACCGTGCGAAGCCAGAGGCGTGTTGCTAGTAATATTTGTACAACAAAGTAATGACCCAGCCGATATATAAGTGTAGAATGTTTTAGATCTCCTCTTAGGATCAGAAAAATTTGAATCCAATATTGGAAAATATTTCTCTAGTTAATAATATAATATAAATAAGGTAAGAAGGCGAGACATCGTAATATGCCTTCGACAATTGCTACACATATCCCTCAGACATTGGCCTGGATATAGCATTTTTCTGGTAAAATGAGTTAAACGGACAAGATTAGGGTAATGGCCTCTGGCATTCCCTACTAACTCAACTGCAAAACAGCAACGCACTTGCAGCAATAGTGGGCTGACGAGCTACTCACTACAAGACACGAAGCCAGTCTTTTCACTTTAATCTCTTTCGCTTATTATTTGTATTGTTTCGACTAATTATGGAACGTTCTGGAAAAAGCATTCGCGCCGGCCAAAAGTCTCGAAAGTCCCACCCTATCGATAGTAGTCACGCCACTTCCCGATTAGTGTCAAAGGAAATTGGTCCTTATGTTTACAACATAGAGTTTACATTCGACATAAATAGTATTCCCGAACTTTCAATGGCTTGTTTACAATTTTGTTTATATTTCTAGTAAATTCGAAATACATCGAAGCGTTTGGCGCCAAATATAAATAAGCAAGCGGGCAAGATGAGTCAGTTTGTGCGCTAACAGCGATTCGAATGCGAATCTTCGAACTTTTTGCGAAGTTACCTGCGACAGTGAACCGGCGACACATTAAGGGAATCATCGACGACTTTTGGCAAGTTTAACGGTTTCATCGAACAAGTCTAGTGGTTTTGGAAGTCATCTTGGTTTGTGAAAATAAATCGTCCATTTTGCCCTTACACGGCATTTTAACTCACCCCGCACGTAACAGTATTGCCATTTTAATTCCATAAAAGTGATACCTTATACACTTTTATCCCAATATCTGTATGAAAAACTAAAAGGAACAAAAACGGACTGTCTTTTGTGGGACGCTCGTAAAAATATTCCAGGGCCCGGCAAACAATTTTGTCAGAAGCCGATAAGGCAGGCCTTTATTTTTTGTAACACAGTATTCTGTAAATTATGCTAATGCGTCGGAGTTTTTGCATTAGGCAATTTAAAACAATACGTATCGAGTGATTCTACTTATATATTGTTACACTATGCCAAAGTCCTCGATGTTGCTCATCAAGTAGACTACGAGTAAGTAAAGGACAATATTATCTTCATGCAACTTTGATTTTATTTAATTTGACTTTATTGCATAAACTAGCTGGTCCCCGCGACATCGCCCGCGTGGAATTCAGATTGTTTCTAGGTATTAGTAAAAATCAATTACATACCGTGCAGTCGTAGCGTACGTGTCTAGACTTTGCACTGCCTGTATGGTTTCACGGCGCGGTCGCGCTTTACATATATCGTATTATCTCTTTAACCATACGTCCAAAATATATGCAGTATAAAGCAAAAATAATAAGTATTGAATACTGGTGACGATAAGCTTGATGATTTTGATAAGGTTTTATATTTTTATTGTTTATAGACCAATAAACATCACCTAATGATTTATTAATTTTTTTTATACAAAAAGTAGTTTTTGTAAATATAAAAGTTAGACATATGCTGTCGCTGACTTTTTTGTAGGCATCATCAAGCTCTAGAACTTTTCTGTAAAAATCAATAATATAACTCTCACAGTTAAAGTAGCGTATGAAAGAAACGTTTTCGTTCGATCGTTTTTCGTTGGCTTACTTTGCAAATTCGATTATTTACGGGATAATATGTTATACATATTATTATATTTTATACATTTTACGGATATAATATGTATATAGCCTATTTCCATTCGGAAATGCTATTCTAATTAATGTTGAAAGATTTTTTAATTATTTATTTATTTTATTTATTTATAATTTTAACAATTTAAAAAGAAAACTAAATATACATTAATATAATGATAGAATTAAAAATAATAATTTAAAGCATCATACTATGCTTTAAATTATTATTAAAATATTAAAAGATTTAACATCTAACTATGTACAATTAATTACAATGTTGATATATTCAAATACAATTTAAAAAATATTCCTTTAATTTAACTTTATATATTTTTAGTGTTTATGCTGTTACACAGAGTAGTTTCAAAAATTACCTTCTACATATGTACAAACTTTACCACTTTAATATTAAGTAGGGATACATAACAACATTTATTTGTGAAGTGGCCTCGTAATTTTACTTGAATCATAAACAAGTCCTGAGTCGCGTCACAGTTGTCGCATTCATAAATGAAATCCTAGTAAGTTGACTTTAACGCAGTTTAGTGGTAGACTTCTACCCTTCTACACCGAGTTCAATACTGTTAGAACAATTAAAACAAAAGTTTGTTGTGGTGCAGCTATTTGCCCGCTACTTAGCTCGCCATAATTATTTGCAGCGGCCTAATCACGTGGTTCTCTGCATTGGTGAACTACACAAGCGACTCTATGCAGGTAATTTATTAATAAGTAAAAATGAGTTGATTCAGAATAGCGCAATACAAATCTGAACACAATAAACGGAACAATGTAGAGCAAGACTTCTCAACCCTTTATTACTCTCGAAGTTCTGAAATCTGCTTTGAAACGATTGTATCGAATCGATGGTGGCGATTTTAAGCTTCTCGTTCAAATGTTTGAGGGTGGGAAAAAGATCAATATTTAATGTTCTTAAATTAATTAAAATCGGATTTAACTAAGCTTCGAATCCGCTTATGAAAATTAACTTAGTCGGAAGGGAACAATCTTTGCCTTGTAATTTGAGATTCAAAATATTGAGGTAATTGGTAACGTCAACAAGAAATCCAAGATCACTCAAACAGGATGTATTCTTCAGTAAATCGGTCCTCAAAGGTAACGCCCGTTTTTTCAAAAATGTATAAACATATAATTTTGATTATTTATTAGGTATTAGACGCTCATTGTATTATTATTTTAATAAACAACAATAGGAGTTCTAATACTGGTTTCTTTATTGCTCAAGTCTTAAAAGTAACTAAAATAATAACTGTCGGTGACCCCCCCACAAATGTCGGAATCGTCCGTTTGGCCCAACTGATAAAAAAGTTGAGCAACCTTCGTGTATGAATTTTTCATAAAATTTTTGGATTTGTTTTGGTTTTTTTTTTTAATTTTTACCCTAAAATACCCTAAAATCCTAATTAATATTTTAATATTATATTTTAAATATTATAAATATATTAATATAATTAATATTATAATATTATATATTAATATTTTAATTATAATAAATTATATTTATAATGTAAATAAATAGACGAGCCCGTTCGATGAGTGGTTAGGGTGCTTGCCTTACCGCTCTATTCTAGGGTTCCCGGGTTCCATTCCCGGGAGGGTCAACTTTTAAAAATCAACTTTTCAAATTTGGCTCTGGTCTGGATTTGAAAAGTAGTGGTAGGGCACACTGCGTTTTCACAGTCATTTGGGAGCCCGTCTGGCGGCAGTAACCACCCCCTTACATAAGACCACCGTGAAATAACAGAAGGTGTGCTGTTGTGTTTCGGTGAGTGAGTAATTGATGCCAGAGCCCATTTTCCTATCCACTCCTAATCCCTTATCCTTAATGCTACTGTAGTCGGCAGCGCACTTGCAGCAGCTTTGGCGTTGCTTGTGTTATAGGCGACGGTAGCCACCTACCATCAAGTGGACCGTCAGCCTGTCCGCCGACCTTAACATAAAAAAGCCACTTACCACGCGACATTAGAAACTTATCATTAAGCTGTCAGCCTAACATGTCAGGTAAATTCCACCATTTTGCATTAAAACAATCAAATTAAAAGTAACCAGATTTTAAGAGTAACTTATATGAAGTGGTAATCTTTTAATTTTCTCCAAAAATCTTGCGTCAGCTCACACTGGAATTAATGAAAAATCCTAGATTTTTATAAAAGGTCCTTTATATTTTTCGCAAAATAGAATATATTTCGCAGCAGCTCTCTTCCCTACTATAAACGGCAGCGCACTTTCAGCACCTGTGGCGTTACTTATGTTAAAGGCGATGGTAGTCACCTCCTATCAAGTGGACCTTCAGCCTGTTTGACTATTTTTTGATTAAAAAGATATATTAAATGCTCTTTAAAGCCTGTATGTCCGAAAAGGCTATATATAGTGGCCTGTGACCCATTAGTCCTAATATAGATAAGAGGCCAATAACTCTGCGAGAGTACATAATATCTTCTATATATAAAAATGAATCCCCATTTCCCTTGGTCGCGGCATCACGCGTGAACGGGTAGATCGATTTTAATTCGGTTTTCACTAATGGAAAGAGGGATGAACGGGGAATGTTCATATATGTATATAAAAATTGCACGCCGGGCGAAGCCGGGGGCGGGTCGCTAGTATGTCATATATTAATGTATGACATGGTTTATTAATGTTACATTTAATTAATAAAAATATTCAACAAAATTATTAAGGAACACTAATTAAAAACGGGTTACCTTCAAAATAAATATAATGATTTAAAAACTCTTTGATTTAATCCCACATACAGGACGTTATAAAATAAATGTATTCCAATTGAAAATTTCGACAGAATAATAAAAGATATTTCAACTTTGACGTATGTACGTGTGTTTAGGTACGTCTGCCAATTAGTGTTTTAATTACTTTTATCGTGCCTTTTTTATTATATTATCCAAACTCGTATAAAATAACTGAAGGATTTGTTTGTTCTTTCGTTTGAACGCCCTAAAATTTGGAAGTAGTAGACGGATTCAGAAAATTCTTTTTACATTTCATTGACCAATTTTATTGGTCCTTTTGGAAAATTAGGGGACAGGCCTATGTCCTGCAGTGGACTTCCTACGACTGAGATGATGGTGATGACGACGACGAGACCGATTTTTTACGTGACGACGTTTAGGAGCCTAGAAAAAAGAAAAGAAAGTCCGAAAGAACGCTGAGTCAACACGATATAGTAATTATAAAAACTGGTGGGTGATGCGATTTGGTGGGTCGGTAGCCAAAAACTGAATGAAGAACGGAAATGTATGCCAATTTAAACGAGATGCTACCGTGTGGTCGGTTCCCATCTTAATAATTGATAGTCGCATTCTATACGGATTTTTTTTGAGTTTGCTCTGTTGATTGTTTTAAAATTATCTGAACGGGAATAAAATATATGGGGTCATAAACTAACGATTAGCGTTCAGTAAAGAATAGTTCCGTTTACCGTATAAATAATGTTTCCGTAAGGATTTTCTTAAGGAAAGAAAGAAACCGTTGCATAAATTAAGAAACCATTGCTTAGGTATTAAAACATTTAGGTAATCAATCTTTATTGCTCCTATATTCTTGCCAGACGTACATTTTTTTTTTTTATTTTGAAATGATATTTTTTGTGTTTCTGACCAGGTGTACCTATGCAAAATTGCACGATGATCAGAGTCAGACAGAGTTACGTTCACATTTATAATATTAGTAAGAACAGTTCGGATTATATGAATTATACTTGGGTATATATATAAACGCAGCAGTTAGTTCCATTAGTGTGAGGGGCGTGTTGGAGAACGTAGTACGAGGACCCCATTAGCGAAGTATAAACGCTTCTGGTAAACAATACATTTGTACCGATGTAACATTGTGCAGAGATGGCTCTTCAGATTTTTTGGATCCTAATGCTTCGCGACTTATCATATAAGCAGATAAAATAAAAATTGTCATTACTAACAATTTCTGGCAAAGGCCAAGAATATCTGAGCAGCATGTCAAGCTAACCATCCATTTACAGAAGACTACAACAACATGTGAACTGTGTGTGGAGCGTGTATACGGAACGCCAGAGCCCACTTTGCTACCCTCTTACCCTTTATCCCATTAAAGAGCATTTATGTTCATCAGCGTAGGTATCATCAGCGGTAGCCACTTACAAACAAGTTGACAATTAAAAAAATGGTTTATTTCAACAAATCTTAAAAATTGGTAAAATTTAATTTTAGGTAACTAGTATTGGAAATAGCATTCATACCGGAAATACGTACTGGCCGATAATCACATTACGTAAATGCAGTTACCATAGTAACGGAAGTTTATTTTTTGTAAAGATTCATTGTGCTTTGGAAATATATGATTATACTCTGCTAAATAACTGGTATTGTGTATAATATATCACGTTTATATTAACATTAAATACTAAGTTACCGGACTATCTACAAACCTAAAAATAAATAAATGAAACGATAATTATAACATCTATGGTCTCGTAAAGCCCAATGCACAATGTTTTGAAATTTTAAAGAATATAAATCATATATCCAAATCGGCAAGTTATCTCGTCTTTTGGCTCCAATGACTCGAACCCTAGAAAGGTGTTGAAGCTATTAGCGACTGCATTTAATAACCTGACGCATACTCTATATTTTAGACCTACTTACAAATCACTCTTTGAATGTAAAATCACTAAATTATAATATTAGAAACTTGGCCACGAAATATCCTGACACTGTGCTGTTTAATTTTCCCAAATGTATTAATTATGAAATTAGCGTGTTTGATTACTATTTTTTTGTCCGAAGAATTATAAATATGACACTTTAGACAAAGGTAGGTACTGTCCCGCACTATTTTAACAAACAAAATACGATATTTTGAAATAAGGAAGGAAAAATAAAATCAAAAGAAAGATCTTTTTCTTGATAAAAACTTATAACCTTAAAATATTCAATCTGTGGGATTTTCAACAAACTAATTACAGCATTTACGAAGTCTCGGGCACATTTAGTAATGTATAAAAAAAAATAGAAATAATGATTTTTTCTAAATAAAGAACAAAGACATGAAGAAAATGTAATAATATTTTCCCAAATATACATATAAATTTTTGTATGTTCAGATGTAATTTCAAATTCAATTCAAATCAGAAATTTAAAAAAAATCGGAAAATAGTGATAAAACACTGACAAAAATCGCAGAAGACGTGTTTCGTGTTTCGTTTTGAAGTAAAAAAAAAGCTAGTTATTTCCAAAGCCGACCTACTTCTTGAATGTACATTCACTTTTTTTGTTTTGTCTACGAGCGAGACAAAGCTGGAGTCTGTATTCGCCCACCCAGTACTTCTTAAACCCGCATTCCACTTATTCCACCATTATGCTGTGAGGGCATGCTGCTTTCTTCCTTGAGTTTCTTAAATTAGGAATAAATTTAAAGAACATAAATATTAACACTATGTGCCAGTGCAAATACAAAAGATAAATAAACTCAGCCAATTATTTGCTGAGTATTGTAATTTTAATGACTATAATAGGCTTATTGTATCCTGGGTGAATAAATAAAGTGGATTGGAGTTTCTAATTATCAATCGTGTTTTATAAATGGGAAGAAATACATAATTTATTAAAATAATTAATGCCCATTTCCCTATCTCCTCCTAGTCCCTTATCCTTATTCCTACTGTAGTCGGCAGCGCACTTGCAGCAGCTTTGGCGTTGCTTGTGTTATAGGCGACGGTAGCCACATACCCTCAAAGTGGACCATCAGCCTGTCTGCCGATGTTAACATTAAAAAAATTAAAAAATATATCCTTCCAGATTAGGCATTCAGTCACGTGATAGTGAACATCAATAACCTCACATAACCGCTTCGATAATAGATATTAAGCCAAATAGAGTCAATCGTCGATTCCAACTCGGATGGGCAGTGTTCGGGAAGCGCCGAGACATCTTCTCGTCCAAAATTCCTCAGTGCCACAAAGTTTTCGATTAATGTGTGTTGCCATTGATGACATAATGGCGCTGAAACGTGGCCTCTAACTATGGGCCTCGTAAGAAAGCTCAACCTCGCTCCGAGCTGAAGAGAGGGCTCGGGTTTACTTTGCAAGATCAAATTAGGGAGGAGGAGATCTGTAGATAAACAAACTTACCATAATAAGCCGGCGGATCAGTAACTTGAAGTGGCAGTGGACAGGACACCCAAGTACGGAGAGCCGACGGCCGCTGTGGCCGGAAGGTTTTCGAAGACAAGGTGGACAGACAATCTGATAAGTTGCGTGGAGTTGGAAAATTTAGGGGGAGGCCTATGTCCGTCAGTGGACGTGCTGCGCTTGAGTTGATGATGATGAACCGCTTCGAATTGATGTACAGCTTCTTTAGTGCTCCTAACTAATAATAAACCACGTTCTTAGCTCATTAAATACTCCAAGTTCGTCTTCGAATGGAAATATATTATTGTAACCTCTATGCACACAAGAGGGGGTGGTTCGGCTTATGACAACATTGGATAACTTAATTTGAAACTGCCAATCAAGGTAACGTTACGGCAACCTGCCTTCGTAAACACAGCGGGGCGTTTTCTTAAAATGTTTATTTTGGTAACTCGGCTACTATTCGATTATCTTTGACATTTATTTATTTTTAATTTAACATATAAACATATGTGGGGTGTTATAAACTGTCCACTCTATCTGACCGCAAACACGGTTCATCTTAATCTTGCATTAATTTAAAGTAGTATCATTAAATTTCACACTAAATCATAAATTTTGTGAGTGTTGAAGGGCGCAAAATTTGTAATTTTAATGTAATTTTCAAAATTGACTCTGGTCTGGATTTGAAAAGTAGTGGTAGGGCACACTGCGTTTCGCAGTCATTTGGGCAGCCCGCCTGGCGGCAGTAACCACCACCTTACAGAATACCACCGTGAAATAACAGCATATACGTGCTGTTGTGTTTCGGTGAGTGAGTAAGGGATGCCAGAGCCCATTTCCTTATCCCCTCCTAATCCCTTATCCAATCCTACTGTAGTCGGCAGCGCACTTGCAGCAGCTGTGGTGTAGCTTGTGCCATAGTCGACGGTAGCCACCTAACATCAAGTGGACCGTCAGCCTGTCTGTCGACTTTAACATAAAAAAAATTGATGTCTGTCTGTTCGTCATACTAACACTTATAAAAGAAATCATCTTAGTAAGCAGAGTAAAGACAGATTAAACTTTGAAAATTACTCGACCTTAATGTCTCCATAAACTCTATTGAACCAATATTAATTGTACTTTAGCTATTAACCATAAAACTGACATTACTGGTCTAGGTAATATCTCGCTTAGGGTCTAAGTGTAGCAATCCAGAGAGTTAATGTAGCCAACATACTGGGAAACTTGTAACCGAGCCGAGATCCAATTTATCTTGTACGCGTATTTCATAATTAATATGTGTTACCATAAATGTAAGCTTTGTAACCTACATTTTAGCTTTTCTATCTGTTTTCCACATGTTATTAATAATAAAATTAATATTAATTTTATATTAAAATTAATTATCAATATCAAAATCACGGCGGTCTTCTGTAAGACCACCGTTACTCCCATTGAACCATGCTACGGTCGGCAGCGCACTGCAGCACTGAGTTGCTTGGTTTTACCCTACAGTATCCGCCTACCACCAAGCCTGTCTCTCGACTTTAGCATAAAATAAAAAAATATATTGAATTAAAAAAATAAAAATAAAAAATAAATTATACAAAAGCGAAGCCAAACACTTCCCAAGGAATTGTTCGTTAACTACCTTCATAGTACAGAGACGTTAGAATATCAGTTCCGTAACAATGCTATCGCAATAAGTGAATAGAATATGTTCTATTTTTAAAATATTTTAATTCATTAATATCCTTTTAGTGCTTTTTTTTAATTCGTAAAATATACTCTGCCTTGTCATAGATTAATGAACGTTTCGTCTCAAACTGTCAAGTGATGATGAAGCGTTAGAAGGCTCTTATGAGCAGCATCTTCAACCCAACCACCTCTTCGCTAAGGCATCACTTTATAAATCTCCGGATTAAATTAAATTTAACGATAGAAGTTGAAGCAACTAGTGATTAATAAAAATGACTCACGCTTACTTAACTTATTAGCTCGAGATTCAATTAACTAAAGCCTTTGAGCACACCTTTCTACCGGGACATACTTTTCTTTCAATACGCCAAGGACTAAATGTTTTTAATTAACGCCTTCATACTAGTTAAGTAAAAAGCAGGAATATCTTATGAAATAAAATTATAATAATTTTATAAGTTTACAATATTTGTTGTTTCAGTTATAATTGTGTAACTATATTAATTAAACTCTGTCGCAATTATTTGCTTACAATACTTCCAAACTGTTCCATTAAAACTTGTCTTTGGAATTGTTACACGAGTAAGTGTTTGTTCGGCAGGAGAGTGTTATTCAATATAACTCATTTCTCTTGTCTCAAGTTGTAACATTAACAGTATTGTACCAAACTATATCAATTATTGACAGCATTGTATCAGGATATCTGGTTTCAATTTCTCTGTTACATATTAGACGTTCATGACAATCATATCATATATGTTTCGACATAACATATTACTTCTTCGCGTCAATTCAGTAATGGATATTATCTGTGAAATATATGTATAAAGATACATATATTATTATTATTATTAAATTACTGCGTACTACAATTAGGTCCGTTACGATGAAAAAATCGTTTTTTCTAGATCAAAAAACATGTCAATCATATTAATACAAGAAATACTGCTTCTTATCTCTATTACTATCTCTGCTGGTTCTCTTTTATGTGGAAGAACAAACTATAGTCTAGTTCTTTAGCCGCTAACCCCAGCTGATTGACAGGACTTAGCATTTCTTCGAAAGTTTTAGTCGTTTCTAAAAACTTTTATTTCTAATTCACGCATGAAAAGTGTGTCTGATCAAGGAGCTAGAATTTAAGTTCACCGGACTTTAACGCTACTGAAGCTTTTTAGTAGTGAACAATCGTAAATTACATTATCAATGCGAAAGTGAGTTTGTTTGTTTGTTTGTTTGTTGCAAAAAAGTAGTCAGGGATACAGGAAATGACATAAGGTAGCTGTTCCCGGGGGAGCAATAATAATGGGGCGCGGATAGGGTTGCCAGGTCTGAAAATCGAAAATCCGGACAGAGATTCATATTTAGCCGGACATTTTGCCATAAAAGCCTGACACACTGTTTTTTAAAAGAAATACTTCTTTTTATTTGTATGTTTATTACTTTAAGACTTGCTCTACTCTTTATTATGTATCTCATATTGTTTTCTTAAAGTAATTTGTAAGATCCGAATCATGCGTGTCCGCGTGATTCTGGCCTCTGCGGGATTGACCAAAAGCCTAACAAAAGCCGGACGGGCCGGACTTGTATATATTTAGCCGGACACGACTGTAAAAAGCCGGACATGTCCGGCTAAAACCGGACATCTGGCAACCCTAGGCGCGGACGAAGTCGCGAGCGAAAGCTAGTTTAATATAAGTTAATAAAGATAAACAAAACCAGTACGACCCTGTCGGCTAATAATAAATTATATCGGAATCTAGATTGTAGTGGATTTAAAAATTAAATTTTGGCAGATTGAAAATAAATTGAATACAACTTTTTGTTCTATCGAAATAAAACCGAGCTTTCATTTATTATTGGCGATTATTTTAGAGATTTATTATTTTACTGTTTTATGATATTTCGCTTGCGACCAATGTTTCTATATCCATTATAAATGTGAAAGGAGCCTCTTATTTATACTTGGCGCCAAACGCCTCAATTTATTTAGAATTTACTAGAAATATAAACAACATTGTAAAGAAACCATTGAAAATTCGGTAATGCTATTTCTGTTTAAATGTAAACTCTATCTTGTAAACATAAGAAGCAATTTCCTTTGACACTAATCGGAAAAGGGCATGGCTACCATCGATAGAGTGGGACGTTCGAGACTTTCGGTAGGCGCGAACGCTTTTTCCAGAACGTTCCATAGTTAGTCGTAATAATAATTTACTTGCATTATCCTACAGTATACTTTACCGTATAAAACATTTGATATTATTTAAACTTTTTAAAAAAATGTTATTTTATTAATTTATTTATTTTACTAAGAAACAAAAGCCATAGTATACCTTTTTTTTACAAGAAGAATCCATCATGGATACCCACCGGCCTGGGGACAGACCGGTGGGTTATGTCGGACTCCTGCCCCGAGATGGTATTGGGGTAGACCTACCGACTAAACCTCTTGGCGTCCTCCTCATCCGCTATTGGTGAAGTTGCGAAAGTCCTAGTATACCTATACAAAAATTAATAATAAGAAAGAACACAAATTTACAATTCAAGTTATGGTTTTCTAATTTATACAAAAAATGCATATTTATCAAGTAAGTCAAAATATGACAAAAAATTGCTTTCAACAATTAATTGAAATGATCAATTATAAATGATTTTTAACAAATAATAATAACAATAATCATTTAATTCAGATATTAATATCCATATTAGCAGCTACAAAAAATTAAAAAACTTATCTATAATTGTTTTCCAAAATGCTATTGGTACTGCCACGCATCTAGTGCCATAGGGATGGGATAGGGAATAGGGATCTTCTTGTGTTATAAAAATCTGCAGTATGATTTTGGGCAAACATTTCTGATGAACTAACAATGGCGTGAATGGCGTTACAGACTCAACAGCACCCCGAAGGCATTATTATACTGGATGCCCAGAGCATTGTGCGCTCTTTGTGTATAAGTCATCCACAGACTGCTCGTGTAAAAGACTTGGCAGAATGCCTTAAAGAAAGTAATTTTAACTTGATTATTACATCGAGCAAATCTGCGGGCAGCATGTTAGAACTTACTGACAATGCACTGACAAGCGAATCGAATTACATATTTCGATTCGCTTCAATAGAGAATTATATTCATTTAAATGTTTTTTTTTTTATTATAGATGGGTTTGCTCTTGACCAGCATCTATCCATGTAGGAAGGATGAGGCCGACGATGGAGCGAGCTCACCCAGAAGATGCCTATTCACTTGAAAATATTTGGGTTATATGAGCTCGGAAATATAGACGCCGGCAGGGAGTTCCAATCCTTAGCAGTGCGCATCACAAAAGATGTTTTAAAGCGCTTGGTCCGAATTAGAGGGATTTAAAATAGATTTCATTTTGATTTTTGAATACATTCCTTTGGATACATTTATGGAACTTAATAATTTAATAATAATAATTTAATACAACATTTATTTATTCTGAGGCGGTACGAAGACCGCCGGGTCAGCTAATAAATTAATATTTGAGAGATTATTGTCTGCATGCACGACTCGTAAACGAATTCCGTCCGTGATTTCTGTTATACTTTCAAATAGAGAAAAACGGGACAAGTGCGAGCTGAACTCACGTGAAGAGCGTTCCGTACGATGTTACCTATCCGCACAATATTGAGTGATTTACAATGTTATATCATGGACCTCTTATAGGCTGTCCCATAATCTATAAGTAGAAAACTAATTTCTGTATTTTTTTCAAAACTTTAGGTTCAGTAGTTTCGGAGATAAGGGGGGGGGGGGGGTCAATTTTTGTCTATTTTCTTGAATAACTTTGAAACTATTTATTTTAAAATTACAAATACATTTAAGATCTTCACAACAAGACCTTCCATTTGATATGTCACTCGATGGAGTTTTCCAAATTTTTTTTTTAAATTTTCCACCTTCCCCCCAAAAATGACCTCCCATATACAGATTTCATCTATTCACGTCACACCTCTGCGTTTGGGTCACAGAAATTGATATGTGTACCAAATTACAACTTAATCGGCCTAGTAGAGTGACGGACGGACAGACGGACACACGAGTGATCCTATAAGGGTTTCGTTTTTTTATTCTGACGTACGGAACCTTAAAAATATCTATCCTTTTTTCGGCAGAAAAAAAAAACGAACAAAACAAGAAGTTTAGTAATAGAGGAAATATATGTAAACTAAAATAACTACAAGCATTACACCAATACTAACAACATGGAGACGTGTTGTGTAAAATTACAGCTAATATCTATTTTTATATTTACTTCAACCCTTGTAACATAAGAATAAGAATAAGAATAAGAATAAGAATAAGAATAAGAATAAGAATAAGAATAAGAATAAGAATAAGAATAAGAATAAGAATAAGAATAAGAATAAGAATAAGAATAAGAATAAGAATAAGAATAAGAATAAGAATAAGAATAAGAATAAGAATTGTTTATTTGCTGAATGCAGGTTTACAGAACATAGATGTATTTTACATTATTAATTTGGTCGCTACATTCTGCCCTTAAGGCGTGCAAATATGTATTATAATTTAAAAAACAATTGTAAAATAAATATAGAAAATTATAAAATTACATTATACCACGAATTAATCACATTATTGGTCATTTAATTAGTTATTTTTCCTTGTCATTAAAATATTGTTTAAGGCTGTAAAAACACTTTTCTATTAGCCATTGGGACAGCTTTCTCTTCATCAAATTTATGGGAACACTCTTGAAGGCGTCGGGCAATTTGTTATATATACGTATTGACATACAGAAAACGTTTTCTTTGTATATGCGAAGTTTAGCATTTGGAAAATCAACTTTTAAAATTTGGCTCTGGTCTGGATTTGGAAAGTAGTGGCAAGGCACACTGCGTTTCGCAATCATTTGGGCAGCCCGTCTGGCGGCAGTAACCACCCCCTTACAGAAGACCACCGTGAAATAACAGCACGTGTGCTGTTGTGTTTCGGTGAGTGAGTGAGGGATGCCAGGGCCCATTTCCCTATCCACTCCTAATCCCCTATCCTGAATCCTACTGCAGTTGGCAGCGCACTTGCAGCAGCTTTGGCGTTGCTTGTGTTATAGGCGACGGTAGCCACCTACCATCAAGTGGACCGTCAGCCTGTCTGCCGACCTGACATAAAAAAAAAAAAAAAAAATACAATTTTTCGGATCGACGTGTGATTGCTGTACTCATGTCACTATTTTTTTCGTAGTATTCTGGATGAATTCTTACAAATATACAAATTTCCTTTATAAACATGTTTATAACATTAAAGATTAATTAAGAATTAAGAACAAAACTAAAAATCACAAAAACCAATGTAACATAATATTTTCATTTCCATTTCACTATGAAATGTCAATTTTTGACTACGGTGTAATAGGAGCCCAAGTTACAGGTCGAAGCTGTGTAAAGTACCTACCCCTTAGTACCACGCGGACCGCCCAACCGTGCACACGTCTGTCTATGTATACAAATCACATGTAACAATATCGCAACGTAACTTTGCGGATAGCTCTGTGAGTGTTGTGAATTATTATTTGTCATATCCCGTGGGTTTGATTTCGAATGGCCAGATCTGGGAATGTTTAAGGGTGAGTTTTTTCTAATATACAACTATCGTAATTCGACATATTCCAACTTTAATTTTGAAAAAAAAAAGTGTACATACTTACATATTATGTAACAAAAATTTATACCTACATAATACATAGTCCGTTTTGTAGTGTGACCTCCTCGACTAAAATTCTATGTCATTAATATAAAGAACTAGCGACCCGCCCCCGGCTTCGCCTGGCGTGCAATTTTTAATATTTATGAACATTTCCCATTCATCCCTCTTTCCATTAGTGAAAACCGAATTAAAATCGGTCTACCCGTTCACGCGTGATGCCGTGACCGAGGGAAATGGGGATTCATTTTTATATATAGAGATTATGCATATTATAGACAAATTACGATTATAATTTAATTAAAATATGTATTTTATATACTTAATTTTAAAATGCATACCTATTTTAAAAAAAAGTAAATAAAAAACTTTTAATGAAAGTTTTCTTAAAGATTAAAATCATGTCTGTTTATAGTCAAAAAGGAGTTTTTTAATATTTTCTATTTTTGGATATTCCTGGTATGGTACTTTGGAGTATTAATTATTAACATTTATTTTAATACTAGCTTTTTACTCGCGATTTCGTTCCCGTCCCTTTTTCTTAAGAGTTGATTTTTTTACATTTTTAAATGATCCTTCGGGAAAAGTACATTTCTTTTATGAAAGGTACTTAATGACCTTAATACTTAATGACCTGTATCCCTGGCAATGATTAAGCAAAATTTCACGATAATCGGTTTAGTAGTTAAGAGATGAAAGCATTTATAATTTTAGTTAGAATTAATAACCAAGATGAAAATGTCTAGGGTTGGTCGTCGTGATATTTACATTTTAATCTTAAAATTCATTTTTTTACGTACTTAAGTATAAATTATAAAATGCTTTTAACTTAAAATTAATTTTAAAATGGCACTACAAAAAAAAATTAAAATATAATTACTACGCCAATTTTCAAGACATAAATATTCATAAAATTTATGTCGAATCTAATTAAGGGCTTCACTGAGGCAAATGACATTTACTATAGAACTCGCTGGCGGCGGAGACTATTCAACAGGCCTAGAAATGGTGTTTTTTTGTTTTTACCATTAGAACATTACACAAAAATTTTTTTTTATTAATACAATTTTTTAATCTGATATTAACTTATTAATAGGTACAGGATTCATATGCGTGCAATAAGCCGTTTTCGAGACAATTTTCAATAAAGGTCAAATTCTTCTTGTGTTCTAACTTTTTTTGTGGAGTTTCTATTACATTAACGAAAATTCCAATTAATACAATTGGTTCTTCACATGTTTAAGTATAATATATATTTTTTTCAAAGCAATTGTGTTGTTTATTTCTTGTAACATCTTCATTAAAAAATGGATATTTTTTGTATTTAGCGTTTGTCTCCCCCTTAAACAGTATGTGAATTGTAATCATTTTTTGCCAGAATCCCGCGTGAAAATAGCAAAAAAAGTATAATAAAATACGCGAAGTTACAAAGCAGAGAGCTCGTAACCGTCAAAACCAATGTATAGTAAAGTCGACACGTTACATTTGTGATAGGTGTGTCAGAAGAGGTAAAGTAATTTGATGATAAAAGCTCATAAAGTTGGGAAGATGCGTTTCAAACACATAAAAATCCCTCTGAAGTCGGAAGTTCTAGGCGCGGACGCGAAATGTCATGACAGATGAAATATTATCGAGTTGGAATTGGATGGCATTTTTGTTATACTTTTAATATAAACAGCCTCTACAGCTGGTTCTTTAATTTCCTGAATATGCCGTGAATCATTTCAATTTCTTGCCAGTAACAGACCCCCACCGGGAATCTGTATTCTAGGCAAACATGAGGCAAACAACTTTGTTCTGCCTCGACCAATGCATATACTTGAACATAATATATTCAGTTCAATATACATTTTATGTCAAACAACAGGACCTTTCGAGATTTTATAAAAAATGAAATAAGAAAAAGCCATTTCGCACAATATGTAATAATTTTCACGGTTACACCTACCAAACCGATTTAAATGAAATTGAATATGAGAGAGGACATAGATTTTATCTTTTTGTAACGTAAAATATAGTGAATTATATTTTTACTGACATAAGTTTATCCTAAATCTAAGATACTAGACACATTTTTAGGGTTCCGTACGTCCGAATAAAAAAACGGAACCTTTATAGGATCACTCGTGTGTCCGTCTGTCCGTCGGTCATAGTCAATTATCTCGGAATCTACTGGACCGATTAAGTTGAAATTTGGCATACATATCAATTTCTGTGACCCCAAACGCAGTGGTGTGACGTGAATAGATGAAATCTGTATAATTATGGGAGGTCACTTTTGGGGGGAAGGTGGAAAATTAAAAAAATATATTTGTGAACTGCATCGTGTGACATATCAAATGGAAGGTCTTGTTGTGAAGATCTTAAATGTATTTTTTTGTAATTTTAAAATAAATAGTTTTCAAGTTATTCAAGAAAAAAGTCGAAAATTAACCATCCCCCCTTTACTTCCGAAACTACTGAACCTAAAATTTTGAAAAAAATAATAATACAGAAATTAGTTTTCTACTTATAGATTATAGTAAAACCTATAAGAAGTCCATGATTTTAAAATAACATGGTAAATCACTCAATATTGTGCGGATACGTAACATCGTACGGAACCCTCTTCACGCGAGTTCAACTCGCACTTGTCCCTTTTTTTTATTATAACCCTTTAAGTTGAAGATTTTATGACGATTTTACAATTAGTGGGAGCAGTAGGGAGTAGGTAATATATTGTATTAAATAATTACGTGTACAAAACAGGCAGGCTAACGCGTTATTAATTGGTTGTACGTAATGTATTATTTATCAGCAGACATGTTGAAGAGCTTATAGTGTAGTGTATAAGCATATCTGTGTACACAGAAGATCATCACTTGAGAGCTCAGTGCGAACGAGTAGGTCGAATACTTTGCATGTGACAGTAAAATTATTATTTCAATTTCACCTTTTTCAAGAAAAGAGTCCTTTTTGTTTTTAAAATAATATTGAAATAATTAGTTGCGAAAACTTTTGTTATAAAGTTTCACAATAAAGTAAATAATAATAACAAAATTGCTAATTAGGACAAAATACATCAATTTTAGTCAGCCCGTCCATCGATCTTAACAACAAAAAAAAACACTCTTTATCAGATGAGGGCTTTGGTATCGCTTATTCAAGCATAGATCTCGTAAAAATCTTAAAAATCATTGCTCAAAAAACTAATTAGTCAATCAAACAACCATTGTTCATCCAAAATGGCTAAACCTTATTATCTTTGTATTGTTACGACTAACCATGGGACGTTCTGGAAAAAGGGTTCGCGCCGGCAGAAAGTCTCGAACGTTCCACCCTATTGATGGTAGCCACGCCCCTTTCCGATTGGTGTCAAAGGAAATTGAACCTCATGTACAACATAGAGTTTACATTTCAACAGTAATAGCATTCCCGAACTTGTTTACACTTTCTGGTAGACTCGAAATGCATCGATGCGTTTGACGCCAAGTATAAGTAGAGTGCAGCCGGTGCGACAACAAGCGATACGAAAGCGACTCTTCGGAGCTTTTGCGAAATTATCTGCGACAGTGAACTAGCGACACATTAAAGGAATCATTGACGACTTTTGGCAAGTTTAACAGTTTCATCGGACAAGTTCGGTGATTTTGGCAGTCATCTTGGTTTGTGAAAATAAATAGTTTCTCTCGCTCATATACGGCATTTACACTCACCCCGCACGTAACAGTATTTAATGATATATTATTTTGACATAATATTTTTAATCTATTCAAGTGTTAAATATTTCATCTGGAGGAATTACTTAGCATTTTTTTTATAACAATTTCAATTTCAAATCAATGACAGTCGATAACATCAAACCCAAATGGATCCATTAATTGCATTAAACCACATTAAACGTGTTATTAATGATTTACGTGTTTCAAAGGCTACATAATGTCAGCCTATTTGCTAACAAGATATAAGGTACTCAGCCTCTGGAAGCTCTTTGAACATAATTTCATCGTGTAGATAATATGTGTTTTAGTTGGTTAATTCAACTAATTAATTAATTAGATCAAAGCACGTTAATATTTGCTCAAACAGATTATTAATTGTGTCCTGGAAAACCAGTGGCGTATGATAGCCTTTTTCACATGCATCGTAAGTACACTTATTCGTAGGAGTGAGTTACAGAAGAACACACATTTATACCTGATTGTGCCTTGCGAAGCGTTGTTTTATTTGCACTTCAGACATCTAATGAGGCTCGTTGCGACATGAATCTCTGTCAGTGCCTACAAATGCTTTGCTATTCTAATATTATAAATAGGAAAGTTAGTTTGTTTGCTTGTCTATTTGATTTGCTTTCACGCCTTAACTACTCAATCGATCATCATTAAATTTTGCATACACGTTGTCAAGAATATAGAAAAAGAGATAGGGTACCCCTCATCCATAAAAAAGTACTGATCTCGAGGATCATCTAAATATAGAAATAAAAATATCCCTCTAATTGTCGATATCCCTCTAATTCGGACCAAGCGCTTTAAAACATCTTTTGTGATGCGCACTGCGCATCACAAAAGATGTTTAATATTTGTATAATATTTGTATATAATATTTATAATATTTGTATAATATTTGTATATAATATTTATAATATTTGTATAATATTTGTATCTTTTCAAGCTTTCACTCCTCTTTGTCACTCTGGTTTTACTAAACAAAATGCATACGACTTTCAAGTAGTCTTGGAGTTCTAAAAAGTCTTATAAAAAAAACTTTACTTAAAAAAACGGAGTCTTTTGTGATGCGCACTGCTAAGGATTGGAACTCCCTGCCGGCGTCTGTATTTCCGAGCTCATATAACCCAAATCTTTTCAAGGTTCGAGTGAATAGGCATCTTCTGGGTGAGCTCGCTCCATCTTCGGCCTCATCCTTCCTACATGGATAGATGCTGGTCAAGAGCAAACCCATCTATAATAAAAAAAAAATATATATATATTTTATAATATACTAGTTTTTCAAGCGGTTTCGTTGACGTGAAAAGTTGAACATTACCTATAGACAGTCACTGCATTAATGTGGAAAGTTTTTAATCGGCAGACAGGCTGACGGTCCACTTGAGGTGGCTACCGTAGCTTATAATACAATCAACGCCACAGCTGCGCAAGTGCGTGCCGAATACAGTAACATTAAGATTAAGGATAAGGATGTGGAGTATTATTATTATTCACTTATTTATTAATGTTCTCCGGGATGTCTCTCCGGGATGACGACAGGCTCGACATATTATGTCCTCTGTGCCATCCTTTATAATATAGTTTCGGTAATTCCGCGTCTTGACAACCTGATCTTGTATCGCACAGATAAAACCCTCGGTCTCTCCAAACAGTGCACGGAGGCTTTAAGTTCGATATGAGGCACTTGAAGAGCCTTGTGAAACCGTCCGTGCAACTCTTTCTCTTTTCACCCATGCTTGGTATCACCGGATCACGCCATTGTTGATCGGCTGAGGATAACGGAGTGAGTCCTTTGTCGCATTCTACAACCGCCCTACGCAATACGCCACCCGAATCAGCCAAGAAGAATTTATAATACGCGAAACGAAAACTTCGGTTCCCTTTTTCTAATTTGTTTGTTAATCGATTTTCTTTTTTGTTATCAATTAAAAAAAATAACAAAATTATATTTTTGCCACTATGGTCTCCCAGAATTGTTCCTTGATATGATGAAGTATAAGTGTGTGTTGTGATAAGTTTAGTTGAAATTCATGAGATGTCGTTGTCGTAAAGTACATAGGAGTTTGCGAGTGCGTGGAATAGCGACACCAGAAATGGTTATTTCCTTTGGGAGCGTCTCGTACGTTCAAACTCTACTAACATTATTAAAAAGCTTATACCTATAAACTAGCTTTATAATCAAGTGAATAAAAATGATATAAAATTCTTATAGCTCTCTGGTAATGCCAGATTTGTAGATGAAAATCATAGACCTCACCTGACAGACGTCCTTTTGTCTGTCAAAAGCTGGATTGTGGCAGTTGATGTGTAATTGTTAGCTAGGATTTCTATGTTTTTATTGGTAAATTTTGCAATTTTTCTCCTTATGAAGACCTTTCTCGAACTTTAGCGAATATTAAAAAAAAAATAGCCGAATTGTTCCGGTTTTCGAGTTTTGCACATAGGAACACATTTAGCAATTAATTTTTATCTATGTTCTATTACTTTTTTATTCGGTATAGCGCGAAACTTTTTTGTTTGTAAACCGATTGGAATGAACACTAAATGTTACGGGAAGCTTGCTACAATACTTCAGAGAAAACTACATTCAAATCGGTTGAGCCGTTTCTGAGATTAGCGTGCACAAACGCACAGAGGAACAAACGGACAAAATTCTAAAAACAGTTTTTTCACCTCGCTAAGATAAGTACAACGTGTACATAATTTATTCTTTGGAAAATATTTAATGTGAGCTTCTTCTGGGTGAGCTCGCTCCATCTTCGGCCTGATCCTTCCTACATGGATAGATGCTGGTCAAGAGCAAACCCATCTATAATAAAAAAAAATAAAAAAAAAATGTACAGGCACGGCTCATTTACAATTTTATTTATTATATGTATAGGTATGTATATACGTAAGATACATATATAATATATAAGAGAGATAAATATTATAAGATAAATAATGGATAAATATCATTAAAGTCGCTCACTCGGTTCAATACGAATTCATTTGATCAACAATTCGTTTGACCACCTGTCGCTTGACAGGTGGTCAAACACCTTCTTAAAGAATTACCATGATTGTCACCCAAGATTCCCCCTCTTGTCCCTTATAATAGTACCTTGTGTATTTTGTTGAATCTTTTTTGTTTTATAGTCAGCGTGATTGCAACGCCCCACATTGGGATTACTCGACGACATCTCATCCAATCTGTTTGACCCACACAAATTTACATAAAAATGTCTTGAACAATCTGTCTACTATTTCACAAGACTTGACTTTATTTTAGACTCTTATCGACGACAAAATTATTACGTAAAGTGTCTTCTTAAAATGACATTTGTCTTCAAAGGTTAGCGCACATCTTTGCTTTTAAAGTCCCAGCACGGAAGATAGATTGACACTGAATCATTCTGAATTCTCCAGTTTTCCACTGTCTGGTTCTGTCTGCATGACATTTGAACATGATAGCTGCAAATATTCAGTTTTGGACTGGCAACACTTTTATCTCTATCTCTTACAGATATTCAAATCGGATATCTGAACTTTGTTCCCTAAACATTTCGATGAGTCAGAAACATTGACATAAATCTTACATTACATACTTATTAAAATTTTATACGAAATAAATAATCTGGAGCAAAATGTCTTAACCGCCGTTAAGAGCTGCCATGTCGAAATATTATTTTTGAAGCATAACATCACATCCATACAAGAATAAGGGGTGTCGGTACTTCAAGACCCGCAATTCCTGAGACTACCTACGAAAAAGTGCCCAATTGACCCGCCCGTCTTTTATAAGCCCCGTTTAACCCGATTTTATAAAAGGTACAGTCGAACTTGTTTTATAATCGATACGAATATGATAATGGTTATATTACATGTGATTATGGGTATAAGTGTACTATGAAATAAAAAAAATACGTATTATGAATAAAGTAAAACAGTATCATTATGTAGAAAGTGTATATTAATTTTTAAATATATAATTATGTTAATAATTTCTCCTTGCAACAACGGTCGGAGAATACACTTGTCCGATAATTTTTCTAATATGAAATTTATTTTTTCGAGTGTATTTCTTTTTTTTTTTCGGTTTTCCAAATCAACCCCACTTTTTATAGCATCCATTTTCATACTTGCCAAGGATATGTCTTCCATTAATATTTCCAAAAATTGTAAAATTCCCTGCAAAAATATATTTATTTATTTATTTATATATGAGGTACACAAAACAGGATGCTGTCGTTGAAGATTAATTGTAGAAAGAATAATTCATAGAGATGTACTAGACAGCAACCCAAAACATGTGCACACAGCACGTCCAAATTAAACAGTGTCAAAATTGAAATAACAGAAGAGAGACGCGCTTTCATCCAAAGACAAGCTGTATTTTATAAAAAGTTACTTTAAGATGAAAGCAAGTCTCTACAAGAGTTAAATTTGAGATATTATTGGGAGCTTATAAAACGATAGCTCAGTAGATGCTTGCGGTTGCCAGCACTTAGATGCAGCTTTATATCTCAGTCGAACCTAGATCTCTGAAACTTACCTGTTTCACGTATAGATTAGAAAAATAATGAAAACTTCTTTTACAACTTTAATTTTATTTTAAATTTAATATATATTTTATAGTTTTCCTTTCTTTTATAGTAAGCAGACGGCACCAAAAATAAACAAATTATCTTTATAAAATATTATCTTGACCCCTAGTGGCTCTAAAGTGGGTCAAAATGGTACTTTTATTACGCGGGTCATAATTTGTGGGTCCAGAATGTCCGGCACGGTCGGATTAAGAATGAGGGATTAGGGAGGGATAGGGAAATACTCACTCATCGAAACACAACAGCACACATACCTACTGATGGTCTTCCGTAACAGTCGACTGGCCATATGACTTCGTAACCTTCCGGGTATCAAACTCCTGAGAATTTATGTTTCTTATCCTTTATTTATGTATTGCAAGTGTTTATGTTTATAAACATGTACCAACCTAAAAATAGACTCATTAAAGCAATCATACCATTTTCATACTACCAAGTCCTATAGCATTCTGTTTAGGCGACATATGCCCATATACTTACGAAAAGTATTAATGGCTACTCGAGCCATTAATAATAATGAAGACATTTATTTGTCGAGATGTATTATTGTCACGGAAATAATACATCTCAAATACAAATAAGGAAATACAAATAAAAATGAGGAAGTAATACAAGACGTAATAATAAATTGGCTCTACATCACGCACGGCTTACAAAAATCAATAAATCTTTTAATATCAATGGATCTTACTATAGAAGTATTCGACCACCATTATACAAATTTAATTAAAAGAGTAGTAAAAGGGAATTTATGTACTAATCTCGTATAACGATTATTTGTCTGATGGTGCTGCTTGGGACTGATGGCTGATTGCTTGTGTCGCAAAGGAGAACCCCCATTTTGGGCTATTAATATACAAGCTAAATCGCCATACCAAAAAAATATACCAAAAAAAATTTTTTTTGCTCTAGATTAGCCTAACTAAAACTACGTACGTAAAACGCAAAAAATACGTATTTTTTTTTTCTATAAACGCACCTTGCTGTAAGTACTCTGTGTCTTGGTGTATGCTATAATGTGTTTCTGAACATTGGCAATTGGCAAAACGGTACATCGATGAGCGGGACGTAAATAAAACGCAATAATCAGAATAGCTATGAAGACTGACGAGCCCGTTGGATGAGTGGTTAGGGTAGGGTCAACTTTGAAAAATTAACTTTTCAAATTTATCTCTGGTCTGTATCTGGAAAGTAGTGGCAGGGCACACTGCGTTTCGCAGTCATTTGAGCAGCCCGTCTGGCGGCAGTAACCACCCCCTTACAGAAGACCACCGTGAAATAACAGCATATACGTGCTGTTGTGTTTCGGTGAGTGAGTAAGGGATGCCAGAGCCCATTTCCCTATCCCCTCCTAATCCCTTATCCTTAATCCTACTGTAGTCTGCAGCGCACTTGTAGCAGCTTTGGCGTTGCTTGTGTTATAGGCGACGGTAGCCACCTACCATCAAGTGGACCGTCAGCCTGTCTGCCGATCTTAACATAAAAAAAAAGATATTTACGAACTTATTTTTGTGTTAGTTAAAAGCGCTTTTTTATATTCTGCGTCTGTATTGAGTTTTGGTCTCATGATTTGTATTGCTACGCTACGACTACGACTATACTTGTAAAATGACACAACATTATATTTATGACACTAGGTATATCATTGCAATTAATTATTCCCATCGTATCAGAAAACGTCATCCACGACATAACCTCTAATGTGCACTTTGTACGATTTACATATATACTTGGCCATTGTTGATAATTGTGAAGATTGGGCTCATGCAATCTTTTTCAATTTCCTAATTACAGGCCAATTTCCAGTCTGTACCGTCGTAGCCCAGGCTTATATGGAAATTTCTCTTTTATATTGAAAAGAGCAACTATAAGATCTCTTACGAGTTTTCCTCATAGAGTGTTCGCTCTAAAGTGGGCTATATGCAGTTTATTAACTATTTTACGAATAAGTATATTTATTTACTGCCAAGACATTTTCATATTCGCTTTAATAAAGCCACTTTGACGTTCATTCTAGATTTGCCATTGCTATTATATGATTTCCAGACAAGCCACGGTTAAAGCGAGCAGTAAATTCAGCGTAATGTAATGATAGAAAATGTTCTCTGTAAAAGATATGTTATGTTACTCTCCTTGGTTTGTGAACGCAAAAAGGCACAGCAATCGGTCAAGGTCTTCTGCCCGTGGTAAGTATTAACCATCTCAGGCGGTAAACTCTATGTGAAAACATACAGCTTTTATTTATGAACGTTCTTCCACGCCAAGTCATTAAATATCATTACAAAAACTTAAATTTTATTTAGTACTAGCTGAGCCCGCAATTTCTTGCGCGTGGTTATACGGTATAGCGCGTGACTTTTTTGTTTGTAAAACAATTGGAATGAAATAAACACTAAATGTTATGGGAAGCTTGCTACAATACATCAATGGAAACCACATTCAGATAGGTTAAGCCGTTTCCGAGATTAGCGTGCGCAGACGCACAGACAAAGAGACAGAAAATCTAAAAACTATATTTTTGACCTCGGTAACATAAGTTCCTACAACTTGTATAAATTGTTTTTTTTTTTCTTCTTTTAATATTTAATGTACAGACACTGCTTGTTTATGATTTTATTATATGTATAGCTATAATCAAATAGCAAAAAATATCAAAAAAGAACATAAAAATAAATGTTCAAAAATTTAACATCCACAATTTAACATAAAATATAATCTAATTCGTATTAAACTTGGTTTGTAGTGAGATCTTATAAAATCACTCGCGATGCCCGCGATAGATTATAAAAATACCTTTGCAAATGATGCATTATTTTAGAACAAATTTGATTACCATAAAAAAGGTTATAGTGAGTCAACCTTAATAGATAGACATAATATGCTGTCTCAGACTTTTTTTTTAATTTTTAAAAGGGAACAATTCCGTCAAACGTGATTTTTGTGTAACTTTAACCGTTTACGCAGCGCACGCAACGGAAGCTTTCACAAAGGATAGTTTTCCCGTTTTTGCAACATTTTTCATTGAAGTTCCGCTCCTATTGGTCTTAGCGTCTTATATAGCCTATAGCCATCCTCGATAAATGGACTATCCAACACAGAATTTTTCAATTCGAACCAGTAGTTCTTGAGATTAGCGCGTTCAACCATACAAACAAACAAACAAACTCTTTACCTTTATAATATTAGTATATATTTATTACCATAACTAATAAAACTTTATTATAAACTTATTAAAACTCAACCAACAGCAACGGCGGGTTGTCTGAATTGTTTTTTCTTTTCTTTATTTCTTCTTTTTTAGGGTTCCGAACGTCCGATAAACGAAAAACGGAACCCTTATAGGATCACTCGTGTGTACGTCTGTCCGTCGCTTTCAGTCAATTATCTCCGAATCTACTAGACCGATTAAAAAGAAATTTGGTACACATATCAATTTCTGCGACCCAAACGCAGAGGTGTGACGTGAATATATGAAATCTGTATATGGGAGGTCATTTTTGGGGGGAAGGTGGGAAATTTAAAAAAAAAAATTTGATAACTGCATCGTGTGACATATCAAATGGAAGGTCTTGTTGTGAAGATCTCAAATGTATTTTTTGTAATTTTAAAATAAATAGTTTCCAAGTTATTCAAGAAAATAGACGAAAATTGACCATTCCCCCTTATCTCCGAAACTACTGAACCTAAAATTTTGAAAAAAAATAATACAGAAATTAGTTTTCTACTTATAGATTATGGGAAAACCTATAAGAAGTCCATGATATTAAAATAACATGGTAAATCACTCAATATCGTTCGGAACCCTCTTCATGCAAGTTCAACTCGCACTTGCCCCGTCTTTTACTTTATCCCTTTGTTCATGATATAAATATATTTTATTAGTTAGAATTTAGTCTACAGAAGCATCGAACTTGGGAAAAAGGTTAAATAATACCTACCTAACTTATGTATGTTAAGCGAATTATGTTTGCTAATAATGTGTAAGCTAACTAACATATCAACACAATCGATGAATCTACCGATTAATATAATTTAGTTTTTCTGTTTATGTGTATGTACAAATTAACTAAATATAAATTATAGAACAATCAAATGAATTTAGTTTAATTTCAATTGTAAATAAAAATTGTTCTATTTTATATCTATATGACGAGCCCGTTGGATTAGTGGTTAGGGTGCTTGTCTTAACGCTCTGTTCTAGGGTTCCCGGGTTCGACTCCCAGCAAGGTCAACTTTGAAAAATGAACTTTTAAAATTGGGCTCTGGTCTGGCGGCAGTAACCACCCCCTTACAGAAGACCACCGTGAAATAACAGCACGTGTGCTGTTGTGTTTCGGTGAGTGAGTAAGGCATGCCAGAGCCCATTTCCCCCTATCCACTCCTAATCCCTTATCTTTAATCCTACTTCAGTAGGCAGCGCACTTGCAGCAGCTTTGGCGTTGCTTGTGTTGTAGGCGACGGTAGCCACCTACCGTCAAGTGGACCGTCAGCCTGTCTGCCGACCTTAACATAAAAAAACCATATCTTTATTTTGAAGTTAGCATGAGAAATTTCAAAACTATAAAAGATACCGTCGGGCGATGACGAAAACCTTTGTGTGAACGAAACTAAATATTCATATAATTAAAATTGTATACTTATTATTATTCTTCCACGAAAATATTATATCTCAAAATTACAGAGAATAAATTTTGTTCTCGGATACTATCTACAAGTCGGTTGTGCAACTGCTAATCGCAAGGAACGTAACCGCTTCATCTACTACTCAAATTAAGTTGTTCGGAGAAAATGGGACATGGGACATATTGTTGAAAATAGGACAAAGATTGTAAAAAATGAAATAATTAGATAATTATTGTGCAAATTATTGTGAAACATAATTGAATGAACGTCAAATAAAAAATTAAATAAACACCGTTTTAATAGTAAACAAAATATTTCGTTGAAAACTACAAATTAAAAAAGTGTCAAAATCAAAGTTCGACAAACGCTATTTCGGCTCTTTTGATTAAAAGCTCGGAATGAAATACTGATACGCTACAGCCGTTATTAAAAGTTCGGAGCTGAGCGTCCGGTTCAAAGGGAAATGATTACGCGGTGGACACGTTCGAATTCAGGTGTCGTGTGTTTACACTGGTTTGTCAGTGAGTGAGGACAATCATTAATTTATCAGCGCGGCGGAGGCCGTTAATCGCTTTATTTTCTGTCTCAGTTCGAGAGTACGGATTACCGATTATGTAATTGAAACGTTTCTGCTCTTATTGATAGTTGCAAGACATCCATCACTCGTCCATTCCTACAGCGATACCTACCAGCGCGCTGCAACTCGAGGTTACAAATCAGTCAGGGCCGCCGCGCTCCTGGGAGCATAATGCGCACTTTGCCACAGACTTGCTTTGAAAATGGAGCCGACGATGGAGCGAGCTCATCCCGAAGATGCCTATTCACTCAAACCTTGAAAAGATTTGGGTTATATGAGCTCGGAAATACAGACGCCGGCAGGGAGTTCCAATCCTTAGCAGTGCGCATTATAAAAGATATTTTAAAGCGCTTAAACCGAATTAGAGGGGTTTCGATAAGGTGTATTTTCTTAGTTACATCGGACACAGATACTCAACAAAATAAGTCAGTCTTATAATTTGTCCGAACTAGTGGCACGTGTAAGGGATGATCCAGCATTTATATTGTATTCGTAAGTAGTCCTCCGCAACAAGATCCCACTAAGTAACTCTGGACAACCGACTTGCCCTTGAGAAATCTTTGCGAAGCAGCAAATATCTGCGAAAGGTTTACAATAGATCTATCTTATATATGAATGTCATACAATGTACTGCGCTATAGCGGTCTTTATAAACCATGAATTATCGAAAAAATATTATACTTATACCTATTGTAATGGCGGATCGAAGGACCCCTTTAAAACATCGCAATATATTTGAGTATTGACGAGGCTTCGAATTCATGCGAATTTCGTCAGCCTGAATTTAAGTTATAGTTCAATAGCTCTTGCGTGCGACTCTGATTGCGACATCCTAAATTACCTATGTTCACAACTAGAGGATTCCTTGACTTACACAGTAGGTAAATCGTCCATATACGTGAACAACATGAACCAGGCTCCGGCCTAGTTCATGTTTCTGTACTCTTGAGATTGGATTGAACATTTTTGGAATATCTATCACTGCAATAAAAAGATGCTACGAGCATGTCATCCAGTACAAAACGATATCAATTTGTGTGGCAATTTTTTCCAATTGTTACATAATAACAAACACCCAAACAATACAAAAGTGTTTTTGTTTTTTGTTTGTTTGTTTTATTCAACAGTACTCAATTTGTGAGTGTCCACTTGGTTCTTCTGAACTAATCAATAAACTGTTATTGGGTACCGATTGTTCATAGAACAATAGGGGATCGGACAGTAATCAGATTAAAATCTAAAACGTACTTAGAAAGAAAATATATAATTTTTTACGATTATTTATCGAATAATAATTTAATATAATTCATTTAAATATTTTTAAATTAAGAAATAAAATTTCATTATTTACAATATTTTAAATCTAAACTGAAACACCAATCACAGTGCGGAGCGTGACGTCATTTGTGGGCAATCGTTGTCTTATGCCAATGCAGCTGTTTTGTTATGATATGACCACAAATAACGTCACGCGCTCTCAGATGAACTATCGTGGCGTTTTGGCGGCATTTTCAAACAAACAATATTAAAACATGATTTTGAGTACCTAAAAAGCTATAAATAAATAAAATAGTATTTTTTATGGGAATAAATATCCATGAAGATTAATTTAAAACACTTTCTGAAAATTTGTCTGATCCCCTATTCTTTCTATTTAAATTTATAAATACAAAAAAAAAACATTTTTATTTTTTTTCTATAAAAATGTTTTATTTTTACATTTTAGTTAATTAGTGTACTAAATAAGTTGATTAATATTATTTAATACTTATCTAGTAATAAATTGGGCAGTAAGTTTGGCGACAGAAACCACCCACTTACAATAAGTAAGAGTTGAGTGAGTATGGAATGACAGAATCGTCTACTATCAAGTGGGTCGTCATCCTGCCTGCCGATTCTTAATTTAATGCAACTTTTAACTTTTCATGCGGACGAATCCGCCCGCAAAGGCTAGTGTATTATAAATAGCAAAGTACTCGTAGGCACTGACAGAGATTCATGTCGCAGCGAGCCTTCTTACGTAGCATCTCTTATAAGATGTCTAAAGTGCAAACAATACAACGCTTCGCAAAGCACATACACACATCGTTTTCTTCAAACATATTACATAAAGAGGATAAAGTGACAAATTTTCTTTCGGAAGTAGGACACTTGTCTAAATGTACTTAAAAAATGCTTACTAAGGGACCTCCGAGGAAGACTCGGGTACGCAAGAGGAAAACTTTGAGATAAAAAAACTACTGCCTCTAAACTTGGATCAGTTTAAATCTGACCAGTCTCCGTTTCCGTCCCTTATTTAGCATTTTGATGCGAAAAGTTAGGAAATGAGTGGACTGTATTTTTAAATCGTTTATCTCCGCTGTTTGTTATTAAAGTTCATTTTAGACGAAGTGTTTGTTTGCTCGTCAGAAATGACTGGTCATTCTTATTGCAGAACGCGAAACTGCTTTGGGCGATATTTCAATATTTTCCCTTACAATAACTAAGCGGGTAACAATGGTGACGAATAGCAGGAGATGCGAAGTCTTATTTTAGAGAAGTTGCAAAAACTTTATTAAAAGTTCTTTATGGAAAGCTCGAATGATTTGATCGCTAATTATATTATGACAGATTAGTCTGTAAAGCACAAGAGTCAATGTGGTGGTGGCTTCAATGATACAAAAAATATATAGAGGGAAAAGCATAGAAGGGATGAAAAGAGGAGGCAGCCTCTTTATCCTACGGATGTTACAGCGCACTTGAATGTCATTACATTTATACCACTTACCATATGTTAGCCTATGCGCTATTCTGTTAATAAATTAAATAATAATAAATACTCTGTTAATAATTAAATGGGCACTATAACGTGCCAAACATGGCAAATATTTTTTTTTTATTTATTATTTATTACTACAGTAGTGTTTCATTTGACTTAACATTGGTGTAAACAAAAACTCATTAGAGTTTTACCGTACACCATGTGCCGATTACAGAAAAACCTTCAGTTGACGCCCAACGTACACTTCAGACTCCTCAATTACTTTAAGATACTTTAAGACTTTAATATATTATTTTGTGTCATATTCTGAATTGTAATATCTTACAATAATAATTAGTATTACTTTTTTATAACTATTTTTGTATTGTTAAAATTATATTTATCTGTAGTTAATTGTAAATAGTATTGTTTAAGCTTAAATATGATGTTTTTGGGAGTTATGTCTCTTTTTAATGTTTTAGGTAGTTGATTTGTTAAATTCGGTATGACATAAGCCAGACGTCTTTTTCCGTAAAGGTTGTTATATTTGGGTAAATTGTATTTTGATTCATCAAATAATCTAGTTGAGTAAGTTATTTTTGGAATTTTTAAATTTTCGTTAAAATATAGTTCCTTTAATAATACAAACTGTGTTTTTTCTTCTATGGGTAAAATTTTACAAAATACAAATAATTTGCGATAATCTTCTTTAAAGTTTTCTTTTAAGTTTTTAGGTATAATTTCTTTTAGAATACGCAATTGAAGTGAGAATATTTTGTCCAAATGGCTTTTAAAAGTTCTTCCGTAGCTAGATAGTCCATAGCTCACGATTGGCTCCACCAATGATTTATAAAGTAATAGAAGTAATTTGTAGGGTGTTTTGTTTTTTATTACAGAGAATTTTCCCAGTATATTTATGCTAAATGAAAATAAGAACCTTAGAGGACACTCGCTGAAACTGAACACTCGGGGTTGTTCAAGTAATCCCAAAAGACACTTCTTGCCTAACCGTGTAGTGAAAGAATGGAATAAACTGCCGGAATCTGTGATTAGTGCCCCGTCCGTGAACTGTTTCAAGGGTAGACTAGATAAACATTTGAAGTGTACTGAAAGCAATATACACGCAACAGCTTAAAGCTGCTAATGTATTAGAATAATAATAATAATAATAAACAAATTTTGTATTAAAGGAAGTTTAGATTTTAAAAAGAATTATATTCCTTTGTATTCCTTGACGGATGGAGCAGCCTCCCACAGGATGGCAGCAATCTTTCCCCGAGATGGCCGGCGTACCTCTGCTTTCGGGTACGCCGAGGTTCCGACAGGGAGCGTAGTTCACCCCGCGCTGAACAGCCGTGGCGGGTCGCCGAAGTTCCTGCGACCCCGCCCATCTACGGCCGCGTTAGAAAGTCGTTGGGTTTTAGCCGGTAGGAGTCCGGCATAACCCACAGCGTCCCCCTTTCGCTGCTGGGTATCCATGATGGATTTCCCAACGTAAAAAAAAAGGATGGCAGAAATCTTCGCCACCGTGGGCCACGTTGTTGTGAGGATGCGGCGGAAGAGGATCCCCTTCCCGCTGATGGCCGGCGAGATGGCCGGCGTACCTTCATTTTCGGGTACACCGAGGTTCCTACAGGGAGCGTAGTCCTAAAAGTTTTCAAAGTTATTATAGCTCTGGTTTGAATCTAGAAAGTAGTGGCAAGGCACACTGTTACAGTCATTTGGGCATCCCGTCTGGCAGCAGTAACCACCCCCTTATAACATGTGTGCTTTTGTGTTTTGGTGAGTGAGTAATGGATGCGAGAGCCCATTTCCTGGTCCCTTCCCAATCCATTATCCTAAATCATGCTTGTATTACCTATTAGGCGATGGTAGCCTACTATCAATAGGAGAGTCAGCCTGTCTGTCGATCTTAACATAAAAAGTTAAAACTTTCTAGATTTCGTACCGTTTCCGCAGAAGTGATGTTGGTTGGAAATCACTGATAGCTAGTTGTGCTTACGGTATCATATGTATGACCTCAATAGAAAGTTTGTTTGATGTTGAGTGCAATGTTTATCGTCTCCTGTTTTATTTCATGGTCCGGTCCGATCTCGATCGGACTAGCTCTAGGATTATCCGTCCCGGGAGGGTTGTGAAATTGTATGAACTATACGGCGTAAATATTTGAACGAAAAATAGGCGTCAGAATAATGTATCGGCGTTTGGCGAAAAAGCGTTATCCATTATTTAACGACTCCCAAAAAGTAGGTTACAAAGAACAGTAAATTATTATTTACTTTTGACGAAAGAAGGCCGAAAACTTTTATAGGGTTGATTTACAGGGATCAACCCTATATGAGCCACTAGGAGGAAATAATATCTTTGTTTTAAAAAACCAAAGAAAACTCTAATTTAGTAAGTATACGTACTGATCAAGCTCTACACTCAAATAGGTGCCATCAAAATCGTATTATGAATATTAATCTGCGTTGAAACGAAAATGGGTAAAAGGGATGTAACAAACAAAATCCAAATATTTTTTAGTGCAAGGAAGTCTTAAAAGAATAACCGATGCTAAAAGATTTCACTCTTTCACAAAATATAATAAAATCGTAAACGAGTCATATCTGTACATTAAATATTAAAAAAAAAATTGTACATTTTGTACCTATGTTACCGATGTCAAAAAAATGTGTGTTTGTGCACTCTAATACCGAATACCACGCGTACAAGTGTATTAATAAGTTTTGTAAAAACTTTTAGTGCTTTTTTTGTGAATAATAATACCTAAATAATAATTTTACACCTGTAAACTATTATTATTTCATTATTACTATTATTATTTATTTTCACAATTACTATTATTATTTATTATTTCACTGAATCGATTTTTGAACGAATTTTGCTTCTTATATATACATATGTGTTCTAAGTAGAAATAACATAACTATTATTAATTATGACATTTTTTTTCCAAATTTTTAACAGGGACAACATGACGTAATATAGCTGTAGATACCAGTAATTGGTACACAAATGTAAACGTGTCTACATAATTTATGAATGTGACTAGTGAGTTTTGATGTGCTGTTGGTGTCTCAATAAAATAAAATAAAAAAAATAAAATAAAATATTGATTTTCAAAATGAACGATTTACGAAACCTATACTGCAGTGATTATTTATATGAGTAAGACTGGCGTTTAATGATTATGTTGACGAGGTCTGTGGCCATTCTTCCTTACACATGGGAAATTGGGACAAAATATATTATAATATTGTGTACGACGTACATTTAACTTAATAATAAAATATAAATATTGACAGCTTCGCTTCGCTTCAGTTCGCAAATCGATTACGGAATACGGACGCATGTGCGTTTCGTTGATTGATCGATTGACAGATTGAAACGGGCGAGGAAACCGCCTTTGTTTCAAAAGTCTAGCGTCTGTTGAAAATTGAAATATTGATAAGGAAAATAGGTTAAGATCCAACGTAATTTACAATTCGATTTCATTCGGCGTTTCAATCTATTTCGATCAGTAGATAATATTTAATGTCTGTTTGTCTGCTCATCTTGTTACCTCTTCGAAACTAATAAAAGAGGTTTGGAATTTTTTTCCATTGTCATTTAGGAAATTACTTTCACATATTTATTTACTTATTTATTTATTATTTTTATGAACAAAAAAACATACATGATTATTTAATTTGGACAAAACTTGCTATATTGCAGCGTAATGTGAATTACAGCATTTTTATATAATTTTAATTTTACATAAACTAAATAATTTGAAACAATACATAATTGAACGCGTATGCCTACTTGTGTATTTTTATTATTGAAAGAGTGTTCATAACCTAATTAATAGATAAATAAAATCGTAAACGAGCCATGTCTGTACATATTTTTTTTTTTTTTCAAAAAAAAAAATAATTTGTACGCATCGCACTTATTTTACCGTTGTTTAAAAAAAATGTTTTTAGAATTTTTGTCTGTTTGTCTGTGCGTCAGATGGTCCTTATAAGTAACATAATCGATTGGAGTTATAAAACAAAACGTGAAAATTGACCTTTTTCTCGCTGACTGCACCATTTTTCCAAAATCTTTGAATGCTAATGGGAATAACTATTAAAATTATGGATAGTCTCCTAAGAGTGTTTCGTTCTAGCTACAATAGTTTAGGTAGCTGCCCTTACTGACCCGTCTCAAATTACCACCCTGTATTTGCAATGCTGTTGGAATTTCAATTAAATAAACATATAACATAAAACAGTTACCGATAATATGACTTACCATTATTATTTAAAGCCAAGTGATACTTATCGATTTTACCTGAAGCTCTGGCGATTCACTAGTTTGTAATAATTAATTAATTAATTAATTAATTAACCAAATAATTGAATTACTACATAAATCCATGAATAATTATTATGGATTAAGCGGACTCTGCCCTACAAAGTCCCTGGGAATTAATTCTCAGTTGGAGCTTTCTAAGACGTGTTCTCTTGTGTAATTATGTAAATTAAACAATACCAACTAATTACATTGTGCTCATTTGGGTTTAACACGTACCAAAGTTTTTTTTTTTTTTTTTTTTTTTTTTTTTTTATTATTATTATAAATGGGTTTGCTCTTGACCAGCATCTACCCATGCCATGTAGGACGGATGAGGCCGACTATGGAGCGAGCTCACCCAGAAGATGCCTATTCACTCGAACCTTGAAAAGATTTGGGTTGTATGAGCTCGGAAATAAAGACGCCGGCGGCGGGGAGTTCGAATCCTTGCAGTGCGCATTATAAAAGACGTTTTAAATCGCTTGGTCCGAATTAGAGGGATTTCGACAAGGTGAGGATGGTAACCAGCCGTACGTCTGCATGTCCGATAGAAGAAAGGGGAGGCGGTATGATCTTATGCAGCTCCCGAGCACACTCTCCGAAGTATGTTTTGCGTCTATGTGCCAGGCTCTGCAGCTTAGTTCTTATTAGTGTATCGTCGCCAATGAGCCTCCTAACTCTACGATCCACCGAATCGAGTGCTCAACTGGTCAATTATCTAAGTCTTTTCAGTGTCTTTCCATCGATTTGTTCGTCCATAACATCTAATGCCCAGTGGTGCTGCAATTAGTGGATACAGTCCACTTGTGTTAGAGGCAGATTGCCAAGAAATTCTTATGCCAATTTTGATAAATAAAATTTTGCTCTCACAGATTGGTATACATATCCAATACATATTAATATTATAAATGTGAAAGTAACTCTGTCTGTCTGTTACTTTTAACGCCTAAACCTCTCAAAATCAAAATAAAAAATCAAAATATTTATTTATCAATTAGGTTTCTCCAAGAAACTCTTATGATCGTCATTTGGAATTACCAGTTAAATTTAAATTTACCAGGGTTTCGGAAAAAAAGCCAAGATGACGATCCTGAGAAGAAACGCCGAAAGAAACTCAGGATACTATTCTTTTTGTCATCTTTACAATATAAAAAAATTACAATAATTATAATCATACACTTAATACCTAAAGTAAATATACAATACTAAGCATAGTATGAGCTCCGAATCCAGGCTCTGAACTGATCATCATGAAACTTTTCATACACGTTGTCAGGGATGCAGGAAAGGACATAGCGTACTTTTCATCCAGAAAAAAGTACCACTAAGATCGCCTGTCAAAGCTATAACTATAACAAAGATGTTAGGCGTTACATTGCTCATATATTTAGTCAGGCGTTATTTTTTTATATTTCAACGCAGGCGAAGCCGTCGACACCAGCTAGCTTGAATATAAACCCAACGTCCACCCGGATGGGTCACACCAATATCCATTTTTAAGTGCTGCTAGAAGGTTGATTAAAATGGGGACACAATTCAAGTTGTCCAGTTCTACTAAGCTCAACAAGTAAAATTTCTGTCCGGTCTCTTTCGTCGTATCATCCCTTTGTGGACAGAGGGTCCCGATGGACTTTTCGTAAATCTTATAACTTCATACCATTTCTCTGCGAGTTTTTTTCATTCTTGGATAAAACATTGTCTTTGATATTATCGTTCATGCGCTTTATGAAACAGGTCAATAGGAAACGACTCACCTAATGAGCTGACGGCCTGTCTGTAACACAGTTATTTAAAAAAGAAAAAGATATTGAATTTATATTTATATTTAAATGTACCTGTTTTAATTGCGATTACCACTTCATACCTCTTGATAACTTTAATTACATAAGATTTTTTTAAATTGAAATTTAGAGAAATGTCACTTAATGTCATTTTGTGATATACTGAAAACTACAAATTTATTAAATAATAAAGAGGAACGGAAATAGAATCGTTCGACAAAAAATGTTAAAAATCACAAAGATTTTATTTTCAACTAGCTGGGCCCGCACCTTCGTACGCATGGTATTCGGTGTAGCGCGTAACTTTTTTGTTTGTAAACCGATTGGAATAAAACAAAGCTAAATGTTACGGGAAGCTTGCTACAATACATGAGTGAAAATCGTATTCAAATCGGTTAAGCCGTTTCTGAGATTAGCGTGCACAAACGCATAGACAAACGGACTAAAATTCTAAAACCTTTTTCTTTACCTCGGTAACATAATTACAACGTCTATAAATTGTTTTTTTTTTTTAACTAAAAAAGATAACAAAGATTTTACAGAAATCTATGTTATTTAGAAGTACATAATCTTTATGAATTTACTTTTTTCGATCATTTGGAAAACAAATATTTTAAATGTAAACATGAAGACCTTTTTAAAATTAATGTATTTCATTTTAAAAACGGGTGTACACGCGCCAGGTGTTTTAACTCCTTTCTTCTTTATCACAAGATCGCTTTAAATTTTTTTTTGTCTCAATACATTTGAATTTATGAATTTTCTGTGAGTTCTTTTATAGTCTTAAAAATAATTTCACTTTCGTAAATATATAATACACTCTTAAGAATGTACATTTGTGTATTATACTGAAATGAAGTGTATACATGACTGTGTCTCACCTTTATCTGGCTTTTCTCAAACACAACGCTTGAATGATCATATTCAGCAGCATATAGGCTCTACAAAAGCTATAAGCGTGATCGTTAGCCGTCTATTATAGCTCCGTTAGTTTATTGGCACGCGATCAAGACGATAAGATATATTGAATCGTGTGAATTCAGCCTAAAACTTATTCTCTCGCCCTTCGCAAAGTATTATTATCAACTAGCTGAACCCGCAACTTCGTACGCGTGGTATTCGGTATAGCGCGTAACTTTTTTGTTTTTGAACCGATTGGAATGAAACAAACACTAAATTTTACGGGAAGCTTGCTACAATACACCAGTGAAAACTGCATTCAAATCGGTTAAGCCGTTTCCGAGATTAACATGCGCAAACGCATAGACAAACAGACAAAAATTCTAAAAACTATTCTTTTGACCTCGGTAACATAAGGACAATGTGTACAAATTGTTTTTTTTTTTTTTTTAAGTATTTAATATACAGAGACGGCTCTTTTACGATTTTATTATATATATATATATATATATATATATATTTGCTTCCATTATATTAGTTACTTTATTCTGTACCATTTTACTATTAAAATTGTCCAAGCTAGAGTTATATTCCAGAAAGACTTAAAAAATCAGAAATGTTCTACGAATACTAGCATTAGATCAACAAGGAATTGTACATTACCATGGTTTTTTCAAAATTCATTTTCAGTCCCACACGTCTAGATTTTCTTAAGGAATTCAACATTGTCGCCAATGCAGGGATAACCTAACGTTATAACCGCTATGTAACCGGTAAACCCCAGATTAGCACTGTTTGCCAGTTACCTGTTTGCAGTAACTGATGCCTCGTCCGTACCAGGCCAACGTCTCGAAGACATCTTCCAATTTAGTGAATAAATGACATTGTGTCAGTGAATATTAGTGAATAATTTTGCAGTCTTTTATTTTTATTTTCTCTGCAATGGAATAGGCTTAGTTTGTAACTAGCAATATTGTAACAGCTTTCCATTACATCGAGGTACCTGTATAGTATATAATATATATACAAAAATGATTACACATGTATATACATTTGCTTATAATATAGAAAAAAGATTACATATAAAGTAAATGTAATTTCTATGATTTATATGTAAAAAAATATATTTAATTTAACTCGTCTGATTCCTGAATAACTACAGAGTCGCGACAATCACCCACAAATCATAATGCATAAGTATTATTAAGAAGATTCAAAGAAATTACATACTTTCTGTGAAATACGCTTTTTATATCTGTTGGCTTTTTACGGCTAAAACATTCAACGGATTTTAATCAAATTTGGTACGGACATAGATTAAACCCTGGGGAATGGCAAAGCCTACTTTTTTAAATTTATTACAGTAGGACATGCAAGTTAGTCGCTAATTTTTGAAAATGGTAATATGAAAATTAATTAATAAGTAAGGATTATTAATAATTAATTAAAATTAATAAATTACAGAAAAAAGTTTGAGATTAATAATAAAAAAAACGGGACATGTGCGAGTTGAACTCGCGTGAAGAGGGTTCCGAACGATGTTGAGTGATTTACCATGTTATTTTAATATCATGGACTTCTTATAGGTTTTCCTATAATATATAAGTATTTTCCTATATATATTTCTGTATTTTTTTTTTCAAAATTTTAGGTTCAGTAGTTTCGGAGATAAGGAGGGGAATGGTCAATTTTCGTCTATTTTCTTGAATAATTTGGAAACTATTTATTTTAAAATTACAAAAAAATACATTCAAGATCGTCACAACAAGACCTTCCATTTGATATGTCACACGGATGCAGTTTTCAAAAATTTACATGACCTCCCATATACAGATTTCACCTATTCACGTCACACCTCTGCGTTTGGGTCACAGAAATTGATATGTGTACCAAATTTCAACTTAATCGGTCTAGTAGATTCGGAGATAATTGACTGAAAGCGACGGACAGACGTACACACGAGTGATCCTATAAGGGTTCCGTTTTTCGTTTTTCGGACGTTCGGAACCCTAAAAAAATGTTTTTTATTGCATAATTTTGGAAGATAATTTTAAATTAAAGACCGGCAGGTAGGCTGACGGTTCACTTGACGGTAGGTTACCATCGCCAATAACTCAAGAAAGGAAATTGGGCTATTAAATCAAGAAAAGGAACAAATAATCATGTTTTTGTTTTATACATACATACACGAGCGAAGCTGTCGTCTAATCTGATGCGATACACCGTCAAATTGATTTGATCGAGCCAATCGTTTCTGGCTGGCATAAGAAGGCTTATTTCTCGTCCTGTTCGAAGAAAAAGCTTTCGGGCGTCTCATTTAATTAAAATGTCTACTAAATCGCAAGTATAGTGACAGCTGCATTAGTATGGGGTTATCAGTTAGATTTAAAAAATATATATATATATATTCATTGGCGATTATGTGGGTGTAATAAATACTCTGTAGATGGTATTTACAGGAATATATTTAATTCTAAAATTACGCTATTTATATACAGGATTTTCCTTGGCATACTTATAGGTATTTGGTATGCATATATGTTGCCTGAGACAGCAAAACCGCGGTGTGCGCATAATGTTTGCTTGTATCCGCGCGCAGACACTCCGCAACGATGCAACAATATAAATATAGGCGGGGTAGGTATTTTGCCCTTTTGCGCCGCCGACGCCGGGCAGACAACAACTCGTCGAGAAGCCAATAGATATCGTTGAAATTCCGAAGCTTTGGCTGTGACGGCTGCTGCTGGTTCCCATTCACTCTCCGTCGTGAATCCATCGATAGTGGTCAAATAAATATACTAAACCACGCTGGTAAACAGCTCTTCAGAACTATTTCAATTTATCCATTAATTTCCACACCTTCACTCGGTACGGTAGCTACAATCCTATAAGATATTTACAGATTTTGACGAGCCCGTTGGATGAGGGTTCTCGGGTTCGATTCCCAGCAGGGTAAACTTTGAAAAATCAAATTTTCAAATTTGGCTCTGGTCTGGATCTGGAAAGTAGTGGCAGGGCACACTGCATTTTCGCAGTCACTTGGGCAGCCCGTCTCATGGCAGTAACCACCCCCTTACAAAATACCACCGTGAAATAACCGCACGCGTGCTGTTGTGTTTCGATGAGGGAGTAAGGGATGCCAGAGCCCATTTCCTATCTCCCTCCTAATCCCTTATCCTTAATCCTACTGCAGTCGGCAGCGCACTTTAGCAGCTTAGGCGTTGCTTGTGTTATAGGCGACGGCAGCCACCTACCATCAAGTGGACCGTCAGCCTGTCTGCCGACCTTAACATAAAAAAAAACACAATCTGTGTTATATCACTATGTTTATACATTCAAATATACATATTTCCTAGTTGCAGAAGGCATGTCCATGCCTTCTGTGTGATTGATTCAATCCCTGTCAGCGGTTTCCGCTCCGCTCTAACCTTTTTCAGTCGGAGGATTAACGATTGTAAAAACAGCAAAACTGTCTCTCCGTTCCTGTTTGTAAAATGTTTTTTATGGAACTTCATTTCAGTACCAAAGTAAAATACGACCCGTTGGTTATTAGGGTGCTTGCCATAACGCTCTGTTCTAGGGTCCCGGGTTAACTTTTTTTGATGTTTTTTTTCTTCTAAACATTTATACATTATTATTATGTACTTTTTAGGTTCTACTCAGTAAATTTTTAAAAGAAAAAAAATATTTTTATAATCATGAAAAAATCTTATGAAATCATGAAAAAATCTTTCTTCGTAGCTGGTTATGAAGCTCTCTTTAGGAATTTGGCTTTAGGGTTAAAAAGTTCAAATTTAAAATAATTTAATTGCTGAATATGGTATACAAAAGTTGTTGTAAATTTTAATAATTTACATTCTTTCTTTCTTTCTTTTTGTCATACAGTATAGGTTTCCGGAACTGGCCACTTACATAAACAATATTTTTTTTTATTATAGATGGGTTTGCTCTTGACCAGCATCTATCCATGTAGGAAGGATGAGGCCGAAGATGGAGCGAGCTCACCCAGAAAAAAGTATTTACAACATTTGAAAATAGAACGTTTGTCTGTAGAATATAGTTTGTTTAATATGACTCACTAGTATTTAAAATGGTCGTGTTTACAATGTAAACTTTACATCACAATGGATTTAACTGGTGAAAATTTTCGTATTATGATTTTAAATGTAATTTGACAGTTCAGCAGACCATCACTTGGCTAGAAACTGCTTTTGGCGATAAAACACCTTTTATCGCCGATAGCTGGTTTGCAGAATTTAAACGCGATCGTGTCAGTCTTAGTCACGAATTTCGTGATTGTCGCCCGTGCATCGTTCTTAACAAAAAAAAAACATCGATTTTGTGCGCCGAATGATCGAAACAGACCGGCTCATGATCTACCATGAGATTTGGGCATTCTTAGGCATAGGCATGAGTCAAATACAATCAATCGTGCACAAACATTTGGGCGTAAAAAAGGTGTGCTCTTGGTGGATTCCATACAATTGGACTGAGTCTCAAAAACGGATCGCTTCGTTTGGTGTAAGGCTATGCTTATCAGATTCAATGAAGATGCGTCATATTTGTTGTGGAACATAGTAACAGGTGACAAATCATGGATTTATTGCTAAAATCCCAAAAAAAGGCAGCAATCGAGCGTATGGGTCTTTCAAAATGAACCGAAACAAACCAAAGTACGCATTCAAAGCGTCCTAAGCAGAAAATTGCTTTTAAAAAAAATTAAAACTGGACACATGGCTACTGCTTTGGAGAATCGTCGTACCATGAATAGTTATTGTTACACGACCATTTGTTATTATTGAGGTTATTGACGAACTCTGTACAAATAACCGTAAACGCTGTGTCATATCGCACCACGATAATGTCATTTCTGACACGGCCAGAAAGACAAACGAATTTTTGATGGTGAAAAACGTAGAACTTTTTTTTGTTCCCAATAATTAAGAATCGGTTATGCAGTCAACGAATTTCATCATCAAAAAAGGCTGTCGAAAAGTATGAAAAATATTAGAATGTAGGTTTTCTCGGCCGGTATCCATATGAGTTGTGGGTTTCCGGGATGATGGACCAGGTCTGTTGGAACTTCCAACAGACCTGGTCCATCATCCCGGAAACCCACAACTCATATGAAAAATATGTTTCCGAGGTTACCACGGAGGAGTGGCATAAATGTTTTCAAAATATATTCTACCGACAAGCGGTGTGCAAACCGACAAGTGAAGAATTTATTCATATCATTCTTTTTTGGCAGTTGAATAATATTATATTTTTATCCATCACTTTATTGTAGGAACACAATTTGTATCCAACAACTGCTCAGCCTCAATTCGATTCGAGTCAGAAAAATTTGCCCGCAGTTGTCGTCTTGGGTTTTCAGTGAGCTTCCCACGCGTGACGGCTCCTGTCACTTGCGATAGCTCTCACAAATCCTTTTAAGCGGCACAGTACAATGTTACTCGAATGTACATTATGGGAACCAATATTTAACTGTTTATTATATATAACCTTTATGAACATGAATATGCCTTTATGAAAAGATGTGTTAATTTGTTGGAAATATTATAAAAAAGTCGATATAATATCAAAATCACTATTACGAACTAACCAATGAACTTCCTCGTATTGTAAATGCTCTATCAGGGCGTTTATTTAAATCCTCAAATTGTCGCTTGTTCTTTATTCTTAATACAATTTCTTTTTTAGAAGAAATTTAATCACATACATGCACAGAAGTATTATATATAAAGTCTTGCTGCTCCCGGAATGCGTTATTATGTCCCGTAAAAAATATTCGTCAGTGAAATCCAATGAAATCAGTTACAGCCTTACCAAGGACTACTTCGAAGAGTTCATTTCCTTTACTGACCTAGAGTACCCACTGATGGTTACATTATAACGATAATGATTACAATGTAATACGATGACTTCTTCTCATCAAATATACCTCAGCAACGACCGGCTTCTATCGGCTGTTAATACCTACATTAAGTTCATTTCGCTCACGGTAGAATGATACAACGTAATTCCCTTAGTACTCGTAATGGAATAGCCAATAACAATTTTCCGGGAATCGTTATTTATGAAGGCTCTGCTCTCTCACGTCTAACGCAGATTTTAATTGAATATGTACTCAATTCCCCTGGGTTATTACGGCGAAATTGTTGCTGAAACCCGCTAATATCTTTATTGTTTTAAACGCTAATCCTACACGTTCGTTAGAGCAACGTTTACTCACTTTGTGGGAGGCAAAGTCTCAGAGCGCTGTTTGTTGCGGTCCTGACGCAATATGTCAAGATCCCGACTCCATACATATTCATTAGCCTCACCATGCAGGGCTGTCGGTCCCTTCATTTGTCAGTATAATATCTAATCATTTCTTTTACGTTGCTCCCGTGGGACTAGGATAACATGCTTTTCCTTGTTATGGTTGAAGTCGCATTAGTGTTCCCTCAACCCAATTATGATAATTATGTAGAGAAAGTTACTATCGTTTTTTGTTTCTATTATTAATAGTTGTGTTTTGATGAGTGAATGAGAAATAATAAGATGAAGGGTAAGTCCCTTTATCCTATTTACCTGCTGCACAACTCATTCCGACTCCTAGTGCACATATCATTTCAATGTTTACTTATAAATTTGGACTTATACTTTGGACAAGCCCGTTGGATGAGTGGTTAGGGTGGTTGCCTTAACGCTCTGTTATAGGATTCTCGGGTTCGATTCCCGACAGAGTACACTTTTGAAAAGTAGTGGCAGGGCATACTGCGTTTCGCAGTCATTTGGGCAACCGTCTGGCGGCAGTAACCATCCCCTTACAGAATACCACCGTTAAATAACAGCACTTGTGCTGTTGTGTTTCGGTGAGTGAGTAAGGGATGCCAGAGCCCATTTCCCTAACCCTTCCCAATCCCTTGCCTTTAATCCTATTGTGAGTATTGCGCACTTGTAGCACATGTGGTGTTGATGGTGTTATAGGTAGCCACCTACTACGTTTGTCCTGACTGACTATCAACACACTACTAGCTAACACTACTAAGTCGAGAAAGGTAAAATTTGGAATACAACTTCAACATCCGCTAATAAACGATTTTTGAAAATTTCAACTCCGTGCGAAGCCTGAGCGGGTCACTAGTATACGTAAATAAAAATGAATCGCTAAATGTGATACGAGGGTTTCTACTTATGTATTGAGCCTACTAATGAAAAAACAAATATTGATCATTGAAATTGAGTTTATCGTTATTCAAAGCCACTCCATGATGATCGATGATACACTTTTGCATGCGTTTGGAACCAATTTTCGAAGCACTTTTTCCACTCCGATTGAGGTACCTAGAAGACGTGGTTTTTAAACGTTTCAACAGCTTCTTCTGCTGATGAAATTCGTCACCCACGCAGTTTGGAAACAAAAAGAAGTCATTTGGTGCCGAGTCAGGGATAGACGGAGGATGACCCAACAATTCAATGTTTTTTGTTTGATCCGATGTTTGAGGGCTCGCATTATCATTATGAAGAAAGATTCGCCTCCGTTTCGAATTTTTCGGATATCTCCGAAGACTTCTGTCAAACAAATGGTCATGAATTAACCGTCCTACGATCCTCCAATGGCACTGTCGCCACCTGACCGGTAATTTCGAAGAAACAATCATTTGTTTCGATGTGCTTTTTCCGCAAACAACTTTGTTGATTTTTGCTCGTTTTGGAAGACCCATACAGTTGATTGCTGTATTGTTCCAGGCTCATAGATCCACTATTCGGCACCTGTGCAGATGTTATACACAGCTATTGATGCACCACGATTGTATTTTTTCAAGGTTTCCTTTCACCAATCGACGCAAGCTTACTTTTGAACGTTTGTCAAATTATGCGAAATCCAACGACAAGCCCTTTTTACGGAGAGATGCTCATCGTATTGATGCTTGTCATACTAATGCCCAGAGTTGCCTCTATCTCGCGGTATGTCACATTTTGATTTTGCATTATCAGTTCACGCACAGCATTTATGTTTTCTGACACTACAACTGATTTTGGACGACCTTCTTTGGGCACAACTGGAGGGAACGCCGACCACGATCAAACTCATTGAATCGGCTTAGGGTGGAGCTTCATCGCTAAAAGTAAGTTGATCGAAGCACTCTTGTCTTGATAATCCACGACAAAAGTCGTAAAAAAATCATCGCACGAAAATTTTCAAGTCACTGGAAACAACACAAATCCCGTTCAAATAATAAATGTTATAAATGAGGTTATTTTAAAAAAAGTCAAACTTTTCAATGGCAATGTCAAATCGCACCTAAAGCGCTAAGTGTTTCCAAAAATCAATACATAAGTAGCAACCTAAGTTAAGCGCAAAACTTGAACCTTGAAGTCAGAGGAAGTCAGAACCGGGGTCGAGTAACTATTATAGTTTCATATACATATATCAGGGAGGTAACTACACAAGTAACCACATAGCAAAGTTAATCAAGTAAATGCTGCTTTTGATGTCTTAAATGCTGCTCCCCTGCATGCAGCTAGTATGCTCCCAATAAGCACGTACGGAAATGAACTGAATGCTTCGCTGTGATATTTCACAGTAGTCTTAAGTTCCATTTCGCCATTAACTTATGCAATCCTGCCTCCGTACTACTTGCAGTGTACAACTGAATCATAACTTTAACTTACTCCGTCGTCGCGGTTCTTGTTTAAACTATGGCGGAAATAGAGGTCGACGGGCGGGATATTGATTCTCTCCTACAGTTTCCCTTATTTTTAATATTGTCTTGCACACATTTCTACCATTTTAAACTGTATCCCAACCGAATAAGGTCGTTTGAGAATACAATTACAAGAATTACAAGAAAACAACATTGGTCAAGTCTGTTTCTAGAATCTCAGAATAAATTTCGTTGTGAATTTTGTTATACTTTGCACAATAATAATTATTAAAAGTCATGAGATTTAAATAAATACTAGCTTTTACTTTTTCTTAGGTGTTTATTCAATCTTTTCTTTATTAATCATACATTTTGTCGGGGGTTCAACTTTTTATTTTTCAGGGATACAGCACCGTTTCTGTATCCCTGAAAAAATTGAAAAATAGCCGCATCTACCGAAGTAGATGCTTTGGAAGGAGATTCGGATCGAACTATCTATTTTGTCAATACTTAAATTAAGTTCCCTATTAATTGTCTGTAAAACGGCATGAAAATTTCCTACGCACTTGGGGCAGAGAACTCTGTGTTGTTCAGCAGAGAGTAGCGCTTGTAAAACTAGAACCGACTAGATACGCGAAAGTTCTAAAAAGCTCAGGAAAGGAAACGGAAGTAGTGTAGCTGTGAGCGATGAAGTAGGGGCGACGAGCTCTTTTCTCGGCACCCGAAGCTTGCGGATTGGACTTAGCGAATCTCTCATCACGCATTTTTTTAGAAGCCCTTTTAGCGAGTGCACGCTAACAAACGGTCTGAAGATGTATTTCTATGGTTTATAGCCGATAGATCGACATTTCGAAAATATTGTCGATATAGACCTAATTTGTCTGTCAACTGTCAGAATCGTAAGTGTAGAGGAATAGGCCACCTGCATCTGCAGAAGAGAGACACCCGGCGACACCTGTCTACTGGTTTGATCTGCTGCTGCGTCGCAGCCAGAAAGCGTCTCACAGGCACGGCTCTTGCCGTAGCACCCTGACTCATCATCTCCGCAAGGTTTGGAAAGCATCGTTCAGTTTGTCTCACGGGCAATTCCATGTTGTCAATGTGTTTCCGCATCGTGCTTTTTAAGTGTCTCCGTGTACATCCCACGCTACTACGTCTACGTAGCCTAAATCGGACTTTAAATTTAGATTTTAACTTAATGTTAACGCTAATCAATTTATATGCACGCCCTCAGCGTGATTATAAACTTTCCGTGTACCTGTATTTGATTAATTACAATAAAAGTGATGTGTTTGAATCAAGACTTTCTCTGTCCACGAACTTCCTTCAAGCGATAGGCGCCCGTCGAGATTTTATTTACCCAGTCTCGTGCAGTATCTACCCCTGACTTTCAGTCGGTGAGTGACGGTTGAGGTGCTCACGGATCCCCCAAGGGGCAAAGCACACCTTCAGCGGTTACAAGAGTTCCTCCATAATTTTGCGTTAATCTCTATAATACTTGCTTAATTTTCGTAGTACAGAAACATAGATATTGTTAAATGAATATCCGAAAACTTAGAACCAGGGCGTTTATCACATTTATACAATTTTATACACATTTATACATTTCATTATTTTATAACAATTAAAATATTATTTTATATATGTCGTCTGAACCTAAATGATTTTTAAATCATCTAAATGATTAAATCGTTGAATATCGTTTATAGTCATTAGTAGATCTAAAAATGATAATACCATAAACTAATTTTTCCACCATTGAATAATAGTAAAATCTAAACTAATTTATCATGCATAGCTTACTTCAAACAGATCAATAATCTGAAATTTAAGGATATTTCATGAAATTTAATTATTCAAATTTCAATCAAAGATGCGATCAATAATACTTTTTTGGGGTGGATTTTTTTTTTAATTTGAAATTTTAAACCTAAAACCCAAAACACAACAATCACACCACTGTAAGTGTGAGAATTATCATCGCTAGAAGCCTACACTAATTTCCGAAAAATTGAGGAAGAATATTTTCTATTTGAAAGCCACTCGGTCGACCACTGTAACCTCATTTTAATTAGAAAGAAAGAAACACAACACGGACAGTGCGGACACACAGTGCGGACCACAACACTAATATTCTGCCAGGGACCAGAAATTCAAAGAAAAAGAAAACAAAAAACATTTACGCGGGACAATTCATAATACGATTATAATCCATGGCTGAAATTATTGCAAATTTTAAGCTTAAGCTTTAAATTTAAATTTTAAGCTTTACATTTTTCAGCTGAGGCCGAGGCTGACGCGCTGCCGAGAAAATGACCATGTTACAGTCTATTTCTAAATCTCATATTAAACGAAAAGTGTCAAATATTAAAAAGGCTAATGACCAATCACAAAACAAGCTGACACCACTTAAATACTCCATTGGTTCAGAGATCTATATTTCCCTCATTTAAATTTAAATTGACTCATTGAGCCGAATTGTGAAAGTGAATTTTAATTTTCAATTAGAGCTTCAACTTAATTGCTCCATTAAAATATTAAATTGTCTGTCTCTGTAAGTGTATTACATCTCTTCTGTTTGAAAACGTCCACCACATTAAGCTATGCCGATTGGCAGAACTTCATATAACCTACATTCGAAGGGTGTCTTCTCGAAAACGAAAGCTTCACTTTTTTTTTGCAATTAAGAGATCATTATTTCTAATCCACATTTAAAATGTTATGACTTAATAAAAATAAAGGTTAAAATGCACAATAGTGTGGTAAATCGCTAAACCCCAATGCCTTAAGAGTAAAGTCTATAACCAAAGCGTGTTGCTATTTTTGACATGTTTATGGTTGGTGCGTGAACCCCGAGTCCACAAATTACAAGTTGCTCAACAAGCTCCGGAGAGAGTGATAGTTACAAAAGGCACAATAGTGGTCGATATTGCCCGAAGAATACGTCAGCTGAAGTGGGAATGGAAGGGACATTGAAAGTTATTAGAAACTCGAAAACTAAATAATGTAGGAAGCTGCTCGTGTTCTTATTGTTTTTCGATTTCTTGATTACGAGTCTCAATTTCTTTGTAAGCACCCGTCGCATGCGATGGAACACTGACTGTAGTAGTGAGCTCATTCTTGTTTAGAGGTCTCTTTCGTAACATTTTCGAACGCTTTCACTCCATCTTTAGGGCTCATAAAGCGAATTCCTCTAAGTTTATCTTTTATTTTTGGGAATAAATAGAAATCACATGGTACCAAGTCGGGACTGTGAGGAGAATGGCTCACTAATTCCACACCTTCCATAGTCAAATATTCGATTGTTCGTCTGGCGGAGTGCGCTGGAGCATTGTCGTGGTGAAGGAGGATTCTACTTCTTGGGCGCTTCTGTCGAACATTTTCCACGACAACTGGCAAACAATTACTAATATACTAGTCTGCAGTAACGGTACTTTGATCCTTTAACGTAATGGTTGCAAAATATCCCGTCCGTCTTAAGAATGAGACAATCATCTTTTTCCCTTCATTTCTTCCCTTCTTCACTTTTGTTGGTAAATCCGCGAAAAGAAACACCCATTGCGCAGATTGCCTTTTGGTTTCGGGTTCGTAACAATATATCTAGATTTCATCTCCTGTGTCGGCGTCAAATACAGCATTTGACTCACCTCCGTTATATTTTTCAATAATTTCGCGGCACCAATCTAAGCGATGGCGTTTTTGATTTTCTGTCATACTATGGGGTATCCATCTAGAGCAAATCTTCCTCACGCCTAGGTGTTCGTGTAAGAGTTTATGCACTTGACTCATGGCGAATCTGTTGGAATGTCACTCTTTTATCTGTTTCAGTCATGAGTCGCACAGAATTTAAGCTATTTTCATTTCTCGTGGTAGATGGACGTCCTTTACAAAAATCATCAGTGAAATTGCTACGACCACGTTTAAAGTGACACGGGATGGGGCTTTGTCATGAAATGCCACTCGAAGTCTATCATAACTTTGTTGTTAAGGCCGCAACGAAAATCATAATAAATCATAGAGCGAAAATTTTCTCTCCACAATTTAAATGAACACTAATTTGTAAAAACAAATATTACATCGACAGCTTCCTAAAGAGCGAAATTTATATTTATCTGTCTTTACTTTCTAGCCGGTTCTAAAAACTTTCAGTGCGGTCTATGTATATTTTTTTTTTTTTTTTTTTAATATTTGGTTTGCAAAACAGCACACAATCTAACATAAAAAAATAATATCAGTAATTTAGAAGTAAACTCTACAATGATTGTGCCTTTCACGATGCAAACACAACTTAACAAAATAAAAGTGACAGTAATAAACAATATAAAACACTAAAATAATAATAACATAAAGATCCAATACAAAAATAAAAGGAAAAGCGATAATACAAAATAAGTACCTAAATAAATAATAATAATAATAATAAAAAAACAACTTCAAAATTAAATATTTGTACATAATATTAAGCACTGTCCTTTACTAATTCAACCTTCAAAGTCGTACAATATGTCGTACAATACCGCTTTAGGGAATAGTGTTGATGTGGAGACCACAGTTGACCACACCTGCCAGTGGATAGACCTCGGATGATCAAGTCAACCAAAAAGATAACATCATTGTCCAACAGTGGACGCTAATGATGATTACGATGAAATACAAAAGAATATGATTTTTTAACCTTTTGCATTGAAATATAAAGCGCTTTCAACATGTTCTACTTATTAATGTAAAATTTTACAAATGTTACGTTCAGCTTTAACTCGAAGTGGCCTCATGAGTTCATTTTTGTTCTTTGCATTCTCAATTTATGTAAAAAAATATAAATTTTAAATTTCAGCGTGTATTTTGTTAGTTGAATCGCGTGAACACAATATTAAATTTACTTACGGAAAAGCTTTGCTAAGGCCAGTTTTAAACAAAAAACATACCTTTGGGTTAATGTCGCTATAGTTTATACATATAACAAAATCATAAACGAGCCGTGTTTGAACTTTAAATATTTTTTCAAAAAAAAAAAAAAAAAAACAATTTGTACAATTGTACTTATGTTAACGAGGTCAAAAAATTTAGAATAATTTTAAAAAAAATTAATATTTTTTTTGTATGTCCGCGTTTGTGCACGCTAATCTCAGAAGCGGCTTAACCAATTTTAATGCAGTTTTTACTCATGTATTGTAACAAGCTTCTCATAGCATTTAGTGTTTGTTTCATTGCAATCAATTTACAAACAAAAAAGTTACGCGTTATAGCGAAAACCACGCGTACGAAATTGCGGGCTCCGTGTTAACTTTTCAAATAAGATCTAATAAACAGGTAACGACTAACAGTTCAGTACATTTTCTCCCCTATTTTTCATGGATTTTCCTTATATTTTTTTGTGTTTGAGTTATTTTTATATGTATTAGTTATTTTTGGCAGTTTATTTTGTGCCTGCTTCATTTTCACTGAATAGCTTAACCGCACGTGTATAATGTAATTTCTTAATGTACCTTTTTTTTAATCTACATATTCGTTTATAAAGGGAATATTTGCATAAGATGACGTAGCTCTACTTATTCAAAGTTTTGCACCAATCGCTCAGTTAGTACACGTATAATATAACCACTTTGAAAGAAAGAAAGAAAGAAAGAATTTTATTTCGAACACACACACATACAAGAAATACACATATATATGTAGAAACACGATTAGAGTCCCCGGCATCATCGGTCCCGAAAGGACACGACCAGGATTCTTCGTATCATTGGTCTCCACACTTGATCACAGATAGGCGCGAATATTTGATCCATATTTGATCACGTTAGGTCACGCGCTGCAATTCCAAACAAAACGCCACAATCGGCACAAAATAAGTCCTCGATCGCATTGTCCACCAGCCAATCACACCAAATCAGATAACACTCCACCAAACACGTAGCACCAGTCCCTTGATGTCAACCGATTGCCTTCCCGTAAGGTACTCCCCGACCGACGTGCCTCTGCGCTAGCGCTCGGTGTTGTGTCCCAGTCAACGACAATGACATTCCGATCCCGCTGTCCAGTTGACAAATGACAGTTGTCAGTGCTGTTCACTCCCGCAAATCAAAAGCGCCGACACGGCCAGACTGACATGCGCACGCCCTCGTGCGCCTCTCGTCTCCGCCTCGATCCACGTTCGGTTAATATGCAAACAAAGAAAACAAACTATCTGGCTCACCACATTCATTATGCTCGTCCTATCCTGACCAACTAGATACAACTTCACACATATGCACTCACGCGCCATGTTGCGTTGAGGGCTGGTCGAAAGTGCCTAGCACGCGCGGTCCACGCGCCATGCTGTGTTGAGGGTCGGTTGCTGGAGTTAATATGATCCTTACAATCAAAAACCCCATCTGTTTTAAGATTCCACAAGAGTATCACAGCTTGTACACGCTGGTCTAGACCGTCATTTACTAAAAGAAATGAGATCCCCACAGCTGTCTATCACTGAACTAGATCATCGCCCACACAAGCAGGTGAGATCCCTACAGGTTTCATTAAACAACAACTTGCTGGACCAGATCGTCACCCACAAAAGCAGGTGAGATCTCTACAGCTTTCATTAAACAACAACTTGCTGGACCAGATCGTCACCCACAAAAGCAGGTGAGATCTCTACAGCTTTCATGAAACAACAACTTGCTGGACCAGATCGTCACCCACAAAAGCAGGTGAGATCTCTACAGCTTTCATGAAACAACAACTTGCTGGACCAGATCGTCACCCACAAAAGCAGGTGAGATCTCTACAGCTTTCATGAAACAACAACTTGCTGGACCAGATCGTCACCCACAAAAGCAGGTGAGATCTCTACAGCTTTCATGAAACAAGAACTTGCTGGACCAGATCGTCACCCACAAAAGCAGGTGAGATCTCTACAGCTTTCATGAAACAATAACTTGCTGGACCAGATCGTCACCCACAAAAGCAGGTGAGATCTCTACAGCTTTCATGAAACAAGAACTTGCTGGACCAGATCGTCACCCACAAAAGCAGGTGAGATCTCTACAGCTTTCATGAAACAACAACTTGCTGGACCAGATCGTCACCCACAAAAGCAGGTGAGATCTCTACAGCTTTCATGAAACAACAACTTGCTGGACCAGATCGTCACCCACAAAAGCAGGTGAGATCTCTACAGCTTTCATTAAACAACAACTTGCTGGACCAGATCGTCACCCACAAAAGCAGGTGAGATCTCTACAGCCTCCATCAAACAACAAATGGAACTCTCTCATAACAGTTAAAAAGAGCAAGCAGGTAAAGCTTCCTCGGAATCTATGGATAGGGCCTCTTCGGAATCAACCGATAGTGTTCCCAAACCATTAATTAAAGGTTCCCCAGAATTAGTACGTCGGCAACTGCTACAATGCGAGAGCCCGAAGGCTCTCCAAGTTTCTCTCTCTCTCTCTTTTTTTTTTTTTTTCGGTCAAGAAGAAAACGAGTACTGGTAATGACTGATAATATTAACTAAAGCAGGGGTCTCTTAACTCGTAAGTATAGTAACGACAAGCGTTCGATATGAGGTCACTAGAAGTACAGTATTTAAATAAGAAAAACAATCAGGTCGTATTACATCCGCTTGCAATAATTAACGACCCCTGTCCATAACACATTTACATTCCACTACACTGATACGGGATGGGCGTCGCTGAACAATGCGCAATTCATCAAAAAAAGGCGTATTTCTAACTGTCCGGTAGCTACACTGCGTTTAGAAACCTCTTTAGCAAGCAACAATACTCTCTGCGGTTATCCAACAATCAGAATTTAGAACTATCGGAGTGCAATTAACAACCACTCTTACAGGACTACTAATCTTTCCAAGTCTAATCTCACTTTTGGGTTCGTTTGGGTGTGATAACTCACATTCTAGTACTTTAAGTCCATCTAGAAACAAAACACGGTCTATCCCCCGCTTCACATTAAAAATTTTAAGAGAATTATTCTCGCATAACAATAACTGGCATTAAAATTTTTAAGATAATTATTCTCGCATAACAATAACTGGGTGGGTAGATCGAATTAGAAGTAACAACAGATCTACATGAAATAAAACCTCAATGAAATAACTCTCATTTAAACAGCTGATAAGATTTTTACTATTTTTTTTTTTGTTCCAGTGTTGTAGGTAGGCTTAGTAAAACTGCGCGATTAGCAAGGCCAGCCAACGTTACAACATCATAATGTCGATTTTCGCCCAACTTATGGGCTGTGCTCTCTACCCCAAAATGAAAACGTCTCACCGTTATTATTCACGAGGATCAACCTCACTGCATAGGTTAAAGCCATCGAACCAAAAGCGACGACTTCTCGAAGTCGTCATTGCGCTCGGACCCAACAAGCCGCCAACAGGGGTCCCACAGCACCTCCACTCCGAGTCGCGGCCGCCTCGCGACGATCCATTGACCATGCGGGTCTTGTTGCAACAAGAGCAGATCCTGCCCGACTTGTCCAGGATGGGCTGCTGCTGCAACATCTTTATATTTTTTTTTGCACGGTCATCTGCAACTCCTTGTAACGGTCCCTCTGAGAGGCACAGGTCCATGGCGCTGCACCAAGCCCACGCATCGACGTCGGCAGCCTCAAGGTTGAAGTCTGACAACTTTAAATTCACTCGTCGTAACCGGATCCTTTATGGCTTCGATAAAACTGACGATTTTCCACCACACTGCACCACATGATTGCGTAGTTTTAATTTTCATAGCAGTGCCCGTGAGACAATCCCACTTCTGATGTAGAAACACGATTAGAGTCCCCGGCATCATCGGTCCCGAAAGGACACGACCAGGATTCTTCGTATCATTGGTCTCCACACTTGATCACAGATAGGCGCGAATATTTGATCCATATTTGATCACGTTAGGTCACGCGCTGCAATTCCAAACAAAACGCCACAATCGGCACAAAATAAGTCCTCGATCGCATTGTCCACCAGCCAATCACACCAAATCAGATAACACTCCACCAAACACGTAGCACCAGTCCCTTGATGTCAACCGATTGCCTTCCCGTAAGGTACTCCCCGACCGACGTGCCTCTGCGCTAGCGCTCGGTGTTGTGTCCCAGTCAACGACAATGACATTCCGATCCCGCTGTCCAGTTGACAAATGACAGTTGTCAGTGCTGTTCACTCCCGCAAATCAAAAGCGCCGACATATACATCAAAACAATTTTAAATAAAAAGCGTAGTGGTGCATCCGAAACAGGTCCCTGACTCAGCATAATGCGATGGGTGGGACCCACAGCGCTGATTTTCAGTCAAGGCCTAAGCTTTGCTTTAGGTATGCCACATCCCATTTTCCTATCCCTTCCTAATCCCTTATCCCGACTACGATCGGCACCACGCTTGCAACATTTGTAGCGTTGCGTGTGTTATAGGCGACTGTAACCACCTATCATCAAGTAGACCGTTAGCCTGTCTAACGCCCTTAACATTAAGAAAACATAGCCCTCTTCATAACTCGAGCGACGTCGAGATTTCTTACAAGAGTCATAGTAGCGCCATAACCACGTTATAGCGCCATAATTATGTCATCAATTTTAGACAAAAGGGTCTGTGCTTCTCAAATAAAATTTTTTTTTGTTTTAAGAAAAAAAAATACACAAAAAATAGAGAGGACAAACGTGAATACAAAACAAATATTTATTTATTTACAATATAAGTAAACAAATATTTTGTGTATTTTGATTTTGACCCAAGCATACAAAGCACCAAAATTCTGAATCGTACATTGCGAAGCACGTTTCGCTGCGGCATGCTCGTGGGGCACGCTCGTTACTGGACACTCTTTAGATATATTATGTAAAATAATATTTTTATTTTTCTAAATAAAAGAAGCCTAAGTTACTACTTATAATATCAGATGTCTGTCAGTCAAAGTCTTGTCAGAATCGGTCCAGCCGTTTCGGAGATTAGCCGGAACAAACAGACAGACAATTTTTTATAGGTACCGTATATACTTTGATATACATTTAGTAAAAAGCTGTAATTTTGACATTACAAACAGACACTTCAATTTTATTTATATGTATGGATGGCGAAGACATCATGAGATAATTATGTTACGCACTGAGTAGGTACATATCGAGATTTCTTTGTGTCTTTCATCCGACGCTTTAATAAATATATTGCTTTGGCATCGGCGTAAGATATTCCTACTATCCCCAATTTGCGAGGGAATGAGATCGTCCCACACGTTTATCGACCGAATAAATTACCGTTAAAGCTTGTAACTCGCTTTCTTCCTTCGGTCTTTTTAGGAGTTATGCAAAAGAATCTGATGGCCTCATAATCTTGTGGCGAATCGATTTCTATTCGGAGCCAATTTTCTATTAAAAAGCAATCTAACCCAGATGAAAGAAAATCGCAGTTTACTGCCTCGTGTTTTATTTAGTTTCGCTTATAAACCGCGGACGAATTGCTTTCAGCGATGCTATTTACTTTATTGGATTCTAAGTTCTCTGAAAAAATATTTACAGTGTAATTTGTACAGCGTTAACTTGAACTTGAATATTCGGTTCCTATCAAAATCAAAAATCAAAATCAAAATATTTATTTATCAATTAGGTTTCTCCAAGAAACTCTTATGATCGTCATTTAGATTTACCAGTTAAATTTAAATTTACCAGGGTTTCGGAAAAAAGCCAAGATGACGATCCTGAGAAGAAACCCCGAAAGAAACTCAGGATACCATTCTTTTTGTCATCTTCGCCTTCGCAATTGTATCAGCATTATCGTATAAATATATCGTAATATTTGCATGTTTAGTGCTAGGAAACATTCTTTTGGGAAGAAAATTAGTAAAAGAATAATTTAATTTTAAATTTAAAAAATTCAAATAAATACACTTCCACACAATATATGCACAGAAAGATTATATGTCCTTAAATTGTTTCGGATATATTTGTGGTTATAGGTATTATGTGATACTATAAACATAGATAAAATTTTTATAAAAGCTGTTGATTCTATGAAAAAAATAAATACAATACTATATAATTACAATCAACTCCTGGTCTTATAATAGGGGATCGGACAGTAATCATATTAAAATCTAAAATGTACTTAGAAATAAAATATATAATTTTTTACGATTATTTATCGAATAATAATTTAATATAATTCATTTAAATATTTTTAAATGAAGAAATAAAATTTTATTGTTTACAATATTTTTAATCTATACTGAAACACCAATCACAGTGCGTGACGTCATTTGTGGGCAATCATTGTCTTATGCCAATGCAGCTGTTTTGTTATGATATGACCACAAATGACGTTACGCGCTCTCAGTTATCGTGGCGTTTTGGCGGCATTTTCAAACAAACAATATTAAAACATGATTTTGAGTACCTAAAAGGCTATAAATAAATAAAATAGTATTTTTTATGGGAATAAATATCCATGAAGATTAATTTAAAACACTTTCTGAAAATTTGTCCGATCCCCTATTCACCATCCCACCCGACACTTCATAGGTATTCGAAGATTCTTGTAACATTTTAAACCACACATAAAATCTTGAGTGTTATTTTTGGATAAACTTCAACCTTATACATAATTACCACAAGTGATTACTAATAGCTCACATTTCGTTTTAAATTATTTTGTTATTTTGTTGCTATAAAAGTCTGTGTTACCTTGGTGCGTAATTGTGAAATCTGATTTTATGGCAATAGAGAGAACCCCTTTTGGGTATAATATATTAATAAAGAAATATTAGCCTTCTATCGTTTCGATTGTCACCCATCGCCGTTTAATTAAATTCAGGTTTTTGAACAAACTTTAAAGAGCTAAGTTGTAATTGATTAATTAAAGTTTCAAGTACATAGGAGAGCCTAAATTACCTATTAAAATAAAACGTTTAAACATAACTTTTAATGAATCTTGTACTTGATATCGTTAAATTATATTTCAAAAGAGATGTAAAATTTTACCCAATTTGTAAAAATCTTGAAAATGACTCACAGCATGAGCTTTATAGTATTTATGCGGTCTCTAACTATGCATTTTTTTTTTACAAAAACCTTCCTCGTTCATCGCTCTGTCGATGAGTGAAAACCGCATCAAAATCCATTGGGTGGTTTATAGAAGCGGGGGAGAAACAGACAGACAGCGACTTCATTTTATAATATTTATGCATAAATAAAATATATTAAGACATTTCTATCAATATGTAGAGTAATTATAACAGTACTTTTTTGCTCTCAAAATAGGAACTAAGGAACACGCTTTTTCTCACATTATCGTATGTAATCTAATCCGGATATAACTTATCGAACTCGTCGCCTGAAACGATTTTCAGGGTGATGTGAGTTTCAAATATCCATTAAACAAGATTAAAATGAAGACTCAATAAAGGAATTTTCCTTATGTTGGTGTCTAGTTACCCTCCACGTGGCACAGCCTTATTTTCTATAAATCCGATTAATTAATCCTATTATATTCGCATTAAGCAAATTGGAATTTTGAAACAACTGTTTCCTAACATTGTATTTCTATTCATTAAAATAACAAAACCCCGTCCATCGGTACTTCAATTAACTTGGATTACTGAACAATATCTCATTGTATCCGAGGAGAAGAAAAATCCTTTTCATTTATCCAAGAGATTAATTAATAAATCATCTCGCAGTTTCCTTGTTTACATTTTGTCATATTTTAATTAATCGGTTCATTATTATGTTTAGCTTTGATATAGCTAACTTGAAATCCAGAGATGGTTATGACAGCATCGTCATAGTTTCCATGGATGAGCCCATTGGTCAGGGGCACCGGCTTGATTACGGCAAGGCCAAGAGTGTGCAGAAGCCCCCTATCAGTTGTATGGTTATCACATAACACAAGCCTTTTTTTTTGACGAGAGGGAATTACGTTACGCATACACACACCGTCCGGATGTGGTCCGGAGAGACGGTGCGGTTATGTGGGACTCTTTTCCCTCTTGGTTAGGGTGGTATACCCACTAAAACCCCGCCGCGGTCTTCCTCAGCGGTCAAGCAAGGGTCCTGGGATCGCGTTAGCGCCTACGCGTTACGGTGGGGCGCCTCCTGGAGATGCGTTGGTTGCATCCGCTCGGGGAGGGGTCGCTGTCGCCAGCGTGTCCCCCAACACCCGACAACAATCCCGAACGCTCGGCGTGTTGTTTGGTCCCGGGCCGCGTAACTTGACCCCATGATGTGCCGACCGCGACCCGTAGGCGGCGTTTGAGTTACCTGCTTTGATTGTTGGCACCCCGAAGCCGCCTCGTCCGAGCAGGATCGGCCCTCTCCCGATCACGTTCGACGGTCTCCTTCTGAAGCATTACTGCGTTACAGAAGGAGACCGCGGCCTTCCAGCCGACAAATCTCGCCCGATATGATCTACCACGACTCGGCGCTTGGACGCCCAAGCAGGGTAGTCCTCCAGCGTATGCTGTGCTGATTCCCGGTCAAAGGCGCAATTATAGCATTGTGCCGACTCTTCCCGTCGGATTCGATTCACATACTCCCCGAAACAGTCGTGCCCGGACATAATACAAGCCTAACAGTGTTTACTTTGGAGGCATAAAATCGGTGTGTTTTGTCTTGGTGATTTATTATTTGACACTTATTATTTGGGCTTTTCGACTGAGCCACTGTGCTCTCAAGCTTTAGATGACCGATTATTTTGGCTTTCCGTAGTTTCCCGAGTGATTAGTAAAAAAAAATGATTAGTAATAAAAGAAAGCTTTACTACACTGAATCAAATGCGCATATTGTCTGTTAACAACGAACAAGTGAGCGTTAACCCACATGAAACTAAAACTTCCCTCGCCGAGACAACTTTATAATCTATGCCAGCACTAAAAGTTTGTTTTTGTCACAAGTTCATGTAAATTTTCTTCAACTGAATGAACGCCTGATGAAATCCAGTTTATTTATTTCTGTTGAAACATAAGTTTTTTTACGCGTGATATAAAAAAAGATATTTAAAAATTAGCTGAATTTATATAAATTTAATCTATACTCTTAAAATAGTTTGTCCTGACTGATTATCAACGCACAGCCAAAACTACTAAGTCTAGAAAGCAAAAATTTGGAACATAGTTTTATTTTTTACTAGCGGCCCGCCCCCGGCTTCGCCCGGCGTGCAATTTTTATATATAAGAACATTCCCCGTTTATCCCTCTCTCCATTAGTGAAAACCGAATTAAAATCGGTCTACCCGTTCACGCGTGATGCCGTGACCAAGGGAAATAGGGATTCATTTTTATATATATAGAATAGATAAAGCAACCATCCATCCGCTAAGAAAGGATTTTTGAAAATTTCAACTCCATGCCGAGGTCGGGTCGCTAGTATTAGATTTTTAATAAAAATAAAAACACTTGAGTAGTCCAGGCTTAACCGGGAATTTAACTTGGATCTGCCGTTTTGACAAATTAACGTAACTCGCTGCTAAAATAACGATTCTGTTGTGTTTCGGTGCACGTGTAAAGAGATGCTAGAACTTATTCTATGATATGTAATTCCCTTATTCTTTATGCTATCAAGGTTGGCAACGCATTTGAAGCCCTCTGCTGCAACATCAAGTGGGTCGGCAGCCAACCTGCTACTCAATAATTAAAAAATAAATGTGATCGATAATGGCACTCATAATCCTTTGGAATTGCACAGTTTTATTGATTGTTGATCCATACTAATATTATAAATGTGAAAGTAACTATGTATGTCTGTCTGTTGCCTTTTCACAGCTAAACCGCTGAACCGATCATCATGAAATTTTGCATACACATTGTCAGGGATGCAGGAAAGGTACCTTTCATCCAGTACTGTTCCCGAGGGATCATCTAACGCCTGGCAAAGCACTAAAGATGTTATTTAGTTAGGCGTTATTTTTTTATTTTTCAACGCGGGTGAAGCCGCGGGCACCAGCTAGTATACTATAAAGCTCAAATGCCACTGGCACATCATTGAAACAATTGAAGAGTACCGGGGGATTCCCCTTTAAATCAGCCAGTAATTATTATTATTCTGAGAAGCCGTACCAATTTTGATTGATTGACATGTTAATTATGTCAATTTTTTCATTGTTTTCTCTGCTATGTTTTTGTAAATTTAATTGAGCATGACTATTATTAACATTCTATTATTTGTAATTGGATTAATTATGAATATAATCATTGTATTGTCTATGCATCGAAATATCCAATCGGTACCTGATTCCTGAATAAAAATGTTTCAAGTGAATATTTTCTAAATAAATGGCTATATTTCAAAAACATAGTGACGGAAATAAATATTCATATCATGTTCGTGTCGGAGTGGTCTCACTAAATCGAGTACTCCAACAATAAAAGCAATTTTATCAAAAATGCAAGGGTTTCAAATGTGTCTTTCACAGACGTTCTATTTTTGAAACGACGTTGGTACCAAGTACGAATCCGTTTGCATTTTTCTGTGCTACCCAATCGCCGTTGGTTCGATACCTAATATCGAATATAATTGGACGCCCATGTTGAGATTTATTAGTCGGATTACGTGCCCACCGTCATTTCGGCGAACTTGAATGAAAAATTGCAAATTAATTGTCAAGCTTATACCTTTTATTACGGTTCAAATGCGATGTCGAATATTTAGAATTGATTTCAAATCCAAACATAGATTGAGTTTGCATAAAACTGTATACCATTCTTTTGGGGGACCATTCTTCACTTTACTCATATCCTGTACTTACAACTGATAGACGGTCATAACAATATTCTTATTAACATCAGAATTAACTGACATTTGAATATTAACTTTAAACATATATACCTATTGTGTATATATATATTATTTTGAGCCCGCATCGTGAATTCGGTACTTTTTTGTTTTTTAATTTTTTTTTTATTAAAGATGGGTTTGCTCTTGACCAGCATCTATCCATGTAGGAAGGATGAGGCCGACGATGGAGCGAGTTCACCCAGAAGATGCCTATTCACTCGAACCTTGAAAAAATTTGGGTTATATGAGCTCGGAAATACAGACGCCGGCAGGGAGTTCCAACCTTAGCAGTGCGCATCACAAAAGATGTTTTAAAGCGCTTGATCCGAAATAGAGGGATTTCGACAAGGTGAGGACGGTAACCAGTCGTACGTCTGCATGTCCGATAGAAGAAAGGGGAAGGCGGTATGATCTCATGCAGCTCACGAGCACACTCTCCGAAGTACATCTTTTAGAATACACACAGACAGGCAACTTTACGTCTATGTGCCAGGATCTGCAGCTTAGTTCTTGTTAGTGTATCATCGCCAATAAGCCTCCTAACTCTGCGATCCACCGAGTCGAGTGCAGCAAGTTGGTATTTTGCTGAGCCATCCCAAAGGTTACAGCAACACTTCATGCAAGATCGGACTTGTGCCTTGTATAAAGAGAGGAGCTGTCCAGGTGTGAAGCATCGCTTCACTCTATTTAGGATGCCCAACTTTTTGGCCGCTGTTTGGGTTTTAGACTCGATAGAAGTACCAAAGTTGAGATTTGAGCACAACCTCATGCCAAGAAGCTCAAGATCATTGGCCACAGGTACGGATGCACCTCGGAAAGTTGTAAACCGATTGGAATGAAACAAACACTAAATGTTATGGGAAGCTTGTTAAAATACATCAGTGAAAAGGGCATTGAAATCGGTTAAGCCGTTTCTGAGATTAGCGTGCACAAACGCACAGATAAACAGACAAAAATTCTAGAAACTATTTTTTTACCGCGGTAACTATAACGTGTACGAACTGTTGTTTTGAAAAAACATTTAATCTTGGTACAGACACGGCTCGATTATGATTTTATGATATGATGTTGACATGTAGTCATTAAGTTATTTTCTCCTTTACATTAAAAAAGTATCTACTTAAGACCATCTCAAAATTTCTTCCATCCATTGTTTCACATTTTGAATACAGCTTTATCTTACAAGGGAATTTCGGGACCATTTAAGAAAATTAGTCTCAAGGCGAATGAAAAAATTTCGCCTAAAGTCGAAGAGAAACAACGTAATGAGGTGGCTTAATTAAAAAAAAAAACTCCTTAAATAAACTTTCTTTAACAATTATTATTAGTCGTTCAAGTTCTAGCTTATTTTCAGTCCAGCTATAATTTAAATTAAATAATTTTATGAAGTTTTAAATGCCAAAGATTGCGAGAATGAATGTTTGATGAGTCTTGAGCCTACTGAACGGATTTTGATGAAACTTGTAGTTCATATATTAGGATATCTTTATCTTTATCTTGTCTTAGTGGCTATTTCTGTCTGCTAGAGTACCAGTATCACGTCGTCCATTGCTGAAATATTGTGATCGCCACGTGAACTAAAGCTCTCTACCTATACCTACCACGTTAAGGAACTGTAGTACATTTTTGATAGAGGCATTCTTCACATCTTCACAAGCCATTGTGTGGCTTCCTAGGATGTGACTGCGCTTGTGCATCAGGGGGCCACACTCGCACAGGATATGCATTGGTGTTTCTTCTGCCTCACGGCAGAAGCGACACTCTCCCGTACTAGTGAGCCCCATTACTTTTAGGTGCCTATTGAGGCGGCAGTGCCCCGTTAGCGCCCTAGATAGCATACACAAGTTGCTCCTGCTAAGCGACATAGCCTAAATGTTTTGGGTTGCTATTTACAATTAATTTTTCAATGACAGTATTGTGGTACACAAAACAAAACAGTGTTTAAAATAAATATGTATATAATATTCTCTATATATCCGTATATCCAATTCAGCGTAGGACGTCCATGTGCAAGGTGGACAGATGAGCTGATAAGGGCCGCGGGTCGTTGATGGATCCAGGCTGCTACCGATCGGTCCTTTTGGATAATTATGGGGAAGGATGATGATGACGATCCAACTAACACTACAAAAGCCAAAGTTTGGTTTGATGAATATATAGAATTTGGATGACCTTTTAGATTATACTTTATACGTCAGAGAATAAGACACAATTCTGTTATTTTTCATAAAGGTGATTTCGCAATTGAAACCTAATAATAAATATAACTTTTAACTTGCAATGGCCTATAATAAAATTTAAATAAACTTACTTATGCTTCAGAAACATAACATTGCATTTTCTAAAATGTGACAGAAACATAATGTCCAAAGTTCGAAAGTCAATAGCCCTGACAGTTAATTGAAATGTCAACGAAACGCGACTGTTAGAAATCCAATTTATTGTTAAATATCGTATCTTCAATTCGTATAAATATTTGAAGCATTCTAAAACACTCTTTTTTTACCTTTCACGACCTCGTGCTTACTCGTGACATCGGCATCTGTGCGATAAATACATATTTTGATTTAATATCTAATCAATTTACAGAAGACCACCGTGAAATAACAGTACGTGTGCTGTTGTGTTTCGGTGAGTGAGTAAGGGATGCCAGAGCCCATTTCCCTATCCACTCCTAATCCCTTATCCTTAATCCTACTGCAGTCGGCAGCGCACTTGCAGCACCTGTGTCTTTGCTTGTGTTATAGGCGACGGTAGCCACCTACCATCAAGTGGACCGTCTGCCTGTCTGCCTACCTTAACATAAAAAAAAATCATCTGAATTAATTTTTAACTGTTGTTTTATAAATAAACATAACAAAGAAAGAAAAACCAATTCTTCCATTCGTATATATTTGAGATTTATTTGAAAATTAGTAAAAAACATTTAAGGGACAGTTTTAGCCGAGTCGGAGTCTGAAGCTGACAGCGCCTCGTCGCATCGTCGCGTTCGGTTCATTCGATACGCGAATAAATTTGAATAATATCTTCCAAAGGCACTACGACTATATTGAACGCTATTTTATGGATATCGGGATCCCTGAATGGTGCCAAGAACCGACAATTTTTTGGTATAAATAAGGGAATATTAATTGTTATCCTTTTAATCTATTCCTTTCCTAATATATATTCTTTATATTATTTTAAGGGTGAGAGGCAGGCTACCGCTCCATTTAATCCTTTACCTGGACAGAAGTAAAACCAGGGAGACGCATTATTAGTTTATTTTAATTTAAATATTAATTTGAGTAGATATTTATATCCTTGCGAAAAAAAATCTAATATAATATTTAAAATTCTCGTGTCACAGTGTTTTGTAACAAAACTCCTCCGAAACGGCTGAATAGGTCGTAAATTATTTTTCACCCTCCTACCCCCCCCCCCCCCATTTTTTAAACGCGATTTTAGTATTTTTATATGAAGAATATTGAAATAATAATTTAACCGTCCTTCATTGACATGAAATGACATGACACTATAACATATGGTTTGAAAATAAAATTTGACCCGATAGGTGGCGCCACAATCGGGTTACGGAAAACGTCTGCTGGGTCAGCTAGTAATGTATAAAATAAACATCATCATTAGTTAGTAAAATAATAATATTAGCAGGATAGTAGCTGTGATAGAAGGATACCACAAATTATTAAAGGTTAGTAAAATATTAGCAATTACTATAAATAAGTGTTTTCAGTGGTGTAATTTAAGTGGTGTAACTATACTTAGTGTTCATTACCTCGCACAGAGACATTGTTCAAAATAAGCACAACACGCGTCTGTGGAAATACACACACACACACACACACACACACACACACATATATATATATATATATATATATATATATATATATATATATATATATATATATATATATATATATATATATATATATATATATATATATATATATATATATATATATATATATATATATATATATATATATATATATATATATATATATATTGTTTTGTTTTGTTTGAAAACCGTTTGGAATTAACATTAAATACTACGGGAAGCTTGCTAGAATACCTCAGTGAAAACCACATTCAAGACATTATTGAGCTAATCTCACGTGCACAAACGCACAAACAAACAAAATATCTAAGAACTATTTGTGTGACCTCGGTAATGTAAGTGTACTACATGTACAAACTTTTTTAAAATATTTAATGTTAACATTTCCTGTTAACATATGTTAACTTTTATATATTTTTAACTAAAAATAAAGTTAGTTTATGGAAAAAGAAATTATCTGATAAAAAAATACAATTTAATATATTTCACCTTAATTTGTTGATTCACAAAAAGATTAATTCACAATTTGCAAGAGAAAAGCTTATACGCGTTGCTGTTTTAGAAATTCCTCACTTAAAAAGCATCACCTTTAAAGCTTGAACATTACGTTAATCGGGATTATCAGAGTTAATCGCGATTTAATTTCAACGGCTTAAAGTTCTTGGAACGAAGTTACAATTTTAAGAAGCCAAATGAACTTAGCTAATTAGGAGCAGGAGTCAGTTAAGCGCTGACTCCTTAGCACTTTCTTCCACATGATGAAATTACTTTTATTCGAAACTGGAAATTATGTAGTATAAGTTTTTGATGTGCACGAGCCATTCTTGCATTTACACTGTATACTTCGAGACTTTTAAGAAACCAGCTTTTATTAAAAGCTTTTATTTTTTTAGCTCGTAAAAGTTAGCTTACTTCGCTTATGTCATTTGCTTATTCCTTTCTTCGATATTCAAGTTATTTTTATAGCGAAATTCATCGAAATCGGTTGAATGATTTATATTATAGATGCACAGAAGTAGTTATTTTCTCGCGGCTTCGCTTGCGGTAAAAAGTTAAGGGATTTTTTTTTATGTTAATGTCGGCAGACAGGCTGACGGTCCACTTGATGGTAGGTGGCTACCGTCGCCTATAACACAAGCAACGCCAAAGCTGCTGCAAGTGCGCTGCCGACTGCAGTAGGATTAAGAATAAGGGATTGGAAGTGGATAGGGAAATGGGCTCTGGCATCCCTTACTCACTCACCGAAACACAACAGCACACGTGCTGTTATTTCACGGTGGTCTTCTGTAAGGGGGTGGTTACTGCCGCCAAACGGGCTGCCCAAATGACTGCTAAACGCAGTATGCCCTGTCACTACTTTCCAAATCCAGACCAGAGCCAAATTGAAAAAGTTGATTTTTCAATGTTGACCCTGCCGGGAATCGAACCCGGGAATCCTAAAACAGAGCGTTAAGGCAAGCACCCTAACCACTCATCCAACGGGCTCGTCAAATGGCTTGGAATCGTCGGCTTTCTGAAATGGCAACCATTAAAAAATCCACTCTCATCTATTGGCGGTTTCATCCCTATGTAATTTCCACGTTTTTTTTTTGTTCAAAAATCAACCTAAACATAATATTTTATTTATTAAATGGGCTATCCAGCCTCCTTAAATAATCAAATACGCCACAACGGCCGACAACGGTTAGGTCAATAATTAATAGTCTCCGAACTGCTTGAGTTAATTTCTCCACTTGAACCTCTCAAACAATATATCTCACTGGAAAAGGCTTTAACGCCAAGCCCAATGTCAGAATATATTTTAAGGTATATAGTAAACTTTAATTTCAAAAAAGTCTCTTAGGGGTTGAAATTCAAAAAAATAAATATGTCTAATTGTAATACGCCATTGTTAAGAGATTATCTGCGATAAGTAACACAATTTTACGTTTTTTTTTTTTGCTTAGAAATGAGAAAAAAGTAATGAAATTTATGAGTTTGAAAAACTATGAAGACATGTATAGAGTTATTTGAAAATGGCGTAACGCGTCAGAAATGGTTACGCGTCATAATCGTAAATCAGATAGGCCCATAACTCACATCTCAATCTCAGGATGATGTACTGAATATGTTATGGCGTCGTATGAAAGTTATAAAATACTCCTATAATCCACCATTATGCGTTTCTTATACAGAGCCTTCGGCGTCGCGAACATAAAACGGGCCATCACACAAAAATACAAGGCCAGTACAAAATTTCTGTCAAGAAAACAGTTAATTAACGACGTATATAATATTCAAATTTTTTTAGTACCTATCGATATGCACTCATATAAATTCTATATCTAACTATCTAAAATCTATCGAAATTTAATTCAAATTCTCAAATAGTAGGAGGGGATAGGGCACCCATTTCCCTATCCCCTCCTAATCCCCTATCCTTTTTCCTACTGTAGTCGGTAGCGCACTTGCAGCACCTGTGGTGTTGCTTGTGATATAGGCGACGGTAGCCACCTACCATCAAGTGGACCGTCAGCCTGTCTGTCGATCTTAACATAAAAAAACATCTTACGTTGTAGCAAGCAAAATATATTAAAACATATTCCAAATTTGAAGTGGTTATAAGTTTTATTGGTTTATAACGCAATTTTCGGGACGAGCCAAAAAGATTCCACTCACATTGTATGGGTAATATTAAAACGCCACAGCCTAAGAAAAAATATTCTAGGGAAGAAGAATGTTGCCAATAAAGATTTAATATTAGCACAAAATAGAAAAAAAATAATGAAATATTATGAACAAATGCAAAATGATCCACAGACAACATAATGATCGATTATGAAAAAAGGCACTATGGGATGTCATGGCGGGTTAGATCTAGTAAATATTATAAAAAGCTACTATGGATTTTATGAGAGCGACTACTTCATCGAGCCTATGTAGTGAATATTTTGTTTATCGACTATCATTCTTCCAGATTCTGCCTTGTGCATCATTCACCAGTGCAAGAATGCAAAACTTCTTTGGCAACCAAATATACATATATGTATACTAAGGTCCGTTAATATCTGCATACAACGAACGTGTCAGACACGTAGAGTGTCAGACATTAGTGCATGTGAAATGCATTAGTCATTACTAAACAGTAAGATGTGTTGAGAGAAATTACATAACTCTTGGATTGACTTTGAAACGCCCCCAAAAGCAAGGTCTTAATAGGCAAACAATGGTGTCTCAAATGCTTACATAACATTGTCTAAAATTGATCAGTATTCTAAAGACATATAGTATTCTAAAGATATATATACATCATACTACTATCATACTGTTTTCTGATCAGTCTTTATGATAAAAAAACATTTAAGTAGAATTCTTTAAATATTTGGAAATTCATAAGACACTCTTTCAAGTCTTATATTATGTTTCTCCTCTTTTTGTCAGGTAAAAACCAAAAATATTAAAGAGGTTCAAGAATTTTCGGTAAGTTTCTTGAGAACTTTATTAATTTTTATTTTAAAAGAGCTTAAATTTATTTACATTTTAACTACTTTTTAGTATTGTAACAAAAAAAAAACTATAGTTTCATCACTATGGTTGGCAGGAAGGCCTTAGACCACATAATAATGGTTGTCTTCGCCCATTAGCTGTAAGTGCGCTGCACATCATAGTAGGATTAAGGATAAGGAATTGGAAAGGGATAAGGAAATGTACTCTCTCATCCCTTACTCGTGGTCTTTCGTAAGGGAGTGGTTACTGCCGCCAGACTGCACTGCAGAACGTACCATTCTACCACTACGTAACTACAATTTAGTGCATATTAAAAAGATCTTTTTTATTTCCGTTTTTGTACACTCGCGACTGTTTTTATCTTACGTTTATTCTCGTGAGAACGACGCCAAGAGGTTTAGTCGGTAGGTCTACCCCACTACCATCTCGGGGCAGGAGTCCGACATAACCCATTGGTCTGTTCCCAGGCCGGTGGGTATCCATGATGGATTCCTCTTGCAAAAAAAAAAAATCGATTCACGGCTGGGTCAACATTGGAAAGGAGCTTTTCGAAGTTGGCTCTGGTCTGGATTTGAAAAGTAGTGACAGGGCACGCTACATTTTACGGTCATTTGGGCAGCCCGTCCGGCGGCAGTGACCACCCCCTTACAGAAGACCACCGTGAAATAACAGCATGTGAGGAAGGGATGCCAGAAAACAATTCCTTATCCCTTCCTAATCCCTAATTCTACAATGGTCGGCAACGCACTTGCTTGTGTTATAGGCGTCGGTAGGTATACACCTAATATCAAGTGGACCGTCAGCCTGTCTGTCGAGATTAACATACAAAAAAAACTTGAAAGAGGAAATAAATTGATAATGAGAAATTCTGTCACTTACGGCTTAAGTGAGAACTTAATAACTTTGTAAAATCATGTTACATTTTATTAATAGCAGACCGCGTGAAGAACAAAAAGAATTTATCGGATAAAAAGAGGCCTACATTTTCCATTTGAGCAGTTACATCGTAACATTTTTATTGTAATCGCCAGTGAGAGAGCTCCGTTAAAAATCAGTTTTGATATTTCGAATAATATCCGAGAAATAAAAAGAGAGAGATGGATATATTGGTTTTTAAATTTTGGTGAAATGAAAATATATATGGAATTGGTGACATCTTCATATTAAAATTCTATTAAAATACATAAACTTTACTGAATACTTAGATTTACTGCAGGCAGCGCCACCCAGATTTCGTTGTACTAGCTAGAATAATTAATTATGAAGAATTAACGGATTAATATAAGAACTTATTAATCCATTAATAAGGTTCTTAATGGAAAACTGACTCACCAATTTGAGGTTTTTTTTTTGCTACATACAGACTATAATTATAGACAAAATCAATGCTTTAGAATCCGTTTCTAGTTTAAATACCTTAATTTTCACTTTTTGTTCAAAGCTCTCAAATTAATATTCGTTAGAAACTATATTAAACCTACTTGATTTATTTAGTAAATATAGTAAAAATTTGTAATATATAATAAATCTATTCTATACTTTACTAATATTATAAAGCTGTAGAGTTTGTTTGTTTGTTTGAACGCGCTAATCTCAGAAACTACTGGTTCGAATTGAAAAAATCTTTTTGTGTTGGATAGTCCATTTATCGAGGAAGGCTATAGACTATATAACATCACACTACGACTAATAGGACCTTCAATGAAAAATGTTGCCGAATCGGGAAAATTTATCCCTTTTGAGACCTTCCGTTGCGGGCGCTGCCTGCGTAAACGGTTAAAGTTAAAAATGATGGATGACGGAATTGTTCCCCTTTAAAAGTTCTAAAAAAAAGTCCACGATAGCATATGTCTATCTTTTAAGGTCGACTCACTATAACCTTTTTTAGGGTAATCAAATTTGTTCTAAAATAATGCAGTATTTGCGAAGGTGTTTTTATAAACATGATATTAATCCTCATCCACCTACTACAAAGTTAAGTGTTGTGCGTTATGTGAACCGAAATTCAAGAAAACGGTTTTATTTACCATATTTAGGTAATTGAAATAAAATTTTTATTGTATAGTATTGAATTACTTTGCCTGTCAAGAATTTGTCTCCTGTAGGAAGCGAACGCCCAATTACCACGGGAATATTTAATATCAACGCGCCCTCGTGTAACATAATTACAGGAATAAATCGTATATTTTTGTGTAAATGTAATCTCTGGTAAGGTTAGAAATAGGTGCCGCCTATTTTCTAACCTGCTTTCTGTAAATTCCTGGCTTTCTGTAACATAGGTTGAATTTTTTGAAATTTTAGAAAATCACAAGAGTCACAGTCACAGCACATGTGCAGTAGGTAAGAGATGCCAAAGCCTATATCCCTATCGTTTTTTTTTTGTTAAGATAGGCAGACAGGCTAACGGTCCACTTGATGGTAGGTGGCAACCGTCGCCTACAACACAAGCAACGCCTAAACTGCTGCAAGTGCGATGCCGAATGTAGTAGGATTAAGGATAAGGGATTAAGAGGGAACAGGGAAATGGGCTCTGGCATCCCTTACTCACTTACCGAAACACAACAGCACACGTGCGGTTATTTCACGGTGATTTTCTGTAAGTTGTGATTACTGCGACTGCGAAACACAGTATACCCTGCCACTACCGATCCAGACCAGAGCCACCGGCCCACAGTTGACCCTGCCGGGAATCGAACCCAGGAACCCTAGAACGAAGCATCCTAACCATTCATCCAACGGGCTCGTCAACAAACAGATAAACCAACTATATATTTTTATTGTTACTGAAACGAAAATCTCAGCTTAATTTCAGCTTTGTAGGCAGGAAAGGTGTTCGATCTTAGACTTTAGTAGCTATTATATATACAATATTGAATATTAAAATATACATGAATTTGTTTTGAGAGCATATTTATTTATTTATGTCCCTTTATAATCCAATAGTATCTAATAATAGTAATATATTTATTCTATTACAATTATTTACATATTATCTAATCTAAAAATAAATTAATATTAAATTGATTAAAAACTAATAATATAAAAATGGACCCTGCGGCATTGTACCAAGTACGCTGGCAGCATTTCCTCGTTGAATGGCCAAACTAATACGTTGGTCGTTGGCCGAGGAAAGTGCCAGCTCTTCGGTCTCCCGTCGCATCGATAAGCCTCTTCGAGATGTCTCTGAAGAGGCTCATTGCTGCAGGCCCCCACGGACCGAGTGTCTCGACTCCGAATGGTGCAAAACCATATTCGGCGCCGAGGCCACTATATGTCCCTTTTAATTTACATTTTAATCTCGAGAGAACTTTATTTATTGTCTTATTAAATTTCATACGAAATATAAGTCCCGCCAATTTCCAATCGACATTTATTATCTTTGTTTTTCTTATTGCTTGATTTATTTAAATCCAAATGGGACCTTTCCAACGAGAAACGGAAATCCGAAACGTTATAAACATGTTTTATTTACATTTATATACACGCAGAGGGTATGTTTCAATGTAAAAATGGCTGCGCGAAATGAATTGGCGTTGAAGTGCTTTGGAAGTTCAATATGAGATTTTTAAAAGGGGGAACCGAAATGAGTGTACAAATTTACACTTCTGTAACATACTCGAGTACTTTTATTGATTTGCACCATACGTAGTTCCAAATTAAGATATTACCTTTTGATGGGCAGGGACATATGTAAATCTTGCACAAACACTTGTCTACCCGACAAGAGCATGCAAATAATTATTCTATATGATCAGTCATATTAAGTAGGGTTCAGCTTAGGCTGGTGGTACTTCATGTATGTATTCATGAAATTCATGAAACCGTTGCCTATTATGCCTTTGTGCACGCTAATCTCAGAAACGGCTTAACCGATTTTCGTGTGGTTTCCACTGATGTAGCAAGCTTCCGGTAATATTTCGTGTATATTTCATTCCAGTTGGTTTGCAAACAAAAAAGTTACGCGGTATTCCGAATACCACCTTTACGAAGTCCCGGGCTCAGCTAGTAACTAAATATGTTTTATATTATGTATAAGTGAATTAACGTGTTTTGCTATAGAATTCATTAAATCATATTAGCAATATTATTTTTGTCTATTTAATTATATTATTTCTCAGTTTAACATAATTCTAGCCAACATTTTGGTTTCAGCGATATTATTATTATTAAAACTCTTTATTTGTACTATCTATAAACATAAAAAAAAATTAAAAAAGAAAGAACAAGCAATAGTACAAAAGGCGGCCTTACCGCTTTATAGCGATTTTTTTTTCCAGCAACCTTAGGGTAAGGAAACTTAATTGTAATAACTAAATATTAGTACATAAATTGAATATACACAAACATTAATAACACAAATTAATAAGATAGATTAATAATTACTTTGCCTAGTTATTTTGGACCCTATTTTCATAATATTTACAAAATAATTTAGATATTTTCTAACAAAACAAATAATTTAGATCTTTAAGGGTGTGTAACCATACTGAGTAGCTCTGAAAAGAGCTATCAACATGACTTCTTATATTTATTGCACCACAATCGCTGGATTCACGACGGAGGATGAACAGGAGCCAGCAGCAGCCGTCACAGGCAACTCTTCAGCATTTTAATAACGTTGATTGGTTTAGCGACGAGTATTATATCCCCGGGCGTCGTCGGCAGAACGATACGAAATTACTTCGCGAAGATTGCTGTCTCAATCTCAAGATAACAGGTATCCGTCGTCGCATACCTGTGTAATTATTGTGTATAAATAGGGTTGTTTTAGAATTAAACGCATCCCTGTACTGTCTACAGAGTCTCATTACGGTTTATTCCCATTGTGTCCCACAAGAAATGTCCCATTTGAGACATTTGAGAAATGCAAAAATTTTGAACGTTTCCACAATGTCCAACTTTCATTATCATTGTGGACATTTTATATTTTATTTACTTTACTATTTCCAAAATTTTATTTTATTTTATTTTGACGAGCCCGTTGGATGAGTGGTTAGGGTGCTTGCCTTAACGCTCTGTTCTAGGGTTCCCGGGTTCGATTCCCGGCAGGGTCAACTTTGAAAAATCAACTTTTCAAATTTGGCTCTGGTCTGGATTTGGAAAGTAGTGGCAGGGCACACTGCGTTTTCGCAGTCATTTGGGCAGCCCGTCTGGCGGCAGTAACCACCCCCTTACAGAAGACCATCACCGTGAAATAACAGCACGTGTGCTGTTGTGTTTCGGTGAGTGAGTAAGGGATGCCAGAGCCCATTTCCCTATCCACTCCTAATCCCTTATCCTTAATCCTACTGCAGTCGGCAGCACACTTGCAGCAGCTTTGGCGTTGCTTGTGTTATAGGCGACGGTAGCCACCTACCATCAAGTGGACCGTCAGCCTGTCTGCCGACCTTAACTAAAAAAATAAAAATAAAAAAATGCTTGATTTTAGAGAAATTATTGTTTTTACAATAAGAGAATGTACTATGAATTTATTTTAAAGTCGTTGTTTTTTTTTTCTCATTGCCTCAACAAGGATATGTGATTTTGTTGTTAAATTTCTTCTTCGCCACTAGAATTTGTTAATCTAGAAATTTAGTAGCAGGTCACTCAATGTTAAGTAGCTAAAAATGAGCAACTCTTCTGTAAGGGGGTGGTATAGTAACCACATCTTTAGTGACGATCACAGTGAAATAACAGCCGTTGTCATCAAAATTCTATGGTGTTATTTGTGTTAAATTGTTAATAGGTTAATAGGTAAAGGTAACTTTGAAAAGGTAGGTAGGTACACATACCTTACTGTACAAAAATTGAATAATAAACATTCACATGTCAGTAGCAGAACCAACATTTCAACTCTCTATAAAATATCCAGCAACTGCATAGTTAAATTTTTTACCTCGCTACTTTCAGGACTACATATAGGTAGTAAAGTTGTTATATACTTACTCTTTCACGCCAAAATAACTGAAAGGATTTTTGTTAAATTCAAAAAAAATACATATAGTTTATGTGCTCAAGAAAATAACATATTAGTTTATCTAGTCCAAATATGAATTCGCTGGCTTGCACCCGCCACTTCGTCTAGTAGAAGGGTACTCTATGTCCTATGTCCTTTCCTGTATTTCACGTGCGGAAAGTGTACTCCTTTCCTGCAGGTTCATGCAAAATTTCATGCCGATTGGTTGAGTAATTAAGGCGTGAAAGCGTAACCAATTTGCAAACTCATTTATTGTAATTGTTTGGGTTTATTCGATTTACAATATATTATTTATTATTACAATTATACATATTTATTTATTTTTTAATATATTATTTATCATCGTCTAATATGTCATATTTATGTTACATTTTTATGTAAAAATATTTTTTTTTTACTTTGAATTAAATGAAATCTTTTATTTCAACTGCTACTTACCACTACTGACTCATCTAAAGATGATCTAAAATATCATCTAAAGAGTATTGTAAGTAAACAATTTTAAAATCTGTTTTGTGAATTTTAGCAGTATAACTACTGTCAATTTAGACAATTACTTTATTTAACTTCATGAAAAATGACTTAAATCGATTTAACAACTCGATTCCCTCATTAATTTAATGTTAAAAAGATTAATTACGCAAACATTCTCTGTAACGTAAATGCTTGAGCAGATATTAATTCTTTAATTATATCTATCTTTGTCTAAAATAGTGATTAATCACTATTATAAATCTTTCAATTAATCCAGCTGCTGGTTTATTTTTAGTCGACCTATCTCCAGGGCCTCTTTACTCGATTGTAACTTGAAAATTGTCCGCAATTTGAAATTTGCGTGCTAAATTTCAGGATCAAGCAGTAAAAGTTGGTTAGAGTGTCGCTCAAAAATTTATTATCATGACAAAAGACAAAGTGCTGAAGTTGAAGCATTTAGTCCACATTTAATACGAAAATTTTGGAACAAGATGCTTTGTGAAATTATGTCATCTCTATTGTGTTGGGACTTAATAATTAATTAATTTAAAACACAAGCAACTTCAAGCGAGTCTGACAGGAAAAATGGTAATAATAAGAAAAATCTTTCTTACCCACAACAACACAAATATGTTATATAACGGTGATTTTCTGTGAGAAGGTTGTTACTGCATTGGGGCCGTTAAAGATTGCCAAACTATGCACTACTTACTGTACACTGCCACTAACTACTGTACAGATAGTATATTAATTACTGTATTATTATTATTAAAAAGTTATTATTATTATTATCATTAAGTTATTATCATTATTATTAAAAAAGTGTGTGTCAGCTCCGTCGCACAACTGGATTTTACTGAGTTTTGAGTTATAAAATTAAATGTATAAAGTTTTCCTCGTGTTAATAGATAACCGGATACCCAATTTATATTATTTGGTTACATTCTGTATACTTAGATGTCACGTTTCAACAAAAGTTATTTAAGTTACGTTCGGTATACACAGATTTAACTATGTTTTATAACCTCAACAGTCAACATGGACAGCAATATTTCGACGTTTGCTTTTATAAGTCCAGAGAATAGGATTAGGGAACATAAATATATGGGTCAGCTGTCGTACAAATGTCGAAAGTGACCCATAACGTAAAGGCGCGTTCCCACTATGTCGTAACGATTAATTTATCGTCGGACGTCTGTCGTTGCTAGCTATTCCCAAATAAACAACTGTTTGTCGTCGAATTTTTTTATCGTTGAACGACTGTCGTATCTAGTCGTTCCCATTGAACTGGACGACATTTTATCGGTTCACGACAATCGCCTTGTTATTGCGCATCAGTAGCCTCTACGTTCTTTTGGAAATCAGTGGTGTGTGTTTGCTCCCGAGTACAATGGACGCACAAAGTGAGCCGAGTATTGGCGCGGAGGCGCCAGGAAAACACGTGTAAACATTGAGACTATATATTTTATCGTGGCTACGATATAATATGTGCCGTCACGATATTTTATCGTATTACGACTGTTGTACTAGCCGTTCCCATCGACTTGATAATTTGCAGTCACAACAAAAAAAAACTCGTAGAAGACTGTTAATCGTGTCGTCCTATATGGAAACACCTCCATTTAAATATAAGAAAGAAAGAAAGAAAGACTTTTATTCACTGCACGAAAGACACATTATGTACAAGAACAGGGAATAAATTAATAATAATAAAAAGAAAAATGTTTGTGTGTTTTCGCGGCAGCGAATCGGATACTGGCTCAGCATTGTGCTGAGGTGCTGACAAACACCTACAGCGCTGATTTTCAGCCAGCACCGTATGTGACTCATTGGACACCATCAAACTTACTTTATAAATTACTATATACATACACATATACATACATACACATACATACATACACACACATAAACATAAACATACACATACATATATACACACATATATATGCATATACACATACATACACATATACACAACATATATACTTATAAAATTACTTATTTATAGATAATGCACTGCTTCTATTGAGAGAAAAGGCCTTGTTATACAATATAACGATATACAAGCCATGACGCTTTAAACTGCACGACTATCTGTCGTCACGACATAGTGGGAACGCGCCCTAACGCCTTTTAGTTAACGCTTGTATTAATTTTATTATTTTACTCCTCATAATATTGCCATACCGGGGGCGTTATAATATGAAAATCGATTCATAAATTCCAAAAACAAACACACGTTATGATTTATTATATTTTAACTAAATTTTTCTTTATATTCATGTTTATCCAAAGTTACCTCGATTTGCAGAGGTGGGCGGCGGGCGGTCCGCTTGCTCGTAGGTGGCTCAAACCAATAGGTGCTGCAAGTACGCTGCCGAAGTTAGTAGGATTAGGATATGGAAGAGGTAGCGAAATAGGCTCTGAATTCGTTAACTAACTGAATCCGTCCTGGTTTTCTGTATGGAGTGGTTACTTTGCCGCCAAACGGGCCGCCCAACTTATGATTGCTAAACGCAGTGTGGCGTTTCCACTACTGAAAGATTTAAACAGACACATACACATATAACATATTGTATAATCGTATATAAGGATTATAATCCATAATATAAATGTGAAAGTAACTCTGTCTGTTACCTTTTCACGCCTAAACCACTGAACTGATCATCATGAAATTTTGCATACACGTTGTCAGGGATGCAGGAAAGGACATAGGATACCTTTCGTCCAGAAAAAAAGAAGGTACTGTTCCCGAAGGATTATCTAACGCCTGGTTAAGCAATAATTGCAATAAAGATGTTAGCCGTTACATTGCTCATATATTTAGTCAGGCGTTATTTTTTATTTTTCAACGGGGTATTCCTAAAAAAGTTGTGGAAGTTTCTTAAATTGTTAATTTTACAATGGCTACGAAAGAACATTCTATCAATTTTAAACAAAATTAAACAAAATTTAAGCAGCTGAAAGCGCTGAAAACGCTACGCTTGCAGCTGGGAAAGCCGTAAATATTTCGCAAAGCGAGTTTACTTAGTTCACATTTCTGCATTCCTTCACTAACTTCCGGCAATAGAGGACGTTTAAATTTTTGGCAGTGTTCCTTCTGCTCAATGCCATCTTCTATTAACTATTCACCTTATAGTCACCTTATATTAACTATGCAGATTCTTTTTCAAGTCCTTACTGGAAAGCTTTCGTTTACTTTTAGGAAGTAAGGCTAAAAAACACCACTCAAATAGAGCAAAGAACGTAGAGTTATATTTTTTTACGCTTTTTTTTCTATTTACACTTTTACTTTTACATATGTCGTGTTATATGTTATATCTGTTTCAATGTTTAATATGTTTACACTCAAGTTGTAAACATATTGAAACTGTTTACCGCCATATTAATTTTTTTTAAATCTAAAATATCTCTCTCTCTCTCCCGCAGTGCCTCTTCGGTACTGAAGGTTAGCCTTCAAACTTATCTCTGTCAAGAGCCAACTGGAGCAGATGATCAACTGAGGCAATTCCGGATGTTTCGCAACCACGACTTCCTCCTTCGCTCAGCGCATCTCTTCCCTTCCACTTTACCCATTATGATTAATTGAAGCAGTATATATGTATCTGTTGTGTCTAAAGCGCGCATGCAAGATATTCTTAGAATATCGTTGTTTAAGAATGTTATTTCTTTTTTTTTTTTTTTGGTATATTACCGTTCTTATAATATATATTTCATCACTATTGTATACGGCGCTTGCTACCTACATATATTTATTAAAAGACTTATTTACATGTTCAGAGTGTTTACAAATTTGCCTAGGGTCATAAGAGTTTTGTTGTTGCAATATAATCTACGTCTTATTTTTATAATTACCATTAATTATTCTATAGTTACATAATATACAATAAACATACATTATTCCATACTTTTGAACTGTTTCTTCTCCTTCCAAACGGTTCCAGGTGTCCTTGTGACCTATCACCATGGGCAGAGTATCCAGATCCAACCCTATCTCCAGGTCCATTTCAATTTGCCACATAAAAAAAAATTTAATTACAAAAAATCAGTTAAAGCCGATGGATGTACATTATGGAACAAAAAATTTTGAAAAAAAATCTGAGTACAACTCACAGAAAGATACTTCATTGAGTTGTGTTATTATATACGAGTCCTCTATTACTATTGTTATTATGAAATTAAACCATTTTCGAAATGAATGATCAAATTTTTGAACTGAGAAGTGGATTACTTATGATAACAACGCGAGGAAAAGATCTTGATCAGAACCTTAGCCTGTGGCTAAGCCCGGTTTAAGGCAATCCGACCGAAAGATAAACAGATAAAATGAAGTCTTTCATCATGATAAAGCACGTCCCTCACCAACAGATATCATCAATCTCACAAAACATTGAGGGATCTTCACTGGGAAAGTGGTAATGCTTTCATAATAATTGCACCCTCAGATTACCATTTCACTCTCTTCAGAGTTTTTAAGTAGTGTAAAGTTGACACCTAGAGAGGATTGCCTCGACTACTTGTTGCGATTGTTACGCAGGGCTACCTACTACTTTTTCAAGAATTGGGCTTTCAAATGAAAAAATATTTTTTAAAGACGATTGGGCCATCAGTTTATTCTTATTTTCGTTTTAACGGTTGAAATTTTTACCATTAGGTAAGAAGAAATGATAGATATTACTGGAAAAAATATTGGGTTTTATACAATATTTAAATTTGAAATTATAAAAAAAATCCAATTGTTCCAATAAAGTATTAAGTTTTTTTTAAATTCTCGAATGTTATTTTAATTTATAAGGAAATAACTGAAATTAAAAAGACTCTTATTACGAAAATCTCCAAGGTATAAATTAAAAAAGAGGCCTGGTTTTGAACGGTGTCCTTTAAATCAGAATATGTTACATTTGCGAACCTAGTAGATCAAAATCAAATCAAATCAAAATATTTATTTATCAATTAGGTTTCTCCAAGAAACTCTTATGATCGTCATTTGGAATTACCAGTTAAATTTAAATTCACCAGGGTTTCGGAAAAAAAGCCAAGATGACGATCCTGAGAAGAAACCCCGAAAGAAACTCAGTGTGGATCCTTTGGCAGTATAACTGCCAAAGGGAGTGCCTTTGGCAGTTATACTGTATAGATAAATAATTCCGTGTTATACAAGCAAAAATCGCGTTTCATATAATGCGTTCTTGTATTGGCATTTTTAGCCTCTGTAGAATTGGATCAAATAGGCAAATAAGCACTAATTGTGTATTTAAGTAAGTGTATGGACAATTTGAGTTATTGACTTGTTACCACTTCAACGTACATTAGCTAAAGTGTCACCATTATGTCAGTTAATGAATTAGCGTTTAATGAACACATGTCTAAAGATGTATTCATATACAGCAGTTAAGTTCAAAGGTTGTTCTCAATCAATCAATTTATTTGTAACTTATAAAACATACATTTAACAGACACAGAGAAAAAAGAAATAACAGTAACAGCAAGAAAGAAAGTTACAAAAAGGTCCCTACTCAGCATTTTGCTGGCATGGGCCAGCACTGATCTTCCGTAGGAACCCTTAGTTAATACACAAACACGAAATAATAATAACTAATAACTCATGTCATTTTAAAATAATAATAACTAAATACGTTTTTATTATCATCCTAACTAATGTTATGAATGCGAAAGTTTGTTTGTTTGTTTGTTTATTACGTTTTCACGCTTTAACTACTCAAACTATCATCATAAAATTTTGCATACACGTTGTCAGGAGTGCAAAAAAGTAGAAAAAAGTTTCTACTTTTCTGTCAGAAAAGTACCTACTTTTTGTCCAGAAGAAAGTACCTACATACTTTTCCCTTTTTTTTTTTTTTTTTTTTAGGAGGGGAAATGCATTTACGCACTATCCCTCGTCGACGGGGACGGTCGACGAGGGGGTGTGTGGGACTCACCCGACGGAACTTATCGCCCCGCCGGTCCTACTCCACTAAAACCGCCTCCATGTTCCACCATCGGCAGTGATCGTGAGACCCGGAGTCACAGCGAGGCCTTATCCCCGGGCCCCACGCACCGCCATGTCCTTACGGACCCGCATCCATCACGGCATGCCGTGTAACTCCTCCTGTGGTGACCCGCTGGAACATCTGCAGGCCACCACACCTCACTGCCCGGTGTTGTGCGGGCGGCGCACCTCCCCACGTCCACCGCCCCCGAGCGAAGCGGCACCAGCCGCCCGTAATCCTCTTATCCGTCGCAGCGAGCAGTCAGCGAGGGGATTCGTAACCGAATCAACCCTTTACCTCTTCTCCGCGGCACAACCATCCGCGGAGTCGGAGGCCGGTTCAACCTTCATCCCCCGAACGACCCCCGCTCGTGTGGCCGCTCATCTCATACGACATTATGGGTGGGCGGCCCATAGGGGTGTCCCCCTGACATTTCCCCAACAATCGCGGCAGCCCGAGACGGGCTCCACCTCATGTTGTCGTCGCGGAAGAGCTACTAGGCCGGGTGGCGAGGCCGGGTCTTCACTCTTCCGGACGACTGCGGGGGGTAGTACTAAGCCGGTGCTCACCCACCGGGTGTTCCACACCCCCCACATGCCACGATTGCAGGTACTATGCCAGTTGGTCCTTCCCAGTCGCATGAGCTCCGTCTTCGCGTAAGTTGCCCGACTACCACTGAGCGTCGGAGCCGTCCGAGAGAATCCACCCGCTGCGACTCACCTGCCGATCCTCATCCGCAGTACCGAGTCCCATACCTCAGTCTGACGAACAAGGACCGGGGTGCCCTCTCTCTCACCGGCCACCAATCGCGTGGGCCGAGTACGGATTCTCGGCCCGCGCGACCGATGACCGGTGAAGCTCCAACAGAAGGTTGGAGCCTCCAAATAACAGCTCCGCCACGAGCTCCGCTGGGCGGAGCTCGCTCGGAACCCACCTCGGTGTGGGCCTTCTTAGTCCCCAAAACCAATCCGATCGATCGAGCAAAGGCCGGTGACCCCACCGACCCCTGCAACCGCCCGGATTGCCAAGGGTAAGCCCCCCCACCACGACAAGGTCATGGCCCACCTAGGGGGGGCTACATACTTTTCCCTAGGGAAAGAAAATCTAAAAATAAAAAATAAAATCTAACAAAAATATATTATATTATAATATATTCCAAAAAATATATTATATTTTTGTTAGTTGTTGAATTTTTTGTTTAAGAGGTTATTAAGAGGGATAAAGATTGAATAAATGTTTTAAAACCTAAAAAACGCCGGTAAAAGCTATTACTTAAAACGAAGACATTTTATGTACATTTACTGTATATCTTAGCTTAGATACTTTTTTAATTGCGAGTTTAAATTTATTTTAATTTCTTTTCAGATTTTTTAGAAGAAAAAATATCCACCCAACATCGTCGGAAAACACCAGTAGGTATGTACTTACAATATTTGGAATTCAAAACATTTCGTCTCTTTCAAATTGCTCGTTTTTGCTAAAACTAACGATACTAAAAAATCTCCCAGCTCTGCAGAACGCTTTTTTCTCACTTTTGGTGATATCTCGTCAATTACGAGCCCGAATGCGGCCCTGTGCACCTTACGGAAGCAAAGCAATTTACTATACGCGGGTCGTTAGCGCATACTTCCAACAATAAATAACTGTTAAAATATTATACTGCATTGAAGGCCTTCATACTGACGTTTTTTGCGGTTCACGAGTACCATTTCAATTCTAGTTTCTGACAACATCAACAACATGTTTCTTTAAATAGAGAGAGGAAGAGAGATGAAGAGAGAAACTGACTAATCTCCGTGTAATCTTATGTAAGGGGTTAGGATTTAAAAAAATAGAGAAGATATTCGTAAAACATTGTACATTCATTTACAAATATTCCTCATAATTGCCCTCTTGGTAAATGAACATAAAATGTTTTATGAATCTCCTCATTTCTAAATACTAAATATACTTAAATATACCAATTACTTAAATATACTTAAAATATACTAAAATATACTTAACATATACTAACTAATATATAATTAAATATACTTCAAACTTACTTAAATGCACCAACTATTCTGTCAACAGGCACTGTCTATTCTCTGCTATGTATACCTGTTCTGTCACCGCACTGGTGCTTTTTATAAAGGCCTACATCACTTCTGGTGGCAGTGGCAGAATAATAAAGGACGCTAGGAGCACATGTGAAACATTAGTAAACATTATCATAGATCTTGACACTATGGCTGTTACATTCCCATCGGATTTTCCTGTGTTGACGCAATTATCTCTACCGTTAAGCCGTCAGCGTGCCTCCCATCTTTTATCGTAAAAAACGGCCGAAAGTATTACTTCTGAGAGAAATTCTCTAGTTGATAGTTAAAACAGCATCAAATACTTGACTAGTTCACATCTATTGGTTTTGTCGAGTCTACTATACCGGTATAATGCGTAGTGTAATAAAAAACGTTTGAAATCTTTTATTTAGGCAAAGCGAGAGAGCATGTATGAGAAGATTCATGAATATGGAATAGGCGAAGGGGCAGCACAGTTCATGTACTTGGCATTAGAATAAAATATATGGAAGGAACTATTTAAGTTGTGTATAGATATGTACTTTTGTTTTAACGGCATAATATCCTAATTTGCAATTATAATTTCAACGGTTCAGTGTGGTGATTGTTTTTCAGCGTTAATGAGGTTTATTTTCGTAATCGTTTTCGGTCACCGCCATTGCAACTAAGCAGCTAACCAGTTGCGAAAGAGGATTTTATTCTTTTTTAGCAATTAATTAATTAATTTAGCAAGCAATTAATTAGCAGGTCGCTAGTATGTAATAAAAACGGGACAAGTGTGAGTTGAACTCGCGTGAAGAGGGTTCCGTACGATGTTAGTAATAACCAATTAATAACGCGTTAGCCTGCCTGTTTTGTACACGTAATTATTTAATACAATATATTACCTACTCCCTACTGCTCCCACTAATTGTAAATCGTCATAAAGTCTTCAACTTAAAGGGCTATAATAAAAAAAAGGACAAGTGCGAGTTGAACTCGCGTGAAGAAGGTTTCGTACGATGTTACCTTTCCGCACAATATTGAGTGATTTACCATGTTATTTTAATATCATGGACTTCTTATAGGTTTTCTATAATCTATAAATAGAAAACTAATTTCTGTATTTTTTTTTAAAAATTTAGGTTCAGTAGTTTCAGAGATAAGAGGGGGGGGGGGGGGGAAGGTCCGACAGACGGACACACGAGTGATCCTATAAGGGTTCCGTTTTTTTATTCGGTCGTACGGAACCCTAAAAAAGACAAACAATAGGTACATTTACAATTTTTAAAACAGCTTTCATCTAAAGTCCAAACCTTAACAATTTAAGTAACTGCTGTCCCCACTGGTTACGAAGAACTAAATTTTTACAGCGATTGACATATCTTCGAAACTGCATATTTTATCAAGTACTAGTCGTAATTTTATGATCCCACGTAAAACAGGCTTTATAACGGAAGTTGACGTCGGCAGCGACGCGAATGTGTGTGTACGTGTGATAAAACCAATAGATTAGCCCCTGAAAACAATTTGTTGTATATTTCGTGCCAACGGCAAATACGCCCTAAAATATACGTGTTTTTGCTATAAAAGGATCGCAAATGAAAAAGGGTAAAAGTCCAAACGCCTGATAAGCTTCAGGAAAAGTTAATAATACTAATAAATATAATAAAACAACGCAGGCAGTAAATCATGCCCTTTTCGTACCCGGCAGGTCGCGAGATACGAACACATGGGTATCATAATGCTATAGCAATAAGAGCTATATTCAAACGGTGCAATGTATAAACTTTACTTTATTATTTTAAATGGGACCCAATTTGTTTATTTTAAGTTCAGTCAAGCGAAAGTCGAAATGAAAAAGACAAAGTGACTTTTGACACTCTATATTTTCTGTTTTCTATTTTCTGTAATGTTAAAACGCCGGGTTTAATTTGAATTAACATAGGCAAGCAATTTCGGCTAATTTCGGTAATGTTCGGTTTTTACTGACCCACCGCACCGCTATGCAGGCTCATTCCTTTTTTTCGTTTCCACGTAACGTTTCTTTCTGAATTATTTTTCTTTTTACACTGCGGTTAAGGGTCGTAATGTGATTAATGTGACCTTAAATAGTAATATAACCTTCGTGAATAATTAGGCTATTCGGCTATCAAATGCTCAAAGAACTTTTCGTATGCGATTGGTAGACCCAGAGACGATCTTAAAAAAAAAAAGTATTAAATGAAATTCCCGTTAATAATCTCTATATATAAAAATGAATCCCCATTTCCCTTGGTCACGGCATCACGTGTGAACGGGTAGACCGATTTTAATTCGGTTTTCACTAATGGAAAGAGGGATAAACGGGGAATGTTTTAGGGTATATAAAAATTGCACGCCGGGCGAAGCCGGGGGCGGGCCGCTAGTAATGTATAAAATATAATTATATATATTCAGAACGAAGACAAGTCGGCAAAGTATTAAAAGTTTATTTGTTTAAACAATGTGATATTCTCGAAAGGGACAGGGACTTGTAATATAAATTACAATAAGGTTATTATTCCAAAAATAAGCTTATTATACCTCGTTAATTTCAGTCCCGTTTCGGAATACATACACCATAAATAATGTCAAATTCTCTTAGTACTAAATTTACATAAGTCTTAGGTAAATCTTTACGCATTTAAATAATGTCGTCCAGACTAATTTATCTTTTATGATATTACTTCATATCGGTGCTATGCTAAATGTAACCTACACTTAATAGGGTTTGCTAAGGTTACCTTCACCTAAAAACACAAGCAATACTGTAGAGAATATATGTCAGCTACCAAGCATCATATAAGGGACGGACTGTGGTAAGTGTCTTAGTAAGTTGACGAACCCATTGGATTAATGGTCCGGGTTCGATACCAGCAGGGCTAACTTTGGAAATGAAATTCTCAAAGTTGTGTGGATCTGGAAAGTAGAACACACCGCAACTTAGCAGTCATTTGGGACAGACATCTGGCTTACAGAAGACAGACGGTGAAATAACAGCATGTGAGCAGTAAAGATACATCAAAAACGATCACACCAAAGACGTACCGTGCGTTCACTTGTTACACATAGTTGATATTGAGTGTCGTCTATGCTGCCTTGGTGCCATGACGGAACTCGTATTCAAAAACAACGCGCAATTTCCATTTTTCCATGTTCACAGAGACGGCGATCAAAGAAAATGGTAAGGCGGAAAAACAAATGAACAACTGATTTTTTATAGGAAATGACATAGCTATATTATGAAATTAATTTGAATTTGGAATTATCGAATGGAATGGATAACGAAAGTTATCGATACTCACTTAAATCGACAGTAATATAGGTAAGGACCTAATAATAATATTAGTAAGTGCGGCCAGGGCTGTTACTGCCTCTAGATACCAATCTATCTTCTATATTTATACATATATTGTAGCAAACTTCCCGTAACATTTAGTGTTTGTTTCATTCCAATCGGTTTACAAACAAAAAAGTTACGAGCAATACTGAATACCACGCGCATGAAGTTGCGGGCTCAGCTAGTCTTAACTATATTGGGCATTTAATAAATATAAAAGAAAAATGGCGTCCGTGTGAAGATAGAACAAGTAGATATTCTTAAATAAATAAAAAAAAATTTCAACAATTTAGTATTTTCTTTTTTCAGACAGACTGACCGTCCACTTGCTGATAGATTGCTACCGTCGCCTATAACACAAGCAACGCCACAACTGCTGCAAGTGCGATGCCGACTACAATAGGATAAGGAATTGGACAGGAAAATGGGCTCTGGCATCCCTTACTCACTCACCGAAACACAACAGCACATGTGCTGTTACTTCACGGTGGTGTTCTATAAGGGGATGGTTACTGCAGCCAGACGGGGTTACTGATGCAGACCAGAGCCAAATATGAAAAGTTAATTTTTCAAAGGTGACCTTGTCGGGAATCGAACCCGGGAACCCTAAAACAGCCAACAGGCTCGTCAATATATATTAGAACAAAATTTTTACAAGAAAATCATTTACAAGTAAAACATCTACAAATTTTATTCAATTATTTTTTACTCACAAACTTACAAGCCTCATTATGCATGACTTAACCCCAAATGAGATTATCAGGGCACTTGTATATAAATTGAAATATTATTTTAAAATATTCGCCTATTATAAAAGAAATTCACAAATTATGTAAAAATAAAACGCTACAGAAAATAATTGGGTAAAGCAGATATACACATGTGAATGTGTATATCTGCTTTACCCAAGCAGCTCGTTTCTTTTAATGATTATCAAAAAGCTACGTTCATTTTAAAATTTAACAAAAAGTTACTTAAGTTAATTACTATTACTTTATACCGTAACCTAAGAAAAAGGAACGTCACTTAGAATGTGAGGAAGGTTAGCCAGGATTGTCCACACAAAACTATACATACTCACAAGGAGGGCCTCTCGTTTCAACTGAATAAATTATATGACAGGAAAAAGCACTTTTAAGTCCGTAAAAGTACACACGTAAGTTCTTGACAGACGCAAATAGACGGAGTCAACGACAATAGGACGAAAGCATATCGAGAACCTGCCCTTGGCACAAAGCCACGCCTGTAGTTTTCGATTTATTGCATTCGATGTCAGCAATGTTTAGCATTTTTACTCAATAATGAGAAATGTTAATTACGTTTTCAATTAATGATTTAATTATGAAAAGAACTCTATATTTACTAGTGACCCGTCCTCGGCTTCCCACGGAGACAGTCTTTTTATGCAAATCCATATCTTATTAATATTATGAATGTGAAAGTAACTCTGTCTGTCTGTTACCTTTTTAAGTCTTAACTACTCAACCGAACCTTTCATCCGTAAACGACTCGTGTCTACATAAAATATTTTTTCAAAAAAAAAAAAAAAATCTGTTTGTCTGTGCGTTTGTGTACGCTAATCTCAGAAACGGCTTAGCCGATTTGAATGCGGTTTTCACTGACGTATTGTAGCAAACTTCCCGTTACATTTAGTGTTTGTTTTATTCCAATCGGTTTCAAAAAGTAAAGTTGAATTAATTTGGAAAGTAGTGGCCGGGGCATACTGCGTTTCGCAGTCATTTTGGGCAGCCCGTCTGGCTGCAGTATCCACCCCCTTATAGAACACCACCGTGAAGTAACAGCACGTGTGCTGTTGTGTTTCGGTGAGTGAGTAAGGGATGCTAGAGCCCATTTTCCTGTCCAATTCCTTATCTTTAATCCTATTGTAGTCGGCATCGCACTTGCAGCAGTTGTGGCGTTGCTTGTGTTATAGGCGACGGTAGCAATCTATCAGCAAGTGGACGGTCAGTCTGTCTGAAAAAAGAAAATACTAAATTGTTGATTTTTTTTATTTATTTATTTAAGAATATCTACTTGTTCTATCTTCACACGGACGCCATTTTTCTTTTATATTTATTAAATGCCCAATATAGTTAAGACTAGCTGAGCCCGCAACTTCATACGCGTGGTATTCAGTATTGCTCGTAACTTTTTTGTTTGTAAACCGATTGGAATGTAACAAACACTAAATGTTACGGAAAGTTTGCTACAATATATGTATAAATATAGAAGATAGATTGGTATTTAGAGGCAGTAACAGCCCTGGCCGCACTTACTAATATTATTATTAGGTCCTTACCTATATAACTGTCGATTTTAGTGAGTATCGATAACCTTAATCCTACTGTAGTCGGCAGCGCACTTGCAGCAGCTTTGGCTATGGTAACCACCTACCATAAAGTGGACAGTCAGCCTATCTGCCGATCTTAACATTAAAAAAAATCTATTTAAACCTCAGTATTAATTAAATTAAATAAAACTGGAATATTTCATAATTCAACATAAGATTCCTTAATTGCCTATATTAAAGATGGGTTTGCTCTTGACCAGCATCTATCCGTGTAGGAAGGATGAGGCCGACGATGGAGCGAGCTCACCCAGAAGATGCCTATTCACTCGAACCTTGAAAAGATTTGGGTTATATGAGCTCGGAAATAATTGCCTATAGGATATAATATATCTAAATAAAATGGGATATTTCAAAAGCGGTAGTAGGCACTTTGATTTTCTTTTCAAGTATCCTCAAGTCATTAACAATTTAGTTTTTAGTAGACTTTGAAAATATAAAAATGATTTTTTATAACATTTACGTATATACTAGGTATGTCATTGTATTAAATTTACCCATTATCGTATCACATTTTTTTATTTTTTAATAAAAACGTGATTTCAAAAATTTTGAAATTCTCGCCTTCGATCCGATAATGTGGAAAAAATGGGCGTTTAAGAATCGTAAGATTTAAAATGATTGCCATAAATTTCAAGTCTTAAGTCTTTTCACATACATATTTTATTAAGTAATTCCTAGTTATAAGAAATGGTAAATGTGAGTAACAACGAGTTATAAATTCCCCCGAGACGAAAAAGTGCTGTGATCATGAAATAAATGATTGTGAAAGTTGAGCTCGTTTAATACTACCAATTTGGAGAAGCGCTGAATTTTTTCCAGAATTCTTCGTGACTTGCGTTCTACGAGTTTTTGTTCCCATTTTAGACGTAATTTATATTAAACTCACGTATTATGACTTACGTATTAAATTAAGTACTTTATACTATCTGTACATAATATAATAAAATTGTAAACGAGCCTTGTACATTAAATATTTAAAAAAAAAAAAACAATTTATACACCTTATACTTATGTTATAGAGGCCAAAAAAATACTTTTTAGAATTGTTGTCTGTTTGTCTGTGCGTTTGTGCACGCTAATCTCAGAAACTGCTTAACCGATTTGAATGCAGTTTTCACTGATGTATTGCAGCAAGCTTGCTGTAACATTTTGTGTTTGTTTCATTCCGATCGGTTTTCAAACAAAAAAGTTATGTAAACTTAAAGAATCACGTCCAATATTTTTTCGATAAAAATGCAATAAAACAACTCTTCGGTTGAATTAGCTGAAACTTCAGTTAACTATATGTTATCGTCTGTAAGATTGATAATTACCTTACATATCCACAACACCAACTATACAACCATTTCCCAGTAGAATTCGAACCTTTTCCGTCAACCTGAAAAGAGACGACACCTTAGCTTTTTGTCGTAAAAATATTGAAAGGGTACCTAGATCTCTTTAACAATGGATACCTTCAAGAAGCACATATTTCACCAGTATGACGTGAAGTTCTGAAAATACAGTGTTTATTTTCTCGACTTTTTCACTGGCCACATTACTCCCTGAAAATAAAAACAAAACTTTCATCTTTTATATGTAATAATAACTAGTTGTTGTTAGAATTAATTAACATGAAGAATTATTAATTAATTAAAATGACTAGTTGAGTTCATGAACAAATTTATGTAAAAAAAACTTTTTCGATGAATTCATTAATATTTCAAAATACACTCACTTTTGATTGCAACAGATGGCGGCGCTGACTTTCATTTAATATTAAAAATGAAATCCTATTTTAAAACTTTAGTGAATTTTTGTGTTTCTCAAAACATATACGTTAAATAATGAATTTTGTGTGTCTACGCTTAGTATAATCATTTAGCTCCGAAAAGTGAAATCTCATTTAGAACTACTTGATGATGTGGTGCTCTGATCATATGGTGATCAGAGCACCACATCATCTGGTGCTATGAATCATATGAAAAATATAAAAGATGAAAAATAATCCGTCCTGTTCTTGACTACAGAACGCAACGTGCCCCCTTCTTTTTTTTCTCGAGTAGAAATCCATTTACAGGTTTCCTACCGCTGGGTGCGGCAGGGGTATGTGGGGGTCACCAGTGCTCCGCGCTATGCTAAGCCAAAGCGGCACTGGCACTACCCACTAAAACTCCCCGATGGATCCCGGTTCATCCGAGAGCAACAACTCCGATCCACCCCAGGGCAGCTTAGCCATTGCTGGCTAAACTAACTCCAATGGAGGATTGCCCGGAGGCACCAGGGCAATCCCCAGACGGGTGGGACCTTGTGCAGGCACACACAGCTAGCCAGCCATGTACGCAGGTCCCCTAGGACATTAAAAAGCGGGCTTGATAAGCCCGCTTTCTCCTGCCCAACCGCCTGCGTCTGAGGGAAGCGAGACCGGTCTCCTCCTCTCGCTCCCTCTCAGCTGCCTCCTTCTGTGACGTGATATCTCCGCAGAAGGAGCAACCGCTTTCCAGGTGGTCACACTCTCTATCATGACTCTTACCATGATTGACAGTATGACCTCTCCACCTCCCAGCGCCGCCCTCAACTCCCGGCGCTGGGAACTCCAGGCCGAGCACGCTTGGAGTGTGTGCTCGGCCGTGTCGTCAAGGTCACCGCAGTGGTGGCATCGGGGCGAAACGCAACGTGCCCTACAACCCATACTAGTCCATATTATAATATAACAAAATGTGAAAATAACTCTGTCTGCCTGTCTGTTACCTTTTTAAGCCTTAACTACTCAACTCTAATCTATAATTTTACATACGCATTGTCAGGGATACAGAGCCTGGCAAAACTAGAACATCAATAAATATTGAACAAAAATTATTGTTCTTATAACACGTTGTAGGTGTTTTTTTTTTTTCAATGCGGACGAAGTCGGCAGGCTGACGGTCCACTAACTAATAGTTGGCTGTAAAAAGTAACACCAGATTCTGAAAGTGCAATATCGATGTAATTTGTAGGATAAAGGATAAAGGATAAGGTATTATCCTTTATATCTCATTGCTTCCGTCAGTGGGACTGACCAATTTATTGTTGGAATATATCAAAATAAATCTGTCTCACTTTAACAAATAGATTGAGAGTCTTTCTCCTTCACACATATAAACATTTTAGCTCTTTGTTTCATACAAAGTTGTGTTTCAGCGTCAGTTCTGTTCTAACTGCGCCCCTTAGTAATGAATACGGACACACCTTTCTGCTAAACTAAATCGTGACTAATTAAATAATGTCATTTACTACTAATTAAATCTTTCATTTGATGCCCATTATCCAATATTTATGATTGCAAAACCCAGTGTGCCCTGCCACTACTAACCACATTTCAACTTTTGTGATTAAATTATAGATTAGAAACGATAATATTGAAGCTAAGCTCTAATATTGAAAGTGATTAACGCTAATACTAATTTAATCTTTCGTACAGAAGAAACTTCATGTAAATTCAAAAACAGAATCTAAATAGATAGTTTAACCAATTCAAATTCAAGTTATAAAAGTAAAAGTTTGAAGATTTTATAATGAATTATGAGTAAAGATGAGTCGCATATAAACAGCTTTAATGGGTCCTCCATGGCCATTACAGCTGTCAATCGGGGATTACCCTCCTTCCGATGAGGATCAAAGCGAAGGGCTATTTGCATTTTGAGTAGATTAAACTGCCCGATCGACCTAATTGGGTTTTTCGCCGCAAAGGGACTAAGGGGGCGACTATTTGCGCTCTTCTGTGTCGTCAATTCGACATTTGCAATTTAACGTCTTTTACATGAGACATCTATTCAACTTCAAATGGTGTGCTTTTTTGGTGATAAAAAAAATCATTCATTCAAGATTCGAACCTATGATTGCCGTGTCGGAAGCCCAGCTTTTGACCAAATAGTCTGTCAGTAAGTAGAATTAGCCCTTCTTTTTTGACGTGGAGTAATCCGCTTACAGATCTCCTGCCGCTGGCTAGACGAAAGGAGTATGTGGGGGCGTCCAGCGCCTGATCATAGCGGCACTGGGAATACCCACTAGAACTCCCCGGTGTCTTTGAGCGGGGTGGACCGGGCTCTGCCGAGGCAACAACTCCGATCCACCCCAGGAAGTAGAATTAGCCCTGCCGACCACAGCAGGATTAAGGATGAGGGATTATGAAGGTTAAGACAATGGGCTCTGGCATCGCTTACTCATTCACTGAAACGCAGCAGCACACACGCTGTTATTTCACAATAGTCTTCTGCCGCTACAAATTTTATAGCGAATATAAGAATATTGTGTTAATTATATTACAAAAATTTCTGGCAATATTTGGTTGATTGTTACTCAGTCATGCATAAAACCCTTGAACATCTTTGGATGAAACTTGACACACAGATAAACCATATCCTTGGTTTCCTTAAAAAATTTTTGATTAAAAAAAAACATTCGCGCCGGCAGAAAGTCTCGAATGTTCCACCCTATCGATGGTAGCCACGCCCCTTCCCCACTAGTGTCAAAGGAAATTGGTCCTTATGTTTAAAACATAGAGTTTACATTTCAACACAAATAGCATTCCCGAACTTACAATGGTTTGTTTACGATCCTGTTTACATTTTCTGGAAAATACGAAATACATCAAGGCGTTTGACGCCAAGTATAAATAAGAGAGCAGGCGGGCGAGATGAGGAGTGGTGCGACAACCAGCGATATGAAAGCTACTCTTCGGAGCTTTTGCGAAGTTATCTGCCACAGTGAACTGGCGACATATTAAGGTTTCATCTTCGGGAACACACTTGGTTTGTGAAAATAAATCGTTCGTTTCGCCCTTACACTGCATTTTGACTCACCCCGCACTTAACAATACTAATACAATAACGTTGAAGAGTTTGTTTGAACGCGTTAATTTATGGAACTAACACTAGGATTTAAAAAAACATTTCTGCTTTTAATAACCCATTCCATGAGTAAGACTATTTAGTATCAGAATCCGAGCGAAAAGAATAAATATAGTCAGAAAGAACGCTATGTATAAACGAAGTATATCGTTTTGGGGCCACGATACAGGTGGTGGCTTGGTAACCAAGTTATCTGCCCGAAAACCGAGCATCACCGAGAGAGAGAGAGAAAGAAGATTTGATAATTTTATTTCTCTTAAATAAAACAGCGCTTCAAAACGTAGGACACAGCTAGTATGTAACAAAAAAAATGTATAAATAGTATAAATATAATTACAAATGAAAATAAAATAACGCGGGGTCTAGTACGTTATTTTCCTCTTAACGAAAGCGATTTAAACGAAATATTTTAGAATTTTCGAATTGTGCGATCGACTTCTTCGCCCCTTACAAATGCCACAGGTATGACTCGAATGTCTGCAGGCTTTTTATTCGTGATTAAAGTGCTGTTTTATATGCTTTTATATTTACTTTTTACGTTTTTTCGTAATACTTATCTTTGATTAACCTCGCTAGAGTGGGGAAGTCCAATATACTAATAGCAATATTGCTTTTTAAGAAATATGCTATTTGGCATCTAAATAATTATTTTTAAACCGAAAAGAGGTGTTTTAATTATTTTATCTTCTAATGCTACTGCTCCACCTGCGTCTTAACGCGTAAATTAGCACGTTAAATAAGGCAGTACGTAGATGTGGCCAACATTTTATCATTTTAAGGTGTTACAAACGGTTTTTTTGACACATCAAAGGGTTTTAACGCGTGGTTTAGGCTGGGCGCATACATACGTTTTCCGAATTCGTTTTTCGTATTCGGAATTCCGTGTGCTTAGCGCAGATGTTCGGAATTTTCATTCGGAATATTATACTACCAGTACGTTCAGTGGTGGCTTTGTGAACGCACGACGATGGAGAACAACGATTACATTGCGACTGCATTATCTAACGAGAGCTTTATCTATGTTGTCGTGTATATTCCATAAGCAGGGATGTTTTTAACAGCTAAAGTTAAGCTTCTGCTTCACACATTGTATTGATGCACTCGTGATGAGACGTGAAAAACACACAACACAAAACAAACAACTCGCGGTTCCGAACTGAAATTTCCGAACGTGTGCGCCGAAAGAAACAAAATGTATGCAAGCGCTGCGTTCCGCATGACGTCATTAGGTTTTTTCCATAAGGGGATTCCAAACGCACGGGCCCACATGCGAAACGTACGTACGGAATATATTCCGTACGGAAAAAAAACGAATGTGTGCGGCAGTCAATGTATTTTCTATCGATTTGATGCATTCGGGTTTCCGAACGCGGAAAACGAATTCGGAAATCGAATTCGGAAAATGTACCGCGCCGTCTCATTCCACACAGAGCAAGGACGTCATGCACTTAGTTTATAGGCGGGAACTACATTATTAGGAGTACGACATTGCAGTTTGGAAGCACCATCTCCTTTTTTTGTTATTTCTTTTTTAATAAATTACATAAATGCATATAATTTTTTATCACACTCATTGCTGCAACTAGTGCAGCTGCTTCAACCTCCATTTGTGGTAACGCGTTAATTAACTAGGAATTAACTCTTAACGGTGTTGTAATTTATTGTAGCCAACGCGCATTTTTAATGCCTTAATTAACGCGTAGTTGGACATTAACATAAACGTTAACGTTAATGCACGTGGAGCAGTGGCATTATGATGGTTTTATCGGCAACGCTCAATGTTCGAGCCTGCAAACTGAAGCGAGTTCGCCGAACGTTGCTCTACGCAACTACATTCGTTGCCTGACTGTATGACGTAAGTATGGTTAGACTGTGGTATTATCATGGTTTTCTTAACACTTGAAGCTATTGCACAAAAGAGGGAGCGAGTGCTCATACTAAACAATTCTCTTAAAATAAATCAACCATTTGTTTCTCCGGAATTATTTTGTGCAACATACGTTAAAACAGTAACACTTTAATTTACTTAATGTTGCGCTAACACGGGATGGACACATTTTAAATGATCTTCAGCGAGACACTATTCCAGATTAATTTGTAAAATTGTAGTTACAAATTGTAAATGTCGCTATTATCGTAGAATGTGGCAATCATAGTTTTATTTTTAAATAAAAAGAGGGACTGACAACCTGACGTACCCCTTGTTGAATAATTTATGAATATGCGGGCGGTAGGATTAGCGGGGCGGATTAACTATTGTGCACAACACGTACCTTGCGGACTTGGTCTTTGGGGGCCTGGCCAGGATCACTCCAATCTCCGACAGTAATCACCAACTGCTTCACTTTTCGAACACAAGATAAATGCACATGCACAAAATGTTATTGTTTTTATTTCTAATTATAATGGTTAGCGGTGCGGGAAGCGGTTCACTCATTCACCAACGCACAATGGCCCCCACCCTGTCGCGATGTATCGGACGCAGGTGCATCGGAGCCATCTTCCTTCTCCCTTTGCCTCGCTGGACGGTCGTGCACGGGACAAGGAAAGGGATAGGAAAAAGGAAGTTGAAGCGGCGCGTTCACCCCTTGATGATAAGTTACGGTCACAGAGTAATGCTACGACAACCACTTACCATCAAGTTGTTTATCAGTCTGTTTTTTATCATCTCTGCTTCACACAAACGTTATCAACTAATTAAAATGTAGAGAATCAAAGTAATTATTTTCTTAAAATCCACTAGATCTCTAAACCTGTCGATTGAGTCTGGAATGGTGTGGATCATCCGGTACCATTTTAATTAAGTGTATTTATCTAATAGAAAAATACTTAACTTTGTATTTATATACATTACATACCGTAATATATAAAAACTTAATGTATTTATTATTATATACTAATATATATATTTATTTATATACATATACAGATTATAAAAGGAAAACTCCGTCTAACAGGTCCGCCTGCGGCATCGACCCTATTATGCTGGTAGCGTTACCTCTTTGTACCGCTAGGGCGACACGTTGAGAGAAGTATGTGCCAGCCTTGGGATCCCCAGTAGAGTCGACCAGCCGTGCCGACAGTGCCCTTACAAATGCCTTCATGTCTGTCGACCAGGGGCACAGTGTCTCTACCGGGAGCACCGCTCTACCGGGAGTAGTCCTTGAGTAAGGATGAATATTTGCGGCGCTTGAGAATCTGGGCCTGGTCAGCAGCAGCGCCAGCTTGTTCGCTAGTCGCTCTGATGTGGGACTGAGCGAAGGTGTCTACGCATGTTGCGTCCCACACCAGAGATTTTCCTAACCTCCACGGCACTAATGTGGCCCAGTCTGGACGTTTGCCGTCGTCTCTCGCCATTCCCGTGGGTTCAAGGATCGCAGGCATAGAGATGGTGGCAAGCGAGCGACGGATCAAATCATTAATAGAGCAGTGGCGGTATAGGCGGCCAGCGCTTCTCGCACAAGAAAGGCCACTTTTAATTAATTAAGTATATAGATAATGCATTTACATTTACTACATCCGCCGACCAAGTTTCTCGCAATTTTGAGTGGCGAAAATGTAGAAAGTGCCTAAATAGTCGAGAACCGAGGCGATCTCCGAAAAGTTAGCAGCTTATTAAATTTATTGATCATAAAATTTAATTGCGAAACTTGATTGCGTTTTACGTCAAAATTAATTATTACTTCGAGAGCCGAAGTTTTTACGGTCAACTTTGTTTTATTAGACGGTCGGAAAAGATTATGAAGTTATCAAAACCTAAGTAATTATTCTGATGTTTGGAGGTTAAATCACTATTATTAGAAATCCGATTGGATTTTCTTAAATCGCTTTGTATTACAGCTAATAGGAGGCAATCCTTATTAAAATCCATCTTAAAAGTCGAACTCAGTATCTAAATTGACTGAATTTCGAATTAATGGTATTTCGAAGACGAATTTAAACTTAAATTGAACTTCAAAGGACAACAATCTTCTATGTTCGCGAAACTTGTGAAAATCGTACAAATATTGTACGGAACTCAAACATTCGGAGGGTTAATTTCGCATTCATGTCGTATCCTAAAAACTGAACAAGTTGAAAGTAATTTTCAAAGTTTGAATGGTGTTTTAATCTCTTTAAGAAATTGTAAATAAATTATGGGAGAAAATTCGAGAGTGCTAATCGAGTGTTCCGAAATTGTTCGCTATAAATGAACACGTTTTGGAGCCTCATAGCTGATGGCCTTTTATTTTCAGTAGCAGTTGAGGAAGAAAGAAGAATGTTCAAGCCAAATATATATACAAAAATAAAACTCTTTTTTTTACATTAGCCCAGCCTCATGGACAAATGCAAAAAGTACGTGAATTCGTTTTTCCATAAACGCACCTTGTCACTACTCTAATATAGCATGGTGTAATCTCTTTAGTGTGCCTGAACATGGGATTCAAAATAATTTACTCAATGGTGTTTCTAATGAAAAATACTTGCCAATTGGCATAAACGGTACATTGATAAGCGGGACGTAAATAAAATGCAATAATCATAATAGTTACGAACATTACCAACTTATTTTTGTGTTAGCTAAAATCATTTTTTTATATTCTGTGTCTGTATTGAGTTTTGGTCTCATGATTTGTATTCTATGTATGTGCTACGCTACGACTACGACTATTTTTGTATAATGAGTATAATATGTTATAAAATTTCACAACATGACATTATATAATTGCAATTATGATTCCCATCATATCAGAAAACGTAAAACGCATCCACAACATAACCTCAAATCTGCATATTCTACGATTTATAATATCTTAAAGGGTGGCACATTTGGAAATAGAATTTTTTAGAATATTTTATCCGAATCTTCCGTCTCAACATCTGGACGAAAATTGAAAGTATTTAAATGAAATGGATTCGCCAATTAGAACGTGATGGATGAATGAATGAAGATGGAAGCTCGTCGCAACTGAACACATTTATACCAGCGAGCGGACAGTGAGTGATGACAGAACGCATACAACGATTGATCAATTGAAAAGTTGCGACATAAACATCAATGCGTTAATCTATAGTTTAATTGGGAAACTTCAAAACTTTCAAAAGTCTTTGATCAATCAAAAATCAAATCAAAATATTTATTTATCAATTAGGTTTCCCCAAGAAACTCTTATGAACGTCATTACAAATTTAAATTTGTCAATTCAATTACTATTTTTTTATCTACTTTCTAGAATTGTTTGAATTCTATACTGTAGTTAATGTTACAGTTTATTTATCTATAGTATCATAAAATTTTTAGAAAAAAAAAACTCAATTTATTAGAGATAAACATGAAATACATACAAAAACAAAATCTGTTAACTATTTCATATACTGATTTATGGTAATTGCCAGGACAATCTCGAAAACTCAGCATTACATATTTACAAAAATGCGTGAAGAACCAATACAATAAATAACACCTAATGGTCCCTACTCAGAATCAGCGTCTGCCATAACATAGGACTGTCTCAGTGGTGGATTTCAATGAGGTCGTATTGTCTGAAGAACAATGAACACATGAGCCGAACAGTGCTTGATTGTTCGCGTTCTATGATAATACCTATATTAGAAAGAACATTTAATTATAAAAAAAGAAGAATATTAGCACTTAATACATTTGTAAGTTATTTATTTATTTATTTATTGATATTTGGAGAATCAATAGTTAAACAAAGACAAGATAAAAACTAAAACTAAAAAACATATAACCAATTAAAGATTTTCACCCATAGAAACAAACTATATCTAAACAAACAGTAGGTACAGCAAATAAAAGTATTCCGTCTGTAATTAGTTGATGCTAACGGCATATAAATCAAATTATTAAATCTAAGACTTATAGCCGGTTATCGTTAAATCGCATGTATTTTGAGTTTCTGCTAAAACTAATTTAATTATTATATTGTTTCAACCTGCAATTATATTGTTTCAATTATATTGTTCTAAGCTGCAGAGCCTGGCACATAGACGCAAAGTTGCCTGTCTGTGTGTATTCTATAAGATGTACTTCGGAGAGTGTGCTCGAGAGCTGCATGAGATCATACCGCCTTCCCCTTTCTTCTATCGGACATGCAGACGTACGGCTGGTTACCATCCTCACCTTGTCGATATCCCTCTAATTCGGACCAAGCGCTTTAAAACATCTTTTGTGATGCGCACTGCTAAGGATTGGAACTCCCTGCCGGCGTCTGTATTTCCGATCTCATATAACCCAAATCTTTTCAAGGTTCGAGTGAATAGGCATCTTCTGGGTGAGCTCGCTCCATCTTCGGCCTCATCCTTCCTACATGGATAGATGCTGGTCAAGAGCAAACCCATCTATAATAAAAAAAAAAAATGTTTGATACGTAGGCTATTTTGAAATAATTAATGAAGTAAAAATATTACAGGAACCATTATAATCGTTACAGCCTACCTACAGATTCTAAGCAATAATCATGCTTCCATAGACTGCCTACGTACACTTTTCTCCTGTGACTCTTACCATGTCGTTAGACCACCTAATTGAGCTTTAAGACGCCCACTGCCATATTCGACATATTCCGCCAAAGAGCACGACTAGCCGCAACTTGTATCTATCTTGATACCTATTCTAAATTATATTTGTTATCCTGTTGTTATATCCTGTTGTTTTTCGTTGAGTGAGTAAGGGATGCCAGAGCCCATTTCCCTATCCCCTCCTATTCCCTTCTCCTTAATCGTACTGTAGTCGGCAGCGCACTTGCAGCTGGTGACATAGGTGATGGTAGCCATATTAAGATCGGCAGACAGGCTGACGGTCCAATTGATGGTAGGTGGCTACCGTCGCCTATAACACAAGCAACGTCAAAGCTGCTGCAAGTGCTCTGCCGACTACAGTAGATACAGTAGACTACAGTAGGAGATAGGGAAATGGACTCTAGCATCCCTTACTCACTCACCGAAACAAAACAGCACACTTGCTGTTATTTCACGGTGGTCTTCTGTAAGGGGGTGGCTACTACCGCTAGACGGGCTGCCCAAATGACTGCGAAAACGCAGTGTGCCCTGCCACTACTTTCCAATTCCAGACCAGATCCAAATTTGAAAAGTTCATTTTTCAAAGTTGACCCTGCCGGGAATCGAACCCGGGAAACCTAGAACAGAGCGTTAAGGCAGGCATCCTAACCACTCATTCAACGGGCTTTTTATTTTAATATCGGCTGTCTGCCGAAAATAAAAAAAGTCAGCATAATTTACTTAAAAGGAGACGTTCCTTAAAATATTTTAATTTTAATTTTAAAATGTTATCATTTTAATTTGGTATACCGATAAACTATTTTTATAATTTCGATGTTGAGTTGTCAAAAAGAAAAGAGTCAAAATAACTTATAGTTAAGAGACAATTTTAGGTCATAACATTACAAAATGGTTACAATAAATTCAGAGAGCAAAATCCCGCTCTGGAAAACGGGAAACATACATTTTTTAGTATACGTAAAGAAAGGGTTTGCGTTCACTGCGAACAAATACTACAATCAAAGAGAGTTACTTCGTTTTTAATACTAATAGATATTGTAAATATTTCTTTAAGTATAAATTAAATTAAAGCAATAGACTGTGCTTTCAAAATTATTTTATGAAATTTAGAAAACTTAATATATGTTTAAAAGGATTTTGGCACATTAAAACAACATTTTTTTAAGAAATAAAGGTAAACACGTAGTCCCTAGTGACATCAGTAATTCTTTTATAGGCCATTTATACGGTGATACAATAAGTCACCAACTACGCACAACCATTGCATATAACTAAGTTTATAAATAATTTTTATCAAAAGAAAACTGTAAGTCTAATATTGTATAAAAATAAGCAATAGTAGGTTATCTTATTGACACAAATGTGAATTGACATTTAATGTAAATTAAATATATATTTTTTAATAAAAGATTTCTTTGTTGCCGGTTTCTTCCGTACAGAAACAGCTTTCAGAACCGGTGTTAGGTTAACTAAATTTTATTCAATATCAAATAACTAATACAGGGAAGTTCGGAATATAATCTGTAATCCAATAGTTGGTTTGTTTTTGCAGACGGGCAAAACTTTTAAAAACAGATAAAATATATGGAATATATGGAAGCACTGGGAAATTTTTCTTACAAAAATATTGATCCTGATCGCCGTAATCAGGATAGTAAATAATATAGCCTTGTAAAGTTGGCGATGGACTGAGCGATTTTGTACCACGTGGTTCTAAATGTCACATTACGGATTCTTTCGTCTTGCCCGATAAAGTTGAAAATCTTTACTAAAAAAGATCAGTTTTTTTAAGATATCATCAATTTGGTTTCCAATGAGAGTTTCTTATGTGCATTTACACTGATATTTTACATATTTTACACTGTTATAAACTTTAATTTACATTGTAGTGAGTACATTACCTTCTTACATTAATATGTATTGTTACAATATTTATAGAGAGGGTTATAATAAAATATTTGTTTGAGTTGTCTTTTATTCAGGAGCCAAATTGTTGCGCTAATATTAATTATCCGTGAACAACAATAATTACTCTCTTCTAATCAAGAGCTGTATAATGGTTCTTGTAAAACTGAACAGTTCTTGTAGAAGAGAAATAAGCAGAAAAGAAAAAAAATGTGCCGTCACGGGACGCCTGGTAGATGTGAAACATCGAGTGAAATAAAATGATTACTGTTTATTTATTTATTTAACGTTTATTTTTATTGAATACAAAAATTTAAATGTTTATTTCAAGTTGTCACAACAACAACAACAATCACCACGGCACGCGTAACATAGACTATGCATAATAAACATAGACTACGCATAGTATATACCATCGTATAGCGTGGTGACGCGTCGCCACGCTATCAATCAGTTCAGTTTCACCCGCGCCTATAGATGTTTCACATCAAAAAATCTTAAGTAGTTAGTTATATTCGCCATTTTTAAATATCTCGTGCTATGACGCATTAAGGAATGCTACACTAAACAACACCTTTTATACAATGTACTATTGTGCAAGATCCTGCGTATGTAGTAAGTTGACTTACTCGGGTTGCGTCAGTTATTGTTCGACGATAATACGTTCATATTTCTTATAAAATACGAATTATATTATCTCTCATAACTTTTATTTGCTTCTACATTCAACGCGAGTGAGGTCCATATTGTCAGAAGATGCAAGCCGGTGTTAACAAGCAGCTGTAAGTCAAAGTTTGCAACCGCATAAAATAAGGTGAGAAGTGAACGAACCGGGCCGTTTGGGCGAAAGCGCTGACGGTCCTGGCCAATAACTTCCACAAAATTACTTGGCGATCTTCCAACTTTTTGACTCGCAGTACACACTAACATAAGTACTTAAGGCTAAAATGTATTGCGCTTAAAATGCAATCAAATCCTTACTATCCATACCAATATTATAAATGTGAACCTTTTCACGCCTTAACTACTGAACTGATCATCATAAATCCGAGATGCGGGAAAGGACATAGAGTACCTTTTATGGAGATAAAAAAATAAAAAAATAAAAATCCAACGCCTGGCAAAACTATTACAGCAATAAACATTTAATAAATTATTGCTTTGTCAAGCGTTGTATTTATTTACAAGCTGAGCCCGCAACTTTGTACACCTGGTAATCGGTATAGCGTATAGCGCGTAACTTTTTTTTAAATCTATTGGAATGAAACAAACACTAAATGTTACAGGAAGCTTGTTACATCAGTGAAAACCGCATCCGGTTTTTTTTTTTTGTTTTTTTTTATTTGAAAGTTTACGTGAGCGTGATGGTTCTTTGCTATAGTTTATGAACATTAGTTTAGGCGTATAAGGTCATAAGCCCATTTCCTAGTTGACGAAGGATTTCACTAACTTCCACTTCACAACTTCAATTGATGTGAAATTTAGTACAATATGTTACTTCGGTGATTTTTCCATGACATGGTAACGAGTAGTCTGCGGACATTCAACTCCTCAGCAACTTACAGCTGGTGTTTAATAATACTATGTGTCTTTGTTAATTGCACACCTGTTTATAAAAGACTTGTAAAATTCGGCGGCAAGTGTGGTAAAGGAAAAGGTGGAACAATTCGGTCATGATATTTGGCTGCCGCCAACGAAGACCAAATTAAACGGACACAAAAGACAAACCAAACAAGTGAAATCAGGTGAATTGCCATAGGGGGATAATTGTGGACAGATTTATATTATAATATATTATTGTTATTTACCAAACCATCGACGTAATATCCAACTAGACTTCTAGTACAGGGCGAACGCATTCAGACAACACATTAGAGAAATAGATATTATATAATTCCACGCCCGGTAATGTTCGGGCAGTAACGACCAATAGAATTTCTTCGTGACTTGATCGGACCAATTGGCGTTCAGTACCTCGCGCCCGCGCACCTCAGTTAGTTGCCAGAACAATTTGCATTGTGAATAAATAGGTATTAGCCGTCTACTTGGATATTACGTCGATGTATCAAACATAACACAGCAGGTATAGTGTGTTTGGGCTCAAAAGAAAGTCGGAGGTTTATAATTTTAATTATACCTTGTATTAAGTGTTCTTCACTATATTGTTCATATATTTTTGTCGGGCGTTGAATTTTTATCTTTATTTTTGGAAGATCCCTCGGAAAACGTATTTATTCTGGATGAAAGGTAACCCTATTCATGATAATCGTTTGACTAGTTAAAACGTAAAAGCGAAACAAAATAAACAAACTCACTTTCGCATTTGTAATATTAGTTAACATTTTGTATATTCAGACTAGTGGATGACTTCACAGTTTTGTGTTAAATTAAGACTTGAGTAAAGCTTGTGCGTAACTTGTAAAACTTATTGTGTTAAAACGTGGTTACGATAAAGCACATTTAAAAGGCAGTTAGTGTGTTACATTTTGGCGTAACTCCAAACAAAACCTGGACATTAGTTAGTGGAAACATGTGAACTGTTACAATTTAAATGATACTGTGGCACATACGGCCAAAGTTTAGGAAATAAACGAGGATGTACAACTTTTATGTTACGTGTTTGAAAAACCAGAAGCGAGTACAAGCATTTCGAAAAAATTATGCTCATAATGCTTTCGTGTAATCTGCTTTTATTACCCTGTTTAACTTTATATGTCCGGATTTTTTATTTTGGTTTTAAAAAGAATACGTAGAATGAGAATAAGTGGTAATTCTGATATTTTATTCAAATTCTATTTAATGAAACATTACACGCTTGTATTCTTTTGATTTTAGGTCATAAATATTCTTTTCTTAAACATGCTCGGAAATGTAGGCATTCTTGTACTAAAAACAAGCCACGAAGTTTGTAATTGTTGGCCAAGTCTAGGCCAAGAATGTTGTATGAAAATTCATTCCTGGCCGCTGCTCAGCCCGATGAAACCCGAAGATTCACGGGTCTTCACGAACGCGCCCGTCGTCGCTGTCACAGGCGTAGTAGGCGGGGGCGTGTTTCATTATTTCCTCACATTTATTGAAAAAAGCACTATACCAGCCTCGACCGGAATGAGGATTGCCGGACTCAGACCACTTCGTCCGGCAATCCTTCACTTCCTAGTCTCTGCAGTAATGTACGTAAAAAAGATGTATTCTGGTGTTAAAAACTTTCTTTACATTAAGCAAATGTTTTTGTGTTATTTTTGAGATAATAGTTTTTGCGGTAGGGCAGCTATAATTTATAAGGTCTCGCAGACGAAGTCGGAGGCAAAAGCTTGATATATTGTAAACGCGAAATTTTATTAGGTTTGTTACTATTTCACCCAAAACTGCTAAACGGATTCTGATGGAACTTTTGCAATAATTCATTTTATACATGAGAATAACAAAAAGGCTTATAATTTATAGATAAACATACGCGGAGTCGCGCGAAAAAGCTAGTATTATTATAAATTAAAATTAGGCAGAGTAGTAAAATCTCATTCTCTAATCAAATGTTATACATGTTTTAATAAGTACCTAGATATAAAGGTGGGTCTAGACTAGACTATATAATATAATATCTGCAGGATATATGAAAGGGGATCATCATAATTATTTTTCAAATTATACTTAATTATAATATTCTTAAAATACATATTTGCACACCCCAAAGGGTAGAATGTAGCGAGCCTTATTCATTGTAAAACCATTGTAATTACCTATATTAAGCAAATAAATCATTATTATATATATTACTAAGTTGGGTCTAATATCGATGCTGTAACCGTGCGATTTGCTTAATAATCAATATTTTAAACAGCTAATTCTTAAGATAAATTTTAAGATCTACTATCTGAAGGCTCATCAAAAGAAGTTTTGAATTATACTTTATTTAATATTTAAATAGATATTTCCGAGATTTGCAAGTAGCGACTCCCCCTCGGCAGTCTCGTCAATTCAGTGCGGGACGAGTTTTGCGGCTGGAGTCGCCTTAATTGGAATATACTTACAGCTGTGTTGCTATTCGTATTTAATCATATCTCAAAGCGTTTAATATTCATTGAAATTTATAAGTGTTGCCATTAAATTTATTATTCTCATTAGAAAAATTATTGATAAAATATAAAAGGCGATATACTAGATGTATGTATGTGTATAGCTAATTCACAAAAGGAGTAGAATAATGTTCGTGTCTCGTGTCGTTACTTTGTTTTGTGCGTGGGGCGATCAGAATGGTGGGAGTGCGTAACGTACACATATTTTTGTCTGTTTGTACACGACAACAAAAGGCCCTTAATGAACGAGCCCTTTATCTCTGTTACTATCCATTTTTACAGGTACAATACCCGCGGCTTCATTATCGTAAAGAACCCTTTCAGTTTTTGATACATTCATAATATTTTGTAAGTTCTCCCAGCGTACATTATGTTTAAAAATAGAGTAGGTTTTTTTTTATTGAACTTTCAAACGAGTTACCTTGAGCTTTAAGTGACAAGCAACTTAGACATCATATTATCAAATAGCTGAGCCCGCAACTTCGTACGCGTTGGTTTCGCCATAGCGCGTAACTTTTTTGTTTGTAAACCGATTGGAATGAAACAAACACTGAATGTTACGGGAGGCTTTCTGCAATACATCAGTGAAAACCGCATTCAAATCGGTTAATCCGTTTCTGAGATTAGCGTGCACAAACGCACAGAAAAACGGACAAAAATTTTAAAACCTATTTTTTTTGACTTCGATTACATAAGTACAACCTGTACAAATTGTTATTTTGAAAAAATCTTTACGATTTTTTTTTATGTTATGTCGACAGACAGACTCACGGTCCACTTGATGGTAGGTGGCTACCGTCGCCTATAACACAAGCAACGCTACAGGTGCTGCAAGTGCGCTGCCGACTACAGTAGGATTAAGGATAAGGGATTAGGAGGGGATAAGGAGATGGGCTTATTATATGTATAGATGTAGATAAAGTGAGCGCCAGTAAAACATTCAGGAAGTAAAACGTGATACCTATGCAGTAATGAACGCCAAATAATTTAATAATAATATGTATACGTACATCATACAATTGGTGTGTGTGTGCGGTTGTCAGTGTGGTATGTACTTATCTGTGACATGGTTAAAGAGAAATCTGAAGCTTACTTATAAATTCAAGGCCAAAGAAACCCCGGGACAGCAAACTTGTTATCACTGTTAGCTGGATTTTGTAATTAAATTATTGCCGATAAAAAATAAAATTCATGATATTTTTCTCTTCTCTTCAAACAAATTGAGTAAAATTACATTTCCACGTCGAAAACTCAATAACGAACATTTTTCCGCGGTGTCGCGCGGTTGAGTGAGAATCGCGATCAGAAACTGTTTGCAGGTGACATCCACGGAAGCTATGGCATTTTTTTTTTACTATTTCCCTATTGGTTCGCTAAACTCTGACGCGAGTACAGGATTGGTAGGATTTTTTAAATTTTCTTTTTCAACTTGCATTGTTTTGTAGCCTTAAAGCGGATTGAAAACGGAACTAAATGAATTTTTAGTTCGATTCCTGTTCGAGTTTTACAATTTTTTTCAATTGTCCTGGTTTTGAAATTAAGTAATTAAAAAATAAATTTAATTAATTAATTAATTTGCTTTTGTAGAAACCGCACAAGTAAGACATTTATAACTAAATATTGACGCAGACCTAAGCGGTGTAATCCTAATAATTTGTAGAAGAAAACAAATAAAAAAGTCCATAGTGGCCCCCTTCGAATTTGTTTAATCAGTTAATTAATATTTCAAACCTATTTAATTTGAATTTTATTAATGACCTCTCTTTTGTTACACATTATATTTTATAAAATTCTATTTCGATTCGATTTAGGAATATATGCATGGGAATGAATAATTATGTGTGGGAATAATATTGATTTAACGTCTAGGAGCATTCTGTACCTCTCTAAAGTAATAAACTGTTACCACAGTTTATGAAATACACTTAACTGTTCATTTATTTGTTGGAAATATTAAGTAGAACTTCAAAGCAGCTTTATTAACCCTTAAGTTAAGTAGGCCTCGAAGTGTCAGCGCTCCTTTTACGAGTTGAAAGATTTCCCAGCGAATTTTACCACATAGAAAATACTATAGCGAGGTTCCTTTTCGTCCGGTGACAGAAAGCGTGCTTTGTTTAATTTCTCTAATTTGGTAGGATTTGGAAAGTAGTGGACTAACATCTTGAAATAACAGCGTGTGTGCTGTTGGGTTTCAGTGAGTGAGTAAGGGCTGCCAAAGCCCATTGCCCTATCCCTTCCCAATCCCTTATCCTTAATCCTACTATGGTCGCCAGCGCACTTGCAGCGCCTGTGGCGTTCCTTGTGTTCACCCGTGGTAGGTCAAGTGGAACGTCAGCCTGTCTTATGACCTCAACATAAAACGCTAGTTCTTCTTCGCTACTATAGAGTACCTTTCTATCCCAATTGTTGTCGGTTGAACGAGCTGAAGTGGCTGTCCACGACCACTTAAGCTTTGCTAGTTATAAGAGATCTCTCACAAGTTTTCACGTTTCGAATTCTGTATCGCATAGAAAAATAAAATGAATTTATTCGAACTAACAACATAGATATTTTCCATCACAGATTATTCACATCATTCAAATAACCCTCGTCATAAACATATGTACATGAATCATGCATTTATTAGTCTCCTAAATAGTATGAAATAAAGCCGCTATCCGCCTCTGACTGTTTCTTCGCTAACTTCTAAATCACCCAACGGATTTCGATGCGGTTTCGACCAATGGAATCTTATCTTAGTGGCTATTTCTGTCTGCTAGAGTACCAGTATCACTTCGTCCATTGCTAAAATATTGCGATCGCCACGTGAACTAAAGCTCTCTACCTATACCTACCACGTTAAGGAACTGTAGTACATTTTTGATAGAGGCATTCTTCACATCTTCACAAGCCATTGTGTGGCTTCCTAGGATGTGACTGCGCTTGTGCATCAGGGGGCTACACTCGCACAGGATATGCATTGGTGTTTCTTGTGCCTCATGGCAGAAGCGACACTCTCCCGTACTAGTGAGCCCCATTACTTTTAGGTGCCTATTGAGGCGGCAGTGCCCCGTTAGCGCCCTAGATAGCATACACAAGTTGCTCCTGCTAAGCGACATAGCCTGATTTGTTACATTTCGACTATAGGCTTTAATAAGCGCTTTGGAATGGATCAACCCTGGCAAGTCAGTCCAGCGTTTGTAAGATTTAATAAAGCACTGGTTCCATATGGTCCAGCGAGCTAGGCTATTTGGTAGTCCGCACATAGGTTCAGGACCTATTAGCCTACCTTTTGCGCCTACACGAGCCAGTTCGTCGGCAAGTTCATTGTCTTCGATCCCCATATGGATCCCATATTCACTGCGGATATACGCACCGCTATTGCCAGGCGTGACCGTGCTTTTCGCAAGTTTAAGGGAAATCGTTGTGACATCAATTGGTCACGATTCAAAGCAGCCAGAAATCGATGCAACCAGATGGTAAGAGCTGCTAAACGCCGTTTAGCAGGGTTGATAGTGTGCCGTAGAGATGAGCGGCCACAGGAGCAGGGGTCATCCGAGGGTTTCAGGTGGAAGCGTCCTCCGACTCCGCGGTAGGTTGTGCCGCGGAGAAGAGGTGAAGGGTTGCTCCAGAGACGAAGCCCCTCGCTGACTGCTCGCTGCGACAGGTGAACATGGGCGTCTTGTGCCGCTCCGCTCGGAGGCGGTGGACATGGGGCCGTCCGCCGTCCATACAACACCGAGCAACGAGGGAAAACGTGCTGTGTGTTTCCGGCACGTCTCTCCACGGCGCGGAGGTCAAACTCCGCGCCTAATCGAGGTGGAGCCCGCAAGTGTGCGGGCCTCGTCTGGTGGGGGAAGGCAGACGCGTGGTTCTTCGATCCCCTTACCCCCGCCATGGACGGCGCGAGGAAACACCGTGGGTTTTTAGTAGGGTAGAAGTCCCACATACCCCACCGATATCCCCATTGTCGGTGGGGATCTGGTCGCAAATTTTCCCCACGCAAAAAAAAAAAAAAAAAAAGGGTTGATAGTGTCATTTTCTTTATTTTTTCATTTTTGTTCTATATATTTGTATGTATATAAGTATGTATTATGTTTATGTATTTTTAGAATTTATATTATCATTACTCTTCTGCATTATTCATTGCATTATTCAATTGCACCTCCGTCATTCGTTCTGATCTACCCAATGGGTGACTGGTAGATAATGCATTAAGTTCGCCTTTTGTACGATTGTGCAATAAATTTTAAATAAATAAATAAATAAATATGGCCAGCGATAAACAAATTAGATTTCATATAAAACTAAAACCATGCGAAACCGGAGCAGGTCGTTAGTATGTATAGGCTGGCAACTCTTTTTTTTTTTTTTAATATTTTACGCAAGTTCAGACGAACATCCAAGAGTTAGTAGGTAGATAGTTGTTTGAAAGCTGTCAAACTACAGTTACACGGAGTACAAAGAGCGCTAGGTTTTTATTAAAAAGTCGCGAAGTGTGAAGGCTTTAGTGAAGCGCTGAGTTCTGCGTAATTTGAGTGAGCTTGCTTTCAAAGGACTCAGTTTGAGGTCAGAATACTCCTTCCATTGCACACTCTCTTGCAATTTTAAATTTATTTATTACTTTACGCGATAATATCGTTTTAATGGCTTCGAAGAAAATTCTGCGTTCGAAAAATTGGTTAAATTAAAAATTGGTTAATTATTATTGTAGAGAAAAAAATTGGTTAATTATTAATTATTATTGTATAACAAAAAATAGAACCTATAAATTGCTATTTTTGTCATATCTTTTTTTTTATCATAATTATGTTTAATTTTCAAAAAACTAAGTACTCACCAATAAAAAAGCGAATGTAGTTTTGTTTTTGTTGTAGTTACACTATTTTAGTTTGTCAAATATTTCGTGTTTCGTGTATATTCTTTTACATTATTTTTCGATTAAAAAATATATGATTTTATAATAAATTATGGCATTTTTTTTTTCAAATAAATGCATTGTTTGATGCTGACAGATTATACCTTATTAATGATAAGGTATTTAATTCAAAATTTAAAAAAAAAAAACAGCTAATCTTTATTACGTTTTCTATCCCTTACCTTATTGGTCTTGAATGTACCACGAGCCCGGTACAAATTTCGTCAATCATTTTGTCTCAAGTGCGCCATCAGCTTTCCTGCCATTCTTCATCATGGGAAATTTGTATATACTACGTAGGAGCACAAACAACTGATCGTTTAAAAATAACTCTTACGTTAAAAATATCAAAAATAACAGGTAACATGAAATTTATTCCTTATTCTGTCACATTTTTTATTAAATTATTAAACTCGTTGATCAGTCGACTGTTAAAGTTAAGCACCTAACTTTTCCGTATTTGTTTCCTCGACATTGAATTACATTAATTTATAAATTATATATAACCACTAAATTTGATACCAGTTAATTTTAATTTTCTTTTTTTTTTACTGTGGGTGAATGTAATTGGCTTGCATTGCATAGCCAATCTTTGTCTTTTATTTCAATGTACGCAAAGTATTAATCTATACTAATATTATAAAGCTGAAGAGTTTGTTTGTTTGTTTGAACGCGCTAATCTCAGGAAATACTGGTCCGAATTGAAAAATTCTTTTTGTGTTAGATAGCCCATTTATTGACGAAGGCTACACCATGCCTACCATCACGCTACGACCAATAGGAGCGGAACTTCAATGAAACATGTTGCAGAATCGGGAAAAATTTATCCCTTTTGAGACCTTCCCTTGCGTGCTCTGCGTAAACGGTTAAAGTTACGTAAAAATAATGTATGACGGAATTGTTTCCCTTTAAAAGTTCTAAAAAAAAGTCCACGACAGCATAATTATGTCTATCTTTTAAGGTTGAATCACTATAACCACTTATGGTAATCAAATTTGTTCTGAAATAATGCATTATTAGAGAATGTGTTTTTATAAACATGATATTAATCCTCATCCAAATAAATACGTTGTTCATTAAAAGTATTTAATTTTGAACAATGTTGCCGTTGACATGATTTGATTTCAATGAATATCTTAGGAGATATCTTAAATTAAAAAGTACGCGGGAGAAAATAAATTCAAGTGGTCTCGCACCAACGCGACGCGAACGACGGGACTTGATGCAGACGCAAGCGTTATGTTACACATTTATATTTTTCATTTTCCAACGCCGACGAAGTCGCGACCACCAGCTAGTATCAATCAATCAATCAATCAATCAATCAATTTATTTGTAACTTATAAAACATACATTTAACAGACACAGAGAAAAAAGAAATAACAGTAACAGCAAGAAAGAAAGTTACAAAAAGGTCCCTACTCAGCATTTTGCTGGCATAGGCCAGCACTGATCTTCCGTAGGAACCCTTAGTTAATACACAAACACGATCACACACCATGCATGTACCCGTTAACAAATGAAACAATAAATATTTATTTAAATCTATTTGTTGCCAAGAAACACAACTGCTTGCACGAATATTGAAAACATTTCTCCAGTTCCCTGCCGCACATAAGTAAATATTAATGCTATTATTAGATGATATTTAATAAGCTCAAAAATAAATAAATAAATAATAAAAACAATAATAATACCTAACAATAACAATAATGAGATCATTTTAATTTTATTGGCTGAGTGCGAGGAGGTTGGTCCTGGAATTTATAAAAAACTACTCTCTATTCTTAAATTCTCCTCTTTTTTCTGACTGTTAATTAAAAAATTTTTTAGATTTGCTCTAAATCCGTGAACAGTGCACTGATTCCGTATTGGCGGTGGAATATTGTTCCAACATTTGGTTGCTGCATATCGGAAACTGCCTCGAAAAGCGGCTGATTGGTGGACTTGCATTGTTAGCTGAGCCGCACATTGGCGAGAACCACGAGACCGACTCCCTACCCATGATAATTTATTAAAAAGATAATGTGGAACTTTATTTTTTATAATACCAAAAAGAAGACATGCTAAATGCAACTTGCGACGATGTTTCATTTTTAATAAACCATGCTTGTTTAGATATATAGTACTGTTATATAAAGCTTTTGGTGTCTTATAAACTAATAAATAATATTAATTAAACTATAAATTCTAAAGTGATTTGGTTTTGGCTGTCAAGGAACCACCCTGGCAACAAAATCTTTCTGCAAAAGCTGAGCGAGACAGTCCAGGTTTTCTAATAAAAAATATTATGTCCCTTTTCTATATAGACAACAAAATAAGTTGTTTTAGTGCTGTTAATTTTCTATTACGTTTTTCATAGCAAAAAGTAGTAATCCGAATTAAATCGTTATGAAAAAGCTCATGTAACGACGCTCTCGACCTGTTTTATAATTAATGGCCGGAATTTGTCCATGATGAATTACATTACATTTGAAAAATGTTTGTCACGCAGAAAAATGGGTTTCCGCGTCTAAAAAGAGTCAGATTAATTGTGCCGTATATTCTGAGGCATGTAAATGCTGCCATAGTCGTATAAATAGTTTTACTACAAGAACTTCATATAAAGAAAATACTTTTGACGGAATTACAAATCGTACATTATATAATTAGATATTCCCGTTAAGGTGGAGACAAACCCTAAATACTAAAAATATCCATTGTTTAATGAAGATGTTACAAGAAATAGACGAGACAATTGCTTTGAAAAAAAAATATATTATACTTAAACATGTGAAGAACCAATTGTATTAATTAGAATTTTCGTTAAAGTAATAGAAACTCCACAAAAAAAGTTAGAACACAAGAAGAATTTGACCTTTATTGAAAATTCTCTCGAAAACGGCTTATTGCACGCATATGAATCCTGTACCTATTAATAAGTTGATATCAGATTAAAAAATTGTATTGATAAAAAATTTTTTTTGTGTAATGTTCTAATGGTAAAATCAAAAAAACACCATTTCTAGGCCTGTTGAATTGGATTAACCGCCAGCGAGTTCTATTGTAAATGTCATTTGCCTCAGTGAATCCCTTAAGACGAACTTTTATAACCGGAGTGACACTGATGAAATGTATAAATAAATAAAATAAAATAAAAATCCCATTTATTCCTTCACCAAAGTAATATGAAAAAATTAAAATTTAAAACAATTTTTGTTAAAGTTAAAAAAAATTTTTAACGATTAATTAGTTTTTTAAGTTGGTAAGGACCCCTCTCGGGTAAAGACCTCCCCCAGTTCCTGCTATTTTTTCCTTTGCTTCGCAAGTATTGGCCAGTCTTTCCTGACTTTCGATATGTCGTCCTTCCATCGCGCTATAGCCCTACCTCGTCTTCTTTTGCCATCCGGGCCAGGCCAGAGCGTTATAATTTTAGCTCACTTTTCAGAGCCATTTCGATTTAAGGGCGTGTAGGATGAGCTATGGGGACGGCATTTCTCTGAGGGATATGAGATGTGATCTGAAATACGAAGCTTTGTCGGAGAACCATGGTCCTCTATATATCCCAAGGAATCTGTCAGGTGAGTGCGAATGGACCATGCCGTGCAGCGGATAGGCGTTTACCTTGAGAGAGCGGCTGATAGTGGATGGATGCGGTGGGCGAAGGACGCTTAATTAAATAGGCATTCATAACAAAAGTAAATCTACGAAGTCATTATAAACTAACTTTTATTTCGTATCGGTTAAGGCCCATATTGAAACCTATCTTTGTTGAGATAATTATTATTTTTATTCGCACTAATGAATCTTTTCATTTTGTACGCTTTTTACATGTATTTTTTATTGATAACAAACCAACGCTTAAGATTACAGTAACTTAATAATTTGGGTACATTAAACTAATGGTGAAGATTGGTTATGCGAGCCAATTACTCAGGTGTGACAACATTCACCCACAATAAACAATACCAAGATTAAAAAATATAAATTAAAAATCAAAAATTAAAACCAACTCATATCAAGTTTTGTGGTTCGTAATTACAAATTAATGTAATATGATGTCGAGATTATACAATGATGGTATAGGTAAGTCATGACTACTGCAATTTATTATTCATCAAAAGTGTCCAAATCTGGTGACTCATTGTTATAATGATTCGACTAACTATGGAACGTTTTGGAAAAAGCGTTCGCGCCGGCCGAAAGTCTCGAACGTCCCACCCTATCGATGGTAACCGGGCCCCTTTCCGATTAGAGTGAAAGGAAATTGGTCCTTATGTTTACAATATAAAGTTTATATTTCAACAGAAATAGCATTCCCGAACTTTCAATGGTTTGTTTACAATTTTATTTACATTTTCTAGTAAATTCGAAACGAAACACATCGAGGCGTTAGGCGCCAAGTATAAATAAGAGGCTGCAGGTCAAGTGAATTAGTGATACAAAAGCGACTCTTCGGAGCTTTTGCGAAGTTATTGACGACTTTTGGCAAGTTTTACAGTTTCATCGGACAAGTTTAGTGATTTTGGAAGTCCTCTTTGTTTGTGAAAATAAATCGTTCATTGCGCCCTTACACGGCATTATAACCCCCGCACGCAACGATACATAGAGAAAGTGTGACGAGTGGATTACTCCGACCCAGGTTGGTTCGGCATAGAATTAAACGTTTTGAATCTGCTCTTTGGGGAAAGGGATATATTTAGTTCTAGAATTAGTCGAGACCAGGCTAACAGACTGTGGATTGGCGGATCTTCGAATGTATTTAATTTGTTTTACACACGCCAAAACACTTACACTTTTCGTCTGGTATATGTATAAGCCAATTGTAGGCATCCACAACATTCACAAGTTAAGCTTTCCTACACAGACAGGTTACCTGACGATATTTTCTTAAGTTTAAATTGATATTCAGAAATACAGAAAAAGACACGGTTACTACATGTTTTCTTCATCAGCAGCCAAGCCAGGCAATAGGCATGATGACGGTATTAAAGAATCAAAGAATAAATGGTTTTGGAGAAAAATATATGTTGAAAGGAATCTAAAAAATTACTAATTTTTTGTATTAAAATTGAGATTAATAAGATTTTCAATAAAATAGAAGTGTAAATAACTGCAATCGGCCATGTTAACTGAATCACCAATCAGAGCGAATGACGTCACGCCCAGGTAAGTGCCATCGTATTGCTTGACTTTGCTTTGACAGAATGAAAAATCTGATGAGATGTCGGTGACGTCACGGTTCATCAGACGCGACGCCATGACACCTAAGAGCGTTTTCGCGCGTAATTCAAAATAGATTTAAAAAAACATTCAATAATTCGCGTTGAAATTTAGTTTTTTGCTGAAATATTGTTTTTTTCGGATATGGTAGACGTGGATCTACATCATGGAAGGGAATTTCAAAATCTTTCATCATGCCTATTGCTCAAATGTTCATCTCATTGGTTATCATTCATTTTTTTTTACCTTTTGTATAGACTCATATTAGCAAATCGCAACCAGTAATGTTTAAAGCAGGATCGATCGTTAAAATTGTATATTAAATTAGTTTTTTAATTGTCCATTTTGAAATTTTAAATAACATCCATGAACTTCCTATTATATTTCAGTACACCGTTTTGTTATTTTAGACAAATCGCGTGTTAGACGAACTAACACTATTAAACCAAATGTACCTAGCAATCATAGTAAGTGTTATTTTCGAATTAAGATTTCTAATTAATATCCCGTTCAGCTTCCAAATGGTGTTTGTCAAATTGATGACTAATATGGCTTAATTGTTGCTTCCATTTTCTATTGAATGATTAATTACTACAACAAAGAGAATAGCTAACAACAAAGCTATCGGCTGACGTTTAGTATTTATTGAGGCACCATTGTTATAGGACGACTAGAAATTATTAACTGTTTATATTTAGGTTAGGTTAGGGTGCTTGCCTTAACGCTCTGTTCTTGGGTTTCCGGGTTCGATTCCCGGCAGGGCCAACTTTAATAATAAACAATGTTTAAATAAATAAACAGCTACATACCTTTTTTTTTTCAAAACGTAACAACCCAAACTTGGTTTTCATTAGGAAACGATAACATATTGTCTGTACACGAAACCAATCCATTTGTTATTTTATTAATAATTTAAAATAGCGGTGAAACAGAAATGTTTATATATTTATGTGAAGATCGTCAATTGATATTTTGGTGAACTGTCATATATTTTTTTGCTTGGTATTTTTAACTAATCGTTTATTGTACAGTGGAAAATTATTTATACCTGCATGAATTATCCTGTAAAAAATACTTTATCCTATATGTTGACAGCACCGATTGCCATTTTTTTTATGTCAGGTCGGCAGACAGGCTGACGGTCCACTTGATGGTAGGTGGCTACCGTCGCCTATAACACAAGCAACGCCAAAGCTACTGCAAGTGCGCTGCCGACAGCAGCAGGATTAAGCTCTGGCATCCCTTACTCACTCACCGAAACACAACAGCACACGTACTGTTATTTCACGGTGGTCTTCTGTAAGGGGGTAGTTATTGCCGCCAGATGGGCTGCCCAAATGATTGCGAAACGCAGTGTGCCCTGCCACTACTTTCCAAATCCAGACCAGAGCCAAATTTGAAAAATTGATTTTTCAAAGTTGACCCTGCCGGGAATCGAACCCGGGAACCCTAGAACAGAGCGTTAAGGCACGCACCCTAACCACTCATCCAACGGGCTCGTCAACCATTGTCTTTGTGAATATGCACCAACAGGTTGGGTTGTCTGTCTGTCTGTCTTAAAAAAATATTGAACTCTGACTTAAGATGAAACTGAAGTTTTGCTATGCAAAACTAAAAAACTAGTGTACTTACACAGATTTACTTGTAACATATGCGTTCACTAACTTAACTTCACCAACTTAACAAACACCACAATTGTGTCTCGCATTTATTTTCTTTTGCATATTTTTTATGACAAAGCTACGCTATTATTTGTGATACAATTTCATTCGTGTCAATGTGAGCAATTTTTAAATATTGTGGGTTGTTTTTTTATTTCCTTTCCTGATCTACCTACGTGTGTTCTAAAAACATGAATTTGTCTTGTGGACGGAGGAAAGATAAGGAAAGATATAAATAAGCCAGGCCTACTATGAATGTCATTCCAAGTTTTCTCTCTCTATCGTACTTATGTAAGAAGTTGCAAGTGGGACAGAGAGGGTAAACTTCGGATGCCGTTCACGGTAGCAATGCTGGCTCGCTGGCCATTTCGGGCAATCTTGACTATCGTCGTCGAGTAGAGTCGCTAATGAAATACTGTTTTTAATAAACGGAGTGTGCAGTGCGATAAAAGCGTAAAATTAGAGTTCATCACTCATCTGCTCATAGTCGAGGGGACTAATAGCACGATTCACTAAAAAAAATAGGAGTGTCAGTAAAATAGTGTGAATATTTGTAATTTTAGAGTAAGTAATAAATGTTTGTAACACTTCTGAAATCTATTATTAATATGCCGGAACGTAATTTGTCAAGTTAAAAGACCAACTAGTTAGATGTTAGTACTTCAAATCAAAACAAATTGATAAAATATCGGTTTGTAAGATATAAGTTTTTAATTTTATTATTAATAATTAATAACTAAACCTTTCAGGGTAGTTACACGCTAACGATACTGTTGAAAATAATTTAACAGTACAATTTGTGTACGAGAATTTTTAGTTGGTGTGAAAATTTTAAATATTTGATTCGACAATTAACAGAAACGTTAATATTTTGTACTGTAAATACTGTAACTACTGTAAATATTTTGTATTTGAACGGACCTTTTCACCCGTAGGTAGTATGAGCGAAATTGTTGTCGGGGTGGTGGCGAGGGTTCGCCCACGAATAAAATTATATGACCCGATTTGTCGACACACGGAGACACGTACTTTTTATTATGTGACTTCAACACCAAATTTATGATCTCGTTTTTCGTTTTTACACAAAGACACACGAAATATGGATACAGAACTTTTAAGAGTCAAACTTAATTTCAAAATAAGGACTGCAGCTTACCTATGTCCAATTTTATACTCAGAGTAAAAAACAAAAGATTTTGTTTCATACCAATCGGTTTGAAACCACCCAACGGATTTTGATACAGTTTTCACTAATAGAAAGAGCAATAAATCTATATATATATACACAAACCTCTCCAAGGTTTATCGCTCCAGAAGAAAATTGCATCCATGTGAAGCCGGAGGCGGGTCGCTAGTAGAAAATAAATCACGAAAAATAATTGGGAATGACCAGCAAGGAGTGCTTTTTGCAAATATTAATATTTTAAGCACTGGCAAAACTGAGCGCTTTAAGTGACATCTGGCATTACTGTTGAAAAGTTTGACTTTTTAACATAACTTCAATTTTATTATAATACTAGCTAAACTCGGCCACGCTTCGTTGCGGCCCATACGGCGGCGGCGTGCGCATGGGGCGCGCGGTACTGGACACTGCTAATACTATTTTTATATAGCCTATAGCCTTCCTCGATAAATGTACCATTCAAAACAAAAAGAATTATTCAATTCGAACCAGTAGTTTCTAAGATTAGCGCGTTCAAACTAACAAACTCTTCAGCTTTATAATATTAGGTTTATTATTTGAACGCGATTTGTGTTGTTTCCAGTGACTTGTAAAAAAAAAGCTTTAGCGAATAAATGAAATTATCTCGTGAAAATTTCCGTGAGATGATTTTTAACGACTTTTGTCGTGGATTATCTAAACAAGATGATTCGTTCAAGTACTTCGACTTTTGACGCTGAAGCTCCATTTTAAGCCACTGTAAAACGCTTTTATAATGAGTTTTATCGCGGTCGGCGTTCTCTCTAGGATATGCGCTGAAATGACAGAGCAAAACCTAGATAATTTAGGTTTTATTCAACATAAAAATGTACAAACAAAACAGATAATCCGAATAGCCGAATAGATTGACAATTCGACATGTTATGACACATCTATGGTCAGAGCAGTGCCATGCCATGGAGGTTAAAATCACGGAGGTTAATATCACACAAATTCAGTTGTTGTGCCAGAAAACATAGATGCTGTGCGTGAACCGATAATGCAAGACCCTCATGTGACATGAGGCAACTCTGGGCATTAGTATGACTAGCATCAATAAAATATTACATGAACATTTGTCCGTAAAAATATTTGTTCTCGTTGGATTCGCATAATTTTACAAAAACTCAATAGTAAGTTTGCGTCGATTGGTGTAAGGAAATGTTTAAAAATTACAAGCGAGGTGCATCAAAAGCTGTTTATATGAGCCTGAAAAAAAAAACAACAACCGACTGTAAGGCTTTTCCAGAACGAGCAAAAACCAACAAAGTTGTTCGCGAAAAAAGCCCATCTAAGCAAACGATTGCCTGTTTCTTCGGAATTACCGGTCATATGGCGACAGTGCCATTGGACGGTCAATTCTGAACGATACACGACCATTTATTTACCAGAAGTCTTCGGAGAAATCCGAATAATTCGAAACGGAAGCGAATCATTCTTCATCATGACACTGCGAGCCCTCACACATCGGATCAAACAAAGGATTGATTACGGATTGATACGGCTAAAACATTTAATTGGTGGGTCACCTGACATTCTTTTTATTAATGACTTCTTCTTTTTATTTCCAAACAGTTCCTCAGCTTTTTGTTCCTCAGCAGAAGAAGCTGTTGAAACGTTCAAAAATCACGTTTTACATGTACCTCAATCGAAGCAGAAAAAGTGCAAATACTACCTGAAGGGGCATGAATAAGGTCCTCGGTATCATTGGTTCTCCGTATCATTGGTCTCCCTATTTGATCACAGATAGTCGGGCTCCGAGAATAAAACTCAACATTAGGTCATGCGTTGTAATCCTAAACTAAACGCTATAATCGGCACAAAATAAGTCCTCGATCGCATTGTCCACCAGCCAATCACACCAAATCAGATAACACTCCACCAAACACGTAGCACAATTCATTTGACGTAAGCCGATTGCCTTCTCGTAAGGTACTGCCCGGCTGACATGCCTCTGCGCTAGCGCTCGGTGTTGTGTCAGACAATTACATTCCGATCCCGCTGTCCAGTTGACAACTGACAGTTGTCATTGCTGTTTCCTCTCGTTAATCAAAAGCGCCGTCATACCTATAGATATATTTATTATCATAAATATTATTATAAGCCCATAAACACCTCTAGTAGTTAAACTGAAGTTACATTGATCTGACTACTGGAAAAAATTTATTCCCGTTCCATTATTTAGAAAATTTATTTAAAATTTGTTGGCGTTGGACAAAAAGTATTTTATTTTTATAAAACAAAAACAAAACTTCTTGGCTCCTAGAACCTTTTGTAAATGATCAAACATACACCCTTCACATCCAAACTCTGTCACTGCCTGATAGAAATTACAATATTTTCATAATAAGTCATAATAAGTATGACCTACGTTTTTGTCCAGACCACACTATCATTAATAACAGTGATATTATTTAAGCATAGTCGCCGCAGCGGGGAGTCTAAAGCCGTGCGTCAGATCCTTTAAATTACTCGCGAGCTGGATTAATTTTCCCTTCATGTCCTCACATTTCAGCCGCCTTTAACTTACATCATATTTACATTTCACTTCTATTATTTACTCATTAATTATCCTTAATGAATGTCCCCGCAATGGCCTACTTAATTAACGAACGGAATTATGATATATGTATGTAAATAATACAGCTGTGCCTACAAAGCGAAGGCTTTAAAACACTGACGAAATTTTGGATTATCTCATTTGTGATGAGTCTTTTTCGCTGAAAGGCGTGAAAAGGTAACAGACAGACAATTACTTTTATTTTACACTAGCTGAACTCGGCCACGCTTCGCTGCGGCCCATAGGTGGACTGCGCGTGGGGCGCGCGGTACTGGACACTGATTATATATAATACTATTGATCGTAGCGTAATGTATATATAGCCTATAGCTATATAACATTAGACTATTCAATACAAAAAGAATTTTTCAATTCGAATCAGTAGTTCCTCAGATTAGCGCGTTCAAACAAACAAACAAACTCTTCAGCTTTATATATTAGTACTAGATTGTGCTCGTTGCCGCGGGCTGCAAGCAGCCCGCGGGGGGATAGCCCCTCGAGTGGTTTTGCTGTGGTGTTGTGGTGTTGGAGTCGCTCTTTAAAATTGTTTAGGTAAGGTATTGGGTGTTGGTCTTTCGAATTGTTTTGGTAAGGATTTGGATATGTTTTGTATTTCGTGACGTTTCGGGGGACCCAGTGGAGGGGAGGGGGGAGTGGTGTGAATGGATTGTCCTCGTCAAGACCTTTCAAATGATACCCAATACGGGGGTCTGCCTGCCACGGTCACCGACGGTCTACCGAGTAGACCGCAAATGTCAAATTGTGATATTTGGTCTATTGCAAAAAATCCGTCTCTCTGAGACCTCTTCAATGAGTACCAACACGGGGGGTCTGCGACGTACCGCTCCCGAAATACTTTCGAAAATGTTTAGAAATGCGAACTTTGTCATTAGATAATTTTTTAATATCTTGTATACTATTAAATAATAATTAAGTTGTGATATAGAAATTACATTATTCTTTTGTATTTTGTATGTAAAGTTTGTTAAAGTAAGCTAACGGTGTACTTGATCGTAGGTAAGTACCATCATTTTTCATAAGCAACGCTACAGGTGTTACAAGTGTTTTGCTGATTTTAATAATTTCATGATAAAGAATTAGAAAGTTGTAAGGAAATAAGCTTACCTTACGTATTCACTGAAATTTTATATATACTTTATTTATATAAGGTCTTTTTTTGCCTTATAAGGCAGGTGGTCACTGCCGCCAGACAAGCGGCTTCTATTTATTTATTTCTTCTTTTTCTCTATATATAATTTCGAAACTCTTGTTTCTAATTTAATAATTGGAATGTCTGCCAATATATTTATCAAACAAGAGAAATTAAAAATATAATAATACTCGTAGTTCCCTTGGTTACTATAATAGTAATAATATAACTAAGCAAATAAAGGTAAATTTAAATAGTGATTTTGATAGAATCAATGATTAACTTGTTTTATGCTTCTGTAGGACAAAATTAATATTTATTTAGTTCTGCTTATAATGAAAAAAAAAAAAAAAAAAAAACGATAAATGTGAGAATGAAATATAATGTATTTTGTTATACATATTTATATAATTTCTATTAAGTTTATAACTTAAATACTAAAATAATTTCAAATCTAATGTGTAAATTTTAATTTATTTTATCATTATATTATTAATGATTTATAATATATATAATAAATATAAAAAAAAAAACATTTCTTCAGACTTTATTTTTGATTGAATTTAATTAAATTATCTTTAAAATAATTGTCGGTAATAGTAGGTATTTGTGGAAGAAATATAAATAAATTTTGTTATTATTAAGTTAAAATTAAACACTAAAAACTTTCCACGCCATCTACTAAGTTTCAGTGAAATGATTCTTTTTTTATATTCTTAAATAATCTTTATCATCAGCAGATAAGTATTCATATTCATTTTTATTGAGCATTATTACAATTGATTCTTTGCTTACATTATATTTATATTTTAATAAGTGAAACTTCTTTTTGCACGCTGAGAATAAAATTTCAAAGTTGATTATTGTTTAACGCTTGAGTGTATTTAACGATCCGCTATTCTTCTAGTAACGTTTCTGTGTAACATCTACCGCTTATTGATCTTACTACATATTTAATTGTCAAAGAAGTCTCACTTTTGGCACGCTTTTCTTTAAATAAATAAAAAATATTATAATATGTAAAATTTACAGAAAAATAAATATTCTATTATATATGTTATCATTTTTTAAATTATCAATATTAAAAATACATTGTTGTATTTTGGATTTTTTTTAAAGTATACAATTAAAATATTCGATAATATGTTTTCTTTCCAATCCAAATTTGTTTTCAGTATTGCACGACAACAGGGTTGACGGAGTTATGTTATCTTCATTATGAGCTGTAAATAATAAAAATAATTTTTGCAACTTCATATATATTTATACTTTATAATTCACATGTCTTTTATTGCATACAGTTTCCATCGTGGTGTTTTTTTTACTGTTAGAGCGAATGATAGATTACAATTTCTAACCCGGACTATGTTGTTCACTCATCATCAGATCTATATGAGTAGAAGAGTGTAAGCTGAACTGAATATCGAACATGCTTCTGTCGCGTTAATAACCGATTGTGCGTTCACTGGGCTATTACTGCTTTTTCAATTCTTGACATTAGTACCGTAAACTTTGAAAAAATTTGCTGTAATATTAGCAAGTAAAATGTATTTTATGCATGTGGCCATACAAAATGCTTAACGAAGAAGGGAAGGATTATTATTTTATATTCTATATGCGATAGGTGCAATGAAAATAATAATATGGAAATGTCGCACTGAAAAAAAAATATTAATAACTTAATATTGTCAGTTTGATTAAAATGTCGTAATTTGGAAGTTTATTGACTCATATTGTTATACCCATAACGTTATTGCGATATTGTCAGATACAATTTATGTACTGAAATTGCGAAAGAATAAGTTTTAATGATTTTATGATGACGTATACCTAAGTTTTATCTATCCGCCTGTTGTAGTGAGTGGTTATACGATGATCTTCATTGATGTTTGTTTCCTTTCTTTTCTTTTTTTCTTTTTCTACAGCACCTGTTAATCAAAAAAGTGTTTTAATTTTGATAAATATTTTGTTATTATTTATTGGGATTGTAAATAGAGAAGAAGAAAGGTTACTTATTTTAAATAGTTGTGTGTAAAGTTGTAATTAAATGTTTAAAGTAAATTTTTATGTGTATCAATGATAATAAATTATAAAAATTGAATTAGATATGTAGGTATGTGAAAAATAGGTACCTAGTGTTGTTGGTGGTTGTGATTCCATGCGATTGTATAAACTTCATTGGTTGTTTTCTGGCTACATTTTGCTGCACTCGCGATTATTGTGCATCTGTTGTTCATCGGCTGTACCTGTATGTACTGCTATTCTGTAATGAGTCTTAGTAAGTATTAAATTTTCGGTTTGTTTCCATGCCACCCAGGAGGTAAAACCGCAGCTCGCTTTATTTTAACGTGGTATCCCAAAAAAATCAACATTTTTCGGCCTAGTCCACAAAATATAATATTTTCATTAAAATGACATTTAATAAAAAAATTATATTTGTAAGCTACATAACTAAATAAAAATTCTAACTATACTAAATAACTAAACTAAAATTAGTAGATAACTAATAAAACTTCTAACTAAACAAAATTTAAATTGAACTGAAGAACTAAACTAAAGGTAAACTAAAAGTTAATATCAACTAAACTAAAAAAGTACTAAATATTTACAAGTACCTAAGGTACCTACGGCGTTTTTACAAAGATTTGTAGTGAATGTTGCTTATGATAGATAGAGGAAAATCAATAACTACAGTTATATATATGAATATGTAATATATTATAAATATAAGGTTTACATAAGATAGATAGATGGATATATAAAAATAGATATATAGATATACAGAAAGATATAAATAAAGCAAATGATTTTAATGAATGAAGTAATAAAGTTGAGATACATAAAAAATATGTGTAAAATAAAATATCTATAGGGTTTTGTAAATGAATGAAAAGATGAAAATACTCTAAGTGGAATGAAAGGAAACTGTATCAGTAATTGGTATTATGAAATGTCACACGATAACGCTATAAACCGCTAAGGACGACTATGCATGAAAGAAATAATTGTAGATTCACTTATATAATATGCATATAGGAACCGTCAATTCGACTATAAAGTATGAAATTCGACAAGACAATTTCAAACACTAAACTACAAAAGACATCAACGTAACTATACCTCTGCACATTGATTGTCCTTGATTTTTGTACACAATCGATCCAGGAGAGTTCCTTGCGGAACTTGTCTCACAAATTCTATTCGAACGTGTAATATTCCTAATTGCACACGAACAGAAATAAACGTTTCAGAAATAAACTATATACAAACAATCATGCTTCGCCCTTTCTACGACATCGGACCAATACAAGCGAAACGTGAAGACGCTCCGGTCACCTAATCTAAAACCCTTATTCAACTCACAAGACATTTCACCGCGAGAAGATTTGCAACCAAAGTTACGAGTGGTCGAAAGAGATTTTCGATGAGAACCAACACATACTGATGATTACCACAGTGTCTGTTTTGTCATTCTTATCCGAGTCCGTAGATATTGTATAGACATGTGCGCACATACGACAACGACGTTGCCGTCGCATCGCAATGCACACCCATATCCATACAATATCTGCGAACATAGACAAAAGTGACGAATCAGATACTGTGGCAATCACCATTTTGCGTTAGTTCTAAGGAAAATGCTGGATAACGGGACGAGGAGAGCATGTCCTTACAGGAAAAATCGACTTAGTCTTCGACTTTGCACACATTTACAGTGATTAAACTTAAGAGCCACAAAAATGAAATTATGTAGTTCTTTCATTGGGCGTCTCACATAAGTTAACATCGCCGAAGAATTGGCACGTCGCCTAAATATCTGGCGGCAGTAACCACCCCCTTACAGAAGACCACCGTGAAATAACAGTACTAATTTTGAAGCGGCTATTTTTGACACTCTATTAATATTAAATGAATACTTATGATAGGAATTGTTCAATTTAGATATCAATATTTAGTGGAATTTTTAAGCAAGTTGTGGGATACATATCAGGCTGGGTGGCAAGGAAAATAATAAAAAAGAAACTAAAATATATAATTTGTATACATAGATTCATTCGAGAAAGTTAGAATTTGATAAACTAATAACTACCAAAAATATAGGCGGATTAGTTTTCCTTTCTTCTGTTAGTCTGAAATCAGAAGTGATATACCCATTTCAAATATTAGACATCAATATAAAAGTAATTTGAGGTTGCAAAGTTAAATGCGATTATTGCAAAATTTTCCTATTTAAATATTATAGGCTGTTATTATTACTATTTTGTAAAAGATATTTGGTCAAAAAGTAAAAAAAAAAAATTTATGCAATTCTACATTGAGTCATTGCCGAAAAATATAACTTAAAAACTGTTGTCTACGAACAAATGAAATAAATAAAATTTCATTTCATTTAATTAAAGTGTTATTTTTTTTATTATAAATTTGCTGATAGGAGAGATAATGCAAGGTTAAGTACCATTTTTTTACGAATTGTATTTTCGTAAAAAATACATAGAAATCTGCATTCCGTTGCATATTCCTATCGCCATTTATGTTTATTGTTCGACGAATCAGTTGAATCTATTTTATATTTATGCCTGTAGAATCTATTTTATTATTTTCCGTTTGAAAAATAAGTAAGAAATTTGATTTTTAATTTTAACAGAGTACAAATGTTTAATAAAGATATAAATAAATATGTGTGACACTTTTATATGCTCATTAATACTGATTTTATTAATGATTAAAAAAGAAAAACAATTATAGATGCAATTTTAATAGGTGTATTAAAAAAAATTAAATGAGTAGTGTGTTTGAAACGATCATTTTATGTTAAGTAGGTTTATATATGTATGTAAGTATAGATAAATAATTCAAAGTAAGTATATATTTTTGTTTGAGTGAATTTTTTTGACATAATCCGATTCTGTCTAATCAAGTTTCTGCTTTCGAACATCGCGAAGTTTACTAAACGTCTATAAGTAATTGACTGGTGATTGAAATAAGTAACAACAATGTGTTTGTTATATTTTTGATGAAAATAATATTATAAATGTTTTACTTTTAGTAGAAAAGACAATATATTTAAAAATTCTTCATCAATATAACACTGCTTTTATATATTAAAAGTAAACCTATGTTTGATATATTTATTTAGGATAATATATATATTTTTTTAAATTTTATTTTGTTAAAAGAAAATTTATTTATTTTGTTAAAAAAATTATAAATGAACAATTGAATATACTGCTAAAATATTTAAGAATAAATTCAAAGAAAATATTATATCGCATCAATTATCAAGTTTTTAATATTTCCAAAATATTATCGGTTGTCTATTGGATTACTGCTTCCACTACATCTATTGCATTTTTCTGGGCTTGCTTTGTTTATTTATTTTTGTTGTTGGCGTTGACACAATATATGTCTCGAGTATCATGTATTGTGTATTATGACTGACATTTTTATTATCATGTATATTAGTAATTAATAATTTGAATTTATAAATTATATTAATGTAATAATGCACTCACAGAGGATTGGATCTAGTGATGGAGTTTATTACTGATTAAATGGCTTCATTAAAATTGATTGTTTGGTGCGGTTTACACGCTGGCGGCATCGGTCCTTATTTCTTTCGAAATGAGGAAGGAGCTGCGATTACGGTGGATGGCGAGCGCTATGAGCCATGCTGATTGATTTTTTGTTTCCAAAAATTAATCGATGGTTCTAACAAAATGGCGCAACTTGCCATACAGCGCACTTAACAATCAATTTATTGCTGTTCTCTTTTTAATGTTTCCAAAATATTATCGGTTGTCTATTGGATTACTGCTTCCACTACATCTATTGTATTTTTCTGGGCTTGCTTTGTTTATTTATTTTTATTGTTTGCTATATTGTGTCAATGTCAACATTTTCATATGTTTATGTTCGTTTTTTATTATGTATCGAGTATCATGTATTGTGTATTAATGATTAACATTTTTATTATCATGCATATTAGTAATTAATAATTTGAATTTATAAATTATATTAATGTAATAATGCACTCACAGAGGATTGGATCTAGTGATGGAGTTTATTTCTGATTAAATGGCTTCATTAAAATTGATTGTTTGGTGCGGTTTACACGCTGGCGGCATCGGTCCTTATTTCTTTCGAAATGAGGAAGGAGCTGCGATTACGGTGGATGGCGAGCGCTATGAGCCATGCTGATAGATTTTTTATTTCCAAAAATTAATCGATGGTTCTAACAAAATGGCGCAACTTGCCATACAGCGCACTTAACAATCAATTTATTGCTGTTCTCTTTTTAATGTTTCCAAAATATTATCGGTTGTCTATTGGATTACTGCTTCCACTACATCTATTGCATTTTTCTGGGCTTGCTTTGTTTATTTATTTTTATTGTTTGCTATATTGTGTCAATGTCAACATTTTCATATGTTTATGTTCGTTTTTTATTATGTATCGAGTATCATGTATTGTGTATTAATGATTAACATTTTTATTATCATGTATATTAGTAATTAATAATTTGAATTTATAAATTATATTAATGTAATAATGCGCTCACAGAGGATTGGATCTAGTGATGGAGTTTATTACTGATTAAATGGCTTCATTAAAATTGATTGTTTGGTGCGGTTTACACGCTGGCGGCATCGGTCCTTATTTCTTTCGAAATGAGGAAGGAGCTGCGATTACGGTGGATGGCGAGCGCTATGAGCCATGCTGATTGATTTTTTGTTTCCAAAAATTAATCGATGGTTCTAACAAAATGGCGCAACTTGCCATACAGCGCACTTAACAATCAATTTATTGCTGTTCTCTTTTTAATGTTTCCAAAATATTATCGGTTGTCTATTGGATTACTGCTTCCACTACATCTATTGCATTTTTCTGGGCTTGCTTTGTTTATTTATTTTTATTGTTTGCTATATTGTGTCAATGTCAACATTTTCATATGTTTATGTTCGTTTTTTATTATGTATCGAGTATCATGTATTGTGTATTAATGATTAACATTTTTATTATCATGTATATTAGTAATTAATAATTTGAATTTATAAATTATATTAATGTAATAATGCACTCACAGAGGATTGGATCTAGTGATGGAGTTTATTTCTGATTAAATGGCTTCATTAAAATTGATTGTTTGGTGCGGTTTACACGCTGGCGGCATCGGTCCTTATTTCTTTCGAAATGAGGAAGGAGCTGCGATTACGGTGGATGGCGAGCGCTATCGAGCCATGCTGATTGATTTTTTGTTTCCAAAAATTAATCGATGACATTTGGTTTCAACAAAATGGCGCAACTTGCCATACAGCGCACTTAACAATCAATTTATTGCTGTTCTCTTTTTAATGTTTCCAAAATATTATCGGTAGTCTATTGGATTACTGCTTCCACTACATCTATTGCATTTTTCTGGGCTTGCTTTGTTTATTTATTTTTATTGTTTGCTATATTGTGTCAATGCCAACAGTTTCAATTGTTTATGTTCGTTTATATATTTTTATCACTTTGTTTATTATCTATTTATTGTGTATTATTACTTTCACATTTTTATCATGTATATTAGTAATTTGAATATGTAAATTATTAGATTAATGTAATAAGGCATTCACAGAAGATCTGCGGCTTAATTCATGTTACGACAATCAATATGCTCAGCGGACAATTTGTTAGTATACTTCTGGGTATTTTTTTTTTCGAATTAATGTACCTATTTTTTTTTTATTATGATTGTGCTAAATTTAAAAAATATTTCAATTATTTATAAATGTATTTTTTATATACTTAGTGATATATTTTATGTAATTAAGTTACTTTTTTCTTTTTAATTCAAATTCTATTATTTATTTTCTGTACATGGGTGTATAACCAATTTTAAAAATAAATATATAATAGCACCCCTAACGCATTTGCAAGAATTTACACTCAGCAAATAGATTGATCTCACTATGAATATGACAAAAACAAAATGAACAACAAGTAATACCCAGGAGCGAGTTGTTGCAAAGGGAAAAATTATGTATATCTGAGACCCATAATAATGAATAGCAAACGTATGGAATAAGTTCTGGACACTTAAAGAGAGGTAATAAAAATTAAAGAAATCTGAACAATACAAAAATTTTAACTATTTAACATTTAAACAGTTCTTGAAACTTGAGGATTGGCAAATTTTTAATTTAAGCTAAATTTTAGCAATAAGTAGTATATTTATTTTATATTTTATTTAATGGCAATAATTCAAAATAATTCTATATATAAACCTAAATTTTAAAATAATATAAGGAATATATATATATATGTTATATATATGACAAAAGAGGTTCATTAACGGTTTTACTTATATATTAATCCATTAATTCAGAATATGTTAACACACATAAAATCTATTCAATTTATTATTGACAGGGTCTTCAGACCCTGTTTATTCTTTAAAAAGAACAACAACCACGAATTAATAAAAGACAATATATATTACGAAAACTTTTCTGTTACCACTATAACCGTTGTAAAAATATTAGCGCAATAGATTTTAATGTAATATTAAATTTAAATAAACTATATTATAAATCTGAATTAGAGTTTGTGTTTATTGTATCATCATTGTGTAATGTTTTATTAATACTCATAAAAATAATATGTGTATTTGGGTATTATATCTTTTTTATTTTACTACATAAATATTATTATAATGAATACTATTTCAGTGGTATAAAACATTATATTTTTATTTGGAAAATATTTTTAATTTCCAGTACTTTTTCTTACAATTATTAAATTTTAATGTGTAAATGTATTTTATACATTTTCTTTAATTCTTTAAAAAAATGTGTATTTATTACATGAAATCTCAGTTTTAATAGAAGGATGAAAATTTTATAATAATCATGATCACTGTAAAAATATGTATTGTTATGTATGTAGTTAATATTTAATATGTTCGTATTAATAACAAATATACAACATTTAATCGTTAAAGCAGCTTTCAATTAAAATATAATAAACATTAAAAAATAATATTAGGGAAAAGAATAAAAGTAGTATTAGGAAAAATTCTGTTTATTACTTTGTCGTAGGACGAACCTTTCGTAGCGGGTATGAACGCCGAACAAACAAAATAATAAACATTTAGAAGAAAGAATAGATATAGAGTATAAGGAAAGATATTGCTTACTGATTTGCCGTAGGACGAACCTTTCGTAGCGAGTATGAACGCCGAACAAACAAAATAATAAACATTTAGAAGAAAGAATAGATATAGAGTATAAGGAAAGATATTGCTTACTGATTTGCCGTAGGACGAACCTTTCGTAGCGAGTATGAACGCCGAACAAACAAAATAATAAACATTTAGAAGAAAGAATAGATATAGAGTATAAGGAAAGATATTGCTTACTGTTTTGCCGTAGGACGAACCTTTCGTAGCGAGTATGAACGCCGAACAAACAAAATAATAAACATTTTGAAGAAAGAATAGCTATAGAGTATAAGGAAAGATATTGCTTACTGATTTGCCGTAGGACGAACCTTTCGTAGCGAGTATGAACGCACAACAAACAAAATAATAAACATTTAGAAGAAAGAATAGATATAGAGTATAAGGAAAGATATTGCTTACTGATTTGCCGTAGGACGAACCTTTCGTAGCGAGTATGAACGCCGAACAAACAAAGTAATAAACATTTAGAAGAAAGAATAGATATAGAGTATAAGGAAAGATATTGCTTACTGATTTGCCGTAGGACGAACCTTTCGTAGCGAGTATGAACGCCGAACAAACAAAATAATAAACATTTAGAAGGAAGAATAGATATAGTATAAGGAAAAATATTGGTTACTGTTTTGCCGTAGGACGAACCTTTCGTAGCGAGTATGAACGCCGAACAAACAAAATAATATACATTTAGAAGAAAGAATAGATATAGAGTATAAGGAAAGATATTAATTACTGTTTTGCCGTAGGACGAACCTTTCGTAGCGAGTATGAACGCCGAACAAACAAAATAATAAACATTTAGAAGAAAGAATAGATATAGAGTATAAGGAAAGATATTAATTACTGTTTTGCCGTAGGACGAACCTTTCGTAGCGAGTATGAACGCCGAACAAACAAAATAATAAACATTTAGAAGAAAGAATAGATATAGAGTATAAGGAAAGATATTAATTACTGTTTTGCCGTAGGACGAACCTTTCGTAGCGAGTATGAACGCCGAACAAACAAAATAATAAACATTTAGAAGAAAGAATAGATATAGAGTATAAGGAAAGATATTGCTTACTGATTTGCCGTAGGACGAACCTTTCGTAGCGAGTATGAACGCCGAACAAACAAAATAATAAACATTTTGAAGAAAGAATAGATATAGAGTATAAAGAAAGATATTGCTTACTGATTTGCCGTAGGACGAACCTTTCGTAGCGAGTATGAACGCCGAACAAACAAAATAATAAACATTTAGAAGAAAGAATAGATATAGAGTATAAGGAAAGATATTGCTTACTGATTTGCCGTAGGACGAACCTTTCGTAGCGAGTATGAACGCCGAACAAACAAAATAATAAACATTTTGAAGAAAGAATAGATATAGAGTATAAGGAAAGATATTGCTTACTGATTTGCCGTAGGACGAACCTTTCGTAGCGAGTATGAACGCCGAACAAACAAAGTAATAAACATTTAGAAGAAAGAATAGATATAGAGTATAAGGAAAGATATTGCTTACTGATTTGCCGTAGGACGAACCTTTCGTAGCGAGTATGAACGCCGAACAAACAAAATAATAAACATTTAGAAGAAAGAATAGATATAGAGTATAAGGAAAGATATTGCTTACTGATTTGCCGTAGGACGAACCTTTCGTAGCGAGTATGAACGCCGAACAAACAAAGTAATAAACATTTTGAAGAAAGAATAGATATAGAGTATAAGGAAAGATATTGCTTACTGATTTGCCGTAGGACGAACCTTTCGTAGCGAGTATGAAAGCCGAACAAACAAAATAATAAACATTTAGGAGAAAGAATAGATATAGAGTATAAGGAAAGATATTGCTTACTGACTTGCCGTAGGACGAACCTTTCGTAGCGAGTATGAACGCCGAACAAACAAAATAATAAACATTTTGAAGAAAGAATAGATATAGAGTATAAGGAAAGATATTCCTTACTGATTTGCCGTAGGACGAACCTTTCGTAGCGAGTATGAACGCCGAACAAACAAAACAATAAGAAAAAAGAATAAATAAATAATTATGAATAATAATGCTTATTAATTTGTTGTAAAACAGTGAAAAACAGTGAAACGAATGTATTGTAGCATTTATTGCAAATTTGCTGTAGAATAATTTTTTTATAGTGATCATTATTATTGAAAACAAACAATACGTTACAATATATAAATTTTTGTTTATTATTTTATAAATATTAGTTTAAACGTAAATTTACTATAATTCATAATTTAAATAGCTTTAAAACCGAATAATTACTATATCAGCATTTAAAAAAAAACAATTATGGTATGAGGAATATTACTGCTTAATAATTTGTTATAATACGACCTTTTATTGTGAGCATTGTCATTGAACAAAAATAACACTAAACATAATATTAGAAAACAAGAATAAGCATAGAAAAAAATACATATTCATTTTTTCAAAGAACTTGATTCCGAGGTGCTGTCTTGATATCATTTACTATCTTTGCATACTGAGATAAATTTTAGTTTCAATACTGTTTCTTTTTTATTTCTCTAAGAGATTATTTTAGAATATGTTAATTCGCTATTAGCGTTTACAAAACTGATAAATCATATAAATCAGCATTAAAAAAAAAACAATTATGGTATGAGGAATATTACTGCTTAATAATTTGTTATAACACGACCTTTTATTGTGAGCATTGTCATTGAACAAAAATAACACTAAACATAATATTAGAAAACAAGAATAAGCATAGAAAAAAATACATATTCATTTTTTCAAAGAACTTGATTCCGAGGTGCTGTCTTGATATCATTTACTATCTTTGCATACTGAGATAAATTTTAGTTTCAATACTGTTTCTTTTTTATTTCTCTAAGAGATTATTTTAGAATATGTTAATTCGCTATTAGCGTTTACAAAACTGATAAATCATATAAATCAGCATTAAAAAAAAACAATTATGGTATGAGGAATATTACTGCTTAATAATTTGTTATAACACGACCTTTTATTGTGAGCATTGTCATTGAACAAAAATAACACTAAACATAATATTAGAAAACAAGAATAAGCATAGAAAAAAATACATATTCATTTTTTCAAAGAACTTGATTCCGAGGTGCTGTCTTGATATCATTTACTATCTTTGCATACTGAGATAAATTTTAGTTTCAATACTGTTTCTTTTTTTATTTCTCTAAGAGATTATTTTAGAATATGTTAATTCGCTATTAGCGTTTTCAAAACTGATAAATCATATAAATATGTATGTTAACGTCTGTTTTTATTACGTATATATATCTCAATTTCTTTCCGGTCGGTCACTCATTATTGAGGATCGTGGATGCGAGATCTTAATTTCGACTGCATCAATGCGCCTCCATCGACCTTTGTCCATGCCCTCGCCGCCAGGGAAAATATATCAGAAGAAGTGGCATTTTTTGCATGATTTCGTTGGTGTATATAGACGTATTTTGTATTTTCGCTCCTTTATTTTCAAATTCAAATATTTCTGTGGTGTATAGCTTAGTCGAATTGGTCGAAAGTGAAATAGTCTTGCTTGTTCATTCATGTACAATATTATTTTCTTGATGGATCAAGCCCGCCGGGTGAGACCCAAATTCGGGAGGCCCAGCGAACGATCACTATGAACTTGATAACGTGAATGCATTTACATAGTCTTGTGGCGAATTTTTTAATTGTTCCCATTTTTCGAATATTTTATTTTATTTCATTTTGAATTTTAATTTCTTTTGATGTTCTCAGTATACCAAAGATTTGTTGATGTATTGATTTTCATTCTTCCTTTTTCTTCTTTTTCTTGATATATTTCTTGTAATATTTGAAATTTGTTTGTATAGATAGTAATAGATAGATATTTTTTGTGAATCCATGTTTTTTTCTTTTTTTCTTTTTGGTTTTTTTTTCTTTCTTTTTTTCTTTTTCTTTTTTTTTTTCTTTTTTTTTTCTATACATATTGTATTGATATTTTGGTGTCATTTCTTTTTTATTTCATTATTTTTTTTTTCTTTTTTTTTTTTTCAAGTATCATATACAATAAATCAATTGAAATCTAATAATACATAATATAACAATGTAAATTTTTAATAATATTTATGTAGTAAAACTGTCAATGTAGTAATAAATAATAAATTAATGATACTAATCGTGAAAGACACAAACTCATGTATTATATATAGTATTGATTTTAATTTTTATTATAAATCTGATTTTCAAAATACTTTTTATAACAGTTATTAAATTGATAACTGAAAGATAATTTCAATAATGTTTTTCCAAATGTGTTGTTAATTTTCCTGTAAGGTTCATCTATTTTCTTTTATAAACTGGCGTTGAAGTCATTGCTGTTTTTAAAAAATAAAAATTGAAGTTTTTTTGAAGGTTGTATGGATTTATCTGACCATTAATATATATTTTTTATTTCAACATGGGCTACAAATAGAATTCGTTTTTATTAATATATGAGTGAGATCGACAAATTTACCTCATGTCACATAAAAAAATACTTTAATTAAATGTAGAATTATGATAAGTTTTCGTAAATATTGTTTTACCGCCTTGGTAGATTTTAATTTTATAAAAAATGTAATGTAATACACAATTTAAATGATAGACTACATACATTGTGGCACTATTTCTCGATATTAGTAAAGCCTTTGACTATGTTTCATTTTCTTTTAAATAAGTTATTTGCTTATGAAATTATCTATAGGTATTGTAATATTGGATTAAAAGCTATTTGATTGAACGTCAACGATGTGTCGAGATTTCAAAAGTATCAAGCAAGACTAAAGTTATTGTATGATCTCAATACGAACACAATAACAATATTGGTGTGTCATAGGGAAGTATATTGGAGCAATTGATTTTACATATAAATGACCTGTCTGAAAGAGATCTTTTTAAATCAGAAGAACCCACAATTGAAAACTTAATAAATGTCAGTTTAATTAGATTTAAAACGGTTACATAAAAAATGGAGTGTTGATATAAAATTAAAATCTACAAAACTAAAATAGCAGAAACAGCTAAGTTTTTAGGAACCATTTTGAATAGGCACTGTAAATGGAAATCTCATAATTTTTCTAGTGTACGAAATTACATTTGTGGTTATGTAGCATTCTTACTTTTTACTTATTCTATAGTGTCCATTTTTTTAAATCAGTTACCCAATAAATTAACCTGTTTAATAAATTAACTATTAATTTTAACATATTATATAAAATTGGGTTTTTGTAGTGTATTCTTTGACATTTTAGGATTATTATTTATGATTATTTTGAATTATTGACTATAAATTATTGATTCATGATTGACTTATATTTTTTAACTAATAAATTGTTGTTTTCTTTTTCGCACACCAAATGTGGAGGTATATGTAGCTGGGATGCTATTATATTTCTATTTTAAGAAGGTACTGGATATACGCCTATGTACAGACAAATAAATTGTTTGAATTTCAATCTGAAATGGAAACCAGGTAAATTAAATTCCAAATAAATGTATTTGATAAAATAATTCGCCTCAAATATTCATAAATTGTATTTTCAATTGCTCACTTGTATTTTTTTTTAATAATTATTTATTAAACTGTTTATAAATTTAAAAATAATTAAATATTTTAGATAATAGATTTAGATAATAAATATGTTACACTTTTAATAAATATACAGTGCTATATTGATGAAAAATATTTTATTTTTTTTAATTACCAACATTGTTTTTTGTACTCAAAGTGTAATATTATTTTTTAACTTAATACTTAATATTATTATCTAATATTATTAATTATTAACTTAAATAATTAACTTAATATTTTTCAATTAAAAAATTTTTTAACGAAACTGTAACAAACAAATTTCGTAACTTATTTCAACTATCAGTCAACTATAGAAGTTTAATTAATAGATATGTTTATAGAGTTCAGTTTAGGTAATTTAGTTTCAAATATTTTAGGAATGGCTTCTATTTATTGGCATATTACTTTCTTAAATTCGTCTATAAATTTAGAAATTCTATTAAGTTTTATGTTGCGTAGAAAATAGTGATTAGGTTACATTTTTCAGTAGACTCGATATAGAATTGCACAATTTTTTTTTTACTTATTAACCAATTATTTTTCCGTAATTGTAATAGTTAATACTCTGTAGTAAAAAATGTCAAATAAAAGAGGAAAATTTTAAAGTAGAAAGTAGTTTTTTATAAAATTTAAGATTAACCTTATCGATATGTAGTATTAAATAAATTGGTTATAAAGTAATGTTGTCAATATTTGTGCAAGCAGGTGTGTTTTGACAATTTATTTATTTAATTAATTAATCGACGAAATTTGCAATAACTGCGTTTCTTTCTCCTTGCAACCTCATAGTACAGTTATATTGACGTAAATATATATTGTTATTGTTGTCAAGGGTCAAGATAAGTAATAATTTTGAAGTAACTTAAATTCAAATAACTTTCAACACATTCAAAGTTGAACTCATGTGAGACTCCTAATGAGAGAACTATTTCTTTTTTGTAGCTCTCGAATCTAATCATTGCAAATATGCGCAAAATCAAACACTTGGTCGATCTTACCTGTTGCGACATGCGTGTCCTGATCCTGAAATCCAACAAATTCCTCTATCGAAGAACTCCTTCGCCACTCGTAGTTCGGAAGCAAATCGACTCACGATAAATATCCCGCAAGTCGAATAGGGTTCAGATCAGGCGAACCGATCGAGCGTCTGCACGTTCGCCCGTAAAGGCCCGATAGTCGTTGAAAGGGCCAAGCATCGATCATTTGCAACAATTTATTTAAAAACGCAAATTCCTTACACATGCAATTATTAATATTACAAATTCGAATCAAAATTTGTGAGACATCCGTTCCACAAGAACTTCCCGAATATATTGCATACTAATCAAGTGACAATAAATGCACGAGGTTAAGTTGCGCTGATATACTGATGCAATTTAATGTTCGAAAAGTCTATATCGAAAGTCATGACTCTATAATCGAAAGGACAATTTCTTATACGAATATTATATAATTTGGAATCGACAAAAATCACCTCCACGACAGTGCGTACATAGGGTAAACAACATTAACAGTGTTTGTATAACATAACGACAATTACTTAACATTAACACTACACTAATTGAAGCGCCTAAAAATAATAAAAGAATTCCCAATGTCAGCCACGTCAACGGTCCAAAAGTTTACGAAATTGCCTATGAAAATGTACCTAAATAAGTTTGATAGACGTAGAATTAAAATTTGGAAAAAAGTGTTTATTGTGGTAAGTGTTCTATGTTTCCTCTACTTAATGCCTCTGTTGTTGCTAATGTTTATATTCCTTGTGTGTGAGACGTCTAGAAAAAAATTTGCAAGAAGTCAAATTTCGTCTGTCATGTTTGTCTGCCAAAAGATTTAAGCTAACAATTCTGGATAAACTACGTTATTTGAGTACGGTTTACCATCATTACGCACTCTGTCTGTTGTGATCAGTATTTTTATACATTGTAAATCCCGTACGCGCCCTAAAGCTACGTACAATTGCCCGTGGCTGAATACGTCGGAGCGCAGATCGACGCCTACGCGATCGATGGTTTGTCCTTGACTCTTATGAACAGTCATGGCGTAGCACACTTGTAGAGGAAACTGACGTCTACACATTTCGATGGGATTACCTACAGAAATCGAAGTTTTGAAGGTAATTCGGGGAACGAAAAAGAGTTCATCGGACAGCGGTTTGCGAACGGTAATAGCCCGAGCGGAGGTATTCACAACGATCACTTTGGTTCCATTCAGCAGTTTATCGGAGAAGCTGAGATTACGCATAATCATACAGACGGTGTTTATTTTAAGTTTTAAATCGTGTGGAGGGACGTTAGGTGGAGTCATTTTATTCAAAACATCTGGTCCAATGAAGAATGCGTCGACATCGTCGGCAACGGCACTGTCTAATGAAAAAAAATGTAAAATATCACCCGGGACGCGAGATAATATTTTATCGTTAAATTCGTTAACACCTACATGGTGCGTCGAAAGAATGGAGCGAGACGCGCACATGTCACTGTCGGGCAAAATGGAATTTGGAAAAACGAAATCTATAAGAGCGTCTACTTCAGTGACATGCGATATCATAGATAAATCTACGACATCTTTAGAAGGCAGATTGTTGGAGCCCAAGTTCAATAAAAACTCGGTAAACTCCGGATCGTTTCTACTTCTATGTGCCGTTGCTAAAGGAAACGTTTTTAACTGTTGCCAAAGGGGGGAAGATTTAATGGAGCAATTAATGACGTCCGACGGAGTCCTAGCCGCTGGGACTACTGGCGGAATCTGACGAAAATCACCACCGAATATTATAATTTTGCCACCAAATAATCTATCGGTACGCATGAGATCGCGTAAAGATCGGTCTAATAGATGTATTAAAAATTTATGTGCCATAGGGGCCTCGTCGTAAATTATCAAATCGGATTTAGATATGAGTTCGGCTCGTTGCGAACCGGTAGTAAGATGCCAATAGCCCGTGTCGTCGACTGGATCTAAAGGAAATTTGAACATGCTGTGTGCGGTTGTACCGCCTACGTAATTTTGAGCCGCGATACCGGAACTCGCTGTGCATAAAACAATGCCGTTCAAATTACCGCGAATATGTGCTGTTATTAAATTTAATAGAAGAGTTTTACCCGATCCCGCTGGTCCATCGACGAAGATGGCGTTCGAGTTCGATTTGCAAAATACGTCATCTCGAATCATTTGGTCGATGTAAGTGTATACTCTACGCTGATCGTCCGATAACCGAGGTAACCACTCATCGACGAATTCTCGCGAACTGTTTGCGTCGTATTGTAAGCGCTCTCGCCCTAATTCCGTCGTGTCATCGATCGCGTCGGGTAAACCATGATTTCGGAGACAAGAACCGTGTTTACGCAACAACCTGTCAATTTGAATTAAAGCCAATCTGTGGGATTCTTCGACTTCGTCCGGACGACGTTGTAAGAAATCCTCGCTAAGAACATTTTTGAAATCGTCCCAGAGTGAGGCTACCGGGGCGCCGGTTGTCGCGAGGAGTACAAAGAATCTACGCAGACGCGAGCCGGTCATGAACCCGCTTGCTTCCTGCATACACTCCCTGTATTCGCTGTCGTCGTCAGCGATGCCCACAGCTTTCGCGGCGTCTTGGAAAGTCGTGCAATCGGCACCTCCGAGACGTAAAAGATCTGCGTAACTGCGACACGGATGAGAAGCTAAAAGTAATCGCAAATAAAATTGTTCGCTCCTATTGGGTTGTATCCAAAACATACGCGTAACTATTTCGCCTCTCTGTCGTCGTGTAATAAAACGGCCGTTACTTAAACGCACGATTTCGACATTCTTCACCGACGGACGCGACGCATGAACGATATACTTCTCAAAGAAATCTAAATAGGTCATGTTTTCGAACTCTTCACCCGACGGACGGCAGAAATACGTTAAGAGATCGGATGTGCGGTTTTGCCGTGCAACCTCAGCTTCCGTGCCCGGTTGAAAGAAAACGGTTTGTTGACCTTCAAGATGCACGGAGAGCTGTTTGACGGTGGGTTCGCGGGACGTAATATCGAATTCCAATATCCGCCAGGCTGCATCGCAGGATCCTATGTAACGTTTAGTTACATATTGTTCGATCTCGTCGTTTGACCGTTCTTCCGGAACAAGAGCAACCCTAGATTCGTCTTGACCTTTTGTGATGTATTTGAAGAGGTATTTTACGATCCCGATCTGCGACGTCGGTTCTACGTTTATGTGGCAATCGTACTTAAGTAAAAGAGCAGCGTTGTATGGGACTACCCACAGATCATTTACGGCTATATCTTTCGTATAATATTTAATTTTGCCTGAGTTCTTAGCGTCGCGACGTAAGTGTATATAGCCTTTTTGATCTGTGTAAGTTACCTGCGTTTCTACTTTTGGAAAATATTTCGCACATTTCTGTTTTTTAGTGTCCCAACAGGGTAAATTTGTGCGGCCTGAAGGACCACACGGGCCGTGAATCATATGAGTTAAAACCGATTTGCGAAGTCTCCCCTGTGCTTCGTCTTCTTTTGGAATGTCAGCTCTAACAAACTTGTCAATTTCGATATTGGTTGTGGGACCGCCTCCTTCAATTCGGAGGCAAATGTGCGCATGCGGAAGACCGCGTTTTTGGAATTCAATAACGTGCATTATATATGCACGTTTTCCGAACCAAAAACCGGAACGGAGATCTTTAATGAGTTGGTATAGTTTAATATTAAAAACTCTCGAGCAAATCAGTGGATCTGGAGTGCGTCCGGGGAGAGTCGACTCCTTAATTTCGGTCCACTTTGGATTGCACGTCATCGTTATGAAAAAAGACGGTGGACCCATGCGACTGACTATCGCCATGGAGTCCATATATTTACTTTTCATGTACCGCGGCCCACCGGTAAAAGTATTCGGCAGGTAAACGCGTCCCGCTACAACGCCACCCTCTCCTTGAATTGTTTCATCCTCGACTAATTGACGGTTGATATTCGCGACGTCTTCTATTTCCGATAACGGAGCTGTTCGTGGGGCATCGCTGGTGGGCTTATTCTGCATATTACTAACGAAACGCAGCCTCTCTTCGGAAATTCTACAGAACATGTCGACCAGCCATTCTTCAGACAATTTACCTAATTGTGAAAATCGGGATTCCGATAGCAATAGACAACGCACATATTTATTCTGTGTTAATTTGTTCCCGTGGTTGTCCTGTTTATTAGGATACCAACCAGGGTTGCCTTGAGGGTACAATAGAGGAAACTGAAAACTCTCGTAGAGAGGATGCAAAATGTCGACTTGGTGAGGCCTGCTGTGACCTACCTTCCAAATGGCAATGCTTCGGGGAGCATACGGCTCCCTTTCAGTGTTGATAATGGCCGCTACTTCCGTACCCATCGGCAAATCTCCTAAGATATTACCGTGGGTACGGCGAGATGTTGGTTCGAAAACTAAATGTGCATTGTCCGACGATTCGTGACTCAACCTTTTGAAACAATCTATAAGTGGATTCACTTCGTGAAGAAAATCCAATATAGCTCGTACGACTGTAATATCTAAATTTAAGCCCTCGGCTAGTCTTTCGCGTTCCTGTCTGTCGTGGATGTACAATCCGATCGGATTCGTACTCTCCGTATACGACAAGTCGAAAACGCGATGATAAGTGCGGCCTTGAATTTTAAGAAAATAAATACCGCTATTGGGGTGCTGGAACCCGTGCGAAACCCCCAATGCGCTGAAAGCGAACAAGTTATTGTAAGCTCGAGGGTGTGCAAGAAAAGAGGGATCACTGTAAAAATGATTGGTTAATGGGGGATAACAGTGAACGTTATAAGCACCCCCTCCGCAACACCACTTGACCCGATATTTCTCTTCAAGGAATAAAGGAGCGTTACAGTGACCGCATCTATGCACATTCGACGCTAACAGTGAAGTTTGTTTCAGGGCAAATAAATTAACTTTATTTAACCCCTCGTGTGAGAGTTGAGCAATCAAATTTATCTTACGCAATTCTACGTCTATTTTTCGGCTAGAGGAGTTGTACTTGACAACCGCATCTTTATTAATCTGGGGATTGGAAGCTGTGTTTCTTGTGACTGCGATTCTGTGTGCTTTTTGATTGCGTTGTATATATTTCTTTACTGCGTCTCTATTTATCTGAGGATTCTTTTGTGTGTATTTTTTTACCGCTTTTAAATGACTATTCTCGGATGTAGCTTTCGGTCCCCTTTTTTTCTTGATAGGCCGGCCTCGTTTTTTTGGAATAGAATTTAGATTTTGAACGGTAGCTGGATTTAAAAGATTATATGGATCGGTAACACGAAAATTATCAAACAACAGATCTGTCCTTAGAGACGGCTTAATTTTGAATAAATCTGTTAAAGCGACAACAGGTGTAAATTCAGCTATTTTTTCTTCTATATCTATATCTGTAACTACGGACATTTCAACGTCGTCCACAGCATCGATTACAACAGAGGGTTGTATCGTTAAAGGCAATTCGCGTATAAAAATTAATTTATTAATAGAATATTGAGAACCGCTTTGAGAAGTGGTCGAAAAAATTAAATTACAAAGAATATCTAAACTATCAAAACGAAACAAACGCGCCTTATTTAACTCATAATTTTCATTAAATCTATTAGTGCCATCGACCGCGTGGCTATTGAAAAGGAAAAACTTGTTGTCGCTTTTCCAGAATGAAACAGTATAGCCATTTCCTGTAAACAAATAGCTATCTGTTAGGTCGTTATTATCATTATTGAAAACGCGCGAGTTTAGAATTTCAATAAATTGATTTAATCTAAGAATGAAGTTATTCAGATTGCTATCTGGAAAAAACCCATTCGATATCCAGTTATCGCCGTCCATATTTTGAATTTGTGCCAATTGGTTCCCTACTCTAATTTCCGTAGGCAATTCTCCCGGAAACAAAAACGCGTTCGTATGGTACATATTTAGTGGTCTTAACTGCAAATATAAAGCGTCACCGCTTTCTAATATAATATCGATATCTTCCCTGGAGAAGATACGTCTATTTTTAAGAACAGAATAAATCGCGGCAGAAGTTGACATGGCGACACATTGGGAATTATTACCTCTAAGGTCGCTTTGGTTCATAGAACCTGTGCAAATAAAAAATAAATTAAATTAAAAGAAAATATTTCACAAATAAAGTTCTATTAGAGTGGGATAAAAACAAATCGCTATTATATGAAAAAAATATATGAATATTTGACTTTATATAAATGTGTGTATGTATACTGATTTTATTTTTTCACTATTCAAATATACCTTCTAAAAAGTTTTTAGTAAACATAATTATCTTTAAGAAAGAGTAATTTGCATAAAATTTAATTAACGGTTTAATTGTTTAATTAGTATTAATTTGAATAAATAATAAAAAATATATACAAGAAAATATGTATATAATGATTTTTCATATGAAAATCAAGTTAAAGAGTTTAATATTTTTATATATTATAGTGAAAATTTAAAGTATAGACTCAACCAAAAACTAAACGACGTTAGTGATAGTTAACTGTTGATCTTGTTGTCCTATTGGGTTATTTTGGATTTATTTTAAAAAAATGTAGGTATACACGTTAATATAATAATTTATTTTTTCACATATTATAAAAAACGGTATCTGAAACCGTACTTCTCATTTTAGTAGTGAACATTTTATTTTATGAGGCTATTTTTAATTCATCTATTAATTTTACTTGGAATATGTATGTGAATACTTGGAATGCCTAAGTAATATTTTTAAAATTATACAATATTAAAAATAATACAAAGTTACCGAGTAATCTTAAAAAAATATCCAATGCCTGGCAAAACTATAAAGGCAATAAAGATTGAATAAATTGTTCATACATTTTGTTAGTCCTTATCTTTCTTTCTTTTTTTCAATGTAGTCGAAGTCGCAGGAAAAGATAAATATCTTCGGAATCACTGTACCATTTTTTTTATGTTAAGATGGGCAAACAGATTGACGGTCTACTTGATGGTAGATGGCTACCGTCGCCTATAACACAAGCAACGCCAAAGCTGCTGCAAGTGCCCTGCCTACTAAAGTAGGATTAAGGATAAGGGATTAGGAGGGTATAGGGAAATGGGTTCTAGCATTCCTTACTCACTTGCTGAAATATAACAGCACACGTGCTGTTACTTTACGGTGGTCTTCTGTAAGGGGGTGGTTACTGTCGCCAGACGGGCTGCCCAAATGACTGCGAAACGCAGTGTGCTCTGCCACTACTTTACAGATTCAGATCAGATTTGAAAAGTTAATTTTTTAAAGTTGACCCTGCCGAGAATCGAACTCGGGAACCTTAGAACAGTGCGTTAAGGCAAACATCCTAACAACTCATCCAACGGACTCGTCAAAACTTACTATATTTTCATTCTGTACTAACTTGAAAAATTCTTTCATTATACTATATTTTTTCTTTACTAATATAATTCTGATATACTTCTTATGATATATTTTCTTTACTAATATAATGCTTATATAAATACTGATGAGAAAAGCTCACATGTGCATGCTTTTGTTAATTTAAATTAAATAGTACTAAATAATGAAGCTATGTTTAGTTGAATGGCAACTGAAAATTAATACTGACAACTGCATTTATCTTTTGTCATTTTAAATATAAGTATACCAATGTAATAAAGCTGATAGGTTTGTTTGGTTGAAAGGTAAAGGTAGGTAATCGAGAATTACCGAGAGATACCTATGGTCACCGTGAATTCCCGGTGAACTGGCATCAGCATGCCTTTGTCATTTTAAATCGTAATATTATAAAACTGATATAAAACGGTATAAAATGGTAATCGAGAGTTACTGAGAGCTATCTATAATCACCGAGAATTACCAAGAAGGGTTGACGTATGCGTGTAATTGTTAATATAAATTAAACCGTCGGTGAAACGAAATAATGAATATTAATATTACGAAACACAGTGGTTTTAAATCACTTCCTGTTAGTGTTAATCTTTTAAATAACTTTTACACCAAAGAGGGAAATCGCATTGCCATTAATAAAAGTGGAGTTAATAATAGGACCGAATTTTGAGATTTATTGTTATTTTAAAACTTATCATAGTACTGTTTAAGGGTCAAAATTGGTGAATTCAGTTAAGTTTAATGTCAAGTAGGTACATGTGACCACTTAAAAATAAGTGTATATTAATTATAAATAATCTATATCATGTATGATGCTCTTAAAGCAGCAAAAAAAAAAAACAAAGAAAAAAGTTAAGTTTTTTGTCATTATTTAATAAAAAATAACGTTTTGACTTACAATATATTTATTTGTCCCAACGATTACTCCAAAATCCCGACTTTTTGAAATTTTGCCCAGATAATTTAGTCTTTCCATCTGGAAAGTCTAATCTGGAAAGTAGCGGCAGGTCATACTGCATTTAGCAGTTATTTGTGCAGTCCTTTTGGAGGCAATAACGATTCCTTTATAGAAAACTACTATGAAATAACAGCATTGTATGCTGTGGTGTTTCGGTAAGGATGCTAGAGCTCATTGCCTTATTTCTTTTTAATTCTTTATCCTTAGTCTTACTGTGGTTAATAGTCTATTGGCACCACCTGTGGCATTGCTTGTATGATAAGCGACGGTTGTCGAGCTCGTTGGATGAGTGGTTATTGTGCTTGCCTTAGCGCTCTTTTCTAGGATTCCCTGGTTCGATTCCCAGTAGGGTCAACTTTGAAAAATGAACTTTTAAATTTGGCTATGGTCTAGAGCTGGAAAGTAATAACAGGGCACACTGCGTTTCGCAGTCATTTGGTCATCTCATGTGGCGGCAGTAACCACCGTTTACAGAAGATCACAATGAAATAACAGCACATGTGCTCTTGTGTTTCGGTGAGTGAGTAAGGGATGCCAGAGTCAATTTCTCTATTCCCTCCTAATCCCTTATTCTTAATCCCACTGTGTAGTAGGCAGCGCACTTGCAGTAGCTTATAGGCGACGGTAGCCACTCACCATCAAGTAGATCGTGAGCCTGTCCGCTAATCTTAATATATAAAAAAAATTACCATCAAGTGCACCCTTAGCCTGAATGTCGACCTTAACATTAAAAAAGTACTTATCTATTATGTATACTTATATCTATACTATATAATAAAATCGTAAGTAAGCCGTGTCTGTGCATTAAATATTTTTAAAAAACAATTTATACATTTTATACTTTCGAGTATTGTTACCGAAATCAAAAAAAAATTGTTTTTGGAATTTTGTCTGTTTGTTTGTGCGTTTGTGCCCGTTAATCTCGGAAACGGCTTAAGCGATTTGAATGCGGTTTTCAATGATCTATTGTAGCAAGCTTCCCGTAACATTTAGTTTTTATTTCGTTCTAATCGATTTACAAACAAAAAAGTTATGTACTATACCGAATACCACGCGTACGTAGTTGCGGGCTCACCTAGTATTATTTACTTACAGTCGACCAAAGTTAGTATGCTATTGCATAAAATTTAGTCTAATAAATGAGTAGTTATGTGTTAAAACATTGTTTGCTTTTTATATAATTACTCGTATGTTTGTCGAATAATATTTACTTGAATATAAATAAGCTTTTTAAAGATAAAAACAACATATCATTAAAATTCATTCAACTAAATTTTTAGTTCGTTTTAATAGCTTATTTATTCATTGTTATCCATTCATAAAATTAAAAAAAAAAATCTGTCAGCTTTTCTAAAAAAAATCTTAAACTAAATTTCTAACAGTAAGTAAGGTAGGTACGTATATGTTTTACATGTATAAATTTAGAAAAAAATATATTGTACTGATATATTTTTTTCTAAAAACGTCTATAAACATCAAATTAATACATTTACATTTTTTTATTATATTATCGTGTATATACATTACGGATATATACCTAAGTACAAATAGATTCAATATATAAAATATTCAGAGAGGACATTAGTGGATTTTTCCTACAAAAATATTTATCAAGCTGCGCCATGACCAACCTGATTATGGATCTGATCGTCGTAATCAGGATGGCCATGGGCGTCGCCGTAATCAGGTTGGCCATGGTATAGCTAAATAGCCTTGTAAATTTGGCGACGGACTGATCGATTTTGTATCACGTGGTTCTAAATGCCACATTACATTACGGATTATTTCGACTTCCCGATCTTTGCTTAGGTCTTTGCCTAGGTATAGTATTTCCTAAGTATTGTATTTCCAAAAAATGAATACTGTAACGTCATGAAATTTTCCAATTACAGAGATGCAATATTATTACCTAAATATTATTTCTATGTGGTAGTAGAGTACCAACATAGTTTATTAAGTAATAAATAAATCAACAATTTTTCAATACCCAAATCAAAAACCTGTAAAAAAGTTTATAAAGGAAAAATATCTATGAAAATTTATATAAGTGTTGAATTCTGATAAAATTTAAAATGGCGTCATCGCCTTTTTTTTTCTTTCTTTGTGAATTGTGAAAGATCACACGACATAGTAAATGTTATATTAATGTTATAGTAAATGTTGTATCAACAGTTTATATCCAATTTTAATATAATATTATTACTTATATACTACATTAATATAATTTTATTAACATATGACTTCAATCTGATATAGGTAGGTATTCATATCAATTTCTTCGTTTTGTAAAAAATAATACATTATTTCGTTATTATATTAATGAAGTATAATATTTATTAATAATTACTTAAGTTTATTCACTTACCAGTAGCAACACACAAGAATTCAGTTGTTTGCTGCATCTTCAGATTCTTCAGATTCTTGAGAAATACACTAACACTGCACGCAATTGTAACGCAATAACGAATAATAGATGCTAATTTGAGATGAAAAAAAAAAAAAAAAAAAAAAAACATTTCTAAGATTTGCCAGCCAGTAATGAAAATTTAATGCCTATAATTTTTTTAAAAGTATTTAAAGTAATGACAGGTGTATTTATATTTAATTTATTTTTAGTTTCTCTATTATTAATAATAATTAATTGTAATAACGATTATATAAATATTATTTTTTTATTGAATTTTTACTTTTACGAATTTCCAAATATACCTTGTAACCAAGCCTTCGAATCAAAGACGAGACATTTTTTTGACAACAGTTGTCAATTGAAAAAATGTTAAGAAATATTTATTTAAGTACATACGTATTATAAGTTTGTTTTTACTTATAGGTATAATTTGGAATTGTATTAATAAATTATAAGTATATCAATTAAATAAAATAAGTATTTAAATATGTAGCATATTTAGAATATAAACAATCGTAAGTATCTTACGTAAACAACTATGTTTACCGTAAATTATTTATCCATTAGATTTGTTTTTTAACATACTTTTTTTGTGTTTTTATACTTTAATAACTAACTATAAAATACTTTGAATTAATTGTTAGGTATGCTATTATATACTAAATACCTAACTTAACCTACTATAACCTAATTTATTTTAATAATTAAAAAATGTGATACCATAACCTCAATTTGGATTTCTCCTTATTCTATCATTTATTGTATGTGTTTGTTATATGCTATTTTGATTTATTATAATTTTCAAAATGCTAACAATCTTACAATTTATATTTGTAGTATGATTATTAGTAATTTAAAAAACTTAATAAATATTTGTATTTTGTTTTAGTACTTACCTTTGCGCAAAAAGGAATGGTTACTATTTTAGAGTTCCACATAAATTGGAAGTGAAAAATAATATAATAACTAAAATGTATTTATGTATAAGTTGAATTTACATACCAATACTCTTGGACATAGACTGTGTCAAAGGTTAATAGTTAAAATCATTGTGGATTGTCAAAGACTTTACATAATTTTGAAGGAATAAATTTTCAACATAAATATAGGTATATTTATTATTAAAGCTGGTGTTAGAAAGTATTTAATTATGTACTTGTATCTAGAAATTGAATACTAATACTTATTATTTAATTTCATATAATAAACTTACTGAATATAATTAATTGTTGTCACATCACAAATGTTATGCAAATATAACACTTCTTATACTCCATTGTTTTCTTTTGAATAAATAAATGGCTCTATTTTATAAAGTTGATCAGAAAACTATTTAATTTCATGATGTATTTTTTTCAACAGGCGCTCAGTGCATTTATTGAAATAAAGATATTAAAACAACCAGAATTAAATTTATGGACCGTGAATACTTCAATGGAATAAATGAAACTGTTTTAAAAAATATTATGATTATGGTTGTTTAAAAGAAATATAAAGCTTCTGTTAAAAATGTGATTTTATTTAATATTGCACCTACAATACTAAAATACTTTATTCTATTTTCTTAGATAATAGATTTTTTAATGATATTTTAAACAGTAAATATGTAAGAATAGACTGTATTTTTTTTATCAAAATACTAATCGTGATATGCTTGTATGTATATATTATTATTATTCACATATTATATTTTCTATTTTTATTTTGAAGGAATGTTTTTTTATATTAAAACTTCTACTTGGTTAATTGTTACAGCAAGAATAATACTAATGTTCTCGGTATACATGTTTTGTAACTACATATAAATTGATATTTTTATTTTATGCATGAACATGATTAAAATGTTTATTATAACGATAAAAAACAAAATAATTCATTTAAATGTAATATTTTGAACAGTTTGAATTACTTGAATGAGTATAAATTAGTTAGCATAATTTAAACTTTCTCATTTCATTTTCATCTCTTATACATTTTATGTACATTTACATAACTGCAGATTTATATATATTTTTTAATTTTCTTGATTTTTGATCTTGATGGTAGATAGCAATAGTTATTTATAACAGAAGTAACACCATAGATGCTGCAAGGATACTGTTGACTACAAGGATACTGAAGGATATGGTAGTGGGCTCTGACATTTTTTACTCTTAAGATAGTCAATCTTAAGATACATTAATTTCATTGTATGCTTAATTTTAATTTCAACAAGTTTTCAGTGGATTTATTAAGTATTAAAGTTACTGAAATAATCACAACTAAATAATAGATTGTCGACGCTTCAATTTAATATTATTATTGTATGAATAATCTTAAAACTCTTTTTTAAGCAATAATGGATTAAGAAGGGATAGCAAAATGATCTTGGTACCCTTTACTTTCTCGCTGAAACAACAATATCCCGTTATTTCACGGTGATTTTTCGGTTTCTAAAAACTATAACTATATATTTAAAAAAAAAACTATAAATTCATATTATAATGACTTCGATTGACATTTTGTAGTGTTCGTGTAAATAATTAGGCATTTTCAAAATAATTCAAAATAATTTGCAATTACTACCTTTATAAATGCATTTTTCTCATTTAAGTAGGTTAAATTAATTACAGTGACAGTATAAATAATGCTAACTGGCAAGTTTGTTTTTATTGATATGATAAGTTTTTATTATTAGTTTACAATTTACACATACACATAAACTATGAGTTTCTAATTAGAATTTGTCAGCCATTTCAGTAGAAGATCTTTTATAATAGTTAAACCATTTTTTTAAATTTGATACATGTATTTTATGTTTGAATACAGTTAGGTATATACCTATATATTTATGGTATTATTTTAAATTACAACTTTTATTATTCAATTGAATTCTTTCTTGTAAATTGAATTTATTATTAAATATATCTAGGTAGAAGTTATAGGCAGTGAGTGGTATTAGTACTTTTATGAAACACAAAGTGACTGTCGGCCATTTATTTAAGTTTTGATATTACAAAATATAAGTCTCATTAAAGCACACTACATTCCACAGTTATTATAAAATAGAAAGACAGTCTATATGGCGTCAGTAACCATCTTAATATAATAATATGTGTATACTACTACTTACATACTGATTTGTTTATGTAATTAAGAAATACCAGAGCCTACTCCTCTATTCTATTTTTTTCCTTGATTTCTTTTTTTCGTGGCTACATTATTCTGTCAAGATTTGCAATGCACTTGTAACCCCTATGATTATGTTGTGTACGTCAATGGTGACGACAGCTATCTATTATGAAATGGTTCCTCAGTCTCAGTCTACCTATTAATCTTTGCTTAGAAAAAAAAGTTTTTTTTTTCAGCAGCATTAAATATTAACGACTATTTAATACTTACACAAACACAAAGACTTCTTGGTAATATATCAGTCTTTCAAATTAATTTGAATTTGAATCAATCAAATTTATATAAATTAAAAAAAAATAACATTTATGTACTTATATACCTTTTTTACTATAAATTTTGCTATTCAATCAGCTCCAGTAGATATGAAATTAAGATAATAGTCTAATTTTACAAATTTATGACAAATTCATACTATTGGAACAATAAATATTGTAACGTATAGGAATTTGATTGAAAATTAATTTAATGTAGTATTACTTAATTATAGGTTTGCAATGCAACGTTTCCAAGATATTATCGAAAACATCAAAAAATGTAAATTTCGAAATTGTGTCTTCACCGAAAAATTCCCCTCCCCGAGAACTGTTATATGAGTACCAACACGGGGGGTCTGCGACGCACCGCTCCCGAGATATATTCAATAAAATCCAAAAATGTGAATTTCGAAATTTAGTCTTCTCAGAAAATTTCCTCTCCCCGAGACCTCTTATATGAGTACCAACAGGGGGGGTCTGTGACGCACCATTGCTGAGATATTAAAAAAAGAAAAATTGCCTATGTCAAAAAATTCCTCTCCCCGAGACCTTTCAAATGAGTACCAACACGGGGGGTCTGCGATGCGCCGCTCCCGAAATATTTTCGAGAAAGTCCAAAAATGCGAATTTCGAAGTTTCGTCTTCACCGAAAAATTCCTCTCCCCGAGACCTCTCAAATGAGTACCAACACGGGGGGTCTGCGATGCGCCGTTGCTGAAATATCATCGAAACAAAAATTGCCCATGTCAAAAAATTCTACTCCCCGAGACCTCTCAAATGAGTACCAACACGGTGGGTCTGCGATGCGCCGTTGCTGAAATATCATGGAAAGAAAAATTACCTATGTCGAAAAATTCTACACCCCGAGACCTCTCAAATGAGTACCGACACGGGGGGTCTGCGACGCGCCGTTGCCGAAATATCGTCGAAAGAAAAATTGCCTATGCCAAAAAATTCTACTCACCGAGACCTCTCATATGAGTACCAACACGGGGGGTCTGCGATGCGCCGTTGCTGAAATATCACGGAAAAAAAATTTACCTATGTCAAAAAGTTCTACTCCCCGAGACCTCTCAAATGAGTACCAACACGGTGGGTCTGCGACGCGCCGTTGCTGAAATATCACGGAAAGAAAAATTACCTATGTCAATAAATTCTACTCCTCGAGACCTCTCAAATGAGTACCAACACGGGGGGTCTGCGATGCGCCGTTGCCGAAATATCGTAGAAAGAAAAATTACCTATGTCAAAAAATTCTACTCCCCGAGACCTCTCAAATGAGTACCAACACGGGGAGTCTGCGATGCGCCGTTCCTGAAATATCGTCGAAACAAAAATTACCTATGTCAAAAAATTCTACTCCTCGAGACCTCTCAAATGAGTACCAAGACGGGGGGTCTGCGATGCGCCGTTGCTGAAATATCGTCGAAACAAAAATTACCTATGTCAAAAAATTCTACTCGCCGAGACCTCTCAAATGAGTACCAACACGGGGGGTCTGCGACGCGTCGTTGCTGAAATATCGTCGAAACAAAAATTACCTATGTCAAAAAATTCTACTCCTCGAGACCTCTCAAATGAGTACCAACAAATGAGTCCAAAAATGAAAATTCCAAGATTCTATTGGGATAAAAAAATTCCTCTCCCCGAGACGTCTCCGACGACCCCAAACACGCCCCTATTGCGTCGCGCCGTTTCCGAGATACGACTGGGGGGGTTCGAGGGGGGTTCAAAATTTTCACTTTTCCTTCGCTCGGGCAGACCCCGTGCCGCCGCTCCGGACCACTCGGCCGGCGTGCGCGAAATACTCGGAGGGGGCCGGGGGGGAGGGTCGCGCTGCGCGCTCCCCTACCACCCGGCTCCCCCTCCTCGTCTTTCGCGCGCGCCGTCCTCGTAGCCCTCCGCGACGGATCGACCGCCGTCTCTTCGTCGGCGAAAGAATCTCTTTGATGTGTGTTTTTTGTATGGAGGGGGTCCGAAGGGGGGGTGTTGGGGGAAGAGCGATGGTATAAATGGATTGTCCTAGTCGAGACATTTCAAACGATACCAAACACGGTGGGTCTGCCCGCCACGGTCACCGACGGTCTACCAAGTAGACCGCAAATGTCAAATTTTGAAATTTGGTCTATTGCAAAAAATCCGTCTCCCGGAGACCTCCCAAATGAGCACCGACACGGGGGGTCTGCGACGCACCGATCCCGAGATATTTTCGAAAAAGTCCAAAAATGCGAATTTTGAAACTTCGTCTCGACCGAAAAATTCCTCTCCCCGAGACGTCTCCTACGACCCCAAACGCGACCCGGCTGCGTCGCGCCGTTTCCGAGTTACGACCGGGGGGGTTCGAGGGGGTGTCGAAATTTTTACTTTTCCAGACCCCATGCCGCCGCTGCGGGCCGCTCGGCCGGCGCGCGCTCAATCCTCGGAGGGGGGGCCGGGGGGGAGGGTCGCGCTGCGCGCTCCCCTGCCCCCCCGCCACCCCCTCCTCGTCTTTCGCGCTCGCCGGCCTCGTTGCCCTCCGCGACGGATCGACCGCCGTCTCTTCGTCGGCGAAAGAACCTCTTTGAGGTGTGATTTCGTACGAAGGGGGAGGTGGAGGGGAGGGCCGGTGCGCCAAATCCAAATTCCGTCGGAGCCGTCGGAGTCCATTCGCCGCGCCCGTTCGAACGAGCCCAAACACGGGGTGTTTCGGTCGAACCGCTTGCGAGTCCCGATTGCGGGGGGGCGGAGGGGACGGGGGTCCGGAGGGCGGTGACGAAGGGTAAAAAATTCAAAAGGGACGTAATTCCGCAACCCTCCGATGACGTTTGCCGCCGCTCCGGCCCTCGACGCCGGGGTCGCGAACTTCCTCGGAGGGGGGGCCGGGGGGGAGGGTCGCGCTGCGCGCTCCCCTTCCCCCCCGCCTCCCCCCTCCTCGTCGTTCGCCACCCCGGCGACGAGACCCTCCGCGGCGGGTCGACCGCCCTCCTCCAAAGGCGAAAGATCCATACGAAAGTGTGATTTTGTACGGAGGGGGTCCGAAGGGGGCCAGATGGGGGGAGGGCGAGGGTCCCGGACGACGGATATCCGGGAGCCAATGTTATCACCCAAAGTGACCGCCGCCATGACTCTCACCGTTTAGAAGCTAAGGGGATTTGAAGATCCGGACGGTTGTATGGAGCGTAAAAAAAACGTATGGGGGGGAGAGGGGGGGGTCGCGGTGTGGAGACCCCCGATGACCCTCTATGACATTCCGCAAACCGGGTCCCTCTCGGGTTGATAGTTTCCGAGATCCATACCCCAACTTTTTACCAGATCGGTATACCGAGGATTCGGGATTTTTCTGCTACTCGATAAGCCACCCCCTCTCCGATCCGCTACAAGGGGGAATCCCCCGGTGACTCCTTCTAGGAGAACAACCATGTCAGTGATAAGTGGTATTTGAGCTTTATAGTATATTAATTAATTAATTAATAGATATTTAAACATAACTATAATAAAATTGTAAACGAGCCGTGTCCGTACATTAAATATTTTTTTCAAAAAAAAAAAAAAAATTGTACACGTAGTAGATTATGTTACCGAGGTAAAATAGTATATTTCATTACAAGTGCGGAAAGGCTGTCATTGCAAAGAGTTCCGACAAATGTCTACCCGAGCCGAGGCGCAGCCGAAGGCGAGGGTTGACAGTCGGAACAAGTTGCAATGACGGTTCCGCACGTGTACTGAACGACTATTTTTAATACAGTTGCGAAAAAATGAAGCAATTTAATAAAACAAACAACTAAACTCGCAAAGAAAATTTCTGGAAAATGGCGCCAACCGTAGAATATAAGCAGAGATTTTTTTCTTCAACCATTCTGGTAGGCAAAGGAAACTATGCCCATACAGCCAAGTCTCCAGTAGAATTTTTTATTGATTTGAAATGAAAATGAAATTTAATGAGATGAAATGAAATGAAATCTAACCTAACTCATTAAATCAAATCATTAAATCTGATATTGAAACAAATTCGTAGCTTCTTTTTAGAAATATACGTATTTGCATGAATCATAAAAACTTTTTAGTAAAAACTTCATGGTTGGTTTTTCTTTTTAATAGACATTATTTTGACAGTTGGGAAAGAGAACGCACGAGTGCGGGAAAGGTAAAAAAAAAGCACGAGTGTGTAATAGCCCACATCCCGAACGCTATACGTCCCTGCAATACGCCACTTTTTGAGCAACTGTATTAAAAAAATAGTTTTTAGAATTTTTATCTGTTTGTGCGTTTATGCACGTGAGATTAGCTCAATAATGTCTCAACCAATTTGAATGTGGTTTTCACTGATGTATTTTTAGCAAGCTTTCCGTAATATTTCATGTTAACACCAAACGGTTTTCAAACAAAAAAAGTTACGCGCTATACTGAATATGACGCGTACGAAGTTGCGGGCTCGGCTAGTTTATAAAATTAGTAAGTATGGATATCGAGTGGTGAATGTTTTTCTAGTTAAGGGATTCACTGAGGCAAATGACATTTACTATAGAACTCGCTGGCGGCGGAAACAATTCAACAGGCCTAGAAATGGTGTTTTTTTGTTTTAACCATTACAACATTACACAAAAAATTTTTTTTATTAATACAATTTTTTAATCTGATATTAACTTATTAATAGGTACAGGATTCATATGCGTGCAATAAGCCGTTTTCGAGAGAAATTTCAATAAAGGTCAAATTCTTCTTGTTTTCTAACTTTTTTTGTGGAGTTTCTATTACTTTAACGAAAATTCTAATTAATACAATTGGTTCTTCACATGTTTAAGTATAATATATATTTTTTTCAAAGCAATTGTCTTGTCTATTTCTTGTAACATCTTCATTAAACAATAGATATTTTTAGTATTTAGCGTTTGTCTCCCCCTTAAGGGGGTACCGAGCTTCTGGCGCGCTTTGATTTTAGGTATTCTATGCGCTCTGTGTATGTGTGCGTGAGGCACACAGCAGGAGCGGGAGAGAGCGGTGCGCCGAGTGGCTAGAGCCGTGCGCTGATCGACTACCTACCAATATTTACAAAATAAAATAACAGAAACGGTCTCAAAAACTTTTATTAAAAATATTATACGGTTGGAAACTTCACAGATTTCACACATTTATTTTTTATAACTTATTGTTATATTGTTGGTATATGGTATATGTTGGTATATGTTTTACGAGCGTAATTGAATAAAAACTTTTATCTATAAACACTACTCGTAAAATTATTGTTAAGTATTAACTTATATATTTATAAATAGTATGTCTTATATACGTATATAAGACATAAATATATAATATCGTCATATATACATATAAAAAATTAATGTCACCTGGACATTAATTTTTCTCGATTTTTTTATCTTAAAGGAAATAATTCAAGGATAATAGGAAAGCTTAATCTGACGATTTCCGCAAGCCGAAGTAACAAAAATCGTCAAAAAAGTAATGTAATCCCTCCGTTAGCACGACCAGGACATCGAGCTGAACCATCTGTATGAAAATCTTACGCGCTTGAGTGTGTCCATATGACTGTTTCTTTTTACATTTTTGAAAGCCTGTAGACGCTACCCCCACCGATGAAAAGATATACATCATATAAAACTTTTTTTCATTACACCTCGCTGCCCGAGCACGACGCTCGGGCAACTCCACATTCATCCTGGACTCCTCTATCATTATACTATATCCACGGAAACGAGTTAGTAGAGCGCTTTCTCTGTCTGAATTTTTCATACAAATGACAAGGACAGAAAATGAACAGTGGGCGTAAACAAATCCGTAGAAAAGTAAAGGCGCGTTCACAGAGCGACTTATTTTAGACTACTTTTTTTAACACAATTGCGCATTTAAAATAATTTTGCTTTTTGTATTACTCGTTTTTATACATACGTTTTTACATTGTTTTCTTTGTAAAAAATATTTATGAAGGAAATAAAAATTACAGTTTAACATCATAGTTACTTATTTATTGTAGATGCATGCATGAAATACAATTGAAACAATCAAATAAAATTACAACGTTGAAAATTTATAAATAAAAGCAAAACAATTAATAAAATTGACAGATTCAAATAAATTTAATTCAGTATTCAATTTCACTCTCCGACGAATCACTGTCACTGCTGTCATTTCCTACATTTATTACTAAACTTTCAGTCATGACTTCTACATTATGGTCCATAGCGTTCATTTTGGGCTCAACTTTTTCTGTGACGTGCCTTATGCCTTTGAAGTAGTGTGACCTTCATTCACCCACGTTTCGTCCAAGTAATAAATTTTTTGATTATTTTCTCGAGCGGTTTTGATAGATCGTAAATATTTTCTTCGCCAAAAAAAAATGTCGTCACGGTCCAGCAACGTGCTATTTCTGCTTCTCTTGCTGTACTTGAAACCAATTTTTTTCAATATTTTATGTAGCGTCGATCTCTTGATTGTGCCCAAAGTACCATCATCATTTATTTTCTTTAAAATCTTGTCCAATGTAGGTATTTCATTCTGCGCGAAGAAACCATGCACTATACATCGGATAGCAGTCTTTGTAAAGTCATCGATCTTATCGACGATTGGCACGCGTATCTTCGACTTTTTGGGCGATTTAAGCACACCACACTCCTTCTTTTCTTTAACAATTCTATGGACCGACATCCAGTGCACACCTACTTCCAATGCAACACTTTTTAAAATTTGACCGGTCGAGGCCAAAGGGTTTTCATTCCTCTTGGAATGAAAACTATGCAATATCAGAGCTTTTTCGTTTGACGAAAAAGCTCGCCGTTATCTTTTTTCAATAGATCCATTATCCGACAGATCCGCCATTGTCACTACGCAAAGTACGCAATCAAATGTCCGTTATACAAGTCGCCGAGTCGTCACAAAGCAATCGAGCACAAAGTCCATAAACAAGCCGTGTCACAGGTAGAGGAAATTTATTGAGCAAATATTGCAAGAAAGAACACGTCTGCACAGTACGGACAGCACGAGTAGACTAAAAAAGTTTCGCTCTGTGTACACTGCCTTAGTGTAAATCGCCGACCAATCACAGTTACAATTTTGTGCAAGAGAGATAGCGCTCTACTAACTCGTTTCCGTGGATATAGTATAGTATGGGAACCTGGAGAAAAAATAATTTTAACTTATAACTTTTTACGCTTTTCTTCTGGCATAACTGTCTCGGAAACCTTTCTTTTTCGTTTTATTGACTCTCTTTTGTGTATTGCGTCTAAAATATATTGAGGCTCACGAATTTCCATTTTTCTGTCCAGCCTTGAATCGATTATTTCTGGTAATAGACAATCAAAATAAAATGTTTTTAATTTTGGTTCCATACTATTATTCCAAAATTCGTCATCTCTTTTTATTGCTTCTATTTTCATGTCTTTTTCTGTCCACACAACAAATAAACATACTTTTTTCCGAGTAATGTGGAGCTGACCCTGTACCTGGTAGAACCAGTCATGTTGTTTATTTATTGTTAAGGTCCCGTTCTTCTCCTTTTTCCAGAAACGAATTTTTTTTTGTGCTATGCCTTCTGCGACTGTTATGTCCTTAGCCGAATACGGACACTTAATTTCAATAATTTTATCACAAATTAATCCGTCTGGACTTGCTGCCAAAAACGACAGTTCAGGGTCGACGAATAAGCCACATTTCTGTATACCATTGAAGTTGGCTTCATCTTCGTGTTTTAGTATTTCAGACAATTTTTCTAATGCAATATATTCATGCTCCTTGCCATAACGAATGGATTTTACGTGGCTTAAATCGCCAGTCACATTTAGAAGACTTTTTACTAGAGGTGCACATTTTATAAGGCCTCTTTTGCATACCTTTCCGAAAGCAGACGCAGTGAGACGTAATTTTCTCTCTTGGTGCCATTCAATCGAATCTGCTTGCAAAACAGTTCTTTTTTCAAGAGACTGGCGGTCCTCATCAGAAAGATTAATTTTCTTCATATGTTCTGATTTAGCAAAATCAAAGTCAGCTTGTTCTAAATCTGGTTTTTGACAAGAGTCCCCGTAATATTTGTCATTGGTACTATTTGTACACTTTTTTGTTGCAAAAGATTTTGATAATCTCCGTCTTAAACTTGAGATTCTTTTTTTACTGTGTTTAATCTCCAAGCGTTTTACAATAGGGTTAGGACTTCGCATTAAAACCTTTTCGCAAATATACGATTGCGGTTCTTTAGCGTTGAATGACACAACTGAGCCAGCACAGCGAGCTGTATAAGACTGGCGACTTGAATAATTAATTCGTTTACCGCCCACAAATTTCGCAATAACACTGTTAAATACTTCTGCAATATTACTATTTACATCATATATTAGACTTTTAGCATTGTTTACTAATCTGGACATAATTTTCATGATAGTAGGAAAAATATTGCAAGACTTCATTTCAGCAACAAAATTTTCTGTATTTTCATTTTGATCAATACTTTGGCAAAAATAAGGCTTGCATAATTTGTGATTTCCAAAAACATGATTTGGTGCATTTATTAAATCTTGCTTTAGGTCAATTACCTTTTGGTTGAAATTTAAATCTTTGGAATTTATATGTATGACAGCCCCTTTAACTGATCTACGTAAACGCAGTATATTTTTTCCAAGAAGTTTGCGATATTTAATAGGATAACAAGTGTTCTTGGTTAATTCGTCAAGTTTCGTGCAAAAGTTTCTCAACAAGTGATTAGTGCATTCTATTTTTTCAACCAAGAAGTTCCCATAAGGTTTTGCTTCTAATATGCTCTTATATGTACTGGAATCCCCATCAGCAATTAATTTTGAGTAAATCAAGCCCTGATTGGGTAAAGAATGGTTAAAGCCTTCGACTATTGCAACGGATTCCATACCACTTGAGGGTCCCTCATAATTTTTAAAACACGTGTGATCGGGAGCTGCCATTTTTTTGTTTTCTGACCGTGCACAAATCATACAATATTTGTTTTTTACTGCCATGTAAAGTACTTTTTTTGTTCTGTAACCAATAATTACCGCAGCACCCGACAAAGCGTTATAATTCTTTTTAAACGATCTTTTTGACCAACATGCGTCAGCAACCACGGTAATCATGGGTACTCCATCTGCATTAACATTACCGTCTTGAACAGCTAAATCGTATTCTTCTTTTGCTGCTTCTTCCATACATTTTTCTTTTGCCGTTTCCCATAGTTCACAGATTCTTGCATGACACTTGGCATATAAATGATCCGACATAAAAGGTATTTCAAGTGAAGCAGACACTTGTTCTAAACCTGAGTATCCTGCACCTATAGACATGAAACCACTTACTATATTTTCGTTGAAATCAAGTTCTTTTTTATCTTTCGATTTTTTAAAATTATTTAGACTCAATTTAGCGTTGCACATTTGGCAAACAAACTCAAATTTTGACAAAAATCCCCTTTTCCTTTCTCCGACTAATTTCAAATGATTAAAGTTACAATTTAATGGAGAGTTATGATGTGAAATTTCTTGCAACTGTTTAAATAAATACATGAAATCTACAACTCTATTTCCACTTATTATGGTCTCCTCCACTTTTTCTTCCGGTTTTATTATATAACATTCTCCTTCTTGATCTGAATCAGCTGGCGAATGATGTGTTGAAAACTAAAAGGTAAAATAAATTATAAACATAAATAAAATAAAAGTATTATCCTATTTATCTGACTAGATTCAGGATATTTTGGTAAATTCATAAATTTACAACTTACATTGGGATCACCTTGGGTCTTAGTTATAACAGCAAGCCTTTGTAATTTCTGTATGTCATCAAACGGAAGTCTAAAATGAAAAGAAAAATATTCTAAGGATAAAATTTTAAGCAATAAAATATTCTAAGGATTTATATTATAAATTATGTATAAATTACGATTTTTGGATTATAAATCGGGCCACAGAGCAAAACGCTTCTCTGAGCAATCATAGGTACCACCAAGTAAATGTAGAAGTAATATATGTAGGTAATATGCATAATGTACCTACGCAGATAATCGAAAAAAATTGTGAGGACACAAGAGACAATAATAGGTATCTAATTAATATCGCACTTACTTCGTGGCATTATTTTCTCTGTGTAAGTAAGTCATGTCATTGTTTATTTCCCCATCCACTAAAAGAGTAGGATTTTGTTCTGGTGTAATTGACACCCTGTAAGAAAACAGAACATTACATTATTTATCAATAAAAATTTTTTGTATGAAATTTGCAAATCTCATTCCATAAGAATAATTAGTTTTTCAACTTACATTTTCAGAGTATGATAACTTTTAGAATCGCTGTCATCCAAGACTCTGTAAGTTGAAAAATATAATGAAAATGTGGTCATTCATATTAAATTTATTATAATGTTATATTATACAAATTATACATAATTATCCTACTATATTTACGCGTACTATATTCGGTTCATCAGATGACTCTTTGTTTTGTAGTGAAATGCCAACAACTGGTACATTTATCGTATAAATAGAAAAAGATAAATAATAGAAAAAGATTTTTGAAAATCCGAAATGCCGAAAAAAAAGCTCATTTTTATTTTTAGGTATTATACCTACAAGAATCATCCTATCAGACTGTTAGAATCAGTTTTTTCTGAACAGCAATAATAAATATGTATACTTATATACACTAGCCCCAAAGAAAGCGGGTCGGTTATAAAAACAACGATAACAATATTTGAGACCACAATAATAAATATAAAGTCATAACAGAAAAATGTTTTTTCTTGTCATTCTCTTTTTTTTTACTTTTCAACTGGGGACAGCCTTCAGCTAGCTGCATTATTAGTAGCCAGCAGGTAGGTAACTACTGAGTATACTTACGAAGCAACAGGAGTATTCTCTTTGTCTTCAAAATTCGCGGCCAGTAGGCGTCTTGATCTAGAAAGATATTTTTTTTTTTTTGTAATTTATTATTACAGTTAAATTATTTGTTGTATTGATTTTACAATAAACATAATAATATTTATTTATTGAATAGCAAACAGCATAATAACAATCCACTAATTCACAAAATATAAAAAAATATGAATTTAATATGTCAAACATATTAGGTTTGACAAATTACAATTTATACGTACAAAAGAATTTAAAAATAATAATATACGTATACATTATGTATAGGCATGTAATATACATATTTTAGTATTAATAAATAAAAGAAAAAGTAATAGTTATTGTTTATGAGTTACAGTTATTGTATATGTAAAGTTTTACTTACTTATTTACTTCTTGCAAGCGTTTACCATTGTTTTTTAGCCAACTCCTTCTTTTCTTTGATTTATTTACTTTGTTCCCCATGTAAATGAACACAAAAGTCTTAATTACGTCTTAAAAATATGCGTTAGTCCAAGCGACACAAACTCCCCGTCCGACGGCCGAAGCAACACTGAAGCGGACAGGGGGGAAGCTTGGCGGCTCTAGCTAATATGGGCCGAATTCACGGGAATTTAGGTATTTCCTTTGTATTAAAAAACAAATATACATTTTGAAAATGTAAAAAATATACGTTATAGAAAACATGTTGTTTTGTTATTATTCAAAAACTGATAACCTTCCGTGAAGTATTTACGCCGTACTAACGGTTTATTTTATTTTTTAGAGGTAATTTTGGATTTTTTTTCTATCGAGAAAACTATAAGTAATCGTGATTCTACAGAATATGATTTATAGAATGTATCCTTAAATATCTTACATACTAATTGCATAACTAAAACTTTAGTAATAACGACACAGCAAGGGATCAAATAAACGCAATTATTTCACATTTTCACGGCACAGTCTTAATTACAAAAAGTTGTAACTGGAAAAATATCTTGTTAATTATAGTCTCGTCTTGAGAGACAAGTAGCGACGAGCTCGTTAGATACCTGTAAGGACATTTTAATTAGTTTTATTTTATTTATAAAACCGGCTACCGGTACAAGAACTTGGTTTTAAAAAGAAATTTCGATTTCTTGCCGCCTTGACGCGATGAGTGTATTAAGTAAATGCGATGGGGTTCAGTCGTGTTTTGATTTCCTGAGAGCTGCCATATGTTAATGGATTGCAAACATCGGTATTGATAATCTTGTACCGGAATATGTGATTAGAAAGCCTTTGGTAGTGTGTTCAAGCGAACCCTTACAACAGTATCGGTAATGTTTACGATATAATTATATACTCCCAAGAATTATTAATTATTTACTCCCAAGAATTGGACAGGTGAAATTTAAAATTACAAGGTGCGATTTTATATTTTTTTTTTAAATTATTTCTGTTTAAATTTAAATAGTGATATGAGAATTTAAAAAAACTTATGCATTATTAACCCGATATTGCAAAACAATTTATCGTCGGATATTATTTAGTATCTAAGATATAAAGTTTTTTATCAGTGTGTCAATATGGCAAAAAATCTGTTGCTTAGTGTGTTGTGGAAGGATCTCTTACGCTTGAAGTTTCCTGTGAGATAAAACTTGTAATTTCATAGGTGACAATAGGGGAAAACTTACACTATTATTAGAAGACATTACTTAATGCTAGGTGGCTATACCATAGCTGATCAACACAAACAACAAGTGCTACAAATTGGCTGCCTACCTTAGCATCATATAGAATATTCGCTAAAATTAGAAAACAAATAGATTAGAAAGTCTGTTTGCGCATGGAAATGGGCCTTGGCACCCCTTAACCGAAACAAAAAATGATGTTATTTCATAGTGCTCTTCCGTAAAGGGGGTGGTTACTACCGCTGTCTGTATTTATGTCCTTTAACTGTCCCTTAACTGTGTTCGATTTTAAGGCAATTATCAAGTGGACTAGTGTTTGTTGTCCTTTAAAACGTCTTGTTCATTGAACATGTTTGAATGAATATTTTAAATTGTTTAAAGACAATATGGGAGGCTAATACAAAGCGGTCACAGAAGAATAAAGCTCATCTCCCCATCCCTAACTTTATCCTTAATCCTACTACGGTCAGTAAGCGCATTTTTTTTACTCTGTGACCACTAGTGTTGTAGCGTCACATTAGTGATGCTAACTATTAGACGGACTGTTATGCTACCATAAACAGCCTGTCTAAACAAGTAGTGCCGGACTCCTACCGGTTAAAACCTCTCATGTCTCCCGTTTATTCATATACGCGCCGCCTTAACCATGGTAACATAAAAAAATGTATTAAATATATTTTAAAGACAATAGCCTGACTTATAGCGATATATGTCAGGCTATTGATAGCGATACTTAATTTTTTAATATAGATTCTAAAAAAGATATAAATGGAGGTACGCCATATTTCTCGGAAATAAAGTTACACGATGTAATAAGTGTCAGAATATTATTTTAACAATTTATAAGACGAAATGATGTTACAAACGCGATAATTTTATCAATTAAGGCGTCGGGAGTGTATTGTTGGCCGGTAGCAACCCTGTCGCACCAAAATTAACTCCATCCAATATTTCCCCGACCATTAAATTAAGTACGTTGAAAGCGGGCGTTAATTACTTTTCAAAAACAAACAGGAACGGTGGCAGTCATCGGGCGTGGGCATCCTTAAAAAACAATCAATGGACCGGCCTCGTTTCTATATTTTGGCGTCCTCATTTTTTTATCCTGGTAGTTCGATAATGTCACGCCAGATTCGCCTTTAAGGCTTTAACCTATATACACAGCTGTCACACTAACTGAACCCGCAACTCGTGGTATTCGGTATAGGGCGTAACTTTTTTGTTTGTAAACCGACTTTAATGAAACAAACACTAATGTTACGGGAAGCTTGCTACAATACATCAGTCAAATCGGTTAAGCCGTTTCTGAGATTATCATGAACAATCGCACAAACAGACAAAGATTCTAAAAACTGTTTTTTTGACCTCGGTAACATAAGTGCAACGTACCTATATACAAATTGTTTTTTTGAAGAAAAAATTAATGTACAGAGGCAGCTGGTTTAGAATTAGAAAGAAAGAAAGAAACATTTATTGGCGTTTAAAACATATGAACAAAAAAAAAACAAAAAAAAAACATAATAAGTATAACACCAAAAGGACACAACTCAGCTTAGGCTGCAACATTGTTACAGCGCTGAAATACGATTTAACAAAATTAAATTAAACAATCACAAAGTCCCAAAATTAAATCAAACAATAATAATTACACTAAATGCACTCATACACCTAAGCACAAAGAGAGCCAACCCCCACCGCACATTTCTTTTTAAAAATACTTTCAGAATCGTGAAAGATGACAATGTCGGGACTGATCAATTCGTTATAGTCTCGCATACACCGAAATAATGGAGCATATTTACCCAAATTAGTTCTACTGGTAGGAATGCTAAATTTATTATTAATGGGATGTCTTGGGTACATGGTAAGGAACAGCAAGGTCTATCTGTGGGAACAAAATAGGAGACACCATCCCGCCATTAATCAGTTTACACAAAGTCATAAGATTCATGAGTATACGACGATTTTCAAGAGAATGAATTTTGAAATGTGCAAGGCGGGTGACATAATCGGCCTTATACGGACAATCACGGCTTCTAAAGGCAAGATAACGTGTGAAATTTTTCTGTATGCGTTCTATTCTATGCACATGTACTTTGTAAATGGGGTTCCAAATGGGCGAAGCGTACTCCAGGATGCTCCGGATGAGCGCATTGTACAGGGATATATGGGTGCTAATATTTTTAAAGTCCTTACATAAGCGCTTGATAAAGCCTAGTAACTTCCAGGATCGGGCCACCACATTGTCAATGTGTTTGTAAGCTAATGTAGCTAAATACCTTGGACTCTACTTAGACCGTCGACTAACATGGCATTGGGAATCCAAATGAGGAAAATGTATTAGCTATTAAGCAGAAAATCTCCGCTGGAAAAAGCTCAAACCAGCTAAGACGTATGTAACCTAGTTGTGAGGAACTGCCTCAAATTCGAATATAGAAATTCTGCAGATATACAAGTCAGAAGTTTTGAGAACTCTTACGAATGACCCCTGCTTTTTGACAAATCGCCATTTACATCATGACCTTCAAATCAGAACTGTCCATGAAGAAATTAAATACACCATTTCCAGTTACAAGAAGAGAACACTTGTTGTAGATGCAACTAATGCAGAGTGACACCAAATTTACTCGTCTCAAAAGAGAAACCTCTAGAGATCTATAGGGTACAGAAATAGAATTGGGGTATATGTTAATGGACTAATGTCCTTCAAGATCAGCTCACTTGGCCCAAACATTTGCTGAATGTTTACTTGAACAGATTGCAAAAAGAAAGAGATAAAAAATGTCTCATCCATGACATATGGCCGGACATGGTCCGTCCACCCATTTTAATGCTGGTCACATAGCTTACACGGGTATGCCCCAATTCCAACTCAAATATGTTATTCTAAAACGATTACGTCCAGTTATTGTCGTATTAAGATATAGGTCAATGTTTGTCCCGGGTTACAAAAAATTATAAAAATAATAAATTGTTTTCAGTACACTTTCTGAATACAATTGTAATTACTTTTCATAGCATAGGACCCTTTTTGGGTCACAATCGTCCAATTTAAATTACAATCACTTCTAATTCTCGGTAACAAATTCAATAAAAGTTACAGCAATAAAAATTGTGTTTTGTGAAAAAGTTAATACATAATTATCACATTATATGAAATTGGTTTTTTATAGATCCTTTGCTATGAGCATTTTATATCTTCTGTTATGAATCAATATTTCTAGCTAATTTATTTATAACTTGCTTTAGCTCAACCCCGGAGTGGTCGCATACACGTGCCAAAGATTGTGCTCCGTGGCGAAAATTTTTCAATATAACTTGCTTTGTCAACATATCGTAGGTAACTTGCTAAGTATTCCCCATACATTCTTACATATTAAGTCACTTAGTTTTTAACTTATAATAATAATAGCAGTTAAATTTAATTTCTAATGTCATTGATAGATGACGCAAAAAATAAAATTTTATATTTATAATTAATATATTTTATTACATTACTTGTATACAATGTCTATCGAATGAAGATTCAAAAAACGTAACATTTGGACAGCATTTGCATTTCGCAGTCATTCATTTGGGTAGTGACCACCCCCTTACAGAAGACCTCCGTGAAATAATAGCATGCGTGCTGTTGTGTTTCGGTGAGTGAGTAACTGATGCCAGAGCCCATTTCCCTATCCTCTCCTAATCCCTTAAACCTAATCCTACTACGGTTGGAAGTGCACTTGTTCGGCGTCGCTTGTTATAGGCGACGGTAGCCACTTGCCATCGAGTGGACCGTCAGCCCATCCGCCGATCTTATCATTATATATATTTAAACCGAGTATGATTAAAAATGTAAAACAAACCTTCGATGAAAATAAAATACATTGTTAAGTACAACTTTTTATTTCTTAAATCAAACCAAATTAACATTTACATAATATGTCATCCTACTAGACTTGTACACTCTTGACTCCATCTAGTAATACGTAGCTATGTGTGAATTAGGCCTTGTGAAATGAAAAATTTCCATCAAGTCAATTGTCATTTTCGTTGACTTGTTGCAGGACGGTAAAGAATGAATACGATGCCTTTATCATCTGTAAGAGTTAGGTAATAATTATTACTTCCCCATCTTAAAAATAATACTTAATCATCTCTTATGCTTGTTTATATTGACAGTATGTCTGGCAGTAGCAGTTAATTTCTTATAGAAAGCCACTATGAAATAACAGCACTTAGATTCTATGAGTTACTTTTTATTCTATCAGGTTTGTTGCAATTCGGTGCAACAGTGAGGAATACCAGAGCTCATTCCCTTATCCAACACACTGCACGGCCGTCTGCAAGTCTAACGCAAGTCTCATCATAATCATCATCATCTCAGCCGTAGGATGTCCACTGCTGGACAAAGGCCTCTTCCCTGATTTTCCAAAGGACCGATCAGAAGTAGCCTGGATCCACTGTCGACTCGCGGCCCTTATTAGGTCGTCTGTCCACTTTGTGGGTGGACATCTTACGCTGTGCTTGCCGGTACGTGTTCTCCACTCGAGCACCTTCCGGCTCCAGTGGCCATTCTCTCCATACCATGTGTCCTACCTACTGCCACTTCAACTTACTAAACATCCGGGTTATGTCGTTAACTTTTGTTCGTTTACGAATTTCCTCATTGCTGATTCGATCTCGCTGTGTAACTCCGAGCATAGCCTAGCACGTTGAGCGACTTTGTGCTTTCTTACGAGGCCCATAGTTAGAGACCACGTTTCAGCGCCACATATCTTCACTGGCAACACACACTGGTCGAAAAATTTGTTTTAAGACGCTGTCCATCCGAGCTGGATTCGACGATTGACCTCTCGAAGTTGGCTATACCTAATTGGACTGTTTGTCCCAAGCAGCTGTACTCGTCAGCAACTTCGAGAGTTGAATTTCCAACTGTTTTTTGGTCCAACTGTTACATGGACATTAGACATAACTTTCGTCTTATCCATATTCATCTTAAAGCGCACCCTTTGGGAAACTCGGCTGAGGCCATCGAGCGTCATGTTGAATTCTCTTATCGACTCCGCCATGACCACAATATTGTCGGCAAACCCAAGGTGAGTGATACACTTGATGCCAAATCCTTGCCATTTCAGGATGTGAAATGCATCTTTCAAAGCGGCAATAAATCATTTCGGAGAGAGAACATCTCCCTGTCTCACACCTCTTCGCAATGGGATTGACTGTGTGTGTGATCTGCTCCTGTACTGGAACCGACATGGTGGCTTTATTGTACAAACACTTTCAACACTTCGATATACCGATGGTCAATGTGACGTCGCTGCAAAGCGATGCTCGAGCACTGCCCATGTTTCGATCTAATCGAAGATCTTCTCATAGTTTACAAACAAACATAGCGGATTTTATGTATAACTTTCCGTAGTAAATCTGACACATAAAAATAAAGGACCATAAAACTAATTTATTTATAAAATTTACTAAGATAATAGATTAAATTAATATCAATTTGATCTTCTAATCCTAAAACAAAGTTCGATTCCAATACATATAAGTACTGAGACTTTATTGGGGACCTATTTAAATTCCTTAATAACGTATCGAAATAAATAAGAGCTTACTCCGATATGGCTAATGTTTAAAGGCGACGAAAGCCACCTTCCATCATGTAGACCATCAGCCTATAAAAATAAAGTTTATGTGAAAATAAACAACAGAATAATCTGTCTGCCATGTGTGTGAAAACCGACCTGTACTTGAAAAAATCTCCACTTATATTTACCGCCATAAATGAAGTCAACGATAGAGTAGTGAACCCTCCGGCCGAAAGACGAGCAACATGGCGACATCGGGTCATCAAAATGAGGATCGATCTTTTAACCCGCATCGGAAACGTATACCATGGAGTCTGGTACACTGCGTCTGCCACCTTGGTACTCTGTAATAATGGTTATATTTAAATAATATCTTTAGACATGTAGGGAGCCTGTCTGGTAGCAGAGACCACCCTCTAACACTGATCAACGAGAAATAACAGAAATAGTTTGATTTCGGTGCGTGAGTAACTTGACATGGCTCTTATCCCTTTTGCTATCAAAGTCGGCGCCATGCTGTGGCAGCTTTTCTGGTTGTATCCCCATCTCAAAAAGCTTTCATGGACTGATACTGATTAGTATATTTATTACAGACTAGCTAAGCCCTCAACTTCGTACGCGTGGTATTCGGTATATATGTTACGGGAAGCTTGCTAAATTAGATCAGCGAAAACCGGATTCAAATCGGTTAAGCCGTTTCTGAGATTTGCGTGAACAAACGCACAAACAGACAAAAATTCTAAAAACTATTTTTTTGACCTCCGTAACATAAGTACAACGTATACAATTCTTTTTTTTTAAATATTTTATGTACAGACCCGGATCGTTTACGATTTTATTACATGTACTAGCGACCCGCCCCCGGCTTCGCCCGGCGTGCAATTTTTATATATAAGAACATTCCCCGTTTATCCCTCCTTCCATTAGTGAAAACAGAATTAAAATCGGTCTACCCGTTCACGCGTGATGCCGTGACCAAGGGAAATGGGGATTCATTTTTATATATATAGATTAGACAAGAGACAAGAGAAGCAGAGTCCGTCTAATTGAAGCGATGATCTTGCTGATCAATTAATCGACCATCCTCATACTCCTATATACCTACATGTACAATAGGTGCAGTAATTATATATACTTAAAGATAAATTGAAAAAAGAATTTGTACTGAAAACATAGGTGGTACAAAATTTCCAAGTATAAAAAGACTTTAAAATGTGCATTGGTTTTGATTTTATTTATACAATTAAACATTTATAAGTATATCTTACCTCTTCAGAGAGTTGGTTTCCTTGGTAACAATAGAGGAACACTTGGAACATCATGTTCAACAGATATGTTCCCATCGACAATAAACGAACTGGATTACCAGTTTGCTAAAATAAATGTCTAAGTAAATACTCCTACTTCGCTACTAACATAACGAACGGAATTAATCGAATCTTCAACTTAGTCTTATATTCAACAGTACCTGGGCTTAATTATATCTGGCCGGTGGAATCCGACGAAATTTAATTAAAGTCGAAATATCTCTTATTACATGGGACCAAATCTCAGCCATTTACAATCGCCTATTTTAATATGAATCCAATAGCAATAAGCATACCATTAACAATACCATGACGCTTATTATTTTCGTTTCACTACTGTTTTATATTTAGATACTGATACGGCTACAATATAAAAAGTTATTTGAAGGATAGCAATCGTCAAACAACACTATGCGAAACTCGCAAAGTACTTGTAACAAAACTCAACAAGCTTAGACAGGGGTTAAAACTTTTAAAATTTGGTTTCCAGAGTTCATCCTGCGGGAATGGAACCCGGGATCTTTAATCACTCAACCCAACTCTACTTGTCAACAGGTCGACTCAACTTTCGAAAATTGTATTTTTCAGTACTGTTTAGTTAAATCTCTGGACTGTTTAGTTTTCGCACAAGAATAAATAAACTTCAATTAAAACAATTTTGCTGTTGTCATTATCGGGTGAAAAACCATTCAAATTAAAGAATTTTTGATATCACGTTCATTGCGAATTCGATTTCCCAGACGTCTATCAAGCGTACCAAATGTGTCTCTACTAAAGAGACGGAAATTAAGTTGTGATTCGACATTCTGCGAAGTATGTACGCATTTGTAGTCATTTTGTATTACTATGTATGATTTTGTATTAATTTTTATACACACGGTGTGATAACAACATACAGAATGTAGTGGATAAGACCACCACACTCAGTCCTCCGCCCTCCGCATCCATATACTCACAGCCGTTCTCCTGAGGACTTCAGACAGGTGTTCAGTGGTCTCCATTTCATGACTCGCCTACCCTAAACACCCATCCGATGCAAGACACGAGATGCTTCCAAATAATTGCAGGTCTATTCTAAATAGTTCTAATGAGAAGTTATAATCGGACTGAGATGAAAGTATCCTGTTTTTTTATTCAGGACATTGACTATCTTTATACTAAATCTGAACCAAAGTCCGTTCAGTATTTTACGCTTGATATGGTTAAACAAATCTAGAATGTTTCACATACTCTAGCATTTTTAATATTAAATAGGTTGGTAGACGGAAAACTATCCCGGAAGAGATGAAGTTTTTCCTAATACAAAATGATAATAACATGTTATAGCTGTGGGTAATGTTTTTGTCGGTTATTTTATGTTTATCTTTTATGTTTTTGTCTCCTTATTTTACCCTCAGAAAATTCATAAACTTTTATGTTTCGTCTCCCTGAATGATGACTCTGGTAAAGATAGCGCTCGAACTTTTGCTATAAATGTGCTGTGTAATATTTGGGAAATATTATCTAATAAGAAAATTTTCTGATAGCGGATTGCTTGAATTTATAAAATTCATAAATAATCTGCCCTCTAGGAATTTTCTCACTAAATCCGATTGTATAATTCACTCATTTCTAAATAGAATATTAATGTTGGATGCTGTGTTAAATGAAGGCTTCTTACGGAGATCACGGGTAGCCTGTGGCAACAAAACGTTTATACTTAGGTTGGTACTTATGTATTCAGCCTTGGCAACACTGAGCGCTTTAGGTGCCACCTGGCATTACTATTGAAAAGTTTGACTTTTTTTAAACAACCTCATTTATAACATTTGACACACCGAGAGATAGGGGTAACTCTGGGCATTAATTAGTACGACTAGCATCAATAAGATATTGTATGAACATTTGTCCGTAAAAAAAGATTTGTTCTCGTTGGATTCCGCATAGTTTGGCAAACTGTCAAAAGTAAGCATGCGTCGATTGGTGTAAGGAAACGTTAAAAAATACAATCGAGGTGCATCATAAGCTGTGTATAACATCTACACAGGTGAAGAATCGTTGATCTATGCATATGCGCCTGAAACAAAACAGCAATAGACTGTAAGGGTCTTCCAAAACGAGCGAAGACCAACAAAGTTGGTCTTGGAAATAAATTAGTCCTGTTTCTTGGGAATTACCGATCTGGTGGCGACAGTGCCATTGGAAGATCGTAGGAGGGTTAATTCTGAATGGTACACGACCATTTGTGGCCAGAAGTCTTCGGAGAAATCCGAAAAATTCGAAACGGTGGCGAATCATTCTTCATCATGACAATGCGAACCCTCACTCATCGGATGATACAAACAAATTTTTGTACGGCCAATATATCGAATTGATGGGTCATCCCAGAGGATCCCAGAAGACTAAAAAGTCATTAGGTGCCAAGTCAGGGCTGTACGGAATTTACCTTAATTGGAGTAGAAAAAGTGCTTCGAAAATTTGTTCCAACGCATGCCCAAGTGTATCGATCTTCATGGAGACCAATTTCAATCATCGGATATTTGTTTTTTCATTAGTAGGCTCAATACATCAGTAGCAAACCTGGTATAACCTTTTTGTAACTTTACAATGTGTTTGCAAAAGTGAACTAACGTTATATTATTTCGGTGGTTTTCAATAAAAATTTTATTACCATTTTCTGTTTTAAAATTACAAATAAATTTACAAAATTACAAAAAATTACAATAAATAAACGGTGATTGATTCATTATCATCACGACCATCTCAATCGTAGGACGTACACTGCTGGACTGAAGCCACCCGCATGGTTTTTCATTAGGACCGGTCAGAACAGCCTGCATCCAGGACCGATTGATAGATTGAATGTTTTTTAAATCTAAATTAACCACATTTTTAATCTATTTTTCATTGATTAGCATCGCTTTCTTAGCTAAGCGAAAGCTAGAGCAAACAGAACGTTGCCACTTTAACGTTTCACTATACCGATGTTCATGGTTGGATGTGAATACATACCGAAGCTAATTGAAAAGCTGTAACACAAATAATGACCAAGGAAACAGTGAACTGCGCGAAGACCGGAGCTGAGAAGCAGGTCTGCAGGTGGACACCGGCTTCCAAGGCAGACTGATGCCGTTTTATACAACGGCGAAGACGAACCGTGATTACTCGTTCCTGGTCGGACGGTAAAGGAATCTGTAATGAGAAAAACTTTTCTGAATGAATCCCTCTCGAAAAACGTTTATAGAAGATTCTAAAGATCTATAACATAAAGGAATTCTATAACTATTCTTCTTCTGTTAAAAATTGTCTTCTAGAAGAAATAATCATAAAAACTATTGTCCGGTAAACAATAGTTATTTTCAATCAATGGAAGTTTTAGCAATATAGTATAGAGTATAGACCGCTGAGAGTTTATAAGATTTTTGAAAAGTATGTACAATTTTCGTATTATAATTAATTACCTATGTTACACTAGCGACCAGCTTCCGGCTACGCACGGAGTTGAATTTTCAAATTTTTTCTTAGCGGATGCTTGCGTTGTAAAATAAACCTATGTTCCAAATTTCAAATTTCGAGACTTAATAGTTTTGGCTGTGCGTTTATAGTCAGGACAAACGATTTTATAATAAACTAGCGGCCCGCCCCCGGCTTCGCCCGGCGTGCAATTTTTATATATAAGAACATTCTCCGTTTATCCCTCTTTCCATTAGTGAAAATCGAATTAAAATCTGTCAACCCGTTCATGCGTGATGCCGTGACCAGGAGAAATGGGGATTCATTTTTATATATAAGATTACTGTGTAACGATCTATATTAATAAGTACCTATAATATTGCTGAAGTGTTTTTTAATGCGCTAATTTCTGGAATTAGTTGATTTTTTAATTTCATTGCCCAATTTTTGAGGGAGTTTATGTTTTTGAAAACAATAATAATATAAGCAACAAGTATTAAGTTTTTTCTACCTTATTTAAAACCACCAGTTTATTGATTTCTATAGATTTCTACGAACTGGGGTATTCGTTAATCTTCGTAAATCTTGTGCGACATAGAACTTTAAATCTTCCTTATTCGGTCCTATATCAATTGGCACTATTTCTGCAGTGTCCATAAGTAACGAAAGATGTTCGGAAATCGCAGAAGTGTGAACTCCAATCTTAACATTACCATTTTCTAGATGAAGAGCAATTTAAGTTGAAATGTTAGGGAAATTATTTAATATGTAAAACTTAGAGGAAAATTTGCAAATGAAGCCGTAACACTATTTAATTAAATAGTGTTACAGCTAATTAAATATATTATTAACTTGCTAATAAACTGTTTTTAACTTATGATTTAGTTTCAAAAATTCTGAGTTTTTAATATGCTTTAAAAAATCAGAATATTTAGACGAAACTCGTACTTTCTTACAATTAGTAATAAAATACGATAGACGTGAAAATTTTTAGATTAATAGGTAACTAAATATTAAAGTGCCTTGGGATAATATTCCGAGGGAGATAATAAGGCCTACTAGACCTTTAAAAAAATTGAACGATTTCTCCGTTCAAATGTTTGGAGTTATTGTATTATACGATTTGAATATTAATAATAGTTACTTAGCTAATACTGTTAGATTTCATTAAGCTCTGGTATAATTTATTTATAAAAAGGATAAATTTCTGTATTTTTCTAGTTTTCTGTATTTGAAATCATTTGAGATTGAGAATTATTCATTGTACATTGACCTAACGAAACTCTGACGTAATGATCCTAAACAAAAACATTTTTTTGTTAATTTTTTTTACATAGTTTATTTTCTTCACATAGTTTTACTTTATATTTTACTTTTCTAAAAAATATATTAATATTGAATAAAATTCTTGCATATCCTTAATCTAATTGATATATAATAAGGCGTTTAAAGAAACGCGGGTGGCTATTTTGTTCATACAAATTTAGTTAATTCTTTCCTTCTTTGGCACTAGCATATTTTTAATATACTATAAGGTATCAATTTATATCTTCTTGAAAAAAAAAACGTTCATAGGAGGAAGGACACTCCATAAATCCTTAAAATTTATTAAGAGCCTTCAAAAGATGTTCAGTAAACAAATAAAACCAAACTTCTGATATTGAAAAAATACTGACACATAGAGTTCAGATTTGGAGGAGAAAACTTGTGTTCTTTTAGGTATAATCCACCTGACGTGTGTTTGCCTCACGACCACAACTCATTAACCTGTTCTCAAAACATTTCTAAAACCGAGTGTCACCTCAAGGTGAGAGGAATTCTGACTTACTTTGTGGCAAATCTCCAAATCGTGGCTCAGCATTCTGAGTGAGAGGCCGAGCAGCTTCAGCCGACACCGACATTGTGCTATTAGAGTGGTCACTAAAGTATCTTTCCCAACATTTAGGTATGCAGCAATAAACAACGCTGCCACTTGATGAATGTACGTGAGCTCGTATGCAGGTGATTTCGTTGTGTCGTACGGGTACCTGGAATTAGAAGACAAATTTCATTGAGTATTAACGGTATTGGTCACGAAACAGTGCGTTATAACATATCTCGAATTGTGATAAGAAACAAAAGGATGATGACAATAAAAATGTATTTTTGAAAATTCATCCACTTGAGATTACATCATAAAAATATTCAGCACTGTTAAGCCATCGTCCCGCAGTAATAACTCTCTGGAGCTTGCTTAATGAAATATTTCTAATAAATCGTGTTCATCAAATTACTTTTCAATTTTTAAATAAATAAATGAATCTTTATTTACAACTATTACAACTTTACTCTACGGGTCTTAAATCAAACACAGCAGTTACAGTACATATTTTACCTGATAAAGGCACGCAAGTATTTGTATTTAATTGTTTTAGTTTATTGTGTCTGTACATTAAATTTTTTTTTTCAAAAAAACAATTTGTAAATGTTTTACTTATAATATAAGGTTACATAAGACCGTGGTCAAATAAATAGTTTTTAGAATGTTTGTCTGCTTATCTGTATGTCTGTTTGTCTGTGCATTTGTGCACGTTAATCTCTGAAACGACTGATGTAACAAGATTCCCGTAACATTTATGTAGTGTTTGTTTCATTCCAATCGGTTAACAAATAAAAAAGTTACGCGTTATACCGAATACCAGCACGCGTACGAAGTTGCGGGCTCAAATAGTTTTTTAATAAATAAATGTTTTTCAACACCTTTGTGGATTCTTCTATCTGTATAGTTTCTGCAATCTTACCAAGCTCTTAATGGAAGTTGATTACTCTCAGCACTACCGGCCCAGCCAGCGACAGTCACGGTCGTCAAACAAACGTAAAATATCTGTTGAAACTTCGTCTCTCTATCACAGCTAGAAAGAAATTCATTATGTCACTCCAACTACTTTTCAAAGATAAAATTAAATATAATTTAGATTAATATAATGAAGGTTCCATTACTAAAATAGAATTTACTTTTTAACAATCCTTTTGGCCTCTTCACTTTCTTCCGCTCTCAACACCTCGTCTGCTTCATCAATGATTCTTTGTATCATCTTCCTTCTCAATAATATGTTAAATATCTTTGCTGCTTGTGCTAAATTAGTGAAGAGTACGAAAGCTGTTCCAGTCATTAGCGGGATATTTCCCCAAATTATGAACAGGTCTACTGACTGTGTAATCAGGTATGTGCCTAAAAGAAAAAACGTTCTATTAAATAAAATGTATTATCTCCTCAAAAAATCTTGGTCATTAAAAACCTAAAAAAGGAAATATATTTAGGTATAATACCTATATTAATAAATAAACAAAACCTTCGGATCCTCAATTCCAATTTGTTTGTGAACCCACCTTTTATTTTTGGTTGATGGGTTTCGTGTTACTAACGAACTGTTTTGTTAACGATAAAAAAACAATGAACCAGTGGGCAAACTACTTCTAATAACTATGTTGTCATAACTTTATTCTACTAACAATATTTATTATGAAATCGTAAAGAAAATGAGAACAGTTTGCTCAATGATATTATTGGATGGCTATTTATTTCATTGCAGACGAAAAAATATTGTCAAATTCAAACGAAGAATGAAATAAAATAATCATAATATCACGTATTTGAGATCACTATTAACCAGTTGGAATAGTAACAGTAATCAAATCGATGTTAAATTATTTTTTAAAACTGCATTTTAATGATACATTACAATAAAATTCACTTAAAAGTGATATAAAAACGGTGAATGTGAAATCAATTGTTGAAAAAGATGACGAACCGGAAATAATAAAGAACTAGCTACGAGAATTTCAAAAAATCTTTAAAGTGAAATTGAACATCTTGTTACAGACACGCTAGGAAAAATGACAAGATGGAAATGATGGCCTAGATAATATCGAGAAAAGAAAACAATTAAATTAAAAGTAATGTGTATTTTTCTATAAATGGTATTTAGGCAAAATACGGGCCAGTAACCAAAATTCAATCACAAGATGTGTCAGTTACTGTTTGACTAGTTTTTCATTCCTGTATAAATCTATTTTCAATATTGTACAAGTTTTCCGCTATTTATTGCCCAAAATCCTCCAGGTTATGGACGCGGCACACATCCACGTCACTTTTTTGTCCATTGGGATTTTGGCTCAAATTTTGCATTTATCTTTTTGACCAATATTTATTTAAATTATATCTAAAAAAATTAAAAGACAACCACTTTTTAGTTAGAAAGTCCAGTCTGTTGAGTTACAAGTGCGAACTAATAAAGATTGAGTTTTTTAATGGAAATAGCGTTTGTTACATTTATTTATTTCTTTTCTTAATTCTAAATTTTTTACAATGTATATATATATAAAAGCAATAAATATTATAAAAATCTTAAAATTAGATGTCCACTAGTAGCGAGGCAAAGCCCAGGCTACCTGTGGTTAGGGCTGCAGAGTGAGGAACCTCCTGACAATTCGTGCCGTGTCCAGAAGTACCGCCTTCTGTATCTGCCCCTTGATCCAGCCATCTAGTGAGAGACTCTTGAGATGTTTGTCGAGGCTCTTCGCTATAAGGCCGTTCGCCGAGACGACTATCGGGACGATAATTGTCGAATCGACGTCCCACATGGCGGTCACCTCGTGAGCCAAGTCAATGTATTTGGTAAGCTTTTCTTTTTCGGCTTTCACGAGGTTTTCGGCATGCGGGATAGCGATGTCAACAAGTATCGTCTGGCGCTGGGATCGGTCAATAACCACGATGTCAGGCTTATTGGCGACAATAGTCCTGTCCGTGATTATGGAGCGATCCCAGTAGAGTTATTATTATTATTATTATTTGTTGAAAACTTGTCATTATTTTTTATCTCTGTGATCCAGTATTATTGGTAGATATGAACACTTACCCAATAGAAACATGAAGGAGAAGAAAGAATACAATTTGTACAACAGATTTTTGTGATCAGTCATATTGTTCGTAGCCCAGAATCCAACTAAGTTCAGTGCTGTTAACGACACTCGTATAGAATAGTTCACATTTTCCACTAATATAGCCATTATTATTATTATAACACAATATTTTTGTAACGATAAAAATCAGGATACGCCTAAAAGTCAGGACTTAGCGACTATATAGAACGCTGCTTCGACATCTAGAAAGGAGATTGTCAAATCCTAGTGGAAGCCGAATTCGGTAGTCAATGTATATACAAAGGTTACAAAAAATAGTACACCTACAGATATCTGTAGGTCATATTCAGTACTATCTTTTGTAACATAAAGCAGCAGACAAGCAGACGATCTATTTGATAGGAGATAGCCACCGTCGCCTAGAAACACAAGCAAAACAACCAGGATTCAAGTGCCCTGCTATCCTTATAGGGTAAGATAAAAGGTATCACACGGGATGGGGCACGGGATTCAAAATTCGAAATTTTAAATTAATAGTTATTCAAAATTTCAAATGCTTTTAAAGACTAAGCACTTTAACAAAATCCCATTATCACAGGAAATTACTGAAATTAAGAAACGACTTTTATTACAAAAAAGTGTAAGTTAAAAAGAAATTGGCCTGGTTTTGAGCGATATCCTTTGGTCCTTAGGTTTAGCTAAGTATACACGTCTACACTGACACCTATTTACTCTCAAGAATCTACTCATTGTGCGGAGTAAACCTCTCTATAACTACAATTCGTAAACTACACATTACAAAGACAAATAAAGCTCTAATCACACAGCGTGAGGCAACTTTCAACTGCCAATTTGTGTCTTTTTCTGGGTTTACAAACATTTCATTATTATTTTTTGTATTAATATTTATTGTAAAAAATCTTATAATGGATAATATTACTGATAGTACTACCAGCATGTAAAATACTGCTGACTAGCTGTGGTATTCGGAATAACGCATAACTTTTTTTTTGTAAACATATTGAAATGAAATGTACACTACATATTACCGGAAGCTTGCTACAATACATCAGTGGAAACCAAATTAAAATCGGTTAAGCCGTTTCTGAGATTAGCGTGCACAAAGGCATAGTAAGCAAAGAACGATTTTATTATATATGAATTTTTACCAGCCTATTAAGCTGAACTCTACTTATTGTGACTGATCATATTATTATAGATTTGAGGTGAACTTAAATTGGATATCTAAAAATTACATAAACTGACTATTTTTACTTTATATAAACTTGTAAAACGACGATGATTGCGTCGTCGTTTCACATATGATAATATATTGTTAACTAAAGGTTAAGCCAATTCAAACGAATAGTTATTTTATTGCATTTTTATCGAAAAAATGTTGGACGTAATTCTTTAAAACTTTTTTGCTTGTAAACCAATTGAAATAAAACAAACACTAAATGTTACAAGAAGCTTGCTACAATACATAATTAAAAACCGCATTCAAATCGGGTAAGCCGTCAACCTGAGATTAGCGCGAACAAACGCACAGAAAAACAGACAAAAATTCCAAAAACATTTTTTTTTACTTCTAACATCAAGTACCTACAACGTTTATAATTTTTTTTTTAATATTTTATGTACAGACACGGCTCGTTTACGTTATTATTAAATGTTTATTTATTATTTATTTATCATACATGAAATAATTAGAAAAATATTTACAATGTCCCATAAAACTGGAAAGCAGTTTGTCTATGGGATCAAACTAATGTTATCAAAAATAAATATAAAATTAAAATTAAAATAAATGTAAGGTAAATATTTTGAATAGTGACGACATTTTTGTTTTTCTAGGCGCCAGCTTTCAATTAACTACGTATTTGTACAGATTTTGTGTAATATAAATAAATAAAGTTTAAATTTAAAAGCTTTTTATTAATTTTTAAAATTAACAATAGCTCTATCATTTTTTAACACTTGCACTCAAAAACTTGTTTATCAATATTAAGTTTAATTTTAGTAATAGATTATTTGTTTTATTCCAATAAAGCATATACATACATGATTATATTAATTTTTCTAACTTCACTGAAGCGACAAAATGAAAGTCATTAAATGATTCATATTTCTAAGAAGAATCCTGTAGTTCCTGTTTCTTAAAATTAATCAACTCTTATAGTATTTTCACCAAAGATAATTGTATTAGACTAATACAACATCTTTGATTTTCACTGTATGATAATAGGCGTGACAGTTCTCACTTTTTCAGGTCACGCATACTGTTTTCAACTAAAAAAAAAACTGACACAAAAAAAAATAACAATTAAACACACAAATGTACGAAAAAAAATTATATTTTCAAAAAACACAAAAGGAATTATAACTTTTATAATTATTATCTATTATAATAGGTAAATGTAATAAAAAACATATATTTTTAAAGTGTCAAATGCGTGGAACGGAACTTATGTCAATAGGGATCACACTAGGGATATTCACTTATATTCGATATATCATAATCATAATCATAATCATTTATTTGCTGAATATAGGTTACAATGATTTTACAATAGATTTTTCTCGCTACATTCTACCCTTCGAGGGTGTGCAAATATTTTAAGTAGGTACATTAAATGAATAAAGCTAATTAATATTACTAATTAAGTATTACAATAAATTATCTGACATGTAATCTTTTATACTATAATAGTATTTGTCTACGAGTAGTTTCTTCATTTTCTTCTTGAACAAGCTTAATTAAGCTCTTTAATGTTGTTTGGAATTTTTTTATTATATATAACTGGTGCTTGAAAAAAAATACTTTTATGCATCAGGGCTGTATGTACTTTTCGAATGCATAATCTGTTGGGATCTCTTTGTTCTCTTTTACTATTATCCGAGACTCGCTTAAATAGGTTAGGGTTGGCTTTAACATATACAAAGACCTCATATGTAAAAATCGAAAGTACTCTATGTTTGCCATAGGATATTCGAAGATTTAACAAATATTTTTTTCTATTCTATATATTTATAAAAATATCGTATTTTGATAATAAAACTAAAGTTGACTAATAATAACAATAAAACAAAAGTAAATTTTGTTCTGAGTCTGATACGAGTTGTCAAGTTTCGAGTTCTGACAGTAATGAATAAATAAATAAATATTTTAAACAGACTGCATTTATTCTATAATTTATTTAATGTAACCTGTTTTTTAAGATTTAAGAATTTATTTCTAAATCTGGAAATCTAAAATCGATAGTTCGATTCCATTTGCTTTGCCAACTGATTCGATATTTTCAAACAATCGATTAAATGTCGTTAGGTTGCATCACTAAAATTGTCAGTTACGAACTGTCATGCATATCATCATACAGTGAAAATACTATAATATTCGTACGTTTACTTACTTAAGAGAAATTTTCGTAAATAAGATTATTTTACCTGAGCAGGTTTTGACGTGGAATGTAATCAGTGAAGCTGCTAATCCGATTTTATAAATTAACTTCCTAACAAATTTCATCAAAATCTTTCCATTTGATTTGGATGCCTTGCTGTAGCGAACATGACAGAGTCACTTTGTGGCAATATCCTCTATCCTTGACGTTACATTATATCAATTGCTTCTATGAACCAACTAGTTGCTACACGCGACTTCGTCCGCTATTGTAAGTAAAATTTGTGTGTTAGTGTGTTTGTATGTGGGAGCTTATCTTCCAAACTACTCATCCGATTTGAAAAAGAATTTCATCAATAGTTAAAATAGAATTTCAGGATGGACATAGGTTATACATTGTTGTGTAAAGTGAAAAGGCTTTTTCGTGGTAATCGAATTTGAAAAGTAACGCGACGAAAAAAACGGTCGAACAAAAAAAGTTTCTTTATAGAGAGATGATTTCTATAGAAAAATTGTAGAGCTTGATAATGCCTACAAAAAAGTCAGCGACATCATATAGCTAACTATTATATTGTTACGTGTGGGGTGAGTCAATCTGCCGTGTAAGGGCGAAAATCAACTATTTATTTCCACAAACCAAGATGACCTCCAATAGGGCAAAACTTGATCGATAAAACCGTTAAACCTGCCAAAAGTCGTCAATGATTTCTTTAATGAATCGCTGGTTTACTGTCGCAGGTAAGTTCCGAAGTATCGCTTTTGAATCGCAGAGTCGAACTGTGTTCGACTCACCTTGCCACTCTCCTATTTATATTCGCCGTCAAACGTCTAGATCTATCTCGAATTTACTACAAACAAACAATAAACAAATACAAGTAAACAAGTATTGTAAACAAGGTAATTGAAAGTTCGGGAACGCTATTTCTGTTGAATGTGAACTCTATGTTGTGTACATAAGGACCAGTTTCCTTTGACAATAACCGGAGAGTGGCGTGACTTCTATTCTAGGGTGGAACTTTCGAGAATTTTTGGCAGACGAGAACGCTTTTCTAGAACGTTCCATGGTGAGTCATAACAATATTTAAGCCATAAAAACATTTTTTATATTAAAAAAGAAATGATTAGGTGATGGTTATCGGTCATACTATTAACAAAATTACGAATCCTTATCAAAATACATGGATTTTTGCTTTGTACTGCATATGTTTTGGACGTATGGTTAAAGAGATAATACGATAATTATGTAAAGCGCGTCCGCGCCGTGAAACCACAGAGGCACTGCTAGGTAGGTAATTTATTTTACTGATACGGAAAAACAATCTGAATTCAACGCGGCCGAAGCCGTGGCCACAGTAGTAGCTAGTTTTTGAGTTTATCTATTACAAACAAACTTGAATGTTATATGAAATTACATACTAGTGAAATTATAATCAAGGATAATGTTGTGTTGGTGACATCTGCTTTAAGTTTTAAGGTTTAAAGTTACACAAAGTAAATACAATTACGTAGATGATGTATCACGACACGACACGAAGAGTGATTATCGGTGAATGTTTATACAAACAAATATTTATTTAAACATTTATTATAAATGTAAGCAGTATAATGATTGGGTTTCAATTTGAGGTATCTATTTATTTTTTATATGATGGTCGTCAGGCAGGCTGACGGTCCACTTGATGGTAGGTGGCTACCGTCGCCTATTACACAAGCAACGCCACAGCTGCTGCAAATGCAAGTATGAAAAATAAGAAAGATTTAGAATATTCTATTTAATAAAACAAATAAAAAGGCAAACAAGCTAAATGTTTCCCAACTCTTGTCAAAAAAGTTACAACATTCACTCAATATTTACAACTCTTAATGCTCAATTTACAGACAAAAAAAATGATAACTAACTATTCTCTTTTAAATTGAATAATTACAACATCTTATTAATAATCTTATTAATAATTATCTTATTAATTATCTTATTAATAATCTGCCAACAGATTTAAAAAATAATTTAAACACAAAAAATATTAAAATATAAATTAAAAGAATGTTTTACTAAGAAGTTAAAATGTGATACTTGATTTATACTTTATTATAAATTTATTAAAATAAAGATTACTAAAATTAAAACAGCTGCAGAAAGTGTGCATTCTTAAGGTCATATGAGTTAACTGCATGTTAGAGTGGGACAAGCTGGTTCGTTGTATTAAGGTGTATTGAAATTGTATCTACCTACAAATATTTGCTTCTTACTTTTATGTATTTGTTTGTAACAATAATCTTCTGTTATAAACGACACTTAGGTGTACGCTAGAAACTTAATTGAGTTTATAGTACACCTAAACTGTGTGCCACCAATTGTATTTTTTGTTCGTAAATTAAAAAAAATAAATAAATACAAAATCAAAAGAAATTTTAAAAGAATTTTAATCAAAAGAAGTTATTTTATATATATAAAAAAAACGTTTGCCTAGAATGTTGATAAAGCGAGTCCATAGAAAAGCAGAACAAAACATCTCATTAAAAACACCATCCATGTTAATGCACCTTTTACACAAGCGACGCGGAGATAACGGTTGTTGATGACTTTGTCTTAACTTTTGATGTGACACAAAATAAATGGATTTGTCTGATGTCTGCTTTTAGTCGAGTGTTTTCATCCCTCATGAAAGCACACATGCGAACATGATAAACGTGATAAATGAAATGAATAGAAAGCTGAAAGCTCGCCGTAATATTTGCATCGTACTAGAAGAGTTTTAGTTGTAACAGGGCACATTGCGTCCCGCAGTCAACGAATAGGTAGCACATGACATATAGACAACATTTTAAAAGTAACGAAAACACTTGAAACACTACTTTAAATATATAACAATGCAAATCAATGAAAACAACAAATATTGTTAGGCACTACAAGTAATCTTGATACTTCTTAAAACCTACTCAGTTTTATCATCTAAAGAAGATTAATTTTCCGTTAGATAATTGTGATATGATTTTGAGATTCGTTTGACTTATTTTCTTCTAACCGATTGAACCAAATATTCTGTCATACTATTATTAAGAAGTATTGAAACCGTTCCTGGAATATCCACAAGCGTTATGATAACTATGGTATTAAACAAAACAATGGCATTCAGGTAGGAAAACACTCAACCTTTGGTTCGTTACTTCAAATTGCTAAAAACTATAAAATGTATTCTATCAAGAAAAGCAACGCGCTATATGCAACGGTAGCCATTTTCCGTCTTTATACATCACTTTGTGTATTAACATCCAGCATCCAGTAGCAGTAGTCATTTCTATTTGTAATTTATCCAATTACCTTATTCCAACTATGTTCCAACCCTCTGTTGTTACTTGTGTTTACAGACAACGTAAGCCATATCAATTTAACTGTAAGCCTGCTTGCGGACTTTATATTTAAAAAGAAAATGATGGGATATCATTAGGAAGATCACGAAAAAAAGTCTAGTGGAGAAAGACAAGGGGTAGATTAGAATATTAAAACTTACTGCTGATTATACAGCCCTCTTCTCAATTTGTGTTGCCGCCGACCGTAGTGGGATTAAAGATAAGGGTTATGGCATCCCATTCTTACTCAACGAAACTGTATGCACACATCTACATACAGTTTGAGTTGTAGGCTATTCCACCACCCCATCCCACTGAGGACTCCTTTTTTAGACCTGAACCATTATAGCAAATTATCAAGGCCCAGAAGTTCCGCTGGAATGGAAAGGTTATTAGATGGCTGGTATAAATAAAGTTTCTTTTTTTATTTCAGACTAAAATGTTCCAAACTCCGACAAAATGGAGCACAAGTTCTACTGCAGTGGCATGAGAGAAACAGCATTAACATGCGTCCCAACCGGAGCTGGTTGGCGACCGCGATGCTTCTCCTCACTTTCACCAAGACCGAAATGAGGCACACGGACATCACCTCTGAGAGTCACGAGAGAAACAGACATCATCACAGACATAGACATAAAGTTACTGCGGCCGTGGACGAACTTAGAGATAATTTTGATGCGGTTGTCTTCAAAGACGGCGCCAAGCATATTGACAGAGGTTTGAGCTACGATATTGTGGCTGAAATCGGAAAATACGATTGGATGAACATGTCTAACGATCAAGTGGGAGAGTTCAAAGACAAGAAACACTATCTCCACTGGCCCATAAAAAGGGAAGCTGTAATCGAGGGTGATTTAGTCCTAGGTGGTTTGATGATGGTTCACGAGAGATCTGATAACATGACGTGTGGTCCAGTCATGCCGCAAGGTGGCGTACAAGCCCTGGAAACTATGCTGTACACACTGGATTACATAAACAATGAGCTCAAATTGCTCCCAGGAGTTGTTCTCGGTGCTCATATCTTAGATGACTGCGACAAAGATACTTACGGATTAGAAATGGCAGTGGATTTCATCAAAGGTATGTTTAACGGTTGCTTATATTATATCATAAATTAAAATATCGTCATAATCGTGAATGATCAGAATACCCTTCATAAATGCTTAAAACATTCCACTCTCTAACTAAATGATTTATTATAGGTTTATTAACGAGAGGGCTCTTGAAACTTACCTTAAATTCCGAACCCTTTTGAAGTTGTCTGAAATGGTCTGAATAGTTCGCGGTCCTCATATTTTAGATGTTTTACTAATGCCTTAACTTGTCAATTCTATAATAAACCAACTGATTTTGCGGTAAAATTCATTCAATTCACATGAAAGCGGAATCTTCATAAATGAACCTGAATTAGCACCACAAAACAACTCTTAAAGGCAAATCATCATGGTTAAAAAGTTGGTACGAGTGTACTCAACGAGAGCTAGCTATAAACTCGAGTTGAGATCTGTTATTTGCTTCTGAATAGTCACAAAAATGAATGGAACTGAATGAATGAAACGAATAAACGAAGCGCTTTTTACTTTTTTTTAAATATATGGTTTTATAAAATACTTTTAGGTTAAATACTTGTAGGTATCACTTAAATACGAAATGATTGTACCTACTCTTTAGACAAATTGACGAGAGAAAAACAAAAAACAATTTGTACTCGCTGTACTTATGTCACGCTTCAGAACTCAACGGACTCAACGCTCTCAGAACGCTCTCAGAATCTTAGAAACAGCTTAACCCATTGGAATACGGTTTAATTGATGTATTGTAGCATGCTTCCTGTAACATTTAGTGTTTGTTTTATTCCAATCGGTTTACAAATAAAAAAGTTGCACGCTATACCGAATACCACACAACGAAGTGCAATAAACGAGGCTTATTATATAACTAGCTGAGCCTGCAACTTCGTACGCGTAATATTCGCAATAGCTTGTAACTTTGTTTATAAACCGATTAAAATGAAACAAACATAAAATGTTACGGGAAGCTTACTATACTGTACGATTTAATCCAACCGGAACCGTTCCACTTGCGGACCACTAGACGTGGGCAGGGGTTTCATCCCTTCGTGGTCGATGTACCTCGATCACGAACAAAGCGTTTCAGTTCCACCTTCCTTGTTCGAACTGCTAAGAAGTGGAACTCATTGCCTGCGTCTGTGTTCCCACAGAACTACAACCTCGGGGTCTTCAAAACTAGGGTAAATGGGCATTTACTAGGTAAGCGTGGTCCACCTTCGGCCACATCTGCACCTCACATCAGGTGAGATAGTGGTCAAGCGCTACCTCGATTTCATAAAAAAAAAAAAGCTTGCTAAAACATCAGTGAAAACCACATTCAAATCGGTTAAGCCGTTTCTGAGATTATCGTGCAAAAACGCACAGATACACATACATACAGACAAAAATTCTACAAACTATTTTTTGACCTCGGTAGCATAAGTACAACGTGTCCAAATTGTTTTTTTTTTTAAATTAATACAGAGACACGGCTCGTTTATGATTTTATTATATGTATAGATTTGAAAAAAAAAATCCCTGTGAAGGGGTAACTTTAATTATCTTTCCAAAATTTATTTTTCTAAAAACAACTTTTTAAAGTAATCTTGAAGAAACCTTTTCGTTGATCAAAATCAACAAACATTTGATTAATTTAATCAAAATGGTAGACCGTTTATATGGCTTTGTAACTTGAAAATGTACCCTAACATTAAACATTATAGGCACAGTTTTAGTATTGCAGAACTGTGTCATGACATCTGGGCTACCTATTGCGTAACATACACAATTATAGGTAGCCCAGATGTCTTGACTAATGATTAATTGGAACACACTTACAGACGTAATTAGCACTTTGTACATATTGATGGGCACTTTAACTAATCTAGTACATTCGCGATAGCGTATGTCATTTACGTATATTAGGACTGTCTGTCTGTCTGTCTGCTGCACTGCCTAAAAATTCTATATTATGCGAAACTAAATTATATATTATATTATTATTTAAATTATATATTATAATAATTATACATTATTTAGTAGTGGCAGGGCACACTGCGTTTCGCAGTTATTTGGGCAGCCCGTCTGGCGACAGTAACCACCCCATCACAGAAGGCCACCGTGAAATAACAGCACGTGTGCTGTTGTGTTTCGGTGAGTGAGTAAGTGATGCCAGAGCCCATTTCCCTATCCACTCCTAATCCCTTATCCTTAATCCTATAGCAGTCGGCAGCGCACTTGCAGCAGCTTAGGCTTTGCTTGTGTTATAGGCGACGACGGTAGCCACCTACCATCCATCAAGTGGACCGTCAGCCTGTCTGCTGACCTTAACATTAAAAAAAATGTCAATAGTTTAATCGTGGTATTATAAAATAACGTCGCTGTCTGCCTGTGTCTGTTTCTGCTCTTACTTCTAAACAATTCAACTAATTTTGATTTAGTTTTCACCAATGGAAAAAGTGATAAACGAGAAAAGTTACTGTATTAATTTGTATTATTCAGATACATTTATTCAGCAAATTATGTATTAATTTGCTGAATAAATGTATCCATGTGAAGCCGGGACGGGTCGATAGTTGGATTCCAAAACTGCAATCAAAGGAAATTATTTTAAAGTCTTTAGTTATGCCTAGTTATAATCAATTTCAAGTAATACAAGGTACTTTTTACATCATCTGTTTTTTTTTTTAAATATAAAAGACGACAGGCAGGTTGACGGCCCACTTCTTGGTAGGCAGCTGCCATCGCCTAAATACCACAAGCTACGCCATAGATGCTGCTTGTGCATTATTAAACTTGGTAGGATAAGGGTGCTAGGGAAATGTGCTATGGTGTTATTTCAGTGCGATCTTCTGTAAGAAAGCGGTCACTGTCGCCAGATGGGCTGCCCAATTTTCAACTGAGAAATAAAGTGTGCCCCGCCACTAATATGTCTTATGTGCCTTAGCCAAAACGGTATCTGTGTAAAGACACCTTTTAAGTTATGTTTATTCAGTCTTTAAGTTATGACATCCTTGTATTTTTTTATATTAATTATTAAGGGTGACAGGCAGGCTGACGGTCCACTTGACGGTAGGTGGTTAGTGTCGCCTACCATCAAGTGTATTGTTCATTAGTACCTATAGTTATAGGATTTATAGAACAAAAATACGTATATGCCATATTTAAGAAACTTTCATATGAAACTTGCAGGTCAATATTTCAGAATACAAAACCGCCTGCATTTTTATCTACAATTATAGTGCAACATTTTTAAACCTAACTATCACCATCACGGGCCCTAGACCTAGACCTAGAACTACATTGCTCATGAAAAAATGTTATACGAGAAACTAATCCATTAATCGGTTTTAATTTATTATGAAGAAATATCTGATCAATGAAGCAAGTTTTTTTTATTATGTTAAGGTCGGCAGACAGGCTGACGGTCCACTTGATGGTAGGTGGCTACCGCCGCCTATAACACAAGCAACGCCAAAGCTGCTGCAAGTGCGCTGCCGACTGCTGTAGGATTAAGGATAAGGGATTAGGAGTGGATAGGGAAATGGGCTCTGGCATCCCTTACTCACTCACCGAAATACAACAGCACATGTTCTGTTATTTCACGGTGGTCTTCTGTAAGGGGGTGGTTACTGCCGCCAGACGGGCTGCCCAAATGACTGCGAAAACGCAGTTCCATGCCACTACTTTCCAAATCCAGACCAGAGCCAAATTTGAAAAGTTGATTTTTCAAAGTTGAACCTGCCGGGAATCGAACCCGGGAACCCTAGAACAGAGCGTTAAGGCAAGCACCCTAACCACTCATCCAACGGGCTCGACAAAGACATTTAAATTGTTATAGAATATTGCGCTTTGTGAGGATTTGTCTAACTTATGTATTTGTTTTTCTTTTTTTTAAATGTTAAGGTCGGCAGACAGGCTGACAGTCCACTTAATAGCAGTCGGTTACCGTCGTCGCCTATAACACAAGCAACGCCACATGTGCTGCAGGTGCGCTGCCGACTACAGTAGGATTAAAGGATAAGAGTTAGGATAGAGGTTAAAGGGAAGGGTTAGGGAAATAGGTTCTGGCATCCCTTACTCACTCACCAAAATACAACAGCACTCGTGCTGTTACTTCACAGTTGTCTTCTGTAAGGGGGTGGTTCCGTCGCCAGATAGGCAGCCCAAGTGACTGCGAAATGCAATATGTCCCGCACTACTTTCCAGATTCAGACCAGTCAACTTTGAAGAGTTAATTTCCAAAGATGGGTTCAAGGCCGGGAATCGAACCCGGAACCCCTGAGATGGAATGTTAAGGCAAGCACTCTGACCACTCATCCAATGGGCTCGTTCATGTTACATAATAATTCTTTTGTATTGTTTAATTTGACTTTAATTTAACCAAAGAAATTCTAAAGCATTATTGCTAATAGTAAAATTTTAACAATAATGCTCAACTCTCACAACACAGGTAATGTATAAATGACAAAAGTTCGTAAAGGGATTATCTTTAATGTCAGTCATTCTGAATTCGAATTGTATAATTACACTTTTCTATGGCTTTGAAGCTTTTTCAGTAAGTGCTTTTGTAGTTTTAATGGCCAAAATGAGGCCAGCGCTTTGTATTTTCATTAAAAAGCCTAGCACAAACACTGCGCAGGACTTTTTTTAATCAGTACCAGTGGAACACGAGAGGTCAGAATTTATGGGGCGGAATAGAGGGGAAATGCGATGCTCGTTCGACAAAATTGCCTCAGGCTTCGCTCCTAACCCCGCCCAGTAGGACACAGAATTTCATCAAGAAGATTCTGCTAAACATCACTGCTCTTTTGCGGGCATGTTGTAGAACTTTTTTTAGTTTTCTGAACGTACGGAATTTTTTAATTTCTTTTCCGAAGATAAACTACATTTTTCTCGATATTTTTACCGCCAACACTTTATTATCGCGCTCCGCATCTGATACAATGTTTAATTAATTTGTTTTTCACTTCTCATGCTCTGAAAGTGCTTATTTGTGCAGGATATAGGCTGCACAAAATCGATTTTGTGCACAAGTGCATTAACGTATCTACTCATAAATGTATTCTATATTAAGGCAAAGAAAATGAGCCATACAGCCAAACACAATAAGAAGTTCATAGATAGAATTTGTTATTTTATAATATTTACTTAAATTTATTTGCCTTATGTGTTTTTTAAGACATAAAAGATATTAAAATTTAAATTCAAGTACGGTAGGTTATTTAATTAATTTAAGAAAATTATTATTACAAAATTAATTTAATAGTAGGTCTGCAGCCCAAGCCGATGTCATAAGATGTCAATGTCAATGTCGTGAGATTTAAAAAAAATTAAGTGGCGAGAAACAGCTCTTGTTTTTTCGTGCGTTTAAAGAAATGTTATGTTATACTACTGTTTTATTTCCTCGCAATCGAAGTGAAAAGCAGAGTTTATAATTCGTCCACAAAACCATCGCCTTCGGCTCGGGCTGCTAAAAGTCTCGAATAAAAATGGTTCGTTTTGTGCACTTATTGTAAAATCTACTACTACACGTCGATTAAATATTACTATATTTTAAATGACTGTAATTATTGCTTTCAAAATGTACTATCAACCAGAAGTCATAATTAATCCAAGTTACCTAGGTAAAAACACCCAAAAAGATTTGTGACCTTTTTGGTGTAAAGGGGTATCTGCTAGTTACACATTGGAATGATTGGAATTGAAGTTTGGTCCTCTGTCGTAGATAGACATCAACGTCCTCTTTAATATTTATTTGAAGTGAAAACTTCTTTAGAGGCGCTATGCCTTTTTGCGGTGAAGAAAAAATGTTAAACTCGCGATCGAAAATTCGTAAGACCAACTCAACACCCGCCGCGGCGTTTATCTGGGTCCGGGGTCTATTTGAGTTGGCTGGACGTAATGTAGTATATACATATATGGGTGTAGATAAAATATATGGAGTAATGTCTCGGCAAGGTTGAAGTTTTCTGTTGCTAGGGGTGTTGGCGACCGTCGCCAATGTGGCTACCATCGCCAAGTATGGAATTGGTGTAATTGGGCAAGTTTACAGTGTGTGAGTAAGTGGGATAATTACAATAGAAGTAGTAAGTGATTGTAGATTTGGCGTGTCGCCAGAATGGCAACCGGTAGCCAGGAGCAAAGTTGGTATGATTCTATCAGAGTTACATATGTAGTAGAAAAGGGAGGTCCTTAGAGCAGTATTGGTGGTGTTGGCGACCGTCGCCAATGTGGTCACCAGTCGCCAAGTATGAAATTGGTGTAATTGGGCAAGTTTACAGTGTATGAGTAAGTGGGATAAATTCTAGTAGGATAACACAAGCAACGCTTATGTTAATAGGCTAAGTATCTAATGCAAGTGCGCTACTGACCTTGGCAGGATAGAATAAAAATTTCATTGTTTCTGAATAGGGTTCCCATTGATGTTCTGATATTTGAATCAGGTTCAATCAGCAACATTGACGATGCTGAGTACGCGTGCAACGCCACCGCTGTCCGCAAAGTGATATCAGGCGTGGTCGGGGCCGCCTCTAGTGTTACGTCCGTCCAAGTAGCTAATCTTCTGCGGCTCTTCAAAATACCTCAGGTGAGTTATATAAAATATAGTTCAGAAACAGCACGACAGTCAGGCATAATGGTCCATTGGAATGGAAGTGGCCACCGTCACCTAAAACCTTATATAATTCAAGTCAATAGTTTGACTGGTCACAAGACGAATATTGTCGCTACCAATTGGTAGCAACAATTTTCGCCTTGTTTTTTTTTTTTTTTTTTTTTTAATAAGGAGGCCATGTATTTTAAAATGTATTTATTTTTATTTTTAAAATGTAATTTTAAATTAGTTTTTCATTTTCCATTAAATTAATAATACTACTTTGACGTTGTTTTTATAAAAGATCATTTATTCCAAATTATTCAATTATTTATCTCTAATTGCATATCTGTACTAATAATATAAAGAGAAAAGATTTGTATGTTTGTAATGAATAACCTCAAAAACCACTGGACCGATTTTAAAAATTCTTTGACCTATAAAAAGCTACATTATCAGAGAGTAACATAGGCTACTCTACTCACCCTCCCCCCATCCCTTTACACCCCCTCTCCATACAAATGTATGTTGTAAACTCAAAGACTATTGGACCGATTTTAAAAGTTCTATCATCTATAGAAAGTTACATTATCAGCGTATAATAATTTCTAAAGATACGCGAACGAAATCGCGATCAAAAGCTACTAGATACATATATTCATTACCTACTAAATATATAAAAGATATGTAGTGGGTATAATAAATTGTTGGTACTAGAAAAAAAAGGCATGTTTAGACATGCAATCGTTTAAACTCGTAGGCCTCACGCTAACATTTTACAAATTTGTCTTACACATGTCGCGGCCCCCCTAGCCCTGTGGCACCATATAATTGATACGCAGGTAGCTACTCCCCTGTGCAACATATTTTAAAAATGTGACAGGTGTCGTTCTTCTCAACATCTCCGGAACTGTCGAACAAGGCGAGGTTCGAATATTTCACTCGAACGATACCATCTGATCTCCATCAAGTTCGCGCCATGGTCGAGATCGTCAAACGGCTGCGTTGGAGTTACGTTTCTATCATTTACGAGGAATCCAGTTATGGAATCAAGGTAAGCGATTACAAAAAAAAATCTTTGAATTTAATGTGCAAGAATTTGTTTTATTCAGACGAAGCCAACTTTTAATCCAGAAGTTAGCCTCTCTGGGAACTGAACCCGTGACGCCTGTCAGGATGCAACCATCTTGACCGCTCGACCTAATTTTGTCTAGTATTTTGACGTATTCAGATCTTGCTAAATACTAATAAAGCTTCGGTGATTTAATGATTTAGTAAGTTCCCATACGAATAATTATTTAATCTGTAGAATCCGATGCAACAGTTACCTCCCGAATGGTTGCTCCGACAGGCTCTAGGCGCTAGAGTCTAGTGTAACACGTAACCAAACACGACTTGCCTGATATACTTTATCTATCTTCACCAATATGATATAAAAACGATAGGCATAAAAGTATTTCAAGGGCAAAGAAGGGTCCCCCCATTTCTTCAACTGCCATTGGAAATTCATGAGTATAATGCTAATGAGAATTTTATGCAGTCAACAAACCTACTGGAAAAAAGTTGGAAGCGAAATCCTTGATGCTGAACTTTAGTCGTCCCGAATGTGTCATGGTCAAAGGAAGTTAGACTTGAAGATGAAACTGAGATTAATCGAATCGTAAGGATAGTAGATATAGATGGATCATAAGGCAACGTTTTCGGCCTTTGTTATTCCGTTACTAGTTTTCCAAGATTTGTGTTGTTTGGTGATACCTTACATTGCGGTTTTTCGCACGAACGAAATACGTGACTTGTGTTTACCACAATACCGCACAATAGGGGATGCAAATGACTAAAATGGAGTAGATGGAATGATGTTTATTTACGCAATATGTTATTTCAAAGTGGTCTTCTGTGAAGAGGGTTAGCACCGCCCACTTTAAGACTTGCTGAACGTAGAGTACGGTGCTAACATAAAAGTATAATTAGAATAATTTATATTTAAAAACCGCCTAATGTGTTTTTAATCCCTAAATTCGAGATCGGCTGGGCCAATCCAGTTTTTTATATATATTTTTTTAATATTCATTGAAGAGAAAAATTGCCCCGAAAATGTATGCATGTGATGTCGAAAGCAGTTTCACCACCCAGGCAGACGTATAATTACTTCATTAGAGGACATTTTTTAGTTATTTTTGCAATTTATGAAAAAAAAAATTAAATACAGTTTATAGAATTGTTTTATGAAATACAATTTTTGCTGTTAAATTTGAAAGCTGCAGCACAGCAAGCTTGCATTCATCATAGATATAAAATATCGGAAATTTTGATAGTGACTTCCAATTCACCCCTTATAACATAAAAATGTATTACTTATACGATACAAAAATATGTACTTTACTTGTGACATTTTTCCCGTGAGAGGTCCTATACATAATGACTGTGAGACGTGCCTGGAGTGTTCAATGTGCCGCACCAGAAAACTCCTCCTACATTACGATATCGTACGCTGAATACACTTTCGTCTTGTCGTAATGAAGAACTTAAATTAAGTGCCAGTACGCACGTGAACTGTGAGTTTGATTCTAAAGGAAAATAATTCAAAATGGGTACCAATGTTATTTCGAATGAACAATATTTGTAATCCATTTTTTATATGTTCGCATGAAGTCGAATATAAGGGAAAGAGTTACACAAAAAATATATAAGAAACCAAATTTCAAATTTCAAGTTTAGCCAATATTTAGGGTTGCCATAGAACTTCTAGGAACCAATACGGGACGTTTTCTCTTCTGATGCCCAAAACTCATAACACATTTAACGCCGACACGCGGCTTTTCAACTACACCATACATAGCCGGCATGTATGGTGTAGTTGTGTGTGTATTTGTTGAAATACGGGACATGAAGTTATACGGGGCGGGATGATCAAATACGGTCACAGTCCCGTATATACGGGACGTATGACAACCCAACCAATATTACATAAACGTTTAAAAAAAATGCATAAAACATGAATATATTTTATTTATTTTCGATTACAATAATTATTATCGTGTGCTTCGGAAAACATTATAAAATAGGGGATCGGACAGTAATCAGATTAAAATCTAAAATGTACTTAGAAAGAAAATATATAATTTTTTACGATTATTTATCGAATAATAATTTCATATAATTCATTTAAATATTTTTAAATGAAGAAATAAAATTTTATTGTTTACAATATTTTTAATCTATACTGAAACACCAATCACAGTGCGTGACGTCATTTGTGGGCAATCATTGTCGTATGCCAATGCAGCTGTTTTGTTGACTTATGCTTATGATATGACCACAAATGACGTTACGCGCTCTCAGATGAACTATCGTGGCGTTTTGGCGGCATTTTCAAACAAACAATATTAAAACATGATTTTGAGTACCTAAAAGGCTATAAATAAATAAAATAATATTTTTTATGGGAATAAAATGGGTTCCATGAAGATTAATTTAAAAGACTTTCTGAAAATTTGTCCGATCCCCTATTTGGAAAACCTACTAACTCAAAAATACTAAATGCTCCTAATGTACAGTCTCCATACAAACGTATTCGCTTAACTTGAACTATATGGACACATAGGTACTCCTATCTATGTCATTTCCGCCATCCGGCTAAGTGTTGAGTATCTAATCATCGCTAGTGTGGAATTAATTACATTATTCATGTCGAATGCCTGTCTTGGACGTTTGTATGATCGATTACTATGTTCATTTATTTATTAAATTATCAATAAAAAACCTACAGCACTGTTAATTTTTTCCTGCGTCTGTACATTGGATGAGTGGTTAGGGTGCGTGCTTTAACGCTTTGTTCTAGGGTTCCCGGGTTCGATTCCCGACAGGGTCAACTTTGAAATATCAACTTTTAAAATTTGGCTCTGGTCTGGATTTGGAAAGTAGTGGCAGGGCACACTGCGTTTCGCAATCATTTGGGCAGCCCGTCTGGCGGCAGTAACCACCCCCGTACAGAAGACCACCGTGAAATAACAGCACGTGTGCTGTTGTGTTTCGGTGAGTGAGTGAGGGATGCCAGGGCCCATTTCCCTATCCACTCCTAATCCCCTATCCTGAATCCTACTGCAGTTGGCAGCGCACTTGCAGCAGCTTTGGCGTTGCTTGTGTTATAGGCGACGGTAGCCACCTACCATCAAGTGGACCGTCAGCCTGTCTGCCGACCTGACATAAAAAAAATATATATATATTTTCAAAAATTAAAAAAAAAAACAATTTGTACACGTTACCGTATGTTGTACTTATCTTACCGAGGTACACAGACAAAAACTTAAAATATTTTTTAATTATTAAATTCTAACGTGGTGTGCCTAGCTATAGAAATAACAAAGGTCTAAGATTTAAAGTAATAACATAAGACACACAGGCTGTAATGGGCATATCACAAAATGTAGTTCGTTGCACGACTTGGTCAGTCTGCTGTCAATGGCCATCGCTCGTCCCTCGCCCTCTTCCGGTGCCGGAAATGATCCCATCCATTAATTTGTACCAGTCTGTGAGTGACATTTTTCTTTTTCGTTTAAATGAACCAGCGAGTTCACAGACGCTGCAAACAAATTGGTTACTGTTATCTTCAAGTTCCTTAATGGGTAACTTGAACAAACATCTCATTAATTAATAATAACAACAAATTTCAAAAGGTCTATAAAATAAATTTGAGCAGAACCAAGGACAATTTTCGAGATAATGCGCCAAAAACCAACAACTATATACCTAATATATACTTTTTTATCTCGTACAGTATCCGGTACACTTAAAAATGTTTTATCATTTTTTTTTTATGTTAAGGTCGACAGACAGGCTGATGGTCCACTGGATGGTAGGTGGCTACCGTCGCCTATAACACAAGCAACGCCACAGCTGCTGCAAGCGCGCTGCCGACTACAGTAGGATTGGATAAGGGATTAGGAGGAGGATAAGGAAATGGGCTCTGGCATCCCTTACTGACTCACCGAAACACAACAGCACGTATATGCTGTTATTTCACGGCGGTATTCTGTTATTAGTTGGTATTAGTTGGTAGATCTAACTACAAAAAAAAGTGAAATCAAGACCAAACTCATTTCTAAATTCTTATTTAAGAATCACTAATAAGCTATAATGAATCCTGGATTTAAAAAATCTAATTTCATACTGTGTTCAGTATCATTGGCGCAGGCTGTGCCTCCTATAATTGCGTCGGCATCTGCCATGTTATTTTTTTTCCGTCCCTTGCTGTATGTTTTTTTTGGTGCCTGCCTCGTTGGAGGCCATGTAACAATAAATAAATAAATAAATAAATATACACATTTTTTATGTAAAATAGTTGTAAGGTATTTATTTTATTTTAAAGTTAAAAAAAACTAGTATCCTGAGATTCTGTCGAGGATTCTTCTCAAGATCGTTGTTAGCTCGTTTTTTTTCCGAAACCCTGAAATAGACTGACGATTAAAAGTTGTTTCCTTGAAATCTATTTAATGAAATAAATTACTGATTCACTTTTATGTCTGTGACATAAATTGATTTTTGAACGAATGTATGACGAAAATAGGAATGATTGTAAACAAGATTCTACAAATTTACTTTCCTGAGCAGCACGCAAAGACTACTGTTTATACGGGAATGGGACCATCCGTTTGTTTGGGATAATTAATTAGGTCAAACAACATTGTACACAGAAATTGAATAGAGGCATCTATCAATGTAAATTGCCTTTTGATCGGTCCTCGCGAGCTTTTTCCCTTATAATTAAATCGTTGGTTTGTTTGTATCTATTTGTTTATCCGGAAAATTAATCAGCAGTACGAAAGCTCTCAATACTTTCTTCGGGTCGCCCTTTCACCGCGCCCATTTCATCGCCGTTTACTTAAAATATCAGCATCAGCATCAGCATTACTTAAATAAATAAATGTTACACACGTTTCCAGTACAATAAGTCTTATAACACATTTTGTCTTTTTGCCAAACAAGTATATTTGACGGCCCGTTGGATGAGTGGCAAGGATGCTTGCCTAACGTCTCAGGGGCCCCGGGTTCGATTCCCGGCGGGGTCAAGTTTGGACATATTAATGTAATTTTCAAAATTGACTCTGGTCTGGATTTGAAAAGTAGTGGCAGGGCACACTGCGTTTCGCAGTCATTTGGGCAGCCCGCCTGGCGGCAGTGACCACCCCCTTACAGAAGACCACCGTGAAATAACAGCATATACGTGCTGTTGTGTTTCGGTGAGTGAGTAAGGGATGCCAGAGCCCATTTCCTTATCCCCTCCTAATCCCTTATCCTGAATCCTACTGTAGTCGGCAGCGCACTTGCAGCACCTGTAGCGTTGCTTGTGTTATAGGCGACGGTAGCCACCTACCATCAAGTGGACCGTCAGCCTGTCTGTCGACATAACATAAAAAAAAAGTATAAAAGTACACTCAATTTGTTCTGAAATCACATTAATTAAATTAATGTGATTTCAGATCAACTATGTAAGTTGCTAAAATAAAATTAAAACGCTTAAATCATATTTTATGAAAATTTATATCTTTTCTGACGATAGACATCTGGTAGTAATTATTTTGCTTTCTACAATGTTAAAAACGAACGGCGATGAATCGTCCCATCCCGATTTTATCTGTCTAGTCACATGACTAGATTACATATTATGTGCAATAAGCGACATTGTTTATTTTATTTATTGATTACATTATTATTATTATATTAATTCAGTATTAGGATTGGTGCATTGAGGAAACTGTTCGGAATTTGTGAGCAATATGCAGATGAACACGGGCTTGTGTATAATGTAAACAAAAGCGAATACATGATATTTAAGGCAGACAACAAATGTCATGAATCCGTACCTCCTGTAATGCTTTGTGCCATGCCTCTTAAAAGAGTAACACGATTCAAGTACCTAGGACACTGGTTAACAGATGACTTTAATGATAATGTTGATATTGACAGGGAACGCAGGGCGCTGGCTGTTCGAAGCAATATGTTGGCTCACAGGTTTGCACGCTGTTCTAAGGAAGTAAAAGTAACACTATTTAAGGCGTACTGCCAGTCTTTCTACACGTGTAGCCTCTGGGTCAATTATACGCAAAGGGCATACAGCGCTCTGCGGGTCCAGTATAATAACGCTTTCAGGATGCTGTTGGGGCTACGACGTTTCTCAAGTGCGTCCAGTATGTTCGCAGAGGCGAGGGTAGATGGTTTCCATGCCATCATAAGGAAGCATTGCGCCTCATTGTTGAATCGTGTACGAACCAGCACCGACAGCATCCTGATTACTTTGTCCAACAGATGGGACTCCCCCTGTTGAGTCACTGGCTCTGCACACGCGCGAGTTTGTCAAATGTTAAATAACACATTGTTTTGTAGGTACTAACATATACCTAGTATAAATAAGGCTGTACCATACTAATGCTCAAATATGGACCTCAGGTTCGACAAAATAAATAAAATAAAATAAATATGTACGAAGGCTACGAAGACCTCGTCAAAATACAAGTATTTTGACTACACTGAAATATTTCTCAGTGTGTTATTAACTATTCAAAGTCGTAATTTGTCTTTGAATTGATGTCATTTTGTTTTATGGAATTTCTTAATTTAGGAAATGAACTTATAGAAAAAGTGTTAAAACAAGTTTAAATTAATTTCCTGATAAAATTGCTAAGAGAAAGTTTGAAAAGTTTTTGAGTAGCGACCTCTCTGCATTAACCAGCCTGTAGTGATACTAATTAGAGCAATTTTGCTGTTACGTTTCGGTTAGAAATGGATACCGGAAGTATCCTAACAGTGTCGGTAATAAAATTTAAAATGTGTTGTTCCATTAACTCTATCTGACTGAAAATGGGTTTACGTTCCGCTTTGCAATAGGCGACAGAAATAATTACATTACTTATATTGTGTACCAGGGAGACTATATTTATTAGTGAGTGGTCGGCGGAAGTATCTTTATCTTTATCTTGTCTTAGTGGCTATTTCTGTCTGCTAGAGTACCAGTATCACGTCGTCCATTGCTGAAATATTGTGATCGCCACGTGAACTAAAGCTATACCTACCACGTTAAGGAACTGTAGTACTTTTTTGATAGAGGCATTCTTCACATCTTCACAAGCCATTGTGTGACTTCCTAGGATGTGACTGCGCTTGTGCATCAGAGGGCCACACTCGCACAGGATATGCATTGGTGTTTCTTCTGCCTCATGGCAGAAGCGACACTCTCCCGTACTAGTGAGCCCCATTACTTTAAGGTGCCTATTGAGGCGGCAGTGCCCCGTTAGCGCCCTAGATAGCATACACAAATTGCTCCTGCTAAGCGACATAGCCTGATTTGTTGCATTTCGACTATAGGCTTTAATGAGCGCTTTGGAATGGTTCAAACCTGGCAAGTCAGTCCAGCGTTTGTAAGATTTAATAAAGCACTGGTTCCATATGGTCCAGTGAGCTAGGCTATTTGGTATTCCGCACATAGGTTCAGGACCTATTAGCCTACCTTTTGCGCCTACACGAGCCAGTTCGTCGGCCAGTTCATTGCCTTCGATCCCCATATGCCCAGGTACCCATCTTAGGACCACTTTGTTCTTGCGCCCTAAGGTATTTAAGTAGTCTACACAGTTTCGCACCAGCTTTGAGACTGTAGAGTCTGAGTCCAGTGCCTGAAGTGCAGCCTGACTATCTGAGTGAATGTAAATTACACGGTTGACGTAGTTTCTTTGCAGGTTGATTTCCGCGCATTCTAAGATGGCGAAAACCTCTGCTTGGAAGATGCTGGCGTATTGTCCCAAGTTTACACTGGTCCTGTAGTCCTGGTCACCGCCATACACTCCACAGCCTACGTCAGGTCCTGATTTGGACCCATCAGTATACCAAGAAAGGCTACCTTCCTCCCAAGAGATCTTATTATTTGACCAGTTTTCTCTTGAGAGTAGCTCCACAGTATAATACTTTGCTTCATTGTATCAGTAGGCATGCCTAAGATAGGATCCCTTAGTACTGAGTCTTCTAGAGCTCTGAGTACCTTGGACAGCCAATTGTGTTTACCCCGATTCATCATTCTGTGCATACTGGTTCTCGCCTCCTTCTCTAAAAATAGATTTAGAGGCGGTAAGCCCAGAATAGCCTCCAGAGATGCTCCGGGGGAACTCGACATGGCTCCTGTTATCATCAGACATGCCAAACGCTGTACGCCATTAAGCTTGTCGATAGTCGTTTTCTGGTTGGCTTTTCTATACCATACTATAGAGGCGTATGCGATCATCGGCCTCACAATAGCAGTGTACAGCCAGAGGGTGAGCTTTGGACACGGGCCCCAACTCTTCCCTACCATTCGACGACTGATAAATAAGGCTGCCTTAGCCTTATTTATCACATTTCCAATGTGTGCATTCCACGTTAGTCTCTGGTCGAAAGTAACTCCCAGATATTTGACCTCTGTGGAAAATTCAACTCGTTTACCATTTACTAGAGGTGGCTTTAATTTATCCAGTAGCCTCTTTTTGGTAAACGGTACTATAGCGGTTTTATCACCGTTAACCAACAGTTCATTTGCTGTGCACCATTCGCAAATGATGTTTAAAGCTTTCTGTAACAGGGCCGAAATTGTGCTTTGGCAGAAACCTCTTATGATCACCACTAGGTCATCAGCATAACCTAGGGCATCGATCTTGTGTTCTGCCAGCCTGTACAGAAGCTGATCAACTGCAAGAGTCCAAAGCAGTGGTGATAGAACACCGCCCTGCGGGCATCCTCTTGTAGTTGCTACAGTGAGCGAGGTATCGTGTAGTTCGACCTTCGCTTTACGTTTGGATAGCATGGCCTTTACCCACCTAACTGTAGTCGGGTCCACATTTTTGTTTTGTAGTCCCCTCACTAACGTGTTGGTGGGAGTATTATCAAATGCGCCTTCTATGTCCAAAAATGCGCACAGAGCTATCTGTTTATCATCCAAAGCCCTTTCCGCCCTGTCAGCTAGTTGGATAAGGGCCGTCTCTGTGGACCTTCCCTTCTGATAGGCGTGCTGGGTGGAATGAATGGGTTTCAAGGCCAGGGCTTTGTCCCTTATGTATTTATCTATAATTTTTTCTAGAGTTTTAAGCATAAAGGACGTTAGGCAAATTGGTCTGAAAGACTTAGGCAGAGCATAATCCCTCCGACCTGCCTTAGGTATAAATAATACCTTAGCCCGGGTCCATTGTTCCGGTATATATCCCCAGGCATAACTTGCTCGGTAGATCTTTACCAGATACGGCGTGAGTACGTCTATGCCTTTCTGTAATAGAATGGGCAACAGTCCGTCTTCACCACTGGACTTCAGGGGTTTAAAGGACTTGATAGCCCATTTCACAACTTTGGGTCGGATGAGATCAGCCGCTCTGTTACGGTCCTCATTTCGAGGCCTTTGGTGTAAAGGCGTTCCGTCTGACCCGGCCGAAAAGCTCTGAGCCCCCGGAAAGTGAGTTTTTATCAGCAACTGAAGAGTTTCCTCTTCAGTGTTCGTAAAGGAGCCATCAGGTCTCTTAAGCTGCCCTAATTGACTAGGCTTGTCCTTCGCGAGCAGTCTATGGATTCTGGCCCCTTGAGGCATTTGTGTTAATTCCTCGCAGAGCTTCCTCCATGCAGCACGCTTGGACTTCCTTATCTCCTTATTGTATTCAGTCAAGGCCTTCTTATAGCTTTCCCATTCAAGGGTTCTTCTTGCCTTGTTGAATAGACGTCTGGTTTTCTCCCGAAGCTTCTTGAGCCTTGAGTTCCACCAGGGTACATTTCTTTTGGAGTGCTTTGTTCTGAGCGGACAGCTTTCCTCAAAGGCACTCTTTATTGCCCTCGTGATGGCCTCCACTGTATGTTCTAGCTCCTCCGGTGTACATATACTTTTGGGGAAGTCCTCAAGATTTTGCCTTAGTTTGTTGTTATAAACGTCCCAGGCTGTAGCTTTTGGATCCCTGTATGTTACAGTTTGATCTTTTGTAGATGTTGCTAGATCAAAACGGATTTGTCTATGATCAGACATAGAGCTTTCTCCACTGACATGCCAGTTTGATATAAACTTGGCCATGTTGTCAGTGGCGAATGTTATGTCTAAAACTTCCTGCCTTGCAGTTGTCACGAAGGTCGGCTTGCTCCCTCTGTTGAGTACCTGTAAACAGTTAACTAAGAGAAAGTCATGTAGTAACTCACCTCTATTGTTTGTATCGGTGCTGCCCCACGTTACGTGATGGGCATTGGCATCGGCTCCAACAAGTAGCTCGGCTTTATGATGATGCGCGTACGCCACCAATCGCGCAAGCTCCACCGTAGGGTCATGTCCGTCATAAGGTAGGTACGCAGAACAGACGATGATGCGTGTTCCCTCCCTGCCTTTGATGTTGACAAAAGCTGCCGCCATGTCGTCAGTACATAACTCTGGCACTGGCAAATATTCAATATTTTTATTGAAAACTATGCTTGCCCTGGGCTTTGAGCCACAGGTATTATGAAGTATTTTACCTGCAGACTGAAGTCCCAGAACCGCTCCATTTTGGGTCCAGGGCTCTTGTATGAGGGCGATATCAACCTCACCCCGCAGGAGAAGGCGCTCTAGCACTGCTGTGGCAGCCATCGCATGATGAAGGTTGATTTGAATCACCCTCATCTCCTTCTTCTTTTTTTTTTTTTTTTTTTCCTTAAACGCCCTTTTTGGTAGAGGGGCCCTTGGAGCCGGCTTTCGTCTTTGGCGGACGTCGAGTTCCACCTGCAGACTTAGCCTGCCCTCTGATGACCCCCCCACCTCGGTGCGACCCACGCCCCACCGTACCAATTCCCCTGCCAACGACCTGAGAGGCATCACCTGCCTGTACAGAATGCTGTACAGGCTGCTCTCCCTCGCGCCGGCTGGAGCCCTTCGTTGGCTCGGTGGACTCAGCTGTGTTGTCATTGCCGCTCTTGACTTTAAAAATTATCTTCTTAAAGCCAATCGCGGCCCTGTACTCCGCAGCTTTTAAAACCTCGGCAGAAGGGTCGTCTATAAAGAAGGTAGTCACAGTGCCGCCCTTCTCAGCCCTACTGCTGATGGTTTTCCAGTGCTCTGTGTTGAGCCCTACATTTTGCGTCCTCAGCAGCAGCAGAGCTTCATCCAGGCTCTCCGCTTCACTGCTGGGCACAAAAGTGGTGCAAATCGTAGACTTAGGCAATTCCTTCTCTGGTATATATGAGAGGTTTGCCTCAGGCCACGGTTTAAGACTCGATATTCTGCTCACAAGCCACTCCTGGCTATACTGGTTCTCACACGTGATGAGAATCCAGCCAGGCTTTTTGGAGAATCCCAAGAACTTTGGACCAGTACCTTTTTCAGCCCTGGTAATAGCGAGGATGATGCTGCGATGCGTTAGTCTCATTTGTTCTTCGCTCATGGGTTCGCTATTGCGAATACCCACTCGCTAAGCTCCCACTACCTCTCCAAACGTGGGCCTAGCCCTCGACGGACCAGCCCGCGTTTCCTCCGTTTTCGCCGTCTTTTTTGGCTGATTCGGAGACTCCTCTTCCGAGCGTTGGCGTTTCGAAGCGATTGCTTTGGGTGGCACTGAAGGAGTTTTATTATCACCCTCCTTGCTGCTCGCCCTCGCCTTCGTCGGATTCGGAGGGGGTCTTTCAATATCGAGCTGATTCCAGGGCTTTGTAGCAATAGCCCTGGCCTCAGCTACTGAGTAGTTGGCTGCGATAAGCCTCTTCAGGCGTTTCCTTGCGGCGCCTGAAAGCTTTTTAAGCGGCTTCCTACTGTCTTTTGTGCTGTCACGGACCGAGTCTGTTGCCATAGGCATTCCAGCGTCATTTGTGTCCACTGATTGCCCAAGGTCTAGCCTCTCATCCATGCCAGCTTCTTTTATCGAGGCTGTATTGGAGGCGTCGGAGCGTCCTCCAGGCGAGCCAGATTCTGATGGATCATCGAGATGCAAACCGGAAAACAAAGATGTTGTTAAAAATTCATCCATTTTGTTCCCACGAGTAGATACGGGATATAAAAACGTCCAGTCGGCCTTCCCGTTACCGAATAAGGGTATATACACTCCGAGGTCCCCAGGTATCGGAGGTTGACCGCTAGCGACTGAGTAACCCCTCAGCCATTCACCCTCTTGGCGCGCGTCATACCGTAGGGTTGGGGTAAATTTTTATAGAGGCTTTCTACCTCGCGGTCCGGGCGGTTAAGCCAAGACCCCCGTTCCTGTGAGACATGACCACAGGCTTACGGTGTAGTAAAAGAGGGCATTTCCTCACCTCCTTTGAGCCTGCTGGTTAGGCCGGCTACAGTGTCGGGTTATTTGCCGCCGCCCGAGGTTCGGCGTTGACAGTTTTACAGCGAGGTTTTGTCTCTTCTCGAGCCAACCCTCCTCCTTTCTCATCCGGGCTTGGGACCGGCAAACGGCGGAGTTCGGCGGAAGTAGGTAATATGTATGTTTCTACAGAAGTTTAAAAAAAAGGGATAATACAAGGATCAGTAAATTGGCTCAAAGACCCCTTATTAAATACAAAAGCAGAAATGCTATTATTTCACAGTTGCCATCTGTCCTGTTTAAAACTGTTGAGTTATTTTGTTTGCATCCTCACATTTTATGCGTTTCGCAGTAATAAATTGCGCAGGCTGTCTGGCGGCAGTAACCGTCCACTTATACAAGACCAACGTAAAATAACAGCATTTGTGCTGTTGTGTTTTAGTCAGTAAGTTTTTTTTTATTAAGTTCGGCAGACAGGCTAACGGTCCACTTTATGGTAGGTGGCTACCGTCGCCTATAACACAAGCAACGCCAAAGCTGCTGCAAGTGCGCTGCCGACTGCAATAGGATTAAAGATAAGGGATTTGGAGTGGATAGGGAAATGGGCTCCGGCATCCCTTACTCACTCACCGAAACACAACAGCACACGTGCTGTTATTTCACGGTGGTCTTCTGTAAGGGGGTGGTTACTGCCGCCAGACGGGCTGCCCAAATGACTGCGAAAACGCAGTGTGCCCTGCCACTACTTTCTTGGTCCAGACCAGAGCCAAATTTGAAAAGTTCATTTTTCAAAGTTGACCCTGCCGGGAATCGAACCCGGGAACCCTAGAACAGAGTGTTAAGGCAAGCACCCTAACCACTCATCCAAAGGGCTCGTCGAAGAAAGGGATACCAGAGCCCATTTATTCTAGCTTCTCCTATTCCCTTATCCTTAGCTCTACTAAGTTCGGCAGCGCACAAATTAACAGACGATGGTACCATGAAGTGGACATTCAGTCTGCCTGTCATTTATTATTATCAACATTTTTCTGAATTCCTTTTTGTTTCTCATAATATTTTTTTTTCTTTAATGATCTTGTTGACTTATTAATTATTAATTATTTTTTTAAATTGTAATTTTTTTTTTCTTTAAATTTTTTTTTCTCTAAATGTTTCTTATTCTAAAATTATCTGTTTCCGTTTTAAGCGATACTTGTATACAAAATTTTGTAGTATGAATTATGAATCTGTTATTGGCTTTAAGGAAAGAATAATTTTCTATTATAATTATAAATAATTGAGAGCTGTTGATTCTGTAATAATAATAAAAAATAATTACGAAATGAAATAAAATAAAAATAACACTGAAATATTTTAAGCTGACTGCCCTTTCCACAGATTACATAATGCACGTTGGTTAAACACAAACGAACGGGTAAAACACGCGGCGGTTCGCCACCCAAGGGACTCCGTCTCTGACAAGTAGACTACATAAGTCGAGTTTTAGCCGCCGGCCGACAACAACACGGGGTCAAACTTATTCACTAACTTCTCTATTTACTTACCTTCTTCTTCAAACATACTCACAGTTTCGGACAAATAAGTTTTACACGATTCCGCTTTTTACATACTCCTGCGGTTAAGACGAGGACTGACGTCAGACCGAACACAATTTTTACTAAAATAAGCGCAACCCAATATCATTGCACAACAAATTTTTGTAGCTTGTCGGAGATAACCAGATTTAAAATTGGTAAGAAATAAAAGTAGCTGATTAAAACTTTAGAGTGAAGAGAAAGCTTTTTCTTGGCCAGTAATTTACTTTTTTTTCGTAGAAAATATATTTTTTTATAAATCTGCTCGATTAAAACTTTTAAAACAATGTCAATTACTCTGTATTTTTATATAAGTTTTAATTTTACTCTAACAAGTCAAATTGGGCGACGCAAAATAACGCTTTTCTGCTAAGTTCTTGTTATTCAACTGGTTTTTTTTTTAACTTTTTTAATTGTTTCTTTTCACGGAAACCTCTATGTATATTTGTAACTAATTATTTTATATCTACTTATACATATTATAAATGAAAGTTGCTGTCCGCCTCTGTGTTTTTCTCCACTAATTTCTTTTAAAACTCCCAACAAATTTTGATACGGTTTTCACTAATCGAAATTGCAGAAAAATTTGATTCCGTTCGAAGTTACTTTAATTAGACCAAGACTAGTTTAAGCGACGACATATATTCTAAGATGCATATATTGAGTTACTAATTCGTCCGCGTCACCGCCTATGGAAATGAAATGGACCGGTTTCCTGTCGTAACTTGTCATGTGGCCCCCGCGCACCATTTCTCTCTTTCATCTTATTCAACCAAAAACCTAGCAAGTCTTAGAGACTTACTAGGTTTTGAAATGGTTAAAGTGACTTAATGGGTTTTAAAATGGTCAAGAGGCAGTCAGTGGTGCACTTACTAGGCATCGATACTTTAATAACTCTGTTTATGTTTGAGATTTTAACGTAGGTGATTATTATTGTATATAGGCTTACTAGGTTTGCAATTTTATGCAATAAAACAATTTTTGTAAAATGTTACATGTTCCTTACTAGTTTGGAAATGGGGCAGGCGTAGTGTCTAGTGTCGCTTTTGGAGACGCTTAAATGATAGGTATATTATATTGAAACTTGCATTAATTCGCGATGAAAATTTTCAAGTGTTTTGAAAGGAGATTCACATTCTTTTTAAAAAAAAACATAGATAGTTAAAAGAGAAAGTTATAATTTTATAAAAGCTGGCTAAAAAAAGAATTATATAAATATTGTTAGTCCCATCGTCGTTCAGCTAATAGAAATGTTTGGAGTATCAGAAACAAACATTTTAATATTCTTGAGGATATAATACCTAGTCATTTCAAGATGGGACCGAGAATGCTCGAGCCAATTAAAAACCGCGAGCGCGTGGAATGTTCTCGCGAGTTTTTGGAGTGCTTTGGAGAGCAGAAGGAAGAAGTTATGGCTCGGATTGTTACTCAGAATCTATGCAAAATTCGTAGCAGTGGCATAAGAAAGGCATAAAAAAAAAGCTAAAAAGTATAGTGTGTCTGTATCTTTTCGTAGAATACCTTCTGTATCTTTTCGGATACAGAAGGTATCCTACGGATTGGTTACAAAGAACGCGGTATCACTTATAACTGGACAGGACTAAGCTTCCTTAGTAGAGAGATTAAAGGAAGCTATTAAAGGAAATTTGACAAAGAGCTTGCTTTTTTGCATGACAACGCGTTCGTGCACACGAGCCTTGTTTTTACCGTATTTATTTTCGAAGATGAAGAAAAAGCTACCTTTTTTACGATGGTTTTAACGGTATTAATAATTTATACAATAAATCTGAAAAACGTATTCAAAATGTTTCATTTCAGTTTCCTTCGCCTTCATTTCGCGAAGTTTTTTACCTGTTCTCATTATGTGTACTTACGCATTTTTTCATAATTGTCAATTCTTACAGGCCTTCGAAGAACTGGAAGCTTTGTTAGCGAGGAACGGAATCTGTATAGCGGTCAAAGAGAAGTTAGTCAAAGATTCAGGTGTGGCAGATGAACGGGCATACGACGAGATCGTGTCCAAACTCCTCACCAAACCGAGAGCCAGAGGTAAGGGGAAAGTTTATTTTATTATACGCAAGCTGAGCCCGCAACTTCGTACGCGTGGTATTTCGTAAAGCGCGCAACTTTTTTGTTTGTAAACCGATCGGAATGAAACAAAGACTAAAAACCACTAAACATATAATAAAATCGTAACATTACATTAAATATTAAAAAAAAAACATTTGCACACGTTTTACTTAAGTTATCGAGGTCAAAAAAATAGTTTTTAGAATTTTTGTCTGTTTATCTTGTTTGTGCGTTTGTGCACGCTAATTTCAGAATGCGGTTTTCATTTATGTATTGTAGCAAGCTTCCCGTAACATTTAGTGTTTGTTTTATTTAATACCCTATTCCGAATACCACGCGTATGAAGTTGTGGGCTCAGTTAGTTTGATATACATATAAATTGCATATGTGTAATAATGTTGATATCTTCTCGTCCAATATCCAATATCCCTCAGTGCCTGAAGACTAAAGTCTTCGAACAGTGCGTGTTGCCAGTGACGACATACGGTTCTGAAACATGGTCGCTTACTATGGGCCTCATAAGAAGGCTCAGAGTCACTCAGCGGGCGACGGAGAGAGCTATGCTCGGAGTATCTTTGCGCGATCGAATCAGAAATGAGGAGATCCGCAAAAGAACCAAAGTGACCGACATAGCTCAAAGTATCGCAAAACTGAAATGGCAATGGGCGGGGCACATAGCTCGAAGGACCGATGGACGTTGGGGACTTAAGGTGCTGGAATGGCGGCCACGCACCGGGAAACGCAGTGTCGGCAGACCCCCCACTAGGTGGACTGACGACATTAAAAGAGTCGCGGGGAGTCACTGGCTTCAGGCGGCACAAAATCGTGGTGTTTGGCGGTCATTGCAGGAGGCCTATGTCCAGTAGTGGACGTCCATCGGCTGAAACGAACTGTTATACGAGATTGGGTAATGTCCTTTTTAAAAAAATAAAAATATAGAAACACGATTTAATTGAAGAATTATAACTTATAAATAACTTATTTAAATAAAGAATTATATGCGGACAATGGATATGGTCTGACCGCCGGGTTGAGACTCTGGATGAAGACTGGCGCTCTAAGGCGTTAGGCAGGGCGTTGAGGGCAGGAAATGCTAGATCAGCGGGATTATGTTGAGGTCATGACTTAAGGTGACATAGGAGGGATATAACAGCCCCCGGGAGAAGACTAAACTTCAGGGTTGATGGTTGAAGTTTATGTTGGACGAAGTCGAGGAGGTGGAATAGGCTGAGGTTCCATGGATATAGATTCATGTTCCGTAGAAGGATTTTCAAGGGTTAAGGATCTACGGAAAGGATGTGGAATTACATTGTACAATTTAAATTTATTACAAGAGTACAAGATTACAATTGTGAATAAGCTAGTTAAAATAACATAAATCAAAACACTGTAAATATTTGAATGTTTTAACAAATGAGGTTTTTCTATAGCTTCGTCTAGTTTCATGAGAATAGAGTTATCAATTTTGTTTTGTTCGGATAAGGTCCTTAAATCTACATTCTTTAGTTTTACAGGAGATAATTTTGGTTTGACCTTTTGAAACTGTGCAATGTTACAACAAGAATCATTGATTAACTGGAAATCAGAGTGTGTCAAAATTGGCTTTATATTATATTTATAATTCTGAAGTAAATAGATATCGTTGCAAGAAGCTGTACAATTATATGGTAAATTTAGTATTCCGGAGCCAATTATTTTCAGTTCTTGAGTTTGAGATAATTTACAATCTATAGATATCTTAGTATCGTTGGACATCACATATATCCATGAACCAGAGTGAAGCTTTTGCCAAATAGTGAGATCACCATGTATAAGTTTGGTGTTACAATCTTCAGGGATTGTGTTTAGGGCTTTTGAGAGTATATCTGTTTCACAAGTTGGAGTAGTGGATGTTGATAATACAGTTGGAATGTTACATATGTATAGTTCATTATTAACTATTTTACAATCGTTAAGACTAATCAGTTTACAATAGTAGTACTTATCTCTAGTTATACCTATATAATTGAATGATGGGATTATAGTACTGAAGGATTTGGGATTATTAGGTTCATGTGGGATTGGAAGAGGCAAAATGTTGTAAAGATCAAAATCTTTTGAATATACAAGTGGTATTCGTAGAACAAACATTATATTATGATTATTATAAAAACACTTAATATTAGAAATATCTATAATAACATGAACAGAACTTAAATCTAAATCCATCGGTAGTTCTACATTATCAGCCAGATGTCTATGATTATTTGAAAGTTCATTGTATAGTTGAATTGGTGTTAGGATTGAAGGGCTAAGTATGTTTTTACTTCCAAACATAATGGCGTTATTCAAATCTTCCATCTGAAAGGATAATGCGAGAATGCTAGTTTCTAGGCTATTAAGGATGTTGTTGATTTGCGAGTTAATTCTTAGGTTGTAAGAGATATCAGAAATATTTTTTGAATAAATTGAAAGACTCTCAATGGCGTCGTTAAGGAGAATTTCATTCGTTTTCAATTTTTGGATAGTGTCGTTGTAAGAAGTTAATGTTGTGGAGGTAACTAAAATATTCTGTTTTACTAATAGTTTTAGTTTATTTTGATTGGTGTAGAGGGTGTTCAAGGCATTGTTATATTTTATGTCGTCATCTTCATCTAATGTACCAAACACATGTTTGAGGACGGAACCAATACCTCCAAACCAAGCGGACCTTTTGGACTTGTTGTCTAATATGTGAGCTAAAGAATTGTATGTCTTGAGAATGTCGTCGTAACGCACTGATAGAGGTTCTAACAGATTATGGCATTCTAAATCATTCATCGTGGAACTGTGTTTACATATGTGACTTACAGTATTTAATATCGACTGAATATTTTCTAAATGTAGAGCTAAATGAGAAGTTTCTATAGGGATTATAACGTCAAGATGTCCATTGTTGATTTTCAGTTTCCCGATATAATCGAAATAAAGACCTGGGCTTGACGTGACTGGATGGATAAACTGAGGGTGTGCGTGTGTCACAACACTGAAATAAAATTTAATAATTAATATTAATGGTGTTGGCCTAGGAAATATAATAATAAAAAAAAGGAAATAATAATATCTCGGACAATTAAAATTAACACTGTACATTGGTTATAAAACTATTTAAACTATAATTAATTAGGATTTATTAAATTACATTGGATATACACTAAATCGTAAAAATGGAATAGTCATAAGTTATAATACTTACAAGGATTTACCTATTTTAATTGTTTTGAGTTACTGCAGGTTTTATTTGGTCAACATGATGTTTTACATGTCGCCTGTTGATGAGAAGTGTCACTGTGTTATTATTATGGACCTTAATGATTTTGTATGGCCCTTTCCATATGGGAGAGAGGGCTTTTCTTAATCTTAGATGGTTTTTGAGATAGACATAGTCGCCTGACTTATAAGATACGGGGCGGCTACGGCTATCATAGTACTGTTTGGAATTTTGTTTGCTTTTGTTAATGAATTCGAGAGCTTTGGATCGTGAATGTTTAAGCCTATGATTTAACATTTTAATATAGTCAGGATATGTGGTAGATATCTCCTCATATACTGAACTAGGGATTAAAGGCTTGTGTCCAAAAATTAGTTCATATGGCGTGAAATGGGTTGTTGAATGTGGAGTAGTGTTGTATGCTAACATGGCGGTGTATACATATCTTGGCCAGTTATCTTGATTGTCGTTTACGTAGGATTTTAGGTATTCTTTCAAGGTCGAGTGGCTTCTTTCTAAAGCTCCTTGGGTTTGAGGATGGTATGGGGAAGACCACAATTGTTTAATTTTAAGAAATTCGCAAGTTTTCTTGAAAAGATCAGATGTAAAATTAGTACCTTGGTCAGTTAGGATCTTCTTAGGTATGCCAAACAAGGAGATGAAATGGATGAGACATTCGCTGGTCTCTTCAGCAGTTGTGTTACGTAGGGGATAGGCACAGGAGTATTTCGTTAGGTCATCTTGTAAGGTAAGAATGAATTTTAATTTGGCTGTTCCTGATTCAGGAAGTGGACCTACTACATCGAGAGATACTCTGTGAAACGGTTCAGTAGATGTTGAGGTGATTTCCATCGGGGCACGATTGATTTTTCTCAAAGCTTTATTAGTTTGACACAAGGAACAGTTCTTTACATAGGTTTCTATGTCGGATCGCATATTTTTCCAATTATATTTTTCTCTTATCCTATTGTACATTCGGGAAGAGCCCAAATGACCAGCTATGGGAATGTCGTGGTTTTCTTTTAGTATTTTTGCGACTTCACTTAGGGAAGGGTATATTATTTTATCATGATAGATGTGTATATGAATTCCCGTTTTGTTAAAAAGATAAGAAATTATGTTATATATTTTCGTGAAAGAATGTCGGTCAAAGGGGTTTTTAAAATCTGATATACTAATTTCTCTTGGTGTATTTTCTTCATTTACATTTAATAAGACACAATTCCTAAGATTTTGGAGAGACTGGAAAATCTCGAGATAGGAACAGTCGTCGAAGTGATGGACCTTGACAAATAGGAGAATATATGTTTTGTTATTATGGTGTAAGGATTGGAAGGAGTGTAGTATTCTCTCGCCTTGGAGAACTTCTTCAGAATTTGGTAAGTTGCTAATTAGTTCTTGTACATAAGGTGTAGATTCGTCTAGGTCAATTGAAGTTGGGATTACTATAAATTTGCTGGGCGTTTTCAAGAGATTGTCATTATGTTCGGTAATTTGGGTATCGTTTACAGCATTGGGAGAGGATTTTAGAAATTCAGAGTAGGAGTCTTCGTTAAGGGGAATATTAAGAGGATTGTCCGTCATACTGGTTGATGGGACGTCCGTCGGTTGAACTTCAGTCGGGGAAGGTTCAGGTTGAGGTAGTTCGTCAATAATTGCATCAAGGTCTACAGGAGAGAATTCAGGATCTGGAGATATCGATGGGATGTTGTCGGGTAAAAGGGCATCGAGAGTTTCTTCATTAGATTGGGAATAAGAGGTTCCTGGAGTTGGATTCGCGTGTGGATCTTGAATAGTAGTAGGATTGATAGCATTTATGGGGATACTTTTATTTTCAGGAATTGGGTATCGAGAAAGTGCATCTGCTGCACAATTAAGTTTCCCTTTACGATAAACGATTTCGTATTCAAATTCTTCTAGTTTCAAACGCCAACGTTGTAGTTTGCTACTGGGGTCAGTGTGATTAAAAAGCCATTTTAAAGGGCGATGATCAGTAATAATAAAGAATTTTCTTCCGAAGAGGTAAGGCCTAAAATGTTTACAGAAATATACGATTGCTAACAGTTCTTTTTCCGTGGTGCTGTAATTGCACTCGTTTTTGTTTAGGGTTCTCGAGGCAAAAGCAATGGGTTGGTCCTTTCCGACCTGACCCTGTGAAAGGATGCCAGATATAGCATAATTGGAGGCATCACAAGATAGGATAAAGGGTTTCGTAAAGTCGGGGTAGATAAGGATTGGGGCTGTAGTCAGTTTAGTTTTTAGTGTTTCGAAAGCCAGTTGTTGTTCATTGGTCCAGTTAAATGGGATGTCCTTTTTCAGTAAAGATGTTAAGGGTTTTGCAATTTTAGAGAAGTCAGGGATGAATCGTCGATAATAAGATACAAGACCTAAAAAGGATTTAACGCTTTTAGGAGCCGTTGGTGTTGGGAAATCTGTAACTGCTTTTATCTTGTCGGGATTAGGTTTTACGCCCTCGTCGCTGATTATGTGTCCTAAGTACGCGACTTCCTTTCTTAGGAATTCGCATTTGTCGGGTTGTAATTTTAAGTTGAAACTTCGTAGTCTGTCAAATATCATCGTCAGATTGTCAATATGGGATGCCAAATCGTAGGAATAGATTACTATATCATCAAGATATACAAAGCAACGAATGCCTTGGAGACCGGAAAGACAATTATTCATCAGACGTTGGAAGGTTGAAGGGGCATTCTTAAGCCCAAATGGCATTCGGTTAAACTGAAATTGTCCCTGAGGGACTGAGAAACTAGTTTTTTCTGCGTCTTCTGGTGATACAGTTATTTGATGGAAGCCAGACGCCAGGTCCAGGGTGGAAAAGTACTTGCAATTTCCTAATTGGTCTAAGATTTCGGATATCTGAGGGATAGGGTAACTTTCACCAATGGTGATATCATTGAGTTTCCGATAGTCTATCACTATACGCCATTTCTTTTGACCAGATGCGTCGATTTTCTTCGGCACAACCCAGATAGGAGAGGACCAGGGGGAAATAGAAGGCTTAATTATATCTTGGGCTAGCATTTTGTTTATTTGGTTCTCCACTTCTTTCTTATGCACTTCGGGGAATCTATAAGATTTTGTATATATTGGAATGTCGCTGCTAGTGCGAATATTATGTTGTATGTTGGGCGTAAATGATAACTTGTCGTCGGGAAGGTGAAATATATCTGAGTATTTGGCACAGACGTTTTCCAAGGAGTTAATTTCTTCGTCATTTAGATGAGAGATACGTAGTAAGTTCAGAACTTGTTCTGTCCGTTTGGTAATGTTGGTAGTACAGACTGGATTAATGTTACAAGGGTCAAGGGTAGTGTTTAAGGGACTTAATTTTAAATTGAGGTTAGATTTGAGAGGTAGTGGAAATTCAGAGGTGTTAACTACGGATATATTTACTCTATTATTATTTTTTACTCGAACTAAACAATTCGCTATGAGTAAGGTATCTGAAGGGCTTTGATCCAATATGAGTCCTTCTTTCATTTCGTGGTTAGATACAGAGCATTCAATTACCATTTCTGTTCGAGGCGGTATTAGGTAAGTAGGATCACAAAAGTGTAATTTAATTTTGAATTTTCCTATGTGTAAAGTATCATTGCTATAATCGATGTTGCAACTGAATGTATTTAATAGGTCTGTACCGATCAAACCATCGTAAGGTAGATCGATATCTTGAATGACATGGAATCTGTGATATATATATTTCTTTGGCGAATCCGAAATTTGAACCTTTAGATTGAAATGGCCAGAGGATTTAGTCGCCTCTTCGCCGGGGTCTATCCCTTTTATTTGGATAATATCATTTTCGAGAACTGGACTATTCCTAATACTTGATTTTTTTATTAAGCTCACAGAGGATCCTGAGTCGATTAATAAGGACAATGGAATGTCAGAAACAGAGGTGTCTACTAGGATATGAGGTAAAAGGATTTTTGAAGGATTACAAGTTAATTCGTATACCTTTTGTGTTTGTAGATCATTTTTATGTCCTTCAGGACTGAAAGCAAAACCTTCGGTTTGGGGCTGGTTACCCTGTCGGTGGGTATGCTTGGATACAGTGGTTTTGGAAGCAACACCTTCAGTTTGGGGCTGGTTACCCTGTCGGTGGGTGTGCTTGGATACAGAGGTTTTGGAAGCAACACCTTCAGTTTGGGGCTGGTTACCCTGTCGGTGGGTGTGCTTGGATACAGAGGTTTTGGAAGCAACACCTTCAGTTTGGGGCTGGTTACCCTGTCGGTGGGTGTGCTTGGATACAGAGGTTTTGGAAGCAACACCTTCATTTTGGGGCTGGTTACCCTGTCGGTGGGTGTGCTTGGATACAGTGATGTTTTTAGTGGTGTCCTTTATTTTATTCGCGTTTTGTAGCGGTCTCACGCGACACCGTCGCGAGACCCTTAGGCATTTAAATCTTGGTTGTCTACTAATTCGTCATCGTAGTAACTATCAAGAGTGGTTGAAATTAATCCCTCTTTATTTTGTGTGTGATGCACCCGCTGAGATTGTGTTCTATTAGGCGTTTGTGAATTCTTAAAACGGTTATTATTGAATTCACGTTTTTTGCAGAATTCAATAGTATGACCTTCGGATTTGCAGTAACGACAGAAACGTTGGTTATTGGAAGAATCCTTGGTCACGAATGAGTTACCTAAGTGTTTGGGTGCATTATACTGGCCTGAATTTTTGTTCCTATTGTAGGAAAATTTTGATTGTGAAGGATTTGGGCGGATGTTTTGCTCGTTTCGTTTTTGAAACATTAGTTGGATTTTTTCCTCTGATGTTGCCATGTTTATTGCTTCGTTAAGATTTTTCGGGTCTTTACAGCGAACCAGATTAGAAATTCTTGGCGTTAGGCCCAATAGGAAGGTGTGTAGAGCAAGGTCTTCCATAGCTCCGACCCTACCATGTAATTCGCTTTTATTTTTTGATTCTACTGTTAGTTTTAATTCTGTTAATAGGCGTGAAAGACATGTTTCCACGCGGAGTGCAAATTGTGTGACTGTCTCCCTTGATTGTTGAACACATTCTTGCAGGTCTGCAAGAAGATGGGTGTAGTGCTTCCGTTCCCCAAATTGTGTAGTGAGGAAATCTGATAACTGCTCCCAGTCTTCAAATTCCTTTATACTACTAGCTAACTCTGCCTTTCCTTCTAATTGACTTAATATATATTTAAATAAGATAGGTTTCTGGCTGCTTGATGCCAAAGAATACGCGTTCTCGCAGTTGGATAAAAAGGAATTTAATTTTTCTCTATTTCCATCGAATGGTTTTATAAATTTAAACAAAATGTTTATTTCTAATTTTTCGGATGTTTTAGTTTTCTCTTCTTTTGACATTTTGAATAAATATAAAAGTTAATTAAAGGTTACTAAGTACTGAACGGTCGGGAGTAGTTTACTGATAAGAGATTTCTTAGAACGTCTGGCTGATCGATGCTTCACAATAAGTATGACTCACGGATAAATGAATGTAACAAACAGGATGACTAATCTAAGCACTGACGATTAATTACGAATTATTAAGTCTTTGTTTAAAATTTGGGTTCGGGGCACTTTCACTGAGAACACGGAGTAACACGATGTATGAAGTCGGTACTCACAGGATGATGCTGATGATGAGGAGTACCATATTCACAGCTCCTTTCGCCTTGAATCGCCTGACATGTATGTAGCAGGATTATAGATGATCGGAGTTATTTCTCTCAACGACCAACACTTGAACACTTCACAAATTGAACTTGGAATATTGACCATGTAATTTATGATTTCCACAATATATAGAGCACTTCACTTTGACTTTAGATTTCACTTCAGAATAGTTAATTTTTTAACACAATGGTTGTTAAACTTCAGAGACGTACCGGGGATTTCTATTTTCAAAATCCCTTAGCGCTGCCACCAAAAATGTTATACGAGATTGGGTAATGTCCTTTTTAAAAAAATAAAAATATAGAAACACGATTTAATTGAAGAATTATAACTTATAAATAACTTATTTAAATAAAGAATTATATGCGGACAATGGATATGGTCTGACCGCCGGGTTGAGACTCTGGATGAAGACTGGCGCTCTAAGGCGTTAGGCAGGGCGTTGAGGGCAGGAAATGCTAGATCAGCGGGATTATGTTGAGGTCATGACTTAAGGTGACATAGGAGGGATATAACAGAACGAACGAACGAACGAATAATGTTGAATTGTATATACGGTATGTTTGGAGTTTGAGAGTCAATTCACATAGCAGATAAAATTTAAAATAAATCATCCTGTAGATTGTTGTAGGTTTACCCTGTAAGTAAATTTTAGTGCAAGTATCTATTTTGGACATAAAATAAGAATAGCAATGCTGTTTCACCTCTATAACAATGGTGGGGGTTATTTGCAAACAAATGGTCGACTGGTTCGGAACAAAATCAAATACAAGAGATACACTATTAATAAACTCCCCGCTGACGTTTCTGAAACCTAACGAGCTTAGTGACTGGCGAATAATCGCTCTCGCAACAGATGAATGATTCAACAGAATCGCTACAAATTAATTATCATCCCTAAGCAAATAGCTAAACGTGACTTTGAATATAAAATCCGTTCATTCACTAATATTTTAGGTTGTAGTTCTTACTTGCCCTTGAAGTGAGTAATAAATTTAAGGTGGAGACAAACGCTAAATACTAAAAGTATCCATTGTTTAATGAAGATGTTACAAGAAATGGACGAGACAATTGCTTTGAAAAATATATATATTATATTTAAACATGTGAAGAACCAATTGTATTAATTAGGATTTTCGTTAAAGTAATAGAAACTCCACAAAAAAAGTTAAACACAAGAAGAATTTGACTTTATTGAAAATTCTTTCGAAAACGGCTTATTGCGCGCATATGAATCCTGTACCTATTAATAAGTTAATGTCAGTTTAAAAAATTGTATTAATAAAATATTTTTATTAATACAATTTTCGTTGTTCTAATGGTGAAAACAAAAAAACACAACTTCTAGGTCTGTTGAATTGTCTCCGCCGCCAGCGAGTTCTAATGTAAATGTCATTTGCCCAAGGTAATACCTTTTTAAGGTATTATCACGCAACTCCAACTTTTCATTAAGATATTCATTAAAATAAATTTAAAAAAAAACAGTAATTTTTTACTCAAAATTAAATTTTTTAAGGATCTTTTAATGTTTAAAAAAATCAAACATAAAGAAAGGGTATCTAATAGAGGCTTTTGCGGTGATTGGTCAAAAATACATTCGAAACGATTCTTCCAGTTCACAGATATAATCGTAGAAGAAACGGTTCGAAACTAAAAATTAAAACTGTCATTGTTATGGATGACTATTAAACACATTATAATGACATGACTATTGATATTTAATTGTGTATTAAATAAAAATAATAAATTTTGTACAGGAAAATTATAGTAAATCTTAATATAATAAAGAAAGAGGGCGGATTCTGTATATTTGTTTATATGTCTCCGGAAACACAGCTCCTATTTAAAAAATTCTCTCACTATTTGAAGGGTACATGATTCCAGATGGATCATAGCTTACATATTATGTGTAGTAATTGTTTTGGTAAACAAAACATAGTTTTGGACTACATATCGAGGAAAACCCTTATGACCCCAGTCGTTCTCTTTTCGTAAAACCGTAGGCTATAATTTTAGTAATAGTAATCTTATAAATAGTTGTCTTAAGCGCCAAGCCCTTCGTGAACAAGAAACCCTTTAAAAAAAACTCCTGTCATTGTTAGAGATATAATCCTAGGAAGCCACACAATGGCCTGTGAAGATGTGAAGAATGCCTCTATCAAAAAAGTACTACAGTTCCTTAACGTGGTAGGTATAGGTAGAGAGCTTTAGTTCACGTGGCGATCACAATATTTCAGCAATGGACGACGTGATACTGGTACTCTAGCAGACAGAAATAGCCACTAAGACAAGATAAAGATAGAGATATAATTTACAAAAACTAAATTTAGCAAAACCGCCCACACGAGCAACAAAAGTAGCAGTAAACAAAAAATCTGTTGAACCGTGTCGTAAAAGAAAATTGGCGGATGAAACACTGCGTCCTTCCGAATCTGGCTCATAAGATTGTTGGGCCAGTACCCTTCGGCAAGTGGCTTCTGATAAGGCAGCTGCGCGGAGCGAGACAATTTTTCGCTAAAATGGCTACACAAATTGAATCCATTGCTGGGCGGGGATGGGATGGGAGCTATTGATTACTTCGAGTACGCCGCATTGGTTACATTTGGATCGGTGATTTTTATCAGCCGTTGTTTTCCGGAGATTAATAACGTCCCTATCACCGTTACAGCCGGTGGAAATATTGGCCAACTTCACCCATTTTAATCTTTCTGTTATATAAATGTGATTCATTTTTTTTTATGTTAAGGTCGGCAGACAGGCTGACGGTCCACTTGGTGGTAGGTGGCTACCGTCGACTGCAGTAGGATTAAGGATAAGAGATTAGGAGTGGATAGGGCAATGGGCTCTGGCATCCCTCACTCACTCACCGAAACACAACAGCACACGTGCTGGTATTTCACGGTGGTCTTCTGTAAGGGGGTGGTCGCCTGTGCCGGGAATCGAACCTGGGAACCCTAGAACAAAGCGTTAAGGCAAGCACCCTAACCACTCATCCAACAGAAAACGCGAGTTTAATCAAGCTACTAATTATATGAATGTCCTATACACTTTATCTTTAAGAAAACCGCACACAATCTGACGTAATCTATACTAATACAATAAAGAAAGAGGGTGTATGTTATATGTTTATTTATATGTGCAGGGTAATCCCCTGCATCTCTTTGAAAATTTCTATCACTATTCCAGATGGACATTTAAACTAATCCAATTCCTCCCGAGCGAAGTCGGGACGCGTCAATCTAGTTAGCTATAAACACTTAAGGCGACGCCAGCCCCTAATGCCTTGTGTTGTTATTTATTCTTGTGCCTAATTTAAAAAAAATCCATTTATTTGTAACCGTTTTCCTTTTAAATTATCATAATAATTACAATTTAAAAAATACTCAAACCATCTAGAGGATATATGAAAGGGGATCATCATATTTATTTTTTAAATTATATTTAATTATATATTTTAAAAAAAATACTAAGTTGGGGTCTAATATCGATGTTGTAACCGTGCGATTTGCTTAATAATCAATATTTTAAATAGCTAATTCTTAAGATAAATTTTAAGATCCACTATCTGAAGTCTCATCAAAAGAAAAATTTGAATTATACTTTATTTAATTTTTAAATAGATATTTGCAAGTACGGCGGGTAGCGACTCCCCCTCAGAAGTCCCGTAAATTCAGTGCGGGACGAGTTTTGCGGCTGGAGTCGCCTTAATTCGACACGCTCCGATCACCTACTCGCTGGACCGATGTTATCTCTGCCAGTAGATAGACGCTGAATTAAAAAGACCTATGTAAAAGCCTGCTTGCGGGCTGACGATAACGATTACGATGACAATAATGTTGTTGTCTTTTTAATTTCAAAGTCTTGAGCTGTCTGTCTGCTTGAAGATAGGTGGCTACCGTCGCCTATAACACAGGCAACACCACAGGTACAGCAAGTACGCTGCCGACCATAGGATAAGGGATTAGGGAGGCATGGTGAAATGATATTAAGATGACCAGTTTGTAGTTGTCGTTTTTATCCTCCTCAACGAGGATTTATTGTTTCAAGTCATCATTGGTCTTATTAAAATTGTTTTACTGTGTTTGATAGGTGCAATAATATTTGGATCAGATCAAGAAGTGGCAGGAGTGATGAGGGCGGTGGAACGTGCCAATGCGACTGGAGCCTTCAGCTGGGTCGGTTCCGACGGATGGAGCGCAAGGGCGTTGGTGTCCGATGGAAACGAAAGGGCAGTGGAAGGCACCATTAGCGTCCAGCCCCAAGCGAACGACGTGAAACAATTTAAGGAATATTTTCTTGGCTTAAACGTTAAGAATAATAAAAGAAATCCTTGGTTTGTAGGTGAGTGTTTTAGCTTTTCCAATTTTTGCCTGCCCAAATGGAATTGCCGGCGAAATGTCACTAGACAATTTAAATGTACCTAACAGTAAATACAACAACAAAATCGGACAATTTAGATACTACACTTTATTACAGTTAGAGTTACAGTTACAGTTAAATTACAGTTACACTTATTACAGTTAAATTGAAATAATTAATTTTGGTACCACTATATTATTCAACGCTGTTTCTGCTTTTATCCCAGTCTACTTACATTCAAAAATAAAGTTTTGTTCAAGATTATATAAATTATTGCTTGCTTGAGGTTAAAAATAAAAGAACTATTATTTTATTTTATTATTTTTACGCATTTATAATTTCATTTGTGAAAAATCCAACATTTTTAAGTCTGAATGAATTATAAGAACAATTTTCCACTTTAATTATGATGTTTTACTACAACTAAGTTGAGAAGTGCTTATCTTCTTCTATAATAAATTCACAAGAAGTTCTTCGGAGACCTGTGTAGTCTTCGGAGACAATGACCCTTACCTCTTGTACTATTTCATTGCTCTCCGTCAAACATAGCAGTGTTTAATTTATTTCTATTTCAAAAATAAAACCCAGTATGTAACATCTCTATATATAAATAATTAATTCCCTTGGTCACGGCATCACGCGTGAACGGGTAGACCGATTTTAATTCGGTTTTCCTAATGGAAAGAGGGATAAACAGGGAATGTTCTTATATATAAAAATCGCACCCCGGGCGCAACCGGGGGCGGGTCGCTAGTTATATTATAATTAGAAAACGTTCTTGTAAAAGTGTTGGGTTTTTGTTCTAATTAAATAATTCAAAAAATAGCTATGAACCCCGATTTATTATTTAATTTTTATATCCTATCCAAAAATCTCTTGATGGACTCGTTTAATTTTTCCAATAAGAGAACATTATATACATCAGTATATAATGTTTGTTAACTGTTAATGTGAAACGAAACGAATTAATTTCCAACATTGACTTTGCAATGTTGTTTGCCCGGCGTTTTGTAAATAATCCCAACATTGAAACTGCCGATATAGTTCATAGATAATGCAGACGCCTGGAAGAAATTATCTGTAATACATTTTACTAGCCTTTGTAAAATGTCATGTTTAACCCTTTGTATGCCGGAACGTGGATCCACGTTATTAATAAATCATGGTAGAAACCCCATGACTCCTTCTGGGAGAACAATTAGGTCAGTCAGAGTCAGTAGTTAAATCGGTAAAAACGGTTGAAATTTGAACAACCTGTATATATCATGGCAAATGGCACTTGAAATGATAAATTTAAGCGCTAGCAGACAAGGGTAATTCGGCATACAAGTGGTTAAGTCATTTCGAGAGCAAAGAAATTTATATCACCCGTTCTTGGCAGTTGATGCCAGAATATAATATTACAAGTCATAAAAGATATTTAAAAAAAGCACCTCCTTCTTCATAAAGTCCTGAAATGGAGTACTGTTCTAACCTCTTTGCTCCAGGCTCCAAAATACCGAATTGTTGACGATCCATTGCTCACACAACAATCGTTTGAACCCCTTAGATTAAAGAGGTTTGGCCTTTCTTTGCGTATTTAATGGTGAGTTGCTCCAATTGATGCTTACTCCCAGTTTTTACGACCATACTGCGAGCCACAGATGTATAGTTCATCCGTATTACTTGGAAAGAAAATATATAATTTTTTACGATTATTTATGGAATAATAATTTAATATAATTCATTTAAATATTTTTAAATGAAGAAATAAAATTTTATTATTTACAATATTTTTAATCTATACTGAAACACCAATCACAGTGCGTGACGTCATTTGTGGGCAATCATTGTCTTATGCCAATGCAGCTGTTTTGTTATGATATGACCACAAATGACGTTACGCGCTCTCAGATGAACTATCGTGGCGTTTTGGCGGCATTTTCAAACAAACAATATTAAAACAGGATTTTGAGTGGCTATAAATAAATAAAATAGTATTTTTTATGGGAATAAATATCCATGAAGATTAATTTAAAACACTTTCTGAAAATTTGTCCGATCCCCTATTTTGAAGCAATCTCCCTACTGAGGTGTTTCTACCTAGCTAAAATATGGGTTTCTTCAAGCGAACCGCAATGGCAGCTGCACCTCCCTTTGTGTCCCTTGTGTCCGGAGACAATAATCAGCTATCGTCAAGTGGCGCATCAGCCTGCCTGCCACCCTTTATAATATAAAAACAAAATAGATTGACAAATAGATCAAATTAAACCTTATGTATTAACCTCTTTGTATAACTCTATTTTCAGTATGAACTTTAAAATATATTTTTTTAACAAGTTATAAAATTAACTTGTTGTTACTTACTTAAATTAAGTTATAATTACTTAACGGTTATGGTGTCAAAAATTATTTTTATATTTATTATATTTAATTATCATAATCTGAATCAACTAACAAATCGGTGGTATGGTAGCGTTCACCATCAAATGTGCGAAAAGATTGCGCCATTAACTTTATAAAAAAAAAACGAATCCCTCGGGTTCTTCGTCGACGTTAAAGTTTGATGACCCCATTCCAGATTACCTAATGGTTATTTGTAAGAGGCACTCTTCTTTGTCGTAAGAAGTGTTCGAAGCAATTTGTGCTTACAATCTGCGCTCTTAAAGTTTAAGTTACAACAGCCAGCTTAATCCTTCAGAAAATCTTTCCGTTAAGGAACGACTGGGGCCTGCGTGTAGGCTTATTGGCTTAGGCGTTGTCTCAAATTGCCAACAATCGCGGTTTTAGCAATGAACCTCTGGTCAATAGATAATGAGCTTATTTTGGGGATATTAACTGACTGTAATCACAGCTTTCTTTTGCAATAAAAAATTTAATTAAAACAAAGTCAATGATAAAGAATAAAGGAATAACTCCAATAATAAAAGAATACAAACAATTTGGGAATAGGGCTATGGGTATCCCTACATCATGCACCGTAAAAGTTTTCTTAAATAAGACCTCCTTGTAATAAGTCTTATTTACTTGGAGATCTTATTTAAGGGATTGATTATTGATACCAGACGGAATGCTGCAAAAAGCAGTGTTTTCTACCACTACTCATAACAATGAATTTTGACGAGCCCGTTGGATGAGTGGTTAGGTTAGGTTAGGTTAGGTCTGGTCTGGATTTGAAAAGTAGTGGCAGGGCACAATGCGTTTCGCAGTCATTTGGGCAGCCCGTCTGGCGGCAGTAACCACCCCCTTACAGAAGACCACCGTGAAATAACAGCACGTGTGCAGTTGTGTTTCGGTGAGTGAGTAAGGGATGCCAGAGCCCATTTCCCTATCCACTCCTAATCCCCTATCCTTAATGCTACTGCAGTTGGCAGCGCACTTGCAGCAACTTTGGCGTTGCTTGTGTTATAGGCGACGGTAGCCACCTACCATCAAGTGGACCGTCAGCCTGTCTGCCGACCTTAACATAAATTAAAAAAAAAAAAAACAATCGTAGGGTACAAAGTAGCCAGTCCTTAGTCCTAGCCAGTCCGATTAATTCTAATTAATCGTCATTTTCCATAATTACAATGTGGCTGACATTGCAATTCGTATGGAAATAGTGGTTGTCCTTTGTTTACCTACTTAGCAAACAAACAAAGGTTTCCATTTACATAAAAACCGTAATTTATTCGCAAATACGGGTTATTCTCATTATATTATAACATATGACATAGTACAGTATAAATTAAGTCTCTGTCCACTTCTGTCTATTTCTTCGCTAACTTCAGCTAAACTACTCACAACTATTGTGATACGGTTTTCACTAATGTAATAAACGAGAAAGGTTTGTGTATATAATTTAAAGAAAAAGGCATCCGTGCGAGGCCGGGAGCTGGTCACTAGTTAATTTGTAAAAAGATCCTAAACGCTATAATGAAACCTATATACATAATTATAATAGTCATGAACGGATTTTGATACGGTTTTCACTAATGAAAAAATGATAAACGAGGAAGATTTGTCTTTTTTTTAATGTTAAGGTCGGCAGACAGGCTGACGGTCCACTTGATGGTAGGTGGCTACCGTCGCCTATAACAAAAGCAACGCCTAAGCTGCTGCAAGTGCGCTGCCGACTGCAGTAGGATTAAGGATAGGGGATTAGGAGTGGATAGGAAAATGGGCTCTGGCATCCCTTACTCACTCACCGAAACACAACAGCACACGTGCTGTTATTTCACGGTGGTCTTCTGTAAGGGAGTGGTTACTGCCGCCAGACGGGCCGCCCAAATGACTGCAAAACGCAGTGTGCCCTGCCACTACTTTCCAAATCCAGACCAGAGCCAAATTTGAAAAGTTGATTTTTCAAAGTTGACCCAGCCGGTAATCGAACCCGGGAACCCTAGAACAGAGCGTTAAGCCAAGCACCCTAACCACTCATCCAACGGGCTCGTCAAATTGTCTATATAATTTGCTGAAAGAAATTGCATTCTTGCGAAGCGGGTCGGGTCGTTACTTACTCAGTCAAAAATTGGAGATTTTTTATATTATAAATGCATAGTCAAGCTGTACATTATATTAATTGAAAATAGAGGCGAAAGAAAATTGATGTTAAATGGTATATTTCATGACTTAATTTGACTCAATTGAACTGAGACAAGTTATAGAATTTTACATTTAACTTGAATTGAAAACTTATTACATGGACACAAATTGTAAGGAATAATTTCCCAAGGTCAAACCGCAAACTGATTTGCATAACTTGATGCTTTTTACAGAATCATTTTAAGTAATAAATAGGAAATGTCCATGTACTGCAACGCCAAGGTCGACGGTCTACATTGCTGGCTTCATTTCCATAAACTCGCCAGCAACAGAACACAGGAAGGCTTTTTGCGCGGACCGCTACACTTCAAATTATGCCATATGTCTTTTTGCCCCTTTTTGCGGATCCAATTTCGCACTTGTGATTTCCAAATTTATTTTGTACTAGCTGAGCCCGCAACTTCGTACGCGTGGTATTCGGTTTAGCGCGAATTACGATTGCGGTAGCAGGAGGCTCGAAAAAAAAACCAAAATTACTTATAACAATTTAATAAAGAGAAATTACAATTTAAATTATAAACTAATTAGCCTAATGTCCTAATCGAAGTATGATATAGGAATGCATTTCTTGTGCAACACAATGCGTGAGGTAATGTCGTCATTTCGTAATTTGCGTCATCGTTGACCCCGATTACTTCATATTGTATTGTTAGGGTCAAAGCGCAGCGTCAGCACTTCCCTTGGAGTAGGTATATGTAACTCGCGTAACTTTTTTGTTTGTAAACAAATTGGAATGAAACAAACACTAAATGTTATGGGAAGCTCACTACAATTCATCAGTGAAAACCGCATTCGAATCGGTTAAGCCGTTTCAGAAATTAGCGTGCAAAAGCAAAAACAGACACAGACAAAAATTCTAAAAACTATTTTTTAACCTCAGTATAGTATAAATTTATATTTAACTAGTTTTTGTCTGCGAATTTTCTTGGGTGTAATCAATCTTTATGGCTTCGTTAAATAGAAAGCGTACCTACTTAGCGCGCGTCAAGGCGCTAAAGCAGGGTCTTTATGTTTTACTGAACATGTTTGATGATAACATTATAACTTGATATGCTTTTACACCGGGCGTTATAAGTGATTACTGAATTGACGAGCCCGTTGGATGAGTGGTTAGGGTGCTTGTCTTAACGCTCTGTTCTAGGGTTCCCGGGTTCGATTCCCGGTCGGGTCAACTTTGGCTCTGGTCTGGATTTGGAAAGTAGTGGCAGGGCACACTGCGTTTTCGCAGTCATTTGGGCAGCCCGTCTGGCGGCAGTAACCACCCCCTTACAGAAGACCACCGTGAAATGACAGCACGTGTGCTGTTGTGTTTCGGTGAGTGAGTAAAGGGATGCCAGAGCCCATTTCCCTATCCACTCCTAATCCTTTATCCTTGTTCCTACAGCAGTCGGCAGCGCACTTGCAGTAGCTGTGGCGTTGCTTGTGTTATAGGCGACGGTAGCCACCCTACCATCAAATGGACCGTTAGCCGCTGTCTGTCGACCTTAACATTTAAAAAAAAAGTTAATTGAATGTGTTAGGAAACACTCTTATTTGTATGAGACGAGGAACGGTGCTTACTAGTGTTTCTCTTGTCGAAATAGGTTTGTCTCCAGTTTGTTGTGCATTTACTTATTTTGGAGAGGAGAAGGCAATGCAATTCTTCAAAGCACTCTCGTGACATGCGAAGGTATCGATAAGAACGACCTTCATGTTCGTGAACATGATAATACATATAGCAGTAACAACTTATCTTCATCAGAGTCGCTGGACAACGAAGAGGAATTGGGTTGAGCGTCAAAGCCGTTCAAATAGAAACTACGTGACGCTACGGCGCTATAGCGCTGACGCCTAGACGCGCGCTAAGTACGCTTTCTGTTTGACGAAGCCTTCATCTATTAAATTGTAAACAAACCGTGTCTGTACATTAAATATTTTATGAAAAAAAAAAAACAATTTGTACACATTATGTTGCAGAGGTCAAAAAAATAGTTTTTAGATTTTTTTTCTGTTTGCCCGTTTGTGCAAGCTAATCTCAGAAACTGCTTAACCGATTTGAATGCAGTTTCCACTGATGTATTGTAGCAAGCTTCGTATAACATTTAGTGTTTGTTTCATTCCAATCGGTTTACAAACAAAAAAACATGCCTCTAAATAAAGATTTAAAAAAAAGGCACAGGGTGCCTTACCGAATGATGGGCGCGAAAATGTCGGGCTCGTGAGATTAATGTAAAGCTTTTTGTGTTCAGTTATTCTAAAACATTCATTTGCTTTGCGAAATCAAAAAAATAGGGTTTGTATTTAGTTCGTCCCAGAGAGCTTTGCCCCACAAAAAAAATCCTATGTCCCCGTTTGTCCCAAAACATATTTTCCGATTATTTACTCTCGGTTTGTCCCGACCCGTATGCCTACTTGTATTTTATTTATGTTTGTTTATTTAATCTTAAGGTTAGCTTAACATAACGTAAGCGGAACCCTTCAAATTCGCTTAAACAAAAATGTGAAAATAGAGCGCGCTAAAAACATTACAGTTTATTTCTTTTTTTAGTTTACAATACTAATTCACGAATAATTATCGTTTCCATCGTTACCAAATGTGTTGCCAGATGTACAAACTTTAATGCAATATGTATCTACATATTGTATAGGTTATGGGGCGTACAAAGCAAAAAAAAAATCTAATTTCACCCGCCTGGCCCCATAATTGAATGGACACGATACCAACACGACATAGTTCCTTTTATTAGCCATATATTTACACAATGTTATTAAAATAATGTAAAACAATTTATAAACAGTCTATACACAACACACTTATAATAATCTACTCAAAAATGTCTTATTAAATAATTTACGACTAAACACTGACTCTTGCGCACAGAAACATAGTCTTCCCGTTTCAGTGGAGCGATTGTGACTGATCCTGTATTGAATTATGCATGAAGTATGCATGACATGATGAAGATAGCGCATTTCGCGGAATAAAAATGTTTTAAGTTCCAAAAGTATTAAATATTAATTAAGTACTTGTAAACTATAATGTCAAATTAAAAATTTATCCTCAAAAGCCTAGATAATCTGTGAAGCGAGATTACTGATATTTTTTTAGGTTTTAAGTGATTACTGATATTTTGTTCTATCGAGAAAATTTCATTGTATACATTTTCTGTCCACATTTCACTTTTCTTTATAGTGTATTAATCTATATATAAATATTTTCTTGTTTGGACTTTATGTACTTAGATAAAATTCAAATTTAGGATTAGCTATTTCTATTTATACGCGCTATTAAAATCTGGACATCGTTTAGTATTGTAAAACTGTGGTTTAGACACACGTCAAGTAATACAAGCTTATAACATTTACATTTCATTCAGAAATTATTTATAGATTGTAGTATCACAATTTTTATGCATAGACCGTTTAAATGAGTCCTCGCCCGCGCCGCCCGCACCTCTCTCGGTCTCCTTTATTGTTATACCCCCGCGCTTATATTATTTAAGTTGTATGTTAAGTTTAAAGTTATGTGTTAAACAAATAAATATCCTCCTCATTGTTAATCAATCCTCGTTTTCTTTATATTATAAAGAACAATAAATATGTCATGTCTGCGTAATATCGTCTGCGAAAATCCTATTAGAGTGTGAGACGGCGTGACCGGAGAATTAATAGGACCTGAAATATTTGCGAGGAGCTTTTGTGCCGACGCTTTTTTCCCGCACAACTCCATTCGGAGTGAATAAAACGGAGGGCAAAGCTCTTCAGAATGTAAATCCGTCAATACATACACGCAATACTGATTCTTGATAGCCTCGTAGGGCGAACGGAACTATTTTATACACCCTTTCCTGTTTTCGTACAAGAATATAAAGAGAATTCTGTTTTTTTTAGCATATAACTTTACTTGACAAGTTACTTAACTATTGGAGGGATTAGTGTGCATAATATATATTCTATGTCGCTCTGGAATAATGTACCTTTCAAATAATGAAAGAATTTTTCAAATAGGAGCAGTGTGTCCGGAGACTCCTCTCCACATAGGTATAAACAAACATACAAAATCTCTCTCATTATTATATTATTATTATTAATTAAAGTAAATATGGGTTAATCAAATGTACGATATTAGACAGATAGATACTTTACTTCCAACTTAACTAATCGTGTTTATTTAAACTGAACTAACACGCATGTTAATTTATGTAAAGCGAATTATAGAATCGATGCAATGATAAGTCAATAACTTGTCATGCATTAGCATATTACTTTCTCTGCACTTAATACGGCCGTTTTGACGGCCCGTTGGATGAGTGGCAAGAGCGCTTGCCTAACGTCTCAGGGGCCCCGGGTTCGATTCCCGGCGGGGTCAGCTTTGGAAATTTTAATGTTATTTTCAAAATTGACTCTGGTCTGGATTTGAAAAGAGTGGTAGGGCACCACTGCGTTTCGCAGTCATTTGGGCAGCCCGCCTGGCGGCAGTAACCACCTCCTTACAGAATACCGCCGTGAAATAACAGCATATACGTGCTGTTGTCTTTCGGTGAGTGAGTAAGGGATGCCAGAGCCCATTTCCTTATCCCCCTCCTAATCCCTTATCCAATCCTACTGTAGTCGGCAGCGCACTTGCAGCAGCTGTGGCGTTGCTTGTGTTATAGGCGACGGTAGCCACCTACCATCAAGTGGACCGTCAGCCTGTCTGTCGACCTTAACATAAAAAATAAATAAATACTCAATTATTATTAAAAACCTGTTTAATTTTTTATCAAATTTTACAGTTAGTGTTTATTTTAAAATCGTACTAGCGACCTACCCTCGACCTTGTACTTATTTATTCTGTACCTCGGTTTAGAACGAACGAATGCGTTTTTTTTTTATCTAATTATATTTATTTATTTATTTTATTTTGGGAAATTTACAGGCACCAATATTTACATAGTAACAATTCGAATAGAAACACACACCAAATAAAAAATTTCCACTTATAGCATGAAAGGTTATACAAAGAGTAATTACAATCAGCATTCACGGTAGGGAAGTTACACTAAAATATATGGAATTTATAGTTTACCGAAATAATTTTTCGGTTAAAATATTTCTAGTTTTAACTATATACGCAAAACTTCCTCTTTTAACGCCGTCGATTTTTTTAACGCTCTTTCCATTAGTGCAAACCGTAAAAATCCGTTGAGTGATTTAGGAAAAGTTAACGAAAAAGTTTAGGAAAAGTTCATGGTTAATAAGTATAAGCAAGCGGCCGCTTAAGAGAAACTCTAACTGGATAACCAGGACCACTCAACCTATTACTAAGTTTGTCAAATCTGTTACTAGGTTTCAAGTGACCCAGCGATAGGTTGACTTCAAAGTGACAACCTTCAAAATGATAAAGAGCGTCGGTCACAGTTGGAAGAAAGATGCGGTCTATTATGTCGAAAGCTCCGAATTCGATTCTCGGTCATGCCATGTACTAATGGGTGTTTTTTAAAAATTTAAGTTTGTATTTACTGATTGTTCTCAAACGGTGAAGGAAAACATCGCGAGGAAACCTGCATATTTACGCTAATAGGAGAAATTGAAGTCAACCAACCAGCACTGGGCCAGCGTAGTGGATCATATAGCCCACACACTATATGATCCACTACGGACTATTGTTGAGAGTCTGGGCCTGTGTCCCAGCAGTGGGGACAGGCTGTTGTTGATGATGATGATGATGATGATAGATAAGTTATATCCATAGTAATTAGCGGCAATCAGTCAATTTTATTTATTTGGAATTTTTGGTGACTAATGTGTATCCATATACTCATTCCAATTAATAATTAACTGGTAATAGAATGAAACTGTTAATAAAAAAAACGGGACGATGTCCCGCACGATGTTACCTATCCACACAATATTGAGTGATTTACCATGTTATTTTAATATCATAGACTTCTTATAGGTTTAACTTATAGAAATTAGTTTTCTACTTATAATCTATAAGTAGAAAACTAATTTCTGTATCTTTTTTTTCTTCAAAATTTTAGGTTCAGTAGTTTCGAAGATAAGGGGGGGGGGGGTAATGGTCGGACAGACGGACACATGAGTGATCCTATAAGGGTTCCGTTTTTTTAATCGGACGTACGGAACCCTAAAAATCTAGTGTTTCAAGTATTATATTATCACAGCTATATCAATAAAAGCTGCTATTGCAATATTTACAAAGAAATTTACATTCTTACAAATTGCCAATAGTGGTGCAGTTTACCTTTGGCCAGCCGTGATTTACGACCGTACTGTGGCTTGGCATCTCACCAACCTATATCAAATGGCATCTGTTTAGTGGGTAACACTTTGATATTAAAAACGTTTATTGACTGTGTAATATTCTGATTGAATATAAAATTTAAATATTTCATATAACATAATACAACGATGTTAGTTCGTTTGTTACATTTATCTTTAAAAATAAAAGGCTGAATTAGCTGTAGCTGAAAAACAGCTTCTAACCTATTTAATACATGGCCTCATCCTTCCTACATGGATAGATGCTGGTCAAAAATAAACCCATCTTTAATAATAAAAAAAAAAACCTATACAATATATAATGTTGATATAAACGTGATATATACATACATAAAACCAATGAACGTATTTACAAAACAAACTTCCCTTCTTAATATATTTTTCCTAACAACATTCCGTTGCTATGGTAACTACATGTACATAATAAGATTATCGGCCAGTACTTGTTTTCGGTATAAATACTATTAAGGTGGCAAACAGGACGATAGTCCACTGGATTGTAAGGGGCTACCATCGCGTATAACAAAAGCAACTCTAGTGATGCTGCAAGTTCGCTGCCAACCATAGTAAGATTAAGGATAAGGAATTAGGAAGGGATAGGGCAATGGGCTCTGGCATCCCTTACTCACTTACTGAAACACAAAAACACACATGCTGTCGTTTCACGTCGGTGTTCTGCAATCGTACAATGTTAGGCTGCCTAAATGACTGCGAAATGCAGCATGTCCTGCCAGTGCTTTCCATATCCAGATCCATTCATTTTCAATGTTGGCCTTGCCGGGAATCGAAGCCAACCCAGGAGCCCTTAGAGAGAGTAGTTCAAAGGGCTCGTCAAATGTTGTGAAACTTCAATAAATTGTTTTATGGAATACACAGAATACATAGGTCATTCATCTCGTGACCTGCACGATATTTGGCGCCAAATGTATCTGATATTGGATGCGTTTTGAATTTTGTTTAGTTCAAACAACCATGCGTGCATTCTCTGATGTTAGATGTTCAGAGAAATATGTAGAGCTCAATAAAAAGAATAATTAACCAAGTTAGTTGTCAAAGCCATTTAGAGAATTAAAGATTTAGTGGAACTTGATAATTTATTCAGTTACATATTAAATTAAACAAAATATTATATATTTTTTGTGATTTAGTCGCCAGTGATTGCGACCCTAAGCGAGTTACAGATTAGCCTATATAGGTTACTAACTGAACTCGGCCACGCTTCGCTGCGGCCCATACGGCGGCGGCGTGCGCATGGGGCGCGCGGTACTGGACACTGCTTATATATACTACTATTTATCGTAGCGTGATGTTATATAACCTATAGCCTTCCTCGATAAATGGACTATTCAAAACAAAAAGAGCTTTTCCATTCGAACCAGTAGTTCCTGAGATTAGCACGTTCAAACAAACAAACAAACTCTTCAGCTTTATAATAGTATTAGTATACGTAGATTAACACTCACTCACTCAATCACAAAATACACAAGCAGACTTTCTTCTCTTTCACACACACTACACACACTTCTTTGTTCTAATTTTGTTCTATAGTTATTTCATTGTAAGTATGCAAAATCATATTTTTTTTTATGTTAAGGTCGGCAGACAGGCTGACGGTCCACTTGATGGTAGGTGGTTACCGTCGCCTATAACACAAGCAACGCCTAAGCTGCTGCAAGTGCGCTGCCGACTGCAGTAGGATTAAGGATAAGGGATTAGGAGTGGATAGGGAAATGGGCTCTGGCATCCCTTACTCACTCACCGAAACACAACAGAACACGTGCTGTTAATTCACGGTGGTCTTCTGTAAGGGGGTTGTTACTGCCGCCAGACGGGCTGCCCAAATGACTGCGAATACGCAGTGTGCCCTTGCCACTACTTTCCAAATTCAGACCAGAGCCAAATTTGAAAAGTTGATTTTTCAAAGTTGACCCTGCTGGGAATCGAACCGGGGAACCCTAGAACAAAGCGTTAAGGCAAGCACCCTAACCACTCATCCAACGAGCTCGTCAAATTATATCTCGATTACACAAAAATATTTTCTCCAAGATTCTTTGACCCTTGAAAATGTTATTGTCATTTGTGATCGTGAATAAAACTTAATCTACCGTGTCGGTTGTCTGTTATCGGTATCACTGTGACTATCGTAACTATTTTGATTGAGTTGAACTTTTTTCCACAGAATTCTGGGAAGATCATTTCCAGTGCCGTTATCCTGGCAGCCTCCGAACTCCTTACAACAGCCAGTACGACCAAACCTGTTCCGGCCAAGAGCGTCTAACTGTGAACAACACGGAGTTTGAGGGACAGCTGCAATTCGTTTCCGATGCTGTAATGGCCTTCGCTTATGCTATCCGGTAAGTTAATAAAAAGTAAATTCAACAACTAAAAATTAACTTTTTTTTTATGTTATGTCGACAGACAGGCTGACGGTCCACTTGATGGTAGGTGGCTACCGTCGCCTATAACACAAGCAAAGCTACAGGTGCTGCAAGTGCGCTGCCGACTACAGTAGGGTAAGGGATTAGGAGGGGATAAGGAAATGGGCTCTGGCATCCCTTACTCGCTCACCGAAACACAACAGCACGTATATGCTGTTATTTCACGGTGGTCTTCTGTAAGGGGGTGGTCACTGCCGCCAGGACTGCCAATGACTACTAAAAAATCACGCTCTAAAAAATATGGTCAAGAAAATATTCTCGTCTGAAAGTGTTATATACATTTTTTTTGTTTAGATCTTTTTAGAATATAATAATGCATAGTTTTGCCAATAACAGGTGTTCTTTAAATACATATTTAATGTTGTTTAGTTACACATAACTAAACAACTTTAGATACTTCTTTACTAAATAAAAATAAAGAAAGTGTAGAAAAATTGCGTGTTTCTGTGTCTGTTCCTATGAGTGCTCATAACAAGTAGTAAACACCGTTTACAGATAAAAGAGAAGTGTTGTGGTGACACTTTTGTCTCCCTTTTAGTGTTAAAATACATTTTTGTCTTCAACGATATTGTTTAGAGGTCACAGTCTAGACGTTACTCGCTAATGTGTATACATATTTTATGGAGTCAAAAGTAAAAGCTTTCCAGTGAATTATTCGCTTAATTTTCTAAAAAACATTGTTTCAAAAGATCTGTGTTATTTTTTCTTTGCCATTCACTGTAACTGTCATACTTCATTTAAATGATGGTGTTTTAATTTAATCAGAATATTAATATTATTACTGAGGACAATAGGATGCTTATTTTAATATAAAGGTCGTCTGATAGGCTGACGATCCATTTGATCGTGGGTGGCTACGGTCTTCTACAGGATATACAACGCCATATGTGTACTGTGCGCTGCCGACCTTAGTGAACTAAGAATAAGGAAAGAAAAAGAAGATAGCTCTGGCATCCCTTACTCACTCACGGAAACGCAACAGCACACATGCTGTTATTTCACGGTGATCTACTGTAAAATTGTTCTACTGCTGCCGGACGGGATACCCAAATGACTACAAAACAAAATCTTCTACTACTTTCCAGATTCAAATCAGAGTAAACTTTGAAAATTCATTTCCAAAGTTGGTCCTGCCGGGAATAAAACTCGGGACCCTTGAGACAGAACGCTAATGCAAACACCTCCAAAGGGCTCGTCAAAATGTCTGTTGTGAAAAAGTAGTTTTACTAGATAAATATTTAGAACAATCTTTTGTTTACCACGTAAATTTCGAAAAAATTGTGTGTAGTTTGAACTCCTGAGGTATGTTGCAGCACTCCTTCGGCCGAGGCTAATTTTGCTCTAACCGTGGATACACGCGGTTCCAGCACTCCAATCGAGCATAATTAAAGCCGGACAAGATTTTAGCTTTTAGCCGGACAAGCATAATTAAAGCCGACGTTCCGGCGACCTGTCAGAGCTAATTATGCTCTGCTTGCGGGAACGGGTATGATCAAATCTTGTCCGGGTCTTATGCTCGATTGGAATGCTAGAACATAGCCTTGGCCAACTAAACAATTAATAATGTCATTTCACGGTGATAATTGAAAATAGGGTTGTCACAATAGCCGGACGAGTCCGTTGGATGAATGGTTAGGATGCTTGCCTTAACGCTCTGTTCTAGGGTTCCCGGGTTCGATTCCCGGCAGGGTCAACTTTGAAAAATCAACTTTTCAAATTTGGATTTGGAAGTAGTGGCAGGGCACACTACGTTTCGCAGTCATTTGGGCAGCCCGTCTGGCGGCAGTAATCACCCCCTTACAGAAGACCACCGTGAAATAACAGCACGTGTGCTGTTGTGTTTCGGTGGTGAGTAAGGGGTGCCAGAGCCCATTTCCCCATGCACTCCTAATCCATTATCCTTAATCTTGTGTTATAGCGACGGTAGCCACCTACCATCAAGTGGACCGTCAGCCTGTCTGCCGACCTTAGCATAAAAAAAAACGTGCCGACTAGTTTATGATTGCGAAACGCAGTGTACCTGCCACAATACATTACAAATATGACTCTCTTGATTATGGCCTATTTACTTTAAATGGTTACATTTACAATACCCACGACAGGTATATAATTTGAAAAGCACTCCCGTTAACAACCCAAGTACATCGGAGGCACTCGGAGCGAAGAATAAAACAATGCGCCTTTCAACCTAGGCCATTCTCACCGGAGAAACACTTTAAGGTTGAATGACGATTTACCGCTATTGTTTAATGGTACATTTTTCTCAGTTCTTTCTTATGAAAATTATAAATAGTGCCCACTTTTCTTGTAAGACTTCCCATAAAGTTAACACCTTATTAGCCCTTTGCAAAGAAACATTTCTCCCTCGTGATTTAAGTGGCTGTTCCTCTCCGTACAGATTACAAATAAGTTCATCAATTTTTTTTTGTGAATGTCCTGAATTTAAGGATAATAATCCTCAATTTTGTTCCGATACCTTTAACTAGGCTTCTTTATTGAAGATGTTTCAAGAAAACCATCTCCAAATAACAGCATGTGTGCTTTTATTAATAGGGGACGCTATAACTTACTTCTCTGACCATAACCCTTGGTCTTCAGCATATGAAGACCAGTATCGAACTTGAATCCTACTTATGTAATATTGCTTAAGTAACTAGAAACGTAGGCCTACATGTATTTTATAATATAGAAAAAACATGAAAGTGCTTCCAAGATATAAGTCTCAACTTATTTGTTAGTCTGTACAACAAATCATTCCTTTTTAAAAATCATTTTTACTAACTTTTGCCCGCGACTTCGCCCGCTTTTCTCGAAAACTTTACATTCTTTTTTCTGGATTAAAGGTGCCCTACGTCCTTCTCTATACCTCTGACATTTTGTATGCAAAATGGTAACTAATAGACTGAGCCGAGGGCTGTTAGCACACACCGCGCCATTTTTTAGGGTTCCGCAAATCAGAATAAAAAAACGGAACCCTTATAAGATCACTCGTGTGTCCGTCTGTCCGACCATCCCGCCCCACCCTTATCTCCGAAACTACTGAACCAAAATTTTTAAAAAAAAATACAGAAATTAGACCGAAGTCCATGATATTAAAATAACATGGTAAATCACTCAATATTGTGCGGATAGGCAACATTGTACGGAACCCTCTTCACGCGAGTTCAACTCGCACTTATCCCGTTTTTTTTTCTTTTAACTTCTAAATGAAAGGTTCGATTCGAGTAATTTAAAGAGGAATTTACATGTACACGATCAACCTTGATTATGAAAATATAACATTCATATATTATATTCTAAAGATATAGTCTATGAATATTGATTGTTTCGTGTTTTGATGACTTATTTGAACAAAAAACGTTTATTGTGACAAAACTACAATAATTATAGTCAAGTCATTTTAATAGGTAACATTTGACGTCTGTCAGTTTTATCTTCATAGTGAGGTGACCTGCTTAAAAACATCGATTAAAGTGAATGGATCGATACGGACTTCAAACATATGTGAATTTTAAAGTCCCATTATTATAATAAATATAATTATGTTTTATTATAATCACAACTTGATTATTAATTTATGGTGATATTTCTTCACAAGTAACCATTGCATTCGATTCTACTTATCAGCTTTCGATTTTTAGAGTAACATCCCTAGTGTTTAAAAATAAAAAGGGTTAACTGAAGCAACATTGTAACGACGTTCAGTTCTTCAGATCAGAAATTGTTTATTATGTTTAGAATGGTCTATTAGTGAAAGCAAATCGTAAAATTACTCGTATCGGTCATTATTACAATAAATATGTAATCGTAATTGGAAAAAGTTAAGCAATAGGGGATCGGACAGTAATCAGATTAAAATCTAAAATGTACTTAGAAAGAAAATATATAATTTTTTACGATTATTTATCGAATAATAATTTAATATAATTCATTTAAATATTTTTAAATGAAGAAATAAAATTTTATTATTTACAATATTTTTAATCTATACTGAAACACCAATCACAGTGAGTGACGTCATTTGTGGGCAATCATTGTCTTATGCCAATGCAGCTGTTTTGTTATGATATGACCACAAATGACGTTACGCGCTCTCAGATGAACTATCGTGGCGTTTTGGCGGCATTTTCAAACAAACAATATTAAAACATGATTTTGAGTACCTAAAAGGTTATAAATAAATAAAATAGTATTTTTTATGGGAATAAATATCCACGAAGATTAATTTAAAACACTTTCTGAAAATTTGTCCGATCCCCTATTGTGCAGTTCTAACAAAACGAAAAAAAATATTATTTTATGCCCACCGTTACAAGGTTACGTTGTTGAATTTTGATGAATTGTCAAATGTTACCTATTAAAATGACTTGACTTTAGACATATAGCCTCGTGAAATTTTTTGTGGTTAATGATGAGTTACCATAAACACGTAGTACCTACATTTGTATCATATATAATTTTCGCAGCTTACTCCAAATACTGACTTTTATAAACAAATTTTTGACACCTTGTTGTTACATTATTGTAATTTTCGTAGGGATCTCTATTTTTTTGAAAATAAAACATAACATATGTTACTCGATGATAATGTAGCTTTCTTAAGGTGAAATAATTTTTAAGTTATCCATTACAAACAAACATATAAAAAAATCTAATGTTTGCTCTTTATATTATTTTTTTTATTAAAAGTAGGATTATTATTAAATTTTATTATTAAAAGTTTAGTTAGTAACTATCTCTCGCAAACCAAACAACCCGCCACCGGCGTAACCGAGAAAGCTTACAAAAGCTTTATAGGAAGGGAACAGCTGGAATTAACTGAAATTTTGAAGCTAACACAGGTTAAGTTCGGAGGTTTAGAAGTTTTATATCATATTGTTTCTAAATTCTGAAGCTCAGTTGGCTTTTACGAGCGGCTACTCCGCGATAATCCTATTGATTTGTTCAACTCTAGCTTTTATATCAAACTTATAAGATTTAAAAGAGAGCAGTACGCGGATAATACCTACTCTTAAGATATGTTGTGTTGCAGGATGTTCGATGAGTGTGATTGGAGTGTGATTTTACATTTTAGTTCAAATAATAAAAATAAAAAAAACTTCTTATGTTTTTTTTTAAATATAAAAGTCAAAAAGATTTAAAAAAATGATTTAAGAATTAAGAATTAAGAATTAATTGTTAGTAAGCTTAATTTACTCAAATGTTAATTATTTTATTTAATAGTTGCATTGTTCTTATTATGTAGTGGCATATAATGTGGTCCGCCAAGCAGTTATAAAAGTGGACTGTATTTTTGTTGGTGGTACATCTAATCAAAGGACGAGGTGATGAAGGAAAATCTGTCATCTACCTCGTGAATCACCAAGTCCTTGGTTCTTCGGCGGCGAAGATTACAACGGGCACGTCACACACAGAGTCCAGAAGCTCCAGCACTTCACCGCTTCGATGATTACACTCGCGGAACGGGAAGCGTGACCAAATAGATAAACTACAAAAACATTGCCTGATAACATTAGCGGATGAAATAAATTCAATTAGTTCGGCGGCGAGTCTACGCGTGTTATTATTGCGATGTTTTTCTTATACTGACTACGGTTTCATAAAATGGCCGGTCGCATGGCTTGCGGTAGTGACAGACATGTGGATAGGCATAAGGTGGGAGTGAGACAGCACCTATCACAAGGAACTACTATTAATTAATTTTAATTGACAATTGGCGTCAAAATATTTGTTTGTTATGTTTTGTTGTTGTTTTTAGTGTATTACTTTTTTAAATGTACACGGTTGTAATTGTATTATTTAAATTATGCATATCATCATACAGTGAAAACACTATAGTGAGTTACGGAAGTTGCATCATGATGTTGGTTTCGAATGAGGTTTGTTATGTAGGTACACGACTGATATTCACTGTTATACACGTATTGTTTTTATATTTATAAACCTTTATTTACTTTTTAAATTGTGTATCAAGATTTAAGGCTATATTTCTGTTAATATTATTTATTCTATTCGCTAAAAAGAAGTTATAACTTCTCGCGTGCGGTACATAAAGATACATACGGTCGCGGTGGCGATAAAGACAATGTTCCTTAACTCGACGTGGGCCAATGAAAAATAAACTTACAGACTCATCCGGATTGCAATCTCCTCGGCCCCGTTTAGACTCCTCCTCCATTTTCAGTTCACGGTTGCACGCATTGCACGCATGATGGTTCGCGAACGTCTCTCAAGGCGCACGCGCCGATCAGAACGAGTGAATCTGCTTGTGTAGATGCAGATATAGAAGTATCAAAACGATACAGTAGGAAAAGTAGGTACCAGCCAAAATCTACGCATACATCTTATATTCCCAATTTCTCCTGGACACGGCATCACGCGTGAACGGGTAGACCGATTTTAATTCGGTTTTCGCTAATGGAAAGAGGGATAAACGGGGAATGTTTTAGGGTATATAAAAATTGCACGCCGGGCGAAGCCGGGGGCGGGTCGCTAGTTTGTTATACAAGTTAAGGGAATTTCTGACCAGATGTCATAATAAAATACCTAAGTACCTCGTGTTCGTTTTCAAATATATCTAATATGAAGTTTCTTGAATTTGATCTGGATAATTATAAATTGTTCCAGAGATATGCACCTTGCCGTCTGTGGAGGTAGAACAGGCCTTTGTGATGCGATGCGACCAGCCAGCGGGTCGGATCTCCTGCGGTTTTTGAGAAAAGTCAACTTTACCGGTGAGTTTATTATTATTATTAAAACACTTTATTTGTACTATAATACATAAAAAAGAATAAAAAAGAAAGAAAGAACAAGTAATAGCACAAAAGGCGGCCTTATCGCTTTATAGCGATTTCTTCCAGGCAACCTTAGGATAAGGAAAATTAAATATGAAAAATAAATAATGTGGGTGGTAAAAATCATCATAAACTTACATTCTAATAAGTAAATACTACTAATAACACATATTAATAAATATAATATAATAATATTAGAATATAAACCTACATATAAAAATTATACAAATAAAGTCGTCTTCAGTTTGTTTCAAGATAAAATTTAACTTTCTGATGATATAAAAATGAGACTGGTCGGTATTACGAGTTACGAGTTAATAATTATACTTTCTCTATCTTAAAAGATCTGTCTTTAAAGAGTTAATATCAAAAACTCAACAGAAATACAGAGCAATAACATGAAAATGAGACATTTAGAATTACATTAGCTTTTACAGAATTTTAATTTGTAAACAGAAATCAATTAAACAGAATAAGAAAATGCAATAAAAACCAAAATCACATGCATCAATGTTTCACAGGGAGGGGGGCACAGGTTTTGTGAAAAGAGGGGGTATGTGTGTGCTTGTGATACCTACTGTGTTCTTCAATGTTCTCACAACACGTTATAATTCGTAATTATGTCGTTATAAGTTTGGGTGATAACGAGTTAGACATAATTGATTCGTAATTTCGTATTTTATTAAACAAAATCATATTATTATTTTATCGTGATAAATTGTAACATTATAGGAAGATACTCCTACTACGTTAATTAAAAAAAATATATGGAATATATTTTTGTTTGACAGGTTTAAGCGGCGATGAATTCCGTTTCGACAACAACGGCGATGGACCAGCCAGATATAACATTTTGCATTTCAAACAAGTCACGCAAGGCGTGTATCGATGGTTGAAGGTTGGACAGTATCTTGATGGTGAATTAAAACTTAACATTGATGGTAAGAATCATATTATTCCCTTATGTTAATTTTGGGTGTTCCACTTCCAGTAGGAGTAGAATTCTCACTACAATAGGAATCTTATTTGTATATGGGACTGTGCCTTCGGTGTAGTGTTTATAAAAGAAAATTCTAACATGTTTATGTGCATGTCCACGTTATAACGATAAACTTTATATAGTCTCTGCTGAATCCAGAATGAAAAAAAAATCTATTTTATTTGGTCCTGCACTTATATACCTAAATATAAGGATTAATAGGAATTTGGCAGTGTTCAAGGAACACTTATGTAATCTTTTGGTGGAAAATTCCATTATTTCATTAATAAGTACATAAATGATGAGATTATTATAGTGCAAACGTTGCAAACATCTTAATTAAAATATTATACGAATAATAATTGTTTAATTGTAGACATAATAACTACACTAGCTGAACTCGGCCACGCTTCACTGCGGCCCCATACGGCGGCGGCGTGCGCATGGGGCGCGCGGTACTAGAAACTGATAAATATATAATACTATTTATCTTAGCGTGATGTTATAAAGCCTATAGCCTTCGTCGATAAATGGACTATTCAAAACAAAAAGAATTTTTCAATTCGAACCAGTAGTTCCTGAGATTAGCGCGTTCAAACAAACAAACTCTTCAGCTTTTTAATATTAGTATAGATTTGTCCAGCAAGTGCGAAATGCTAATTCTAATTAATTAATTAATTAGAATTTGTGACACTTTTACATAAACTTGATGCAAACAGAAATCCAATTTAAATGGGGTGAACGAAGGCCACCAGAGTCAGTGTGCAGCGCAGAATGCGAGTTGGGACAAGCCAAGCAGTACGTAGAAGGAGAGAGCTGTTGTTGGCACTGCTTCAATTGTACACAGTACGAGGTAAATTGTCTGTGGAATCATTTCCGATTGCTTGTATGTAAGTAGCTTAGATATATTTTTAATTTTTTATTTTTAGAAGACTTATAAAACATTATATGGCCACCGTAATTAACAGTTAATATTAATATTTCTCATCGCAGATTCGGTCTCCGTACGTAGAGACAGCCTGCATGCTTTGTCCTCGAGGCACTCTCCCAGATCCCACGAGGACTCATTGTCGTCCCATACCAGAGGCCTACCTGAGACCTGACTCCGCCTGGGCCATTGGCGCTATGTCATTCTCTTCCGTCGGGATTCTACTGACGGCGTAAGATTTACTACTTTTATTAAAAAAAATCTAATTTCACCCGCGTGGCCCCATAATTGAATGGAGACGATACCAACACAACAGAATTTCTTTTATCAGCCATATATTTACACAATCTTGTTAAAAAATATGAAACAATAGGGTATTTTAGTCTATATGAAAAAAATCTAAAAGTATATTATTGAGATAGCTTAGGCAAAAAGCAGTCGGAAAATGTTAGTTTTAGTTCGTAAAATAACAAAATAAATTTTAAAATTAAATTCAAAGATTTCAGAATTTTTAATCTGTTCTTAAACACAATGAAAAAGTAGCCGCCATGTTTACGTCATACGGTTGTGTAAACAAAAAAGTGTCAGTCAGTGTCATGTCAATTACCGGCGCATTTGTTTACACAGCCAACTGACGTCATGACCACAGAGCAAAATGGTTTCCAGCGTTTTCGTCAAATTACGCGCGAAATTTGAAAATGTAAATTTTAAATGCATTTTTATTAAACTTATTGATTGAATAAAAATTTGGTGTTTTTTTTAGTGGTTCATTAGCACTACAGAATCTAAAAGTCTTATTAAAAAATTTACGTCTAAAGCTACATTATCAGCGAGTAACATAGGCTACCACAGATAGTGTAGGCTACTCACCCTCTCCCCATCTCCCCCCCCCCCCCTTTATATTTTATAAAGTGACGCGGACGAAGTCGCGTGAATCTGCTAGTTATTAATATAACCGTTATTTGGGACTAATGGCTGAATGTTTCTTTTTTATGGTTTCGTACGTCCGAATAAAAAAACGGAACCCTTATATGTAGGATTACTCGTCTGTCCGTCTGTCCGTCCGTCACAGTCAATTATCTCGGAATCTACTAGACCGATTAAGTTGAACTTTGGTACACATATCAATTTCTGTGACCCAAACGCAGAGGTGTGACGTGAATAGGTGAAATCTGTATATGGGAGTTCATTTTTGGGGGGAAAGCGGAAAGTTAAAAAAAAAATTTTTGAAAACTGCATCGTGTGACATATCAAATGGAAGATCTTGTTGTAAAGATCTTAAATGTATTTTTTTGTAATTTTAAAATAAATATTTTCCAATTTATTCAAGAAAATTGACGAAAATTGACCATCCCCCCCCTTATCTTAGAAACTGCTGAACCTAAAATAAAAAAAAATACAGAAATTAATTTTCTACTTATAGATTATAGGAAAACCTATAAGAAGACCATGTTATTAAAATAACAAGGTAATATCGTACGGAACCCTCTTCACGCGAGTTCAACTCGCACTTGTGCCTTTTTTTTATTCTCACTAGAATATGCTTTTCGACTTAGTGACAAATACAAGAGAATTGTAAGAGACTATTTGCTAGAGTACCAGATAAGACAAGATAAGAGACTATTTAGGGTAACATTTATACCTACATATCATTATTAACTGCAAACACATCCATAAAACTAACAACTGGCTGTATTAGTGGCTGGTCCCTAATAAACTGGGCATCCTGTTTGGCGACAGTAACCAGCCCTTAGATAAGATCACCAAAGTATGATAATTCAATAATGATTAATTTCGTAGATTCGTGTGTGGAGTATGGGTTCGTCACAGTTCCACTCCAGTGGTACGTGCGAGCGGGAGGGAGCTATCTTATGTCCTGCTCGCTGGCATCCTCATGTGTTACCTTGTCACCTTCGCTCTCGTCTTCCGACCGACTGATATCCTGTGTTCTATACAAAGGTGAGTAACAAAATACCTATGTAATTAAAGCAATTCATGTCATAATTTTTGTTGAATGATAAACTCAAACTCTTGACGAGCTCTTTGGATAAGTGGTTAGGGTGCTTGCCTTGACGCTCTGCCTCAGTGGTTCCGGCTTCAATTCCCGGCAAGGTCAACTTTGGAAATTAACTTTTCAAAGATGGCTCTGGTCTGGATCTGGAATGTAGTAGCGGCAATATTAACCACATCTTTACAGAAGACCACCGTGAAATAACAGTATGTAGCTGTTGTGTTTCGATGAGTGTGTAAAGGATACCAGAGCCCTTTTCTCTATCCCTACCCAATCCCTTATTCGGTATCCTCGGCAGCGCACTTACAAGACATATTGTGGCGTGAACCGTCAACATGTCTGTCGACCTATCATCTAATTGTGTCTTAATAAATGCTGATTTCCGCATGAAATGAACTGGGCTGTCTGGCGACAGAAACCATCCTCTTACAGAAGGTGTCCCTGAAATAACAGCATTGTTGTGTTTAGATGCGTGAGTAAGGAATAAGAGCTTATTTAACTATCCAGTTTGTTGCTTATTTTTGTTGACGATTGTTGCTTGTGTTCGTTCATGACTGCATCCATTTCCATCAAGTGGACCATCAGCTGCATCACCGAATGCACATTCCCTTAAATTGCTTTAAAAGGACAATAAAATTATAGATTCGGTACGGGTTTCTGCTTTACGGTGGTGTACGCAGCCCTCCTCACGAAGACCAATCGCATCTCGCGCATCTTCAACGCCAGCAAACACTCCGCTAAGAGACCCATTCTCATATCGCCAAGCTCTCAGTTGGCGATTTGTACTGCGCTCGTTTCTATTCAGGTAATAATATTACGTTACTTATTGGCAATTTCATGGTTAAATTTTAATTTGTTATTTAGTTTAATTCCAGAAAGAATTTATATTTAAACGCCGACCGTCTTACTACAAAATCATTAAACACACTTTATACAGGCTTTGGACACGTGTTTAAATAAATCTTTACTACAAAAGAGTGTCTAGGCATTGTTTGGGGTTAGACAATGCTTGAGCATTACTTAAATTTAAACACCGCCAGATGCTTGTTTAACGAGTGTCTACCAAATTAGCGGCTTCTCTTCCTTGGACGTGTTCTGTCAAATTTATAATCGTTTTGCATAATATTAAACATTTCGTTTGATTTTTGAAATGAATATAGATATTTTAAATTTAATTGATTACATCGACATGGAGGATATGGATTATATGGATAATTTTCGAGATAGGATACATCGCGAGCGAATTAATCCATTCGAATATTACGATGACGCAAAAAGTGAGTACATGTTTATCCACGATATTTTGGATAAATATATACTCACTTTGTTTGCACATTAATCCACTCAAGACTTTTTCGTTTGTTGGTGTTGGTGACCGTATTTTTATTTTCTATGATTGCGCCAGACTGACTCATTTGCAGGAAGAGGTCCTAAAATAATTTCAACACGTCCAGTACATAGAAGTTATGATCTCGTAGTAGGTATTTTATGAATGCTCATTGCGTAATGAAAGCTAAGATTACAAACATTTTCTTCCTGACTCCAGTTGTCGCCGCGCTCCTTTTCTATCCATGTTGATATTAGTTGATAATGATAGATAATTGTAATTATGTTGTACTTTAGTCATTGGAATTTATGAAAATCAAATTTGACATTTGACAATTACGTTACGCCCGTGTCATTTACGTTCCATTAAGCGCAATGTTTTTTGGTATAACAAAATTTTATAAATGATCTAACGTATTTGTTGTAATTTATTCCTTATTCCAATTTCATAATTTGCTTATATTATCATTACTATAGTCCGTAATAATTAGCTTGTGAAAACCAAAATTCATCATTATACGCCTATCATATCTGCGTAAAATGAAAACGACATGAATTCAGGGCGTGTGACTGAATGAATGTTTGCCAGGGTTGCCATAATTGAATACCATTCACGTACTTTAACACTGTCTACAAAAACAAGCGCTATACAAGGTTTTGTGGTAAGGACATTTTAAGCGCTCGCCTAACAATGTTTAAATAGTTATACATTGTCTACGTAAGCACGTGTTTAAACAGTGCTTATTTAATCTTTTGTAGTAAGACGGCGAATGTTCCGTCGGTCACGTTGGAGCTATGGCAATACTATAATGGCAAATACTTGGGTAAAGATTATTATTATTACTATTAAGGCAGGGTATAATTTTTTTAATTCCGTTCATAACACTTTGTCATAAAAAAGTATGTCAAACCGAAAACAATAATGCTCATGATTTGCTTCGTCCCAGGATTCCCAATGTAGCTACATAGAAAACTAAAAACTAACTAGAAGGGAATCTCTTTTGATATTGTACAAAAGTCGACAAAGTAATCACCTAGAGCGCGTTTCTCATAACGAAACCCCTGGTTCGCCTGACACGTCCAATATAGGGCACGTAGGGTTGTCACAACAGCAAAACGATAATATTTATGTGAATCTAGAAAATTAATGTAGATATCTTTATTATACTAGACTGCCCCAGAAGGAGAGAGTATAGGTACTCTCTCCTTCTGTAAATTAATACATTAATAATGTAATAATTATTAATGTATTAAATTAATGTATTATTACATTAATAATGTAATAATTAATTAATAAATTAATGTTTTCGAGTAAATTAATACACGTGTATTTTCTATATCTTTGAGCCTAAACGGCTTGATTAATTTTAACATATTAAAATGTGAGAATGATATTTGAAATTATAAAATAGCATACACGGACATTCGGCAACGTTGCAAAGCCCTAAGCCCTTACTGACGGTATTACGTGCAATGCAGATTTCGTAGGTAATTATATCTAAAACAAGTACATTGGCAGCCAGAGTGAGCTTTCTATTCTATAATATTATTGCTTTATCTATGGTAGCTACGAGAACAGAGCTGCCCTGAAAAGCGCGTAACCAATAAAGGCTGATCTGCTGACGTCAGGCAGATCTTTTCTATTTTACTGTACAATGGGGCTCATTTTCATTGGTCGATAGTCTCCGCATGCGGGGTGCGGGAAGGACATTCGCTTTGAAAGAATGTCAATTAATAATCGTACGTACCTATCGTGGACTAACAATTAAAGTTGTGTAGAGCGATTTTAACTGTTTGTGATTTGATTACACTGAGTTGCTTTAGTTCCTGCACACCGCATTATCGACGGAGTTTCGATGTAGTTGTTCTAATGTAGAAAAACATGGCCAAGAAACCTAAGTATGTCGTCCTGAAGTTCCTTGGTATATCTTTGGGGAATAAGACATGTACAATTTGTACAATGAGGGTTTTTTAAGATGACGTCACTTAACGTACACAAAAAAAGTATTTGCAGCAAATTTAAACTTTATTGTCTAGAGCTGAATACTTAAATGAGAGTTTTCTGAAACGGTCTTCAATCAACACTATATTAGAATTTCAAGCATTTATGTTCAGTACCTACCACTCTGTGCTATCTGACAGCTGTTTAGACCTGACGCCTACGAAGCGCCGCCTGGTGGCAGAAAAAGTATCGAAAACCCTCATTGCGCTTGTACTCGCACTAAATGATTCCAAAACCACCAGTGGGACTGTCACAAAAAAAAAAAACTCCAGTGATTATAGATCTGGTGACGGACTTCAATTTATTTTCTAATTGTTGGCACATATGCCAAACAACCAACAACTAACGATACCAGGTTCAAATCAAAAGAAACTATTGCCCCCATCTGTTGAACTTTAATAACCGTTCTACAAGACTGCTTGATATAAGACCCTATTGATAAAACGCTATTGATAATAAGCAACATACAATCAAATTGTATTCTAATTATTAGTTTGAATTACTATAAGTCACTGATTGAGACCGACTACTTGTGAATTAGTTCTTGCAGAATTAAATTAATTTAGCTACTAAATGTTAGTATATGTATTTGTTATCCCGTAGGTGCTTATTGTGGTAGTGTGGATGATAGTAGCACCAGCTCGTGCCATGTTCCACTATCCCACTCGCGAGGACAACATGCTGGTGTGCGACTCGTACGTGGACGCTTCGTACATGATAGCGTTTTTCTATCCCATCGTCCTCATCCTTGTCTGTACTGTGTACGCAGTGCTCACCAGGAAGATACCCGAGGCTTTTAATGAGAGCAAACATATAGGTAAGTAATTTTAAACTTATTGGGACTTTTTATGTGATAAAAAAATCTTTTTACAAGTGCTATTAAGAAGCAATTCACTTTTTTCTCTTCTATTTGTCAACCAATTTTCTTTAAAAGACTTGTTATGACAAGAATTTTAGAGCAGTTTTTAAGTGAAATGACAAAAACTATACTTGCGTGCAAAATCGTAATTTCCAAGGCGTGTAATGTGAAATAGTAATAATAACAAGAATTAATCATCATTATCTACCTTAAAACGACAAAAAAATTCTTTTCCAATAATTTATCTAGGTATGTAGGATTGTAGATAGATAATGGATCGGAGTTGTTGCCTCGGCAGAGCCCGATCTATCCCTCTCGAAGGGCAAAGGGACACCGAAGAGTTTTAGTGGGTAGTGCCAGTGCCGCTATGACCTTGCATAGCATGGAGCACTGGTGACCCCCACATACCCCTACCGCCTAGCCAGCTGTAGGAAATCTGTAAATGGATTTCTCCTCGAAAGAAAAAAAAAAAGATTGTAGATAGCTTAATGAGATTATATTATTCTTGGATTAAATATCTATACTTCCTTACAATAAAATCTGGGCTCAAATCATAATCTACTTCAATAAGCAATCTACAAGTTATACTATGTTACGATGTAGTACTGTGTCATCATTTATACTGACCCCTAAAATAGTTGAGTATCGTTTTCATAACGTCATGTTATTATTCTTTTATGGGTTCGTGTATGGAAAATAACTAAGAGAAGAGGGATAAAATTAAATGTGTTAAAAATTAATACGTATATCTAATTAAACCTTTTTCACCGGATGTTATCTTTTTGTCACACATATCGATATTTTATCTTTTTTTTTAAACCAAAGAGAAAAATAACTATTTACATTAAAACCGCCACAACTGTTGAAAATTTTGAAAACGATGTGTGGTTGATGTTATTTTTCTTTTTGATTTTATAAAAAAAAATTGATAATATTGACGTGTGTGTGTGTCGTGCAATCCGTTGATAAGTCTGATTATACGTATAAATTTTTTAGTTATTAGTTATTTATTAGTTAGTTATTTTCCATATCCAAACCTATAAAACAAGAATGTATGTAATAAATTCAAAGGAGAAACCCCGTTTCCCATACAAGCCTGGGTTATGACTGTACAGGACTGGAAATTGGCCTGTAATTAGGACATTTAAAAAGATCGTATGAGTTCACAATTATCAACAATGGCCAAGTTTGTAAATAAATAGTACAATATACACAGTTGAGGTTATATCGTGGATGCGTGTTACGTTTTGTGATACGATGGGAATCATAATTTTAATGATATAATGTCATGTCATGTTGTGACATTTTATGTCATATAATTACATTATATGCCACTTATTATACAGAAATAGTCGTAGTCGTAGCGTAACACATACATAGAATACAAATCAATGCAGACACGGAATATTATATAAAAATACTTTTAACTAAATATCTTCATATTATCTATAATGATTATTGCATTTTATTTACGTCCCGCTCATCGATGTACATAGGTACTGTTTATGCCAATTGACAAATATCTTTCACAGAAACAGCATTAAGGTCCGGTCCCGAAAATTATGATTGTTTGCCTTAAGTTTGTAACTAAACCAAATATCTCATCAATGTAAAACTTACATAATATGATTTTTAAAACCTTTTTCTAATCATTTTAAAGACAGAATCACAATTGATGGAAATTGACTCGATATACTTTTATTTTTTGTAAATGATACCTTTTTCAAGATTTTTCTCGTTTTTCTCGGAAAAAACTTTAGTTACATATGTAAAATGAATACTCATAGAAAGAAAATACGATTTATTAGTTACATATAAGACAAAAATTGCCTAGACCGATTATTATTCTTCACAACAAGATATGTCACACGATGCAGTTTTCAAATATTTATTTTAAATTTTCCACCTTTCCCCCAAAAATGACCTCCCATACACAAATTTCATCTATTCACGTCACACCTCTGCGTTTGGGGTTACAGAAATTGATATGTGTACCAAATTTTGACTTAATCGGTTTAGTAGATTCGGAGATAATTTACTGTGACGGACGGACAGACATACACACGAGTGATCCTAAAAGGGTTCCATTTTTTTATTCAGACGTACGGAACCCTAAAAAGGAGTTTTTTTCTATATATGTCATAAATGTATATTCATAGCCCAAAACGGGGGATTCTCCTTTGCCACTGTCGATCGTAGCTATTCCCGTATACCAATCGGCCGTATCTTCGCAAAAATAGTTCAAAAACATATTAGCAAAGTTTATCAATAAAGCATTAATTCAAAAGTGTCTTTTTTTTTAGATTTATTTGATACCTAAGTAGGTTTAAAAGATTAGACACGAATGAAATTACAAGTGTCATCACAAAATCCATTCGATGTGAGTAGATACTAATCCAGTTTGTCAAAGCAAGAATCGGGAGCGATATTTGATTAGTCAGAATAAGAGATTCCATTGTTCGAAAGCCATTGTGGTGAAGACAAAGCGATCCGCTTGTTTAAATATCTATGAACACCACTTTACTGATAATTCACTGTCTGTCTAGGGAAATCATTCATTATTTTACACTAGATTTTAACCGCGGTTTCGTCTACAATAATAAATATTTAAGTTTATATTTCTTTATAAGCTACTTACATGAGCTTAAAATAAATTAAATTTAAATTGTAATAAAAAAAAATGTAATTGTAATTGTAATAAAAATTTAATAATTTTAAATTGTAATAAAAAAACTTAATTAGGTTACGAAATAATTGAATAGATAAAAAAAGATTTTAAAAAAATTAAATTGAGCAATATTATTATTGACTAGCTGAGCCCGCAACTTCGTATCCGTGTTATTCGGTGTAACGCGTAACTTTTTTGTTTGTTAACTGATTGGAATGAAATAAATACTAAATGTTACGAGAATCAATGAAAACCGCAATCAAATCGGTTAATCCGTTTCCGAAATTAGCGTGCACAAACGCACAGACAAACAGACAAAAATTCTAAAAAAAAAACTATTTTTTTACCTGGCTTATATAAGCACAACGTGTACAATAGTATATTTCATTACAAGTGCGGAAAGGCTGTCATTGCAAAGAGTTCCGACAAATGTCTACCCGAGCCGAAGGCGAGGGTTGACAGTCGGAACAAGTTGCAATGACGGTTCCGCACGTGTACTGAACGACTATTTTTAATACAGTTGCGAAAAAATGAAGCGATTTAATAAAACAAACAACTAAACTCGCAAAGAGAATTTCTGGAAAATGGCGCCAACCGTACAATATAAGCAGAGACATTTTTTTTCTTCACGCATTCCGGTAGGCAAAGGAAACTATGTGCCCATACAGCCAAGTCTTCAGTAGAATTTTTTTATTGATATGAAATGAAATGAAACCTAACCTAACTCGTTCAATCAAATCATTAAATCTGATATTGAAACAAATTAGTAGCTTCTTTTTAGAAATATACGTATTTGCATGAATCATAAAAACTTCTATGATTTTTTTAGTAAAAACTTCATGGTTGGTTTTTCTTTTTAATAGACATTATTTTGACAGTTGGGAAAGAGAACGCACGAGTTCGGGAAAGGTAAAAAAAAAGCACGAGTGTGTAATAGCCCACTTCCCGAACGCTATACGTCCCTGCAATACGCCACTTTTTGAGCAACTGTATTAAAATAGTATATTTCATTACAAGTGCGGAAAGGCTGTCATTGCAAAGAGTTCCGACAAATGTCTACCCGAGCCGAAGGCGAGGGTTGACAGTCGGAACAAGTTGCAATGACGGTTCCGCACGTGTACTGAACGACTATTTTTAATACAGTTGCGAAAAAATGAAGCGATTTAATAAAACAAACAACTAAACTCGCAAAGAGAATTTCTGGAAAATGGCGCCAACCGTACAATATAAGCAGAGACATTTTTTTTCTTCACGCATTCCGGTAGGCAAAGGAAACTATGTGCCCATACAGCCAAGTCTTCAGTAGAATTTTTTTGTTGATTTGAAATGAAAATGAAATTTAATGAGATGAAATGAAATGAAACCTAACCTAACTCATTAAATCAAATCATTAAATCTGATATTGAAACAAATTCGTAGCTTCTTTTTAGAAATATACGTATTTGCATGAATCATAAAAACTTTTTAGTAAAAACTTCATGGTTGGTTTTTCTTTTTAATAGATATTATTTTGACAGTTGGGAAAGAGAACGCACGAGTGCGGGAAAGGTAAAAAAAAAGCACGAGTGTGTAATAGCCCACTTTCCGAACGCTATACGTCCCTGCAATACGCCACTTTTTGAGCAACTGTATTAAAAATTCCTTTTTTTATATTTAGAGTACAGACACGGCTCGTTTACGATTTTATTATATGTATTATTAAAGTTACGTTCACTAAAATGTGTTTTATAAAAAATACTTCTAAAATTGTAATAATATTCAAATTATATGTTTCTTTCTCTATTTCCATTCTAACCTAACCACCCACCGCAGCAGACTCACGGTCTTCACGGAAAATTGTATTATGATAGTGCGTAGACTGACTTGTGTCTGTTGTAGGTTTCACAATGTACACGACATGCGTGATTTGGTTGGCATTCGTGCCATTATATTTCGGGACCGCCAGTCACGTACCGCTCCGTGTCACCAGCATGGCGGTGACCATCTCCCTCAGCGCCAGCGTCACTTTGGTCTGCCTCTTCTCGCCCAAGGTAAACTCATTTCAAACACTTACGTACTACTTACATTATCGCTTTTGAAGCTAAATTCTCATAAAGTTTTGCAAGATTCGCCTGAGAGTGTAGGCCTGTGCCCCAGCAGCGGGAACATTTGATAGGCTGTTGATGATGAGAATCTTACAGTTATGGACTTTATTGCAATCGAAGAGCCGCTAGATCCGAGCTCTTTTTGACCCGGTCCTACTAAAAAATGGGGAAGGCATATGTCCTGCAGCTACAATAGATCTCATACGGCTGATGATGGTTAAAAGACTTTAATCGGTTTTCTACCCACTTTCAGAAGCTCAAATGCCGTTCAGTCATCATAGGGAGCCTTAATGTTCTTCAACTGTTTTAAAGCTATCGCTATCTCGTACCTCTTGGTCTTTGGGCGAATTTTAAATAGATTCATAAGCTAGCTTTGACCAATGGACTTGTTTTTGGGGGACTTGTTTTTACTAAAAACTAATCACTAAAGGATTTTTAGCGTTTCTTTAAAGATTAGTATTAAGAGAACGAATGTCCTGTCTTGAGGACTTTCATGTAAAGCTGCCGATTGTGTCTGCTTCATTAGATCACTGCAGTCTCTACGAGCGTCGTTCCGGGTTTGATGGAAAAATTTTCGCGGTCTGTACTGACGAATAGGTCTAAAAACTTCGAACCCACCCTCTTTATTAATCTTCCACCATTGTTAATCTCGCCCACCGAAATGTACGGTTTCAGGCAATCGAAACTGCAGATCAACTCGAGTTGGAAGCTCTCCAGATTGTGGTCGGAGCGTAGACTTCACCAAGCGGCAACTCTCCAATTTGACATTAACTATCCGTGTAACCTCTTAGCACTGTGGGTTTTCACCTGATCACAGAGACAACGCTGAATGTTTATTTTTTGGTGGTTGAATCATCTGCTCCATTTATCTGTTCATCTTAGTGTGATGAGGTCTGTACGTAAACCTGAATAAAATTTTAGATACGCGACTCTCTCAACTTTCAATCGTTAGAACACGTTTAGATTAATCAAATCACTTAAAAACGGAGGAGTTGCCTAAACAATCCAGTCTAAATATTTTTCACTATGAACAATTTGTAATGGTCCAAATTTTTAAATCCAGTTCAAGTACTTTCTGCAATAAAGTCGTACAGATACTTAATTTTCGCAGTAAAATAAATTTTAACCCTGGTTCTATTTTATACCTCAGCTACTGTCAAACTATAATTGTCTAAATGTAATCGTATATTTCAGTTGTACATAATTCTGATTCGGCCGGAGAGGAACGTCCGTCAAAGCATAATGCCGGTACGGTACAGCCGCAATCCACCGCCAGCTCAAGCGCAGCCGAATGCCCGCGGCCCGAGTAAAAGTTAGTCTCCATTTTTTTTAAGAAAATATACTCATTGACGTCATAGTCTATTATGATGTATGTGTGTGTCACTTATATCGAAATCTGGCTCCAAATGTATCTGGTTGGGGATCCATACGATGAAAGATGGCTTAGTCACCTATATACAAAAGCAATACCAAGAAGAGATCCAATCGTGCTGTCGCCTTCGATGGGATAATATAGGTCAAGGATTAAGAAAGGAATAGAGAAATGGGCGCTAGCATTTCACTTACCGAAACACAACACGTGACATGTAGTATTATACGATTTTCTTCTACAAATGGGTTACTGCTGCCAGAGGGCTGCTCTTATGATGACTGTTTATACCATGGGTTAACCCAGACCAGGTGTTTGTGCACACCAGGTTTTACAGTCAACGACTGGGCCACTTTACCAACACGTTTACTTCTGTGTGAATAACCATCCTAGGGTTGATAGCTAGGAATAAATCAATGCTTAGGAATTTTATAAAATGTCATAAAAAAAACTATAATTATATGATTAATTTCATCTGACATTATTTTTTATTTAGCTGTTCTGCGGCGGGAACCCCGCATTGTCTTTCTGTGTGTGCGTAAGACATTATGGAGATCCTTCCCATGTCTTCATATTGTCCCTTACCATTTGTGTAATAATAATAATAATAATAATAAATCCCTTTATTCCAGGATTAAAGATAACATGCACATTAATATCATAATTAATGTCTCTCTAACAGTTTCCACTGTGGTCTATCCTGAGTTACTCGTATTCACCATTTATATATAAGGATCGGTAATATATTTGCATGCACTCTGTTGTTTGAGTTTACAGTCAAAGTTAGCCACGTACTATATATTATGCCTGACCCTCGCTATAGTATAAAAAAGCATTACCTTTTAAAAATACAAACCATTTTGGTATTGTTACAGAAGTCAAGTACACCGATAAGGAGACTCAGACCGATCCTGTCGACTTGAAACTCTTTAGTGAGAGTAGCAAAATAAATTGGGAAGACAACGAGAAACCAGATAATTGTATAGCCGATAAGTTAGAGGAGAAAACACCGGCAGAGGAAAAAACTAATAACAACGCAGAATATATTAATATTAAACCGGTAAACAGGGTTGACAACGAGCAAAGTAATTGTTTCCAAAACAAAGAAAGGCCAGAAGTGTTATAGCAACGACGGGACGCTTCGAAGTCAGTAGACGATTTTAACGTCAGCAAAAAGAATAACATTAGTTTTAAGAAGAAGAGTTGTTCTTGCAAAGTTAAAGGGAGGAAGCCGGTTGTCGTCTGATGCGATTTTACTTAAACTATATTATACGCTTGTTATTTGTAAGGAATAATATTGAATTTTGAATCGAATAGTTATAAGTTTAAGTTGTATATACGAATCGAGTGATACCAGTGTTAAATGCGTAAGATTTTTAATGTAAATAATAAACGTGTAAATATATGTACGACGAAGACGTATAGTGATGTGGTTGTACATAATGATGTATTTATTTGGAATTTATAACAATGTTTCGTATTTAATAGGTACGCAAGGCAACGCATTGAGCCAGGGTAGTAGGGAGAGAAGCATTTAATCTATATCCTTATTATCCTATATCCTATCCTATAGTAGTTTAGGTTATGAAATACTAGTATTAAAAACGAAACTATAATCTTGGGTATCCCCCTTGTAAATTTGACGATAGAGTTTTATAATGTCATTATAAATATCAATTTTTCTTCCATATATTTTTTCTAAATAATAAGATAATAGCATCACCTGTAATAAACCCTATATCATTACTTAATTCAAGCTAAGCGTAAGTTAGTATTAAAATAAATTATTTAAGCCTAAGACGTAGTACACTACATGGTCCAAGCTGGTCTCGTTAAGTTTATTATTTTAACATTTCAGTAACATAATATATTTGTAGCCGTAATTATGGCTTGTCAAATGGGTGAATTTGTAATCTTAATTAGAAGTTTTTTCAGCTTTTAAAATTACCCATAAGATCGACAGACTTTATGAAATCAACTACAAAGTGTGTATATGTAGTATACACACTGTGTATACGTAGTGCCACTAATGGAGAGAGATGGAGAAGACCCGCAGAAGCCGCGACCGACTTGTTAGGAGTAAACGATTGAGGAAGAGGAAAAAGCCATACGCCAAGCGAAGCCATTTACGCCAAGCGGTCGCGCGCCTAAAAATATCGATTTTTATGTGTAACATTTTGGGACAATTTCGTATTGCAATGGCTTTTTATTGCAGTTATGAGTTCTGAGTACTGAATGTATTTTTATTTTAATATTTATTTTACTAACCAATACTTATTCCATCACAAATTACAAAATACCAGGGTTTTTAAATGTTATTCCAAAAAATACATTATAATTTTTAACATGATGTCATTTTACTCGTTTTATTTTATAAGTATTACGTAGTGAAATGCTCGTCAGTCTTAGTCATATTTTTTTCAAATGTGTCTGACGATGATATCATGAAGTATCTACTAAAATAAGTACTTAATGAAATGTTACTAATGCTCAAGAAATTGTAAGACCTGATATTCACATATTAATTCACGAGTCTTAGTAAGTCCTAATATCGATGTTATATTTTCTCTTTTTCCAAGCTCGGTTGGGATAGGCAATGCTTATTTTTGTTTAAGGTTCAGTTCACATAACGAACGCAAAGGAAAACTAAGCGCGCTACGAAATATTACAACTTTCATTTTATTTACATTATTTATGTAATAAAACATGAGGTCATGTTGCAATACAGAGGTGAATTTAAATAATAAAATAATAAAATCGTACACGAGCCCTGTTTGTACATTAAAGATTTAAAAAAAAGGTCAAAAAAAACGTTTGTACACGCTAATCTCTGAAACGCCTAACCGATTTGAATGTAGTTTTCACTGATGTATTGTAGTAAGCTTCAAAACAAAAAAGCTTACAAACAAAAAAGTTACGCGCTATATCGAATACCACGCGTAGGAAGTTGCGTGCTCAGTTAGTGTAACATAAATTACCCTAATTTTTTTGTTTATAAGAGACATGTGTTTGGTGGCAAGAATATTAATATCAAAAAAAAGTTTAAAAAACTATAAACTAAAAAGGACAATGAAACATCGTTTTTTTTATTAAATATGGGTTTGCTCTTGACCAGCATCTATCCATGTAGGAAGGATGAGGCCGACGATGGAGCGAACTCACCCAGAAAATGCCTTTTCACTCTAACCTTGAAAAGATTTGCATTGTATGAGCTCGGAAATACAGACGCCCCGGCAGGGAATTCCAATGCTTAGCAGTGCGCATTATAAAAGATGTTTTAAAGCGCTTGGTCCGAGTTAGAGGGATTTCGAAAAGGTGAGGATGGTAACCAGCCGTACGTCTGCATGTCCGATAGAAAAAAGGGGAAGGCGTTATGATTTCATGCAGCTCTCGAGCACACTCTCCGAAGTACATCTTATAGAATACACACAGACAGGCAACTTTGCGTCTATGTGCCAGGCTCTGCAGCTTAACTCTGCGATCCACTGAGTCGAGTGCGGCAAGTTGGTATTTTGCTGAGCCATCCCAAAGGTGACAGCAATACTTGGTCCTTATACAAAGAGAGGAGCTATCCAGGTGTGAATAGCTCCTCTCTAATTTGGGATGCCCAGCTTTTTGGGCTTTGCACTCGATAGATACTTCTAAGTTGAAGTTGAGATTTGAGCACAACCTCATGAAGCTCAAGATCATTGGCCACAGGATCATTCAATTTGCATGAAAAGGATTACATGTAGAAAATACTTTCTTATTTCATCGACAACCGTCATTAAATATAATGACTTTTTAATTTTATTTTATAGGTAACGTTAATACTTCAGACCAAAGAATTCCAAATTTAAAAAATCTTAAAAATATAAGTAAATAACATATAAGTTTCAATTAAATGCGTTCCATTCTTCTTTCTACGCACATTATTCATACATATTCAGGTGTGAATTATTAATTCACAGAGTAAATTTGAAGGGGACAGTGCCAACGCGATATTTTAAATATCTCTAGAAATATTAAAATTATATCATCTTACTACGACCGGTGTAAATATGTATATATTTTTTTGAATTTGTTACGAATTTTCAAACATAATAAAACATTGACTGCAGCCAATGCTAGTAGAGAAATATTTTGGGCGATCAACTGCAACAGGACCAATAGCCCAACAGTGGGCGTTCAGTGGGAGTCGTTTTTATTTTAATAATAAATTAATGTTACCATTACCGATACACCCTTTACTAAACACAATTTATTACACTCACAACGTAACTATTGTATAATAAATTTATATAAATGTAATCGTAAATACTTAGAGATTGCTCATTCGCTACTACCTTTTGCTTGCCTTGTGTATATAAAAATATTTAATTGTAAAAATGAGTATCTATAATGAATAAACTGTGTTGATGTTTTAAGTACCTTGTTTTATTTCGGATTTGAAAATTGACTTATAAAAATACTAAAAAGATGTACCTAAGTCAATGATATTTAATACTGACGTGTATGGTTTTTGAATTTTGCAGTAGTCATATAAACTTAAAATTGAAATCATATCTGTACTAATATTAAGTATAACAAGGTAATGTTTGTTTATTTCAATATAGGAGGTAATCTTCGAAACTACTCATTCGATTTAAAGAAGTCTTCCACCTATTGTCAATCCTGAAATATAGGTGACGGCGAGGAGATTCTTTTCTCTGTGATGACGGCGTAACGCAGTGTGCCTTTTTTTGGGTGGGAAAAATTGCGAACCAGATCCCCACCGACCATGTAGAACCTGTGGACGTACCATGCGGAGAACCTGCCTTCTAATAAATCGATGGCTGAGAGCACAGATGTGGTAAGCACATTTTTTATGAGTTAAAAACATTATGAGTTGTAACATTAACTTTGAGGTGCAGGCTCACTGTGAGGCCAGTGTGGAACAGAATTTATCCAAGAAATTTAATTCTACACAGTCCCACTATCATCTTTCGACGCCAAAGACAAGTGTCCGACACTTGTTTAAGCTAATGTCTGTATTGGATACAATTAAATTTCATACCGATTTTAAATGTGCTATAACAAATTCCATTAAAAAAAGACCATAAAAGAAATATTCACACCTGCAAAAAATCATCAATTATTTGCATTTTTCATGCATATATTTTTTCGTGAAGAACGGTGTTTACGTTGCTCGACTTCAAGACGGTCAAAACCGCCGGAATCAACTAGTAATGTCATAAATTTGAAAGTCTGTGAGGATATAAATGTTATTTTACTAAATCAGCCAAATTGCGATCAAGGAATTATCGTTGATATATATACCAAGACTAGTATATTCGGTGATATATATACTTGTCGAATGACCGAAATTGTTTAGTGTCAGTTACACTAAAAGGTTTCTTATTGTGTAAAGGTATATATCTATTGATGTAAGACTATATCTTAGTTTCCTATATCATCCCTTATTGTCTTATGGAACGTCAAACCCACGTCATTCCAAATTAGAGGGACTAATATTGGAATTATAGGTAAGTATAACTTATCAATTAAGTTCAAATTGTCAGAAATAAGACTTTAATAATAATAAGGTTAGGGAAACAGTAATAAATAAAATATTAGGTAACTAGCTTTTACCCTCGACTCTTTCTTAGATGTGAATTAGACTCTTAGATTCAGTATTTTTACTTTTTTTTCTGGATGAAGGGTACCCTATCTCTTTTTCTATAATAATCCCTGACAACGTGTATGCAATATTTCATGATGATCGGTGATGTAGTTAAGGCGTGAAATCGTAAAAGAAACACACTTTGGCATTTATAATAATAGCGTTACGTGCAGGGTGAATTACAATGCCGTGTAAGGACTCACCAAACTATTTATTTCCACAAACCAAGATGACTTCCAAAAGGGCTAAACTTGTCCGATAAAACCGTTAAACTTGCCAAAAGTCGTAAATGATTCCCTTATTGAGTCGCCGGTTCACTGTCGCAGGTAACTTCACAAAAGCTCCGAAGAGTCGCTTTCGAATCGCTGTTGCGCACACAACCGTCGGCTCTCTTATTTATATTTGGCGCCAAGCGTCTCGATCTATTTCGAATTTAATAGAAACATAAACAAAAATGTAAACACGGAATTTTTTTCTATTCTGTTATTGTAAACAAGTCCATTGAAAGTTCGGGAATGCTATTTCTGTTGATTGTGAACTCTATGTTGTAAACATAAGGACCAGTTTCCTCTGACATTAACCGAGAAGTGGCAGGACTACTATCGATAAGGTGGGACCTTCGAGACTTTCGGCCGGCGCGAACGCTTTTTCCAGAACGTTCCATCGGTCGTTGTAACAATAGTAAGGATTGAATACTTGGTGAAGAATCTATATTGTAACTTCAAATCTGTACAAGCTGAACTAAAACCGTACACTATTATATTAGTTACCCTTAAAAAAAATTAAAACGAAGAATCGTTTTAATTGACAGGATAAATAGCTAAGCAATACATGACAGTACAATGATGCGGGCGAGAATTCACAACAAAACCGGCGAATTGATTAATGGGTACCCGAACAACCTGTGCCTAATGCGATCATCAAAACTTGACCTCTCAACACCCTTACAAAACCCTCTGAAACGTCGTGTTTTAGTTTATCAGAAGAGGCGGCTGGAGGTCTACTTATGCCAGTTTCTCCGAAAGACCCCACTTAAACCGGCGTTAATTCATCATTCCAGGAGATTAGTACGCGATATTGCTGACGAGTCGACCTACACAAAACGTTCCTGAAATGAATGCTGCCTATACAATTGAAAGATGTATATATTAATATATAATTTTATATATGGGTCAGCGTGGGCAACTCAGAAAACCATAATTGATACGAAAATTTGTTCTTAGCTTCGATCGATAATTGATTCATTATAGTGAACTGATATGATTAACATTTTGCTCGTTATTTAAATTGGGAATATTTTCGTTTATTAATTATACAAATTGCATAGCAAAACTTGTTCAACTACGGCCTACTTCGGTAATAAAAATAATTGCGATTTTTTTTTTCACAAAGATTCGACCGATTTTGATTTAAATTATGGTTGCGTATGAGCGTAATTTAAAAAAGTTTCAATGTAGTTTTTCCGAAGCCTTAGTTCCTAAGAACAAATTATCGTATCTCTTATGGTTTGAGATTTCTTCTCCCTGATCCATTTGGATTAATCACCCTGTAATAATATTCTGAGTTATATTAAGTGTCCCTAAATCGTATTACATTTGCTACTACGTATCTACGAAATAGATATTAAAATGTTATTAATCACTATTAAGACATTGGAATATCTAGGTATTCTAAGTAAGATGGAAAGTATGAGATTCGTTACTTATATTCAATTAAAGATTTTTGCTCACATATTTTTAAGGTTCCGTAGTCCATGATATTAAAATAACATGGTAAATCACACAAGATTAAAAATAGTCCTAGATTTAAAAAAATAATTAATTTTGACAAATTATGTGTAATTAATTTCCAATATAAACAACAAAAGGAAACTAGCAGCGCCATCTCTTGGCAGATTAGGGAACTAATTAGAGGAGTTGAATTTATAATAGAAGATAAATTAAAGCGGCTATTGCAAAAAATATTTTTACAAAAAAAAATTGATCTTGCTCCCCATCACGCCACCTATCATAGTGTAGGTAAACCATGTGAGATAATAATTACAAGATACTTAAGCAACTGCACGATAGATGTAACTATATAGATATTGTATGTTTTCATAAGTACGACCATTAAAGTTATCGATAAAAGACACTAAAAAAATATTTAAATTCTCTTTCAAATCCAGAAAGTTTTAACGATCAGTGTAGTAATGAAATTAAGCAGGTAATTATTTAGACTTATTTTAGTTTTAAAATTAATTTTACATCAGACAATAAATATATAAATATACAATATAACCTAATTGAAACTTACGAAGTTTTCTTTTTGTAATTATAACACTAACCTTGAAGGAAATAAATACAATCAATCGTTATATACATTATACGATTATATACATATTTTACAAAACATACCTCACACGCATCCATAAAATAACATAACGTAAAATGTAGGTATCCTATTGTGCAATTTATTTACAAACTTTGCCAATGTTGAAAATCGTGGGCTTACTCAATATTTTTCAATGTTCTAATTGATGGCCAATTTCCAAACGTGTAAAGTCATGGCCTAGGCTCGTATGAGAAACGGTAGGTAGTTCTCCTTTGGTATCAATAAAGAAATTAATGTCTTTGTCTATTTAAAATAAATAAATACAAAAATATGAAATATATATTAAAAACCCAAGGGAAGTTTTACAAATAATAAGTTTATTTCTGATGACTTCATTTATAAATTTTATCTTATAAAACGAATTTAAATGGATAAGTAATGTTTAAAAAGATACACTAACACCTTACAAACTTCGTTGGGCTTATTGTTGAGAAATACGAATTAAATTGATTACAGTTAATAAAACTAAATTATAGGTACCTATGTCTTTCAACTAACTAATCTTCCTTCAATTTCAGTCGCCGCCATCGTTCAAGGATACGGTAACAGATGTCGCTAAACAAAACATTTCGTTGTTAATGTAGGGTTAATGATTTTTATAGATAATTATGTCTTCAAACTAGATTAAATAAAGAAAATCCTTTATTTAATAATTTATATTTTATACACTTTTTGTTATTGTTTTATATTTTATAAGTTGAAATGTGCTATTTCTAACATGGTGTGGCGCCATCCAGGGCCGTCTTAAGTCTATTCGGCGCCGGGGTGCGGAGCTCAGCCTGCGCCCTCATTTTTTTATACACTGCAGCGTGGAACGCGACCGACGACTATCTAACACTGTAATCTACCTAACACTTAAAAAATAAAATTAGGGGCCGTTCAAATATTACGTAACACAATTTTTGAAGATTTTTTGAGCCTCCCCCCCCCCCATGTAACGCGCCGTAACGTTTTTCTGTACCCTTCCCCCCTCCCTAAACGTTACCTACGTAACAACCAAGTGACTATTTTGCCTAAAGTCACAGTTATGTTGCGCAAAGTACCGGAAAGTCGCTAAAAATAACTATGTTATTATTTTAGGCGTTTGCGGTAATAATAAATAAAACAAGAGATTTCTGACTCGCAATATATACCTATTTATTTTATTTTATTTGCTTAAGTTTACTTTGCTTCGCTTGCTTAAGTAATAAACATTTGCTTAAGTTTAAAATATGTTAAAATGGGCTCAAATTTGTCCTAATAAACTTTTACTACTAATCTTACAATATTTAGTTACGCCGTTTTCCTGACTTGGCCCTGTCCTTAATTTTAGTATTCTCATGCATTCTCGTATTTTAGCTTTTTTTTTTACTAATAATTTTTTAAAATAAAATAACACATTTATTTTATAAAATAACATATTGGTGAGTGGCTAAGGTAAGCCAGGGCATCAAGTGGACCGTTAGCCTGTCTGTTGATTTTAACATAAAAAAACCAAAATTCTAATAAGTAGGTACGTAACAAAAAATCAAAGAGTTACTGCTCCTCTCTCTGTCCACGGGTTTGCCAGCCACTCAGACTCTTTCATTACTGGCATCTGGAGAGCAGATGAAGAGGGTTCCGGAATTGTTAAAAAAACAATGTTAAGCCTGCGTTTTCACTACGTGTTCTGAACAGTTCTGAGCGAACAATCGTTCGTTCGTTCGTAAATGGAAACACTTGAGCGAGCGAACGTGTTTGTTCAGTGATGATCGACTGGACGCGGCGAACGATTGCTCGCTCACTCATTCGTTCAGTGTAAACGACGCCTGTGGCGAGCGAGCTGTTGATCTGTGCATTCGCTCGGCGTTGTACGTGCTCGGTGGGTCTCCGATCTTTACCTGAACATTGTGAATAAAGATCCTCGCGATAGAATGGAATCAAGAAAAAACGTTGCAACTAATTGAAAATTATCGGATTCGTTAGCGAACTGTTCGGTACGATTTTTTGTTCTGAACCATTGTTCATTTCCTCATTGAATGAAAACAGATGTTTTCTATTTCGAGCGAGCTGCGACAGAAGAGCAAACATTCGCTTCAAGCAAAATATTTGCTCTGAGCACTAGGTGAAAACGCGGCTCGTAACGCGTTGTTCGAATCCCCCTCCCGCCCTTGTAACGCATCGTAACGTTTTACAAGAACCCCCTCCCCCAAACTGCGTTACGTAATATTTGAACGCTCCCGTACCTTGATATTTTTTCTCTTATTTATGACGAAGAAATTTCATTTATTCCATGCACTTACATCTTACACTATGGTTACACTACACATTGCACAAAATCTCAATAAATTAATGAATATCTCCACTAGATCTTCCGTGCTAATTCGGCGGTTGTCGCAAATGAAATGAGCTATATAATACAGAACTGCCGTGTAGATAAGACGCGCGCAGAGCCGCTCGGTGCAGTAAAAATAGTTAAAAATCATTCCACGTTCCAATAAAGTGCATAATCACTGGTGCTATACACAGTTGGAACCAGTTCGTCGCGACGAAGCAATTGGAACCACTCGCATGGAAGTCACATCATTCAGTGAGAAGTTTTTTTTTCATAAAATAAAATAAAAAGTGTTGTTTTCACCGCATTGGTAACAAGCGCCGCTGTTTCTACATATTTGGAGTGTCACCACCGCTGGACTTTGTGGATCTGTGGCGCGGTTCAGCGTGGTGTGTCATACTCATTTGGACGACATCTCAACTTCATTGATAGTCTTTAGTGCCGACAAAAGGACACCCAAAAAAAAAGTAATATCGAAAAAGGGGGTAAAACGGAAAACATCCGACAAAGTTTCAGTAGCACTGCTGCGTGTCCATACAAGAACTAAGGAAGGCGTTTTAGAAATTGTCAATAAAGAGACTTTATAAAAATTGTATAATTTTGAAATATTTATCTTTTGTTTGAATACAATTGACTTCGGAACGGCACAGTTATAATATCTATATTCAACGATAGATAATAGCTGTGTCAGTAACTGTTAATTTTATTAGGCTTATCTGATCTTAACCCAACGACATAATTTAGTTAATTATCGAGACGCTATGATTTTATTGTTTACAGACTAGGTCCATTTACAACCTTTTATTTGATTGACGAGGTCCCTATACTACCTTGATTTTATTATCTTAATTTTAAGTTTAATTTTAATTCTGACTTTAATTCTATAATTTTATTGTGATTTTAATTTTAATTCTATAATTTTATTGTGATTTTAATTTTAATTCTATAATTTTATTGTAATACCTTTTTTTTTTGTTAATTGTTATTATTATTTTGTTGTGTTTTATTTATTTATTTAATTATACTGACTATCCATGTAGTTACCTAAGCCCTTTACACTTGCTACACGGATCTAGCATTTATAACAGTAAATATTCTTTGTTAAACAAGGACACTAATAATCTCGACCAATCACATAATTGTCCTTTATTTTATTTTTTTATGACTTGATAATTTTAATTTAAACTTTTATTTCAATTTTATAATTTTCGTTACCAAATTTAACTTATCAACTTCAAAATTTTAAATAATAAAATGATTGGTATCCGTACCCCTACTAAAAGGCAGGAGGGTGAAGCTGGGTCCCCTATACAGGCCCAGACCTCTAAAGTGAGACGTAGTATAGGGGAGTGGGAGGCCAACAAAAACAAAACTATAACACTGACAGAATCAAAATACGCAAATAGACTTATGGAAGCCAGAGCATGCCTTCAGAAAGGTAAACTAAACTTAAATGCGGCTCGAACCTTAAAAATTGAGATAAAAACTGAAGTGATGCAGGTCCTAGAGCGCCTATATCACCTTGTTAAAGAGTCTGAGACAGCTCTGGCTGCATCCAGTCAAAAAGATCAAGAGGAAAAAATAGATAAAACAGAACTGCCGGATCAAGGGAAATTGGATCATCGATCGGACGAGTTAATAAAGGAAATAAAAGAACAAAGAAACAAGCTCGATTCTATCGATGAAAAAATAACCAAAGTCCAGGAAAGTATGACCTCTCATTCCCCTCGGGTACAAAGCAAAACTTATGCAGAAGTGGTAGCTCAAACAACAAAAGATTTTAAAACACGGGGTAGCCCTGCTCACTCCTTGATAGTATCCTCCACCGACGACAAGGACACCAGCGGAACGGTCATTGACCGTATCCGGGCCGCGGTTAATGCTAGAACTAGCGGCGCCTGCGTTGAGAGGATAAAGAAAGTAAAGGATCAAAAAGTGGTCATGGGTTTCTCAACGCGGGAAGAACTAGAGAGGGTTAAAAATAAAATTGGAACGGACAGTGTCCTCGTGGTAAATGATATTGGAAGCAAGGACCCATTAGTAATTTTGAAGTGGGTCTTAACGTTTAATACCGATGAGGACATTGTCAGAGCCCTAAGGATCCAGAACGGAGATCTGTTGGGGGGAATGGATGAAGCTGATATTCGAGCGGAGGTCAGGTACCGCCGCAGGACAAGGAATCAACACTTGAATCACGTAATTCTTAAGGTTTCACCAGCCCTGTGGCGGTGTCTGACAGGGGCGGGACGGCTTCACATAGACCTGCAACGGGTGACCGTAGAGGATCACTCGCCGCTGATTCAGTGCTCCCGCTGTTTGGGGTACGGTCACGGACGCCGCTGGTGTAAGGAGAAAGAAGACGCCTGCTCGCACTGCGGAGGTCCTCACTTGAAAACCAACTGCGAAGTTTGGAAGGAAGGTGAGTATCCAACATGTAAAAACTGCGTCCGCGTAGGGTTGGGCGGGAAGAGTCATAACGCCTTTGACGACGTGTGTCCCGTCCGGCAGAAGTGGGAGGCGATAGCAAGATCCGCAGTTACATACTGCTAAAGGCGTCTTAGGAGACCGAAGTCGATCTAACAAGGTGGATCCCAACCGACGTGACTACATAATAGTCCAGGCCAATCTCCAGCGAAAGAAATTGGCAACCCAGGAATTGATAATGGAATGTCAAACAAGAGGCGTAAGCTTTGCTTTGGTTCAGGAACCGTACGTGGGGGCCCAGGGTGAAATGGGATATTTTGCCGGAGCCCGCACAGTCCAGGTGGACGGAAGTAGGACGGGACCAGTCAAAGCTGCGGTGGTTGTTTTCGGGAACAATGTGGACATCATTGAATGTCCCACATTGACGACCGAGAACATCGCCACCGTGGTCCTCAAAACTGACCAATGGTCAATGGGAGTGATCTCGTACTACTTCGAGGACACCCGGGACATTGAGCCGTACCTGGACCAAATCAAAGTAATACGCAATAAAATAGGTGTCCCCTGGATTCTTCTTGGGGGCGATAGCAACGCTTGGAGCACCTGGTGGGGTTCTAAACACACAGATCATCGAGGCGAGGCATTTAACGCAGCGTTAAATGAAATGGAGCTAGAGGTCCTTAACGAGGGGAACACGCCCACCTTCTTTACAGTACGAGGCGACAAGACATTCCAGAGCCGTGTGGATGTCACAGCTTGTAGCGCAACTATGCTCCATAGAGTCCACTCTTGGAGGGTGGACGAAAACATGACGAGCTCGGATCACAACGCCATCGTTCTACACCTTAACGTAGAAAAAAGTAACAATAGTGGTGTCCGAAGGACGACCAGGATCTTCAATACAAAGAAGGCTGACTGGTTGTCGTTCGGACAACACTTTAAAAAGTTAATATTGGAAAATAATATCGACATAGAAGAAATCAATGCAATTAATTCTAAATCTAATCTGGAAAATATAATTGGAAAATACATCCTGTGCATCGACAGCGCATGCAGCGCTTCGATGCCGAGGATTAAACGAAATTCTAAATTTAGATTACCGTGGTGGAGTGATGAGCTGAGTGATCTGAAGCTGGACATGATGAGGAAGAAAAGGCGCATAGTTTGTGCTGCGGCTAAACGCCGCCCGTACGTGGTGGGCGACTTCCTCGTTGCTAAGGATAGGTATGAGAAAGCGGTGAGAGGGGCTCAGTCAACCAGTTGGAAGGAGTTTTGTACAAGACAAGACAGGGAAAGCCTGTGGGACGGTGTCTACAGGGTTATTAGGGGCACATCGAAACGAACACAGGACAAACTCCTGTCAAGAGACGGCGTGTCTCTGGGACCTGAAGAGTCCGTCCAACTCTTGGCTGAGTCCTTCTTCCCGATCGATGATCCGAGCAAGGATAGCGAGGATCACACAGCAATGCGTGCCCTCGCGGAAAGACCCCATCGGTTGCTGCCGAGTAAGAACGATCCGCCTTTCACCAGCGAGGAGCTGCGAAGGGTGGTTCGAAGCTTCGCCCCTAGGAAGGCTCCAGGCCCAGACGGCTTCACGGCGGACATCTGCGCCGCTGCGGTGGCGGGGAGCGACGATATCTTTCTTGGGATTGTAAATAAATGCTTGGAGCTATCTTGCTTTCCCGCCACTTGGAAACGCGCGGCGATAGTTGTTCTCCGGAAGCCCGGGAAGGATGACTACAGGTCCGTAAGGTCTTATAGGCCTATTGGACTCTTATCAATCCTGGGCAAGATCCTGGAAAAGTTGTTGGTGAGCCGAATAAATTGGCATACCTTGCCCAAAGCCAGCCGGCGGCAATATGGATTTGTGCCCCAACGTTGCACGGAGGACGCGCTCTATGACCTAGTGGAACACATTAAAAAGAATATTGATAAGAAACTTATCAACATCGTAGTTTCATTGGACATAGAGGGTGCTTTCGACAATGCTTGGTGGCCGGCCATAAAATGCCAACTGGCCGCTAAATGCTGCCCAGCGAATTTGCAGGATCTTGTGGCTGACTACTTTACTGGAAGAATGGCCAGCATTGTATATGCCGGTAGGGAAGTTACAACAAAAACTACTAAGGGGTGTGTGCAAGGGTCAATAGCTGGCCCCACATTCTGGAACCTACTGCTGGACCCGTTGTTATGCGGCCTTGACTCCCTAGGAGTCTATTGTCAGGCGTTTGCCGATGATATCGTCCTGGTATTCTCCGGAACAAATGTTGTGGACCCAGAAGAAAAAGCAAATGAAGCTCTCACCTATGTGTATGAGTGGGGAATAAAAAATAAATTGAAGTTTGCGCCTACAAAGACTCAGGCTGTAATAATAACGCGTAAACGTAAATATCACGAACCACTCATGCGCATGGGTGGGACTACAATAAAAACTGTTAATGAAATAAAAATTCTGGGTCTAACTATAGATAAGAAGTTGACGTTCAAATCCCATGTCCAAAAAGTTTCAAAAAAAGCAGTAAAAATTTACAATCAATTAGCAAGAGCTGCTAAGGTGACATGGGGGTTAAATCCGGAGATTGTCAGGACGATGTACATATCGGTAATTGAACCCATCATGCTGTATGCCGCAAGTGTTTGGTCTCCTTCGACCGAAAAATTATATATTAAAAAACAGCTGTATGCCGTGCAGAGGGGCTTCGCTCAGAAAATTTGCAAGGCCTACCGGACCGTCTCCCTAAATGCCGCCTTGATTTTATCTGGCCTCTTGCCACTGGATATGCGCGTCGTGGAAGCGGCACGAGTCTATGAGGCAAAGAGAGGTAAACTGCGGCGGGATTTAAAGGGCAGGGAAGTGGAGGGGAGGGTGTCCATTAGGGACATTCCTCACCCAGCGACCGAGGTTGTTGTCGATTTTGGAACCATCGAAAAAGAGTCGGAAATAGACCATGTCGGACTTGAAATATATACCGATGGTAGCAAGATCGACGGCAGCGTCGGCGCAGCCCTTTCCTGCTGGAGGGACGGTTTGGAGACTCAAGCGAAAAAATACCGACTGGAGCCCTTCTGCACGGTATTCCAGGCCGAGCTATATGCGCTCCATGAGGCGACAGTCATTGCCAAAAATGCCAGGGACTGTTTGGTCAGCATCTTGTGTGACTCACGGTCCTCGCTTGAGTTGCTGAGAAGTCGCAATGCATACCACCCTCTGGCTTGTGCGATAAAAACAAACTTGCGCGACATCAAGTCAGAGGGCAGGACTGTACGACTCTTCTGGGTTAAGGCTCATGCGGGGATACGGGGTAACGAGAGAGCTGACCTCCTAGCTAAGGATGGGGCACTAAAATCAAAGCTAAAATTAAGCTATGATAAGTGCCCCATCTCATATATAAAGCGCCTGGTAAGGGGTGAGACTGTCGCCAAATGGAAGCAAATGTATGCCGACGGCGAGACGGCTGGAGTTACAAAATTGTTTTTTCCTGACGCGGAGGCGGCATACAGTGTAGTTCAAAAAATCCAAATGTCGCAGATCCTGGTGCAGGCGCTAACGGGTCACGGTGGGTTCTCAGATTATCTCTATAAATATAAAAAGAAACCATCTCCGGACTGCCTGTGTGAGCCTGGGGTACGGGAGACGGTGGAGCACCTGCTACTCCAGTGCCCTAGGTTTGCGCTGGCACGTTTAGAGTTGGAGTTTGAGATTGACATCAAATTAGACAGACATATGATAAGTAAAATTATGATGAATAAGAATACCAGATTTATTTTAATTAAATATATTACAAAAATCATAAAAATAGTAATAAAGCAAAATAAAACAATATAATATAAAAAAAACAAAAAATGATAAATAAAGACCCTGATTTAGTTAGGGGTATCGGATCACCCCCCCCCCCCCCCCTCCATCCTATGGGCATTGGTCGAGATTAAATTATAAATTTTACTGACGTAGCAACGTCATTGTATTGTAAACGCTCAGATTTCATATATTTTAAATAACAATTATGTACAATTATGCAATAAACGGCCCACGAGGGTGGTGTAACCCCCGGGGGAAATAATAAAAAAAAATAAAAAAAAAAAAATGAAATGAGCTAACGAATTTAACTACTTAAAAAGAAGAAATCAGATCAATCACTGACCGACACTACATAGGCGCCGCGCGCCGCGCTGTAAATTCAAATGAAATTATACCTAATTGTAGTGATTTAGAGATCATTTCTCTTTAAGTGCGAGCGCCCGGACGGCTATGTCAAAGGGCGCAATTACTTGCCTATGACAGACGCACAGGTGCCGAGTGGCCGCCGCGCGCCCATTTCAAATGAACTTACACTTTATTGACTTAGAGATCATTTTTCTTCAAGTGTGGGCGACCGGGCGGCAATGTGTCAAAGGTTATACACTCTCTTTGGATTAGAGATTTTGCCGCGCGCGTGTTGTATTAAATAAAATTGTTATTTGTGTAGAAATAAGAGTCATTTTAACTTGCACATCATGAGCGGTATGACAAGCGCCGAAAGCGTAATAAAAGTAAAACAATGATTATTGTTGATGACTATTTTTTTTATATTTAATTTTGCGCATACGTATTTGTCGTAACAAGTATATAAAACTGTGCAATGGCGTTAAGTTCAATGAAATATCTAAATATTCAGCGCCCTGCAGGCGCCCCCGGGCGCTCCGCGCCCGGGTGCGCCGCACCCCTTGCACCCCCGGGTAAAGACGGCCCTGGCGCCATCGTTCAATATTTTGCACATAGTGCAAATAGTGCGGGCGGATATTTGCGGAAAAACAGCAATGAGATCTGTTTTTCTTTTTTAATGTACAATTTTATTTACATTAATCGTTACCTACTAAAAATATTTTTTATTTGTTTTTTCATGAAAAACATGTAAACGAAAAACAAAATACCTAATTTCTTTTACAGTAAACATATTGTCATTATTTTATTTTCATTATTGTGAAATTATAATATGCTCATAAATTCATCATCAGCTCGTATTTTTCCACTGCTGGATGTAGGCCTAACTCAAGGCTCGCAACAATGCACGGTTCTTTACGCTTCCTGAAAACATCCTGCCGCTTCCTGAAGCATTTCAGGTCGTCTGTCCACCTGTTTGGAGTCTCTTTGTCTAGCTGTAAGCTGCAACAATGAGTTGCAATTAGTTGGTACAGTGTGTTTGTTATCCAATTATATTTCCAAAAACATCTAATTTCACTTTTGAACTATTGAGATTATTTATGGCATATATCTTTTTTTGTTTGGTCTGTGGTTTATGATTCTGACATCTTTAATTCTTTAGTTATTTTTCTATGTTCTGTATGTCATTCTGCTGGTTAATTTTATAATACTTTGTTTTGTTTTGTGTTTTTGTATACAGGTAATTTAAATAATGTTTCTGTATTATTTACGAATGGTTTGGTTTGGTTAGATAGTGGTATAAGATATTCAATATTCATTAATTTATAGAGATTACAGTATTTGCAATAGAACGCAGCGATCCTGTTTTTTCGGTGTATCAGTTTTTAAATTTTTTCGCATTATTTATGAATAAAAATATTGATTATGCTATAGTTTCTTGTAAAATAAGGTGGAAGGAATAAATTATTAAATAATAATGGAAGAAAGTCCCGTGTTTGTTATAAGGGATAATACAAGGAATGAATTGAAAATCAACCGGCAAACTTGTCGAATTGAAGAGAGTGATATTCAGCGTCCTCTAAAAGATTTAAAGTAAGTAAATCATCAATGATATAACCTAAATATAATCATTTATTATTAATTTGTACATGTACATTCCCAGAATTACGCCGAGAGTTGAGGAAATAGCACATAAACTGAAAACCAAGTCATGTATAAAACTATCTGAACTGCAGTTTCTCAAAAATGCACTGATAGATGATGCCAAGAACATTGAATTGGTACTTGAAGTGAATGGAGCGTTAAGAGGAATAATACGAGAAATTTCAGGTAAACATCTTGGCTAAGCGCAGGTTTTTCCTTTATGTGAGAAGTATGGGTATTAAATAAATATATAAAGCATTTTTTATGTTAAGGTCGTCAGAGAGGCCTGATAACCCACGTGGTAGGTGGCTACTGTCACTTATAACACAAGCAATGCCTCAGGTGCTGCAAGTGCGCTGCTGACCATAGTAGAATTAAGGAATAATTCCTTTATTAGGAAGGGATAAAGAAATGGGCTCTGACACACTTTATTCACTCACTGAAACACAACAGCACACATGCTGTTATTACAGTGGTCTTCTCTAAGGAGGTATTTACTGCAGCTAGATTTGCTATCCAAATGACTACGAAACGCAGTGTGCTCTGCCACTACTAAATTGCTACTAATTTTGTCTCTATGGAAATTAGCATAAAATAATTAAATTTTCAGGTCATGAAGTGAATAAACAATGTGCTGCTGTTGGTTGTCTGTGTAATTTGGCGTTAGGCGATACTCGTTGTTGTGCTGTTGTTGCTAAAGCAGCGGGGCCTTACCTTGTCACTGCGTTGGACAGTTTGACAACTGAATTCGCTGTAAGTATCGTTTTTAACTGAGCACATTCATTTATGAAAGTCTAACTAAATATAAGTCAGAACATAAATTGATATGACATTTAAAGCAAAGTTTAATTTAGGACAGTGAATCAGCTGGACAATGAAGGATATCCAATTCTTAAAAATATTTATATTCTAAACATAACCTAATTGTACTTCTGTATGAAATGAGATGCATATAAGGCCCCATAATATGTTGAGCTCTTACCATTTAGGTACTAATACAGAGCATCAATGATTCACTACTCAACTGATCAACATGAAATGAAAAGAAGACATACTGTCATCTAGAACCTAGGCGACGGATCATCATAAAAATATAAATAAAAAAATCAATGGCTTTACAGGTGTTGTGCGCTTGGAGTATAGGCAATTTGGCTGGATCTGGTACAAAAGTGTGCGAGATATTATCGGCTCAAGGTGCCATTGCCAAGTTGACTGAAGTTCTCTCTTTGAAAAACCCCGAAGTTCAAGATGCAGCTCTATATGCTCTCACTCATTTGGCATTCCATCTGAAGGATGAACTGAAGTAAGCACATTTTTACTATATTTTCGAATTTGGAAGTTCCATTCTTAAATTTTTGTAGTGCTTATTTTCCAACATTTAAAAAAATTATATAAAGTCACCTGTAGCATCCTATTGAGAAGGTAAAGTTACATATGTGACATATCACCATCACAGACTGATAAAGAAGCGGCCACAAGACATGCTATCACTGGCTGCTCATTCAGTAGTATAAATGTATACAAGCACGTATACAGAGGGGGGGATAGTTGGGATTTATCCCCCCCCGAAATCTGACTGAAAAAACAAACGATAGATGTCATTCATTCAGAAAGTAAGAAAAAAGACTGGTCGGCATGTATGACACCAGATTTATAGAACGTCACGACTCTATAAATGTATTTTGTGAGTTACTCAAACCTATTGTCATTACATTGAGAGAACTATCCTGCACAAACAGAACTGTTGCCCAAACTGCGTCTACATTCATAGCTGCGACGGAAAAGAGTAGTTTCTTGATTTCTCTAAAAACCTGTGAAAGATTTTTCAGAAAAATTAGAGTAAAGTACAGTGATTACAGCGATTTTTACACAGTTCACATGGTTGTTTCAATGTTTGTCCCCCCCCCGAACTAAAAGTCTGGATACGTGCCTGTACATACATAATATATTTGACATAAATGTACATATATAATATATTTGACTGTACTATTTGTATCTGGCTGATTTTGATGACATTAAAAAGTTTACATTTCAAAAAAGAAACAAATTAGTAAAATGTTGTTTCCAGCTATTTTTCATTTGATTTTCTTTCATGAGTGAATCTAATGAATAATTCGATACATTTTAAAATTTCATTACAAAAAAGGAAAAAATGCAACGCATGCCGCGAAATGCAGTGTCGGTAAGAGTAGCACAAAGTTGGTTTAAGCGTTTTCAATCCGGGAATTTTGATGTCAAAGATGCACCTCGCTCTGGTCGCCCTGTTACATATAAAATGGACGCCATTTTAAAAAAAGTGGAGCAAGATCGACATATCAGGGGCCTTAGACAAAGTAGCATTCGCTCCGTAGCGAAGCGATATCGAAGTTCGTTATCGTCTCAGAGACAAAGAAATCATGACATGGTATCACGTGTTTATCACGTGTTACAGTGTCGATTCCTTTGTCTCTGAGACGATAACGAACTTCGATATCGCTTCGCTACGGAGCGAATGCTACTTTGTCTAAGGCCCCAGTTAGTTTTCGACATAGCTGAAAAAATGGGAATTGACCACAAAACAGTTTTGATCCATTTGAAAAAAGGTGGGTACATAAAAAAGCTCGATATTTGGGTGCCACACGAGCTCACTGAAAGAAATCTTATGAATTGTGTATTCTTTGTTGTGAAGTAATGAAACCGAACCGTTTTTGAAGAGATTGATAACTGACGATGAAAAGTGGATCACGTAGGACAAGAACGTGCGAAAAAGGCCGTGGTCAAAGTTCCGTCAAGCTTCACCGACCCGGGTTAACTTGCGATAAGGTGATGCTGTGTGTATGGTGGAATTGGAAGGGCATTGTTCATTATGAGCTTTTGTCGCCAGGCAGAACCATCGATTCGGATCTCTACTGCCAACAACTGATGAAATTAAAGCAAGAAGTTGAGAGAAAACGGCCGGAATTGATCAATAGAATGGGTGTGGCCTTTCATCACAACAACGCTGGACCACACACATCTTTAGCCACTCAGCAAAAATTAAGAGAGTTTAGCTGGGAGGTGTTAATGCATCCGCCATATAGCCCTGACCTTGCACCTTAAGATTTCCACCTGTTTCGGTCTCTTCAGAACTCTTTAGGCAGTTTCAGGTTAACATCAAGAGAGGACTGCCAATACTAATTGTGTTGTTTTTTTAATCAGAAGTTCCAAAATTTCTACAGCAACGGGATCATGTCACTACCTACAAGTTGGAGATGGCAAAAAATCATCGAATGAAATGGCACATATATACTGTAATTAAATGTAAATAAATTTTGAAAAAAAAAAATGTCTTGACTTTTCATATAAAATGCAAAGAAACTTTTTCCACAATCTATTATTACTTATGGCAGCAGTACATATTATTATTGAACATGAACATGCCAAACACATGGCATAAGCTCACTGCCATCAAAACTGCTGAACGATCTGTCACATGTGGGGGACCCGTGCCAGATTGCATAAAATTCCGTCACTTATTTTCCCAATATAAAATTGTGAAAGCTAATTTGACAAGGTCTCTTGTGTTGGTGCATTCAAAAAACAAAAACTCATTTATAATGGTGAAAATTAGTGTCAATTTTTTATGATGAACAGGACAACAGGTGAATTATCACAACGATAGATCATAATATCCTGGATTAACAGTTTATATTTTGAGGAAATTTTTGAAAATTTTATTGCTCTTATAAATACAGCAATATTATTGGGATGTATTAAAGATAGAATCTTCAAGGATTGTGGCACTTGTCATATATTTTATAAATTATTCTAACCATTCTTTAGTATTAGATTAATTAGATTAGATCCTTTAGTTTAAGAGATGTAGCCTTCTTTGGGTGGTTGTACAATTAATGCGTACACTGAGTTACTGCGCGCCATGGAGTTCAAATACGAGCCATACGTGGAGTTCAAATTACTTGGATAAGGTATTGCGCACAGTCCGGATGATTAGAAATTTTGTCCCACGGACGCGCAGCCTTTGGAACAATGTCCCTTCTTAGATTTTTCCACCTAGCTATAGTCTTCTTTAAATAAACCGTAAGAAAATTCCTGAAGAATTGTCAGCACCTGTATCCCCCTTCTAGTGTTGCTTGGATCCTAGATGCTTGTAACAGTAGCCACTTACCATCAAGTGGACTGTTACAATGCCTGCCATCCTTTATAATATTAAAAATAGGTGATATTATGGTCTTTTTTTTCCAGAACTGAATACTTACCCAAAATACTTGAGGGAATTTCGAAAAATGACATCAATGTGACGTCAGCACAGTTACTCTTCATCCTGTCGTGTCACAAAGACTTCGTACCGACCAACTGTTTTATAGTTGTGCAAAAAATTTTAAAAAATATTCCGGATGCCATTGGAAACCATTTAAATTGCGAGAACAAAGAACTGTGTTGCCATCTCGAATATTTGTTAAGAACTTTAGCTAACGCAGAAGTTGCCAGTGTTTATAGTGAAATATTAGATTGTTTTGTAACAAATAAATGTAGTGATAATTTAAAATACTTTTTGAAAACTGAAACTAAATTAAGCGATTCATTGTTATGGTTGTTGGGCAACTTGTTCAAATATTGTTCCAGCCATTTATTTTTTAATAATTTTTTTTAAATTAAATAAATATATTTCTTTAAGAAATTAATGCATTTTTGTTTTTACTTTACAGAGTTACTTACTCACTAAGTAATTAATATTTGTTTTTGAGTTATCAAACTGGATTTGTCATACCAAAATAAAAATAATTACAATTCGCAGTAAATACATTATAATTGTCATAATATTCAATAATAAAGATTAATATGGATAAGGCTACTAACATAGCGTTTAAAAGCTCACAACACTCTCGCAAACGGGACTTTTTTAAAATGTAAATGGAGTAAAAGACTGGCCTACCCAGAAATGTTCATTTGACAAGTTGAGTCACACTGTACGATATATTCTGATATTAATTTACCTATATAAATATTTGCAAGTATTTATAGATCGCCAAATAAAATAAAACTAATTTACCATCGGTTTTAAAACTTTTTCTATAAAAAGAAACAGCCAAAAACCTTTTTTTAACAAAAAAAAAAATTAATACGAATTATATACATTGTTAATCCGCATTTTGGTCAGCTAGGTACACAATTTGCTATGCTACATTAAGTCTTAGTACACAATTTTATTTTCATAAAATATTTACAAATTTATTTAAAAGAATTACTCAAAAACCTTTAAAAGAATTACTTCTTTTCTGGAGCCTGGGACTAGGAACAATGACTTTATTTTTGACATACATTAAGTTTTGGAGACATTAAAATAAAGTCAATATACTTACTTATTTAAATTTCTGAGCATCTCCCTAGGATCCATTTTATAGCTCAAAAAAAAAAAACAATTCGTGGAATTGTTGATTATTATTTTTTTTGTCTTATTTTTATGATCTGTCTATTAAGAAAATCTTGATCACTAGGCACGCAAAACACTACAATACACTACCGGCAGCGTTTCAACGTGGTTCCGCTCGTCGAATATGCACCAAAGCTTTATTACAATGAACGTGTTATAAGTCTATGGACTGGGGATTCCCCCAATAGTTGTCATTTTGTTATCTATTTTGCACAACGCAATTGAACGTTTGTCTGTGAAGGAGCCTCTAAAAAACAATTTCTCCTAATTCATTTTGCATCTGCGAGAGTGGAGTTAAGCGAGTATATTTAATGAAAAAATACAGTAAAAACTTCTCATTCCCGGGGATACGCAGCACGGTGGTTTTTATCGGTAGATATGTTCCAAAATCAATTTAATGAAAAATTTTGAACATCTATTGTTATTGTCTGACTTACGCAAGGGTTTAAACAACTTAAGTAATTTTTTTCCTCTTAAACAATTGAAATTTATCCATTGGGTTATAAGTAACTCTTTGTAAGACCGTATAGCGCGTGCGAAAAATTACCGAAACCTGTTATAACAACCGAAGCAGCAATTCTGAATTTTTTAGCCGCAAATACAGGAACTGTGTCGCAATATAACCCGCGAACGGAACCGTGAATAGGGAGCTTTTACTGTAGTTGTATAAGTAAATGGTTATGAAAGGTCAGTGGTGGCATGTTTGCGATGGTGATTGCGACGCGGTCGTGCGCGGGCGCCGCCGTTCTCTGGTGTTTGACCGTTGCTCACTGGAACAAATCAAAAATGTGCCACTAAAATAAAGTAATAGTGTTTTTTGTCAAAAGAACGTCAATGTTTTTGCCGTTATGTATAATTGAGTATAATCGTTTCTTTTTTTTATTTAATAATAATAATAATAATTTATTTGCTGAATATAGGTAATTACAATGGTTTTACAATGAATAAGGCTCGCTACATTCTACCCTTTGGGGTGTGCAAATATTTTAAGAATATTATAATCTACCAACACTAAATTAATGACTAGACACTAAGTTATCAGACATATAATCTTTCAAATTGTAGTAACATTTATCAACCAGCAATAGGGGATCGGACAAATTTTCAGAAAGTGTTTTAAATTAATCTTCATTGATATTTATTCCCATAAAAAATACTATTTTATTTATTTATAGCCTTTTAGGTACTCAAAATCATGTTTTAATATTGTTTGTTTGCAAATGCCGCCAAAACGCCACGATAGTTCATCTGAGAGCGCGTAACGTCATTTGTGGTCATATCATAACAAAACAGCTGCATTGGCATAAGACAATGATTGCCCACAAATGACGTCACGCACTGTGAATGATGTTTCAGTATAGATTAAAAATATTGTAAATAATAAAAATTTATTTCTTCATTTAAAAATATTTAAATGAATTATATTAAATTATTATTCCACAAATAATCGTAAAAAATTATATATTTTCTTTCTAAGTACATTTTAGATTTTAATCTGATTACTGTCCGATCCCCTATTGTTTTATTTTCTTCTTAAATATACTCATATTAAGCTCCTTAATGTTGTAATCAAATTATTATTCTCCTGCGAACAAAAGTCCGTTTTTTCTAGTGAACACTAAAATCGAATCATCTTTACTTTCGAGTTTAGGGACTGCGTTTCACTATAACACAAAACGCCAAATCGTAACTAATAAACACGAAAGTTATTGGTTTGTTTGTTACGCTTTCACGCCTTAAGTACTCAACCGGTCATCATGAAATTTTGTCATCAATACAGAAAACGGCATAGGTTACTTTTCATCCAGAAAAAAGGAATCCCGAAGGATCATCTAAAAATAAAAAATTCAACACCTGATATCTATACCTAGGTACATATAATAAAATCGTAAACGAGTCGTTCATTAAATATTTTTTCAAAAGAACAATTTGTACACGTTGTACTTTTTTTATGTTAAGATCGGCAGACAGGCTGACGCCACAGCTGCTGCATGTGCGCTGCCGACTATAGTAGGATTAAGGATGTGGGATTGGATAGGAAAATGTGCTCTGGCATCCCTTACTCGCTCACCGAAACACAACAGCACAAGTGTTGTTATTTCACGGTGGTCTTCTGTAAGAGGGTAGTCAAATGACTGTGCATCGCATTGTGGCCCGCCACTACATTCCAGATCCAGACCAGAGTCAAATTTGAAAAGTTCATTTTTCGAGTTGACCCTGCCGGGTATCGAACGCGGGTACCCTAGAACGGGGTGTTAGTTAAGGCAAGCCCCTAACCACTCATCCAACATGTTCGTCAAAATGTTACCGAGATCAAAAAATAGTTTTTTTAGAATTTTTATCTGTGACGACGGTGGCGCCCCGCCACAGCGACAGTAGCACCAATTTTTTATATTTTTAGACGATCCCTCGGCAACCTAAAATTTTTACTGGATAAAAAGTATCCTGCATGTTAATCCAGGTAATAACCTATCTGTGTACCAAATTTCATCCAAAGCCTTTAAGCCGTTTTTGCGTGAAAGAGTAAGTACCCACACATACGTACATCCATCCTCACAAAGTTATGCATTTATAATATTAGTAGGAAATTGTTATTTTTACCAATCCTGTTGTAAATCATACCACAGCCATCATATGTAAAATTTTATTTACGATTCTCGTTATTATATTGGATATATAAGAGATTGGATCGTTATTATAACATCCTATATGTTACATAAGACGGTATCCAACATCCTAATCCTAAACATGTTGAATTTAATTTCGAGACCATGAAGATACAAATTAATGATTTGTTTAATTTTCTGAATAAATAAATACATTGTTAATACGGTATTTGACTATAATGAAAATATGAAACAAATTGTTACTAGACTAACTGTAAAAATATGTACGATTTTCATAAGAAATCATTATTAAAATAATTAAATTTTCATGTTTGACCACGTGATTAAAAACGCACGCGATTGGTGGCATATAAGAGGAGTTGCGTCATTTGGTTTGTTTACAGTCGATGCGTGGTATTAGTATATGTCGGCGCTTTTGATTTGCGGGAGTGAACAGCACTGACAACTGTCATTTGTCAACTGGACAGCGGGATCGGAATGTCATTGTCGTTGACTCGGACACAACACCGAGCGCTAGCGCAGAGGCACGTCGGCCGGGGAGTACCTCATGGGAAGGCAATCGGTTGACATCAAGGGACTGGTGCTACGTGTTTGGTGGAGTGTTATCTGATTTGGTGTGATTGGCTGGTGGACAATGCGATCGAGGACTTATTTTGTGCCGATTGTGGCGTTTTGTTTGGAATTGCAGCGCGTGACCTAACGTGATCAAATATGGATCAAATATTCGCGCCTATCTGTGATCAAGTGTGGAGACCAATGATACGAAGAATCCTGGTCGTGTCCTTTCGGGACCGATGATGCCGGGGACTCTAATCGTGTTTCTACATCAGAAGTGGGATTGTCTCACGGGCACTGCTATGAAAATTAAAACTACGCAATCATGTGGTGCAGTGTGATGGAAAATCGTCAGTTTTATCGAAGCCATAAAGGATCCGGTTACGACGAGTGAATTTAAAGTTGTCAGACTTCAACCTTGAGGCTGCCGACGTCGATGCGTGGGCTTGGTGCAGCGCCATGGACCTGTGCCTCTCAGAGGGACCGTTACAAGGAGTTGCAGATGACCGTGCAAAAAAAAATATAAAGATGTTGCAGCAGCAGCCCATCCTGGACAAGTCGGGCAGGATCTGATCTTGTTGCAACAAGACCCGCATGGTCAATGGATCGTCGCGAGGCGGCCGCGACTCGGAGTGGAGGTGCTGTGGGACCTCTGTTGGCGGCTTGTTGGGTCCGAGCGCAATGACGACTTCGAGAAGACGTCGCTTTTGGTTCGATGGCTTTAACTTATGCAGTGAGGTTGATCCTCGTGAATAATAACGGTGAGTCGTTTTCATTTTGGGGTAGAGAGCACAGCCCATAAGTTGGGCGAAAATCGACATTATGATGTTGTAACGTTGGCTGGCCTTGCTAATCGCGCAGTTTTACTAAGCCTACCTACAACACTGGAACAAAAAAAAAAAATAGTAAAAATCTTATCAGCTGTTTAAATGAGAGTTATTTAATTGAGGTTTTATTTCATGTAGATCTGTTGTTACTTCTAATTCGATCTACCCACCCAGTTATTGTTATGCGAGAATAATTATCTTAAAAATTTTAATGCCAGTTATTGTTATGCGAGAGTAATTATCTTAAAAATTTTAATGTGAAGCGGGGGATAGACCGTGTTTTGTTTCTAGATGGACTTAAAGTACTAGAATGTGAGTTATCACACCCAAACGAACCCAAAAGTGAGATTAGACTTGGAAAGATTAGTAGTCCTGTATGAGTGGTTGTTAATTGCACTCCGATAGTTCTAAATTCTGATTGTTGGATAACCGCAGAGAGTATTGTTGCTTGCTAAAGAGGTTTCTAAACGCAGTGTAGCTACCGGACAGTTAGAAATACGCCTTTTTTTGATGAATTGCGCATTGTTCAGCGACGCCCATCCCGTATCAGTGTAGTGGAATGTAAATGTGTTATGGACAGGGGTCGTTAATTATTGCAAGCGGATGTAATACGACCTGATTGTTTTTCTTATTTAAATACTGTACTTCTAGTGACCTCATATCGAACGCTTGTCGTTACTATACTTACGAGTTAAGAGACCCCTGCTTTTGTGGGTGACGATCTGGTCCAGCAAGTTATTGTTTCATGAAAGCTGTAGAGATCTCACCTGCTTTTGTGGGTGACGATCTGGTCCAGCAAGTTGTTGTTTCATGAAAGCTGTAGAGATCTCACCTGCTTTTGTGGGTGACGATCTGGTCCAGCAAGTTGTTGTTTAATGAAAGCTGTAGAGATCTCACCTGCTTTTGTGGGTGACGATCTGGTCCAGCAAGTTGTTGTTTAATGAAAGCTGTAGAGATCTCACCTGCTTTTGTGGGTGACGATCTGGTCCAGCAAGTTGTTGTTTAATGATACCTGTAGGGATCTCACCTGCTTGTGTGGGCGATGATCTAGTTCAGTGATAGACAGCTGTGGGGATCTCATTTCTTTTAGTAAATGACGGTCTAGACCAGCGTGTACAAGCTGTGATACTCTTGTGGAATCTTAAAACAGATGGGGTTTTTGATTGTAAGGATCATATTAACTCCAGCAACCGACCCTCAACACAGCATGGCGCGTGGACCGCGCGTGCTAGGCACTTTCGACCAGCCCTCAACGCAACATGGCGCGTGAGTGCATATGTGTGAAGTTGTATCTAGTTGGTCAGGATAGGACGAGCATAATGAATGTGGTGAGCCAGATAGTTTGTTTTCTTTGTTTGCATATTAACCGAACGTGGATCGAGGCGGAGACGATAGGCGCACGAGGGCGTGCGCATGTCAGTCTGGCCGTGTCGGCGCTTTTGATTTGCGGGAGTGAACAGCACTGACAACTGTCATTTGTCAACTGGACAGCGGGATCGGAATGTCATTGTCGTTGACTCGGACACAACACCGAGCGCTAGCGCAGAGGCACGTCGGCCGGGGAGTACCTCATGGGAAGGCAATCGGTTGACATCAAGGGACTGGTGCTACGTGTTTGGTGGAGTGTTATCTGATTTGGTGTGATTGGCTGGTGGACAATGCGATCGAGGACTTATTTTGTGCCGATTGTGGCGTTTTGTTTGGAATTGCAGCGCGTGACCTAACGTGATCAAATATGGATCAAATATTCGCGCCTATCTGTGATCAAGTGTGGAGACCAATGATACGAAGAATCCTGGTCGTGTCCTTTCGGGACCGATGATGCCGGGGACTCTAATCGTGTTTCTACATATACATGAGCGCACTACGATTTGACAGCTAAATATTTGTTTGCAAGCAAGTGACGTCACTTGCTTGCAAACAAGTGATATCACGTGACGTAGCGTTTTGGCGGTCTTATTTATAATTTAAACTTTGATTGTAATTTTCATAGAAAGTAAAGCAATTCACAAAGAATCAATCAAATTGCAAGTGTATTATAGTATAATTAACAATTTGAGATATTTTCCTAAAATCTGTCAAATACCCTATTCTATTTGTCAAATAATGATAAGATATTCTGTACTTCCAAATTGTTTATATACTTAGTTTACTTTACGATGTAAAGTAATGGTCGGTAAAGTAAAGGAAACAAAAAAAAAAGCCTTCGAAGATTTGTTACCAAAAAACATGCACCACAATGACATCGTTAATTTTGTTAGTACAGAAACAAAATAGATAAAACATTCTCACCCATTATATCTTGTGGTAACAGCTTCGTTACCACAACTTTCAACTCTGGATACGTTGGAATAGGGTCCAAATTAAATCTATCTGTCGCTAAATCGTTCGTGCATAATGACTTAAATCGGTGCAATTCTGAAATTAAACAAAGAAAAAAGAAGAACTCATCTTTTGTGCATATTTTTGGTGACGAAGGACCGGGGAAACGAAATTGTGGTGCATGTGCGGGAAACATAATTATTGCAATTTATTCGATAAAACTAAAATGTCTCTGTTTTGTGTATGTCCATTTAGGTTTTTTTTTTACTCTAAAAACAACATTTTGATGCAGTTTCACAATGACAAAGAATTTAACGTGAATCTAGCTTTAAAAATATCTAAGTTCTTAATTATGTATTTGGAAAATTAAAACATCTAGCAGGGATGAGAAAATAGTACATAGGATTCAAATTACACAAATTTTTTTTTCTTTCGAAATGAGTGTCAAAGATATTTTCTTTACAAACTCGAAAAAAAAACTATAATTTGTTTAAACGCCATCTATGAAATTAAAATCTAAACAGTTTATTCATTAGTACCTGGCGATTCCTCACAACTTTTAGTGGCGCTCTCCCCATTCGCTCCTAAAGGTTTTTTGTTTTTATTTTCGTATCCATACGCTCGAGGTCGTGTATGATCTGAAAAATAAAATTACATATTAAATTTATAATCTTATTTACTGAATTATCCTTAGCTTAAAACTTTTATACCCATACTTATTTTATTTTATTATTAACAACACAACCTACATAATCAACGCAGCGCCAATAACAATTGTTTTTTGATCATTTCGCACAATAATTTATTTACAATGACTTTAAACAAGTTACATAATAAAATTAAGACTGAGTTTAAAATAATTACAAAAATGATGTGCGTGTACGTAGTGCCTGGTTTAGATTTCTGAGAACCCTAGGCTAACCATGGTTAGGCTCCTCCCCTTTCCCTTCCAGACCTGTTTTGCCCGGTGATGGCAACTGGTAACTAGATACGAATAGACTTAAGTAATTTAAAATATTCGAATCGCAGTCCGAGAAGGAAGAGCGCATAATAATTGTTTTATATCCAAGCAACAGGCGTATTTTCAAATTATCAAATCATTAGTGCACGTGTGTTTATGTGTGCGTTCTGTTTTTACGCGTGACATAAGTGTTCATAAACTATATAATATATCTGTTTAGATATATATAGTTTCAGATATTTGTCATAAAAAAAAGCTTCATAAAAAAGCTGTTTCAGATATTTGTCCTTCACGGCTTGTGTGGGCGCCAACCAGAAATAATAATTATCTGCTTCGGGGCTCCCATGGGATTTTTAAGTGGACTGTGACGTCCTTCCTGCGACTTGGTCCGCGCTGATCACGAATTTCACGATGATCCATTGAGTAGTTAATAAAGACTTGAAAGCGTAACTAACAAACTCAGTTTCGCATTTATTGTAGTAGTAGCAGTGCACACTGCGATTCGCAGTCATTTAGGCAGCTCCCCTGCCGGCAGTAATCACCCCCTCACAGAAGACCACCGTGAAATAACAGCACGTGTCCTTTTGTGTTTCGGTGAGTGAGTAAGGATGCCAGAGTCCATTTCCCTAGCCCTTCCTAATCCTTTATCTCAATCCTAATATGGTCGGCAGCGGCACTTACAAGATCTGTGGCCTTGTTTGTGTTATAGGCGATGGTAGCCACCAAACCATCAAGTGGACCATCAGCTAATTTGTTCATTAATCTCGGGGTGGCTCCAAACTAAACAATTTCTTACACAAATTTCTTTCAAATTAATAAGCATTTAATTAGTGAACGTTGATGGCGCAGTGGGAAAGGCGCGGCCTATCGTGTCGAGAGTTCCGAGTTCGATCCCCGATCATGCCATGTACCATTAAAAGAAAAAGAAATTCCAAGGAGCATGTGAAGTCCACTAACCCGCACTAGGTCATCGTGGTGGAGCATACACCCCTTATGCCCTCGTTGAGAGGGTAGACGTGTGCCTCTGCAGTAGGGACATATAATAGGCTGTTGATGATGATTTAATCTTCACTATATATAAAAATGAATCCCTATTTCCCTTGGTCACGGCATCACGCGCGAACGGGTTGACCGATTTTAATTCGGTTTTCGCTAATGGAAAGAGGGATAAACGGGAAATGTTCATATATATAAAAATTGCACGCCGGACGAAGCCGGGGGCGGGTCGCTAGTCAGTGATATTTATACTTACATTTACATTGTACGTAAGCACACTATTTGCGTATTTAGTGCGATGAATCTATACTATGCCTGTCAAATAAGAATAGGATCGCACTTGCTGCAAACTTCACATGATCCGAGTCATCTTAGAACCGTCGTCAAAAAAATCCGAGTAATAAAAATATAAATATTTTTTTATTTTATTTTTTACCTAATAAAATTATTTATATATAATGACTATTAACTAATTAAACTATAAGTAATAGTAATTAAACTATATCTGTTAAGTTCAAAGTTCATTTAAGAGTTTTATTTCGATTTAACTTGTGTTTATTTATGCATGCGGGTATTAATGTGAATACGCACCTGTTTTTTTTTTTCTAGAATTCTAGGCGAAATAAGACTTTTTTTAAATGTATTGTAAGATCCCTTGGAATCGTGACGAAGACGAATCGGACTTCAGAAATGAAGACGATGACGTAGTCTTAAGTGGAGTGGAGGAATTGGATTCATATTTAAAAATACAAAAAAAAAAAAAAAAAAAAAGAATCGGCAGTATTTTTGGATATTACAATAGATTTGAAATTACAATGGGTCCCCATATTAAAAAAGAATAAATTCTTGGTTTTTTTTTGTACACTGTACACATCACTAATGAAGTTCGGGAGAAATGCGGAGCAATATGGCGGATTTCCAGTCCTATTCTTATTTGACACGCGTAGTACTTGAAATAGCCCGAAATAGTTATAAGGAAACCAGCAATCCTCAGAGACATATTAAGTTAATAAAATGAAAATGGCACTCACTATTGGCATAGACGGTCGAGCGATTTATCTGCTGGCCGGACAGCTCCGGTAAAGTCAACGGTCTCCGAGGCCCGCGGCCTCTGTTCGCCGCCATATTGAAGTCTCTGCGACATTCAATAAGGGAGTAGCTACACTTATTTTGCGTTTCGCTGGACGATTTTGGTTACACTTATATATATACTGTTATGCGTCTATCAGCCGCGTAAAGGGCTTAACTTGACGTTCGCGTACAACGCTGAACGCGGCTGAACAGCCCTGAACGCGGCGTTTAGTATGCGAATGATAAAACTCGTTTTTGCCTGTTCGGCACGAAAGCTGATTAGATTCGGAAATCTAAACAGACTACTGCTATTTCGTTAAAATCTGAATCTGTAATAAGAGCTGAATAATGGCTACAGGGGTGTGTTCCAGCACTCCTTCGACTAAGCCTAATGCAGCAGAGCATAATTAGCTCTGACAGACAGGTCGCCCGGAAAGGGTATGATCACATCTTGTCAAGATCAATTATGCTCGAATGGAGTGGTGGAACGGCGTGTATCCGCGCGTTGAGTAGTCGCATGTAAGGTGTACTCACTCTCTGAGCGGTTCCCGCCAAAAGTCCGGCGTGTGAACGGGAGGGAAGTGGTAGTTGTTGTAGAAGCCGGCGTCGACGCCGCGCAGACTGGCGTGTAGGGAGTTCTTCATGCACTGCAACTGTTATATCGCCTCTATTGTAATAACGATAAAGCTCCTAAACCAACTATAAGCTTCTACATCATTCAAGTTTCCTATAAAATAAACAAAGTACATCATAATAGGTATATTTGTTGATAATAATAGACAAAAAGGTCCCTACCTCCCGTCCTATACCAACTGTAATGTATGTAGATGATTAGGAATTCACTTAATTGTTTGTTCGCTCAAGTGAAGGACGTTTTACTAACCAATGAAATGAATGATGTACTAAATCATGACAGAAACTAAGTAGAGCAACTAGAACCACGTTAACCACACTGGGGTAGCCAGCTACTTACATCCTCTGCATTTATTTCTTTATCTCTTTACTAGCTTTTGAAAGCGACTTCGCCTGCGCCCCTTTTTTTCCAGGTGTTACAACATTTATTGCTCATATAGCTCACTCGTACCTATTTGTGTCGAGTGCTTAAATTTTTTAAGTTTACTCCTCTAACAATCGATTTTCATGTAAGGGCCTAAGGCGTTAACTAAAAAGCGTTACGTTATCTGTCACTTTGACATTTGTGCGACATGTATTTATGTTCCCTAATTGTATTCCCTGTGCTTACAAAAGTAAAGTAATAGCGCGTTATAATAACGTACTTACTTACTTTCTTGACTCAATCTTATAAATTGTCGATATCGCATAACCTTATAATACTTATTATTCGGCGCCATCATCCTCTTCGATCACTTCGATGAGAAGAAATTGTCAATGACTGAAGTGTTCCAATAACTAAATGACGTTGCTTTTATTGGATTCATCCAAATTTGTATAAGAACTGTGCTAATGACACTCCATAGTGCTATACATATAAACAGACCATACCTAATTAGCAAGCAATATTATGTTTCCAACACTCTTTCGCTAATATGACCCTATGCTATTCTGACGTTTTACTTTATTAACATGTCGCCGATAACTCCAGTAAATAGTAAACCAAAAAGTACACATAGAAAAACACAAATCGTGGCCACCATTAACTATTGCAACAAGAAACGCTACGGGACGGGGACGGGACTCCATGCATCATAACAGGCACTGCATCCGTGCATTCATTAAGCGAAAAGTGACACAAGATTTAAAAAATAAACTCTATTTATACAATACAAGACATAACAAAGGGTGCAGTCTCGTAGTCACGCCGCGTCCCGTCCGCGCCAACAACGACGCGCCGTGCGCAAATTTTTCAGCTACGATCACGGTGTAGTTTAGATTTTATGAGCTTTTGTACTTCCCAATTCCATTTCGCATGTTCTGAGTATTTCAAATGGACGTAGATGAAGTAGTTACATCATCTACATATACCATCGAAAGGAGAGAAAACTATACCACCCGTTTTCGCCTAGTTGATACAGTTAAAAAATTCAAAAATGTTAACATATACGATTATATTGCAATGACGGTGTATAGAAGCACTGTATATTTATTAATTAAATTAATTTAAAATTATTTCAAATTTCATACTAATGATAGAGTAATTTAAAATATAACACTGCTGGCATTTTTCTTAAAAATGTATTATTATTTATATTATTTTTTGTGAATTTCGTAATATTAAAAATCGGGTGGTATAGTATGGCTTTCTCTGCTTGCAACTGTTCTAACGGCCGTACTTTCAATCGCTTCGTACAATAAGAGAATCGAGATTTAATTGCTACCTACAATACAACTTGACAAATAAAGTAAAGTCTTCTTACGAGTAATCCTTATATTCTGTAAATATGATGTTCTATGATATCAAAATAAAACAAAAAATTTCAAAATAAGTGATTGATTTTCAACAAAATATTAGGTACCTTGTTTGGCTTTGGCAAGAATTTAAGAGAAAGATTTTTTTCTTTTAAACAACGAATGAAAAGTTAAATCAATAGAATAAATAGACAGTGCCGGGTTGTTTTACGTTGACATTTACTTGTTTTTCGGTTAGTTTGAATCACTCTTTGTAAAAGTCGCCCCGAGCGTTCCTAATCCGCTGAAACGATACCGAGGGATGTACCATATCCTCGAGGGATATCCATCCGGCATGAACAGAGCCTTCGCTTGGTAGCTACACCGTGTTCGCAGTATCGAAACGTCGTGCGTGACGTACGTGTGCGTGGCTTGCCGCTGCGCTGTCAAACAAGAGGTTTGTGACCCCTCCGGCGCCGGCCGCGAGTACCTCTCTCCGCTGACGCTCCGCATCGCTGCGGAGCCTCCGCACTAGACGCTCCGCTTCCGCAAGCCGAGCGCGGAGCTCCGCGCGGCTCTCCACGCTTTCTGTGCTCTCTGTCGCGGCGCAACAATTCTCGCACTTGCGGATCTCCAGCTCGCGGAGTTTTCTGCAAAAGTCAGAGTGCACTTTTAGCGCAAGCGGTACCATCGGAACGGGATAACGTGAGTGGCTTCTTTTCTTATGTGACACTGAGCATGGTCTCTCATATCTCTATTCATAGCCCCTTGAAAAGGAATATGAATTGATCGCGCGATCCATACTTATCTGAAAATCATATCATAGCCAGCGCTATCGGAGCGTGGTGGATCAACCGGTGTAAACTCTGCTTTAAATGCTTGGCTTCGCTTCGAACCAGGGCCGGTACTTTATGCTCTTTATTTCTGTGTGATAGGTATCATAATTTCGGTAAAAGTATTTCAATTCTTATTAGTTACCAGCTGAGCCCGCAACTTCGTACGCATGATATTCGGTATAGAGCGTAACTTTTTTGTTTGTAAACCGATTAGAAAGAAACAAACACTAAATGTTACGGCAAGCTTGCTACAATACATAAGTGAAAATCAAACCAAAGTTGTTTCTGAGATTGGCGTGCACAAACGGACAAACAGACAAACGGTCAAAAATTCTAAACACCTCGGTAACATAAATAAGTACAACGTGTACAAATTGTTTTTTTGAAAAAATATTTAATGTAGGTACAGATAGGACTCGTTTACGATTTTATTATTGTGGGTTTTTTTTTATCTTCATCTTAAGCTGAAAGATAAAAATATTTCTAATTGATTTTGGGGTGGATATTGGTCCTAAAAGCTTGTCTGTACGTGGGTGTATAATTAGTGCTAAAAATAAAAATATGGTAGCATCCCAGAATGCATTACCACATTTGGCGTGCAAAAAATCAACAATTTATTATTCAATCACGATTAAAACAATTTATAGGGTACGGTAGACTCGACTGAAACCTTACCTGAATAATAAAACATAAAAAAATAAAGATTTCGAGTCGACAACATATATCCGCAAAATTCGGATTGTCAAGTATTTTGTTAAATTCTAATGGTGCTGACAGACAAATCGCAGTCGCCATATTGGCCACTCTAGCGAAACGTCACTCGCTGACACCTGTGACATCTTGAGTGGCTAATCAACGTTCCGTTTCATTCATACTAGCGTACATACGCCTCGCCACTCAATACGTCGTCGCATCGCACCATTCATTTTAAAAACAAAGTGTCCATTACAAAGAACTGTGACTCATGTCACTGTGTAAAACGAAACGTCTTGCCGCAAACATTGAGCGAAATCTGTGCCGTTTTGCCTTTAATATTCCTTGAGAACCGATAACTACAGAAATATCTACCTACATTTTGTACCTACATGTGTACATATTATGAGTCACATTACACCCGAGCGGAGCCGGGTTTTCATCTAGTTATTTATAATTTATAAACCTAGAAATTTCAGAGAAAATAAAAAGTCGTTTACACTATACAAACACTTATATCGAGCAAAAAAGCGAACAAAAACCTGTCTAAATTTACATCTTTATTTAAAAGTTTGACCGAAATAAATAAGCATGGAATAATATAAAATAGCTTCACAGTAGTTGAGTAAAACTTACTCAGCTTGCACATCCACTAGTCTCTGCAATTGAAGGGCTCTGGCTTCTGCTGCGCGAGCCTCGCCGCGAGCTGCGGCAGCTTCCCGCTCTAGACGGGACACTTCGCGTCTTAGATTTGCCGCTTCCTGTAAGTTCATTGTCAAACAAGCTTTTAGGACCAATATCCACCCCAAAACCAATTAGAAATATTTAGGTATATATTTTTTCAAAACAAAAAGAATTTTTAAATTCCTGAGATTAGCGCGTTCAAACAAACAAACTTTTTTGCCAGGCGTTGAATTTTTTATTTTTTTTGGATAAACGCTCGTGAACAGTTTTTCTGGACGAAAGGTGCCCTATGTCCTCTCGATACAGCTGTATCCCTGACGTGTATGTGAAATTTCATGATGATCTGTTGAACAGTTGAGGAGTTAACAAACAAACACACTTTCGCATTTATAATTTTGATTAGGACTAGCTGAGCCCGCAACTTCGTACGCGTGGTATTCGGTATAGCGCCTAAATTTTTTGTTTGTTAACCGATTGGAATGAAACAAACACTAAATGTTGCAAGAAGCTTGTTACAATACATCAGTGAAAACCGCATGCAAATCGTTTAAGCCGTTACTGAGATTAGCGTGCACAAACAGACAAAAATTCTAAACTATTTTTTTGACCTCGGTAACATAAGGACAAGGTACAAATTGTTTTTTTGTTTAACTTAATATATAGATTAATCCATATGATTTAGTAGTTCAAGCTTATAAAAATCTTTGTTTTACCCTAACATCGGTATGTCAAATAATGTTTTTATTCTCAAGTTTTTCTTTATCGTAAAATTTTAAAAGTTAAACAAAGATTAACACTAGCCTTAATCGCCTTAAGTGTCTTAAGTAGAATAGGTACCTCATTGCTTGTCGCTATTTCTTCATTGGAGGGTGTAGTCGGTGTTAACTTTGGTGACGATTCTTTATTAAAAATCAGTTGAAACTGCAAGTCTGAAATTATAATAACCAAACTTTTAGATATGCACCAATATTCTAACTAAATAAAACTTATTATTAAGTATTCTATTTAGGTCGAGTTATAAGTAACTTCCGATGCAGCTAAGTAACCTTTTAAACCTTTTAAAGGCAATATTGAAGCAAAGCCCTCATTCAACAAGAGATATAGCAGAAAAGTTGAATGCATCACAAGCAATTAAGGAATTAAGGAAAAAAGTTAGGGGTGCGGGTACCTCACAATCGGTAATAAAAAAGATCGCATGTCAATCGCCACAAGTCTTCTCTCACTGGTTCTCTCACAAATTGAACCTTTTTTAAACAGGATGTAACAGGCGATTAAAAATGGGTTACCTATATGACAATATAGTCCGCAAAAGTCAGTGGCTTGATAAAGATCAACCACCCCTACTAGATCCGAAAGCAAACATCCATGGCAAAAAGATTTTATTGTGTATACGGTGGGATTATCAAGATAATTCACCACGAGTTGTTGAAGTCATATTTAACGATTACTGCCGATAGATACGTTCAGCAGTTGCAAAGAGTGCAAGAGCAACTCCATGAAAAGCTTCCTGCACTCGTCAATCGCAAAAAAGTCAATCTTTTACACAACATTGCGCGACCACATACAGCAAGGGTGACTCTAGAAAAATTCTTGAGCTTGGATGTTCTGACTACCACCTTTTCTGTTCCTTACAAAACTTTTTGAATGGAAAAACCTTCAATTCTGAAAAGCAATCAGGGGCAGGCTGTCGGAAACTTCTTCCAGTCAAAACCAACCACATTTTACAAGGAAGGAATTGATAAACTGCCACGAAGATGGGAGAAAGTTATAAATACTAGTGGTGAAATAATGGTGAAATACATAATAAATTAATATAATTTTGTTATTCAATGAGAGCAAATTAAAATGTCTGATAAAAAACCTAATCTTCTCTATATATAAAAATGAATCCCCATTTCACTTGGTCACGGCATCACGCGTGAACGGGTAGACCGATTTTAATTCGGTTTTCACTAATGGAAAGCGGGATAAACGGGGAATGTTCGTATATATAAAAATTGCACCCCGGGCGAAGCCAGGGGCGGGTCGCTAGTATATTATAATTAATAGGTATAGAAATTTGTATGAAACAATAGTGATAGCGGGACATCTAGTTGCGAACCGTAACAATAGATTTAATTGCGTGATTCGCCTCAACACATAGTTTAAATATACAGGGCAATGTCCTGTCGTTGAAATGGCGTTATTAATAAGAAAGCGAATGACGGCTGAAACCCTTCTAGACAGCTGTGCAGCTATGTTCCTGGAATTTCTACGGCGCGAGTCACAAATAGATGTATGATCTAAGTGTTGCTACAGTCATCCTTGTCTTACGGAAAAAATAAAACTGAAAACACCGGCCGTTTACAATAGGTACGTGGAACCAGTGCACATATTTGAAAAATTCCCTCACAATTTCAATGGTACACTATTCCAGATGGACACATAGGCTATCCTGTGCCCCTCGTCTCCCTCTCCCATAGGACATTTACTAAAAGTGTTTATGGTTCTAGAAAACCATCTGTATGGTAGTCATCAGAAATACACTGTATCGCCTTTACGAAAGACTGCTTTTGAACGTCAGTGTACGCCGATTTGTGAGTTGTAATTCCGTTGTTGTTGGTTTTGGATTGAGTTTGAAGGCATCAACTTCACGCGCATAAATAGAATAATTGTTAAATTAAATGAGTTATTTTTAATTGCTTTGCTTGCATCCGGAGTGATGCACTTGAACTGCCTTTGAACTGTTGGTAACGCTTGTTCATATTGGTTTGTTTTCGACATCCATCGAGTAGCGGATACGAGGAAGTCCAGCATCGGGTTTCCAGGAGGATAGGCATGGTAAACATTATCCCTGATCCGACTCCTTTACTTATATACATAAATCTCCCTGCCGTGTCCCGAGGACCGACGCGACGGATGAGGGTAAGTCGTTTATCTTATCCTTTGCGATTATTTTTAGGTTGTCTTTTACGAATTTGGTTCGACACAACGTGGACTATTGTTGACAGCCCGTCCTTGAGTATTCTTCACGCTTCCACTGCAGCATGTGTGCCCATGCCTTGTGGCGTGGACAACAGAAAGCCTGAATTAACAACACGAAAACCATCTCCATTATAACTTACTGTTTTTTAATATTTTTTTATAGACTGTATCCGAATTTTTGTTATACATTTGAACTAACATCAAAAGGTAGATATTTTGTCGAATTTTAACATCCTCAAAAATCCATCTTGCTTTCCGAGATAAGCACTTATAAACTAAACCCCAATTCCAACAAGACAAATCCGGGGCGCGTCCGTGATAGTTGCACTTTTGAAAATCCTTACATAGTGTCTGTCTGTCTGTATATCTACTAACTCCTTCTAAACCACGCATCGGATTTTGAAACGGCTAGATAATTTTGCAAGGAAGATTATAAACCTATATAATAAAACCTAATTGCATCCGTGCGAAGCCGGGGGCAGGCCGCTAGTTGACAATATTTTTTACAATTTATTGATTAATTCTAAGTTTGAAACTTAAGGCGACGCGACGCCAGCCCCTAATGATAAAAAAATCCACTTATTTCTAACCGTTTTCCTTTTAAATTATCATAATAAGTAATTATAATTTAAAAAACACTCAAATCATCTGCAGGATATATGAAAGGGGATCATCAGAATTATTTTTTAAATTATATTTAATTAAATATATAAAAAAATTACTAATTTGCGGTCTGATATCGATGTTGTAACCGTGCGATTTGCTTAATAATCAATATTTTAAATAGCTAATTCTTAAGATAAATTTTAAGATCCACTATCTGAAGGCTCATCAAAAGAAAAATTTGAATTATACTTTATTTAATTTTTAAATAAATATTTTCGAGATTTTCAAGTAGCGACTCCCCCTCAGCAGTCCCGTCATTTCAGTGTAGGACGAGTTTTGCGGCTGGAGTCGCCTTAATAATAAACTTGATTAATAAAATAATTACTTATTTCCACAAAATTAACTTATACTTCCACATGTAGACAGGTATATAATATATATCGATATTAAATTAATTTTTGTAGATTAAATTGAAATACCACCATTCTTTTGTGGGTATCAAAGTTACTATATATAAGGATTTAATTGGATTACACGAAGAAGTAGGTTACGGCCAGAGCCATGACCAAAACGGGCTATGTTTATGTTTCGCATAGCCTTTATTGCATTGAGACCATACTCGTATGTGGGATTGTCGCTTAATTCCACAAATCACAATTTATTTTATGGAGGCTTTATATATAATAATATGTCAAACTTTAATAAATATTGTAAGTATACTGAAATTGAAAGTAATTATTGTACAACAAATTTTTCTTAAAATATCAACTGCTTATTCCGCTCAGCGGCCGAAGATCTTCAATCTTCACACAGTACCGTACCAGTAATACTGGCGGTGATTTTATTTCTTTATTTATTTACATTAAGTGTAAAAAACATAACAGTGTCCAGACCTAGCATGCATATATAATGTACAACTAGCTGGCGCCCGAGACTTCGTCCGCGTTAAAAACTGAAAAATATAACAGCTGAGAAAATATATGACATCCTTATCGCTGTGACAACGGTGGCGCCACCACGGCTACAGTGGCGCCCAATTTTTATATTTTTAGACGATCCCTCTGAAAAAGCACCCTATATGTTAATCCAGGTAATAATCTATCCGTGTGCCAAATTTTATCTAAATCCGTTAAGCCATTTTTGTGTGAAAGAGTAACAAACATCCATCTTCACAAACTTTCTCATTTATAATATTAGTAGGATGAGTATTCATATTGAATCCAATTACAAATATCATGTGTAATTTAATTTACATAAAATAAAGAGGTGTCCAAAACTACCTACATTAGCAATTATTAAAAAGAAAATAATGCTACACAAACAATATTCCTAATGGACAGAAGTTACAGAAAATTCCATACTAATATCACAGTATAATAAAGAGTACCAGCGTACTAATATTATGAATCCATACTTTATTTAATACTAGCGACCCGCCCCGGATTCGCCCGGGGTGCAATTTTTATGTATATGAACATTCCCCGTTTATCCCTCTTCCCATTAGTGAAAACCGAATTAAAATTGGTCTACCCGTTCACGCGTCTACCGTGACCAAGGGAAATGGGGATTTATTTTTATATATATAGAGATTATAAATGTAAAAGTACCTCTGTCTGTCTGTTACCTTTTCACGCCTAAACCGCTGAACCTACCATCATGAAATTTTGCATACACGTTGTCAGGGATACAGGAAAGGACATAGGGTACTATTACCGAGGGATCATCTAACGCCTGGCATAGCTATAACTGCAATAAAGATTTTAGGCGGTACATTGCTCATATATTTAGTCGGGCGTTATTTATTTATTTTTCAACGGCGAAGCCGCGGGCACCATCTAGTTGCAATTAATTAAAGTTGAGACGATTTCTCAGCCTAATTACTATTTATTTACGTAATTAAACAACAATTATTGTTATTATTATTATTATTTAGTCTATATTTTTTCTTTAAATATCCAAAAATATTGGATTGATCCAAAATATTGTACGCCTTGTATTAACTATACTTATGTTACACCTATTCCAAAAACGTATCTACGGATAGGTAATAATCTACACAGTACTGTAGATCTAATAACTTAGATCTAACATTATTACTGTAGATCTAACAATCTACAGTAATAATCGTTTGTCCTGAATCCTGATGGACTACTATCAACTCACAGCCAAAATTACTCAGTATAGAAAGCTGAAATTTAGAACTTATCTTTACTTTACATATCACGTAAGCAACCGCCAAAAAGGACTTTTTGAAAACTTTAACTCCGTGAGAAGCCGAGGGCGGGTCGCTAGTACATAATATAGATTGAGCAGTATTAATTATGTTAAAGTAGGTAAACCAATGTATTAATTAATTTAAACTAAACTAATGTATATGATTAAATTCACTTTGTAGGTGTGTTGTCTAGTCTTTTTAAGTTTTAACATAAAATTACAAGAATACGTCACGGTACCTACTTTTGTCGCGCACGAACGAATTACTTGATGATAGGTGGTTGTGGATTCCGTCGCCTACACTACGAGCAACGCCACGAGTGCTGCAAGTGCGCTGCCCACCATAGAGGATAAGGGATAGGCAAATGGGCTAACATTTAATTATTGTCTAAAATCCTAAGTTCCCAAAGTGGTCCAGGTGGACCTTCAGGGGTCCACAGGAAACTCGACGGGGGTCTATTTGGCATGACAGAAAAATGAGGTGACAAAAAAAATCAATTCTCACTTATTTCATTTAGAAAACTCCCCATTCGTGGTTGGAACGCAAATTTCCTAATCTTCACATTTTTTGTCGAGTTTTGGGAATATGGTAGAAAAAACTATAATATAGTTTTGGAAACTAGTAAAATTTTGAAAGTGGCCTATGAGAAAAAAAGTCTGGGAACCTCTAAATGAATCTTCATTTAGAAATTTAAAAGAGCGTCTTGTTTACTGTAAAAGACTAGTTACTTTTTATGCGTGAATTAATTTGAACTAATTTCGTCTTTAAAATGTTTAGATAATTAATTAATTATTTAAGACAAAGTTGGAAGCTATTCCAAACTTTAAGCTCGACGCTTACCTCTGTTTCTCTCTCGCAGCGCCTCGATTTCCGCGTGCAAGCCACTTAGCATCAGACGGTGTTGTTCTTGCAAGAACCTCACGCTGTGTTCCAAGTGTGCTACCCTCGCTGTCGCATCTCCGCCTATAATAAACCCGCTACCGCTCGATTCAGGCGGAGATTTTTTTACCTGGAAATTTTTATCGACCAATATTAACTTGACTGAACTGACCGTGATAGGTACTACTGCCGAATACAGTTTAATATCCTAGAATACTCCCTGTGCCTCTCATTATACTCTTGTCATGACGAGGTAGATGGAGAGTCAATGATTTCACACACAGTTAACAGGTCTACAGTAGCTTCGTGTAATCCAAATTTTTATTGTGACATTTTAATAATTGATAATGCCCATTGGAAGCTCTTGTCGAAAACTCCTCAGTGCTTCAAATCTAAGTTTATGACCTGTGGGGGAATATAGCGCTGAAATGTAATCTTTAACGATGGGCTTTATTAGAAAGCTCAACATCGCTCAATGTGATATGTAGAGGGTTGTGATCGGGCTTCTCTGCGAGATCTAATCGGGCAAGCATGAGAGTATCCATAGTCTTCCAAGTTGAAGATGTACAAGCGACCGGCACAGTGGAGATCTATATCCAACAGCAAACGTCTTATGGCTAGGACAATGATCACGATTATCAAAATATGAGTTTTCTTCATGTGATTGTTGTTATGGAAAATCCTTTGTTTGAAGGGGACGTAGAGTGCATAGAGCACTGCGTGGGAAAAAGCACCTGTGTAAAACCATTACTTGTAAAGTCAGTGACCGGTTATAGACCTCCACTGAGTGTACGTTTAGAATTACTCACTTGCAATTTGGCGAACGGTGCGGCCGGAACTAGGACCTTAGATGCCATCGCTGGCTACGAACCCACCGCAATCTGACCAGGAGAATCTAGCTTTCCCTTCGACTACCACGGGGCACGCGCGCGCTTGCAATGATAAAGATCAGACATTTGTGCACGCGAAAACGGCCGACCTTGCCCACTGCGCGTAATAATTAAAAATAAAATTCGCGGCGATACACAATAATATAATCAACACGTAAACTTTAGCGGAAGGTTGTTGGCCGGCACGACCTTGAACCGGTGAGCTAATTGCGCTCAATTCACTTGGAAGAACTGGTCGTGGGTGGAAAGGATTCGTCCTTTGTCGGAGTGTACGCCAGCTATCGCGGCGTGTGCAGGAGGGGTCTGAGTGGCGACGCAGGGGGTCGGGGGGTGCAGTGTCTATCGATCGCACCGCGCGCCGCACCGGTTCGTCCGTCCGCTTATCGCTGACTCACAAACTTCACTTGTCACCGCTCCCGTGGCCCGATGCCAACTGGACTCTTTACGGCGTGTCACCGTCGTATAATTGCTTCATTTGGGAACGAGACACGGCTCTTTTCAAAATTGCTTTGGCCAATGTAAACAGAGCACTAACTCTCTGTTCGTTTGTTTGTATCGAAGCAATTTGTATGCGTACATATGTATTTTACTAAACGAACTAGAAATCTTAATTGATTTGAATTAATTTTGTAAATAAAAGACAAGTAAATTTTAAGGAACCACTCTCTAAGATATTTAAGACAGAAATGGGAAAGAAAATAATTATTCATTAAAAAATAGGTATTCCATTGTGTTTCGTCATTTAGTAATTATGGAGGTTTTGTTAAACTTAGTGAGTATAAATAACACTTCTATTTTTTAAACTTAATTTTAATTTAAATTAATTTTTATCCCTTATAAAAAAATGTAAAATGCGTAGTTATGCTTAAGGCTCGTTTTATGTTATTAATTTATCTGGTACTAGCGACCCGCCCCCGGCTTCGCGCGGGGCGCAATTTTTATATATATGAACATTCCCCATTTATCCCTCTTTCCATTAGTGAAAACCGAATTAAAATCGGTCTACCCGTTCACGCGTGATGCCGTGACCAAGGGAAATGGGGATTCATTTTTATATAGGTATAGAGATTAATTTGTTAATAACTTGTTATTATAAAATTTAAATTGCAGACCGCAACAGCCAAAAGAAACGCTATTACCAGGTACTTAAAGATTATCTAAACCCATCATGACTTTCTACTAATTTCAAATTTTTTGTATGATTTTTTTTAATTTTCCTTGTGACCTTGAGTCTTTTAACACAAAGAGTAAAGATAAAACAAACAAAAATATACAAGCATTATTGTGGATTCAGAAGTATAGGCGTGTGTTAACGTGTTGCTTAGGAACCATTTTACCCTAAATTCGATGGATTATTATAGATTTGCAACACTAAAATTCAATATGATCAAATACCACACACCAGAACGCCCATTGACCCGAAGAGAACGCCAAAACAAATAAAGATAATTCTGAACCGCATCGAGAGTCAATATTTTAGCAAATCTGACGGATGTATGCAAGTACGTTCTCGTCGAGTGTATTTATGGTTTCTCTCCATTACACTTTAACTAAATTGTTTTAAACTAATAAATACAAGCTTATAGCTTCTATAAATTACAAATTATCAATTACTTCCAGTCTGTTACGGTAGGTAGCTATGCAAACGCCCTAAACGTAGGCTAAACTAATTCAAACTATAACAAAAATATGTCTAATATTGTAAATGTAAAAATTTGTGAAATAATTTTAATATTTGCTATTTAATGAGTACCTATTAATTTATTTTAAGCCCCCTTAAAATTTCAGTACTCTTTAATTTTAATACATCATTACATACTAGCTTTCATTCGAGGTTTCGCTTGCTTGATTGTTTACAAGGAGCTTATATTGTTTTCCAGGGCTTGACAGAATTATTCAACTGTCACTGCGCTGATCGTCTTTTCGTGGAAGGATATTGTTGCCGCAGTCCGTGGATTGGGTAGTGCCGTCAACAGTTATCGGTTTTACAAAGACCACGCAGGACAGGCCCCAAATGGGAGATGCGACTAGGTATATAGAAAATGTTGCAGGTAAACAGTGGATGCCTTCTGCAACTTATGTCCACCTGTGGGCTTCTATAGGCTTTTGATTGATGATGATGGAGAATGTAGAATAGTTTTGCCCATTTTTTGTTACCCGTCGGCTGTGACCACAACCAACATCTGGAGGATACAATTGCGCTGCTGACCTTGACAAGATAATCGGTTAAAAAGTGGTTACTGCTGCCAAACGGGCTGCCCTAATGCGTAAGTTTTTATGTCTATGGCAAAATCTCAGAAGATTTGATTGCTCAGTAAGTAAATACGGCCAACTTCTGCCAAGTGCAGCCTGATTACTGCAGATTTATTTAACTTTGTATCCCAATCGAACCTGCACCTCTCGAGTTTTAGATTTAACATCATAAAAAAAAACATGATAAGAAAGACCTAGGATTGCGTGGTAGATTATCTAACCATACCTTTACGCACAGAGTTTCCCAGATCTAGGTTTGAATATTGTGTAATAAGTAAGTAAATAAATAAACGATAATGACACAGATAGGTAATTAATGACTTACATGTGCAGTGGATTCCTCTTCTGAACTAGATAAGGGAAGAATACCTAGGCCAGAACTCCACTGTGGAAAACGTAGCGTTAAAGGCTGAGAAGGAACAGGCGGAGCTCCTCCCATGCCTTGTGCTGCTATCGTACTAAGTAACATCCTGCCCACACTCACTTCACAAGATAGAGCCGCGATAATCATACCAGCACATACTAACTGCAGATACTGGCTTTCAACGAGTGAACCACGCTGTCACCGGATGAGCGCGTGCATGATGGCCATGTTTCGCAGGAAAGAAGCTTTTATGCCACAGCTCATAAGGACGCTTCTGCTTCGATTGAATTAATGCAATTGTCACTTTTAGAAAATAATCCCGATTGGTACCATTTTGGGTATTGAGCATCTGTCAAGTCATTTTGTTACTTAGCGACCCAAAAACATGATTCAAAAACAAACAATACTTTTAGTTTAAAACTAGTGGTAACCACCGTTTTACCTGTATAAGCGTACAATCCTTTTCTTGATGTCTTCCAGAAAGGAAAGACGTGTCACATTGACAGACATGTCATAAACAGCATGTCATAACTTTCCAACTGCTTACAAAAAACTAACATAAGATGTGCATTTTATGTTAGTTTTCTCCTAAGGCTTTGCTAAGGCTCATACTTTTTATTTCTACATCGTCCCTTTTTAAAGTTTGCAGTGCACTGTCACTCCGCCAGATGTTGCTCGTGTTTATAGGCTACGATAGCCACATACCATCAACTGATCTAAGTTCTCTGCAAACGGTGAAAGGATAAGGGCCTAGGACAGATTAGTGGAATCCCTAACTCAACATAGTCTAGGGGGTTTCCATAGGGTAGTTTCCTATTCCGCCAGACGCGAATGTAGTGTGTACTGCCTCCACCAAAGTTAAATGTTTCCACTCCTTCCGGACCTATAAAACGAGTGAAACCCTATGACGTAGCTAGTCAGAACAAAGGATCACAACCATTAGGTATTACCTAATCCATTAATCTCAGCTTTTTTTATCTTGTAGGTATTTCTTTACCGACCCTGTAACGCAGGCTACCCTAGTAGTCCTAGTACACAGGTACAAACTCCTAACTCTAGGTTAGAAGTAATCGCAGAGTTAAAGAAAATGAAAATATTACTCCTTATATTTGTTTCATTGTATAATTTGAAATCGTTTGTTGTAACAAACAAACAAACAATTTCAAATCTATTATTAAACTATAAGTTTGGTTACTATTTTGTTTCGGTTCCGTTGCCATGGTAACGTCATGCGTTACTTTCTCTATGTAGCGTTTCCTAGACGTTGATTACATGTCAAAGTAAGTTTTGACACAATTTTTGTGATTATTTTACATAAAAGCTACACAGAATGGAATCGTCCGTGAGAGGTTTCTCTTTTATGCCCGAGGATAAAGTCGAAGTAATGGACTTGCAGGTGAAAAGTAATTCTTTTGCTTGTTTAACCATGATTACATTAGAAAAAAATAACATTTGATTGTATGTTTGCGGTTAGACTATGTTTTACGCTTAAACATTTGTTTGTTTACTTGTTTAGAGTCATTAATTTACTTATGTACTACTTGCCTATAACTTTCTTATTTTTTATTAAAAAGAGAGATGTAGGTAAGTAGGTTGCTTGTATGAAAAGAACGTGAGTCAGAGTTGGTATACTAACTTGAGAATGTAACTTGGCAGTACATAGAAGGCAGCGAATTAGAGAGAGCCTGGAAAACATCGCGGAGGGAGAGAGTGAAGCAGCAAGAACTGAAAATTTGGACGGAATTCGTCAAAGAAAAGGACGTAGTTCACAGCGTTTGCGAAGGTAAACATGCTTGCAATCATTCCATTTATTCTATTTCAAATCTATAACAAATGGTTAATTTTAAACGTTACACTGGCTACTGATTTTAACCACAGCGAACTTAACAGTAAAGTATAACAAAATTTACAAGTTAATATAGAAACAAAAATACATTTTTACCATGTCTTTTAGTATAAGTTTTGACAAGTCAAAATTTCAAAATATGAAATTAATAATAACTAGAATAATAATCGTTTAATAGTAATAAATACATACACAGAAAAGTTACTCAATGAATGTTCGTATTAAATTTTTCAAGTACACCTTTAATATGTGTATGGGAAACTACGACTACGAAAATATTATATTAATATCAACTTAAGGGATTCACTGAGGCAAATGACATTTACAATAGAACTCGCTGGCGGCGGAGACAATTCAACAGGCCTAGAAATGGTGTTTTTTTTTTTTGTTTTTACCATTAGAATATTACACAAAAAAAATTTTTTTTATTAATACAGTTTTTTAATCTGATATTAACTTATTTATAGATACAGGATTCATATGCGTGCAATAAGCCGTTTTCGAGAGAATTTTCAATAAAAGTCAAATTCTTCTTGTGTTCTAACTTTTTTTGTGGAGTTTCTATTATTTTAACGAAAATTCTAATTAATACAATTAGTTCTTCACATGTTTAAGTATAATATATATATTTTTCAAAGCAATTGTCTCGTCTATTTCTTGTAACATCTTCATTAAACAATGGATATTTTTAGTATTTAGCGTTTGTCTCCCCCTTAAGGCGAAGTATTAGGCATTTATTATTTATTATTTTATATATAACTATATATAACTACGTATTATTAAAATAAAAAACGAAACGAACACTAGATTATTAGAATTATTAGAAGAGTATTATTTATTTTTAATTTCTGTAACGTAAATTTTTCTTGAAAAAAAAAAATAAACTCGCTCAAAACTTGCTTTTTGTGATTAATTAGAACAATTTTTTTTTATGAATGGGTAATTATTTTTTAACTTTTGTCTTCGACCTATTATTTCATAAAGTAGATATCATAATAACAGCGAGATAATATATGCGTCATTTGGAAATTGCCCCACCACCAAAATGGTGATTACTTTAAAATAAAACAACCGAGCCCTGTGGTAGGAGTCCAATTTAATTTTTATAGTCGAGACATTGCATTCGCGTGTTTTCAATAGGATGTGCGCGACATCTAGAAACTTTTTAACGTTATATTTTAATATAGACAATTTAACATACACCTACCGCCATCTATTATCTAATAAATTACATTTAACATCACTATCTTTTTATGCTCTGAAATCAATACCTACTACTCTAGTCCCGCACAATCCAACTACCTGATGGTAGGTGGCTACCGTCGTCTAACACAAGCAACGCCATAGCTGCTGCAAATGCATTAGTAGGAGAAAGTAATTGAAGAGGGTAGGGTAATGGGCCCTGGCACGGTACTCTTCTCTCAATTGCTAAAATAGAACAGAACACGTGCTGTAAAATAATCTTTAATTCTTTAAAAATAATAACAATCTTCATAACATTCCAGAAGACCCATACCAATTTTTGGAATGTGTTCCCGAAGCAACGTTGAAAGAACTCTTAGAGAAAGAAATCGCCAAAAAACAAAAAGAAAATGAAGAGGTGAGTAAGCCTTAGATGAAAACTTTATGGAGGCCTTTTCCAAGTACTGGTTTAATCTTCAGATTAGTTCAGCGAGTGATCCTGTGAAGTTTAGTAGCGATCGGATAAGAAAAAGACGCGAGCAAAAGCGAGTTTATTCTGATTTATAAAATTATTATATTTGCCTTTGATAGCAGTAAGCAAATTAAATATACAAAAATAGTTTTGTAGTTTTTTTTAATAATAGCAGAGCTTACTGCGTTTTGCTGTCATAACCTGGGCAGCCCGTCTGATGACAAGAACCATCTGACAGAACCTACTAAGGAATGCCAAAACCCATTCCCTATATCCTATATTTTATTCTATCAAGATTAGCAGCGCACTTGCAGCTGACACAGCACAGCAGGCTTTGCTCCTGTAGTAAGCTGATACAGTTTTAATAATCCAATTTGGAATAGTATTTGACTGGCTACATGTTTGTAAGAGACTATAAAAAGTTACCTATATAAAAATGGGATGCAAGTGCGCTGCCGACCTTCATAGAATCATTACTAATATTATAAATCCGAAAGTGAGTTTGTTCGTTACCCTTGACGCCTTAACTGTTCAAGCGATCATCGGGAAATTGTGAATACACGTTGTAAGGAATAGAGAAAAGGACACAGAGTACCTTTCATCCAGAAAAAAATATTGTTCCCGAGGGATCGTCTAAAAATAAAAATAAATGTTTTAATACCTAAGAAAAGGCGAGTAGGAAGTTGTGAGCAAAAGGAAATAGAGTGTAAAGAACAAGGTAAAAGTACTGTTACCAAGGGATACGTAAATGGGTTGTGGCATTTCTTAGACGCACTCCGATGCAAAACAGTACAATTAGTGCTGTTTTTTTCACTGTAGCCTAAAGTGCGAAAGTTTCCTATGGACGGCAAGTAAAGTTTTCTTTTTTTTTAGGAATACATTCAAAGAGAAACACGTGAAATGTCCACCATAGAGACAGATGATACTAAACAACAACAAATGTCATTCGCTGAAGACACTGAAATAGACTGTGACATTTTCCACATATTTGAGGAAGACGAAATTTCTGGTAAAGTATTTTTTTTATTGCGGCAACACTCTACTCGATTTGAATAGAATTTGTATAATTTTTCAATCCTCACACGAGGAAAAATATGTAGGAACAATAAATGCTCTATCAGGAGCACATTTTATCACATATCATCATCAACATCTCATCTCTAGTACGTCATTTCTGGTAGTTTTCCAGTAAGAACAGAAGCAGCCTGGATCCAACGTATCCACGACCCATATTAAATCTTTAGCCCATCTTGATACCCGATTACCGGTCCGTGATGTCCATGCCCACAGCGGTGTATATATGTATAAGTGCTAAAGTTAGATAAGCAACAGTGCGATTAATATTATTTTTTCTTAATGAAATAAGAGAAATTTGGCTGTAATTCTAAGCTAAATTTCTATACATAACGTTCTATTCACACAACTATCGTGGTTTTTTTTTAATGTTAATGTCGGTAGACAGGCAGGTCCATTTGATGGTAGGTGGCTACCGTTGCCTATAACATAAGCAACGCCAAAGCTGCTGCAAGTGCGCTGCCGACTACAGTAGGATTAAGGATAAGGGATTAGGAGTGGATAGGGAAATGGGCTCTGGCATCCCTTACTCACTCACCGAAACACAACAGCACACGTGCTGTTATTTCACGGTGGTCTTCTGTGGAGTGGTTACTGCCGCCAGACTGATGGCTGCCCAAATGGCTGCGAAAACGCAGAGTGCCCTGCCACTACTTTCCAAATCCAGACCAGAGCCAAACTTGAAAAGTTAAGTTTTCAAAGTTGACCCTACCGGGAATCGAACCCGGGAACCCTAGAACAAAGCGTTAAGGCAAGCACCCTAACCACTCATCCAACGGGCTCGTCATCTCGTTTCCCGTTGCTTTGGGTCAATCAGTCTAAATGTCTCTTAAAATGAAGATCTTGGCTTCGGCGTTGTGTCGTGCACACTGTCATCATACCTCACATATAGACTCTATTTCAGTCAGTGACCTAAGGTGAGGTAATTTCTTTGAAGAATATTTTCCGAAGTATGAAGAATCTTACAGAGTAACTCCTAAATTTAGTTGTCTTAAAAAAATTTATTCTATGTTTAGAACTGTAATTTAACTAGACTTTTGCCAAATTGTTTTTTTGAAGACAAGAATTGCTTGTAAATTTGAAAATCTAAGATTATTTTCCCATAAATTTATAGAGGCTGAAGAAGAATTAATGAATGAGTCTGCCAGCCCAAGTACAGTAAGAGAAAATAACGATCAGTCTCAACCTGGTTCCCAAAAAGGTTCGCCGAAAGAATATGAAGAGGGCGCTGATTCTAAAACCGATGTCGATTTTGCATTGACAAAACAGGAATCCTTTACCAAAAGTGATTCTGGTAAGAGCGTGTTCAATACAATGAAAGTAGAGCCAGCAGCAAGCCAACCTCACAAGTGAAAGCCCATGCACTAATTTTAGAAAAATACATACAATATTTTATTGTTATGACAAGGTTGTAGACTGTTACTTGGACTTGAATGACTTACTCTCCAAATTACAACTTAAAAAGAAATAAGTTAATCCTACATTTGCAGGGTCATGTTTTTATGTTAAGATCGGCAGACAGCTGTCGGTCCACTTGATGGTAGGGGGCTACCGTCGCTCCAAACAACAACAATTACTCCAAAGCTCCTGAAAGACCGCTGCCGACTACAGTAGGATTAAGGATAAGGGATTGGGGAGAGGATAGGGAAATGGGTTCTGCTATCCCTTACTCACTAACCGAAACACAACAGCACACGTGCTATTATTTCACGATGGTGTGCAAGGGGATGGTTATGTTATGTTTATGTGTTAGAGAAACAGCATCAGATAGCAAAATTAGTTTTTATTTAATTTATACATTTAATAAAATCCTAAACGAGCCGTGTTTTTAAAATTGTTGTCTACTTGTTTGTGCGTTTGTGCACGCTAATCTTAGCAACGGCTTAACCGATTTGAATGTGATTTTCAGGGATATATTTTAGCAAGGTTCCCGTAACGATTTGTGTTTGTTTCATTCCAATCGGTTAATAAACAAAAAAGTTACGCGCTATACCGAATACCACGCGTACGAAGTTGCGAGCTAAAGCTAGTAAATAATATAATTCACCAGAAAGTTCATTCGCAATTATATAAATAATCACTAGGTGGCGCCACAGTGTTTCATGTTCAAAATTATAAATAAACAATGAAATGTCACTTGAGTTGATTAAATAAAATTAAAGTCCTACTATACTTTGACAACATTTTAGGATAATTTTACTGAAACGACTAAAACTAACGAAACGAAAATCTAATCTTATATATAAAAATGAATCCCCATTTTTCCTGGTCACGGCATCACGCGTGAACGGGTAGACCGATTTTAATTCGGTTTTCACTAATGGAAAGAGGGATAAACGGCGAATGTTTTAGTATATAAAAATTGCACCACGGGCGAAGCCGGGGGCGGGCCGCTAGTGCTTAATATTTTGGTTGGGAGACGCTAAAATACATTGTACATTTTTTTGACACATCTTGACGTGATATAATAATAATTAATATGGAAACACTCATAGTTCCAAATTGCTCGTTAGGTGGCGCCAAAGTGCTCAATTTTATTGATAGAGCATTGGCACATGGCAGGATTCAAATTTAACATAGGCGTGACTGATTTTCAGGTAAATCGGACAATATTGCAAATATAATCCAAAGCAGCATACATTGCGCGAAACTGAAAGAGATTAGAACGAAGATTAAGGAGGAATTGGAAGCAGTGATGTGGGTTAAATTTAATTTTTTAATTTTAATTTTAAATTTTAAAGACCATCAAATGGTGTTTGTACTTGATGCTAGATGCATCCTCATAAGCGCTGATTCTGAAGGAGCAAAAAGAGAATAAGAAAATGGCTCTGGCATAATTTATTTAAGAACCTAATCACAAATGCACGCATGTCATTATTTCTGGATATTCTTCCGAAAGAGGTGGTGACTACCCCCAGAGAGTCCAATTCGTGACCGTGCAACGCAGTGTACTAAGTATATGATGATTTTCTTCCAGAACATCACTGTGTAATCAAGATTTGGCAATATTCGATCCCAGTGTGGTGACGAAGATTTGCAAACGCTCCAACGAGTTCTGCGTTAGGTTCAACAGAATCTACATGTATCAACTACAAAGACAGGTTATCCGAACAACATTTTTGTGGTACAAGGTAATTTATATAAAATTACATGACCATATAACATTATGTTTTGCAGACACAAGACGTGAAACGCAACAGCGCCGTGTCATTACCTTTCGCTCAACACACGCACTTCCAATCGCAAATGGTCAGAATTAACTCCTTGAACCAGAACTTCCTCCAGGCGTTCCAGGTTCGAAATTTCTTGAAAATTATATATAAAAAATTGGTATATATATTTGCAAAAAGTATATTGAAAAAAGTATCTTGACAGAGATCTTTTGTATTGCTTTGTATTTTTTCTTATGTACCTACTTCATCAATAACTTAATTTATTTTAATAATTTTATGATATCTTTCATCGCGAGTCTTGCTTCAGTTAGAGATTGTTATTGGTAGTCATAAACTAGGCGACCCGTTTAGAGTCAACAACTGTCCCCCATCGCAAAATATTAGCACGTGTGCTATGGTTTCGATGCGTTGAAATGAGAGCTCATTCCACTTTGTCCCTTGGCCACAACTCGCGCACACACACACAGCTCACACTGCCTGCCGCTCTTTTCTTTAAATTTATTCTTCCGTAGGTGTTCCATAAATCATTCGAGCAGACTCTTTGCGTCCGGGAAAGTCTGTCTACGCTCCGCACCCTGCTGCGGCTGTTTCGCGAAGCGAGCGACATTTGCCGTCTGTCGCCTGCGCCGAAGGACTTCTTAGCTGCTGACTGTCTTTATGACGATGTAAGTTCACTGTTTGTCCACTTGAATTGGCTAGAAGTGGTGATTACCTAGAAGTGGTGTTCACTTGGCTCACGGAGCTATTGCTTTTTACGATGACTGATGAAAAATATTTAGATTAACCTATTCTGGTCACACACCTCTGGTCTAAATAAAGATGATCTTGAAAGTTATAAATACTGAGTTAAGACATCTTAGTAGCAAAAGACTGTTGAAACTGTCAATATTAAGAAAATGCTTGTTCACTTACGACTAAAAGTTAACTTAGAACTGTCATCGATTGCTTCAAAAAGCGACTCAAAGTTGTCAGCAGAAGGACGTAATTTCCTCGTTTTTAGTCTACTAAAGGAAGGGTTGCTATATCTAAACCTCTAGTTTCATGCTTATAAACGAATTTTTGTCACTCCCATCCATAGTTGCATAATTAAACAAATCATAGAGGTGTGTAGTATTAAATTTCTGTTTAATACATTATATACAACAATTTTTCGATGCTTATAAACGAATGTTCGTCAATCCCATCCATAGATGCATAACTAAACAAATCATAGAGGTGTGTAGTATTAAATATCTGTTTAATACATTATATACAACAATTACACCACTTACTGAAAGCATAAGCTAAATCATGTTGTCAAAACACTTAAATTTGTAGCGAAAAACTAATCCGCCCACTCACACCTAGACCACATCGAAATTACGATCTATGGTAATTTCATTGCAATTTTTAGGAAGTGTTGAAGAGTTGTGAGCAAGTAGATGCGGCTCTCGAAGACTATGAAATGAAGACGAATAGCATTCTAAACAGACCAGAGAGCGTTGTAAGTAACTCATACATTAAAACATTAGTCCCAAATAGCTTTAACGAGGTTTAGAGTTTATACGTATTATGCCAATTTGCCAATTCCAACAAAATGCCAATCCAACATTAAATAAACCATATTAATTATATATTTTCATTTCCCTTATAATAAATAATTAATTAATTCCCATATTAATTATAATTTAGTGAAAATGAAAGTGAATAAAGTGCAACCTTTATTTCAGTTGACACAAGGGTCGAGAAGAGCATCAGATAAGTACAAGGGAAAGAAGAGACCTATCGCAAATGTAACTAAATCGGATGCGAAATCTAGTAAGTTTATCGACAATGATGTTAACCCAGTTCTTCTAAACTATTTACAATAAGTAGTTTATACTTAACTATTATTTGTCATTTAACCAAAAATTTGCATAGCGATTACGAATTTATCCTGTACAAGACTGACGCGCTCCTGCTTCGCCCGGGAGGAGTATATACCCTATGGTCCATAATTAATAATGAATAGGTGCCTCTCTATATGTATATTTTAGTATTGATAGATGATAGATCTCCCAAGATTAGCTGCCCAAGTTAACTGCCTTGATCCCTCCAGAGTGAAGGTCTTTACAGGTTTTTATATATGAATAACAAGATGTCTTTTTGAACAGTCACAGATGGACGTCTCTCGATGTATTCCATGGACAAGATGCGGTTGAATCTCAACTCGAAACCGACATGTTCCAAAGACAACTCTTGGTAAATATTATTGAAATTAATATCGATTCGGTAAAAGATTCCGAGTAGATGTTTTGAATGTTTTACCAGATTTAATTCATATCTAAGGTTATAGCATATGTTTCAAATTCTCGCACTTAGTAAGATAAAGGAATGACATTTCCTTATCCTTAGAGTTAGGAGATTATGACTTCCTAATTAATGACTATGATACTAATGATGTAGGTAACTTAATTTCAGTGGCACTTCTAAAGCTCAGTGTCCCGAAAAAACTACAGAGCAAACTGCTGCAACACCTGGTAAAATTAAAGACAGTAAACAAACTGCTGTCCCGAAGAAATCGCCGAAATCGCCTAAGTCACCCAAGTTAGTTGACATTGTTACTTTTATTCAAAGGTATTTTAGATATAATGATAGGTATTTTAGAAATTAGAATTTACGAAATACTAGGTTACCAAAAGATTGTACTCAAATACAAGATAATACAATATTTAAAAAACTAATTCAATTGTCATTGTCATTGCTGTTATCGAGCCTACTTTTGTTTAGAGTCTTTATTTATAACCTCGCGACATCTACTGTCAAAAAGATGGTGTCAATATTGAAAGCTGAATAAAATATTTATCTGGACTTAATTTTAGAAAGCGCCACCTGGTGAAGCATAACAAAGTGCACGAAGATCATCTTCAGACCATGGTGCAAACTATAGGAATGGTAATGAATTTTCATACAATGTTTCACTTGTCATTATAATCAGCAGAAGGGCTGCTGGTCACAGTTTACCCACTGGAAAGTCATAACTAAGTCGATATTATGTTTTCAGTGCGAATCTACTCACATCAGCCGCGAAGCAAGTCCAAACACCGTGTCAAAAAAACATGTCGTTCCCAAAAAGGAAGTGTCTCCGAAAAGTGTTCCCGCTAAGAGACGGGATTCAATCAAAAATAAAACAAACCAAAACACTACCAAACTATCCTCACAAATTAAAACTGATCAAATAAGTAGTCCAACTAAACTTAATAAATTACTTAAAACTCTGACATGCAAAGAAGAAGAGAGTCATTTAGACCAAAAATTGGTAAAAGAGGAAGTTGTACAAGAAGAAGTGTCCAGTGATGTGAAAGAAATAACACTATTGTGCGATAAGGATGGAGAAAGTACAGTCGACACGCCCCGTCCCGCTCCCACCAGTACGCCTCGTCAGAGGAGTGAAAAGGAAAAGGATAGTGAAAAAGTAAGAACGTTCATTATTTTAACATTAAGAAATTTTATCACATTTATTATTGATTTTAATGAGAATGGGTGGCAGGCTGGTTGAATGTCCACTTGATGGTAGGTGGCCACCGTCGGTTAGCAACACTTGGAGATGCATGTGCTCCGACCCTGATAAGATTGGTTTCTGAGATCACTTTGTTAGTCACCTAAGTACATCAGCACACGTGCTGTTATTTCACGGTAGTCTTACCTATCTACCAGTTACAGAGCTCTACCGGATTAATGACTAAAACTCACTTTTACTATATATGCTCGTATATACTAATGGTGATTAATCTTTTTAATCGCAAATTTTTCACGATTTGTTTTTATCAAATAATAGGTAGATTCTTTTAAATTTTTGGTTCATTCATGACTAAATCTAGTTATGATGCATAACTATAATGACTATAATAAATACTTAGTACTTTTTTGTCGTATTTTATACTAGCTGAGCCCGCAACTTCGTACGCGTGGTATTCGGTATAGCGCGTAACTTTTTTGTTTGTAAACCGATTGGAATGAAACAAACGCCAAATGTTACGGGAACTTGCTACAATACATAATTGAAAACCGCATTCAAATTGATTAACCCTTTTCTGAGATTAGCGTGCACAAATGCACAGACAAACCGTTAAGAAGACATAAATTCTAAAAACTATTTTTTTGACCTCGGTAACATAAGTACAACGTGTACAAATTGTTGGAGATGTTTTTTCTTTCTTAAGTATTTTATTGTGCGCGGCAACAATTTTCACTATCATTGAGCTCGTTGTTTGCGTCTGTATACTTCGCGGCGAAAACGACTCGAGTTGACCTGTCAGCGCCAACGAACTACGCGCTGAGCTGATAGTCTACGTCGACCATTTCCTCTCGGGCGTCAATCATTTCCTCTCGGGCGATAACTCGTAAAATGCTTGTGAGAGTTGTATCACGAAGCCTTGTGAACGTCAGCTGACGCCCCGTGGGTGGGTTGAGCAGCGGTACCCTCATGTAAAAAATATATTTTTATTTTATTTTATTTTATTTTATTTTATTTTATTTATATAATGTATTTTTAGTCATTTCCTCCCGATTAAAATACTTATCAAATTATAGTTAACCTAATAATATCTTGATTCAAGATATTATCTTGAAGATTTCCTCCGAGTTGAAAATTTAATAATTAATAAAAAAAATATGTCAGCTGACTATATCGCGGTGGAAACATTGTCAGCTGATGTCCTGAATGTAACTAAGGTATACTAAGTATGTACTAAGTATATACTTATTGTTATTCCTTAGTGTATACTAAGGTGTGTGTAATGTGTGTGTAATGTTTGTGTGACAGACGGGAGCATCAGTTGAATAGTGTGTCACCCTAATGAGAGTGTTACTGAAATCCTATTGTTTGCAATTAGCAATATTATTTCATTAATTGTGTGTGTATGAAGAAAGTTTATGGGGATATTTTCGACAAATAGCTTATCACCCAAAAATAAAAAAAAATTATTTGACGTTATAAAAGTTTGCCTGCGTCTGTGTTCCCACAGAACTACAACCTCGGGGTCTTCAAAACTAGGGTAAATGGACATTTACTAGGTAAGCGTGGTCCACCTTCGGCCACATCTGCACCTCACATCAGGTGAGATAGTGGTCAAGCGCTACCTCGATTTCATAAAAAAAAAAAAAAAAAAAAAAAAAAAAAAAAAAAAAAAAAAAAAAAACGAGAGAACGATGCAAAAGTTAAGGTTAGGACCAAACTAAAAATTAAATATTTCATTTAGCTTTTATATAAATTATTTAAAATTATGACTACTTATTCCATAACATTTACTTAGATCAGAGGTCCCCAGACTTTTTTTTCTCATAGACCACTTTCAAAATTTAGCTGGTTCCGGTGAACCCCCGGAATTATTTCTACCATAATCCCAAAACTCGACAAAAAAATGTGAAGATTAGGAAATTTGCGTTGCGGCTGAGTTCCAACCACGAATGGCGAGTTTTCTAAATGAAATAAGTGAGAACTGATTGGTTTTTTTTTGTCACGCCAACGTAAACCACCGTCAAGTCTTCCTTGAACCCCTGGAGTGGACCCCCAAGGGGGATTTAGGACCACTTTAGGAACTAAGGACTTAGATGAAATAAATAAATGATGGCACTGCCATATTTTAAAAAATAATTTATTTAAAATTACATACTTTTTTGGAAAAAGCGTAATAAATAATTTAGACATAAATTGTGGGGTCAAATACAAAAATAAAATACCTTTTGTCTGACTTTGTGATTGATTATACTATAACATACGAAATTAACAACATGTCTTTTTATATACCTAGGTGCCGTGGTGTGTTTTTCTTTTTTCTTTTTTTTTTTGTCATATTGTGCACAACAACTGCATTACAACTACATTAAACGTTGCAAATGCAATAAATGCAACAGGAAAAGCCTCCATTATTTACGTAAATAAAGCACGTTGATCTAAGCCTGCCCGTAATTCTGTCTCCAAAAGCTCAAGTTTTGTATGAACGTTAAAATTATTGAAATAATTATTAAAATCGAATTAATAAATATGTTTTTTGTCGCTCGGTGGGCGAATGCATTTGTGACGCCTTCTTAGGCGCATTTTCCGCAAAGCGGCTTATTGTCCAACACGGAGAATGTGGAGTCCGTCACCGGGGATCTGCATTTCTGTAAACAAATTGGTTCCATTTTCACTCTAACTCTTCTTTTTATTAAATGGCGATGACATTAAGGATTTACAAGTGTCTATCTTACACTAAAAGTTCTGATGAATTTGTATTTGCGTGAAAGTAAATTGAAGGTCCACTTGATGGTAAGTGGGTACCGTCTCCTATTAACACAAGCAACAAGGGGGGGTGCATATGCCCCGATCCAGATAGGAAAGAGGAATATGGTCTGGCATCCCTTACTCACTCACAGAAACTAAGAACACAGAACAGACCAACTGACATGCTGTTATTTAGTATAGTCTTCTTGAATAGTTCTTATTGCCTCTGTAGTGTAGCTCTATTCAGTTTATGACTAACGCGCTGTCACTGTTAACAGTAATTAATCTTTTTGGATTCATTATTTTTTAATAGTAGAATTTTTCACAATAATCGTTACAATACTTTAAAATGACTTAATTTGTAAAATTGTCAGTTTCAGTGTGTTTGATTTCATAAGCCCGATACCCTTAATTCCAAAATTACAATTATGTATATAGCGTTGCACACCTATCTAAATTGCAACTATATAGAAAGCCAACCATTTTAGACAAAAGGTGGTTGTTAATTATTTCTCCCAAAAAAATAACAAAAATAATACTGTTTAACATCTATACTAATATTATAAATTTGTTTTGAATAGTCCATTTATCGAGGAAGGCTATAGGCTATATAACATCACGCTACGACAAATAGCATATATAAGCAGTGTCCAGTACCGCGCGCCCCATGCGCACGCCGCCGCTTATGGGTCGCAGCGAAGCGTGGCCGAGTTCAGCTAGTGTAATATAAAACAATTTTGTTAAAAGGTTGTTTCGATGTCTCTATCTAAGAGTAGCGACCCCTCCCGAACTTTTTTGTGGGTAATGATGAGTATAATGTAGGTAATGTAGTAAGTGCTTAATTATATGTTTCACCAATAGTTTTCGTAGCGTACCCTCAATAATGACTTATTATATTTTTTTAATACCTTAGCTTACATTAGTTCCTTCTACAGGTGAAGGAATTTTTAAATGAGTAGTTTTTAAGTAGTTTTTGAGATTATCCATTTCAAACAAAAATACAAAAATTATATCTTTTTATATAATACTAGCGGCCCGCCCCCGGCTTCGCCCGGCGTGCAATTTTTATATACCCTAAAACATTCCCCGCTCATCCCTCTTTCCATTAGCGAAAACCGAATTAAAATCGGTCTACCCGTTCACGCGTGATGCCGTGACCAGGAGAAATAGGGATTCATTTTTATATATAAGATTAGCGTAGACAAATAATTTTTGATCTCCAATGGCTTCACACTACTAAATAGAATGCATTTCCAATAAGGCATAAGGCATGCAGGCCCTCTTCAACTTTGACGTCACAGTAACCATAAGGTTCTAACGATTTATGAGGTAATTCTGTTGAAATTGTTGGTTTTGCGAATGAGGTACATAGTTACCGTGCACTTGAAGCAATCGCGATGCCACTTGGCGTCCAACGCGATGATAGCCTTGTCCACAATCGGCGTGGCGCAGCCAGCGCACCTGGCCGCGAATTTGTTGGCATAACAATCGCTGCAGTACGGGCGTCCAGCCTGAAATGTATTAATATCTCTTTAGGTATTATTTCATCTCAAAAATGTAGGAAAGAGCTCATTTCTCAATCTCTTCTAAGCCCTTATCCTTAATTCTACTATAGTCGGCAACGCACTTGAATATGCCTGTAGCGCTGTTTGTATTATTGGCGTCGGTAGCCGCCTACCATCAAATGGTTCATCACCCTTTCTGACGACCTTAAAAAGTATATATTTTTTTAATTGTCTTAAATTGATTAGACGATATATTAATTACCTGTTCCATGAATCCTCCGCCGCCCAATTCCTTCTTGCAACCGCCGCACACGAAGTGATTCGCGTGCCAAGACACGCCCAAAGCTTGAATCACCCGCTGTGAAAGCACAATTTCTATATTATGTTTCCAATAAGAATATAAGATTAAGATTTAATTCCGGTCGCTTGGGTCGCAAGGTTCTCGAGTGGAGACCACGGACCGGCAAGACGGATATCCACAAGACGGATTGAGTCTTATTGGAAAATTAGGGAGGAGGTCTAGCTAGATCCAGCAGTTGACCTCTTAGGGCTGAGTTGGTAATGATGAATCCAAAGTTTCTTTATAAATTAGCGTCAAGAACGATCCTCTAACCGGAATAAGTAATGGTAAAAAAATCATAAGTAATCAGAACAAGGAGAGACTTTAACAACTTGTTTAATGTTCGAGCATTAAGAGCATAATTTTACACTTGACCAAGCATAATTAATCATATTAAAAGTACTTAAAAAACTTTGTTAGTGATTGGGAATTCCTTGCAGATATGTATGTAATATACGTCATATGTAGTGGTTTATTATTGCATTTAAATAACAAGTGATATTTATGCACTTAACTCACTAGCTATTTTATTTAACTAAATAAAGTTCAAGATAGCTTAAAATAGAATTAAATTATAGTAAACTTCATTGGGTTGTATTTGATTATATTTTTTGATGTGAATTTTTAAAAGTATTCGAATATATAAATTAAAAAATATAAGTACAGAAACGATAGCAAATCGCGTAAAATCAGCACAGTAAATGCATTAAACATTGGCAGAGTGGAAGGATTACGAAATATGCATATTACCATAGATAAAATACTACTTTTAAGTAGTATTTTATCTATGATATTACTTGATGAGTGGAGGACGTCTTTCTGTTAAAACTATTGGACCTTGGGAGCTGTCGTGTAATTTAAACAATATATATATAATATATATACATATATATATAATATATATACATATATATATTTCCGCATAATTTTTAAAGTTTTTTCTTCAAAAGAATCTTTCTCGGACTTCAACGAATTTTGATTTATTTAGACAGCAAACAGCACATTTAGCGATTTTTTTACTTATAAAGATCAAATCAATTTAAGTTTTGAAACTCCAAAAGAAGACAGATGCCTTAGTAATGATCGAATAAACACAACACAAGCTCCTATAGGATAGCATTAATCGCGTGCTGAGAATCTCAACTCGCGACCGACAGACTAACAAAGTTTTTTTATACGATTCACAATGATGTCATCCTTTGAAACCAGTCAACAACGAAACAATGGCATCTGTATGATGTTGAGGCGTTTTGATGGTGTGCAATTATGGAGAGAGACCAAATTCATTCTTCAACGCAAAAACATTTTTTTTTTTTTCGATTAGATATTATTGTTTGGCAAAACAAATTTAAACAAAATATGTAATAATGAATTAATAGAGACTACTGGACAATAATTCTTTTATTATTATTTTCGTTAAGTTACTTTTTTAACTTGTCATTTTTCAAATTCAAATTCAAATAATTTATTTACAAGTAACATGGGTTACTGTGAACCCATTTAAATACTGCCATTTAAATACTGTAACAAATTTTGTAATGTTGATTAAAGAGTTAAAGCGAGTACATTACATACTCGTACTTACCTAAAATTTCATGAAATGGACTAATTAAAAGACTTATTTTGTCTATGTATTGAAAAAAATAAATGTAAATAAACTATAAAGAAGTGTAAAAACATTATTTACTTATTTTTTATATCCGTGATACATTTATTTCCACAGACGGGAAAGGATTGATTAATGATGTATTTTGACTTACTCTATTTGAACTATAAAATTATCAGGCAAATATTTTAAAAATAAACGCGAAGAGCCTCATTTTAAAAATAACTTATTTATGTATAACACTTCATTAACGTGGAAAATTATTTTTAATCATTAATTTTGACTCATAGTTCATAAAATAAAAACACTTAATATTAGGTCCTAACATATGAAATTGGCGTTTTGTAAGGGAGTAACCTAAAGTCGATTTTTTCAAAATATAATATATTTATTCAATCAAAGTATGTACCATTGCTATTTATGCACTTTTGCCATCTCATAGGTAGTTCATTGATGCCTTTACTAAAAAAAACCATTCGGACGGAAAACAATCAAATCTTTGAAGGCGCTTTGGACTGGCCCATCGGAGTTGAATTTTTTCCCTTGCAAAAAGTTATCCAAATTTCGAAAAAAATGGTAATCTGTTGGAGCAAGGTCCGGGGAGTACGGTGGATATCTTAGACATTCCAATTGAAGCTCTTCTAATTTGGTAACTGTCTGTTGTGCAGTGTGTGGTCTAGCGTTGTCCTGAAGCAGCAGTGGCCTACGGCAATTGACCAGTCTCGGTTGTTTAACAGCTAGCTTTTCCATCATGGTTTGCAACTGCTGACAATACACATCTGCCGTAATCCTCTGACCAGATTTAAGAAAGCTGAAGTGAACAACACCGGCACTAGTCCACCAAACACTCACAAGTAACTTTTTTGAGTCAATTTTCGCTTGGGGCAGGATTTGGCTGGTTCGTCAGAGTTCAGCCGTTGCGATGAGCGTTTCCGACTATCGTACAAGATCCACTTTTCATCACATTATTATGCCCTTCATTATTATGCCGGTTGACTAATGTAACGCAGCAGTCTACGCGCGTTTGTCGATTTGCTCCACTCAATTCACGAGGGACCCACCTTTCAAGCTTTTTCACCTTCCCAATTTGCTTCAAGTGGATTAAAACAGTTTTGTCACTAACACCGCAGCCTGCAGTTAACTCGGACGTGGTTTGTGATGGATTCGCTCCCACAATAGCCTTCAATTCTTCATTATCAATCTTGGACTCCGGCCGCCCACGGGGCTTGTTTTGCAGGTCGGAATTTCCAGAAAGAAAACGTTGGAACCAAAAACGCACTGTGTTTTCTTTTGCGACACCACCGCCATACCCATCATTAATCCTTCGAGCCGTTTCTGCAGCACTGGTGCCACGGGGGAACTCGTACTAGTATATAACGCGATATTTTAGGTTTTCCATTTTGTAAACTATGTGACGCAAAGAAAAAACCAAAGATAGAAAAAACATATGGATTACGGTTTTCAAAAAACAAATGCATGAGTAAATAGCTGTATAAATTTGAAATTGGAATTCCTAACCAAAGAGGAGATATTTGAGATCAAAGTGGCCAGTACGACAAAACGCCAATTTCATATCTAAGGACCTAATAAATTCAACTTTTTATTTACTGTATCTTTTTAGGGACAAAAAGTACCTGTTGCTTTCAGAGCGATGGAATTTTTTCCTTTTATTGAAATACATAATAGGTATAAAAGCTACAACGATGTTGTTTTTCTATATTAGTTCGAGCGTAATTAAGTTTTATCTAATCGCAGCCATTTCGAAAGTCTCTTATCGGAAATTAGCGATAATTCAACAAACTCATTTCACAACATGCAGGAAGGAAAATTTGCTTAAACTGACGACTCGCTTCTAACTTCGCACGGGTTTAATTTTTTTCTGCAATAAATATTTCACAAACTTTCCTCGTTTATCGCTTTTTCCATTAGTGTAAACCGTATCGAAATCAGTCGGGTGGTTCAGAAAAAGTTAACAGAGAAACAGACAGAATACTAGCAGCCCGCCCCCGGCTTCGCCCGGCGTGCAATTTTTATATACCCTAAAACATTCCCCGTTTATACCTCTTTCCATTAGCGAAAACCGAATTAAAATCGGTCTACCCGTTCACGCGTGATGCCGTGACCAGGAGAAATGGGGATTCATTTTTATATATAAGATTACTACACAGACTATATATATATATAGACTTTTATTCGTATAGATTATATCGAAGGTGGTATCGGTGGACAGGCAGGACAGGTGATATCATAACGAAAACAAAACGCGGTGGCAATTGTAAAGGAGACGTCCATAACCAGCCTCACAGTCCATAAATACAACGTTACGTCGTCGGCCGCCGGCGAGATTGGCGAGATTGCGGTGGCGTGACCTTGAACGCAGGTCCACCATCATTAAATTTTAATTAGGAGGAACTTGATTTGCGTCGTGCTTGATAGTTTTGTTTTGTTATCAGACGTAAAGGATATTGCCTGGGACTAAATTTCAATCTATTACCGAATTTGCCACCACTTCAGAATACGTTTTCTATGAGGAACAACTTGCCAATTAACCACCAAGTTGCTTCTTCAACATCAATATATGTAGGTACGAGTCTGTTTACTACTCTTTGTTTTTTTACTTCTTTGTTTCTTTCACTTCTGTTTACTACTCTTCAGTTTTACTACTCTTTTCAATTTATATAATTGGGATAGTGCATCGTCAGAAACAGATTCATTGATTTTCGTAAGCTTGTTCGATATAAGACTAATTTATTTTATCAGGTTCTGAAGCGTTATATTCCCGCCAATCTTCTTAATTTATAACTGACGATCCTTTTGTAATATATTACTAATAAAATCGTAAACGAGCCGTGTCTGTGCCGAGATTAAAAAAATAGTTTTGAGGATTTTTGTGTTTGTTTGTTTGTCTGTGCGTTTGAATCGCTAATCTCTGAAAAGGCTTAACAGATTTGAATGCGGTTTTCACTGATGTATTGTAGCAAGCTTCCCGTAACATTTCCTCCTCCTCCTCCCTAGTCGTTCACTCTTGAGAGAGTGGTCGTGGTTGAACGATCATGCGTCTCGCCTTTGGATACTTTATCCAAAGGCGAGACGTTATCCCGTAACATTTAGTGTTTGTTTAATTCCAATCGCTTTACAAACAAAAAAGTTACGCTCTATACCGAATACCACGCGTACGATGTTGCGGGCTCAGCTAGTACCTATACAATACAATTATAATATGATAAATATTATTATTTATATTTGTTTTCCTATATATAAAATTGTTCTATAGGTATTCATTATTTATTATAGGTATTTATTTATTTATATATTCTACCTATATATTTTGACTGTACACCAGTCATAATCTTTAAATGTATTCCTCGAAGAATGCCTTTGACTTAATTTATAAACAGCTCAAATAGCTCACTTCTGCAGTACAAATATTTTGTGTATATCGGCAACATATCTCCAAAGAAGAATGCATAAGACATGACCCTTACAGAAGCCTTAAAGTGACTATAACTGTAAAGTTCATAACTTTGAAGTTAGTAATAATCTAACTTTGTTTTCTATGCAAACGATCAAGAAATCCAGCCGATTTCTATAAAATTTTGTGACAATGCATGGTTCCGGCAAGGCTTTTGTGCGAAGACGCTAACGGAAGCTAGTTGTTCTATAAAAAAACAATAAGCTTAATAAAAGTGGGGGTCACTTTCATAACATTCCGTACCTATATAAACGTATAGGTACATATATGGTTCGAATAAGCATCGGATATGCGGAAAGACATGACTCATTGCAAGCGACCTTCCTGTACACCAATCCACATAAGTTTCGCATGTATCTGTACCTTAGGTATGTACTAATGTGGAATACTATTACTATTTAGTTATAGTATTACTATTACTAAATATTATTATTATATTAATGGTAATTGTATTACTATTATTATTTAGTAATAGTATTTTCAACCTTCATCGATCATATCTTTTTGTCAGGCGTTGAATTTATTTTATTTTATTTAAGATCTTCTAACGGGAACATTACATTTTTTCTGGATGAATGATATCCACCCAATATCCTTTTTTATATCCCTGACAACGTGCATGCAAAAATTCATGATGATTAATTGAGTAGTTAAGGCGTGAAATCGAAACAAAAAAAAAACCTCTTATATTTATTATATTAAAAGCTTGTATAAAAAACTTATAGCAACAAGCACGAATTACCGACACCAAAGGATAACAACATAATTATTTTTACTTGCACATTTGTTTTTATTAGTAAAGCTGTACATTGGCTGATTAAAAATAATGTGTTTTTAAAAAAATATTTACTTACTACTTAGTTGAGCCCCCAACTTCGTACGCGTGGTATTCGGTATTATAGCGCGTAACTTTTTTGTTTGTAAACCGATTGAAATGAAACAAACACTTAAGGGGGAGACAAACCCTAAATACTAAAAATATCCATTATTTAATGAAAATGTTACAAGAAATGGACAAGACAATTGCTTTGAAAAATATATATATTATACTTAAACATGTGAAGAACCAATTGTATTAATTAGCATTTTCGTTAAAGTAATAGAAACTCCACAAAAAAAGTTAGAACACAAGAAGAATTTGACTTTTATTGAAAATTCTCTTGAAAACGGCTTATTGCACGCATGTGAATCCTGTACCTATTAATAAGTTAATATCAGATTAAAAAATTGTATTAATAATTTTTTTTATTTTGTGTATTGTTCTAATGGTAAAAACAAAAAAACACAATTTCTAGGCCTGTTGAATTGGATCCGCCGCCAGCGAGTTCTATAGTAAATGTCATTTGCCTCAGTGAAGCCCTTAAATGTTATGGGAAGCTTGCTACAATACATCAGTGAAAATCGTATTTAAACCGCGGTCCAAAAACTAGTTTTTTTAGAATTTTTGTCTGTTTGTTTATGCCTTTGTACAAGCTAATCTCTGAAACGGTTTAACCGATTTTAATGTAGTTTTCACTGATGTATTGCAGCAAGCTTCCCGTAACATTTAGTGTTTGTTTCATTCCAATCGGTTTACAAACAGAAAAGTTACGCGCTATATATCAACTAAGTAGTAAATAAATATTTTTTTAAATGCACATTATTTTTAATCAACCAATGTACAGCTTTACTAATAAAAACAAATGTGCAAGTAAAAATAATTATGTTTTTTTTTATGTTATGTCGACAGACAGGCTGACGGTCCACTTGATGGTAGGTGGCTACTGTCGCCTATAACACAAGCAACGCTACAGGTGCTGCAAGTGCGCTGCCGACTACAGTAGAATTAAGGATAAGGGATTAGGAGGGGATAAGGAAATGGGCTCTGGCATCCCTTACTCACTCACCGAAACACAACAGCACGTATATGCTGTTATTTCACGGTGGTCTTCTGTAAGGGGGTGGTCACTGCCGCCAGGCGGGCTGCCCAAATGACTGCGAAACGCAGTGTGCCCTACCACATGTTATGTTATTGTTGTTATGCTTTGGTGTCGGTAATTCGTACTTGTTGCTATAAGTTTTTAATGCATGTAGCAACACAGCAATTAATTGTTTTAATTAATGATACCAGCTAATGCTCTGTCCAGTCCTCATTTTATGCTGCACGCCCAGTGGCATAAACTGGCCACTTATCGTAAATTGTGTTCCTTATTTGCCCATTACTGCTGTAAACATGGTGTGCATAAGCTATTTAGCGGGTGTCGCTTGACACGTAACAAAGTCTGACTAATATACTACTTGATTAACAACTTTAACAACGGACAACATTGTGAATCTTTAAATGTGAAGAGTTTGTTTTTTAATTAATAAGTATAAATATTTCTTTTCGCGACTTCGACCACATCCTTTTATTTATTCTTATATAATATTGGTTTATTGGTCATACATTTTTGTAAGGCGTTGATTTTAGATTATTCTTCGGGAGCAGTACTTTTTCTGTATGAATTGTATCCTATGTCCTCTTCAGTATCCCTGACAACTTGTATGCAAAATTTCAGATGATTGGTTAAGTAGTTAAGGCGTGAAATCGTAACAAAAAAAAATTACTTTTTTAATATCAGTTAGGATTCTTGAACAAAGTTAAAGTTATAAATGAACTAAATTTACATTTAACTTTCAATTTAAATTTAAATTTGTTTAAATTACGCTACGAATGTTAAGAGTCGATCAAACAAAAAAAATCAGATAAGCGATAACCAAGCATTAGGGCTTTAGGCGATTAAGGCCGCTGCCCGACAAAATCCGAGCTTTACCGAAAAATAATAAAAAAAAAGAGGATATGAACCGCAGAGCACAGTTAATACTTTTAATTCGATTAAATTAAAGTTATTCTAAACATCTCAACTGATTTTCAACATCACATTATATTATATGGAAGACGCATTTGTTTACATCGAGGAGAGGCCTGACCCAGCAATAGGACGTAACAGCAATAAATAATAGTAGCAGAATAAATAATAGTATGTACTATTATTATAATAATAGTCGAGTGGTTAGAATAGCGCCGGAATTTTGCGCCCTATATAGTGTTAGTACGATTCCCATAGAATAAGAGTTCAATCATAAACCATAAGATTTGTGCGACTGTTTTCAATATTACAGGTATTGATCGAATCAAAAAAGGTGACAATGTTTTGAACCGTTTACTTGCTATCAATTCGCGAGAAAAATAATTTGAATAATACCAAGCAGGCATCGACCTGCTTGATATTTGGTTATTTCCTTAAACCAATTTTATGATTCACTTTAACCTACAAAGCCAATCAAGGTCAAATGTTAAACAATAGTAATGTTTTAAGTGTCTATATGTTAAGTACTTTAAATTAAAACTAATCGTGTTATTCAATTAAACTCGATAAGATAGTGGCTAATGGATTTAGATAAGATGTTTTTTTACGCAGTAATAACTATGTTTTTTAACTAGTAGACAAATGATAACTGTTGGGTAAGAGAGGAATTAAAATGGTCTATACGTTATTTTTATAAAATTATTATTTATATTTATTACTAGCGGCCCGCCCCCGGCTTCGCCCGGCGTGCAATTTTTATATATATGAACATTCCCCGTTTAACCCTCTTTCCATTAGTGAAAACCGAATTAAAATCGGTCTACCCGTTCACGCGTGATGCCGTGACCAAGGGAAATGGGGATTCATTTTTATATATAGAGATTAGCGGCCCGCCCCCGGCTTCGCCCTTGGTGCAATTTTTATATACTAAAACATTCCCCGTTTATCCCTCTTTCCATTAGTGTAAACTGAATTAAAATCGGTCCACCCGTTCACGCGTGATGCCGTAACCAAGGGAAATGGGGATTCATTTTCTGAGATTAGCGCATAGACAAAAAATCTAAAATCAATTTTTGGACCTCGGTAACATAAGTAGGTATAACATCTAAAAATTGTTTTTTTTTTTTTAATATTTAATATGCACAAACACGGCTCGTTTACGATTTTATTATATATAATTGAAATGTATAAATGTTCTAATTCAGGATTTTGTCTAATTTTTTATGCAAAAAATCGTTAAACGTTATATTATATAGAGAATATATATTTTATAATACATATATATCCCATTGAAGACTGGCAGAGCTTCGTGTGTCTCGAAAGAATACTATTCTTTTGGAATTATAGATCATGATGTTTTAGGCACCTTTTAAGCAAGTGATCTTTTTTCTAATCGCACATAAAATTTGGTGTCGGCACAAACAGACACTGTATGTATTTTGTAATCTATATACAATATATAAATATATACAAATAAATATAAATAAGAGCAAAACTCAAGAACGGCTGGAGCAATAGGCATGATGACGGTATTAAAGAATCAAAGAATAAATGGTTTTGGGGAAAAATATAATGTTGAAAGCAGTCTAAAAAAATTACTCATTGTTGTATTAAAATTGAGATTAATAAGATTTTCACAATCAGGGGCGAATGACGTCACGCCCAGGTAAGTGCCATCGTGTTGCTTGACTTTGCTTTCACAGAATGAAAAATCTGATGAGATGTCGGTGACGTCACGGTTATCAGACGCGACGCCGTGACACCTAAGAGCGTTTTCGCGCGTAATTCAAAATAGATTTAAAAACATTCAATAATTCGCGTTGAAATTTAGTTTTTTTGCTGAAATATTGTTTTTTTCGGATATGGTAGACGTGTATCTACATTATGGAAGGGAATTTCAAAATCTGTCATCATGCCTATTAGGCTACTTTTTTAAAATATTTGTTAAATAATATTGAAATCCGAGGAAGATTCTTACGAAGAGTAAAATTGGGGAAAATGGATGTCCGTGCGAAGCGATTGTATGAGCATTTCAAAATTAAATTAGGTACGCATTCAAATGATACACGTACCGACGTGTAGGACGCCGGCCGTACGGAAATTTACACACGGCCCTCCCGCGTCATAAAGTGACAATCATTTTGGCGTCACCAACTCTAAAGGAATTAGTCATCGGTTTACCTTTGAATTTGACTATCGACTAAACGACAATCAAGCGAGTGGGTGTGCATAGATACTCGATTTAAGATCTGATTTAAAATTGTGCGTGACATTCTAATATACCTTTTTATTCCGACATGGGCAGATATTTGAAAGAAACTAATAATATACCTATCAAATAACTTTTAATTATTGCTAATTGAAATATTCCACTTAAAAACTTCTCATGAACTTGATTTTGAGCTCAGTTTGTAGGTATAGGAATGGTAAAGCTTCAGCGAGACGTATCTGCGAGTGTTATTATATTACCAGACTCTGGATCAACAGTTATTTTCTATTGAAACGTTATTAGTTATTCAGAGGCTGCTAAACTATTTGTGTTAACGTCATATTAAGTTAATTAGTTAACCGATTTGGCGATGAGAGTGCAATTGTGCTTCTTTTAATTTCAAGGTCCACTTTAATGGATATTGCAACCTTGTGTCTGATTTTAAAACAATTATAACTACATTTTAATGTTACAACTCATTTTATATATATTTAAGCAATATCAGTCGATAATATGTTGACTATACATACAGTCGGACAAAGAAAAGAAAAAAATAGAAATTTATTTGTCTGCAGCAACTTTACGATTAGGAAGATTGTTTAGGTTTAAAACGAATCGCCTGATGAAAAGCGACAAACAGTGTCGACATAAATGGTGCTAGCAACCTAAAAATAAGACATGTCATTTGGAATGGAAACAGGTTTAAATGGAATGTGTTCTTACGTCAGTGATGGGATCTCCGCAGCCATGGCACTTCGGGCTGTGGTGTTTTGCGTAGCAAGGCACGCAGTGTACTCCACCGTCGTGCTGGTGGAATTTGGCTCCATCTATCGGTTTGTGACACGTGTTGCACTGGAAGTGTTCCGGGTGCCATTTCTTGTTCAGAGCTGTCACAATCTGGAAACGAACATAGAGATTCGACTTTAAAATAAATACCAATTTTATATTTCGCATTAGCGTTTAACATATGAGAAATAAATATTCTCAAAGAACTCATCATCATCATCATCAGCATCATCAGCCGTGGGACGTCCGCTGCTGGACAAAACCACCTCCCTAAATCTCCAAAAGGACCGATCAGAAGCAGCCTGGATTCATCGTTGATCCGCGGCCCTTATCAGGTCGTCTGTTCACCTTGTGGGTGGACGTCCTACGCAGCGCTTGCCGGTCCGTGGCCTCCACTCGAGAACCTTCCGGCTCCAGCGGCCGTGGGCTCTCCGTACTATGTGTCCTGCCCCCTGTCACTTCAACTTACTAATCCTCCGGTTTATGTCGGTAACTTTAGTTCGTTTACGAATATTCTCATTCCTGATTCGATCTCGCAGTGTAACCCCGAGCATAACCCTCTCCCATACCTCGTGGAACGACATTGAGCTTTCTTGCGAGGCCCATAGTTAGAGACTCAAAGGGCCCATAGTAATCTCAAACGACTGAATCAAGGAATATATCTACAGAAACAACATATTTAAAAATACGTATATAAAAAAATGAAGATTACTTTGGAAATGTGCTGAATATTCAGAATCTCATATACTTGACTGCACATTAAGGCCTCGGTCATAGACTTCGACATTAAAGACATGTTATGGTAACTGCTAATCCGCATTGTTTGAAAGTACCTCCCGATAACAATGAAATAACTCCATAGAGCTACTTATCGCGAGAGACATTTCAAAGCATGGGCCACGATCGAACATCTTACGATGGACCGACTGAGTTATTTTATCAGTGAGTGATGCTTTGACGAAATGCACCGAAGACAAGGATCACATAAAACATCAAGGTCCTCAACTCTGACCACATCTGCTCAGGCGAGAGTGTTATGTCATAGAAGATGAACTTAAAAACCATACTATTGATGGATGTGTAAAGACAAATCTAGTAAAAATATATAATATAATTATACTATAAATATATATAATATCTATAACAAGAATGTTTCGTCTATACCAGAGACATCCGTTTTAGTTTTAAATTATGTATTTAAAAAATTACACCCATTATATGCGGAAAAAAGAGTTACGAAACTAATTACCGTTGGAAACTCCTAGCGTTACACGGTCAAGGAAAGTCATGTCTGGTAATTATCGATGACGGTTCTTGGAGGATGGCTGTCGCGATTTTCAGGGTTACGGGCATCGATATAAATAAAAACTTTACGAGCACTGCCATTGTTTAGGTGTAGGCAGTTATTTTGGGAACTTTTTGTTTGGATTCACACTATTTTTAATGATTCAACAAAACAACTTTTCCATTCTTAGTTTAATTTATATTTAATAGATTGTTTTATTATTTTTCCTAATGATTCGTCTGTCTGTTCGACTGCCTCTTTTTCTAACTAGCTTACGAAGCGGTTGTTAGTAGCTTTTAACTAGATACTAGTTCTGAAGCAGCTTTCACTGTCGTTTAAAGAATTGGCTCTCAAAAGGTGTACATGAAACGATTTAATTAAAATTTTAATCAATTCTTACAATTATTGTCTAATGCTAAAACGAATAAAGCTTAATCTTGGTTTGATTGTTTATAATAAATCGTAATAAAATTGTAAACGAGTCCTGTCGTAAAAAACAATTTGGACACTTTGTACTTATGTTACCGAAGTAAAAAAAATAGTTTTACAATTTTTGTATGTTTGCCTGTGCGTTTGGTGCACGCTTATCTCAGAAACGGCTCAACCGATTTGAATATGGCTTTCACTGGTGTGTGTGTGTGCTTAACCCCCAGTGAATAAGCTTCCCGTAACATTTAGTGTTTGTTTCATTCCAATCGGATTACAAACAAAAAAGTTACGCGCTAACCGATCAAAATTTCAAGATCAAAGTTGGCAATCATGGGTTTTTTGCATTTTTTAGCCAAACGGTAATTTTTATCATTAAATTGTCTAGACAAAATTGTAGATCGTGCAATTATATACAAAAATTGTTCGTACACTTTTTTCCCGCCATTTCTGAGATAATAGCGATTAACAAGTTGAAGAAGTTGTTTTCTCCATAAATGAACACGTTTACAACGCAACGCCACCTTTTTTTAACGTGGTTTGCTCGCAAGGCCTATTTAACGATCTGTTGTGGTGTTTATATATTAAATAAATAATATTTTCCTAACTAATTGTTTTCTTGTTTGTTTGTTATGCTTTCACGCCTTAATTACTCAACGGATCATAATGAAATCTTGGATACATGTTGTTAGGGATACAGAGAAGGACACAGGATACTTTTTTGGTTTTTTATTTCGTTTTTTCCTAATTACTCATAATTTATACCGGTTTCATCATTCCCAATAGTTCCATTTGTTATTTAATGATCCCTCGGGAGCTGTACTTTTTTTTCTTGATGAAAAAAGTATCCTATAAAACTTTTCTGTATCCCTGACAAGGTGAAAGCGTAGCAAACAAACTCTCTTTGTCTTTTATAATATTAGTTAGGACAATGTTATTTATTTAACAATAACAAATCATGGAATAGGTCTACCGGGGAAACCACGTTAAAAAAAAACGTGCCAAGTATACTATACCTAAAATGTGCCGTCGAAACGTGTACAATGTACATCCCTACTAACTCTGTCTGCCTGTCTGCCAGTTACCTTTTCACGCCTAAACCTCTGAACTGATCATCACGAAATTTTGCATACACGTTGTCAGGGATGCAGGAAAGGACATAGGGTACCTTTCATCCACAAAAATGTACTTTTTCAGAGGGATCACCTAACGTCTGGTAAAGCTTGGTATGTTAGGCGTTACATTGCTCATATATTTAGTCAGGCGTTATTTTTTTATTTTTCAACGTGGGCGAAGCCGCGGGCATCAGATAGTTTAAAATAGATTTGAGTTTAAAAATAAATAATTTAAATTATTAAATTATTTCTTTTTTTTTTAATTATTCCCTTCTCCCGATAAGTTCATGCCAAAAATTATCTTAAAATTGGGCCAATTTTCAGATCGTAAAGTTACATTTTCAGCGCGATGATAAATTATAGTTATGTGCGGCGCTCTTGAAATTTTCCTTAAATTCTAAAACTGTTTTACAATGTTTGGACACATTAGTTGCCTACAAATAGTTGGCAACTGGTCTCGTGTTGTGCACGCGGCACCCTCGCCGTTATCAATTATATTATTGATAAAAAAAATTGATAAAAATGTTGATTCAATAATGCCGCGTTGGCAATAAGGTGTATATGATACGATAACCGATATTATGATGATAAGGGAGGCACGTCAACTACCCGAGTACTTGGACTTTAAGATAAAGAGGAATCAGTCATGTATTTATGTAGATAAATTTATTATTAATTTACTAGCTGAGCCCCCAACTTTGTACGCATAGTATTCGGTGTAGCGTGTAATTTTTTTTGTTTGTAAACCGATTGGAATGAAACAAACAGTAAATGTTACGGGAAGCTTGCTACAATGCATCAATGAAAATCGCATTCGAAACGGTTATGCCGTTTCTAAATTCTAAAGACTATTCTAAGTACGTGTACAAAATGCTTTTTGAAAAAATCTTTAATGTACAGACAAGGCTCGTTTACGATTTTATTATATGTATTATTATTATGTATTTTATTATTCAGCAATAATAAAATTGTTATGCAGGTCAAAGGGATTCGGGAACAGTAAAATAAGGTTTTGCCTCTGCAACCTGTATATTATGTTGGTACATAGGTTGCAGTAGCGAAACCTTGCGTTACAAAAAGTTAATATCGTTCTACTATTTTCAAAATTAATTACTATGTTTTAAACGTTGTAGAAATCATCCCGATCAAATTCTTTAAATAATAGTGAAATCTTGAACAAATAGATTTTGCTCAAGATTTCACTCGAATTGCGACTTTTTACAATAGTAATAGGGGATCGGACAGTAATCAGATTAAAATCTAAAATGTGCTTAGAAAGAAAATATATAATTTTTTACGATTATTTATCAAATAATAATTTAATACAATTCATTTAAATATTTTTAAATGAAGAAATAAAATTTTATTATTTACAATATTTTTAATCTATACTGAAACACCGATCACAGTGCGTGACGTCATTTGTGGGCAATCATTGTCTTATGCCAATGCAGCTGTTTTGTTATGATATGACCACAAATGACGTTACGCGCTCTCAGATGAACTATCGTGGCGTTTTGGCGGCATTTTCAAACAAACAATATTAAAACATGATTTTGAGTACCTAAAAGGCTATAAATAAATAAAATAGTATTTTTTATGGGAATAAATATCCATGAAGATTAATTTAAAACACTTTCTGAAAATTTGTCCGATCCCCTATTACGCATTTTGGTTTTTCGGTATTTTTTGTATTTTTGGTTTCTGAATTAAAAAATTTAAGTTTCCCTGTTGCAAATAGTTCAGGCTACTTAAAAAAATATATGGCGAGCTCGTTGGATGAGTGGTTAGGGTGCTTGCCTTAACGCTTTGTTCTAGGGTTCCCGTTTTCGATTCCCGGCAGGGTCAACTCAGAAAAATCAACTTTTCAAATTTGGCTCTGGTCTGGATTTGGAAAGTAGTGGCAGGGCACACTGCGTTTCGCAGTCATTTGGGCAGCCCGTCTGGCGGCAGTAACCGCCCCCTTACAGAAGACCACCGTGAAATAACAGCACGTGTGCTGTTGTATTTCGGTGAGTGAGTTTTACAAAAAAAATAGTTTGTTTTGCCTGCATCAGATTAAATAACGAAGGCGAAAGTTTCTTACCCTGCCTGTGATAACTGCATTGCAGCTATTGCATACCGCTGGTCCGTCTGACTGTAACAAACAAACAAACAAATTAATTGCTTTTTGAAATAGATAGTTATCAAATATTTCTAAACAAGTTATACGTAGACATTTTTGGTCCTATTGTGTTTCGGTAAGTGAGTAAGGGATGCCAGAGCCCATTTCCCTATCCCCTCCTAATCCCTTAATCCTACTGTAGTCAAAAGCGCACTTTAAGCACTTGTGGCGTTGTTTATATTATGCTACGGTAGCCCAACGATGTGTGTGGAAACTCGATTTGAGTAAGCAATTCTAACTAATAGTCGTAATTTATGATGAGAACAAAGGTAATAAATTTCAAAAATAGTTCTTAAGACAGCTGTTAGAGGCGTTCCATCGCATTGGGATATAATGAAATAGTTAAAGGAGAAGCTAAAAACTTTTTCAAGGAAGTAATTATTTCGTCAAAAAATTATTCCGTATTTTGCTAGCTGTTTTTTTTTTTAATTTTTAATACTAACTCTAGTGATAAAAACGCTGGGACTTTTTGACCCATCTATTTTTGCATACGAAAGCCTCATAAATGTATAATTGATATATATTATAATTATTAAATAGAGAGCCCAATAACATAGGTGACCTTGACCGAAAACACCATTGCGCCTACCATGGAATCGTGTGATATCGATAAACGACATTGGCTCGATGACGTCATGCTTAGAAGCAAAATGGGAGCCAGGAAGATGTGGGCGCGTCTCCCGTACTCCACGCTCTATGACAAAGGTCAACTTGTCATATTGTTCACTTTTGACGCTGTAGGGTCAGTCGGTCATTCTTTTGATTGATAACAACCATTAGTTAATTAAATATTGGTTCGAAGGGCTATAATATAATAATAATAATAATTTATTTAACCAAAAAAGGATAACAAACTCAGCTTAAGAATTAACTATAAATCCATAAGATTTGTTCTAATTACCTACATAATGTAAACACTTTATATATAATACGTTACGTATTTATATACGTTTTTATATACGTTATGAAAATTATATAAAACACTGGAAAGATGTTGCATAGGTATCCCTGACAACGTATGTGGAAAATTTCATGGGATCGGTTGAATAGTTAAGGCGTAAAAGCGTAACAAACAAATTTACTTTCACACTTTTTTTATGATTCAATAAAAAAAAATATGAATATGGAATATCTGACATTTCGTCAATTTTAATAATATTCTACTTTAAGTTATTGTGGCAACTTATACAACAAGGCACTAAAAAACGAAACTAAAAAATATACCTATTAAAAGGAAGTTCTATAAACGGTCAAAGTCATGGCCAATGTCGATTCGAGGGCCATCCGATTAATTTTTGGATAAGTAATCGTTGGATTATAGTAACCTCGTTTTTTAGAATAACAGTAGATATGATATCTGTAACAATATTATATGATAAGTAATAATGAAATTGTTTACAATTCCCCGTATATCTAAGAAAAAGAAACTTTGTTTTGTACTTATTTTTTTTTAAATAAAATATAGCATCATAACAAAATCAAGAGCAATAAGCGCTGAAAATCAGCGCTGTAACAATGTTGCAGCCTAAGCTGAGTTGTGTCCTTTTGGTGTTTACTTTTAATGGGTTTTTTGTTTTGTTCATATGTTTTTCTGTTTAAATGCCAATAAATGTTTCTTTCTTTCTTTCTTTCAATAAATTTAAAATTATATTACAAATTGTATTACATGTATAAACTAGCTGAGCCCGCAACTTCGTACGCGTGGTATTCGGTATAGCGCGTAACTTTTTTGTTTTTAAATCGATTGGAATAAAACAAACACTGAATGTTACGAGAAGCTTGCTACTATCGTATGCTGTTTCTGAGATTAGCGTGCACGAACGCACAAACGAACAGATAGTAATTCTAAAAACTGTTTTTTAACCTCGGTAACATAAGTACGGCGTACAGTCGGGCTACGAAAACCTTCGTCAGTTTTCAAATTAATTCCTTTATCAAGTCGTGGACACTTAGTACCTTTTGAAACTAAAGCACTAAGCAGACAACTGACAAACCGACAGACAGAAATTTAGACATGACTGATAATTGTCCTGGTGCAAGCAAATGTCGACTTTCAGGTGATGAACCTTTTCTTACCCTGACTTTACACAAATTGTAAAAAAAAATTTGATGAAATAAATTGTTAGATGATGAAATAACAATTTATAGAGAAACAGATAAAGTTGTAATTTAAAAAATTACGGTTAACCTAATAATTCCCTTTTAATTTTTCTCTTTTTCCGTTTGTACATCTCCCATAATGAGAAAGTATTTGGGTCAAAGAAATTTGACCAACAGTCACGTAACTAGCACAGTTTCATATGAAGAAGCTTATATTAATTTCAACAATAGAAATGCATCGATCATACTTCTAAATTGCAATTTAACAGAACAAGACATAAGCGGACAGCGTTTAACATAGCATGACCGCACGTTCAAATCCACTGTCTACGAAGATTAAAGTTTACACGTAATTCTTAGTCCTATCCCTTAGTCACAATAGGACATACCAAATACCGATGCGCGTAGACGCATTAATCACATTACTAAACACTTATGGCATTTTAGCGACCAAATGGTAATCGTTAAAAGAGTTATATTAATAGTCGGAAGAGTTTATTTTACTAGTTCCATTTTTAAATTCGCTAGTCGCTTATGAATTGTGTTGTTTGTATTCAGGGCGCGTCTCCTAGGTCAAGGCGAAGAGACTTAATTGTTTTGCGCTTTAAGGATAGGAATAACGTGCGTGTTTTATTAACAAACAAACTTTAATTATTATTGGCTTAATGTATATTCCAATTAGTTTTTCAGTGACTAAAGGAAATACAAACCAACTCGAATATTTCGCTACTTCATAGTGTATAAATACATTTTTTTAGTTTTTATACCAGAATTTTCTTTTAATGCCAATCACTAGACAGTATAAAAAGACGTTTTAAATCATTTAAAATATCAAAAGAAGATCTTTAATATATTTTATGTCTTAAAAAACACATAAGGCAAATAAATTTAAGTAAATATTATAAAATAACAAATTCTATCTATGAACTTCTTATTGTGTTTGGCTGTATGGCTCATTTTCTTTGCCTTAATATAGATACATTTATGAGTAGAACGTTAATGCACTTGTGCACAAAATTCGATTTTGTGCAGCCTATATCCTGCACAAATAAGCACTTTCAGAGCATGAGAAGTGAAAAATAATTATATTATTAATTGTAGATTGTAGCTTGTAAGTAAACCCATCTTGAAATTTTTTTTATAGAACTATTAAGCCTTCGGCTTCGGCCAAAATATGACCTTCGCTCGGACATAATGTAGTTTATACATGAGATCTATAATTTACGAGTACGCTGGCGATGTCGCGAATAAGAGATAGTTTTACATGCACATATTTATATATAAGAGAATTTTTTATTAATAATTTTGAAAATTCGAAAATTGGCAGCCGGCGTGTTGTGGCCCCGCATCAGGTGTCCTCGAGGCACAGCTTTTGGATTGTAAAATTGTTGCGTGGCCGAGGTAACCCCAAAACTAAAATAGTCATCCCGTGGGCGGCATTGTATCCCCGCTCACTCCAGAATTAATTCCCGAGTCACGACGGCACTCGCCTCTCGCGAAACCGTCAACACAAGCGTCGATGTGTCACATTTTTTTATAAAAAACTGGTGCTAGAACAAGACCTCGTCCTAATTAACAAGATATGCATGATATAATTTGGAATAAGTACGTACGAGAAATACTCAGATTCGATACTCAGATTTTGATCTGATCTATTTCTAATTCTGAGGCGGTTTCATTATCACTTTGATATTATTCTTTTTCCTTTAAAATTTCCTAAAGATTAAGGTATTACAGACCCCATTAACGTTGTTCTTCGTGCTTAATCCTATTTAGCACTTATACATTGCTATCGATGATCTACCGAGATGTCATCCCATTTGGATCATCTTTCTGTCCATCATTAATCCATACTTCCATACTAATATTATAAAGTAATTTTGTATGTCTGTTTGTTACTTTTTTACGGCTTAATTACTCAACCGATGATCACGAAATTTTGCATAAACATTGCCAGAGATACAGAAAAAGACATAGGGTACCTTTTATGACAAAACTGTAACAGTAGTAAAGATTGCATAAATTGCCTATTGGTCATTCATAGGTACATATATTGTCAGGCGTTATATTTTTTACTAGCTGAGCATTTAAATCGGTCAAGCCGTTTCTGAGATTTTTATTTTATTATTTATTTATTTATTTTAAAATTTACAGATAGCTTACACATATAGTTATTCGGTGACCTTTACACTAAGCATAGCATGGCCAGAATTTAACAAGATATAAAATTTGAGAATTAAACAATAGTCTGGGTGTCTGGCTGTGTGTGTATGTGTGTGTGTGTATGAGAGTGTGTGTAGGGCGTCCACAAACGCACAAACAGACAAAAATTATAAAAACATTTTTTTGACCTCGGTAACATATATAAGTAACACGTGTACAAAATGTTTTTTGAAAAATGTTTAATGAACAGACACGGCTCGTTTACAATTTTATTATTTAATCAAATCAGATCTGTTTTCCTTTTAACTGTTTTTTTTTTAAATAAATTCCATCACATGAAGTTGAAAAAGAATCACGGAAATAAACCTTTTTTTCGAGCAAATCGTTAGTTATTTGGCAAAACACTTTCACAGTTTTATTGTTTATGTCATTTGTGAATTTTATGTTCACGATTACATTATTATTATACAACGAGGTTGTTGACCGACATTTCTTTTATTGCTGCGAAAATATCTCCTTTTTACAGCGGTTAGTGTTTTCTTCTTTTTTTTTCTGGGATAAAATTCTGGAAATATTTATTACATTACATACCACCTCAGTCTTTGCACGGATGCAATTTTTTCTTGAATTCACTCTTTTCGTTGGTGAAAACCGTATCAAAATCAGTTGGGTGGTTTACAAGAAGTTAGCGGAGAAATAGACATTGTAGAAGAACAAAACAAACAAAACCTTATAAAATTAAATTTTAAAGTCATTAAAAACCTTAATTGTGTTAGTTCCTAATTATTTAATTATGTAGATTAATTTAATTATGAAGATTTAATTATGAAAATTAATTTAATTATGAAGATTTAATTACGAAGATACAGATGTCTCGCAAGTAGATTTAAAAAGGCTTCCTTACGTAATATTTTGATTTGGTAGTCGCACTGTGATGCGTTATCCTGTTTTAAATAATCGAGTTATACATGGTCCATTTACGACCACCTACGTTAAATTGCCAAGTCTCTAGAAGATTTTTTTTAATCTAGCATAGTCATAGCATCTAGCATATCACGGCATGAGCAACAATGAATTTTGCGATGCTCATGAAATGGTGAGGCATTCGAGTATTTATAATTGTTTGGGCCGCCGCTTCTGACGAATCGTGTGGCGGAAAAATAGATTCGTCTTGGATCGTCTCGGATCTGGGCAGTTTAAATGTAAAAGTTTCATCATTCTCTGTCGCCAAAAATAAAATGATGTGTTCCTATGTTAGAAATTTTATCATAATATTTAAAAAGTCATAGTCTAACAAAGACTAATAAGAAGAACACTAAGTCTTGCAGGGTATAGGCGATAAATTTTATTCTAACATGACAAACCCAAAAATGGGGCAAACAACCCATAGTGGCAAGTACAGTTGATAAAAGACTACCATGATGTAACAACAAGTCTTCTATCCTGAATAGGTACCGATTCATCCTGTCATCCTCTATCCTATTAAAGTCGACAGAACTCTTGCATCCTACCTAGTGTAAAACATTCGACAACGAAATCCATTTAATTACCTATAGGTACAATGGTACAATATTATGATTACGAAAGTAAGTTGTATTTTCCTGTTTAGCTTTCACGCCTTAAGTGCTCAACCGATTAACATGACATTTTGAAGGGCAAAAAAAGGTTGGTAGGTAGGCTTTTGGTTCACTTGATGAGAGGCGTCTACATAGATAGGTAATTAGGCTCTGATCGGATCGCAACAGCACGCTCTTATTTAGTCTTCTGTGAGGGTTCATCATACTAGGCTGCCCAATTAATAGACTGCCCAATACTGTGTAGTATGATCTGCTAGAACTAATTAACGAAAAACTATTAATTAATACAAATTTTACTAAAAGTTTAGATAAAGACTTATTATTACTTTTATTTCCTCTTAATTTGTTAATCCTAATAATACGTATATTATTCACGTAAACAATCTCTTAATAATATCGACAGTAATCAGATTAAAATCTAAAATGTACTTAGAAAGAAAATATATAATTTTTTACGATTATTTATCGAATAATAATTTAATATAATTCATTTAAATATTTTTAAATGAAGAAATAAAATTTTATTATTTACAATATTTTTAATCTATACTGAAACACCAATCACACGTGACATCATTGTCTCATGCCAATGCAGCTGTTTTGTTATGATGACCACAAATGACGTTACGCGCTCTCAGATGAACTATCGTGGCGTTTTGGCGGCATTTTCAAACAAACAATATTAAAACATGATTTTGAGTACCTAAAAGGCTATAAATAAATAAAATAGTATTTTTTATGGGAATAAACATCCATGAAGATTAATTTAAAACACTTTCTGAAAATTTGTCCGATCCCCTATTGTTTGAGTGCGAAAGAAGCAATTAATTTTAATGCTATCAGTTTATCTATTCTAATTTATAATTTCAAGTAAGGTCACATTATTATTATTTTTTATTTTTATGTTAAGATCGGCAGACAGGCTGACGGTCCACTTGATGGTAAGTGGCTACCGTCGCCTATAACACAAGCAACGCCAAAGCTGCTACAAGCGCGCTGCCGACTACAGTAGGATTAAGCATAAGGGATTAGGAGGGGATAGGGAAATGGGCTCTGGCATCCCTTACTCACTCACCGAAACACAACAGCACGTATATGCTGTTATTTCACGGTGGTCTTCTGTAAGGTGGTGGTTACTGCCGCCAGACGGGCTGCCCAAATGACTGCGAAACGCAGTGTGCCCTGCCACTACTATACTATATAATATGTATATATGAGTTTAGATTTTTATCCACTAAAGATACATTAGAAAGACCTTGTTTGTTGTTGTTAAACTTTGATTTTTTTTTTATTCGTTTTATAAGATGTTTATTAATGTTTATATTTAAAAAACTTCTAATATTATAGTTGCATGTATTACATATTATTTAGTGTTATTGAGTCAAATGAAAATTGTTTAGCCAGGTAATTTTCTTTATGTCTTTTTGCAATTGTAAAAAGAAACTAGCTAAAAATAGACGGCATTGCTACCACATCTAAACTGTTTTGAAACTATTTAGTATTGAATGGATTAGTAAGAATTTCAAGAAAGGACTTTATAACTATTTTTTTATAATTAATGTATAGTTTTGTCAAACATATTAGGATGGAAAGTAAAAAAAATATAGTTTCGCACTGATATCGTGGTTTAAAATCAATAATGGACTGTTGGCCTAACATTTTTCGGAATTCAATAATATTTCCAATTCAATTAGAGTCGCTCTTGGACTTTTAAATCTGATAAATTATAATCGTATTTTCATTTAATATTTAAAAATTAAAGTAGACCACACAAAATGTCAGAATTTGATAAAAAAAAGTCACATAGAATTAAAATAAAAATTTGTTTTTGATGTGTAAATGTGATAAATTATAACCGTATTCTCATTTAATATTTAAAAATTAAAGTAGACCACACAAAATGTTGGAATTTGATAAAAAAAAGTCACATAGAATTAAAATAAAAATTTGTTTTTGATGTGTAAATGTGATAAATTATAACCGTATTCTCATTTAATATTTAAAAATTAAAGTAGACGACACAAAATGTTGGAATTTGATAAAAAAAAAGTCACATAGAATTAAAATAAAAATTTGTTTTTGATGTGTAAATGTGATAAATTATAACCGTATTCTCATTTAATATTTAAAAATTAAAGTAGACCACACAAAATGTTGGAATTTGATAAAAAAAAGTCACATAGAATTAAAATAAAAATTTGTTTTTGATGTGTAAATGTGATAAATTATAACCGTATTCTCATTTAATATTTAAAAATTAAAGTAGACGACACAAAATGTTGGAATTTGATATAAAAAAAGTCACATAGAATTAAAATAAAAATTTGTTTTTGATGTGTAAATGTGATAAATTATAACCGTATTCTCATTTAATATTTAAAAATTAAAGTAGACGACACAAAATGTTGGAATTTGATATAAAAAAAGTCACATAGAATTAAAATAAAAATTTGTTTTTGATGTGTAAATGTGATAAATTATAACCGTATTCTCATTTAATATTTAAAAATTAAAGTAGACGACACAAAATGTTGGAATTTGATAAAAAAAAGTCACATAGAATTAAAATGAAAATTTGTTTTTGATGTGTAAATGTGATAAATTATAACCGTATTCTCATTTAATATTTAAAAATTAAAGTAGACGACACAAAATGTTGGAATTTGATAAAAAAAAAGTCACATAGAATTAAAATGAAAATTTGTTTTTGATGTGTAAATGTGATAAATTATAACCGTATTCTCATTTAATATTTAAAAATTAAAGTAGACGACACAAAATGTTGGAATTTGATAAAAAAAAAAGTCACATAGAATTAAAATGAAAATTTGTTTTTGATGTGTAAATGTGATAAATTATAACCGTATTCTCATTTAATATTTAAAAATTAAAGTAGACGACACAAAATGTTGGAATTTGATATAAAAAAAGTCACATAGAATTAAAATAAAAATTTGTTTTTGATGTGTAAATGTGATAAATTATAACCGTATTCTCATTTAATATTTAAAAATTAAAGTAGACGACACAAAATGTTGGAATTTGATAAAAAAAAGTCACATAGAATTAAAATGAAAATTTGTTTTTGATGTGTAAATGTGATAAATTATAACCGTATTCTCATTTAATATTTAAAAATTAAAGTAGACGACACAAAATGTTGGAATTTGATAAAAAAAAAGTCACATAGAATTAAAATGAAAATTTGTTTTTGATGTGTAAATGTGATAAATTATAACCGTATTCTCATTTAATATTTAAAAATTAAAGTAGACGACACAAAATGTTGGAATTTGATAAAAAAAAAAGTCACATAGAATTAAAATGAAAATTTGTTTTTGATGTGTAAATGTGATAAATTATAACCGTATTCTCATTTAATATTTAAAAATTAAAGTAGACGACACAAAATGTTGGAATTTGATAAAAAAAAGTCACATAGAATTAAAAGGAAAATTTGTAAACTGACCATCGTGTTGAAGTTTCGAGCGATGTATTTTGCGATAAGTCGGCACGCACGTACACACTTTACGGATATGTGTCGAAGACTGTGACTGCTCTGAGTCGAGCTCACTCAGCTCAGGCAGCTACGTTATCGGCTGATGACGTAATGTGCTATGGGAAGTGCACCTTTAACGAAACTGAAATTGTTTGGTTTATATCGTGAAAATTACGAACTCACATAAAGGTACAATATTCAAAAAAGTGGTGATTTATTCATTTATGTAATACTAGCTGTCCGCGTCTCTTTAGAAATTATCATTCGCTGATAATTTAGCTTTATATAGGTGAAAGAATTTCGAGTTTACTCATTACAAACATACATACAATTTATAATATTAGTAAGTATAGGACTAGTAGGTATAAATAAACTTTTACAAGTATTAACATTTATAACTTTTATAGATCTTTCGATTGAACCTTATACACGTTCAAAAGTGAATCTGAATTTTTTTAAAGAATGTAGTTTGCTATAATATATAGTATGCCTTATTATACAATTTTCTGTTAATAAAATATTATAAAAGTATTTATAGATAGTTGCTGTGATATAAAGTCTCCTTTAAAAGGGAAGAGCAAATATTTACTCAGTAGTTTAATGTCTTTGATTTTTTTTTTGTTTTTTATTGTTGTATAGGTTGGGATTTTTTTTAAACAAATATATTTCAAAACTAAAATTCGGCAGTTTTCATAATTTATCAAAACCTAGGATTCCATAGTCGACCACTTAGTAGATTATTACCGCTAGCTTTTGCCCGAGACTCCGTCTACGTCCCTCGGTAATAGTTATTTTTTAGGGATGAAGAGTAAGTAACCTATGTATCCTTGAGAATATGTATGCTAAGTTTTTTGACGATGAATTCAATTTCCATTTTTCATTCAGGTACCAGAAGCGCCTTCCGCAGACTACGACGTAACAAGACTCTTGAGGACTCTGTGCGGAGGGGACGCCGCCGGGTGAGTTTATATGTTTAAAAAACGTACAAATATATAAGTTTAATGGCCGTGCCCTGCGATTTTATCTTAAAAAAAAATTGCCTTTCTATTTTATACTGATTGGTGCCCACGACTTCGCTCGCATCGCGTTTTCTTAGGTGTTACAACATTAAAACATTGTAAACGAGCCGTGTTACAGACATTATATATTAAAAAAAATAAAAAATAAAAATAAACAATTTATACACGTTGTAGGTACTTATGTTACCCATGTCAAAAAAAATGTTTTTGGAATTTTTGTCTGTTTATTTGTGCGTTTGTGCACGCTAATTCCAGAAACGGCTTAACCGATTTGAATGTGGTTTTCACTCATGTATCGTAGCAAGCTTCCCGTAACATTTAGTGTTTGTTTTATTCTAATCGGTTTACAAACAAAAAAAGTTACGCCCTATATCGAATACCACGCGTACGAAGCTGCAGGCTCAGCTAGTAGGGAATATGTGTACTCATAGTTTAAATTTCATTATATTTAAACCATATTTGTTTTTCGATTTCTTTTTATTGCATAATTTTATAAATAAAACATGCAAATTTTGCGAGTGAAATTCAAAATGCCGGGCACAAACTAGTTATAAATAAATTTATATTCGTTCCCCAACGTCGAAAACAGATTCTTAATTTATAGGAACTTTAATAGTGAACTTTTAATAAAATTACCTTTAAAGCAAAAAGTTTGCGTAATAAAAATTGTAAATTAAATGAAAAAAATGCCTTTAAGGACGTATTCACAAATATCAATGGTTTTTCGGTACCATTTATATATCCAGGAAGCACAACTGTAGAGATATCATGGTATAAAATAAAAGGTAACGTATTCATCTCTAAAGGTAACTAATAAATACAAAATTTTCACATAAATACATTTTTACCATCGCAAGAATCGCTAAAAATATCGAAAAATGGTGTCTGGATAGGTACATAAATAGCTAAATCCGCTGCATATTTTAACATGAAAATAATAAGAAATTGTAGCTTATACAGTCTTCTATACGTCTAGCTTATTATTTTGTACTCAAATAGATTACTTTTTCATTTCTGAGAAAGAATAGACACTAAAAAACGCACTATATTTGCTCCATACATTTTTCTAAGGGATCGCACTGCGACCTCTTTCCCCGCTCAGACGCGGTCATGGAAGCACGGGTGTATCGCCTTTTTTTCTAAATAATTAGAACGACAAAGTTCCAAAGTACACCGTGCGGCTTCAATGTGTGTGTGGGCACTTTGCTTTTTTTTTACGAGGGGAGAAATCTTCAAAGGATACCTTATGAACCCATGCCGCATGCAATGCAAGTGTCCATAGAGGTTATGTGGGACTTTTACCGCACTAAAACTACCCTCGAGATGGGTGTGGTTCAGTCCACACCACTTTGGAACCGTCACCGGGCGTCGGAGCACTTTGCTGTAGTGTGCTGGCGCAGTTAGCTGAATTCGAGCGCGTCAAAAATGTCATTGCGTCCTTAAACAATAAAAAATAAAATAATAATTAGAAAAATAAATTATTAGTTTAGTATTAGTCATAATTATTATAGTTAAGATTGATAATGCTTCGCTATCGCATTAGGCATGCCTGTTATGGTAGTCGTAAGTGATGTAAATAAATAAATAATATAAATAAATTTATTGGTGATGTGAAGTCATGAAGACTAAATACATACAATTTTTTTTCTAAAGTCAGCTCCGAAACCTATAATGTGTACCGAGCTTTAACCAAAAGAATGGTTGGAAGTTCTGATTTCAAGGTAAAATTGAAAAGCTGTCGAAGTTATGATATTGTAATAAAAAAAAAACTAGTAGAACTTAAACGTCTTGCCATAAAAAGTTAGAATCGGCGCGAGTGAAGTTTGGGCACACCCACACGCCATAAGGTGGTAAAGTCATAATTAGTCAGGGCACCCAAAATGGCGGATTACATGTGGGCGTCGACCATATGTTGGGTTATAATTTGTAGAGGATTCAAATTAGAACTTCATTCTATCATTTACACAACATAACAGCGTTCACGAAACAGTAAAAATGTTATTAATAACGTATTAAAATGGTATGTAATCATTGAACCATCTCTAAATTGCACATTGGATGTGAGATTAGGGTGCTTGCCTTAACGCTCTGTTCTAAGGTTCCCCGGGTTCGATTCCCGGCAGGGTCAACTTTGAAAAATCTACTTTTCAAATTTGACTCTGGTCTGGATTTGGAAAGTAGTGGCAGGACACACTGCGTTTCGCAGTCATTTGGGCAGCCCGTCTGGCGGCAATAACCACCCTCTTACAGAAGACCACCGTGAAAATTCTAAAAACTATTTTTTGACCTCAGTATCAACGTGTACGAATTTTTTTTTTTTTTTTTTTTTTTTTCAAAAAATATTTTAATACAGATAAGGCTCATTTACGATTTTATTAATATTCCTTCTAACTGCAAAAAGATATTGGTTCCTAATAAATGTACGTAAACCCAATAAACCAGATCTAGATATTTCTAAATGTTTGTTCGTGCCCTTTATCAGGAAATATCAAATATGTGTTTAAATAGGTATTTATATACAAAGAAAATATATTTATCAACACTGTATTGTAATGTATATTATAGGTAATTGTAATTGAATCAGTAGGTTCAATGTCCAAACAAATAAATGCTGCGACCTTAAACAGTTTGAACTTAAAACTAAGAAAAGATTATGTCGAATATTTGTGATACTTTTTAATTCAGCCTCGATACAGAAATCCAGGCTTTGTGAGCTGAATATTAATGCGCTACAATTATTTATTTATTTTATTTTAATATATATCAATGAAATTTTGTGAATGATTATGGCTGGATCCAACTTCAATGATAGGATACAATTTATAAAAGTAAGCGGACGATGCCTGGAGCAAAAGCTAATTCAATAAATTTGAAGTTACACACACACACATCTAGTAAGTTCCACGTGATCACAGCGTAAAAATTGATACACTCGAACAAGGTATGGGTTATAATGTTGTTTCGTTGTTGTATGTTGTTTTATGTAATTTTGGAACATAATTACATACAATAACATACAACAACGAAATGACGACGTGTAAGCAGTTAGTTCTTTAGAATGGAGTATTTGTTTCTACAGTAAATCAAAGCCAAAATAAGTTATTGTAGGGAAAAAAAAATAAAAAAATATCACCTTTATGCTTATAACTTCCTCCGCGTGACTGTGTTCACACTGCGTGATATTTTAATTATTCGAAAAATGTCCCATTTTTTAAGAATTTTTTTAGAATTAATTTTAATTTAAAATTTATTAGACTTAATTTTTATAAATTAAGAATTTTTATTCTGCACATTGGTTATTTAAGTCATACTTAATGCTACAAAATCCAAATAGCCATAACTATTTTATTATTATAAATTATAGCCAATGCGTTATTCTGAGTAGTTTTTGCGTGAAACATCCATACACCGTTATATTTTTTCGCATTTATAATAAACATTAGAACAGGTGATTAACAGGTTAATTATACGCGTTTAATCAGTTCAAGTTGATTACGTGCCATAAAATTCCGGCCGGAAGTCACAGTTAGTCATCTATATCTGCGAGTATATTTTGCAAGTATATATGTATTTTTGTATGTTTGTAATGAATAAACTCAAAAACTACTAGACCGATTTTAAAAAATATTTCACCTATAGAAAGCTACATTATCAGCATAATAACATAGGCTACTCACATTTTCCTTTTTCTGGTTAGACAAAGTCCATAGCTTTAGTGGTTGTCGTAGCTTATCGAAGAATATTTTCCTAGAAACATTTATCGGAGTATTACTAATCTAGTGGTATTTATTATTTTAGTGAGCATTATTTATTTGGAAATTTCGTAAACAGGTAATCCAAGGTAATCTAAATGCTGTAGCGATTTTATCACTTTTCACATTAATAATAATTGTCATTAAAGTACCCACTTTACACGCTGACACGTTCATTAAACCCCTCTTATTAAGCACAAGAATTACTTCCAGAAGACCTATTAGGTCTTCTGTGAATCTGAATGTGAATCGCGAGCTTTTATTGCCAGCAAGTTTAGAGCGAGTATTCAACTGTTTAGTATTAAAAACATATTTTAGTGTACGTAACTAGTACCTACTAAATAAAATTTGTGCAGTAAATGACTGTGACACTGCATTTCACAGTCATTCGGGCAGCCCGTCCGGCGGCAGTAACCGAAGACCGTAATGAAATATCAGCACGTGTGCTTTTGTGTTTCGGTGAGTGAGTAAGGGATGCCAGAACTAATTACCCTATCCCCATCCTTCTTCTTACTAAAGAGAATATAAAGAGTCATAATTGATGCAATAAGCTGAATAAACCTAGAGATCAATAATAAATATATGCTTTTTTTTTTTCAAAAACACATCAACATGCTTGGGCGATTTCTTCGGAATAAGCAGTTCTTTGTTTATTGTTGATTTGCCTCGTGTTGCAACAGTTTTCTCTGATGTTTTCTCGAGGACACTGGGCTTTAGAAGTGCCACAGAACTTAGGTTACCAACATCTTTAGTATCAGAATACACTGCGTGTCGCAGTCGTAAAAATGGAGAGCATGTCTGCTTGCAGCGTGGAATTGTTCGAATTGTTGACGATCCAATGCAAATACTTGTACAGAAATGATTAGAACCACTTAGTTTAAGAAGAGATGTAGCTTCTCTCTGTGCAATGACGAGTGCTCGGATGAGCTCACTGCACACTGCGCGCCATAGATGCGAAGTTCATCCGGATTACTTGGGTAAGGTACCACTGCGCACAGTTCGGATAAGTAGAAACTTTATCCCACGGACTTGCGATTTTTGAAAAAAATCTCCATTCTGAAGTGTTTCCATCTATAACCACTTACCATCAAGTGGACATTGAATTGAAATAACAGCATGTGTTTCGGTGAGTGATTAAGGGATACCAGAGGCTATTTTGCAATAACCTCCGGAACCCTCACAAGTGGATCATCAGCTTGGCAGCCGACCTTTATATAAAGCACAGAAAACTTAGGCAGACTCTTCAATTTTTACTAAAAACTGTCATTCTGTAATTGCTCTGAAATTAATAGAGCAACGTCAACGTCAGAGGGGATCCGCTGACAGCTATGACAGAATAAAGGTTAAAAGATAGGAAGAGGATTGAGAAATATGCTTTAACGTCCTTTATTCACTCGTCTAAAGATAATGGTGGATGTGCTGCTAGTTGACGCTAGTTTTATATAAGAGGGTGGTTACTGCTGTCGGATACTGTGCGCCCTAGTCTCTACTGATCTACTGTAATAGATCTCTTTTGTTTTATGTTGATTGTAGTAAGTAATTAAGCATTGAATGACGCCACTATAGTTCCCAATAAGAGTCGATTTACAAATGACTGCTCGTATTGTTGCATTACGAATGACTCCGGTGATGATCTGAACGTACGTGACGCAGACATTTATAGATTTTATTACGAGCATATGCGTCTGCTATGCCCTTAATGTGTTTTCGTTGCGGTTAAATGTATTTCATCATCAATATTTATGTATTAATGTAAATTGAAATAATGAAGTGTATCCTCAACATGCAAGTTCGATGAGCCCGTTGTGTGAGTGGTTAGGGTGCTTGCCTGAATGCTCTGTTCTACGGTTTCCAGGTTCGATCCCGGCAGGGTCAACTTAAAAAAAAAATTACTTTTCAAATTTGGCTCTGGACTGGATCTGGAAAATAGACACTGCGTTTGGGCTTTTAAGCACATTTAAACAGCCCGTCTGGCGGCAGTAACCACCCCCTTACAGAAGACCACCGTGAAATAACAGCACATGTGCTGTTGTGTTTCCGTGAGTAAGTAAGGGATGCCAGAGCCCATTTTCCTATCCAATTCCTTATCCTTAATCCTACTGTAATCGGCAGCGCACTTGCAGCAAGTGTGGCGTTGCTTGTGTTATAGGCGACGGTATGTGTCAGCCTGTCTGCCGAACTTAACGTAAAAAAATTAAAAATTCATATTTGTATTTTGTTTTCATCTTTTTCGATGTAAATGGTCACATAAGTTACTAAATATTTTTTTATCTTCACACAAATGTGAAAATTATCAAATAAATGTATGGAATGTGTTTAAAAAGCACTCGAGAAAGTGTGGACCATATTTGCTGTTTTTTTTTTATATTAAAAGTCCGAGAAAGGTTCTTATGATCAGAAAAAATTGGTAAAATTCAATTCATTCAAACTGACAATTATGCACACATCAGTTGCCACAATCCAATAGTTTTTTTTTTAATAGAACGACGTCTGTAAGTAGTTTACAATAAAGATATTTTTTTGGAAAATAGAGACAAGTTTATGCAGTTTTTCTACGTGTAGTTCCCAGGCAATTGGACGCTGCAAAACCTACAATACCAAAATGTAGGCCATTTGCCAGCTTTTCTACAGAAATAGTTTTATAGAAGAAAGACTGCTGTAAGTAAATGTAATGAAATAACATGGGATTGTAATGGGACGTTGTTGATGTGCGGTTCGGTTCGGAAACACGGTGACATCATTTCTAATATCAAACTCCCTTACCCGATAGTGTGACCAGCTTAAACTTATTTACTACTTACTATTAGTTTTTTTTTTTCTTCATTATCACACCATAAATGTAGTTTAAAAAATGGATCAGGTGACTATAGACAAAAAGGCTTTTATTTCTTTATCACTTACTCCATAATTTTTTGTCACGGTTTGTGAATATTTCATTGTTTTAAAGTAGTCAGAGATATGAAAGAGTACACAGTAGAATGATGGTCTCCGTACTGCATGTACCAGCCAGTCCTGTCGCGCAAGCCTGTATAAGCTGGTATACATCTTCTCATATCGCTCCCTTGTTCAGTATACACATTTAGTATTTAAGGTCAAGGTCTGTGGCCCTTCGTGACTACACCCTATTTTGTGAAAACAACTCGATTATCAGTAAACGATGATCTTGACTAGTTGTTGGAGATATTGATTCTAAGTTTTTTTTGAGTTAAGTTGACGCGTCCATCGGTCGAGTGGTTAAGGTGCTTGCCTTAGCGCCTTTACCGCTCGACTACTGGTCCCGAGTTCAATTCCCGGAAGGACCAAATTTTGAAAAGAGCTTTTCAAAATTTGCTCTGGTTTGTGTTTTGCACCTTTGTGTCTTGGGTCTTCTCAATGGTAGGGCACACTTTCACAGTCATTAGGATACCCCGTCTAGCGGCAATAACCACCCTCTTACAGAAAACTATTGTGAAATACATGCTGTTCTGTTTAGCTTCCTAATCCCTTATCCTCAATTCTTTTAAGGTCGACAGCGAGCTGCTTTTATTAATAGGGCGACGGTAACCACCTACTTACCATCACGTGGACCGTCAGCCGTCTCTCTTTAGATTCCCTAGGTTAAATTCGATCCTACTTATTACCATGTGAATTAATTGTCTTGTTTTATTTTTCAAGAGTAGGACTAATGGTTGAAGCTTCATAGATTTAAACATGTTTTTTAAATAATAATAAAATGACATCGCGTAGTGGTAATTTGAGTTTTAATTTCCAAGTAAATCATCGACGTAAAGTAAAGTAATCGACGCTGGATCCAGGCTGCTTCTGATAGATCCTACTGGAAAATTATGATGGAGGTTCATGTCCAGCAATGCAAGTCCTACGGCTGAAATGAATAATGACATATTATATGTATTAGATAACATTATTATATAACATTATTGGACTATTCTCCAATGTTATAGTTTGTCCAAATAAGTACTTATTGTGTTTTAATTTTATTGTCGTCGTCAACGTGAAAAATATAAACATACGGAACAATATATAACATACATTTTTACAACAAAAACACTTCATATAAAATGAATATTAAAATAATTGTAATGAATGTCATAAGTACCGCAATAAAGAAATACAGTCTGCCACATGGAAGACAAAGATTTCTTGTTATATATGTAACAGATACTTGGTTACAGACAATAGATTACTTATTTGTTAGTTACTTTATTTATTTATTTACTTTGACGAGCCCGTTGGATGAGTGGTTAGGGTGCGTGCCTTAACGCTCTGTTCTAGGGTTCCCGGGTTCGATTCCCGGCAGGGTCAACTTTGAAAAATCAACTTTTCAAATTTGACTCTGGTCTGGATTTGGAAAGTAGTGGCAGGGCACACTGCGTTTCGCAATCATTTGGGCAGCCCGTCTGGCGGCAGTAACCACCCCCTTACAGAAGACCACCGTGAAATAACAGCACGTGTGCTGTTGTGTTTCGGTGAGTGAGTGAGGGATGCCAGGGCCCATTTCCCTATCCACTCCTAATCCCCTAATCTAATCCTTAATCCTACTGCAGTTGGCAGCGCACTTGCAGCAGCTTTGGCGTTGCTTGTGTTATAGGCGACGGTAGCCACCTACCATCAAGTGGACCGTCGTCAGCCTGTCTGCCGACCTGACATAAAAAAAATATATTTGCCCCTTATTTTCTACACTAATTGGTTGTTTTTTTTTTTTTTGTAAAAGTATTCCCTCGCCTATAGCACTCGTGAGTAATAATTTCTTCTTTTTTTCACCCAGTGTCCCTTTACTCCTAAAAGTTGGCGGTCAACTCCGTGAACCTGTCTCTGACAAGATCCAAGAGGAACAATTGCTCGACTAGGGCAATTGCAATCCACTTCCGGATGTTTCGTAACCGCGATTTCTTCCTTCGTCTATAGCGCGTCTGGTCCGCAAGTCAGCAACAGATTTCCATGACAAAGATCCTCTCAGGCGATGACTCGTAAAATGCTCTTGAGAATTATATTATGAAGACTTGTGAACGTCAGCTGTGGCTGCGTGGGTGGGTTGAGCAGCGGTACCCTCCCATACACGTAGAAAATTTTTACACGTAGAAAAAAGAAAAAATTTTTTTAGTCATTTCCTTCCGATTGAAAATGTATCAAATTATAGTTAACTTAATATCAGGGACCGATTTTCTACGATCATTGTAAGTGTAACCATTTTCAATTAAAATTACAGCTTTAGACAGCGAGACACGCGGAGATCCGGCATTATTACCCACTCAATAATGTCATTTTTGTCAAAAATAATGTTAAATTTGTAAAAACAACAAAAACCCCCAAAATTTCACACATTACGAATTCAAGAAATTAATAGATAGCCAAAAAAAAAAGATAGCCGCAAATAAATTCAATTCAAATCCTTCTTTTCTTCAAATTACATAATATTGGTATATATGGCCAATACGAAATAAGAAAATATGTTAAGTATTCCATCTTTTTTCCTTCCTCTAAATAAGTCCTCTAAATTTCCTCTAAATAAGTCCATGAGTATATCAAGTGTACAAGGATCGCATAAATTGTTATTGAGCAAGGTCATCTCAATACAAAATGCATTCCACAAATCAACGACATACTCCTAGTTTATCTGACAATGTCGTGAAAATTATCTAACTTGCTTCCAACAAAGAACTTTTTACTAATCCTTTTAATTCATTGTTCATGAAACTAATACAACATGTCATCCTTGTGGATACTACCAAATTCTTTAGGGCGTTGCCACACAATCTATAGATAGGTCGATTGATGTTGTCTATCGATGGTGGAATTGCCGATCGTAATTACACGTGAACAAAAATGGCGACGGAAAATCCCAAAAAAATTAAATTTCATCTAGCAGAAATTAAGAGATTTTCAATAACAATGTTACTCATTTAAAAGAACGCCTCTAGATGAAAATATGGATGTATTGATGTATTAGATATCTCTAACTGTAAAAAAAGGCCGCATCCAAGACTTCTGCGTTTGCGTACTTTGATGAATTAGTAACAATATCTTACTAGCCAATAAAACTTCCTCTTCTGAATACATTTTAAGATGTATTGAGAGAGAAAATATTCATTTATGGTCTATCAAACATTGATCTAAAAACGATCGATGATTATCGATGACAACCAAACCAATCGAATGACATATGTAAATTAATGGCGTCGATCGACGATCGATCAGTAGGTGTGGTAACACCTTTAGCTCATTGAAAAAATATTACCTCGTGAATTGATTCCAGTTTATGTGTTGGATAGTTTAACATATTACTTATCATAGGTACTTGTTAATTTAATTATGCTTTTCTCTTATGAATAGCTGTTTATGCAAGCACGTAGTCATTTAATGTCGCATGTCTAGACTCATGTCTCTGGGGGGTCGCACCCTACTACATAGTTACCAATGTACACTCCGCGTCATGTTACTCTTTCATGTCATTGAGAGTAAAAACATTGTCTCTGGAATTGACTTCGAAGTTTACGCTTTCGCTATCAATAGAGCTTTTAAAATTTTCAAAATTCTTTGAACAATACTTTTGGTTTAAAAACATTGTGCTAAGATTTGGTACCGATTGCCTGAAATATAATACATACTAAAGTATAGAAGGCATATTTTATATTTATATATTGTTTTTATATGTACCTAGCCAACCTAAATACCTGTAGAGCCTCCCTTGCATAGTAATAGTTGGATTGCTTTACAGACTGGTAATACATAATCTACTATTATTTGTTTTTCTTTTTTGGGATATTCTGGGGAAAGGTTTTGTGATCAATTGTGTAGGTATATAGTACATTTTATAAAACCGTTGAATTTGATTGAATGGTATAGGTACTGTTAGTTCTTGTCATGTCTATTTCTCGCATGCAAAGTGGAGGTGGGACTTAAATTCCACTGCTCTGTTTGATGCACATGATTACCTATAAAAAGATATAAGTGAGTGAAAGTCTAGGGCAACTGTACCAAGTAATTAATTAATGTATAAACTTCAGTAATTTATTGTTTTCATTGTTAACAAAGCGTTCGTAATTAAATTTTAAATAAAACGGCAAAAAAGAAATTATTATGACTAATATAAATAATTTTTGACCATTACTTTCTAAATCACAAACGTCACCTTACAAAGCTCAATTCACAGTCAATGTATTCCTACAAAACATGGCATTTTTTATATAATAACCTACTTTAAAAAGATATTATGCTCTACTTGATGGTGTGTGGCTTTGGTAACCTAGAAACATAAGCAATAATGAACAACAAAATAACATAAGCGATAGAACATAACATAAAGTCTCTTAAAGGCTTTTAATTTTGCACACATCTAGATAAATTGGGAGAGATGGCAGTCCAGTTTATAGGTCTGTTATTATTAATGTAGCAGTGCATTGATTTTACGTTTCACATGAATGTATCCAGGAGCAGACACGAGAGAGTATCCGGGACTAGGAATGCTCAGTTGGTGTGCATCAGTGGGGGCAGTCCACGGCAGCCGAGTACGCCGCAGTTGCTAAGGGTATGTTGGTGATTTTATTAAATTCTTTTACAAGCGTATGTGGGTAATGTTAGGTACCTACCTGCCGACCTTAGAAGGATAAAAATCAGGCGAGACTGATTACTGCCTTCAGACGGATTGCCCAATTATGACTGCGAAATAGACTGTGTCCTTCTAAAATTCAGTAGAGCAGCGAATGCATTTAGAGAACCTGAAGGCAACAATATCTCTTCAACGGTTTTCTTAGTACAGTCATCGCTATATAATCCCATAAAATCCAAAATTGTTTAATATATCCCACAAACCTTGCACAAAGTTGTCTAAAAATAGATGAGAGTGAAAATGCGCGGCAAATGACAACACAAAGTAATAGAAAAATTGGTAGAGTAACTTAAAACAAAATAACTTTTTTTGTATGGGAAAGCAGAAATGAGGTGCGCTTGGCTGCCGATTTAAGTTCCCATTCAGACGTACTTATAGGGGTCCAAAATGATTATTGTTTTAACTACGATAAGAAGAGCCTCCACCTCGCCTCGTTAATAAGAGACCTATGTCCAGTCGTGGGATTAGTGTGTCGCTATATATTTGTACAAATTGGATAATACTTGAAGATCTTAGTGGTCTCCTTGCAGTACGAGTATATGGCGCTGACTGTACGAGGATTTGCGGTGGAACTTTTACCTCTCTACTCTAGTCCTTTATACATTTTCAAACTACACTCTCCCTTAATCCCTCTGTAGCCTCATTCATATATCCAATTTATAAAATAATGGCGACCTACCCGCCATTATTTGGCGACTTACGTAAACCTTTCTTGTATGAGGAATGTATAAGAAAACACTCTTTCAAAATCCCATTAGATTGTTTAGAAAAATTGAGGTGAGAAACAGACACGGGCGTTATTGTTAATTGTTTGTACTCTAGATACTGGAAGAAACGATAGAAAAGAAAGCACCGAAGCCGTTTCCCTCGAAGGCGGTGGCTGGCGATCAGGACAAGTACCGGATGTCGTTCAACGTCGCCCAAGAAACTATTGACAACATCTACCAGTACCGCACCAAGTTCGTCCAGCATATGCTCACGAGCCCTCTCTACGCTAACAGCGTCGTCGGCAAGCCCTGGGAGATGATCAGCAAGTACGTACAACGTGCCAGTAGTACTGTTTACTAATAGTACTAAAAAACTAAAAAAAACTCTTTAAAACTATAATAGTACTGCTTACAAGCATAGTCACAGCAATAACAGCTAAAGACAAAATTCTTAGCTCCTTCTACTCTTTGTACGGATGTAAAACTAAAAGCCGACGAAATATCCTAGTAAAATTCATTTTCTAAACGTGAATTTGCCTTGCAAACTTCGAAAATCAAGTTTCTTTTTTTAATGGAATTAAATTTATTTCACAAATTTTATTCGAAGAATCAAATTGATTTTTTACAAATTTATTTTTAATGGTGATAGGGAGATTGAAGGACAAAGGAATTAAATTTGTTATTGACAGATTTTCGATTATTATTATTTTTTAAGTAAAAGTAGCCAGTAGGTGGCTTTCACAAGCAACGCAACAAGTGCTGTAAGTGGCTACCGACCAAAGTAAAATTAAGGATAAGGTATTACTAGGAAGGGATACGAAAAAAGGTTCTGGCATCCCTTTTTTTACTCACCGAAACACAACACCAAATATGCTGTCATTTCACTGTGGTTTTCTGTAAGGGGTCGGTTACTGCCGCCAGACGGGCATGCACAATTGATTGCGAAACGCAGTATGCCCTGTCATTACTCGCCAGATCTAGCCAAAGTTAACCGTGCCGGGAATCTAACCCGGACCCTTGAGACAGGGCGCTAAAGCAAGCACCTTATCCACTCGAATAAAGAGCTCGTCAAAATTCTTATGCTGTTAGATATTAAAGCCTAGATTAAGAGCAATTCTTAATCTAGGCTTTATATGTAGCTATGTATGCTGATACAGCAATTGCGTTTATTGCGTCTCTTGCAGAGTAGAACCTGGCGGTCATGAAATCAGTTCTACAGCTTGAATTATTCAATTAATTAAATTTTTTTTTTTCATTTGCAGCGTCTCGGAACAACTAATTAACGAAATTTTACTTAGCTGCGTGAAGGAGATGGAAATTGAAGACGTGATCACCATGTTATACAAATACGAAACGCGTTGATTTGTAACGTTTAATTATTAATCAGATTTATTTTCAGAACGAATTGTTATTTTAAAATTAAACCAACATTTCGAAAATATTTACTTAATTTATTTAATTTATAACAACAACAACAACATTCACATTAATTTCTAATACTTTTGGGAAATTAATAATTTGAAAACAATACAATCGAACATATAATATCCAGTAAAAAAAAGCGATTTATACAATATCATTCATTATGATCAAGCATTCATAGCCTTTCACCAATCTTTGAAAATCAGTATGGAAAGACAAATGTTGTCCTCCTGTTATTGAATATTCACGTTTTTATGCTGTTTTTTTTACAGAATATTCTTAATAATTACTTAAGTTTGTTCCTTACAGTGACTAATACAAGTTCATCCTTTACGGATAGCGTTGTGACAATAAGAAATAAATTATTTCTTCGCAACCGCTCCGGTGGGTACACAAAACCTTTTATCAAAAATATATAATTTTATATTTCTTAAATCTTACTGGCTATATTTCTTTTAAACATATTTTCAAATATACACGACAATAAATTATCAAGGCACTTAATTACAGACTAGGTTTATACCCCAATATTTATATAAAATATAAAAACGCAGAGTTATTTATTCAAATAATTATTTTAAAATATCCAAATATTCTCACAGTACAATTTTATTAATCAATTTTAACCTAATCAATAGTCATCAGTAAATAAATAAAAAAATAACAAATTCACATCTATTTTATTCAAGTGACATTAATTTTAATCCTCGTCTACTTATATATTGTCATCGCTGTTCATACTAATTCTCAATGAAGTCAATACTTCTCCGAACCTCGCCTTCTGTTTGCCCAATGTATCGTTCTTATCCATTTTCGGCATTTTCGGTAAACTCTCCGGCGCAGACGTATCCGTTGCGTCGGTCGAGTCTTCTGGCGTCAGTGGATTCGATCGCACAAGTCTTGGTTTCAATAGAACTGTGCCGTTCAAGGCGAAAATACCTTCTAATTTAGACTTTAAATCATCTCTACTCAGACTTGTGTCTTCTTCTTCGGAGCTTTCATCAGATTCTACATTAATAGGTCGCAAATTTTGCGCTTTCTCCCTTGACACAATCTCCTTTTTTAAATCGAGAAACATCGCAGGCCTTTCGGGGTACATAGACAACTTTGAATTATCATTTGTATTATCGAACGACTGCGACCGTTTCTTCGGCTCTTCGGGATTGTCTATCCTCTCCTCGTCGCTTGTAGAAATTTTATTCTGAAAAATGTTGTTCAATTTCGACATAAAATTCATTTGTCTATCGCTACCAAACACTATAGTTCCGTCGTCTTGTGAAGTATTTGATAAGTTACTCGTTCTAGGTTTCATCTCCTCCTCTTTATTCCTACGCGGGTTCACTGATATTGTGTATGATTTTTTAAATGTCGGGTTCTTAAAGTAATTTTCATCCAACGGCGGTGGTTCCGGGATGTAAGGAATATCTTCTTTTACGTCTTCTGTAGATTCGTTTAATACGTTTTTGTCTAACGTATCCGAATAACCCGATTCGTCGGTTCTCGAGTTCGTATCGCTTTCGTTAAATGCCGTCACCTGTTCCTGATCCGCATCAAAGTCTTCTTTATTTACCACCGTATTATTTTTGTCATCTTCTTCGATAAGTTTAGGCAAATCCTCCCTGTGCACTTGTGCTATAACATCATATTTAGATAATCCTTGATTACCTAAAGATGCATCAGATCCAGCATCGGATAGATCACTGAATGATTTTCTGTGAGGTATATCCCCTTGTGCAGCTGATACGTTATCATCTTCTTCTTTCTCCTTATAACTCGTTATTTCACTGTAAGTATCTTCCTCCGCTTGCAATACTTGATCTAATAAATCGATAATTTTTGCTTCCTTTTCTTCGTTGCTTTCTATAGTTTGGTAATGCATTATTTGTTCTCTTTTGGATACCTTACTCATAACGATATTCTCATCTACCTTTTCTATTCCATTTTCTACGTTTGCCAACTGAATTTCTTCTCGATGATCGTTTGTATCTTCTCCAGCTGTACTAATACATGTTATAGTATTTGGAGGAGTAGGTGATTCTACGATGATTTGTGGAGGTTTTCCATTCTTTAGTGCATTAGTTTGTTTAATATTTTCCTCGAGATGGCCTTTGCGTTTATAGATACAAACACAGAGGATATACACTAGAATTCCTGTAAAAGAAAAAATTTGAAATTTAGTACCTATACAATACTTGAAAAAGGAATTACAAGCTAATAAAAGGTGATATATACTTTACCAATAAATATCCAAATGACAACACGAATCCAAGTGTTAACATTAATCAGAACCATTAGGTGAATATTGACATAAATGCTGAGGCATGGTGTAATCGGTACCAGGGGCGCCTGTAAGATTAAAAAAAATGTATCAGCTCGTCTAATTAAATCCCATGTTATTATTGAATTATATCGTTTGTTCAACACTGTTATAAAAATATCCATTTTCATGATTTCGTCGCGGACTAAATTGCGAATCAATAATCAATTTAATTTTCAAATTCTATGGTTAAACTTAACTATAGATAAGATTTGAATTTTTTTCTATATTTTATGTGTAATTTAATTTTTTAAAAATTGTAATTATTGGCAGACTTATGGGAGTAATTTTTTTTAGTGTTCGTTTCGAAAGTAAAAATATAGCTGTTATATATAGGTCCTTGTATAATTTTTTTTCTTGTAGTAGTACTTTTTTCGTGTATGGTGTGTATTAACCAGAGCGGTCATTCGATCTAGATTGTTTCTCTGTACTTCCGGAAAGACCCCCTGAATCATTAAAAGAACGAACGAGGCATTTTGTATTCAGAAATCACGACGCAATCCCGACAGCCCCTATGCAATAAATCATCGTATAACAAAAGTATTTTTGCTGTTGCGTTTCGCGTACCCAAGTCGCTGATGTTAAAGCCATTTGCTATTTCATCATCAATTAATCATCGTTATTTCATATCCCTATAACTTCATCTAGCCTTTAAACCAACATTTTACCAACATAAAGAAGTAATTTCTCCTATATTTCATTTTTAAAGAATGGTTTTATACGCTCTATAAATAAACTCCTAAAGTAGCTTACCCTAAACTTCAGGTCCTCTTTGTTCTGTGGCTGCAGTGTGATGATAATGATCGGCAACAATGCTATGAAGTGCAGTATAATCACGGGTATCAGAGGCTGTGATGCATGCACTGTCACCAGAGCGCTCGATAGACATGTGCATACTGAAATAACATGTAATAAGTGTTAAATAATATATTTATTTCAAATGACCACAGCCATAAAATAATTAAGCTAACAGATATTCACTCTTATAAACACTGCTAACATTCCTAATACTGCTACTGAATTCAATATACCGACAGAATCCAATTGAGTTACGCAGTCATAAAATCAGCAGAATGTCTGGTGGCAGTAGCCATTTAATGTTATTTTATTATTTATTAGCAGACCCAGCAGACTTTGATCTGCCCGAACCCGAAAAAATAATATCACCCTATTGCAGCGCCATTTGGATTTGGACCCGATTCAATTGTGAATCTAAACCATCCAGAGACCCACTTAAACACACGCAAATATTTCATCAAATTCGATCCAGCGGTTTAAGAGTTCAGGGACATACTCGACAGTCGTTACCCTGTCAATTTCATATAAAATATAATCAAATTTTCGACTTTATTCCTGGTTTTTCCAAAAAAAATCTTCCATACACACATTGTCCTGACAATTATAAACACAACTTCTCTCGTGCCGTGCCCTTCTCATATGGTGCTACATTTAGTATTTTTATTTATATAGATTTGTTTTCAGTTTATTGTGAAGAACACTTGGCAGAGAAATGTCATAACATGACTGTAAGTAAAAATAGCTCCTAAATTAAGTAATAAGGCAAAATTCCAAAGGAAGCCTTCTTAGCATGGTAATCAAGATACATAACAAAAACTTCGTAAAGAATAAAGAAGCTAACAATGATAGCATTATAACTGATATCAAAATATATAAATAGCCCTCTGCGAGCAAAATATGTATCGTAGATTGTTTTATTTTTTTCATCATCCCCATAGCAGAGCACAGCATCTATGACATTGCTTGTATTAATTAGCGACTATAGTTGCATACCATCAAGTAGACCATCAAACTTTACATAAAAAAATTCCATTCGCCAGCCGTGAAAGCCAGCCCCAATCGCATCATGGCTAAGATAGCATCTAGAGTAGATTCTTTTAAATTTAAATTATGTATTATTTATTAATTGTTGCCAATAAAGTATAACCTCTCCCTTGCCTGACTGCCGCGTTTTACATAAAAAAATAAGGTTACCGAAAAATCCAAGGGCGGTATACACCACGGCAGCGGTGCTGTGTGTAGTAGCGCGCTCGCCACGGCCGAAGAGTCGCCGCCACAACCCAAAGGTCGCCAAGGTGCCGTACTCCGAACCAAATCTCAGCACAATCACACTCACAGCCACCGCTGTGTATGACAAGAGAGTTCCGATGCACATAGTCATGATTAGCTGCTCCAAGTCGAAAATCGCCGCCAGGATCGCTGGAATTATCAAAAGGCAACCTGTCACAATCATAATCACGACATTACTGTCTATAAAAAGTTTTAGGACTCTTTTGATTCCTCTTTTATTACTACTACAGGCAGTATATAAAGTCCTCCAAATTCTGTATGTATGCATTAATCTCGGAATGAATTTTATTCTTGTTTGCATAGTTTAAGAGAGATATTTCTGAGGGTGGCTTAGGTGTTAGTTCAGGAATGTCTTATTTATATTTGCCGAGTTATTGCTATGTTTGTCAGAGATATCGGTATTTCGCGTGAGCTAATAAAATCTGCAAAAAAGTCATCAAAACGCTTCATATGTCTATATTCTAAAATTAAAAATACGAAGACACAGTATGTGTGTTCACAGGGAAGGCTTCTTGCTGTCAAACTTCACAAAAGGTGAAGCCGCGGGCACAGGTAGTAAATAATAAAAAAACTCTATAGAAATCATGTAACATTTATAGTTATTGTAAGATATTACCTTGATAAGATAATTTCCTATAAATTATTGTAATAAAATAACACAGAAGAAAATAAAGACTAAACGTTTACCAGCAGTGAATGGGTGTGATGTGTGAGATAACTCACCAATAACAGCTGTGGACGTTAATGTCGCTACCAGTGGTGATTTGTGTTTAGAAGTGACGTTAGCAAACCAGTGCAAGAACAATCCGTCGGAAGCCATCGAGTACAACAGCCGCGCCAAGGAGTACATCGCTCCCAACAAACTGGAATTTAAAACAGTCGTATCAATCTATGCAATTGTTGTGTTAGAATATGAATGGCAGGGCAGAGTGCGTTCTGCAGTCATAGACTGGGTATGACACCTAAGGTCTGTCACAACTTATAACCCAAGGATCACACTGAACATTTTTAGAAATAACGAAAGCTGAATTTGAGATTAAGCTGCCGAATAATTTCAATGATTTTCGAAGGGAGTCAATGATCGACTGAAGCCGTAAGCCCATTCTTCTTTAGAAATCTCCTCCGTGGTTACTTGGAAAACCACGGAGACCTGGAAGGAAGACCCTGATTCATCAACTATCAGTAGTTGACTGAATCAGGGTCTTCGCAACATAACAGTCAACAGTAACAATACGGTCTGGATAAGTAGAAAATTTATCCTACGACGCGCGAACCTTTTAAGTAACTACCTTTTGAGGTATATCCGTTTCGCTGGATCTATGGAATAAGAGTATATATGCTACTGTGGGATAGTAACCCCACAGTAGCAATTTTCTGCCAAGGTGGTCAGCGTATCTGCATTCCGCCTGCTATTTCTTGCAGACTTAAGCGGCGGTAACCAACTATCAATTACCATTTTCCATCAGGTAGATCGTCGCCAGTCTGACTTTAACCTTTTTAAATTAAACAAAGCAAAAATTACGGCTATTGTTTAAAAACCATGAGAGATTGTAATGATATTTTTAATTGCATATTGAACTACCAATGAACTAATGATCCCAATGTAAAATTATAGTAATAAAGTAACCTGGCGCAAATGCCGAAAATCGCACCAATGCCGACGAGCCAGCCCGCCCAACTCCAGCCAACGTGTCTAAATGCTGCTATCATTGTGCCCACAGTGTCCTGAAAAGAAGATTTTTTTTTAATTAATGTACATTATTTTAATTATTATCGTAGAAGTTCCAGTACAGTATTAATGTTTTGTACCCATTAATAATGAAAACAAGAATGATTTATTCTTTACCATAACATTACAATTGAGTATAGAAGCCTGTATCGTGTGTGGTCGGTAGGCTCCATCATGATAAATTCTGGGATATAGATTGTCTCTGTATCGATTTCCCTTCTGCTTGACTGTGGCGTTGCTCAAATGAAGAGTAAAGCTAACATGTTTATATACACAATACATTTAGATCACTGTTGCCAGTGGTGACATATGGCGCTGAAACTTTGTCTCTAACTATAGGCCTCGTAAGAAAACTCAACGTCGTGTTACAAGCTGTAGAGAGGCTATGCTCGGAATTGCTCTGCGATATCAAATCAGGAATGAGAAGAATCATAGACAAACGAAAGTAAGTTGTAAGTTAGTAAGTTGAAGTGGTAGGACACATAGTATGGAGTCCCGACCACCGCTGGGGCCGGAAGGTTCTCGAGTGGAGACCACGGACCGACAAGTGCAGCGTAAGGCGTCCACCCACAAGGTGACCAACTACCTAAAACGGGCCGCATGTTTACGATGGATCCGGGCTGATTCTGCGGTCAGACCGGTGTCCTCCCGGAAAAATGTTGTCTATGTCCAGCAGTGGACGTCCTACGGCCGAAAAACCCACGATGATGAATATGATACCAATATTATCTTCTGATGTTTCCCAGAACTATACCACACACTACCTTAATTGAAATAAGTTATGTATTTTATAAAATGACGCTTGGCGCCATCTAGTCCGGAAACTAAAGTGTGAAATATTATCACATAGGAACTTATTAGCAGTATATATACTTCGTTTAATTCTGTATTTTAATCCAAAGACAAGGAAAACTTGTCCAGTGAGAAAAGTTCAAATGTACAATACCTGCAGATGATAAGGCACCATCATGGTGACGACAGTGGAGACGCTCACATACGCCAGGAGACACATAATGAGTGTGATTAGCATCGCCCAAGGAAGAGCACGACGAGGCGAACGAACCTGGAAATATTAAGTTTAACTAAGTTCAGCTCCTTTCCATTAAGTAGGGCACACTGCGTTTTGCAGTCATTTGGATAGCCCATCAGGCGGCAGTGACCACCCCTTACCCCTTACCCCTGCTGTTATTTAACAGCATTTTGTACATGGTGTTGTGTTTCGGTGAGTGAGTTAGGGATCCCTTCCTAATCACTTTACTACTATGTTCGGCACTGCACTTGTAGGGTATGTTCCCATTCGCCACACCCGTGTTCGTTACTAGTGGTGGCAAATGGGATTATTTTTCCCAGACACCGCCCACACGTTTATGTTTGTTTTTTATGATTATCCAATTTTATTATACATATCCAGTCACTTATTTTACAAAAAATAATAATGAATATATGGTAGACACCTACCATGTACCGTCAACCTGTCTGACGACCTTAACATGAGAAATAAAAAACGAGCTAAACTCGCGTGAAGAGGGTTCCGTACGATGTTACCTATCCGCACAATATTGAGTGATTTACCATGTTATTTTAATATTTTTATTTATTTTATTTATTTATTTATTTTTAAGGGAAACATACAGACTATAATACTTATAACTAAAATGACAAAAATGGCACAAATACCAATAAAGTTTCCACAATTATTTAGTACATAACAATATTACAAAGTCAACCTTTAATTTAATAAAAATGAAGTTCAAAACAAACTTAGAAATTAAGCATTACATAGACTTTCCAGAATAGCACTCCGATACTGTGCACGCTTCAGATTAAATAAATCAATATGGGAAAATTTACCATTATATGAATTACAAGCACGTGATATGAAGTTATTGGCCATGTAGTTAGACTTCACAAATGGAACACTAAATAGAGTCCTGTTTCTAGCACTAATCCTTTGACATTTAAAATTAATCTTACTAAGGAGCAACATTGAATCGACAGAATCACTCAACAATATCATGGACTTATTATAGGTTTTTCTATAATCTATAGTAGAAAACTAATTTCTGTATTTTTTCAAAATTTTAGGTTCAGTAGTTTATGAGATAAGGGGGGAATGGTCAATTTTCGTCTATTTTCTTGAATAACTTGGAAATTATTTCTTTTAAAATTACAAAAAAATACATTTAAGATCTTCATAACAACACCTTCCATTTGATATGTCACAAGATGCAGTTTTCAAAAAAAAAAACTTTTAATTTTCCACCTTCCCCCAAAAATGAGCTCCCATATACAGATTTCATCTATTCACGTCACACCTCTGCGTTTGGGTCACAGAAATTGATATGTGTACCAAATTTCAACTTAATCGGTCTAGTAGATTCCGAGATAATTGACTGAGCGACGGACACACGAGTGATCCTATAAGGGTTTCGTTTTTTTATTCGGACGTACGGAACCCTAAAAATGGTCCTCGGAGAGAATATAAAATATGTATTCTATCTGAATGGTCTTTTTAATCTAATTGTTCACCTCTTCTCCCGTATAACTAATTGCGTCGAATCCAACGAAGCCGTAAAAGCAAATGGCCGCTCCTCTCAACATGCCCCATACTCCATACGGGAAAAATCCTCCATCACCGAAACCAGCAGGAACTTCGGCTGGTACTATCTTCCAATTATTCACATCAGCTGGAATTATACACAAAATTTTAGTATCCATAACTAAGTACGTACATATTCTTTTTTTTTCTTTTTTTTTTACTATAGATGAGTTTGCTCTTGACCAGCATCTATCCATGTAGGAAGGATGAGGCCGAAGATGGAGCGAGCTCACCCAGAAGATGCCTATTCACTCGAACCTTGAAAAGATTTGGGTTATATGAGCTCGGAAATACAGACGCCGGCAGGAACTTCCAATCCTTAGCAGTGCGCATCACAAAAGATGTTTTAAAGCGCTTGGTCCGAATTAGAGGGATTTCGACAAGGTGAGGATGGGACCAGTCGTACGTCTGCATGTCCGATAGAAGAAAGGGGAAGGCGGCATGATCTCATGCAGCTCCCGAGCACACTCTCCGAAGTACATCTTATAGAATACACACAGACAGGCAACTTTGCGTCTATGTGTCAGGTATAAATAGGTATAAAATTGAACTAGGCTGATTATTTTGAAATGTTACCTTGAAATGCTCCAACAATTATAATAAAAACGAGAATTATCAGGTTGAAAGCTACAAATATGTTGTTCACCACAAATGACTTCCGTACGTCCACAGACAATAATGCTGAAACACAAAACCGTCACTTTTTAAAATTTTAAGGGTCTACTTTGAAAAATGAACTTTTCAAATTTGTCTCTGGTCTGGACCTGGAAAGTGGCAGGGCACACTGCGTTTCGCAGTCATTTGGGCAGAAATAACAACACATACGCTGTTGTGTTTAAGTGAGTAAGTAAGGAATGCCAAGTACCATTTCCCTATCCCCCTCCTAATCCCTTATCCTTAATCCTACTGTAGTCGGCAGCGCACTTGCAGCTTTGGCATTGCTTGTGTTATAGGCGACGGTAGCCACCTACCATCAAGTGGACCGTCAGCCTGTCTGCCGTCTTAACATTTAAAAAAATAGGGAATATGTTGCGTTTCTAGTATTTTGAGTTTCCTACAATTTTTTTGCACTTTTTAATAATTATTTTCTTAAAGAAAAAGAAATAACATGGCAAAATATGGCAAGATTCTACAAGATGGCAAAATGTCATCGAACAAAATGGCACGTAAATACTGTAATTAAATGTAAATAAACTTTGAAAAAAAAATGTCTTGAGTTTTCATATAAAATGCGAAGAAACTTTTTCCCCGACCTATCAATCAATCAATCAATCAATTTATTTGTAACTTATAAAACACACATTTAACAGACACAGAGAAAAAAGAAATAACAGTAACAGCAAGAAAGAAAGTTACAAAAAGGTCCCTACTCAGCATTTTGCTGGCGTAGGCCAGCACAGATCTTACGACATAGTTGTCCGCCTGTTTCTCCACTACTTATGGATTAAGCCATGGTATAAATTTTAAAATATTTTTCACTAATGAAATTTCACAGTACTGAGAAAGGTTGTATAAGTATATAAAATTGCAGCGACGAAGCCGCCGCTGGTCGCTAGCAACTTATAAAGCAAAACAAGGTCCATTGTCTTTAAGATTTAAGAAATATTTTTAAAAGTAAACATAATAAAAGTTTTAAATTAATAAAATCTTCATGCGGAGATAAATCCTAACTTTAAAACTCACCTCCCATAAGTAGGACAATGAAGAATGAGAGAAAATCAAAGTAAGCCGACAAAGGGACCGCCGAAATGGGTGCTACTTGGATGAACCAGCTGCTCATGGAGTTGTTAACCATTGCGTCTACGTATAAGCTGAGACCTCTCGCCACACTCGCCGCCCCTACAAAACAGTTCAAACTTAAACCAAAAATCCTACATTAGAAGTGTATAAGTGGTAAGTCTAATCCAATGTTACCAAACAATCCATCGAGCAGAAGAGTCCATCCTACTATGAATGCCGCGAATTCTCCAATGGACACGTACGTGTAAATATAAGCAGAACCTGCACGCGGTACCCGCGAGCTGAACTCGGCGAAGCAGAGTCCTGGAATCACATCAGCTTAGCTTGTTAGACACATGCTACATTATTGCTATCAAGACTCTGGACTAGCGTAAAGGTGCTGATAGATATGCTCATAAACTTGCTTAGAACTAGCATGCTCCGACTGTTTACATTTACCAGCAATAAGCATGCTAGTTTTAAGCATGCTAATAAATAATAAGCATGGATAAATAAAAGAGAAACACTAGATTAAATAAATATGCTAGCAATAAGCATGTCTGTCCGTACCTCAACTCGTCCACTAACATAATAGGGTATCACACCCATTTTTAAAAAGTATCTCAATTAGATTCTGTAGTGCTAATGAACCACTAAAAAAAAAACACCAAATTTTTATTCAATCGATAAGTTTAATTAAAAATGCATTTAAAATTTACATTTTCAAAGTTCGCGCATAATTTGACGAAAACGCTGGAAACCATTTTGCTCTGTGGTCATGACGTCAGTTGGCTGTGTAAACAAATGCGCCGGTAATTGACATGACACTGACTGACACTTTTTTGTTTACACAACCGTATGACGTAAACATGGCGGCTACTATTTCATTGTGTTTAAGAACAGACTAAAAATTCTGAAAACTGAAATTTAATTTTAAAATTTATTTTGTTATTTTACGAACTAACATTTTCCGACTGCTTTTTGCCTAAGCTATCTCAATAATATACTTTTAGATTTTTTTTCATATAGACTAAAATACCCTATTGGCGAAAACACTTCTCATTTAAGGTATACAGATGACATGGTAGTCATTATGGCGGAGTTCCTACAGGAGTTGGCGACAAGAATTCATAGCTTAAAAAAATTTTCCAGACGCGTGGGCTTGGAAACAAATGCCAGTTACCGTCGAAAATATATATGAATATTTATTGTGTTTGTTCAAGGATATACTTGGGCAAATAAAATAATTTTAAAACTACTTAAAATTAAAAATAGCCCAAAAGTAAAACATAATAAAAAGGCTGAAACAGTAGGTTAAATCGACCTTAATATTTAGACTTAAAATAAAAAATCCAGATTACCCATACTAATATTATAAAGCTGAAGAGTTTGTTTGTTTGTTTGGTTGGTTGAACGCGCTAAACCCAGGAACTACTAGTTTTTCAATAAAAATAAGCTGTTACCTGCAAATAACGATGCTACAGCTGCTATCACAAACGATATTACTATAGAGGGTCCGGCGTAGCGTAGAGCAACGGAACCTATTAGGACATAGACACCTATTCCTACGGTGCTTCCCACGCCCAAAGCCGTCACGTCCCACTGGTTTAAACATCTGCAACAGACAGACATTACAAAAACAATGGAAACACATCTAATGCTATTAATGTTATCATTTGAGAATAAATTTAAACAAATATAATTATGTATGTAAATGAAGTTTACTTAATTTAATTTCATTTAATTTAAACTGGAGTAAGTTAGGTGAGTAGATTTAAGCGTTTTAATAATCCACTTACTATGAAAAAAAATTAACTTTTTGTTACTAGTTCCGAACTCCATAAATGAAGTTTAAGGATCATTGCTATAATGTATAAGGTGCTACAGTGAATTCCTATAAGGCTCGCTACTATAGCAAAATACCCATCTGACAAAAATTCATATTGCTTATATTTTGTTATTTGAAAAGAGCAACTATGATGGATGATTCTTACCGGTTCCTTGGCCGTGAAAATATGTTATATTTGACGATCTATAAATACCAGTAAAAGTTAATATGCAAATAAATAAAGTCATCCATTTTTTTTTAGGGGGGGAAATGACGTTTACGCACTATCCCTCGCCGACGGGGACAGTCGACGAGGGGGAGTGTGGGACTCGCCCGGTGAAGTGACTTATCACCGGGAATACCCACTAAAACCCCCCCGGATTCCACCATCAGCGGTGATGTGCGGGTCCGAGTTCACAGCGAGGCCTTAGCAGGCAAAAGTTTTAGCAACCATATAATCTCTTTCCCAACAAAAGTAATGATGCAGTTTAGGGAAGGAGTAGAATCTGCTAAAGAAATATTCAACAGAAACCCTATAAGCCCGTTGGATGAGTGGTTAGGGTGCTTGCCTTAACGCTCTGTTCTAGGGTTCCCGGGTTCGATTCCCGGCAGGGTCAACTTTGAAAAATGAACTTTTCAAATTTGGCTCTGGTCTGGATCTGGAAAAGTAGTGGCAGGGCAAACTGCGTTTCGCAGTTATTTGGGCAGCCCGTCTGGCGGCTGTAATCACCACCTTACAGAAAAGACCACCATGAAATAACAGCACGTGTGCTGTTTTGTTTCGGTGAGTGAGTAAGGGATGCCAGAGCCCATTTCCCTATCCCCTCCTAATCCCTTATCCTTAATTCTACTGTAGTCAGCAGCGCACTTGCAGCAGCTTTGGCGTTGCTTGTGTTATAGGCGACGGTAGCCACCTACCATTATGTGGACCGTCAACATGTCTGCCGATCTTAACATTAAAATTGTTTTACCTTTTTAAATTTCCCGTATCCGATACCGGCTCATAATTCAATTTCCTTTTCAGGACATTCCATAATTTACCACCAGCCATTTATCAGTCCAGTGCATTGGTGGACATTGAGTGTAGAGATCACATTGGCGCAGATCCACTATACATCTGAAAACATAATACTCCTTGTACGTGTAGTATATTTACGTCTTGAATCACCAGGACAAACGTCTATAACAAACGAGCAACCAGTCTTAGGCTAAAAGATAATAAGGGACAAGTTGTGGATTAAGGAATGAGCTCACAGATATCCCCTAATCGTTTATTGAAAACAGTCCATGTCTTGTTATACGGGCATAATTTTTTATCTTTTATGATGAAAAATGTGACAAGCGTCCCCTTCAATGACCAGGTAAATGCAAACGAGCAACCAGGTTAAAAGATAAGGGACAAATCTAGGATAAAGGAATGAGCTCAGGTGTCCCCTAATCGCACATTGAAAACAGTCCATGTGCTTGTTATACGGGCATATTTTTTTATCATTTATATTGAAAAATCATGATTGGAAATCCTTTGTGATGGAAAATTAATGTGACTCAATGTGAGTAATTGGGGGATACTGAGTATGCTTTACGATAAGAAACAAAATAGACCACACCGAATACGTACCATGCGTCACCGAAGGAGGTTCCCTTTTACTGAATCGTTTTCATGTTCGCACTGACGATTTCTTCTTCAGTTCAACCCGACGCGGACATCTCTCCAAGCTGCGTTGAGTAACTGGAGATAGATAAGAATACGCAGCCACTCAGATAAGATGATAAAATAGTATACCTAATCTAAAGATTTACAAATAACCGAGAGAGTGCCGAATACTTACCTTAAGAAATAGTGCAATTGCGTTATCTCCTAAGACACCGATTTTATCGTCAAATATTCTAGGAATAATAGAGAATCACCTGTCCCTTTCGTTCAACGACGATTTAATATGCGTGCAAAAGTGATAGGATAGGTTTATTTATTCACCGTAACGTGAGCCAGTATCGTTTATCGTTTAAAATAAAAGACGTTGTTTTAGTAAAACAATAGAGAGAACACTGGAGTGCGTCAGTGTGTGTTCCGTACGGAATGTTCTTATCAGCTATCAAACGAAATCGTTTGATTAATGTTTTGCTTATTATCACAACGCTTTATATCTATTATGGTAAATATATATACATAATACATATGTACACATATACATATATAGCTCAACGGTAAGGTAACTATGAAACATAATTTAATAATCCTTGCATCACTACATGCTATAAAGTGACTTACTATTTGTATGTTTCGCTGATCTCGGAAAATTGAAAACTTATTTTTGTTTTTTTTTTAATGTAAAAGTCTGACAGGCTGAGAAACAAATTAATGGTAAATGGTTACCGTCCCGTCGCTTATTAACTAGGATTAAGACTCGACCTTTAGGATTAAAGATAAAGGATTCAGGATAGGTAAATACAATAGCACACATGCTTCTATTTCTCGGTGGTCTTCTGTAAGTGGATAGTTACTGCCTCCAGACGGGATGGCCAATTTATGTGTGCTCTGTCATTACTCCCCATATCCAAACTGGAATTCGTTTCCAAAGTCGGCCCTGCCGGCAATCGAACTCGGAACCCCTGAGCCAGAGGGCTAAGGCAAGCACGTTAACCGTTCAATGTAAATTTATTATGTGTATAATTGATGGATAACCTTATGTGTCGAAATATATTATAAATATTCTTTTAAACAAAGCAGTCGGTTTTAAATGGCGGTATTTCGTGTGTGCTACCTAAACCGTTTGATATAATTTAATCAAAGTATAACAAAATACTTATTGGTCATAAATAGATCTACAAAATTTATTTATTATTATTTATTATCTTCTAAGAGCAGTAGCTATAGGTATATCTATATCTTCTAAGGATTTCAGTAACTATTTTTATCATATTTTTAGACCATCCCTGGGGAACCCAATATTTTTCCAGGATAAAAAGTATCCCATATGTTAATCCAGATAATGAACTATCTGTGTGCACACGGTAACAAACATCCACACATACATCCATCATCACAAACATTTATAATATTGGTACGATTATATTATGAAGAGTTATGGGTTATATATAATCCTTACTAGTAGTAGAATGTAGGTTTTCTCGGCCGGTATCCATATGAGTTGTGGGTTTCCGGGAAGAATTTCCAACAGACCTGGGCCATCATCCCGGAAACCCACAACTCAAATCCTTACTAGTATAAGGATTATAATAATACTTCACAGCTTGTCAACGATAACTAAATCTTCCAGAAAATCTTTAGAATTTTATCCAGTTATCTAGTAGATAGAAGAAATCAGAAGACTGCCAGAAATTAAGAGACAACCGGAATTCGAACCTGGGTCTTTCCTTTCCGAAGCTCGTTCGATCCACTGAGCTACCACTGCTTCAAAATAGATATAGGCAGAGATGATGATCTCAGCCGTAGGACGTCCAGTGCTGGTCAAAGGCCTCCCCTCTAATTATCCAAAAGGACCGATCAGAAACAGCCTGGATCTACCGTCGAACCGCGACCCTTATCAGGTCGTGTCCACCTTATGGGTGAACGTCCTACGTTGCGCTTGCCAGTCCGTGGCCTCCACTCGAGGACCTTCTGGCCCCAGCGGCCGTCGGCTCTACGCACTATATGTTCTGCCCACTGCCACTTCAACTTACTAACCCAAAAATGTAATAGGCGGAGATTAGTGTACCTAAAATTTCACTGAATCTTGGATAATCGACTATATTTCCTTTAAGATTATTTAAAATTAAACTATTGTACCTATAACGGTACAATAGTTACAATAGGTTAAACATGTAAACTTACCATTAATTATATTTATTATATTGACATCTGCCTGGTAATGTTTAATGCAAATAAAGTATTTGATTTGATTTGATTTGATAATGCTTTCGTGAAAATAAAACAAGGAATATTATTCCACAAAACCTGGATGAAAATTGTTTCCTAAAATGTTAAGTTATGCTAGGTAAATAGTAGGTAATCTAAAGGTATAGAAGTTCCGTGTGATATGAAAAGGATTAGTGAATTTGAAATATTTGATTTTATTTGGACTTGTCTTGATAAGCAATTGATATTATATTCGACAGCTAATGACGCAACGTGAAATCAGATATCAGAGACAGAAAGGGACCCAATATCCCAGATAAAAAAAACTCAAACAATAGTTGCAGTTTCCAAAAACAGTTAGCCATGGTGATGAATGGCGACACCTTAGGTAGCATTTTAAACAAAAATGTATGGGTACAAAAACAGATAAAAAACATTAATTAAAATACATATTTTTTAATTTCTGATTTTATTCTGTAGCAATATGTTGGTCATACATTTATTGCTATAAGATGTTTGACAGGCGTGAAGACCTGCCTAGGTTCCCTGTCTCGGGTGGTCTTCAAATGCAGGTTTGGGTATGGTCGCTTCCACCATATTACACATACGAGCATCCTCATGGGACCTTATGGGAGGCGGTTCTAACACACTCCCATTTAAGTAAAGATTTAGTTGATTTTAAAACTGTCCTTATAAATTTTCTATTAGCTCAATTTTAAAAATGTAATAAATTCATTTTATTATTATTGCTAAACTGTAGCACACATCTACATCCGCACACACTCACTTGCCAGGTAGACCACAAAGATTAAGCAAGTTATTCTGTCTATGTTACAGACGTACGTGTTTACTCCGAATAATCCTAATCACGCTAATGTTTGCCTATACACAGAACAATGCTTACCTACTGAAACAGTAGGTACCAAATTCAAACTCAATTATGTTAGTTACTTTAAAACAGTGCGAAACAAAAATACTTTTTTTATGTTAAGATCGGCCGACAGGCTGACGGTCCACTTGATGGTAGGTGGCTACCGTCGCCTATGACACAAGCAATGTCAAAGCTGCTGCATGTGCGCTGCCGACTGCAGTAGGATAAGTAATTAGGAGGGGATAGGCAAATGGGCTCTGGCATCCCTTACTCACTTACCGATACACAACAGCACACGTGCTATTATTTCACGGTGGTCTTCTCTAAGGGGGGTGGTTACTGCCGCCAGACGGGCTGCCCAAATGACTGCGAAACGCAGTGTGCCCTGCCACTACTTTCCAGATCCAGACCAGAGCCAAACTTGAAAAGTTCATCTTTCAAAGTTGACCCTGCCGGGAATCGAACCCGGGAACCCTAGAACAGAGCGTTAAGGCAAGGACCCTAACTATAGGTAATGTATGTAAAAAACTGAGGTCAAATTTGCTTCTTGATGGCTGAATATTTAATTTTGGTTATTGTATTTAATGCTTATATAATAGAAGAGAAAGCCCACAAAATGCTTGGAATGGACGGAAATGATTAATAGTCCTTCGTTCTATTTAGAATGAAATCATAGTTATCAATGTCTAGAATGGAATATGATATTAAATTTGATTGATTGTTATACAGAAAACTGAGAAGTATCCACTGTATCTGGCGTTTATGGACTATGAGAAGACTTTCGATTCGATTGAAAGATGGTCAATTGGGCAATGCTCGAAGCTCTGCAGCGATGTCGCATTGACCTTCGATATATCGAAGTGTTGACGTGTTTGTACAATAAAGTTACCATGTCGGTTCGAGTACAGGAGCAGAGCACACAGTCAGTTCCATAGCGAAGAGGTGTGAGACAGTCAGATGTACTCTCTCCGAAATTATTAACTGCCGCTTTGGAAGATGCATCCAAGCTCCTGGAATGGCATGGACTTGGCATCAATATTAACGGCGAGTACATCACTCACCTTCGGTTTTCTGACGATATTGTGGCCCTGGCAAAGTCGATAAGAGAACTCAACATGATGCTAGACGGCCTAAACCGAGTTTCCTAAAGGATGGGCCTTAAGACAAATGGACAAGATGAAAATTATGTTATGCTCACCTTAGCAACATTTGGAAATTAACTCTCGAAGTTCTTGACGAGTACATTTGCTTGTGACAAACAGCCCAATTTGGTAGAGCCAACTTCGAGAAAGAGATCAATCATCGAATCCAACTCAATGTCTTACAACCAAAATTTCCGACAGATGTGTGTTGCCAATGATGACATATGGTGCTGAAACGTGGTCTCTAACTATGGCTCAAAGTCGCTATCAACGAGGTTACACTGCGAGATCGAACAGGAACGAGGAGATCTGTAAACGAACGAAAGTTACCGACATGAGCCGTACAGAGAACCGACACTGCTGAGGCCGGAAGGTTCTCGAGTGGAAGCCACGGACCGGCAAGCGCAGCGTGGGACGTCCACCAATAAGGTGGACAGATAGTCTGATAAGAGCCGCGGGTCGACGGTGGATCCAGGCTGATTCTGATCGGTCCTTTTGGAAAATTAGGGGGGAGGCCTTTGTCCAGCAGTGGACGACTACTCGTTTCTCCGGAATGATTGATTTGTTTCCTTTCCATTCATCTTTTCGTAAGACTGGACTATACTTATTTTTGTCTTTCTCGTTATGAGAAGAAAAAACAAATACTAAGCTGCCCACTGGGGTTCCCCAATTTAAGTTATTGTGGTAGGTATGTAATTGTATAGGTACCAACTTAAAATTATGATTTTTAATATAATTAAAAATCATTTGTATGACTTCTATTACATAATGATTTAATTTTAATGTTATTGTTTTGATTTTGAGATACAATTTAAATTAATAGTTTATTTAATTCTCTCGCCATTATGTACCTACTTGTGCTTAGGTTGCTACTTAAGTATGTATTGCGCCTTGGCAACACTTAGCACTTTAGGCGCCATCTGGCATACTTTCACGATATTTTCCCAGTATAACTATAATTTCTTCTTACCCAATGGTACAAGTACAAATTTCAACCTTTAAAATTAAAATTAAAATAAAATAAACTAAATAAACTAAATTAAAATAAATAAATTAATTAAGACGCTGTATCAGATATTTTCTCATAATTTGAATAGTTTTTAATTTTTTACGAAGAACTCTATTTGAATATAGAGGCCTATAAGCTTATAGGCTAAAAAATTTAAGGTTATATTACTTATACGAGAATTATTAGTTACCCTAACAATAAAGAAGGACGGTCAATATAAGTACATAATTGCCCTTGAGACCTTGATAGAACACCGGATAGCGATTGAATTTTCGTAGGAAAAAATCATCTAAAGTTGTTTTAATGAAGTTTTTTGTTAAAATTTAACTTCTAGGTTCAGAGTTCTCTTTATATCCCTTTTTTTTACAAAATATATTTCATTTTTTACAAAATATATTTTTCCGTGATATTTTTATAGGTACTGACTTGATCTGTATTCTACACATATAATAAAATCGTAAATGAGCCGTGTCTGTAAATTAAATATTAAAAAAAAAAATTGTAGATATACATTGCACATATTATTATTTTTGTCTGTTTGTCTGTGCGTTTGTACACGCTAATCTCTGAAACGGCTAAACCGATTTGAATGAGGTTTTCGCTGATGTATTGTAGCAAGCTTCCCGTAACATTATATAGTGTTTATTTCATTCCAATCCGTTTACAAAACAAAAAAGTTACACGCTATTCCGAATACCACGCGTTCCAAGTCGCGGGCACAGCTAGTACTAAATATGTATATGTTGCCTATTGAAAAAATACCTATTTTGAGAATTCCTTGAAATAACACCTCTTGGTTTATGACACATAAATAGTAGCATAGCATTAAAAATGTTTCATTATTTCTTTTATCAATCAGTGCATAGATTACAGACGAGGCTTAATTCAAAGAACTCACGGCAATTTAATCTAGGTAAAGAGGTAATCGAATGAAAAATATACTTTCATGAAAATGCAAACTGATAGTCAATTTTATATTAATACTAGATTTTTTCAGCCATTTCATTACATTTATAAGTTATAGCAGGGATGCTCAGGCCTGAAGGTGGAAGCGGCCTCCGACTCCGCGGATGGTTGTGCCGCGGAGAAGAGGTAAGGGGTTGATTCGGTTACGAATCCCCTCGCTGACTGCTCGCTGCGACTGATGAGAGGAACTTGGGCGGCTGTAGCCGCTTCGTTCGGGGGCGGCGGACGCGGGGAGGTCCGCCGCCCGCACAACACCGGGCAGTGTAGGTGTGGTGGCCTGCAGATGTTCCAGCAGGCCACCACAGGAGGAGTTTTTTACACGGCTTGCCGTGTAAAAACAGGGGTGGGTCCGCAAGGACATGGCGGTGCGTGGGGTCCGGGGATAGGGCCTGGCTGTGACTCCGGGTCCCATTATCACTGCCGATGGTGGAACATGGAGGCGGTTTTAGTGGAGTAGGACCGGCGGGGCAATTCGTTCCGTCGGGTGAGTCCCACACACCCCCTCGTCAATCGTCCCCGTCGACGAGGGATAGTGCGTAAATGCATTTCCCCTCCTTAAAAAAAAAATGCTCAGGCCTGGACTGCTGGTAATCTCCCTCAACATTGTTAACACTACAAGCGATCGAGTCGGTAGTGTAAAAAGTACGTAGGGCGTAGGTAAGACATACATGTAGGCCACTGCCGGAAATTGCCAGAAGTTGCCGCGGCTTTTCTTTGACAAATACCGCGCGTTCCTTTGATAAAGCCGCCTTTGCCGCAAGCAAGGGTTATTGCGATATGAAAAAAAGTAATTATGCCCAGACGCTACAAAACGAATCAGTCATTCTTAAAAATAATCAAATTAGTTAAAAATTAAGATTAAAATTTTCTTCGAATTCTTAAACGTAGGTATCTGAAAAATCTTTAACAGTATCTGATAAATTTATACGGTCGCAAACCTTATGTTCTATTGAAATCATGGCCAATCCAGATAATCTATTCTGTCCCATGGTGACAGATAATTTTTAATTTAGAAAATCTTCTTTCACCACTTTCAACTGTATAGTTAAAAGAATCCTGAGCGTAATGCTGATATTTATACCAAATCTTAAATTTGTTATAAATTTTAAAATATTTTGAATAGACAAATTACTATTTAAAAACATATAAAGAACTGTTAACTCTTCTGAAAGGTCTAATGCATTTATATAACATGAGTTCTTGTGGGTTATACATAAAAGCAAAATGTTTACTATGTCTAAGGAGTTTATAGCTGCATCTATAATGTGATTTTTTTTTAATAATTATTGTAAAAAAAAATTATAATTATTGTAACGAGGCTCAATAATTGTTTTGTCACCACCTTTTTCAAAATCTTACATCTCGCAGTCAATTTCAGAAGCTAACTCGAGTAAAATATTCATTTGAACGTGAAATATTTGGTAATTTTAAGTAATTTAATGACAGAAACTAAGTCGAAATCTTTACTTTGCACTAATTTACTAACAGGATTTTATCCGATTCAAAGTTTCGTAGGTACCAAATTATTTTAGAACATAAAAATTTAAATTACATGAATTGGTGTAATTTGAGTACCTCAGTTTAGGCGCGCTAGTGTCATATTCATATCTACCTGGGTTTATATTATTATATCATCTAAACAGATATGTACGAAACCAGTAAGGGTTCATCCGGTTCATATAAAAGCATATTTAATTTTTTATTTACTTATAATTGTGACTCTTACGTAATTTGTTTTTAACAAGTAGCACATTAAGTTTTCCTTAAAACCGCTAAGTTATAAAGTAGCAAGAGCAAGAGCCTTCCCAATGACCGTATGTGAACATAACTTATGTTTTTTTGTTTGTTTTCCCTTTGTTTTTTGTTAACGTTACAAAACATTATCAACTGAACAGGGGAATACCTCATGCGGTCATCTCATTCACACTACGGTTTGAATACATAATTATGTCGACTCTCTCTCTCTGTTGGTATACGTGATCGATATTGGAATTGAAGTTGTGAAGACGAGTATTTATGCATACAGTTTTAATGTGAGGTTTTACCCATTTTTCGATTACATACATAATGTAAGAATATATTCTTTCCGTATCTTTCAGTACATATAAGAATTTACAGCTGCTAAAGTAACATTTTATAAAAAATAGAAAATAAACAATTCTTTTGAGGACCCCGTCTCTCAATTTTGCCGCCCCTCATTTTTGCCGCTCTGGGCATTTGCCCGGCTTGCCCCTAGATCGGGCCCTGGATATAATGAGTGAAGGAAGATGCTGTTCTTTCTGTATTTAATATATAAGTAGTTTAATAAATAATTTAATTATAATTTTAATACTATTTTTTTTATTAAATCTTTATAATTTTGAATGCATTGTATATTTATTGGTTATTTTTTAAACGCATAATACATAAGACCTGCACTTTTTTGTTATGTACTACCTTGTTATTCTAAGCATCTTGCTTGCGTAACTATTTCTTATATAATATAAATGCTTTGAAAGTTAATTGTATAAGGTATCAATAATTACTATCTACAAACATATAATTTAAACTAATCAATCAATCAAACTAGTTCTCTTCGTTGCTAAAGGTCGTGTCCGCTTTGAAATACCGTGGTGACGTCTGCCACCATCTGTTTCTATCCTATACTGTCTTCACCTATCCTTGCAGCGGTTGCAACTCTGAGGTCTGTAACGGCAGCAACCTGGTCCGTCTATCTGGTAGAAGACCTGTCACGAAAACTTTTGTCATCCACTCTTCCAAACTAAACTAAATTTCAAATATTCAATATTATTCAGTTATCAACTGAGTACACATATTTCTTAAAAAATAATTAATACGTTGATTGCGAATTAGAACGATAAAATCTTTGTGTTAAGGTCGGCAGACAGGCTGACGGTCCACTTGATGGTAGGTGGCTACCGTCGCCTATAACACAAGCAACGCCAAAGCTGCTGCAAGCGCGCTGCCGACTTCAGTAGGATTAAGAATAAGGGATTAGGAGGGGGATAGGAAAATGGGCTCTGGCATCCCTTACTCACTCACCGAAACACAACAGTACGCGTGCTGTTATTTCACGGTGGTCTTCTGTAAGGGGGTGGTTACTGCCGCCAGATGGGCTGCCCAAATGACTGCGAAAACGCAGTGTGCCCTGCCACTACTTTCCAAATCCAGACCAGAGCCGGGAATCGAACCCGGGACCCTAGAACAGAGCGTTAAGGCAAGCACCCTAACCACTCATCCAATGTGTGTATATATGTGTGAATGTGTGTGTGTGTGCGTGAGTGCGTGCGTGTGTTTGTGTGACTAATATTTAAGTTTTTTTTTTATTAAGTAATAAAAAAATTGTGTGATATTATTGTACGTATTATTTAGTATACTAGCGGCCCGCCCCCGGCTTCGCCCGGCGTGCAATTTTTATATACCCTAAAACATTCCCCGCTCATCCCTCTTTTCATTAGCGAAAACTGAATTAAAATCGGTCTACCCGTTCGCGCGTGATGCCGTGACCAGGAGAAATAGGGATTCATTTTTATATATAAGGATTTTATTACTTTTTAATTTCATTTAGTTTAATTTAATTAAACCAATTTAATTCATTTATTTAAATTTAATTTATTTGATTAAATGGATAAAATAATTTTAAAAAATTATATAAAAATTTGTTAATGTGTTTTCTATAAATTAATATCGCTTTTAGAGTTAATAACAATTTCATTGTGACTTAATTATGTTTTTCAATACGAAACAACGAAAAATAATACAAAATAACGTGTCAAAAACATTATTTTACTATCACCGTATTGCGCGCGCGCAGCCTCGCCTCAGTCACATTAGTCGACTGTTAAGAAACAGTCGGGCCAGTATTAACGTAACTAACGGTCATCGTCACATAAAAAAATTAAGTTCAGTTAATATAGGGTGCATTTTAATCAATTTTTATATTTTTTATATTTATAGAAAATAAGTGATAAATTTGTGATATTTTAAATAAGTGATTTAGTTCTAAAAATTGGAAATATTTAGTTCAATATACGAGTATAAGGTGAGTTTTAATTGTTTTAATTTTCATGCTACTAGACGAGTGAATTTTTTAAATTGTTACTTTAAAAAAGACCTATAAATAGAAGGCTTTCACAGAAAAGAAAATCACTTAGCGTAAATATTATTATTTGTTTATTTAAAATTTCGCGGAGTTTTTGAAAATTTGGAAGATTAATATTTTAAAAATAAACACAGGAGCACTAATCTGTATTGATTTTATTGGAACCCTTGATCGTCGATTTAAAATTGGGCAAAATTTTGTAATTAAAAAAATATAACAACAAGGTTTTTAAAATGTCTGCGTTGGGACAACTCCAATCGATAGCTGATTCGTAATTAGTGAAATCGCTATTTAGCGATATTTTTTCCTTAGGACCTGTATACACTTGGAGCATTTACAAAAAATGAAGGAGTTATCTATGGATGATCCGAGTGTTCTTAACTCTATTTCAAATAAAGAATTTTCTCAAGATTCCCTGCATCACATTTCGTGGTTTATGGAAAACGTAAATAAATTAAAAAATGTTATTTTGCTTACTTTATAGTTAACTAAAATAAACGTAGATTTTATATGAATATTTATTTTCTATAAATAAGTTGTTAAAAAAAGTTGTTAATTTATTGAATTCTCTGGAACGAGTAATCAAATCGCAATAGACGAATTATAAATTAAAAAATCAGAACCTCAGATCAGAACCTTATCTATAAATAAATTTAAAGATGTCATTAAAACCAAACTCCTCTCGAAAGGCTATTATACGGTTACTGATTATTTAAGTGACAATGAAGCCTGGAATTAAAGCCTGGATTCGGAGCTCATACTATGTTTAGTATTGTATATGTACTTTAAGTATTATGTGTATAATTATAATTGTTGTAATTTTTATATTTTAAAGATGACAAAAAGAACAGTTTCCTGAGTTTCTTTCGGGGTTTCTTCTCAGGATCGTTATCTTGGCTTTTTTCCGAAACCCTGGTAAATTTATTTTTAACTGGTAAATTTAAATGACGATCGAAGAGTTTCATGGAGAAACCTAATTTATAAATAAATATTTTGATTTTGATAAATAACCTAATGGTTCCCGTGACTTCGTTAAAAAATAAGGCCTGACAATTTTATGACCAAGGTGGCGCCGCCACTGTTAACGACAGAAGCGCCGAATTTTTTATGTTTGTGGACGATCCCTCGGGAACCTAAGATATTTTCAGGATAAAAGTGTCCTATATGTTAATCCAGGTAATAACCTATATGTGTGTCAAATTTCATCAAAATCCGTTCAGTAGTTTTTACGTGAAGGAGTAACACACATAAATACATCTTCACAAACTTATATGTAACTATGTACTAGCTGAGCCCGCAACTTCACTAAGTGTTACCGGAAGCTTGCTACAATACATCAGTGAAAATCACATTCAAATCGGTTAAGTCGTTTCAGAGATTAGCGTGCACAAACCCACAGACAAAACAGACAAAAATTCCAAAAAAAAAAAACTTTTGACCCATTTCAAAAAACTGGATACTCAAAAAAGCTCGATATTTGGGTGCCATAGGAACTCACTGAAAGAAACTTACGAATCGTGTACTCATTTGCGATTCTTTTTTGAGACGTAATAAAACCGAACCGTTTTTGAAGAAATTGATAACTGGTGATGAAATGTGGATCACGTATGACAAGAACGTGCGGAAAAGGTCCTGGTCAAAGGTGGGTCAGGCTTAAAAAACTGTGCCAAAACCCGGGTTAACTCGTAATAAGGTGATGCTGTGCGTATAGTGGGATTGGAAAGGCATTGTTCATTATGAGCTTTTACTGCCAGGCAGAACCATCGATTCAGATCTCTGCTGCCAGCAATTGATGAGATTAAAGCAAGAAGTTGAAAGAAAGCGGCCGAAATTGATCAATAGAAAGGGTCTTTCATCACGACAACGCTAGACCACACACATCTTTAGCCACTCAGCAAAAATTAACAGAGTTTGGCTGAGAGGTGTTAATGTTCCACCATGTAGCTCTGATCTTGCACCTTCAGATTTCTACCTGTTTCGGTCTCTTCACAATTCTTTATGCAGTGTCAGGTTAACATCAAGCCAAAACTACTTGTCGCGTTTTTTTGATCAAAAGTCCCAAAATTTCTACAGCAACGGGATCATGTCATGCCTTTAAGATTGCAAAAAGTGATCGAACCTAATGATAAATAGTATATTTATGTACATTTATTAAATATTAGTAAACTTAAAAAAATGTCTTGAGTTTTAATATAAAATGCAAAGAAACTTTTCCCTAGTTAACTTTATAGTTAACTAAAATAAACGTAGATTTTATATGAATATTTATTTTCTATAAATAAGTGTTAAAAAAGTTGTTAATTTATTGAATTCTCTGGAACGAGTACCTAATCAAATCGCAATAGACGAATTATAAATTAAAAAATCAAAACCTCAGATCAGAACCTTATCTATAAATAAATTTAAAGATGTCATTAAAACAATACGAACTCACAAAAAGAAACTTACGAATCGTGTACTCATTTGCGATTCTTTATTGAGACGTAATAAAACCTAATATAATAAAAAGGAAATGAGTGTTACAAAAAAGAGTTTTTTTTAACTTCAATATAATCACTATACTCGTATACTACATATTATAGCGCACAATACTTATATATTATTTGTTCTATGCCTTAGATAAATTAAGCCAATACAATAGATTACTATAGAAAACTGCTATTTCACACGTAACTATTATATAATAAAATTGTATAATTTAATAATTTTCTTTATTTTCATTAACTATTTAACGTTAATGTTTGATTTAATTTTTTTTTATCTTAAAGTCGGCAGACAGGCTGAGAGTCCACTTGATGGTAGGTGGCTACCGTCACCTATAGCATAAGTAACGCCACATGGGGTCTGTTTTTTTTTCTTATAATATAATTTTTGAATTTTCTTGAAGTAATACTATTTAAATTTTCAACATCAATTGGAAACATTTTACAAATACAACTCAGCCTTGCCTGCCTATTTGAAGAGAAAAAAAATACAATCTGCAAGGTGTACGTACATACGAGTATAGCCGATTGCATAAGTATCGTATTGACTATTGTAAAAGACTCTTACAACCCAAGTGCTGTTGCAATATTAACTTAATTGCTTAATACAGATAATTTTATCTTCTAATAATGATTCAATGTAGGTCAAACGATAAAGTGTTATTAATTAAAAATTGCTGAAGATTACGAAGGCGGCTGCAGGTAGATATTTTAATCATTATGGGAGACTAGTTGACGATGACGGTTTTTCCCATCAGTAAACACAAGTAACACCGGAAAGTGTGTAAGTGTGTTGCCTTTGTTTATCCCATAAGGGCGTTTGGATAAAGGATAAACGTCAAGTTGATGATATGTAATTTATGCGCAATTTATGACTGCGAAACGCATTTAAAATTTTCAAAAATGTAATTCTGTCAAAATCTATTCGATTTTCAGATAGAAACTTTGGATGGAAAAAGAAAAATATGGTTTTCACATTTTTCTTGATTATTTCTATACATTTAGATACATCGAATCAACTTGGTCATGAAAAATGAGCTCAAATGTCACATATTAATTATTTAATAAGTCTGTCTGCCGATTTCACTATAAAAAATGTCTTTTTGATTTCAAAAATTTATATGCGACAAGTTTTTATTAGCATTCTAATGATGAGTCTTTAAAGAATTCAAAAAATATTTTACTTTAATGTCTTAGGTGAACGTGTGTGTTATTTCGAGGATAATTATGTTGCAACATGTATTTATATTGTAAATAAATATTAACTTTAATGTTACAAGAAATATGCGATTCTAATATTATTTTTTTTAATATTAAAATTTGTTAATATGTGTAAAGAATATTTTGAAAAACAATAAATTAATATTCATTTAATTGTAAATTCACTTATTAATTTATTTGACATTTATTAGTGATTATTACAATTATTAATTATTTAATAGTAAATAAAATTTATAATCAACAATTTACATCAAGTAGTGGAGAACTATTTACAGAATCTAATTAATTACAGAAATATTATTAGATGTTAAGATATGTACAATATAATATTCAACGATAATAGATAATAGAATGATTCAGTAAAATAGAATGACAAATGTTAGCAATGAAAACAAAAGTTGTTTTTCAAACGCATTCTAACAACCAATGTTTTGGTTCTGACACGCTTCCGTTAAAAAAGTTCATTACATACATTCAAATCAATTTTAGCGTTCATAAAACAATCTCTTGGCATAAAAATATCGTTACAATTTGCTAGAAATAAATTGAATAAAATTAATTAGTAAAATAATGTGTAAATGTAATTTTTATTATGTATTAAATATTTTGAGGGTTATGATGGCTATCACCTATAAGCTATAATAACCAATATTTGATTGTTTTGTCCACAAAAAAAAAATTAATAAACTAAATATCTATTTTCCGATGAACAGATTTCTTTTGTTTTTCTTGGCGTGGGCAGGCAGACTGATAGCCTACTTGGTGGTAGGTCCAATTAACGTTACGCCATAGTTGCTGTAAGTACGCTGCTGACAAAGATAAAGGATAAAGGATAAGAGATTAAGAGGGGGATAAGGAAATGAGATCTACAACAACAAAAACCTGCTGTCGTTTGTCTTTTGAACAATTTTTCGTATTTTCGAACAATCGAATATTTGACTATGGAAGGTGAGAAATTAGTGAGTCATCCTCCTTGTAGTCCCGACTTGGCACCTAATGATTTCTATTTATTCTATTTATTCTGTGGTTCCCTCGCATGCGACGCTGCTTACAAAGAAATGGAGACTACTTCGAAAAAAAAAGACAAGATTGTAATAAGAATACAAACAATTATTTAGTTTTCGAATTTCTAAAAACTTTCAGTGTTACCCTCGTACAGATATTTTTGTCTTATGTTGAATTTTTAATTTAACAGTACCAACCTTTTTTCGGTATCCTATGCGTTCTCTGTATTCTGACTACGTGTATGTAAAACTTTATCATTTAAGGCGTGAAAGAGTTTCAAACAAACTAACTCACTTTCGCATTTATAATATTAGTTAGAATAATTTGAAATCAGTTTTACCAATTAACGTATACTTAGTCATAAAACTTCCTTAGAACTTGAAGTAAATATTATTGAAGTAAGACTTCATAACAAAATTCTTTAGTTTATGAAGTTTTTTTGAGAATCTTAAACTTACTTCTTATTACTTTAAGTAATACCTAATCAACGAACAAGTAACTTAAAGCGAGACAAATTGAAAAGAGCATAAATAATTTAGTTATCTATGACTTGCAATAACAAGCATCGACCCTGAAGCTGTCGTTCACTCTTCATTGAACAATAGGAAACACGTTACAAAGACAACATTTTTTACAATTGTCAATTTTCCAATCAATTTAAGTTCTCCTTTACGAAGAAGTTTAAAGACTTAGTTGCAGGCCTTAGAGTGGGGGACGGAATGAGGATAATAGTGGCAGGGCACACTGCGTTTTCGCAGCCATTTGGGCAGCCCGTCTGGCGGCAGTAACCATCCCCTTTACAGAAGACCACCGTGAAATAACAGCACGTGTGCTGTTGTGTTTCGGTGAGTGAGTAAGGGATGCCAGAGCCCATTTCCCTATCCACTCCTAATCCATTATCCTTAATCCTACTGCAGTCGGCAGCGCACTTGCAGCAGCTTTGGCGTTGCTTGTGTTATAGGCGACCGTAGCCACCTACCATCAAGTGGACCGTCTGCCTGTCTGCCGACCTTAACGTTAAAAAAAAATCCATAATTCAGCATTTTCTGAGATGCCTGATCTTTAGATCTTCGTTATGTAGGTGGGTATGGCAACCAGACTATTGACAATTTCGTCTACAGCACTCCCGAAGGACGGCAGACTCTGGGGACAGAACACGATATTGAAGACAGAATCTTTCATGGGGCGTCTGTGCTCGCGTGAGAGATTGTTTTCTTCATTGACCTTGAGAAAATGGAGTAAGAATTGGCAGTTATTACTACGGAATATCTCATAGTGCCTATCCACAACGGTGTGGTCAAGTCGTTGCCATACTCTTGGCCCCGAGCATTCAGCAGCTGCATGCCAGTGCACAAACTCCACTATTATTGTTGTCTGTTATACGCACTGAATTACCACCCAAAGAACATTTTTTTTAATGTTATGTCGACAGACAGGCTGACGGTCCACTTGATGGTAGGTGGCTACAGCAACGCTACAGGTGCTGCAAGTGCGCTGCCGACTACAGTAGGATTGGATAAGGGATTAGGAGGGGATAAGGAAATGGGCTCTGGCATCCCTTACTCACTCACCGAAACACAACAGCACGTATATGCTGTTATTTCACGGTGGTCTTCTGTAAGAGGGTGGTCACTGCCGCCAGGCGGGCTGCCCAAATGACTGCGAAACGCAGTGTGCCCTACCATGGATGAATAAAAGTCACAGTTCTCCGTAAACCCAAATCTAGCCAATTTATTGACGTTAGATTGATCGCACGACTTCGCTCGCGTACGGCGACATTGATAGTTCCGGTTCCGGTGGATTCACATCTTCTTCTACATGAGTCAATGTATACGATTTTATAAACTTCCCGAGATAATCAGAACCTATATACAAATTAAAAATGTGTAATCAAAACCAAACTCTGTTCGAAAGGTAATTATAAAATCGCTGTTTAATTAAGCGATAATGAAGCCTGGATTTAATCGATTCTGAGCTTATACTATGTTTAGTATTGTATACACTGTGATTTGTGTATAATAATTGTTATATATTTTATTTTGAACATGACAAAAAGAATGGTATCTTTAGTTTCTTTCAGGATTAATAAGGTTTCTTCTCAGGATCGTCATCATCTTGGCTATTTTTTTTCCCGAAACCCTAGAAAAAAATATGCATGCAATTGCTTGAGAGTTTCTTTCGTCGTTTCTTTTCTTCTAGAATGCCATTTTGTTTCCGAAACAGAAGTAGTTTTTCGCCTTCAAAATGTGATCTTGTTATCCTATTTTTGAAAATTAAATTATTTAATTTGATTTGGAGGTTGGACCTCAGTCTGAGAACTTGTGCTTGTCCTGAACCAGACGGAACACACTGGAGATCCCAGTCCATTCTCTTTTCTTCTCTTCCATTCTCTGATGTTACGTAGCCAGGTTATCTTCCGCCATAACTTGACATCTCCCTTCTGTTTTCTTATTTTTACATGAAACTCGTTATTTGTAGAAATTACCGTGTAATACATATATCTTTAATTTTAGCACCGAGCATGTCTAAAAAGCAGTTAAACTTTGTTATATTCGACATAGATCACAATATGACAATAGGTGATACTGTGTTTAATTAACTTGGTTAAGAAAAAATCCAAAAAATATTTAGTTTTAATAAGTGTTAACAATTATTCTGTTAAAGTATAAGCAGAAAATTAACTTTACATAGATATGCAAGACATGATTTATCCCTATAGCTTAGCTATAGGCTTATTTCCTCCATTGCTCTATTCTAAACGTCACATTAAAATTCAGGGTCAAAAGTATTATTTGCGTGTTTTGCTTACACAACTTGTTAGGTACTTTGAAAAAATCATATTCATAGATAAATATCTCAGGTGATTGTGATATGCATTTCAAGTAATAATAAGTAGTGCGCCCATACAATGCATTTTCTTTTTAAAACTATTAAAAATTATCAGTTGTCATGTAATCAACACTAAATGGTGAAACTAAAGTAGTCATCCTCGTCTGTCTGTTTGGACCGCTAAGTTCAAAACTAAACCGTTTCTGATGCAGTTTGCACTGACATTATTTAAAGAAATTCTATTCCTTTTAAGAAATTTTAAGAGCCCATATTGCCCTATCGCTTCCTAAACCCTTGTCTTACTATGGTCGGCAGCGCAGCGCAATTCAAGAGGACCGTCAGACAAGTCTCAAGTCTCAAAATAAAAAAAATCTTTCAGAAGCTTCACATCTTACTGATGTTATAAGTAATGTAAAAAAAATGAATTTGTTCGAATGTTCGTTAGTTAATAACTCGTAAACTCGTTAGCCCATGCCCTGTAAACTTTTTATAACAAGTAAAACACAATTAATTTTTGGTTTCTAAATCGTTTATTCACTTCAATTCCAGCTTTTAAAACAATTGTAAAATCATAATAAAACATCATTGTTCATTGAATGAGTTTTTATCAGAGTCGCACGTGCTTGCTTGTTTCCTATTCTCCTATTCCGTAATGTACGGTTTGCAAGAAAAATATTATGGGATTCCTACCATAAGTTAAATAATACATCATCACGTTGCATACCATGTTATTGTACTAAACTGCTTGTGAATTTTATTATAAGAGCAAAATAATCGATGCAGATTATTTTGCTGACAATATTCTCTAAATTCCACACAAGAAAGTGTCCTGTTAAGAATTTTCATATATTTTAGGGAATATATCAAAATTCTTAAGAGGTATTTAATTAAATTTATAAATGGTGAAATAAAACTATTTGCAAAATTTTTTTGTCTTAATTTTTTTTTTTTTTTTTACTGATATATCTATACAAATTGTTAAATAACGTTTCTGTCCGCCTCTGCCTGTTTCTTCTCTGCGAGCTCCGCGAATTTCTTCTAAACAAACTACCCAACGTATTAAAGACCGATAAACATATAGGTTTGTTTGCCTAATAAGTAATGTGCAGGAAAAAATTGCATCCGTGTGAAACTGAGAGCGGGTCGTTAGTATAATAATATACTGATAAAAAAGAAAATATTAAATGGTGCCGCTTTATTTGCCAACCGTACCACAAGTAACAAGTGTTACACCTACACTGTCGGGATTTGCATATTTTTAGAACAGATGCATTTGCAATCACCCACTTTAGTACACAGTTTGACTTATTATATCAAATTCGATATTTAAAATATTCAGATGTCCACCTACATAAACAAGATACAGACACATTCTTTTAAATGAGTTGGAAATCTTATCTTTTTTTTTTGATATATATAAATGAATCCCTATTTCCCTTCGTCACGGCATCACGCGTGAACGGGTAGACCGATTTTAATTCGGTTTTCACTAATGGAAAGAGGGATAAACGGGGAATATTTATGTATATAAAAATTGCACCACGGGCGAAGCCGGGGGCGAGCCGCTAGTTCATAATAAAAAATTCAGCACTGAATTAATAGGAAAAAAAAAACAAATATTGTTACTTAATTAATTTGGCACTCATAGATCCAATAATTTACATAAAGTCTCTTTAAAAAAAATATAAACGACCGCGTGACGAAAATGTCAAAAAAGTCGAAAAAGACAAGCTTAGCAAGTACATAGGCTCACAAAACAAATGCCATGTCATCATCGTTCTGATAGTTGTCTCGGCGAACAATCTTACAGCGAAGAGCCTCGACTGACACCTATAGATGCGGAGGCTCTAGATACAGAAGGCAGTGAAACGGCGCGAATTGCCTGCAGTTTCCTCACTCTAACCACCGGTAGCTTGCGCCTTGCCCCGCTACCTGCAACAAATTAGTTATAATCTTTATTATATAAAGTTTATTGTTTTGATACTTTTAATAAATTTTGAATTGCGCTGCCAACCTTAGTAGAATAAGGGATAAGGGACTGGGAGAACATTGGAAAATAGGTTCAGATCCTTAACTCACTTACCGAAACACAACAGCATAAAGTTATTTTACTTCACGGTGGTCTCTGTAATGGAATAGTTACTGCCGCCAAACGACTTGTCCAAACTAGTATGCCCTGTCACAACCAAATTCAAATTGAAATAATTTATTAACAAGTAACATGGGTTACTGTGAACCAGTTCTTATTGGTTTATCCACATGTACACGTCTGGCGTGTAAAGGTTGACGGTCCATTTGATGGTTACGTGACTAATGTCGCCTTTAACACAAACAGCGCCACCGCTGCTGCAAGTGCGCAAGGCTAGGGATAGGGAAATGGGCTCTGGCATCCCTTACTCACTCACCGAAAACAATAGCACACGTGCTGTTATTTCACGGTGGTCTTCTGTAAGGGGGTAGTTACTGCCGCCAGACGGCAGGGCCCACTAAGTACTTATTATTACAATATTAAAATCCCGCATTTGAAAGCAAAATAAAAAAATATGAATTGTCTTCAATCTATCAATCAATAGATCTATTCCATGTAGGAATAGATCATTTTTATTACACAGTAAGATAAACTAAAACAAATCTCGTTAAAAGACACACAATAAGCCAGTCGCAACAAGAACACGTGACGATGGAAGTACTTGAGGAAAATGGAGTCGGTGGCAATTTCAACCTCGTTTAGGCCTTGAAACGTTGCATTGACATTACCAGCACACTTTCGATACCTCTCATAATAAACAACAGCAAATGATCAATTTTGTAGTGCAGTGGATTTCGTTATTATTTAGAAACTGGACAGCCCGTCTAGCGGCAGTAACCACAGACTTACTAAGTAGGTACACAGTGAAATAACAGCACGTGTGCTGTTTCGTTTCCGTGAGTGAATAAGCAATGTACTTGCAGCCATTGTATGTTGTAAAGACATTGTATGTTGTAGGTCTCTATTGTATTTCTATTCGATTCTCTTGTACATGTACTCTACACAACGGAGATAAAATTATTACACACTAATAGTGCCATTTTTTATTAGTCTTTTTTTACGTGTTACTTCAAAGACAGATGATGAATGCACGCTACTTACCTAACATATCCGGTTCGCCAGCAATTAGCGTATATCTGATACCTAACTCGCTAATTGCTTCGGATCTATTGGATCCGAATAATAATAGCTTCTCTATATCTGAGACCTACGCTTGAATCTCTATTAAAGTCTACATTTTTTTATGTTAAGGTCGTCAGACAGGTTAAGTTGCTGCAAGTGCACTCTGATGATTAACCCGCTCTGGTTATTTTAAAGAATCATTTACTGTTAAAGCCGCACATCTTTGGAATAAGTTGCCACCTGAAATTCGGCACTCTAAGTCACTGTCTATCTTTAAAAATAAATTGCATAATTATCTCTTGTCCCAAGCTTAGTTAGCAAGTTGTTATTGTTTTAATCTCAAGTGTATATATGTTATATATGTATTTTATATGTATATATATTATTTTGTATATATACTTATGTATTTATCTATTTATTTATGTATATGTGTATGTTTTTCTTCTCTGTTATATTTGAAAATTTAGTATATAGATTATTGATTATATTTTGTTTCTTTAGCACTCTACCTCTTTCTCTCTTTCTTGTTTTCTCCTCTGCCACGAGGTTGTCTGGAAGAGATCGCTCTTAGCGATAAGACCGCCTGTACTCACTTAGTTGTAGTATTTATTTATTTGTTATTTTCATTCATGTTGTGTGAGTAATAAAGAGTTTGTCTGTCTGTCTGTGCACTCTGATGACGAAAGCAGGATTAAGGAAAAGGGATTAGGAAGCTCGCCAAAACTCGCCAAAACGCAACAGCACACATGCAGTTATTTCACGGTTATTATTATATAATATATAATTATTATTGATTTTTCAGAAATTATTGCTAGTTATTTAGCAATATAACACGTTCCAAACTATTAAACTGTTTATTAACTGTATTAACTGTGTTCGATAGCTCACTTTGTATTGATCTCGGTTGATACAGTTATAGGCAAATGAATTACTTATAACATATCCTGATCTATATATTTAAACTAAAAGTCTTGACAGAACCTGGACAGAACAAGAACTGAACTAAACAATGAACAATGACAAAGCCCTCGTCAAAGACACCTTTTGAATTTAACAGAGACAAAAATTAATTAAATTCATATCTTTCATTGCCGCCTATACACAGAAACGTAGACCAAGAGCGACATCTAGGCGTGGATACGTCGCGAACAAACTGTGAAATAATAGCACATGTGTTGTCGTTCGAAGTGGGAATAAGAAATGCCAATTTATCTCTTACCTCCTATCCTATCAATTTTTTGTCCAAGCTGCAGTAGGTACCTACCTACAAGTGAACACTATGCCTACCTGCCTACTGCCTGCCTATTACCTATTACGTTCCGGTGAGATTTAATCAGCTTTTAAAAATTGTGTATCCTAGTGTCGTCTCGTAAGAGTCTGACAATAAATTCTCTGTGCAATGATACATAACCATTACAAAAAATATACATTACATTCTATATAATAATTTTAAAAAAAAATTAATTTTTTAATTAAAAAATATTTTAAAAAAAACACAATTTGTACACATTGTACTTATGTTAACGAGGTCAAAATTTTTTTTAAATTTTTTACTGTTTTTCTTTGCGTTTGTGCACGTTAATCTCAGAAACGGCTTAACCGATTTGAATGCGGTTTTTATTGATGTATTGCAGCAACAACAAAAAAGTTACGCGCTATACCGAATACCACGCGTACAAAGTTGCGGACTCAGCTAGTATGAAATATTTATGTCCTTGTTTAAAAATACGTAATAATTTTTTTATTTCCGGCTTCTCCTCACGAAATTTTGAAGTTGATGAACAAGCAGATGCAAAAAATAGCAGTGTTTTACCTGTAAATTAAAACACATATTAAACATACTTACCTTATTCGAAACCCAATAAAACATGAGAGCAGCGTTGCTCGTTTCCGCTTTTGCTTACATAGTGCCGTCCCGTTCCGTCTAATATAGTCCGTATATAGCCATCTCTCTTACACTCCCGCCTGTGTTTTCCCACCTCCTGCGATGCGTAGGTGACTTGAGGAAGCAAGCGAGTGTTTCTTGTCATTGGAATCGAATGTTTCACCAGGCAGTGATTAAAAATTATTGGGTTTCGAATAAGGTAAGTATGTTTAATATGTGTTTTAATTTACAGGTAAAACACTGCTATTAAACAACTTGACCGTTATTCGAAACCCAATAAAACATGAGAAGTGTTTGTTATCGCCTGGTGGTGGGAAAAGACGCCAATGTGATTATGAATGATAACGCCTATGTAATATTAAGTAAAGAAAAACATGTATTATATTTTATGAATCATCTTATAGAAAAAATGTATATTTTATGTACTATTATGAAACTGAACGCAAATTAAGTGTATTCTTAATTAATCATAATTTATATGTCACCGCTCGGTGTAAACAGGGTTGTAATCAAAGGTGTGGCACGGGTAGTAGAGATGATTTCTCTGTGATAAAACCTTGTAAAAGTGTTTGAGGAACGCCAGTTTCCGCGCGATAGGATGTCGTCCAAAGGAAAATTTTCTATCCAATTTTTAGAAGCAACAGCAGATCTAAAACTCCCTGGAGTCGCCTCTATATGTGCTTCCTTAAATAATCTTTTAAGCCAGCCCCCTATGACTGTTCTCGAAGCTGGTTTACATTCTCCCATAGTGGTAATAAACAGATTGTTGCAATTAGTAGATTGTCTTCGTAACTTCGACACTTCAATCAAGTGACAAATCCAATGCATAGGATCAAACGTTTTGTTATCTTTGTTCCTTGTCAGTTTCCAGCCCGATTGCCGGTGGTTTGCCGAGTCGGTTTTGGAGCCAAAAACCGGTATCAATATGATGTACTCGTTGGTTACCTCGCAATTCTCTGGGGAGACTCTTAATAATGTTAGATCATGCACCCTCCTTCCCGAACATAGCAGTAGGAGAGCTGCTGTATGAACTGATATTTCGTATAAACTTTTAGTATCTGGATCTTTTTTGTATAACCAGATCGTCAACGTCCCATATTGGCGGTTTGGATGGTTTAGGTTTTGAACAAGTAGGTGTGAGCTTAATTTATACCAATTGTTTGGGTCGCAGAATGTTGACACGACGGACTTGTGTACGAGAATTGTGCTAAGAGCTAAACCTTCCGTATTGTGCAGATCTGCTAGGAATCTAGCGAGATCAGAACCACTGGGCTTTTGGCTATCTATATTATTGGCTTTGGACCATTTCATCCACCTATTCCATGCAGGGCGGTAAGTGTGTAGTGTAGATTGACGCCAGCTGGATGATAACAGAGATTTTTGGTCTGCAGTCCATCCTGTTAAATATTGGTTCCACCCCCAACTTTCTAGGTCTCTAGGGTCATTTCGTAGACATTCGGAGGAGGAAGGCCGGTTATCACATTCATTAGGTTCTGTTACAGATCCTTGTTCGTGAATGGCGTGGCTACTACTCTGCTGTTCGTGTCCTACCCCCAAAAAGCTTTTCCCTCTCTCGGCACTACTAATAGGGATGTTACTCGCGATTTTTTGAGGTGAATGAGTACTCTCGGTATCAAGTAAGGAGGTGGGAACACCCAAGCTAGAGGGTAGTTCGATGTCAGTCCTAGTGGATCGTGTCTTAGTAGAAAATTCTGTAGGGTTTGTAGATTCCGAAAATTTATGCGGCCCCTGTGTAGTGCAAAGCTTGCAAGAATGAGCATTTCGTTGACTCTTTGAAGATATCTTTCGCGGAGTATCTACCCGATCCACTTTGTTATTGCCGCAAAAACTTTTAGTGGGGAGCTCTGAGCGAGTAACAGACAAGTCATTTCGTGTAAGTGTTTGTCGTATGTTAATCAAAGGAGTCTCCTTTGTGCTTTTGACACTGGTACATGAATACTTTTGAGATGGTACTTTTGAAAATAGGTCTGATGAATGTCTATTTTGACTTGATGGCCCACTTGAGGCAGTAGAAAATCGGAAGCTCTGTGAATATTTATTAACTTTAATTTCTCTGAATGGGGGTACCAGTTCAAATTTTTCGTGTTGAATATTGGGCGGCAGGTGGCATCTGTCTTTGGTCTTAGAAATATCATGAACAGGTAACTCGGTGAGTTGTACACTGCCTCCAAAATCGCTTGATCGACCATATTCATTAGTATCATCTCCTGAGAGGAGCGCCTGACATATTCGTACAAATCTGGTATTTGTAGGGGAAGGTTCCGTAGGAATAGAATTCGATAAATTTTTATAATTTTTCGAATGGAGGGCGGGGCACCAAGGCATTGACATTGGAGTCGCCTGGCATACACATTTTTGGTATAGTCAATACTTTCTTGGCCGAGCATAACCGCTCCGATCCCGGTGGGATGCAGGCGAGCGCGCTCTATGGTTCTTGATACGATTATCATGAGACCAACCACTTTTTGATTTTCCACCTCTGTTGTGAAATGTACCCCGGTGGGGCTTAGCATTTCCTCTATTACTCGGATTTTCAGAGTTTGCTTTGTGATGATTATAACTTTTATTGCCAAAAGGTTTTTGTTGAGCAGCATTATGGTTTATATGCGTGCTCCAATTGGGATCAGACTGTGATTCAGATGTGAAACGGTCCTTCTGATTATCCCAAAAAACGTTTTTCGTACCACCGGCCCTTTCGAGTACCGCACTGAATTTGTTCGCCTCGAACAGATTGTCCACCGATGGCGGTATTTTGCGTAATGTACTTTTATGGAAAGGGTCTTTCACCGAGGCCAAAATGTTTTCTCTTCTATGCTGAATCAGTTCTGCTCTGTGACCACAAACAAGCTGAAGAGCGTCGCTTGATCTTTTCACGTACTCACCTTTAGAAAAAATATCTTTTATTTTTTCCTGTATTTTGCTATAAACCAAATTATCAGTTGCACGAACCCAAGATAAAAAGTGGTTAAAGTCATCTAGCAAGGCGTCACGTTGTTTTAATAGGGCAAATGTAACACCGGCGAAGGCTCGCTCGATATTGTTAGTAGATCGGGAAGAGTCATACTTTGTGACTTCGTCGTTGGCAGGTAGGTTAGTAAAACCGGGCCTGTGGACGTATTGCTTTTGGACGTCCATATATCGCACATTAATCCAATCCTCGTTATTGAATCGTTGCAATTCCTTTAATTGTTCGACGTACGCAGGCGGTGCCTGCGGTACGTGTGGTTATTTGGTCTTTGTCGTGATTTTCAAATTAAATTCACCTTGTATGGTATTAGCTGAAAATAAATCGCTGCAAAAAATATTAGATTTTTCGGCTGGAAAACGAGTGTCAGACGGCGCCGGGTTCGCGGGTTCATCGGTAGTTTCGTCAGCGTATAGGTCCCCGCTAACATTGCCCTCGATATCTTCGGAGCAAGTATAAGTACCAGGATAGCGATCGTCACAATATGCTCGCGGAGCCGATAATTGTTGTTTAATTTTCGAAATTTCATCTAATAACAAATCAAACTTACGGTTTTTGTCATTCCTTTTACGTTTCCGCTTGTTAGATTTACATTTGTGGTCACTCGAAGAGGAACTCGAATCGGAGGTGCTGCTGCTATTCGATGAAGAATCACTTGAGTTTGTTCTTTTCTTCCCTGTTTGAACGTCTGCGAATTCTTTATTATTCGTTTCATTACTTGTAGACGGAATCGGGTCATCCATGTCAATCAACTGCAACTTCGAACGTTAAAAACGTTAAATATTACAGAGTTTCTAAAAGATTTTACAGTTACGATCAAACCGAATAATTTACGGAATATGAAAAGTAGGTAGTTTAACCAAATTTATAAATTTACAAAAGTTAAAATTATTAATCAACGAAAGCTGTATGAAAACTTGTCGGTAGGTTTGGAAAATGTAAACGGATAGAATAATATTTGCACAAGTTGTGAGCTCACTGGGGTAGTTTCGGCACTATGATAGAAGTTATCGAACTCGAGTTTTGAGCTGACAACCTCTTCACTTGGGAAACAAAACGCCAATGACAAGAAACACTCGCTTGCTTCCTCAAGTCACCTACGCATCGCAGGAGGTGGGAAAACACAGGCGGGAGTGTAAGAGAGATGGCTATATACGGACTATATTAGACGGAACGGGACGGCACTATGTAAGCAAAAGCGGAAACGAGCAACGCTGCTCTCATGTTTTATTGGGTTTCGAATAACGGTCAAGTTGTTTAATAAACCTGTTTTAAGAGTGAATAATAAAATAATCTGCAACCAGTTCACATTGGATCAAATTTTTTATTGTTGTTTTTTTATTGATTGTGCATCTACTCTACTATAGAAACTCGTTCCCGGTTTCACGCGGATTTTTTTTTTTTTTTGCAAATTACATATACAAACTTTCCTCGTTTATTGGTTTTTCCATAAGTGAAAACCGAATAAATTTGAGCTCATATGAAACATTCATACAAATATCACCTTTTATATTTAGAAAATAAGAAGAAGATACTACAGTTAAATTGAATAAAAGCCTTTCCTATACGCATTAATTCGCAATAAACTAGCGTGGTCAGCAACAGGAGAGACTTTTTGCCAGCAGTATGAAGTAACATGTAATATTTGATCAAATATTGGACCAGTCTTAGCCAATATTCCGGTTGTTAAACTTTTCCAAATGCATACTCATTTGTAAACAAATACTTGTTTGAAGGCACCTTGAAACTTGTATTGGTTATCGAGGTTATAAATACAATCACTTAAGGATATTTTTGAATATAAGCATTTAGCGACTAACGCTGGATTCGCATGCACAATTGAGTAAAGGACAACTTTGCCCAGGTCGTGGCTAGAAGCTTCGAAAAATTCGATCATCCCGAGAGATCGTCCCCGAGAGATCATCCCCGGCGGGGACGAAGGCGGCTGCGCTAAATAATTTATCGTCGCCTATAACACAACATGACACAGGTACTGCAAGTGCGCTGCCGATCTATGATATATGGCATAGTATGGGATATTTACGTATAAACTTGTTATAGAGAAAAAACGAAATATTCTCTGTAACAAAAGGCATCAGATTATTTTTATGTATAAGACAAGATTTTCAAAATCTCAAAATTCCTATTTGTTTGGTATAAAAACAATGAAACAAGTGCTACTTATTAATTACACATTAAAATAAATTCATTTACGAGTAGGCATATAACTTTCCAAGTGTAAAAAATTAGTGTAGTAATCACTATTGATTTATTAATGTGACTTTCATTGTTTGCTTTCATTGAACGGATTTGAATGAAACTTTTTATACAGATAGACTAATGCCCGGACAACACTTACCATCGCATTGCATGTCACAGATACGGACGCATTATTTGGACTAATTCTCGCAGGTTGCTGAATCACCAGCATACCTGCATCCTGCATCCTTCTTGGTTTTGCTTGTGGCCTTAGGCCCCTTGATTGCAAATAACCGACTATGATTAAGGGGAACGTCAGCTTAGCTGCTACTATTTTTATTATGAAAAAATATACTTTGCACTCCATTATCATTATACGTCGATTTGCGTTAATAATAGTTAAAATGTAGTATTCAAGTTAATTAATAGATGACGCCAGCGAAGCTACGAGTAAAAGCTAGAATACATCTAAATTGACTGAAGACCAATCAGTTGAGACATCCTAGTAAATTAATTTTAGACGATAAAAGTAACGCACAATATGTTTTCCCACAATAATACCATCTATTCCCATGAGACAATCCTTGAATGCTATTTGTGGCGTGTTCAAGTAATGAGAGTAGTGCGATAAAACTCATGCACTAAAGATTAAATCCAGCGAAGTTTTTATAAGGAGAGTAGAGTGTTAATTAATTAAGAAATGTTCATTAATTAATTAATAACATTGTGCGGAAATACGCGAAACGGAAAGGAATTCGCGCTGGCTCGACTCGTATAACTTCTATCAATATTCCATTTGCGATCGAAACGTGAAAGTTGTTATCTTGTGACGTGAATTAGACGGCGTTGTATTGAAAGTTATGCTCTTTATAGCAAACATATGCGACATATAGCGGTTTGAGAAAATGTCTAACAATGTGCTATTCACGAAAGATGCTCGTTCAGAACCACAACCATAACCCGTATAGCTGTTAATTTGATTGCTATATCGTCGTTATCAAACCAAAATCTGCTATGTGCACTTTTTCGACCTCATGCTATGTACAGTAGTTGGAATAGTTTATGTAAAAAAATTATTGTAGCCACCCTACAATCACTCATAGATTCATCGACAGGCAGAGACCGGGCCAGGCTGCTAGCTGTGTCCAAGCCTGAGTCAGGTCACTGGTTACATGCCTATCCATCACCCAATACAGGAACCTTCATCGACCCGGACACTTTACGTATATCTGTCGGTCTCCGCCTGGGAGATGGGATTTGCACTGGCCACAACTGCGCTTCCTGTGGGGCCCCTGTGGACCGACTTGGCCACCATGGCCTCTCTTGCTCCTCGGGCGCCGGTCGCCTGTCCCGCCACGCCGCCCTCAACGACATCCTTAGAAGGGCGCTCGTCAGTGCCAACGTTCCCGCCGCTCTGGAGCCCCAGATTATACGGGGCGATGGCAAGCGCCCTGACGGGATGTTATTGATACCCTGGAGGGTGGGCCGTGCGCTGGTTTGGGACGCGACCTGCACTGACACCCTAGCGGCTTCCTACCTGCCAGCGACCACAAAACGCGCGGGTGCAGCGGCAGATGCCCGGGAGCTCCTCAAGGTCTCTAAATACAGTTGTCTCGGCGCCCAATATCAGTTCATACCGTTTGGGGTCGAGACACTGGGGCCTTGGGGTAAGGGTGCGCTCGGGCTCCACAGGGACCTATACAAACGTCTGAGGGAGGCAACAGGTGACCCTCGCGCTGGCGGCTTTCTCGCGCAAAGAATTGCAATTGCAATTCAGCGCGGGAATGCTGCCTGCGTGATGGAGACCCTCCCAAGGGGCCCCCAATTAGATTTTAATTTATAGTAGAAATGAAATTGTTATTTATATTTATATTAATTAGTGAATAAATGTTTTTTATTATCAATATAATGAATAAACTATTAAATTTTCTTGTTTAAAATATCAACAAGTTTAGCAACCCTAAGTTCAAATAAAATTCTTTTAAAAAAAAAATAAACCTTCATGCAAAAAGAAAACATTTTTTGTCAATATCTCAAAAGTATACTTTTTGCACATAGACTTTAGTTTCGATTTTATTTATTTTATTAGTAAGTATACTAATATAAGAAAGTTAAACAGTTACTTTTTAGGGTTCCGAACGTCCGAAAAACGGAACCCTTATAGGATCACTCGTGTGTACGTCTTTCCGTCGCTTTCAGTCAATTATCTCAGAATCTACTAGACCGATTAAGTTGAAATTTGGTACACATATCAATTTCTGTGACCCAAACGCCTCTGCGTTGAGGTGTGACGTGAATAGATGAAATCTGTATATGGGAGGTCATTTTTGGGGGGAAGGTGGGAAATTAAAAAAAAATTTTGATAACTGCATCGTGTGACATATCAAATGGAAGGTCTTGTTGTAAAGATCTTAAATGTATTTTTTTGTAATTTTAAAATAAATAGTTTCCAAGTTATTCAAGAAAATAGACGAAAATTAACCATTCCCCTCCTTATCTCCGAAACTACTGAACCTAAAATTTTGAAAAAAATACAGAAATTAGTTTTCTACTTATAGATTATAGGAAAACCTATAAGAAGTCCATGATATTAAAATAAGATGGTAAATCACTCAACATCGTTCGGAACGCTCTTCATGCGAGTTCAACTCGCACTTGCCCCGTTTTTTTTTTGTTTGAAAGCGCTATCCTCTGGAAGTAGCAGTCGGTTTTTAAAAAATATTTTTGCATTTCACACTTAAGACATAGACCAATTATTGGGGTTAATTACAACACGCTACGACCCTAGAAGCCGAACAAAAGAAAAAAAAAGTGAAAAATAATGCTAAGCGAAAACCGAGAAACAGAAAATCGTATATTTTATTTTATTTTTTTTTTTTAATGGCGGCGAGTGAGTAAACAAATACGTAAATTATTCTTCTAAATAATCCTCCCATTATTTAGAATTCATTTTCTAAAAATACATGGTTCCTATTTTATAAGTACCAACTCTTGTTTTTTTTTTAATTATAAACGTCAGAAATTACTCTAATTACCATAATATTTTACTTCCGACTAATATTATTAAATGTGTGAATTCTGTTTTTTATTCCGGTGTCTAAAAAGTTGCCATTGAATAAAAATTTGAATTTTATTTTTCGAAATAAAAGGAGCCTTTCATTGTCCTATCTTTTAAAAGGACGGTTAGTGTGGGGTGATACTGAAAAACGCTGTTATTTAAGACTAAACGAATTTGTGAACTCTTTTTTATAGGACGTTGTCAAAGGGCCAACTGTGAATCTTGGGTTTTTAAATTTCATTGTTTTAAACATTTCAACTCATTTTAAGACTTAATCTTACTCATAAACTTAAATTTGGCACTGACGTTATGCCTACTCCATCTGTAATAGAGTCCAAGGGGTCCAAGGTTTCGTCTTCCTTAAAAGCTAACAGGCGCCCTCTATGTACATTCGTGGCCGCTACTCGAGAACGATTCCACATAAGAAAAAAATAAAAAAATAAATTTGAGTTCGCATTGTAAAAATTAATTAAAAAACTGAGTCGGTGTTATCAATACAAAAACACACACATTTCAACCTTCGCTAATATTTAAAAGGTAATAAGTAATAAACACGGCGACCTTAACACACATTTTTGCTTGATTCTCCGACAAGGGTTTGCAAAGATAATCGTCTTGAAATTCTGTTAGATTTTTACAAGACAAATGTTATTATCTACTATTTAGTTGCGCCCGGCTAATCTTGCAATGCAGAGTAAAATTTTCAGGCTTACTCAAAGCTAGCCAAAGTTACATCACATTCTGACGAATGGCACAGAAACAGATAAATGGCAAATACAGAAAAAATAAAAAAATAAAAAAATAGACTTATAGCTTAACATTTAGAATAAACTAGCGACCTCCTTCCCGACTTTTTTTCTGCAAATTATATATAGAAACCTTCCTCCTTTGTCGTTCTATCCATAATGAAAATCGCATCAAAATCTGTTGCGTGGTTTAGGAGAAGTACAGACATACAGACAGACAGACCAACGCGGGCAGGGCTCTCAATTTATATATTATAACTAGCTGACCCAGCAGTCCTGCCAGAACCCGAACACAATTCCGTAAACCGATTGTGGCGCCACCTATCGGGTCCAATTTTATTTTCAAACCATATGTTAAAGTGAAGACCTATTCTCATACCTACCAAATATACGAAAAAAAATCGTAAAAATCGATGTCACTTTGTGAAATAATGTTGCCATGTTCAATGTAATAGTGGGGCGTTCAGTTTTCGTTCAATCACAGGAATTAAAGATGATATAAATGAGTACATCGTTAATCTTATCTTACTATACAAAAAAAAGAAATTATTTCTATTTTACTGTATCCGAATGTTAATCTAAAGCAGGCCTACCATGAATGTCATTCGAAGTTTTCTCTCTCTATCGTACTTATGTAAGAAGTTGCAAGTGGGACACAGAGGGAAAACTTCGGATGCCGTTCATGGTAGCGAGCAGAGCCGTCTATTAATAAATTCATCGAACTAACCTATAAATAATCACGACTGTTGTATAATAAACATTTAATTTGCAATAACATATATTGATGTCAATAATTAAGATAAAAACTATCGTATCTTTTAAGTTGGACCAAATAACAGATACTTACGAAGTTTGATCAAAGTCGGTTCAGTAGTTTCAGAGTTTATCGCGAACATATATATGTCACAGTTAAAACCCATTCTTAGTTTGAACGCGTTTTCTCTAGTTCAAACTAGTTTTTACTAAATGTTTTTGCTGCAACTAGAATTTACTACTGCTCATAAATGAATATCACTTAAAACTAGTTCTAACTAGACAAAACGCATTTTAGAACTGTTGTTAAGGAAGCAGCCATAGACAACAGCGCATGGATTTATGTAAGAAAAGGCGTTTGTCAAAAAGGTGTCTTTGTAAGAAAAAAAAGGCAAGCTTTGTATACCTTGCAATAACAAGTAGGTAAACTTACTTCACTACTGTCATACGTTGGTTGATGTTCCTGAACGTTCCTTTAGTGTCTCAATATTATGTTTTAACTAACATTAACGACATTTGAGTTGTGGGTTTCCGGGATGATGGCCCAGGTCTGTTGGAAATTCTTCCAAACGTTTCGTCAACAGCTGCGGTTGACATCCTCAGTGGTGTAGTCCGTGTTAGAAGAAAAAGTACATCACATCACTGCACTTCACTTCTGCACTTTTCGACTTCTCGAGCGAGACTGATTTGTCGACTGGAATTTCCAACAGACCTGGGCCATCATCCCGGAAACCCACAACTCATATGGATACCGGCCGAGAAAACCTACATTCTACTATTAACGACATTATTAAAAATGATTAATAAATATTTTAAAAGACATTTTGTTTCTCTAATACTAATGTTAACTAAACTCTAAAGTTATTTAACAGTAAATTCTAGTTTTAACTAGGAAATTCTAGTTTTAACATATGCGTTTAGTAAAAACTATTTTTAACTAGTGAAAACGAGTTATAACTAAAAACGGGTTTCAACTGTAACATATATAAGATATAAGGATCAGATGCGTGGCCAAGCAAGTAGAACACAGTACATATAAGAATTAAAATATACAGCTATTGAAAGAAGGAAACAGCTTTGTTATTCCATATAGAATTTCAAATTACAGGCCCAAGAATTATTTGGTATTAGCGAGCGTTCTGCGTTCCACAATTATAAACACCACTCTGGAGACAGTATAATCAGTCGCCCTTACAGGGCTACTTCGAAGTTTTTGTAATGTTTAGACAAACCCCATCCCTTAACTGGTGTGCTGTTGAGGTCCTCGTGTTGTGTTTATCAGTTCAAGTGGCGAATAACTAGCGAATAAGTACAAAAACTTACATAGCTAAAACTTTTTATTCAGGACCTTTCAGTTACCTGAGATTGTGAAAATGGGTCGCAAGCTTCATGGCTGGACAGCATGTTTATTTATTTATTTATTTACTTCAGCAACAGCTTAGCACACTTAACGTTTATTAACATTAACACTCCACATTAATGGTCCAGTGTGCAAGCCAATTAAAGCTGAACACATCGATTCAAATTTGGTATACAAACTTATATATCAATCTTTTGGTAACATGTTAACAATTCCGAAAAATAGAGAAATTTGAGGAAAAATTATTACAAATATTTTTATGGCCAATATACAATAAATATAATCATAGTCAAACAATAATAAAAAGTCAGAATTAGTAACAACGTCAAATGTTGATGTTGCTCTAACACCATATCTAACTTTAAGAAATAACTGTTATACTTACTATTCTACTTTGAGTCAAGGGCTGTTAAAAATCCCTTCAAGTTGGAGTAGAACCAAGGTTTTTTTTCTGTTAAAGTCCCGGTCCATTTTACGGTTAGTGGTTTAACGCCATTGGTGCTACAGGTACACTGCTGATCATAGTTAGGATAAGGGATTAAGAAGGGATAAAGTTCATAGGCTTTCACTTCCCTTACTCACTCACCGAAACGCAGTAACACACCACACATGCTGTTATTTCACGATGTCTTCTCTAAGAAGGGGTGGTTACTGCCACCAGATGAGCTGCTCAATGACCGTGAAACGCAATATGCCCATCTACTACTAATTAGTTCAGGATTAGTGTAGGGCAATTAGTGCAGAGGTGGACTTCTAATCCTCGATAAATAGAATATTATCTGATTCAGGTTTCTTGAGCTTATGGCGTTATATCCCATTAAAACGGAAATGCAAAACATGCCAAAATAGAATATAAGTGCAACCTGGGTGTCAAATTTGCGATTTTTTTTTTTCAAACTTAGCCTCATGCTTTCAGCCCAAAAGCATGAGCCTCACTCATGCCCGAAAGCGACACCGGACTTTCAGGCATGAGTGAGGTACAGAGCCCGTACTTAAAAACACCCCAACTTATCTAATTATCATACTAACAAAACCTTAAGCAATTGATACTAGAGACCGCTGATCCATTTATGTAAAGAATCACCAGGGGAGTCAACTTGTCTGCCGATTTTTAACTTAACTTAATTTCTGCTTGTTGTATTGCTGGCACACCAACAGATGAAAACAGTTATCAATCTCATTAATTGCTTTTTTTCTGAAGTAGGTAGGTAGATACAGAATTAGGTAGGTCGTTGCTCTTATCAGACCTCGAATAAACAGTTAAACCTACATGACGATTGTAATTTCTTCCTAAGCCTTCAAATCTATCTTCAAACAAACGGGAACTTGAATGTCACTACGTTTCAAAGATTATTCCGTTACATATCCATATTATGTTATTATTTATTTTATTATATTAATTTGTGACTAATTTGTAAGATACTATAACATTCTGCCAGACGGCTCCACACCTTTAAACTTCTTTATTTTTCTATACTAATATTATAAGGAGAAAAGATTTGTATGTATTTTTGTATGTTTGTAATGAATGAACTCAAAGACTACTGGACCGATTTTCAAAATTCTTTCACCCATAGAAAGCTACATTATCAGCGAGTAACATAGGCTACTCACCCTCCCCCATCTCCCCCTCTTTAGCCTTCCTCCAGACAAAAGTATGTTTGTAATGAATAAACTCAAAGACTACTGGACCGATTTTCAATATTCTTTCATCCATAGAAAGCTACATTATCAGCGAGTAACATAGGCTACTTACCCTCCCCCCATCTTCCCATCTTAACCCCCCTCTCCATACAAAAGTATTTTTGTAATGAATAAACTCAAAGACTACAGGACCGATTTTAAAAATTCTTTCACCCATAGAAAGCTACATTATCAGCGAGTAACATAGTATATTATAAATATACGCGACCCAAGTCGCGCCCAATGGCTAGTAATAAATACTTTTATTACTTTTATTAACTTAATTTTAAATTGATTTAAACTTCGCAAATGCAATACCTCTATAAAGAGTATTCTTAAATAAACAATTTAAATACTTCGATATAATTTATATGCCATTTGTAGAACAAGACATTATTCTAAGATTCAGAATAACATTCACAAATAGACTCACAGTCATAAAACTAAAGTTCGTTTTGTTTGGTTCTAAATTATGTTAATTCGTCGTAAGTATGTGAGAAGAGGCAATTGAAGTATACGTTACATGAAGCATAACTTTACCTACTTCTAAATAAGTTATCTTTAAGTCTTAACTTGTTCCAATTGTTAATGTTTGGTTATTAATGTATATTTCAAATTGTACATTTTATTTTGTTGAAATGAAAACTGAGGAATATTTACTGTGTCATTTTTATTATAGAATTTGTATACTATGGCAACATATAAATGTTGCCATAATATACAAATTTTTATGTTTCTAACATCTTAGGCATACATTTTTTATAGTTGAAAACGTGATATCCTTATCTTGCGGGGAAGTCCCCTTATTTGATTAAACAATTTTGTTATAAAGGAGCAAATATTTCATAATTTAGTAATTAAAGTCTGAATGAAATCTTGATTTATCCTATACTTAATAATTTTTACGTGCGGAGTGAGTTAAGGGCGTAAGGAACGATTTATTTTCACAAACCAAAATCATCAAACTTGTCCGATGAAACCGTTTTGAACTTGCCAAAAGTCGTCAATGATTTCTTTATGTGTCGCCGGTTCACTGTCGCAGATAACTTCGCAAAAGCTCCGAAGAGTCGGCCGCACACTTATTTATACTTGGCGTCAGACGCCTCCATGTATTTTGAATTCACTAGGAAATGTAAACAAGTTGTTAACAAACCATTGAAAGTTCGGGAATGTTATTTCTGTTGAAATGTAAACTCTATTTTGTAAACATAAGGACCAATTTCCTTTGACACTAATCGAAAAGGGGCGTTGCTACCATCGCTAGGGTAGAACTTTCGAGACTTTCGGCCGACGCGAACCCTTTTTCCAGAGCGTTCCATAGTTAGTCCTAACATATTTTTTGCTTTTCATTATTAGTAGGTAATATGTCAGGATCTACCTATATATTCAATAGGTGGATGATTTTATTTTATTTGTTTAAATAGCTGACAACATAGCTTATTATATACAAGTATATAGAAGAAAGCTTACATTTTTGCAAGGCCTGGGTGGCTTTGTTTAACGAATCTAGATAGGTTATTAAGTAGATCAGTCTCTCTACTATACATAATGCATAATCTATGTTTTTATAATACTTAATCGAAACCAGTTGACCGAATTAGTTGTGACATTTCAAAACTGCAAGCTTTTTTTATAGCCATTCTTGTGACCCAGTTTGCTCCGGCCATTGTGATCGAATAGATGTTATTTGCTAACAGTTTTAAAAGCGCAACTAACTGTCGCTTCTGTAACCTCATTCAATCGCCTTTTATTCCGTTCTCTAATTGTTACTATGAAGATATTTTAATTAATTACTATTAAAGTTATATATTTTAAAGAAAGTTTAGAATGACAGAATGCTTAAACCAGACGAAAACTGGGCATGTCGTCAGGAAATAAAATACGCGTTTTATTTCCCTGAATTCAGTTCAGGCACTCTTCCCGGAAAAGGCAATTAATTTTTAAAATCTTCACCGACCAAATTTTTATTTATTTTTTATTAAAGATGGGTTTGCTCTTGGCCAGCATCTATCCGTGTAGGAAAGATGAGACCGACGATGGAGCGAGCTCACCCAGAAGGTGCCTATTCACCCGAACCTTGAAGAGATTTGGGTTGTATGAGCTCGGAAATACAGACACCGGCAGGGGTATGTTATTCGGCACCACCATGTTCGTAACCAGTGGTGACAAATAGGATTATTTCTCCCAGGGGAGTTCCAATCTTTAGCAGTGCGCATTATAAAAGATGATTTAAAGCGCTCGGTCCGAATTAGAGGGATTTCGACTTTCGACAAATTTTAAATTAATTTTAAATTGAAGTAACCTAAGCTTAAAATTTAAATACCAAATTTTAAATTAAAATAAGCTTATAAATAAAATAACACATAAAGAGTGTCGGACTCATATGTTTTACGGCGGAGATTTTTTGAACACATATCTCGTACGTGCAAGTCAGTTTGTTTAGGACTCAAGAGTCGTAAAGATTTCACAGATACCTGCAAACAGAGGTGATAATGACGAGACAATTTAGTTGCGAAATGTCATTGTTGAACACATCAACTTTCTTAAGATAAATATATTTTTTCGCATCAATTTTTACAAAATCGATTTTCTGGTGAATTAGTGAAAAATGTGTTTGGTGAGTAGGTATTTGTTTTAATTTCTTTTTTAATGTCTGTATGTTTGTTTTATGTATGTATATACTAACAATAGGTTTTATAAGATTCACATTGGGTCTGAGTAACCCGAATAATGAATTATTAAATAAATAAATAAAATTTGTGTCTGAATTGTGACTGTTATGTCTCTTAAAATAATCGAACGAAACCCTTATGTTCTCTTGTGCTCTTGTTCTCTTCATTTTGTATTAATATTGGAATCATTTACCCCTTAAATCTCGACTTTCTGAATGATCACCAATCGGATAAATTCCCAATTGAATAAACGTCTGAGAAACATAGAAACCAAACACCGTGGATTATTTTTTAATCTTTGAAATATCATAATAACGCCTCAAAAAATTAATACAAAATTTTGCGATACAATTTTTGAACTTTGTTCTTTAATTTACCTGGAATCTGGATATCGTTTTTCGACCTTAAACCAACAACTTAGAAAAAATTGTAAAATTGGCCAAGCCCTTAAAAAAAGTAAATCCAAAATGTGCACCAAAAAAAAGCAACATTGGAATATAAGTATAAATAACAATAATTATTTTTTATTGTTTTCCATTGTTATTCAAGTGTTTGTTTAAATTAGGGATTGTAAAAAAGTTGTAATAAATAATCCATGTTGACATGATGTAAAAAGGTAGGTTGTTTCGAAAACACGTAGTTCCACGTACCTACTCTCAATATATCGAAGACATTAATTAGCGAATAAAAAAAATATAAATTAAAACATTCAGCTGATTCAGTTGTTATCGTTTTTCTCTCCAAGGGCGGATAACAATAATGAAAAAAGGAAATAAAAGAAAAAACAATTTAAAATTCACACTAATTACAAATTAAAAAAAGCACTTATAATTTTTTTTTTTAAATATAATTTAATAAAAAAATATACAAGACAAGGGTGGAGAAAAGTCGAGTCCCTATCGCCGCCGAAAAGACTAATTTAAATTAAAAAAAAAAAAACTAGTAAAAATAAGATATTGGGTATTCGTCCTATCGCGCAAGGTAATTTGCGAATCGTGTCCAGTAAAAAAAATGTCACATATCTGTTCGGGACGCGAGATGATCGTAGGAAGCGGTGCCCTCACCCGGCGTCTTCGTGGACGCTCGGCCTCCGTTGACGCAGCAAACCAAGACTCGAACGGCTACGGTTGCGCCGACGTGGAAAGCCGAACCACCAAAGCAGAACAGAACAGGACGGAACGGATCTGGACACGCCAGGACCAGACAGGACACGTCCGGACACGTCAGGACATCCAGGACATCCAGGACACCTAGGACACCTCAGGATATCCAGGACTATAGAAACAACTAAATACAGCTCATATAATTAGCAAACCGAAGGCCGACCGGCAGTTGGACAGGCCAAATGGCTGGGCACCGACAACCTTTCGGGATGCTCGTATTCAGAAAAAAAGCGGTCCGGCCGGTGCTGCCAGGTCCAGTTGAGAAAAAAAGCGCTAGATTCCGCTAAAAAAGCGTGATTAAAAAAAGCGCTAAATCTTATGCTATTTTTAAATTAGGGAGTTAAATAGATGCGTTCCAGATAACAACAATATTGTTTGATTGACCAAAAAAAAATGTGCTTCTAGGTATAGATTTTTTTATTTCAAGTTCTTTCTGAACATAAATTTCTTTAACCACGACTTGAAGTGAATTAAATGAAAATAATATTAAATATAAACTTGGAAAATATTTTTTAGAACAATTATTGAAGTAACACGTATATTTTAATTGTTCGGTAGGTACATAGACAAACTTAGTGTAGTTTATAATGTACCGTATACCTGGTTTCCTCTTTATGTATTTTTTTTTAGTAAATAATAAATGAAAAAAAAAGTTGAGATTACTTTCCCATTCAGTTTTATAATGTTGTTTGTAAGATATTTTCTTTTTTAATGGCACGTCTATGATATCAATGTGTCAATCACATCTACCAAACTTGAAAAACTTAAATATAACTTTAAAAACACGATAAATAAACACCGGCACGATAGGAGAGTACGATCACACACAATGAATGAATGAGAGCAATTGTTTATGATAGTTTATATACATATATGAGACGGTATTCAAGTTTACACGTGACTCTTAGTGCGATGCGAGATCGCTCCGGGAACCCCGCAATAAGTTTAAAAGTTGTGTCGTGTACCATAAATACATTTTCAATTACCCTGAATAAGCATTCAGTGGAAATAACGTTCGTTTTGAAAGATTATAAATAATAAGTATGGTATAATATAACAATCATTTCGATAAAGAGTTAGATTTTCCGCTAGGAGTCAACTGCTAATATTGGGAGTTGATTACCCTAAAATTCCGCTAGATCTGGCGGCGAAAGCGCTAAAATGGCAACACTCGGCGACACAGTCTAAAAATATTATGGTAATTTGGTGAATGCGGTCTGCCGCTGGTCATGCTCTTTGACGACCAATGGAGCACGTTTTAAAATTGCACAGATATTAAACCTGTATTACAAAATGTGTTTCTCATGTTGAAAGGTTGTACTCAATCACCATGAACGGTGACGTTGACCGTCACGCTACTTAGGTACTCGATAAATACCCGACGGGCACACGACAAGCCACCTCAATGACACGGATTCGTTCCACACAATTGGCACATTAAATCGTATATCCGGAAGATCACATCATTCTAATTAGATTATGAATTGGCATAAAAGCCTCATGCGTTCATGTGTGTATTCATGTATCGTATGTAAAAAAAAAAAAAAAAAAAAAAAGTAGGTATAAAAAAAATATTTTATTACTTAAGACTAAATTTCAGTATCTTGTTTTGTGTTTTGTAATTATTTTGTATTTATAATCAGTCTGAGACTGAAATGTAGATTCTAACTGACATTGCTCTCTTTAAGATTCGCTGTTCAACAAATAATCGGCCATCAGTCCCAAATCTTATAACATTAAACAAGCAGTTCTTGTATATATGTCGGGTAATCCTTAATAATCAAGCAGCGCCTGCATGTGCTACTAGTTGGTTCGACAGAGTCTCTGGTATGGCCTAGTAGGCAGACGTTGACAGCGTGTTCAATATACAAGGCTGAAGCGATATTGTTAGGCGCAATACCTAGGAACTGTCATAATTATGTAGTGTCCATTCGATAATCTAGTTTATAGTGTTATTGAGGATAATTATAAGAGAGACATTAAGAAGACAAACGCTAAATACTAAAAATATCCATTGTTTAATGAAGATGTTACAAGAAATAGACAAGACAATTGCTTTGAAAAAAAATGTATATTATACTTAAACCTGTGAAGAACCAACTGTATTAATTAAAGTAACAGAAACTCCACAAAAAAAGTTAGAACACAAGAAGAATTTGACTTTTATTGAAAATTCTCTCGAAAACGGCTTATTGCGCGCATATGAATCCTGTACCAATTAAGGGATTCACTGAGGCAAATGACATTTACTATAGAACTCGCTGGCGGTTGATCCAATTCAACAGGCCTAGAAATGGTGTTTTTTTGTTTTTACCATTAGAACAATACACAAAATAATTTTTTTTATTAATACAATTTTTTAATCTGATATTAACTTATTAATAGGTACAGGATTCATATGCGTGCAATAAGCCGTTTTCGAGAGAATTTTCAATAAAGGTTCTAATTATAATAATAATTCTTCTTGTGTTCTAACTTTTTTTTGTGGAGTTTCTATTACTTTAACGAAAATTCTAATTAATACAATTGGTTCTTTACATGTTTAAGTATAATATATATTTTTTTCAAAGCAATTGTCTTGTCTATTTCTTGTAACATCTTCATTAAATAATGGATATTTTTAGTATTTAGCATTTGTCTCCCCCTTAATAAGTTAATGACAGTTTAAAAAATGGTATTAATAAAAATTTTTTTTGCGCATTGTTCTAATGGCAAAAATAAAAAAAAAACACAATTTCTAGGCCTGTTGAATTGTCTCCGCCGCCAGCGAGTTCTATTGTAAATGTCATTTGCCTAAGTGAAGCCCTTAATTAGTAAAATATTGTAATAAATTAGAAAATATAAATATGTATTGTTATTAGACTCTGTTCTGGGTTTTAGTTGATATACTATTAAATTATATCCTTTTAACTATACAACCTACATAGTTGTATTTAACGCAACTTTACCCGTTGGATGAGTGGCAAGAGTGCTTGCCTAACGTCTCAGGGGCCCCGGGTTCGATTCCCGGCGGGGTCAACTTTGGAAATTTTAATGTTATTTTCAAATTTGACTCTGGTCTGGATTTGAAAAGAGTGGTAGGGCACCACTGCGTTTCGCAGTCATTTGGGCAGCCCGCCTGGCGGCAGTAACCACCTCCTTACAGAGAATACCGCCGTGAAATAACAGCATATACGTGCTGTTGTGTTTCGGTGAGTGAGTAAGGGATGCCAGAGCCCATTTCCTTATCCCCCTCCTAATCCCTTATCCAATCCTACTGTAGTCGGCAGCGCACTTGCAGCAGCTGTGGCGTTGCTTGTGTTATAGACGACGGTAGCCACCTACCATCAAGTGGACAGTCAGCCTGTCTGTCGACCTTAACGTAAAAAAAAGGTTTTTTTATAACTAATAGGTATAGCGCCAATTTTAGTGTCCAGTCAACTTATTAATATTCTGTCTCGCCTGAGTAGATGTATAGCATTGCTTGTATTAATTGGCGACCATCACATAAAAAAATTCTTCTTCGGTATACCTTTCTACAAGAAATAAAGTAGTACTGCGCAGTACACTTTAACATGTTTTGAATGGGAAAACTCCTTTGCTTACAGATGGGCTGCGCGAAGATCTTCACAGCACTCCGTCGTTGCAAACAACTCCAAGACGATACCACCACACCTTTGGCGCGATGTCTGGGGCTGTTCGACCTGACTGCACTCGGTGTCGGTAGCACTTTGGGCCTGGGGGTATACGTGCTGGCCGGTGCCGTCGCCAAGTCTGTCGCCGGACCGGCAGTCACTCTCAGTTTTCTTGTGGCAGCTATTGCTTCTGTTTTTGCTGGTAATTCTTTATATGAAACATGCCCGCAACTTCGTTCGCGTAAACTTTGTCATTATACTTGATGGGAGATGGCTAACGTCGCCTATTACCACACGTAACAATGTTAGTGCGCCACTGACCCGTTAGGTTAAAGGAAATTTAAATTTTATTTTAAGATGGAGGCTTATTTATGTCACTATCTCTACTTTAACCTAGCATAAGTGCTATTATTTCACGTGCGTTCTGCCGTCAAATAAACGTTTTTTATACATAAATATTTGAATAAAACGAAGAATATTTGATTTTCAGGGTTATGCTACGCAGAATTCGCGTCCCGTGTGCCAAAAGCTGGCTCTGCTTACGTATACAGCTACGTGAGCGTCGGGGAATTCATAGCGTTCTCCATCGGTTGGAACCTCATTCTGGAATATGTGATAGGAACAGCGAGCGTCGCCAAAGGCATGGCAAACTACATAGACAGCATATGTAACAACACGATGGCAAAAACCATGACAGAAATCGCCCCCATCAATGTGTCCTTTCTGGCCGATTATCCCGACTTCTTTGCGTTTGTACTCGTCATGTTTATTACTAGTAAGTTGTTTTCATTATTCTTTGTTACGGCATGAGATTACAACTTTAACTGGAGCGAAATATTTCAAAGTATACCAGAAGAATATATACCAGATCACACCGATGGATTTCAACCTAAGGACTACAAACTTATGGATTTCGTTTAAACGTATATGGTGACATAGGATTATGATGTGCTTGCCTCGTTGGTTGATAGTTCAGAGACTTCTTAACACCAATCAGGTGGACTGATCTCTGTATGCGGCGCAGTCGAATATAAAGTAGCGTATATGTATAAGGCTCATATAGTCGTGTGCGTGGAACGTTGAATTATGCACATCCCCTTTCTTCTATCGGACATGCAGACGTACGGCTGGTTACCATCCTCACCTTGTCGAAATCCCTCTAATTCGGACCAAGCGATTTAAAACGTATTTTATAATGCACACGCTAAGGATTGAAACTCCCTGCCGGCGTCTGTATTTTCGAGCTCATACAACCCAAATCTTTTCAAGGTTCGAGTGAATAGGCATCTTCTGGGTGAGCTCGCTCCATCGTCGGCTCCATCTTTCCTACACGACTAGATGCTGGCCAAGAGCAATCCCGTCTTTAATAAAAAATATTAAAAAAATGTTTTTTTTTTTGTCGTGGGATAGACTAACTTCCTAGAGTAGCGGGCAAGAAGCACAGTAGAATAATTGAGAGTAAGTTAATTAGCGAAACAAGCTGCACTATTGAAATAAAACAACAGCTGTAATTGCTGTTTATTATTAACAAGAAACCTACAGCACTAATAATTAGGTCTAAACAGCCGTGCTGGTGCATATATTCTTCGTTGTTAGGCAATTTCACTGTCAACCCTGGCATGATAAAGGGGAGATGAACAGTTATTCACGCAGGCAAACACAAGAGCATAGGTACATGCTGTTTTAAGGAGCAAGAGTTATAAAGTGTTACCCTCAGCTTGTGGGTGCAGAATGCATTATTCAAAGCTATGAACTCGTCGTTAAAATCGTTTACTGTTTTAAGAAATACTTATATAATATAATGCTTTTTCTTCAGTTATTCTCGCGATCGGTGTGAGCGAATCGACCAAGCTAAACAACGTCTTCACCGCTCTCAATATGATAACCGTGACAATTGTAATCATTGCTGGAGCTATTAAAAGTAAGTACGCAAACCTTTATACACACGCAGTATTGTCAAGTTACAATTTGTACTTGTAGTATACTTATGTTACCGAGGTCAAAAAAATAGTTTTTAGAATTTTTTTCTGTTTGTCTGTATAAATGCGGTTGTAGCAAGCTTCCCGTAACATATTTCATTCCAATCGGTTAACAAACAAAAAAGTTACCAGTTATACCGAATACCACGCGTACGAAGTTGCGGGCTTGTTTGTTACATTTTACGCCTTCAATTTCATACGCAGACGACATTACGGTTATGGAGAGATATTTGTCCAGCGTAGGGGCCGGTCGCGATGAAATTCGCTCTGAGAGGGAGGCAATAGTTGAGCGAATTAAATCATCCTTAGAACTTGTATCCCAATGGGGAGACAATAATCTGGTTAGTTTTAACGCCACCAAAACGCAAGCGTCCTGTGTGAAAAGGACTTCGACTTGGCTCCAACTTTCCGAGGTGCATCCGTACCTGTTGCCAATGATCTCGAGCTTCTCAGCATGCAGTTTGTGTTCAAATCTCAACTTGGGCACTTCTATCGAGCCCAAAGCCCAAAAAGCTGGTAATCCTAAATAGGGTGAAGCGATGCTTCACACCTAGACAGCTCCTCTCTTTGTACAAGCCACAAGTCCGAACTTGCTTGGAGTATTGTAGAGGTCGCAGAGCTGGAAGGCTTATTGGCGGCGGTGCAGGATACACTGCATAAGTCGGAGAGTTGAGTGCCCAGTAATTACTGGAGTGATGTGTTACTTATTTTACGAAAATTGCTATTATCAGGCGATCCAGCAAATTGGCGAATAAAACTCGAAGACATACCAGCAGAATATAAAGACAAAGCAGGCGAGGGAGGCTTCATGCCGTGGGGTGTGGCAGGAGTGATGGCAGGCGCTGCCAAATGCTTCTTCGGATTCGTGGGTTTCGATTGTGTAGCTACAACAGGTGAAGAAGCGAAGAACCCCAAAAGGGACATACCCTTGTCCATAGTGTTGTCTTTGATAGTGATTTTTGCTTCGTACTTCAGTATAGCGACCGTGTTAACTATGATGTGGCCGTATTACTTGCAGGTTAGTACCGCATAATAATTTAGTTCTTTTTTTTATGTTAAGATCGACAGACAGGCTGATTGTCCACTTGATGGTAGGTGGCTACCTGCTGCAAGTGCGCTGCCTACTACAGTAGGATTAAGGATAAGGAATTGCATAGGAAAATGAGCTCTGGCATCCCTTACTGTGAAACGCAACAGCACATGTGCTGTTGTTTCACGGTGATCTTTTGTAAAGGGGTGGTTACCTACTGCCGTCTGACGGGCCGCCCAAATGACTGCGAAACGCAGTGTGCCCTGCCACTACTTTCCAGATCCAGACCAGAGCCAAATTTAAAAAGTTCATTTTCAAAGTTGAACCTGCCGGGAATCGAACCCGGGAACCCTAGAGCAGAGCGTTAGGGCAAGTATCCTAACCTCTCATCCAACGAGCTGGTGAAAAGTGAATGATCGTTTATTTGTACAAAGTTAACTGTGGCATTGCTTATTGCTTGCAATTAGAAACTATGTCCTAATTTAAAAAGAGTTAACAACAAGGACAGAATGGAATAGATTATTTGTCCTTTTTCATTTCACGATGCTCTCCCTTATTTAGTTATAAAATATTTGGTCATGCTCAATTTTGCTTTGTAATTTAGGGTATTTCACGCAATGGTAGATTTTACCGAGTTTTTTTATCATTTTAAATATTGTTACGACTACCTATGGAACGTTCTAGAAAAAGCGTTCGCGCCGGCCGAAAGTCTCGAACAGCCCACCCTATCGATGGTAGCCACGCCCCTTCCCAACTAGTTGGAAGGAAATTGGTCCTTATGTTTACAACATAGAGTTTACATTTCAACAGAAATAGCATTCCCGAACTTTCAATGGCTTGTTTGCGATCTTGTTTAGATTTTCTGGAAAACTCGAAATATACCGAGGCGTTTGGCGCTAAGTATAAATAAGAGAGCAGGCGGGCGAGATACGTTAGTGGTGCGACAACCAGCGATACAAAAGCAACTCTTCGGAGCTTTTGCGAAGTTATCTGCGACAGTGAACCGGCGACACATTAAGGGAATCAATGACGACTTTCGGCAAGTTTAACGGTCTCATCGAACAAGTCATGTTGGGTTGTGAAAATAAATCGTTCCTTTTGCCCTTACACGGCATTTTAACTCTACCCGCATGTGAGAACGTTAAATTACATTATATCACAAAAAGGCCACGAAATGAATGGATTTAGTTCAGCAACTGTACGGCTCGTCTATTTTAGCTGGCAAGTTATGCTGTAAGATACCATTATATCGCTGCGGTAAAATACGAAACTACGAATATTCTTATATACTAGCAGACTCAGCAGACATTGTTCTCTTGAAACCGAAACTACTACTGAGTCCAATTCTGAATCTAAACCATACGCTCACAAGAAATCCCATCAAAATCGGTCCTCCCGTCAGAGGAGTTCAGTGTTGTATAGTACATACAGAAGAATGAAGTCGTCACACGTACAGAAGAATGAAGTCGCTATCTGACTCTATCTGTTTCTCGGCTAACTTCTTTAAACCACTCAAAGGATTTTCATAGATATAATACAAATTACAGTTAAAAAAAGCTTCAATTAAATTTCTTATGGGGTTCTTTCTAAAAAAAACTGGCATATTTATTTATTTATTTATAATTTTAACAATTTAAAGAAAACTAAATATACATTAATATAATGATAGCATTAAAAACCACCTAGGTTTAACCGTTTGCTATCATAATGCTTTAAATTATTATTAAAATATTAAAAGATTTAACATCTAACTATGTACAATTAATTACAATGTTGATATAATCAAATACAATTTAAAAAATATTCCTTTAATTTGACTTTAATATTTTTAGTGTTTATGCTGTTACACAGATCTGAAGGTAGGCTATTGATAAGGCGCGGGACAATATAAGCGGTAGTCCATTCCCCGTACATATTATTGGCACGCTGTTACATATTATTACATATTATTATCGAACCAAGTAGTGATATCTAATTTCAGGATGCGGACGCGCCGTTCCCGCATGTATTCATGGAGATAGGGCTGCCAGTGATCAAGTGGATTGTGACCATCGGCGCTGTCTTCGCTCTGTGCACGAGTCTTTTGGGCGCCATGTTTCCCCTGCCGCGCGTGCTCTACGCGATGGGCACCGACGGAGTGCTCTTCCGTCCCCTGGCAGCCATCAACAAACGAACCAAGACTCCGGTCTTTGCAACAATAGTTAGCGGACTCTTTGCAGGTAGTTTTTCATTCGTTTTATTTATTTATTTTATTGAAGCAGGTCATGGACATTACCTTAAATTGAATAAAATGTTTGAATATATTTACTGAATCATTCATTTTGTTCAATTAGTCCTAATGCTGATTTTTAAGGTTCCGTACGTCCGAATAAAATAACGGAACCCTTATAGGATCACTTGTGTGTCCGTCTGTCCGTCCGTCGCAGTCAATTATCTCCGAATCTACTAGGCCGATTAAGTTGAAATTTGGTACACATGTCGCAGTCATCTGGTTGAATCTGCTATTTGATTGAATGACTAGCGCGTTCATTGAATGACGACATTTAATTGATTGACTAAAGGACAACTCGTCAAGTCGTTGAATGTAACGTTCAACGTCTTGACTGAACGTCATTTAGCGAAGTCGTTGAATGGGATATAGCCGACTTTGTAATGTTTGGTTAAGGTGCCCATGAGTTCGCAACTAACCTTACTTTAAATAAAAATAAATGAATTATAAAATGTTTCGTTAAATCAAATTGTAATATTTGATTAGGGTGAATTTTGGGACAATTAAAAAAATACTGATTTATAAACTGCTGAGTTTAAAATAATAAAAGATTGTAGCATGATTTCCAAAGCTTTACTTAATCCCATATTTTTGCTTAGTATAAAAAAGTAAAAAACCTAGAAAAAATTATCATATTATTTCAAAAGTAATTTATTAAAATATGCGCTTCCAACACAGTGCTAACTGTGCGAGCTGTTTGATGAAAGGGCTATGTTTCAATCCGCTAACTAGTTGGACGTTTAGTGACGCTTGTTCAATCAACGTTCGGCCTAGTCATTCAATTAAATGTCGTCATTCAATGAACGCGCTAGTCATTCAATCAAATAGCAGATTTAACCAGATGACTGCGACACACATATCAATTTCTGTGACCCAAACGCAGAGGTGTGACGTGAATAGATGAAATCTGTACATGGAAGGTCATTTTTGAGGGGAAGGTGGAAAATTTAAAAAAAAATTTTGAAAACTGCATCGTGTGATATATCAAATGGAAGGTCTTGTTGTGAAGATCTTAAATGTATTTTTTTGTAATTTTAAAATAAATAGTTTCCAAGTTATTCAAGAGAATAGACGAAAATTGACCATTCCCCCCTCCCTTATCTCCGAAACCACTGAACCTAAAATTTTGAAAAAAAAAAAAAAAAGAAATTAGTTTTCTACTTATAGATTATAGGAAAACCTATAAGAAGTCCATGATATTGTCCGTAGATTTAAAAAAACGCGATAGATAACATCGTACGGAACCCTCTTTTTTATGTTAAAGTCATCAGACAGGCTGACGGTCCACTTGATGGCAGGGGACTAAGTGGCTACTGTCACGTATAACACAAGCAACGCAACAGTTGCTGCAGGTATGCTGCCAGCCATAATAGGATTAAAGATAAAGAATCAGGAAGGGATAGAGGAACGAGCTTGGTTTGGACCTTTAAATCGCAAGAAGTATCCATTGAGTCAGCTACATTTAAATATAGATGAATATCAGCCAGTATTTGTATTTGTGCAATTTTCAGCTACAATGGCGGCCATTTTTAATCTGAATCAGCTGATCGACATGATGTCCATCGGAACTCTGCTGGCGTATACCATGGTCGCAACAAGTGTTCTTATACTCAGGTTAGCACAACATTTAATTCTTATACTCAGGTAGCACAATATCAATTTTATCTTCACTAAAGATGTACAAAAAGATGCCATCTTTTATTATTTTACACTCAGCCCGACAAAAACTATAGACGGAACAATACACACTCTTAAGTGAGGCAGGTGGAAGACGATTCTGCAATAGGGTGATGACCGCTCGACAGTCTGACGCGAATAGTTGATATACCTGACTATATTTTTTGTTTAATAAGTATTATAATAATTAATTTGGGTAAAAGTTGTTAGTGGATAACATTTTTAACTGCATACACAAACGCATGGCCACTATACGACAAGTAGGGTTATGCACACATCTTCAGCGAACCGGCTTCATTTTTTAAAACGTTTTTGGTCGTAAGGGCTACAGTTTTTGTCGGTCTGAGATTTTACAATACAAATTAATTGTACGAGACTTCGCCCGCGTTGAAAAATGAAAAAAATAATACCTGAGAAAATATACTCGTATATGAACGCTTATTATAAATATTATGAATTTTTTTTTTTTTTTTTTGCACTCGTACAGGTACGAAGAAGAGTCACCACTGCGACCGGAAGCAACAAAGCCTGTCCCAGAAACGCCATATTCGATAGCAAAACAGGCCTTCAATCTGCTGGGCCTCAAACAGCCCACGACTCTATCTGCTAATATTGCGAAAACTACAATATTTATATTCTGTAAGTGAAACTAAAGAATATTACTATGTACATCCCCTTTTTGTCTGTCTGTATGGGTTAATCTTTGAAAATGAATCTTGGTAATCTTTGAGCAAAAAGAAAAAAGTCAGAAAGAACGCTACTCAGCACGACGAGAAAGTCGATTTATCACACGGTCGACGAAGTTGTTAAAACTAAAAATATCGGTTTAAAATGGCGGCTGTTTTGATTTAACCGTCTGACTAAACTAAATTAGGTATGGGAATATTTAAATTAAAATGTATTCTATATATTTGTATTTTGTTTTCATTTTTCGATGCAAATGGTCACAAAGTTACACACATAATACAACCCCCGTTGACGGCCCGTTGGATGAGTGGCAAGGATGCTTGCCTAACGTCTCAGGGGCCCCGGGTTCGATTCCCGGCGGGGTCAAGTTTGGAAATTTTAATGTAATTTTCAAAATTGACGTTTCGCAGTCATTTGGGCAGCCCGCCTGGCGGCAGTGACCACCCCCTTACAGAAGACCACCGTGAAATAACAGCATATACGTGCTGTTGTGTGTCGGTGAGCGAGTAAGGGATGCCAGAGCCCATTTCCTTATCCCCTCCTAATCCCTTATCCTTAATCCTACTGTAGTCGGCAGCGCACTTGCAGCACCTGTAGCGTTGCTTGTGTTAGGCGACGGTAGCCACCTACCATCAAGTGGACCGTCAGCCTGTCTGTCGACATAACATAAAAAAAAATGTAAATATTTTTTATTAAATAAAATCATTGTAATGAAAAATAGTTACATTTCTATGGTACATTAATTAATGTCAATAATTTCTACCTAGAACATGTAATCCGCTATAATTGGTCAATTTGGGTACTTATCAATCAATGCAAATCAATTGTGTAAGTACACTTATACTTAACTTATATCATTGCAATTATGATCCCCAAATCCCCATCGTCAAATAGTTCAAATACCTGAGGTATTTGAACTATTATACCTCAAACACCTCAATAGGTAGTTAGACTAGTTAGTAGCGATGGGCGATTGGGCGAGTCGAGTTATTTGACTAACCGAGTTGACTCGGTGTGTACGCGGCGAGCGAGACAGCTTCGGCCGACGAGTCCGACGAACGATGTCGGTCGACTCGGTCGCTCGCGAGTCGCGCCAACTCGGTCGTTGTTTCGCGGGTCGTTTTCGTAGGTGGTGTTATCGGCGCGTCAGAGTTGAGACCGAGTCGAGTCAACTCGAGTAGCGATAGCGAAATCGTTAACCTGGCGCATCGCTACTAGTTAGCTGTATTTCTTGAAATGCATGAGAGCTGCATTTCGAGAGCTGCATGAGATCATACCGCCTTCCCCTTTCTTCTATCGGACATGCAGACGTACGGCTGGTTACCATCCTCACCTTGTCGATATCCCTCTAATTGGGACCAAGCGCTTTAAAACATCTTTTGTGATGCGCACTGCTAAGGATTGGAACTCCCTGCCGGCGTCTGTATTTCCGAGCTCATATAACCCAAATCTTTTCAAGGTTCGAGTGAATAGGCATCTTCTGGGTGAGCTCGCTCCATCTTCGGCCTGATCCTTCCTACATGGATAGATGCTGGTCAAGAGCAAACCCGTCTATAATAAAAAAAAAAAAAAAAAAAAAAAATGCGATCTGGCAAGGCAACGTGGCAACTCTGGCGCATCTAGTGTTGAGTAGGACATACAAGAGGCGGTACATTCGTCCCGTACATTACGTCAAAATGTAAGAGCGGCTCAACATTTCAAAGTGTACTACTTCAAATTTTATGTCGCGGCAGTCGCGTAAGTCGCGTTACTCACTCTCCGGTAAATAAACTATGATACTATAATAAGGTGAGAGAGAAAGAGAAAGGGAACGAGGCACACACATGCTACAAACAAATTAAGAAAGGTATACGTGATTATTATTGCATTGTAATTAATTTGTAATTTTTTTCAATAGCTTTTTTATTATCTATTTACTTTAAAATATATTTCTTTATTTTTTGTTTGTTTACCTATTTACAAACAATATTTACTGTGTTTTTAATTTCATATTACTTTGCGATACTGGATTAATAATATGTCATCAACCAGGACAATCAGAATTCATATGCACTGCATAACATCAAATGTCATATTTGTAGCCGTAACTTCAAACGTATCAGTACGCCTCGCCTCATTTGAAGTAGGACATTGTACTGGCTCAGTACAAAAAAGAGGCTACTCTTACAAACTCTTTTTGAAGTCGTGTCCTACCCACCAACCCAACACTAGTGTTGTAAGCTATTTAGCTCACCCAACCGTTTAGCGGCTAAGTGATATTTAGCCGCAGATAAATTTATCGTCAATAAAAAAACGGCTAATAGCTAATTGGCTAACAACTCTGTCAGCTAACAACTGTCAACTATTATCGAGAGTTGGTTATGGTTAATTCCGGTTATGGGTGGATAGTTAGATATTTAGCTGTCAGCTAAATTAGTTATCTATGGCTAATAGTGGATTAGATATTTACATTTTAATATGTACATACAATATGCATTTTGCTTTAACTGATAAACGATTACGTAGGACGTTTTTTGACATTATGCAAACGAAAATAAACAATTTTTTTCATAGTTTTGAATTACATAGGTACAAACATTGCATATTTTTATAAATGTTTTAAAACATATTTAAAGTAGATTTATATATTTAGAACATTTTGTTTTAGCCATTAGTACTTATGATTAATGAGTAACATGGAAATAAATAGTATCATTTTCACTGATATTTTATGATTCTATTCTGCCGGAATTGACACGGCAAATTAGATAATTATGGAAGCAGGTTCTTTTCAAAATGCGAATGTATATTTTCTTTCACCCGGAAACGGATGTATGTGATGTTTCTATAGATATATCTATGATGCAGTATATATCATGTTAATACCTACACCTAGGCTATAGAATAGAATACTTCTATTTAGTCTATTTAAACCTACTCTATGTGAATAAATGAAACGTTTATGCGTCATAAACTTTTTTATATTATTGAATTTTATAATAAGTAATCAACATTAGTAGAACGTAAACAAACATTACTCCGCGCGCGTTTGATGATATTTTATTTTGAATTCGATTTTGTATTGAATTATGTATGCAGGTACATCTTTAGTTGTGACCTTTTTTTATTAAATTCGTATTATATACTGTTATTAGACTTTTTATAACAATTTAGCTGATTTCGCTATTTAGCCGTTATTTAGCCAGCTAAATTTGACAAATTAGCTGGTTGGCTAAGTTAACAAAAAAACTGTTAGCTGACCAACCCTACCCAACACTAGAGGTGAAGCCGATATATTAGTATTCGTTAAGATATTCCTAATATTACATGTATTCATGTATCAGTAATCCGTCGAATTCAGATATCCTAATATTTCATATTCACTTTATTCACTTCACTGGCTTTTATCATCGGTCGATTAATATATTCATATCAATCCACAGAGAGAAAATATCATTTAACTTGGTCACAGAACATACTTAGATCGTTGATATTTGTCTAATATTTGTGTATTTACTATGCTCATACTACGTAGTAATCTGTGGTTGATATTTGTTTAGATTCTAGCTCGGAACAACATTAGATATTGTTCTTTGGATTCTTCTCTCGATTCTACATAATAATATTTTTTTACATTCCACAAGTTTTTTTTAATGTTAAGATCGGCAGACAGGCTTATCATACATAATAAAATTCATATTTACATTTTCTTTATTGAAATTTTATTGAGTTTTTAAATAATAAGTAAATGTTCGTTTTATTGTCATGATATTTTTTATTTATCTTTTATATTATCGTTTTTAATCTTTACCCCAACCTTGTGAAAAGGTTTTCTCAAAATCTAAGGCATTAATTTCCGATCGACGTACCTACCCGTCTTTCATCAAACAAAGTAAAAAAGCTGATGTTCCTAAACACCAATAATAATTTTTTGCACGAATATGTAGTTTAACCGCAAAGTACTTATTTGATATTGATATCAGTCATGTACACATTATAGTTAAAAGTTGTCAAATATCGTTTATTCATGAAACTATTGCACGAATACCGTATTATATTTAACTGCAAGATAATACGATATCAGTTATATTCACATATTAGTTTAAATATTCTAATATTACTTGAGGAATATATTCATATTAGCTAATACTGGCAAATATCGGTATTAACCATAACCCATCTCTACCCAACACTAATCGCTACACTATACGCGCGCGCAGTCCCCTGGCTAGGCTAGGCATTTAACGCACCGGGGCGTCGCATAACAGTTACGGGCCGAGTGCCCGTAGAGCTGGCATGGCAATTGTGGGATTGCCCTATAGTGTTGCGTTTGTGTGGCTGTTCGATCGAAGCGGAGGCCGGAGACCCGACAGCCCGCAGATGGTGGGGACGCCGAAAATGCGTTTCCCCTCGGCCGAGTTCTCGAGGACGACAAGTACCATACCATATCGTACGGAGGTCGGAGTACCATTACCATCCCAAGTGTCAACTCAATACTCCCACTGCGATGTAGCGTTCAGGTATAAACGAAACGATAGCGTGATATAACTTGGACGGCGAGCGCCATCTGTTGACTACTGAAAGTATAACGCTGTTAACCTGCGAAGATTCATCTCGTTCGGATTTTATTGAAATGTATCTAGTATTTTTAGTTCTTTTTTTCACCAACGTCTAATTGAATTGACGGTGTAAAGAGACTTACGCTCATCGAGAATCAAGAATTTATATCAAGAAATTTATACATTTTTTACTGACGGCCGGCCCACTTGATACCTACGCAAGCAAGCAGCATATATGTGTGCTGAAATGTATGGAACTTGTTTAAAAAGCATTCAAATCACTCACTAAAATTGTGTTAATTGTGCAAAAAATTTAAAATAATTAAAAAAAATAAAAAAATTTCATAAACAAAAAAATATATGACAATATTAGTCATAGTTTCGTCTCCAGAGAGGAATACTAGCAATTTCGGTAACCCTGTTGATATAAAGCAGATTAGTGTTATAGGTATATTATAGCAAATTTCCTTGTTAGTCTTATACGTTTTTGTAATGCCTCCACTGCGTTTTGTGATCTATATGAAATAACTGATCATCTCTGATGGTGCACACATCTTTTATTCACTTTAAAATGCCTTAAAATATTCACAATCACTTACTACATAACATTTTTACTCATATACCAAACAAAACTCATATTACAAAACCAACTCTTATATCAAACTCTAAAGACTCTCTTCAATTTTTTTCTACGTCAGAAACAACATCTTCTTTTTCTACATATGTTTGAATTACAAAAACTTTTTAATTCAGCCAGTATTTAAGTTCAATACTTTAACAGTTAGTTGTTCCGAAAACTCCGAGCATTACCTATTCTATAACAAAGCAAGCTTCTTCATTTAGAGCAACTTAGAACTTTTTCAAGCTTTCAAGGAAAAAAACTTTAGTTACATAACTAACATGTAAAATGAATACTCATAGAAAGAAAATACGATTTATTAGTTACATAAAACACAAAAATTGCCTAGACCGATTGTTATTCTCATAATTTGTAATCTCTGATTTGAGACTTGCGTCCTTTACTTCTATGCAAGAATACGGTCAAACGGATCATTTGATATCCAATCTTATTTCGTTTGAATATCGAATGATCAGTAGCGCGCTAACGCGGTCTTCGACGGACCTAGACAGAGCCAAACGTAACGTTCGATATTCAACCTTATTTAGTATTGTATAAGGTTGAATATCGGATAATCAGTACAGCGTTGTGCGCGAACAGTGACGGTCCTATCGCGGTTTTGAACGACCTTGACAGCGCGGTCTTAATTACTACACCGAAAGGTATACAGTTCAATGAACCATGTGAAGTGGTGCGATAAACCGCCGACACCACTAGCCTACTTACTGAACTGCATGACGAAAATATTGGCCTTTTAAAGGTCTACAAAAAAGTCTTTGATAACTTCCATAAAGAAATCAATTTTATTCCTTTCAGTCCTGCTGGGGCTAGTCACCTGCGGGTTGTTAAGTTGGCAGTCGGCAGGCGTGGGCGCGGGTGTGCTGCTGGGAGTACTGGGCGCAGCATTAGTGCTTTTGCTTGTGATACTATACCGGCAGCCGCAACAGTCCGTGGCACACTTATCTTTCACCGTTAGTATCCCACTCCTTTTTATAAGAAGTGCATCAGCCGCACCGGCGAGTGCTTTTACTGAGTTTTTACTACGGTACTGCGCGCCATAGACGCCGAATTTTTTGGACATGGGTTAGAAACTTTGTCCCACGCGAAATTTAAAACAATCTCCCTTCTGAGGTGTTTAGATAAAACATGGGTTGGTTGGAGCGTACCCTAAACAAATTCCTGCAACAAATCCTTGTGGTTGCTGACTGGCTGCCATCCTTTATCTACATATATAATAAAATCGTAAACGAGTCGCGTCTGTACATTAAATATTTTTTCAAAAAAACAGTTTGTACACGTTATATTTATGTTACCGAGGTCAAAATAATAGTTTTTAGAATTTTTGTCTGTTTGTGTACGCTAATCTCAGAAAATGCTTAACCGATTTGAATGCGGTTTCACTGAAGTATTGTAGCAAGCTTCCTGTAACATTTAGTGTTTGATTCATTCCAATCGGTTTACAAACAAAAAAGTACCACGCGTACGAAGTTGCGGGCTCAGCCAGTAATACATAACTTTTATAAGTAAATTAAAATAATTACAAGATATTAGGAGTCAAGTCAAATTCGAACTTACTGAATTGAAGATATTGCAAAATTTCATCCGAATTGAAAATGGTTGCAGGTGCCGCTGGTGCCACTGGTGCCGTACCTGAGCGTGTGTATGAACATTTACCTGATGGTGCAGTTGGACTACCAGACGTGGATCAGGTTCATCATTTGGCTTATCATCGGTGAGTAGTTTTATACCCAACCCCTTCTAAGATTATTCAAATAGTGGCGAGGCACACGTTCAAGTCTTAAATAAAGTGCAGCTCGATGCCTTACAGAAGACCACCGTGAAATAGCAGGAGGTGTGCAGTTTTGTTTCGATTAGTGAGTAAGGGATGCCAGATGTAAGACCCACACAATTTTGTGTTCTTCGATTTGATTTGTAAGTGATTAATTATCTCTCTGTTGCTTCTAGAGACAATAGGGGATCGGACAAATTTTCAGAAAGTGTTTTAAATTAATCTTCATGAATATTTATTCCCATAAAAAATACTATTTTATTTATTTATAGCCTTTTAGGTACTCAAAATCATGTTTTAATATTGTTTGTTTGAAAATGCCGCCAAAACGCCATGATAGTTCATCTGAGAGCGCGTGACGTCATTTGTAGTCATATCATAACAAAACAGCTGCATTGGCATAAGTTCGCAAGAAGTTTTGTTTCGTTGAGTAGATTCTTTATTTGTTATTATGGAACGAAAAAAATATCGTTGTTATTGATTCTAGAAAGTGAAATAACAGATGTTACAAGTGATAGCCGTGCACTGCAGACAAGACAATGATTGCCAACAAATGACGTCACGCACTGTGATTGGTGTTTCAGTATAGATTAAAAATATTGTAAATAATAAAATTTTATTTCTTCATTTAAAAATATTTAAATGAATTATATTAAATTATTATTCGATAAATAATCGTAAAAAATTATATATTTTCTTTCCAAGTACATTTTAGATTTTAATCTGATTACTGTCCGATCCCCTATTACAACTGAATCTATCTCTTAGTCCAAGCGCCGCCCGCTGAAAAACATTGATATCAGATATAAGTAGCAAATATTCTGAATGTTAGTTAAATAACAAACCACCGGCCTGGCGCTTTCTAACATTACCAAAAAAAATTAACTTCCTTTATTTTATTTTATATTTTTTGTAAAAATGATACACAATACATAAGTGTCATTATTATTTTTTTAGCTTTTGATCAGTAGTAAATAAAATTTAAGTCTGGCATACCTATTTTTGGCCAGACCACCCTTAAAATATATAATTACTATGACAATAATGTGAATTTGCTGAAAACAAAACAAAAAACATACATACATGTGTATAATTTTTACCAAAAAAAAAATTAAAATCAATTATTAAAAAAGTTTTCATCAAGTTACAAATCGCTTTGTATTTAACTAAATCTAATAATAACTGACTTATTATTTAACTAATATCTCATAAAACTGTTTTCAGCGGTCTAAAGGTAACAACGTTATAAATATAGTAACAGATTCACATGATAATGCTTAGCGATATCTGAATCATTTTAAAAGGTCTAGCTTTATATGCTAGCGCCATCAAGGGGAGAAAAGAAATTTTACTTTTGGAATTCACCATTAACGTAGACTGTTTACTTTGCTTACTGTGTCTTATCTATAAACACAATTATTATTGTTAGAATATCGATAAATATAGATGAATTAACAAATACACTAAAGTAATAAAAGATTTTTTTTTAAAACACTGAATCAAACTACTGTCGCCATCTGTCAATCGATTAATCTATTATCGAGACGACACTTCTTCCGCGTCTCTTTATAAAATATTATTCGTGAAAAAACGGCAATTTTGTATGGAGGGGTTGGTAAAGGGGGAGATGGGGAGAGCCTATGTTACTCGCTGAAAATTCTATAGGTGAAAGAAGTTTTAAAATCGGTCCAGTAGTCTTTGAGTTTATTCATTAGAAACATACAAATCTTTTCTCGTATACATACAAAAATAATATTATGATAGATACTATAGATTAAAGATTATTACTTATTTCATATTTAACTCATTTTTATTACAGCCAACTTTATTACATATTAGGCAATTTTAAAGTTGAATCACTACATTAACCTAGAAGATTTTATAAGTTTTTTAATTTTTTTTTTAATGTTGGCAGGCATGCTGACGGATGGCATATATCCGCCGCCTTCCCCCTTGACCAGGACCTGGGCGGTAGTCTAAGGGGAGACTACCGCCCGTTGTGAGGTCCCCGAGATGGCCGGCGTACCTCCGCTTTCGGGTACGCCGAGGTTCCGATAGGGAGCGTAGTCCTCCCCGCGCTGAACAGCCGTGGCGGGTCGCCGAAGTTGTGCAACAACGTTCCTGCGACCCCGCCCATCTACGGCCGCGCTAGAAAGTCGTTGGGTTTTAGCCGGTAGGAGTCCGGCATAACCCACAGCGTCCCCCTTTCGCTGCTGGGTATCCATGATGGATTTCCCAACGTAAAAAAAAAAAAAGGCATGCTGACGGACCACGCATGTTAACACAAACGACGCTATAGATGTTTCAAGTGACGTTGTCGACACAGTAACATTTTAAAAACGATAACGAAGTTCGCAAGAATAAAATGTATGGGATGCATCACATGATTTAGCGACGGCATGTCAATCCCATACATTTTATTGTTTTCGAATTTCGTTATAGTTTTTAAAATGTTACTTTGTCTAAGGCCCCAGGTCTAGAATGACAGCGATGTGGTTTAGAAAAACACCGCAAACATTTCAAGAAGGCTCCACTCTTTCTTTACTTATCTCTGAACTGTCTTTATTCTCTCTAGAATTTTCTACGGTCTGTCCTTAAAAGTATGTTTTGTTTTCAGGTTACCTAATATATTTCTTTTATGGACTAAGACACAGCTCTCTGAACGATAAGGAAGTACCAGAAGTACCATTGGAGATAAACAACGGAAAATCCGACAAAAAACGCGTCACCACCAAATTTTGAAGAATAATAATGACCAGATTAGTATAGATATTAAATAATGCCATATACTTCATAAACCATTGATATATCTTTATGAGAGCTTTTGATGTTAGAACCATGACAACGGTTCCAGTTTTCCTAATAAAAATTTAAAAAAATACATTTTGGAATTAAAACTCTCATCAAATTTTTGAATCATATTTTTGAACCATTTTATTGCTGTCACATATTTTTGGTGAGTGTATTTTTTAAATATGTTACATTAAAAAAATTAGGTATGTAGGTAGTTTGTCTACAACACCGGGCCATTTTCGCTTATAATTTTGAGTAAGCACATTGTAACATTTAATTTAGGGTTAAGTTTAGAAAATTACAATTCAAAAAACAAATTACCTAATGCAGAATATAATATTAAGTAAGTGGTCACTTACCCACTGATATTAGTTTTATCTAAGTAAGTCATTGCTTTGGGTAAGTAGAAACTTACCTATAAGTACTCTATAAAACTCTAGTAGATTTAAAATTACATTGTTTTTCATTATTATTTATATATGCGTCATAACTTCATAATAAACGTTATTACGTTATACATGTATGGTACCAAAATATCACATTCCTTGGGATAATTAGCCCGCAGATGATTTGGTTTGGTCAATTTTATGATCTTGACTTTAAAATATTGATACTAACTAATTATGTAATTTGATATTCACTTGATATTACATGTTACATGTCAGAATTCGGATATACCATATATACATATAGATACACAATTTTATAAGTCGAATCATATTGTGTATAAAAAACATAATATCACAACCTTTTGCCATAATTTTTGTGATATTATGTAAAAGATATAATTTGTAAAAAAAAAAATCAGACATACATGAAATATATAAATGTCTCATTCTATTTTTTTTTCTTATTTTTTTAATTAAGGGGGAGACAAACGCTAAATACAAAAAATATCCATTGTTTAATGAAGATGTTACAAGAAATGGACAAGACAATTGCTTTGAAAAAAATATATATTATACTTAAACATGTGAAGAACCAATTGTATTAATTAGAATTTTCGTTAAAGTAATAGAAACCCCACAAAAAAAGTTAGAACACAAGAAGAATTTGACCTTTATTGAAAATTGTCTCGAAAACGGCTTATTGCACGCATATGAATCCTGTACCTATTAATAAGTTAATATCAGATTAAAAAATTGTATTAATAAAAAAAGATTTTTTGTGTAATGTTCTAATGGTAGAAACAAAAAAACACCATTTCTAGGCCTGTTGAATTGTCTCCACCGCCAGCGAGTTCTATAGTAAATGTCATTTGCCTCAGTGAAGCCCTTAAAATAAAAACACAATTACTTCATGTAACTATTTGTTTAGCAACTGAAACACAGTGTTATACACGATCGCGCCTTTTAGTTAGTTATGTATTCTGAATGTTAAATTATAATTTAAAAAGCTAAATACATTTTTATACATGGTCTTATCCTGCCTTGTTGAATTGTGATAGACGTGTGATTACAAGTTATTTGTGATGTTTATAACTTAGCAACTTTAGACTTAAGTATTAACAAGCTGTGATTTAATGGAGTCGATTTTTGTTGATGAATAAATGCGTATTACATTCACAATTCTTATAATTTTTCATTCTTTAAAAAAAATTGTAAAAAAAATGTTCTAAAAATAAATTTACAGAATGTTACAGAAAATTCTGTGGACATAAACTGTGATTAGTTTAGTAGTGATAAGACACTGTCCCCCTTTTAACCATTACCTACACCCATTTTACTGTCCAGTATTAACCAACCCCTCACAGAAGACTTTTGGTGAGTAAGGAATATCAGGGTTCATTTCCTTATGCCCTCACGGTAGCCATCTCACGTGAAATGGACCGTTAGCCAGTCTATCAATGTTAACATAAAAAATACGTATGGAGATTAGATTATCATATTACAATTGCACGGGCAACCGCACAGTATTTATGTTGGTCAATCCATCTCCGTTTCCAATTGTATTAGTAATAAATATTAGTTGTTACGTATGTACATATTTCAAGCGGACAGCGGCAACAGATTCTACGAGGTGGGTTTCGTTAGGTTTATTGCATCTTCTACAACATATAAATAAACTACTATAGTAAGCATACTATAGTCAATGGTCTTTCGAGCAAAAAAATATAACATTGGATCCGCCAACATGTATGCTGTGGCCTTACACTATCAGGTCCGTGTTCTATGTGTATTTTGATTACCAAACAGTTCGATAACATTTCGTTCTTCCATATTAATTATTGACAATTATATCAATTATTTGACATATTCATTATTGACAATTATATCAATTATTTGACATATTAATTATTAAAAATCATATCAATTATTTGACATATTAATTATTGACAATTATATCAATTATTTGACATATTAATATTAACAATCATATCAGTTATTTGAATAGCATCACTGTCAAATTAATAAAACATGCATTATTGAAGAAAAAACGGTGAAGGTAAAAAATAAACGAAAAAATAATCTGCGATCACTTTATTTAAGCCAAATAAATTTACAAAAAATAGGAACTCGTAAATATCAATACTGATTTCATGATTTTATAACCTCCAAACGTCTCCTCAAAAAACATTAATATTAATTATATGTAGCGAAAACATAATACAATACATATTTAAAAGCAAGAAAATCTTTATTGAGAACTTTTATGATTGTGTATAGAAATAGTAACTAAGGCTACTTTTCGCCGACAGAGGCGCCACTGAGAAACATTTTTAAGGAAATAACATATAAATGAAATATATGTCCATACAAATACAGTAGTATATACAATTTATAAAAAATGTTGTAGGTACATTTTAAATATAATAAAATGTAAGTCAATGTTACAACAGATTACTGTCCGTTTTTGTTGCTACAAATTAGGAATGGACTTCAATTGCAATTTTCATTTAAAAATATTCACTTGCAATGATTTTTTGCAAAATCACTACTTGAGTCAATAACAATAAACAAACCAAATTTTTCAAAAACAAAAGGATTCCTTGTTAATATTGTTTGTGAATTACTAAAATAATAGCAATTGTACTACAAAAAACATATGTCCGGTGGCGCCATCAGCGATTTCAGATACTCTATTAGGAACTAAATTAAAAGATAAAAAAAAGTAAAATTTATAGCTAAAACCACAATACAGCTGTTTTACAGTCTACATTTAAGCAATTCTTTCCCAAAACATAGAAATCGATAACTTTTTAATACCTGCAAACATATTTTAGATCCAATGTCGGATCAATTTTATCTACATTTTGTCAAATTTAACTTATATAATATAAGTACACGTTATACGGTTTATATAAACCATTCATATGTGTTTAAATTTAATTTTGATTTGTAACAAAATTATAAACCTTTGGTTATTTTTCAATTAAACTGACATCGTAAGTAATTTTAAAGTTAATTAATTCTTATAAATACCATAAAACTTAGGTAAAACAAAATATACCTAACTCATTTTGATATCAGTTCAACGAATTCTTTATTATTCGCTGTAAAGTTAAATTTAATACAAAAATTATTTTGTAAGTTTCACCGTTGGAACTTATTTTACTATTTTTTATTTTTTTCTATTATACTTTACAAAACTACCTTAAGAAATGTTAAAATTTCTGTATATTATATTCGGAAAATCTTGTCACTGAGGGTAAAAATTATATTTGTCAACATAAATAAGAGTACCTAACATGTTTTGAAATACAAAATTTAAAATATCAGTTTCATACAACAACTGTACACTTTAAATAATATATTTTTATTCATTAAAACCGCTGTAACTCAAAAAAATCAATAAAAACGCGTTGATTTCTGTAATACTGTATGGCAGTGGTTTAAAATAAATAAATAAAATAAAATAAATATTTATTTGCGCGAACACATGTTTACAGGATTTTAATTTGTATACAGCAGTTACAGTACAAAGTATGTTCTACCCGCCAAGGGCATGCAAATATTGGTGTTTAATTGTTTGTAAACTAATATATTAATAAAGGAATTAATGTTTCTTATTATAAAATTCTTTAACATCATAATAACAACAATCTAATAATAACAATCTAAAACAATTTATGTAATATCACAAGCATAGATTCAATCAGAGATCAAGAAACGAAGTGAAATTTTTTGAGTTACGACAGTTTCGCTGTAGAAGTGCGGTTTATATATGCACAATACTGGATAAATCCCAACAATTATAATCAACCCATGGCATGTGCGACGCCATGGTTTAGAAGCGCCGAGCTGCTGTCAGCGTGCAGTTCGGCGAGCGGCGTAGCAAGCGGCGCGGCGAGCCGTTTGCGCTCCGAGCTGTGCCACGCCCCATATGAGACATAAAGGAGGAGGCCGGCAGCGATCCAGACGGCGAAGCGAACCCACGTCATGTAATCCAGATTCAGCATCAGGTAAACATTAATGAGTACACTTAACCCGGGCAGCCACGGCACCAGCGGCACCGAGAACGCCAACTTCTTCTCAGACACCGGCTGACGCGAGATTGCGAACAGCGAGCCGAGCGCCAGTGTAGCCCCGACAGCCAGCATAGCTGTAGGCGCCAATTCACCAGCCAAGATTCTGTCTCCGTACAGATTCACGCTCAGCATCATGACGAAACACCACACGCCATACAAAGTCACCAGGACCGATACTATGCCGGCACTGAGTTTCGTGGGCGTCCGGTGGCAGTCGCGATTCAAAAGCTGTCTTCCCAGGGCTCGCAGCGAGATCGGCTGCGAACGCGTCGAGCCACCGGTTTTCTCGTAGCGTAGCAGCAAAACGCACGACGCAACCATGGAGTAAGCCAGCAGAGTGCCGATGGACATCATGTGAATGAGCTGTTCCAGTCGGAACAACATGGCCAATGATCCCGTGAAAAACCCGGCCACCAGCGTCCCCACCAAAGGCGTCTGTCGGCCAGCACTCACTCCTCCCAGCCAGCGGAACAGCAGACCATCCGAAGCCATCGCGTAGATGATGCGCGGCAGCGGAAACACCGCTCCCAGCAAGCTACGCACATCTCATTGTCATTTTTAACATATAAGGTAAAGAACAAGTTGACATCTGAGGGCAATGGGTTCTAACATCTTTTACTCACATTACATGTTTCAAGACGTATACGATCAACGATTTAATTGTTTTTATTTTATTTTGGACAACAAACCCTTGTACAATAAAAACTTGGTTAAATATTAACACATTTCAACAATATTAACAAAAATTCAACTTAAAACATCTGCAATTACAATTTACAGTTGTCTTTCATAGATTGTTTGTATAACGTTACTCTTTGTACCTACTTCTTTGGAATCAATACAGTTATAATAATGAATCAACGTTAAACATGGTCCTTCGAACCGGATAGTCATCGACATATGCATGTTTTGTGTGGTTAATTCCACTCCACATGTCTTTTAAGATTTCGGGTTTAGTCAGACTAATATTTCACTTTACTGTTAGAGCGAGTGAAAAATATTTGTGTCGGGGTGTCTATCACTCCTAATCATATAAAGAATAGTAGGTACCTGGAGCAGAGAGCGCAGACGGCGCCGACGCTCACGGCGTACTTAGCCCAGGTCCACCCGAGCAAGTCGTACACATAGGGGAAGGGAGCCTTCTCGTCCTGTAGGTAGTAGGGCAGCATGAGGGTGAGCACGGAAGACACCCCGCAGTACGCCAGGAACACCACCAGTAATGACGCCACCACCGCGAACGGGATGGACTTCTGCGGCTGCCGCGCCTCCTCGCCGGCCGTCGCCACACAGTCGAACCCTAAGGTCATCATTTAAAGCATTCCATCAGCTTTTCATCCTTCGGTACCAATACTTAACCTATACGGAAGCCGAAAAACAAGCTAATGAAACCTGTCATTTTCTTTCTTTAATACTAAAACTTAAGGTATTACGGTGGATCCAGGCTGCTTCTGACCAATGAAGAGCATATGGACGTCCTACGGCCGAGTTGATGATGACGATGAAAATGGAGAGGGGCGTATCGGATTCTACAGACAGTATTACACTATATCAATGCAACATTAAAAGCTCTCCATCAGCTTGTTATTTATTTAGGAATTTAAATTGCTTAGAATGTTTGTCCTGGGCTATTGACTTTTTCTGTTTATGACAGAAAAGTTAAGCTGTCCACGTAATTCACATAGTATTTTGATATATTCAACGATGTAAGAATACAACATTTTGGCAAGTTCAAAGCGCCAGGCCTTTCCGGACCTGAAGGCTAAAAGAGAGAGGCTAAAAGCAGTGAAGGAATTAATCCGAAATATCTCGAAGCACAATATATTATCACGAGATATATTTCGCACTCAGAATTGTGTTGCGATATTTTAAACTTTGCCTTAGGACTTACAGCTTATTGAAGTTAGATAAACTTGGATAGGCTTAATGTAACTATCTAATAGGCACTGGCATATTGTATCGATGATTTATGAATATAGAGTTAGGTTTCGAGTTTCAAGATATCAAGATTTGAACACCTAATATTTATCAGTTGAAGGAACAAGAAAACTAAATGTCATCTCTGGTAAACAGTAACCAAGTGGTCGTCGCAAATTAATTATTATTGTATTGTATTGCAATTTTCTTCATTTCATTTTAATATCTCTTTACTTTCCAACACAGCTTATAAAAGAACACACAACGCGGTTATAAGGTAGTAAAATACAAACAATTTCTTAGGTGGTACCCAAAAGAAAGTGAGAGATAGATTTTATTTACTTATCTTGCTGAGAGCTGTAAATAATCTTTCAATTAAGTCTGCGATTGTTACGCTGAAGCGTCACACAAAATGCGACCTTGAAGTTTTACTTTTATTCACTTAAAAAATTGCTATTTTTCAGATGTAATGGAATCCAAACTGACCGATGAAGCCATAGAAGCAGACGGCAGCGCCCTTGATGATGCCCGCGAGGCCGTAGGGCGCGAAGCCTCCGCTGCCGAAGTCCTTCTTCTGCGATTTAGGCACCTCCGACGCAGCAATCTTCCAGTTCTTTGTATCCGCTGAAACATTTTCCGATATTATCGTTATTCAGTCGATCCAAGTCCAGTAAGGGAACTTTACTACAATGTTTAACATGTTTAAGCATAAGTAGTGGGCGCTCTAAACATTCAGAAAACAAAGAGGGATTCAAACAATCGTTGAGAATTGAGATACTCATGCTTTACAAAATACAGTTGTTTTATCAGTGACAGGACAACTTGTAATAAATTAGTAACCCGTCTAGCAACAGTAACCATCCTCTTACAGAAGACCACCGTGAAATAAATGCATGTCGTTTCGTTGATTGAATATGGAATGTCAGAGCCCAGTTCCTTATCCTTTGCCTTTTATCCTACTAAGGCCGGCAGCTCACTTGCTGCAGATAGCACTTGCCATCAAGTGGACAATCAGCCTGCTTGCCTTTACATAAAAAATATGATTATTTTTCTGTTACTTTATTTTATACATTATACTAATGAGCCCGCAACTTCGTAAGCGTGGGATTCGGTATAGCGTGTAACTTTTTGTGTGAATCGCGGGCATCGGCTAGTAAAATTTGAATAGTTAGCACACCTTTAAAGCATCCCGATATAATAACGAAGAGCACAACACACAAGTTGACTGCCGTGCAGAAGTTGTTAAACTTTGTCGACTCCTTGACGCCGAAGGCGAGGGCCGCGGAGAAAAGCATGATGACCGTGAACGCGAAGAGGTCCGGGTAGCGAGCCAAGTGTGGAGAGTGCAACGGCATTAGCTCCTCAAGCCGCGAAGACAGTGCTTGGTTTAGCAATGCGTCCAAGTACTCGCTCAGCGCCTTCACCACGGACGCGCCACCTAGATTCAGACATGCTACAGACACCTGCATCAGCTGCTCTACCCATACCTCTAGAGCGCACAATGGTCACAAAGGTAATTACAAAGAATAGCTGAGAAAATAGAAGAATAACATTTTTGTTATTGTATTTTATATATTTTATTTATTCCAAAGTGCTATTAATTTTATAGTTATTAATTGATTAATTGCTATTAATCAATTAATAACTATTAATTGATTGCAATCCAAAAGGACGTAAACGGTAAATACCGTCACTCAAAGCCAGTCGAAACCTTTGTTTATAACTACATATTTTATTAAAGATTCCTCAAACCCATAATAACATTGCACCTCTTTTGAGAAAACTAATATTAAAAATAACTTTTATATCCCTCCTTACTTAAATTTAAGTGGGATCCTTTCAAATCGTTAACTTAAAAAACTATAAAAAACTTCTGTTTTAAGACACTTAGGAATTTTGGACGACGAAGATGTCTCGATTGGATCCGAGCTTATAGAGCTGGAGATAAATTCGGGATGGATAAATGTATAATATAATTTTATTTGTTGCTTACCAATAATATACTCCAGTATGAGATTCCATCCTATAATGAACGCTATAAACTCCCCGACGCACACGTAACTATAGACGTACGCTGATCCCGCTTTAGGGACCCTCGCCCCGAACTCAGCGTAGCACAGACCTGTAGGAGTTTAGTGATGCTCTCACTTTTTTGGTGGCCGAGCATGGATTTTATTTTTCACATATATGTGAAGACTAATATTATAAATGCCAAAGTATGTGAGGGTGGATAGGATAGATGTATGGATGTTTGTTACTTTTTCACGTAAAAACTAAACAGATTTTTATGAAATTTAGCACACAAATAGTTTATCACCTAGATTAAAATATATGATACTTTTTATCCTGGAATTGTCTAAAAATGGCGTTGGGCGCCATTTTTTATATTTTTAGACGATCCCTCGAGAATCTAACATTTTTCCAAGTTAAAAAGTATCCTATATGTTAATCCAGGTAATAAACTATCTGTGTGTCACAATTCATCTAAATGCGTTCAGCCGTTTTTGGATTATTGAGGAACAAACATCCATACTTCCTCAAAAAATTTCACATTTATAATATTAGTATGATGAAAATCCATGCATTTCTTTCCTTCTATAATAAAATTAAAGAGGGAAGATGCATCATTATTCATAATGATGCCCAAATCTTGGCCATAAGTTATTTTATTTTGATATCTTTAAGTTACATTACATCCATAAGAGTAAAATTAATCTTACCGGCAAATACACTCGCCACAGCCGCCAACAGAAATGAAAGTATTACAGCTGGACCCGCATAGTTCTTGGCCACATCACCGGCCAGGACATACACTCCGACTCCCAAAGTACTACCGACTCCCAAAGCGGTCAAGTCCAATGCAGATAATACCCTGGCCAAGCGAGCGACACCTTCTTCTGCTGCTTTGCGTCTTGACAGCACACCGTATGTGATACATGCTGCTCTCGCAGCACCCACCTTAATACCACCTGAAAATAAATTTTAAAATACCCTTACTGACTTCTTATTAGCGTTACAAAACGATTTTTTCTCATTTTTAATATCTTAATTTGGCAATAAGCTATTATTACACTATTATTTACCAGAATATATCAAGACACTAGAAGCGCTAGTGGCTTAAGCATTTACTTATTAACAAGCCTGATTAATATATAAATGCTTCTATAGTTTTGATGAATATTTCAGTAACACTATACAATTAATTGAATGTAAAATATATTCCATTAACGACCTTGTATCATAAATAATCATTTAATATAAAATTGTATATTAAATTATGTTTGACATCAAAAATGGGTAAACTGTCGATAACAACTTTCAACTATAAAGGTTTATCTTATCTTAAAATAAAGTTTTGGGCCGAAAATATGCAAATTTTACAAATTTTAAATACAAAGACATTAAATGAGATTTTATAATATTTTACCTTGCAAATTAATTTCACAATGCAAATTATTCTCCAAAACCATTTCTAGTGGTTGTTCATGGCCAAGTGATATCTAAGGTCTTACAATAAAACGGAATACCTACTGTACCTAATAATAAACAGAGTTAATATTAATTTCATGACATTTCAATATTAAAGTGTGTCAAGGAAATGCAAAAACTGCATCACAAATAATGCACAGAAATAAATTCTCATCGAGGCTTAGTTTTAATAATTTCTTACTCAATATCCACAACATTTGATTGGATTCACAGCGCTCTACCTACACGCGTTGGCTTCATGAAGAAACCATCAAAACTGCAAAAGAGTAACGACCCGCCAATTGCTTATATTAAGAGGAGAGACCAGTTTCAATCAATTCATTGAGATAGCGTCAGACATTAAAGTTGATACCTCTTATAAATTCAAAGCACTTATTCATTTAATGATTTTATTACATACATGACATGATGACTACCTATAAGTTTTATATCAGGTACCTTATATAACAAATTACTTGGCTGACGCGCCCCAGCTTCTCTTGGGTACAATTGGGGTTTTTTTATAGTATACATAATATATACCGTATGTTCATCTGGAATAATGTACCTTTCAAATAGGTGCAGTAGTTCCAGAGATATTCTACCATCCACTAGATCTACACAAGAGTTGTTTTGCTTGAACTGCTGACCTTAGTAAATAAAGGGTAAAGATTGGAATGGATAGGTCAACTAGCTCTGGCCTCCCTTACTCACTGACTGAAACACAACAATACACATACTGTCACAGTGGTTTTCTATGAGGAGATGGTTACCGTCGCCAGGCTGGTTACCTAATTTACGAGTGTACTCTGCCACTACCACTTGTATCACTCATTCAACAGATATAAATCTTCAAATCAGTTCTAACTAGAATTGGTCAGAAAAACACTGTATAAATAAGCATTACTAAATTAAACTGGTACACATCGAATGTAATACAAATATAATAAAGAGAAAACCAGTGATAGCGACCTTCGAGGGTCCATTAAAAAGGGCGTAGTAAATAGATAATTGGAATTTAATTTGTTAAAGAGATCTTAACCCAATCCTTTTATCTCTCATCTGCTTCTTTTTTTCCAAATGCATTCCCCAATAGACTTGAAAAGTTAATGTGTTGTTTGTTAAGTTTATATAACTTCTCTTTACTGTTAGAGCAACATATAATTATTTCTAAATCAGGCATGAAATCAGCCTTTTACATTTATTGACCATTGTTGTAAGATGGTGAATATCATCAGAGATACATTACATATCACATCATATATTCTGCAATTATTTGCTAACAAATAGCTTTACATACACTGAATAGGATTGTGCATGACATTTCCTCACCTAGGTGTCATGGTATGGAAGTTGGTCTGTGTTTCTTCGTATAGGCGGCAATGAAAGATATAAGATCGATTGATTTTTGTCTTTGTTGAGGGTTTTGTCATGTTCTGTTAAGGCTTTTAGTTCAAATACATAGATCAGGATACTTTATAAAGTAATTAATTTGCCTATAGTATCCCCTTAGATGAACCGAAACCAATACCATCGAACCAAGCAATCGAACAATGATTATATTCTTACTTCTGTATTCATAAATAAAATAAAGAATATCTAATCTTTATTTTATATATAATCTTGAAATAAAATTATTGCTTAGTAGAATAATAATAAAATCAATGTTATTACATAATTTATGAGACTAATTAATATATATTTATTTAACATAAATATATCTTAAGCTTAGAAAAGCTGAAGATTCAATCGATGGTAGGTGGCTACCATCTCCTACGACTCAAGCAACGCTACAGATTCTATATGCCGACCTTAGTAGAATTAAAGGTACATGATTAGGAAGGAATAGGGCAATGGGCTCTGGCTTTTCTTACTCACTCAACGAAACACCAAAGCACACATGCTGTTATTTCACGATGGTCTTCTATAAAGGGATGGTTATTGCAAAATGTGTCTCTTGCTACTTTATTTAAGATGTTTAAACACCTTAAATATATAAATATAATAAAATCGTAAATATTAAAAAAAAAAACACAATTTGTAGGTACACATTTATACTTTCAGGCATACCGAGGACAAAAAACTGTTTTTAGAATTCTTGTCTGTTTGTCTGTGCGTTTGTGCACGTTAATCTCAGAAATGACTTAACCGATTTGAAAGTGGTTTTCACTATTGTGTTGTAGCAATCTTCCCATAACATTTAGTGTTTGTTTCATTCCAATCGGTTCACAAACAAAAAAGTTACGCGCTATACCCATTACCACGCGTACTAAGTTGGGGGCTCAGCATGTGGATGTGATTTTTCATCATATCAAATTATCTACCTGACATTTTTATTAGAATAAAGTAATCAAGCAATCTCTTTCTTATAAAGGTTATCTTATAAGATTCTTAGGAGGATGATGAAAGACCAATTATTTGTTACTCATATGCTCATATGCACTCTGCATACCGCTTTAAATGGTCAATAGATTAAGAAACTTACCATGTTCATACGCCTGCCTCACTGTATACCTCTGTTCATCGTGACCACGTATACTTTCGTAACTCGTAATACCATTTTCACCGGAAAAAGTCATTTTCTAAATCAACTCTTTTGTCGCACCTAACCTTCAAAATTTATCTTTGAAAATGGAATAGCATCGGCATGAAGAAACTTCTAACAACAGAAAATGTAAACGGCTGTTAATGTTATAAAAAAATACTATACATTCATTACAACATACAAAGTAAATTATTAATACCTATAACCTATTACCTAGCATTGTCTTAGCCTAGCTAGTGTAGCTGTAGCATACTTATATAGTAGTAGTAGACCTACCTACGTGACCTACGTCAAACCTACGTCCTACCTACGTATACGTCTATACGATTCATACGATTACGCTTTGCTAAACTTTGCTTGCTAAATAGCTACGTAGATTGTCGTAGATATTAATATTACGTACGTAGCCATGCTCAGTTGCTCACTTCCTCCTTCATACATTATTTTCAAACTAGCGACAGCTAGTGGTGATAGCGAAAACTGGGATAGTGAAAATTCTAAGCAAAAAATTATTTCTATTATTTTTGTGAATTGAATTTTCTTTATATTTTTAAATATTTACATTCACTTTTAGTAAAAAAAATACCTAGAGACTGATTATAAATCAATATGAAAATACTTTTCTTTCTATGACCATTACTAAACATAGAGCCATAGAGCTCCGCTATAGAGTAGTAAATTATTTTACATAGAGTAAGTAAACTGAATTTGAAATGTTGTGGAAATGTTGCTAATATGGATGGTAGTTACATGCTATTTTTCATTGAAATGTGAATGTGCGAGAGCGGCTTATTAATTTCAAACAAACGCTACTCGCAGTCTCGCACGCATACCGTGTGAGTGAAGCTTCCGGAAGCGTCCCGTGTGGCATGATCGCCGCACGAATTCATTCTTCGAGTGACAAATCCAAGACAAATCGCAATCGCTGTGATCGCAAGGTAGAAGAGCACGGTGTGACATATTATGAAAACTAAAATCAAATGATTTTTCGTTGCTATTCATGTATTGTCAATTACGTATATTCAACATTGGTTTATAAATTAACCATAGAATAATAACTAAAGCAATTAACTTAATTTTCGTTGTCGGTTTTTTCTGTTTACTCCGTACCTACTTACCTTTTATCATTATTTTACCTATGAAGTTTGTGAGCTCCTAAAAAAAGTGCTGTGAAAACTCATTTTCCCCCAAATGCGTTGTCTTCTCATTGCTTTTTTATTTTAAGATCGGCCGACAGGCTGACGGTCCACTTGGTGGTAGGTGGACCGTCGCCTATAACACAAGCAACGCCAAAGCTGCTGCAAGTGCGCTGCCGACTACAGTAGGATTAAGGATGAGGGATTAGGAGTGGATAGGGAAATGGGCTCTGGCATCCCTTACTCACTCACCGAAACACAACAGCACAAGTGCAGTTATTTCACGGTGGTCTTCTGTAACGGGGTGGTTACTGCCGCCAGACGGGCTGCCCAAATGACTGCGAAAACGCAGTGTGCCCTGCCACTACTTTCCAAATCCAGACCAGAGCCATATTTGAAAAGTTGATTTTTCAAAGTTGACCCTACCGGGAATCGAACCCGGGAACCCTAGAACAGAGCGTTAAGGCAAGCACCCTAACCACTCATCCAACGGGTGATTCAACCTTAATTTTCTTGTATTTACCATAAAAGAAACCTCTACGCAAAGTATTCGCGTTTTAAATACAAGGGTTTGCTGTATTGTGTATTCATTTTATTTTTTTATTTTTTTTATGTTAAGGTCGGCACACAGGCTGACGGTCCACTTGATGGTAGGTGGCTACCGTCGCCTATAACACAAGCAACGCCAAAGCTGCTGCAAGTGCGCTGCCGACTACAGTAGAATTAACGATAAGGGATTAGGACTGGATAGGGAAATGGTGTACAGAAGTTACATATTAACAACGTTAATTTATTTTGTAATAATATCTTACCGGTCTTAATAGTAGAATGTAGGTTTTCTCGGCCGGTATCCATATGAGTTGCGGGTTTCCGGGATGATGGCCCAGTTGCGGGTTTCCGGGATGAGAAGTCGAAAAGTGCAGAAGTGAAGTGCAGTGATGTGATGTACTTTTTCTTCTAACTTGGACTACACCACTGAGGATGTCAACCGCAGTTGTTGACGAAACGTTTGGAAGAATTTCCAACAGACCTGGGCCATCATCCCGGAAACCCGCAACTCATACTTACCGGTCTTAAATTGTAATGAAAATATTACTTGTTATTTTTGTTTGAAATTAAATTTATCATTCAAGATAATGTTTTATTTAAATAATAGTTAAAAGAATTTTTCATAAATCGTATACACACACACACGCATACAATGAAATGAAAATTATTTATAAATTATTGATGCAAGTAAATTTGGCCCAGGTGGCAAGTTACCGAACATGCTGGCTGCATTACCTCTCTGGATGGATAAACTTAATCTCTGAGAGAGATAATGCCCAAGAGCGTTGGGACCCTAAGGGCCCAGCGTCTCAAAGCCAACAGGAACGAAAAAGTAAGAAGTTCTTGTGTTTTTATATTTATTATTGTTTCGTTCCTCCGCATTCCCTGCCGCGACACCAACTTTAATTATGCTATGCTACTTGGAAGATGGGAAGGAGTCAGTGTATCCACACATATGGAGTCCAACGCTAACGGTCTACCCATCTTCCAAGGAATTAACGACATCCCGTCAGGCCTCTTCCCATCATCATGTATGATGCCGTTTGGTTCTAATACTGCAGGTACGTTAATGGTGGAAAGAGATTAACGTAGGATGTCATTTAAATGACAGTTTAAACTGGCATGTCGGGAGAAACGTCCGACACCGGAGACGCAAGAGAGGCCGTGGAGTCCTTACCATAAGGACAGCTGTAAGGGACACAGACATTGACGCCCAGGCGAAGACTGAAAGTAAAAGTATCGCTGTACGTCTAAATCTTATAAATCAATTTCCATTCACTTGAGCAGGGGCGGATCCAGGATTTCATTTTGTGGGGGGCCATTCTGACAAAGTTCGGAGTTAGGGTTAATATCACAAGTAATTTTTTTGTGTATTTTTTTTACTAGTTGAGATGCATTATGGTTGTATTGCAAATACTTTTAACCCGCGTAATCGCGTATTTGAACTGTCTCAAATGTCTGACATGAATTATGAAACTTTCGATAACTTTGATTGATATGAATTATATTATTCTATATTCAGTTCATATATGAATTGAATTGTACTTGAATTGAATTGAAAAGTTAAGTAAAAAATATGGAATTCCTGGGTCTTTTGGGGGGGGGGGGGGCCATGGCCCCCATGGCCCCCCCCCCTGTATCCGCCAATGCACTTGAGAATGGCAGGACCGATTTTACTGCTTTTTTTTTGTGTTTTATTTTTTTCAGGAATTTGGATAGTATGGATATGAAATTAACAGGGAAATGCTGTCAGATCATCTAATTACCTATAATTCAAATTACAATATAACATTACAATAAGACATCACGTTCATGCTTCATTTCGATTTGGTTGCCATAATATAAAATTAACTGTGACGGCATTTATGATAAGACTATCACTGTTGGTGTTTTGATGCAGAATTCTGCACGAGTCATCATCAATATTATCATCTCAGCCGCAGAGGAGGTCTTTATCCATTGCTGGACAAAGACCTCCTCCCTAGATTTCCAAAAGGACCGAATGGCCGGTTCTAAGGGATCGGTAGGTAATGGTTGTCGACAACCAGTTGAAGAGAGAATACATTAATTTTGTAGGATTTTTATAACATTAAAATATATAATTGTAAATTTCGGGTTGACACTCGACATAATTTCTCTGTTTATAGAGTTGAATGCATTTTTCACGTCGATTTTTAAAACCACCTCATATTCATCTTTGTTGATAAAAGGACGGAGGGCGTGTGAGGAAGCCTCACAGCCACCTTTAGTTCCAGAGCCTAAATGTATTAAATAAATTTATTTAAATATAAATAATATTATATTTACTCACCTATTATATTATTATTAATATTATTTTTAATATTAATTTAAATATTTTTATTTATATTTTTTGTGCAGATTACGTGTATTTATTTAGAACTAGCTGTGTCCGTCACTTCGTAAGCGTGATAGAAAAGCGCGTAACTTTTTTTGTTTGTAAACCGATTGGAATAAAACAAACACTAAATGTTACGGGAATCTTGCTACAATAAATACATCAGGGAAAACTGCATGAAAATAGGTTATGCCGTTCCTGAGATTAGCGTGCACAAACGCACTTACAAACAGACAAAAAATATTTTTTGTCCTCAGTAACAAAGTACAACGTGTAAAAATTGTTTTTTTTTATATATTTAATGTAAGTACAGAAACGGTTCGTTCACGACTTTATTATTTATTATAGATAAAGATAGATAAGAAGGTTGTAAGTACCTCTTAGCCTGTATATTGTTATCTTCCTATCACCATCTTGATAGTGTATTTATATACCTACTACTCATCTCTGCCAACTTAACTAAATCATTTAAAAATTAACGACCTGTCCAGGTCCACGCGGCTTCGCAAGGATGTTTTTTTTTTTTTTTTTTTTTTTTTCAAAATATTCAAAAACATTACTCGTTATCGCTCTTTCCATTAGTGCAAAACAGCTCTAAAAATTAGTAAAATCTGCGAATTTCAGTTGCTACAGGGATTAGTAACTAATTAGATGGTATATTTAGAACACTAATTCAGCTAGATAGTAGTGACCATTTCATATGTATTCATTTATTTTAAAATTACGATTAGTTGCATTAAAAAAATGCAATGATATAAATAATTATTAACAAAGAAATATTAAGCGAAATATACTTTTGTACTACATACGTAATGTTAGTACTAAATTATGTATGTAGGTACTACATAGAGAACGAAGAGCAGAAGAACGAATATCTTAACTAGGACGAGCCCGTTGCATGAGTAGTTAGAGCGCTTGCCTTAACGCTCTGTTCAAGGGTTCCCGGGTTCAATTCCCGGCGGAGTCAACTTTGAAAATGAACTTTTCAAAGTTGGCTCTGGTCTGGATCTGGAAAGTAGTGGAAGGGTACACTGCGTTTCGCAGTCATTGGAGCAGTCCTCCCCTTACAGATGACCACCGTGAAATAACAGCACGTGTGCTGTTGTGTTTCGGTGAGTGCGTTTATTTGTGATTTGCGTTAATTTATTTGCGTATCAAAATGCAGTCCTTACAAACTTTGTGGAACCTCTTTCTCATACCATGTTCAATAACAGACACTGGGTAGTGGGCATTCCATCAAGTTTCTGCGTCAGCCCACAAAGAGAACAGCTCGCAAAAATGCTTGGTGGCGGGTGAAATTGACTTCTTCAGGCAAGAGGACTGACCCTCCACCAGTCTAAACGTAAATCCGTTGGATTATAATCTAAATATAAAACCGCCAATAATGATATTGGACCTCGTTCGGTGTTAATGAATTTTGAACTTAAATACTGGCTGACTTAAAAAGGTTTGAAATTCAAACAAGAAAAAGTAAAATTTTATGTTTTGACGTGAAAAATAATAGCGAGTGTGTTTTTATACATCTTGATAGATGGTTGTGAAATATTTTATATATATAATTTTAGATGTTTTGAAGTAATTAAGAAATAAACAAGATGTGTGCACCATCCAAATAAGTAATTTTAATTACATCCAATCAAATTTAAGAAAATGAAGTAATCCGAAGAAGTGAAATCAACAAGATTATTGTTGTTATTGTTCACTATTTGAATATCAAACCTCTTTAAGTCAGCCAGTATTTAAGTTCAAAATTCATTAACAGTTCGTGCTGCTATAGACGACTGGCTGCACAAGTTGAAGGTTTGTATTCCAAATCGCGGGGGTCATGAAATTAATATATTTATATCGTGGATGAGTGGCAAGAGTGCTTGCCTAACGTCTCAGGGGCCCCGGGTTCGATTCCCGGCGGGGTCAGCTTTGGAAATTTTAATGTTATTTTCAAAATTGACTCTGGTCTGGATTTGAAAAGAGTGGTAGGGCACCACTGCGTTTCGCAGTCATTTGGGCAGCCCGCCTGGCGGCAGTAACCACCTCCTTACAGAATACCGCCGTGAAATAACAGCATATACGTGCTGTTGTGTTTCGGTGAGTGAGTAAGGGATGCCAAAGCCCATTTCCTTATCCCCCTCCTAATCCCTTATCCAATCCTACTGTAGTCGGCAGCGCACTTGCAGCAGCTGTCGCGTTGGTTGTGTTATAGGCGACGGTAGCCACCTACCATCAAGTGGACCGTCAGCCTGTCTGTCGACCTTAACATAAAAAAAAAAGTCTTATTATTTTGTTCTCTTTCGTTCGATTCGTTTTTGTCTACAGAAACAGCTCTGCTTTTAATATTACACCGTTTGGAATTGAAAGTAAAAACGCAATTAGGTATTTAAATAATTTTAATTGTCAGGGAGCGTCTGCTTTTTAATACTTGCTCATTAAGTCAAATATGTATGGTGTTATATAAGTAGACATATTGCGTCCCCAGACGTGGTCCAAATGGTTCCACTTCGGCGGCTCTATAACACGATATTCTTCAATGTTTGAAAGTTTTCCACGAAGTGTAGCCACATCTTCCAACTCGGACAATTTGTCATTTTGAGCACAGAACAATGCAACTTTTGCTGTCACTTTGCTCAGATCATATTCAGGCGGAGAGATGGCGCCGTATTCAACAAGATTTTTAATAGAGCCGTAATCGTATGGTGCAAAGCGGTTGTTCTTAGAGACTTGCGCAAAGTGAGCTAAGCTCTTCCGAGACGTTCCCGATGGATAGCGAGCGAATATGTACGGCACAAATTCTTCTTCAAATTCTTCAGGATCTGAACCGGCGATGAGAAACACAACCCCTTTAACACATACCTCGTAACTTATTACTCCTAGTTGCGTGCAGAGTAGTTTAATGAGAGTACTACTAGTTGTATGATTTGATAATAATTCCTCTTTACCGAGTGTCTTGATAAGGAGGTTTATCGGTTCATACACAGCAATAACGTCTGACAGAGGTGACTTCACGTGGCTCAAATATACGACCGGTGCCAATGCGAGAAATATTTTAACTTTTTCGTTATATTCGGGTCTCGTTGAGCCAAGAACGAAAAATGCGGTGGAGCCTTGAGAGTGACCGACGATTCTCAATTGCTGCTGTTCTGTCTGATTTAATATGAAATCGATGGTGGCAGGATAATCGTAGTAACCCACTTCATGGAAACTGAAGTCCCAAAAACTCTCATCCTTGTCGGGGTTCAATGTTTTATGTTTGCGAGAGTACTTATTCCCCCTGGTGTTTACCACCCAGGTGTCGTAACCCTTTTCAGCGCAACTCAAAGCTAAAGATGTAACTTCTCTATAAATAAATGTTTCGCAAGAGTCGGCGACCCCATGTACCAACAAGAATGGCAAAGTTTTGTTTGCACCGACGATGTGGTAGAGTGTTAGTATATAATTATCTTCTGTTTCCACTTGGAATTCTTCGACGGTGTATCCGTGTTTCACTGCGACACCGGTGAAATTTAATTTTGCGTCATCGGGAAGATTTTCTTCTAAAATTTGTTGACCAATGCCGAAAAAGCAATACGCTGTCGCGAACGTGTGCACCAGGAATATGACGACCAAACTGTGTTTAACAGACGTCATTGCTGTAGATGTAGGTATGAGCTACTTACCGCTTAATACAATAACGACTATTGGCAATTTTCAAATCTACAACACTTATATACTTGCCATGAGTTTGAAGATTAATACGGACAAAAAATTTACATCCATGGTTCCGCATATCGAAGTCTATTAATGTGATTTTGTATTGCATTTACGACACTCACGGCTCTCTATATTACACTTCTGGGAACTACCTATACCTAAAATTCAACTATTTAAGACTTCTCCAAAGAAATTGTTCTTTAAAGGTTCTATAAAAAAATTAATTTGAAAATTAATTGAAACAGAACCTAATGAGAAAACATTTTTTTAAGATGTATACCACTTTTAATTTTTTCATTTAAATTAATCTAAAAAAAATGCATTTCCGATGCATGTTATCAAAAAATGTTTAAATAAAAACATTTTTTTATTTAAAAAGTCTTATTGGATAAGGGCCGTTCCAAGAGAGCAAAATGAATAAAATGAGTAGATTCCTTCATTGCCACTTCAAATAAATGGATATCGACATCACTTACGAGTATTTCAGCAAACACAGATTGGAATATCGAGAGGTACCTATCAAATTCACAAATTGTACAGGCTTCATATAAAATTGTAACGACAGCAATATGCATATACATTGTATTGCTTGGTGTATGCATCAGTGTATGCACTCAGTGTGTCTGGCGGTCCCGATCCTGTCGGTTGTGTATTAACTAATAAATAATAAATTGTGTGATTAAATATACTCTGTATTGGTCATTTCACAACCCTTCGGGATGCGCGAGACCCTCACATTGGTGACCCCGACGACAGTATATAACGCGGTAAATTATGACCAATATAGAAAAATCAGTAATTCATATTTAAATAATAAAAAGTGGACTTTGACTTGAAGTGACGGTGCAAACGCGTGTGCATTAAGCTGACAAGTCTTTTCGGTCGAAGGCGTGAAAAAGGGTAGAGTCACATTGCTAGTGATACTTACTCCTAATTACGATGAATCCTAATGTGGGTATACCGGCGGCCGGACCATCTTCCAGCATGTATAAGGAGGAACGCAGTGAAATAGCGGCTGTTACGGTGACGTCACCAATTCCAGAATTTTGGACGGACCAACCCAGGCTTTGGTTTGTACAAGTGGATGCGGTATTGGCACCTCAAAAATTAGGTGATGAAGCCAAATATAATATTGTAGTCACAAAGCTGGGCAAAGAAGTGGTTCAGCAGGTAAGCGATTTATTAATTACTCCACCAGAAGCTAACAAATATGACTCGTTAAAGTCAAGGTTGTTAGAAGTTTATGAGGAATCAGAGAATAGAAAAATTCAAAAGTTACTGTCTGAAACCGAATTAGGAGAACAAAAGCCGTCGCAGCTACTCAGAAGGATGAAAGACCTAGCTAGAGCAAAAATACCACACGAAACGCTCCAAATTCTTTGGCTCAGGCATTTACCAGCAAGTGTACGAGGAGTGCTAGCAGTCACAGAGACAAAAGATCTAGCGGGATTGGCAGTAGTAGCAGATAAAATAATGGAAACAACTAGACCAATAGACATAGCTGCTGTAGGACAATCAAAGGACAGGGACCTGTCCGATCTATAGGAAAATAGGACAGAGGCAAGCACGTTCCCCTTGGAGAGGGCGACACCAAAAAATGGAACGTAAGATTTCCAGATCTCGAAGCAAGTCAGTGATGGGGCGAAACAAAAATAGTGATGATTGGCTATGTTTTTATCATTTTAAATATAAGAATTATTAATGCAACTTAGCTAGACATACTTAATATTACAAATTCATAAATGTATGGGCGTGACATGTCCTATCTCTTACATTACTGATGATTTTCAGCTAGACGCTAAGATGGAACAAAAATTTGCACAAGAACCCACTCTCAGCACTGAAGTCGTTACGGAAATTCAGGCCCGAAATCCACCAATAGGAGACGAGACGAGAGATGTGTTGAAAAAATAACAATAGGATTTCGTTATTTATTTGTGTGGTGTCCGCTTAGCTTCAGTGAATACCCGGCCCCTAGAGCGAACGCGCATTGATGCGGACACGGCCACTACCAGTCGGGTCGTCAGAGTTTTATTACAGTTTTATTTAAGGTCATCCATCTGGGCAATCAGAAGGAATGTGCGCGTCGTCTGTAGAAATACATCGATTCTAGGGCCACAACCGTTGCGACCAGCATGCACAAACTATTGGCCGCAACGACCAATTAGGAGGGCGTGTCACTACCTGCGTTTCTTTACAAAATCAAAGTTTTCGTTTTTTTTTTGTTTTCGAGAGAGGAAACCTTCAAAAAGGTACCTGCGAAGAGATAAGACAGCACTCTGGACTGCTTATATTCTCATGGTTATGTGAGATTTTTACACACTAAAACCTGTCCCGGTTTGCTTAGCTTTTAGTCCTAGGACTTTTAATTAAAGCGTAAACGGACCTTGCCGCGAGCGTTTAAAAACACTCAGCCCTGCAAACACAGCGATCGGGAAAATCGCGAAATAGGAAGGGGGAAGCTGACAGTTAAAGGAAGCTTAACTGTTGGTATATAGACCCGGGAGGGTCACGGAGGTTAACCTCTTTCTGGCACTTCGTAAAGGCCTAGGTGTCGGTTGAACGACATTAACTAGGCGGTGGGGAGCGGCTTAATGGCCGTGAATGGGGACATCGGTATCCCCGCCTCATTGTATGAGGGCGGGGGCTATTAGCGTTAAGAAGCGCTAACGCAGTGGGCCACGGAGACCTGGGAGGTCTACCTCTCCCTCTGCCTCTGTGTGGACGTCTAGGTGCCGGTTGTACGGCATCATCTAGATCGTAAAGGACGGCATTTGCAGCCGTGATGTGGTCATCGGGGTCGAGGAGGGCGTGCCTGGGCCTCCTACTGGACTGGTATGTGTTTAACATCGGGGTCGGGGGTGTAAATTAAAAACGCCATCGCTTAGCATGGTGCGGCTAAATGATTTTAAAATATAACGGAGGTTAGTCAAATGCTGTATTTTATATCGTCGCAGCAGATGAAACCTGGAGATATTGTTACGAACCCGAAACCAAAAGGCAATCTGCACAAGGGGTGTTTCCTTTCGAGTATTTACGAACAAAAGTGAAGAGGGAAGAAGTGAAGGGAAAAAGACTCACTCTTTGGATGGATGGGACATTTTGCAACCATTGCGTTAGAGGATCAAATAAGGAACGTTACTGGAGTCTGGGTATATATTTAGTCATTGTTTGTCAGTTGTCGTGGAAAACGTTCGACAGAAGCGCCCAAGAAGTAGGATCCTCCTTCACCATGACAATGCTCCAGCCCACTCCGTCAGACGAACAATCAAATATTTGACTATGGAAGGTGTTGAATTAGTGAGTCATCCTCCTTATAGTCCCTACCGGAGGCGGGTCGCTAGTGTTGTTATATTGTACAAACAGTTTTTACAGATTTTTGAGATTGTAACCAAAAATAACAATTGGGGATCGTTTTATCAATACACCGAGGAACTCTAAGACTACAGATATTTTGGCACCGGCTCTTGACACAATAGGCACATACTTACTTATCATTCGTTTGTTATGGTATTACGTAGGTATTAACATCGTATGATTAACAAAATGATGTAAAAGTAGCAGCTAACAGTCGAGAAATCTTGTTTTAACATTTCAATTATTCAGGATTCCTAATCAGTATTGGTATAAAGTTTTTATGATGAATTAAAGCAAATGTGTACCCTATTCGTTTATTCGAGTAAGGGATGCCAGAGCCCATTTCCCTATCCCCTCCTAATACCTTATCCTTAATCCTACTGTAGTCGGCAACGCACTTGCCGACTACAGTAGGATTAAGCAAGCAAGCTTTGGCGTTGCTTATTGCTTGTGGTATAGGCGACGGTAGCCACCTACCATCAAGTAGACCGTCAACCTGTCTGCCGACTTTAACATTAAAAAAAATCTCAAACCTTTACAATTCGATCATTAGAATGAATCTTAACTTAAAGTCGAATATTTCCTTACAGGAGTTAAGGATTTAAAGGTTCCGGCCAAAACTAATGTAAAACTGTGTTATGGCCAACTATATGGATAATGTTTCATTTTGCATTAATGTAATTCAAATTCAATAGATGGCGCCAGAGCAAAGTGTAACTCGCTGTCGCCACAGCACAGACGTGTAGATTAGGCCACAGCATATTAATTTACATAATTTGAACTTGATATCATTAGGTTTATTGATGTAAGAATTGATGAAATAAAGAGAAGTCCGTCACCAGATCTAAAGTCACTGGAGTTTTTTTTTGTGACAGTCCCACCGGTGGTTTAGCATCGTTTTGTGCGAGTACACGCGCAATTGTACAACTAGAATGAAAAAATATGTGTCTTTTGTATAGCACCACACTTATACAACAAAATTCCAATAAATATAAGAAATATTAGAAATCTGGCAGTATTCAAGGAACACTTACGTAATTTTCTGATGAAAAAAGTATATTATTATTCCCTTAACGAATTTCAAAGTGATGAGACTATATAGTAGTGGCAGGGCACACTGCGTTTCGCAATCATTTGGGCAGCCCGTCTGGCGGCAGTAACCACCCCCTTACAGAAGACCACCGTGAAATAACAGCACGTGTGCTGTTGTGTTTCGGTGAGTGAGTGAGGGATGCCAGGGCCCATTTCCCTATCCACTCCTAATCCCCTATCCTGAATCCTACTGCAGTTGGCAGCGCACTTGCAGCAGCTTTGGCGTTGCTTGTGTTATAGGCGACGGTAGCCACCTACCATCAAGTGGACCGTCAGCCTGTCTGCCGACCTGACATAAAAAAAAAAAAAAAAAAAAAAAATATAGTGCAAACGACGATTTTCATATAAGGGCCTCGGTATGGAAATTTTATGAGGAGTAAAATTAATCCAAGCGTTACGTTTTCTGTCACTTGATGCATGTATTTATATTCCCTAATTGTATAGTAGTATAACTGGGGTGTTTCTCTGGGCTTATAAAAACAAACGTTGAAATCTTGTAAGAATACTGTAGTCCACGTTGAGGAACGAAACGATAGCGCGTTATAACATGCCAGCGCAGCGAAAAATGAATGAACTATTTGAACTTATAAAACGTAGTGACATCTGTGTATACCGAACGTAACTAACATAACTTTTGTTTGGAACACGCAACATCTGAGTATGCAGGATGTAACTAAATAATATAAAATAATTAGGGATCCAGTTCTCTATAGACACGAGGAAAATTTTATACATTACATAAGTTTAAAGGAGAGTCGTGCGTCGGAGCTGACGCACACACGCACTTTTTTTTATCTGTGTATTCATCCAACCATGAAAAATTTGCAATTTATAGTATCTTTTATTGTTTGCAAACATCTGAACAAATATGAAATGTCTCGTGAATTTTTAAGCAGTTTTCCCATAGACATAATTATATGAATTCCTTAGATACAGACATTTTTCCGATGATATGAAATTTCGTTACAAAAATATAATCCAATTTCTTTGGCAAAAGAAACATTAATAAATTGGCACAGAACAAATCAATAGGTCATTTCAATATGAATGCATAGTTAGGTACCGGTCCCGGAACTTTGGACGTAACATGGTATAAATATTAAAATTATGCTGTCGCTTTTGTTTCCGCGTTTATAAACATTTATTATTAAATTGGATGTATATTTTTTAAGCGAAAGTTTATAAACCAGTGCGTATTGGCGGTTTTAACATACCGTGCTGAGACGTGGACACTGGCGAAATGGCGGTCCACAAATTGCAGACCGCGCAGCGTGCTATAGAGACGGCAATGTTTGACGTTTCCCTGTAGAATATAATCCGAAATACGGAGATCTGTCAGAGAACAAAAATGGTCGACTTAGCTCGAAGGATCAGTCGGCTGAAGTGGGACAAGTCTTGCAGTGGAGGCCACGGGGAGCCCGTGGACCAACTACCTGCTCACTTAACTGATGACCTCAAGAGAGTGGATGGATGTCGAAGTCTATGTCCAAAAATGGATACTTATGGGCTGATGATGATGATGATATTTTTTGGACAGGCAAACAGGCTGATGGTCCGCTTAATGGTAGATGACTATTGTCGCTTATTAACACAAGCTACGGCCATAGATGCTGCAAGTGCACTGCCTACCTTAATAGGATAAAGAATAAGGGAAAAGGAGCAAATAGTGAAATGCCCCAGTCGCACTTCGTCTCCCGCACCGATACGGCGCCTCGCGTACTTCTGGTGTACATACAGTCGTGTTCATTAAAATTATTGTAAGTATTACTATTTTTAACTTTTAATATTTTACATTGTTTGTGATAAAACAGTAAATATGCCTTTTTTTTCGAGGAGAAATCCATTTACAAATTTCCTACCGCTGGCTAGGCGGTAGGGGTATGTGGGGGTCACCAGTGCTCCACGCTATGCTAAGTCATAGCGGCACTGGCACTACCCACTAAAACTTCCCTGTGTCTCCTTGCCCTTCGAGAGGGATGAACCGGGCTCTGCCAAGGCAACAACTCCGATCCACCCCAAACAGTGAATATGCCTAGAATTACTACTGTTTTGAAAATACAGGCACGTAAAATGGTTTATGATGTGGATTCTTATTTTAAAAGCAAATCTAAGGGATTTATTGACTCTCTGAAAAAAATTAAAAGTCAAATTAATGAAGCTACGGATACTTCACTCGGACACTTAGACATCACAATAGAGAGTTTATAAAATATGTTACCAAGTATAAGTAGAAGTTAACAAGTAAAAATGTCAATTGGAACCTTGATAAATGTATAGAGCTTATTAAAGAAAAAGTTTCACTAATGGATGCCCGGGAGTGGGAAATGTTATGCAAAAAAGTAAGGGATGTTGAAGAAGAATACCCAAAGAGTGACCACGTTGTAGACTTACTAACGGAAGAGTTTATTATTCGCGTCGATGAAGATGATTCAAGAGATGATACTGATGATGATAGTAGTAACGACAACAATGAGCAAAGGAGCCCCAAGCCCATAGCAAGCAAGAGGTCTTATGCAAGCTCACGTCGAGACAAATCCATTGATGGAAGACGTGCTACCATTATCAGACTCAGATTTTTAAGTTGGTTTTATTTTTTTTATCTTTTATTTTTATTTATTTCTTCCATATAACTTTTATTTGTTTTAAGCTTTGACGATAAGTTTTTTTAACTATTCATATCACATCAACAACCCATAATAGTCCACTGATTAATAGTACACTTAATAGGTACTTTGACTGGATTTTATTGCCTCAATCAATATACCTACTTACCTAAAGTAAAAGTAAAAATAATAGTAAATATTTACGTATCATTTTACACAATTGGTAAAAAAAAAGAAAATTAATAATAAATTACTATTGTTTAAAGATAATAATTGCGTGCGTGAATGTACCCATGCGCAGCTATCCCCTCAACATTTCGCTCACCGGACTTTGGTGGCGAAGCGTAAACGTATTTATTTATTTCTAACCAGAAGCACGTGTATGAAATTTCATGCTTCTTACTTTGAAAATGACAGGTTCCCATACAACCGTTCATCGCTTATACGGGTGGAATCCCCAAAAATTCTTCCTTAGTGGATGTTTAAATCATAAAAAGCATCAACTGCTAAAATTTAAAGTTTTTAACCCCTGTGGTTTAAGCTCTGCGTTAATGAATCACTCAGGACAAACAATTTTATAATTATAGATAAAAGATATTAAAGGGATCTAAAAGATCCCCAATTAGCTATATTTCTAGACCTTTTCATCAACTCATTTTTACACACAAATTCACTTTAAAAATAATTTGCCTTTAGTAGAGACCGATAAAGTCTGCAAAGCAATTATTTTCCGTGCCTAGGGGATAGTAGTTATAGTTTTCAGGTAACCTAGAAACAGCTTCAAGTAACGTGCGGCGGCAGGCACTTCACTACATGCGCAGCTATGTGTGCGTGACCTCTCACCGACGCAGAGAGGATCTTCGGGCGGCTTCGGCAAACCCGAGCGGACTAAGCGGCAGGGACGCGCGCGTTGGTTTTACTTATTAGGCAAATGCGTTGGTTTTATTTATTACGCAAAAGAAAAGAAAATGGTTAATTGCTATACTGTGTGTATAAATAACACTAAAAGAAATATAAATGTGTCGTTCTTCACATACCCGAAAGATCGTGAGAGGTAAGTACCTGACTACAGTTTTATGGAATAAAGTACAGTTTTAAGCAAATAATAAAATAGTACGAAGTGAAAATCAGAATCTCTTCAACGGATGAAAGCACATGCATCGTGATTGCGTAATTAGATTAATGATAATAATAATAAAGAAAAATTCCAGGGGAGAGCTGTCTAGTTATCCTAAAAACTAAAAATTGTGAAATAAATAAATTTTAATAAAAACTAAAAATCGTTTTCAAAAATCAACCTAGGTGGGCAGGCTATTTACACAAAAAAGTTAAAAATAACATTATTAATTTCAAATGGAAAATGAAAACAAGAGAACGAAGTCTGTTGAACTCGATTTCTTGGCTGGCACCGTCTCCAAATAGAACTGATGATGATGACTTGTGAATAAGAAATTCACATCACATTTTATGGAAGGGATTCAAATTTCCATAAAATGTGATTGCTTTCCACTTTATTATTTAAAAAAGCTGTATATTAGGCTAAGAATTTATCACGCCGTGAAACGAATTAACAAAAAACTCCAAAATATTTTTTTTAGAAAAAAGTTATTTAAAGTAAGCCATTTATAATAAACTTATATTAAAAAAAAAAAAAAATATTTTCCCTGTGTGACAGCCCTACAAGAATAAGCTAATAAAATTTACGTTTCTAGGGAGCTGTCGCTCTGTAGGATATACTCGGTGACCTAGCGTCGTTTCTTTTTCGCATTATTTGCTCTTAAAACAATGCACTCGTTTTAAGTCATGTAAATTTCGTCGTCGTAGAGCGAAAAGTCACTAAGTAGGTCATTTGATGTTTTGAGTTACGAAGGTTTAAAGTTTTAAAAAACAAAAAAAATTATAACTTACTTTTTGTTTGAGATATTTCTAATTTTATGGTCTCATATCTTAGAAAATAGATAAGCGCACATGGTAAAGGTACTACATTCAAGCTATTAATTTTTTTTTCAGAGATATTAAAAAAAAACGAACTTAGTTATTTTTTACCCTCAAATCCTGTACCGACATTTTTAATTTTTGATTTGTAGAATGAGTTGATGACTTTTCGCCCGCATTTGGATTACTTTCAAAGAAAATAAGTCTAATTAGTTAGAATACGCCTAAACTTTGAAAATTCAAAAGGTGTTTTAGTGATTAGTCCTAAGTATAGAATTCACCCTATTTTTTATTTCCTATTAATCTAGATAGATAATTGATACTAAAAGGTGATAAATCAAATGCAGTTGTCGTACTTCTATGGTAATTATATTGAAAAACGCATTACAGAAACAGATATTAGCACATCACTATTTTGGACATTGATTTTTATAATGACATTCGTATTTGCTGGTAGGTAAAGACTCATACAATGAATGAAGTTCTTGGGGAATAATCCCCTTGCGACAAAGACCACTAAGATCTTTTTTCTTAGTAGTATAGAGCATTGGAATAGCAGAAGATTTTAATTGAGCCATGTAACAGAAAAGACCGTGTAACAGAAAAGAGTGATTCTGAAACACGGTCTTCTTATTTTTCTAGTTCGAGCAAACACTCTTTCTTATTTTTGGAATAATAGGTTGAGGACAAAGTTTCTTCGCATATTATATGAAAACTCAAGACTTTTTTTTTTTTCAAAGTTTATATACATTTAATTACAGTATATTTATGTGTCATTTTGTTCGATGACTTTTTGCCAACTTGTAAGTAGTGACATGATCCCGTTGCTGTAGAAATTTTGGGACTTGATCAAAAAAACGCGAAAAAAAAGTAGTTTTGGCAATCCCTCCCTTAATATTAACCATGACACTGCCTAATGAACTCTGAAAAGACCGAAACAGGTGGAAATCTGAAGGCATTAATACCTCCCAGCCAAACTGCTTTTTGCTTTGCTGAGTGGCTAAAGATGTGTGTGGTTTAGCGTTGTCGTGATGAAAGACCACGACTATTGATCAATTCCGGCCACTCTCTCTCAACTTCTTGCTTAACCCCGTTGTTGGCGGTAGAGATCCGAATCGATTGTTCATTATGAACAATGCCCTTCCAATCCCACCATACACACAGGTGAGGTGATGACATTATTGCAGATTAACCCGGGTTTTGGCACAGTCTATGAAGCTTGACTGACCTTTGACCACGACCTTTTTGACACGTCCTTGTTGTACGTGATACACTTTTCATCACCAGTTATCAATCTCTTCAAAAACGCTTAAATAATTCAAATAGCGCTTTTTTGTGTACCCACCCTTTTTTCAAAAAGGTCAAAACTGTTTTGTAGTAAATTTCCGGCAATGTCGTAACTAATGATATGCCGATCTTGCTCCGCTTTTTCAAAATCGGCATCCATTTTATTCGTAACAGGGCGACCAGAGATAGGTACATCTTTCACATCAAAATTCCCGGATTGAAAACGCTTAAACCAACTTTGTGCTACTCTTACTGACACTGCATTTTCGCAGTTTGCGTTGCATTTTTTCCTTTTTTGTAATAAAATTTTAAAAATTATCGAATTTCACTCATTTTGAAAGAAAGAAAAACAAATGGAAAATATTTGGAATCAACATTTTACTAATTTGTGTATGAATCGTGTAGTTCTGAACATTAACTTTTCTGGTGTAGTAGAGGATGCCGACCCCACAAACAGCTATGTGCAATGTTGATTGCATGTCAGCAACTGTGAGTCCAAGATAGGTTTCACTTTCAATGGATCTCTGCTTGTGTATCCTTTGGCAGCTTGTGCCGCAATCTTTCTCGCAATGGGCATCATAATCATTAAGATGAGACCGACCTCCACTACCAAAACGTGAAAAATGACAAATTGAATTTAGATCCAAATATTCTTTTGTAAACGTTTCATTAGTCGATGCCAGTTTTTATTTATACACGTCGTACATTTTGGCAATGTTAAGTTTGCTCTCAGAGTATTGCCTTTGGGATGATTATAGCAAGTATTCCTAGGACTATGTCCAGCATTGGAAGCTTGTAATGACGAAAAGTACAGCCAATGGCATCATAAAGTTAGGTATTACTACCTATCAGGTAACACATATCTTGCTCTACATACACTTTCTGATGTCACTGAGTGTCCCTACATTCTTAAAGAAACAAAGTCATTAATTTGATATACTAACACCATAAAAATGCAACAAAAATTATCATATCATTGGACCCAAGCCGGATTTTCTTTTTTTGCCGCCCTGTGACACCTTAAAAAATGCAGCCACATTACCCATTTTCAACACAAAATGGGTGAGGGTTCAGAATACTTTTTGACTTTCCGCGATAAAACCACATTATTATTTTTTTTCAAAATTGGAAATCGAGTATTCATCAGATCTTTATTTTTGCATTTTTGCTTTTTATTCTCATTTCAAATTAATAAAATAACGTAGAAAAATTCGGAGGGCGAAATAAACCTACAACCTACAACCGAGTCAGCAAAAACAAAGACGTAAAACTAACCAATCACGCGCGAAATTCACCCAATTATAACAGAGGTACGAAGATGTTGATTAAAATAATCACCAAAATATTTTAGCGACTATTCGAAACATAGCTTTGTGGTAAATAATATTAAGATAGGTCTGATTAAACGAGTTTAATGATTTCTTGATTATGAGATGATAGTGCAAATTATCTTAAACGTCGATCGACAAGTCACTAAGTGGATTTGGTTAGTTTTCGCTTTAATGTTTTGTATCGAACCAGTCATTCTTAAAAAGAGAAAAGTGACCAATCCCACTTAGGCACAGATTTGAAATTGTTCCGAATAGGGAAAACTTATTTAAGTAAATTAGTTAATTTTCGACTAAATGTTGTAGTCCAAATGCAGAATTAGTGTTTTTCACACTTCCTCAAATATAAAATAATATACCTTATGGACTTGGTTGTAAGACTGAAATGTGCAGAAAAAAATGGCGATTCTGATGACATTTCTAACTCAATTTTGGCCAAATTGAGACTTAGTGACTTTTCGCTCTACGGCGACGATTTGTTCAATTAAATATTTAACCAGACATCATTGTATAACTCATTATATGATAATGTCACCGTGTTTATCTAATTCTTAAAATATTTCTTTCTTATGTATTATTCTATTAAATTAGGCATTGGGTTTGCCAAATGGTGAGTACGGGTTTGTCACTAGCTTACATTATACGGTTTTTTTTTCTTTGCAATGTTATGTTACTTGTCATTTTAAAAAATATTATTTCTTAGCGTATCCAAAATAAAATAAAGATATATTTTATTTTAATAAAAGATTTAAAATTACTTAAAGCCAATTAATTTAGACCCATGATATTTTTTGAATAAATATATGTACGAGTATATCATGTAATTATCAAATATATTAGGTATCATCATTATCGCCTAATAATCCAAAAAGACCGATATCAGAAGCAGTCTGGATCCACCGTCGAACCGCAGCCCATACATTACTTGTATTGTCACTATTCATTAGAAATTTTATTCTTGCTACTTTATACATATACTAACAACCCGAGCCGTAAAGAAAACGGATAGGTAACAAAAATATCAATAACCTCCAAAATATTAGGGTTGCTTTATGGAATAAGAACTGTATTATAGGCAATTTTATAATGCTTAAATGAAAGTCATAAAAGTTGAAAATTATGAAGTTTATTTTGAATAAAAGTAATTTAATTAAAAATTACAATTTTTCACCAGATCTCAAAAATGTGCTACGGTATCAAACACGCAATTTTCACACATTTTAGTATTTTGTATTGCCACCGCGAGCTATTATACGGTATGGCATGGTTTGCACCGGATTTATGGGCTATGCTGAGGAATATTCCTAGATCACTAAGCGTGATTGGAGGAGAATGTCGCACAAGAAATGCCATATGGACAAATATTTTTTATTTATGGTTTATGTAATCACCAAACAATAAAAAGTTTTTACTTCTTCGTATATTTGTAATGAAATCAACTTTAATTTGCTCAAATATATAAAAAGTTAACGCACTTTTTATAACCGACCTGCTTTCTTTGCGGCCCAAGGAACTTTAAGGAATAGTTACTGTCGGCCCAACGTAGATATAATTGCTCAATGTATTTCCGATGATGATATTACGTTTCCTGTTCCGACTTGGTTTTGTCTATAGAAATAGCTCTGCTCTTAATATCACACGATGGGAATTTAAAAGAAAAACACGATTATTTCAATCATTTTAATTGTAAAAATGCATGAGTGTCCATAGGCACACTTTTTTAATACTTATTCATCAAATCAAATATGTAAGGTGTTATATAAGTGGACATATTGCGTCCCCAGACGTGGTCCAAATGGTTCCACTTCGGCGGCTCTATAACACGATATTCTTCAATGTTTGAAAGTTTTCCGCGAAGTGTAGCCACGTCTTCCAACTCGGACAATTTGTCATTTTGAGCACAGAACAATGCAACTTTTGCTGTCACTTTGCTCAGATCATATTCAGGCGGAGAGATGGCGCCGTATTCAACAAGATTTTTAATAGAGCCGTAATCGTATGGTGCAAAACGTTTGTTTTTAGAGACTTGCGCAAAGTGAGCTACGCTCTTCCGAGACGTTCCCGATGGAAAGCGAGCGAATATGTACGGCAGAAATTCTTCTTCAAATTCTTCAGGATCTGAACCAGTGATCAGAAACAAAATCCCTTTAAGACATACCTCGTAACTTATTACTCCTAGTTGCGTGCAGAGTAGTTTAATGAGAGTACTACTAGATGTATGATTTGAAAATAATTCCTCTCTACCGAGTGTCTTGATAAGGAGGTTTATCGGTTCATACACAGCAATAACGTCTGAAATAGGTGACTTCACGTGGCTCAAATATACGACCGGTGCCAATGCGAGAAATATCTTAACTTTTTCATTATATTCAGGTCTCGTTGAGCCAAGAACGAAAAATGCGGTGGAGCCTTGAGAGTGACCGACGATTCTCAATTGCTGCTGTTCTGTCTGATTTAATATGAAATCAATGGTGGCAGGATAATCATAGTAACCTACTTCATGGAAACTGAAGTCCCAAAAACTCTCATCCTTGTCGGGGTTCAATGTTTTATGTTTGCGAGAGTACTTATTCCCCCTGGTGTTCATCACCCAGGTGTCGTAACCCTTTTCAGCGCAACTCAAAGCTAAAGATGTAACTTCTCTATAAATAAATGTTTCGCAAGAGTCAGTGATCCCATGTACCAACAAAAATGGCAAAGTTTTGTTTGCACCGACGATGTGGTAGAGTGTTAATATATAATTATCTTCTGTTTCCACTTGGAATTCTTCGACGGTGTATCCGTGTTTCGCTGCGACACCGGTGAAATTTAATTTTGCGTCATCGGGAAGATTTTTTTCTAAAATTTTTAGACCAATACCGAAAAAGCAATACGCTGGCGCGAACGTGTACACCAGACATAATATGACGACCAAACTGTGTTTAACAGACGTCATTGCTGTAGATGTAGGTATGAGCTACTTACCGCTTAATACAATAACGACTATTGGCAATTTTCAAATCTACAACACTTATATACTTGCCATGAGTTTGAAGATTAATACGGACAAAAAATTTACATCCATGGTTCCGCATATCGAAGTCTATTAATGTGATTTTGTATTGCATTTACGACACTCACGGCTCTCTATATTACACTTCTGGGAACTACCTATACCTAAAATTCAACTATTTAAAACTTTTCCAAAGAAATTGTTCTTTAAAGGTTCTATAAAAAAATTAATTTGAACTTATCTCTCTGCAATGCGAAATACCGTGAAATCGAGCTCCCATTATGGAAGTTCACGATATTACTATTCCACGATATGCGATCTTTCTAAAAGATATATGAAACTACAAAATCGGCACTACGTTTATTGCTCCATTATACACGCCTATCTAGGAGAGAAATGGTATTTACTTTCAGAATTATCAAGCAATTATCAATCAATCAATTGTATCGAATGCTAAATAGCAGCAATATGAAAGAAAGGTAAAAAATTACCTGGCTTTCTTTTTAACATCTTCTTTTTTTACATATTATCGATAAACGTTCTCGGACTAAATGATTCGACTAGTGATACTTCTAGAATGTCATTTCTAGAATGTCATCATCGCCATCAGCGCGCAAGCGTCACCACCTTTAATGTCTAACGTTGGCCATAGGTAAGTATTTTAAATTTAACACCACCACTTCTACGCTCTGTCAGCCTCAAAAGGTCATTTTGAGTAGTATGCAAAGGTTAATAGTGACAGGTTCCTCCAAACGAAGACATGATACCGACACTCACGAATCATAAGAAGAAGGTCGAAGGAATATGATATTGTTTCTTTTAGACCAACTGTGTTGTTTTATATTGATATAATGACCAAAACAATATGATATTGTTTTGGTAATTATATCTTTATAATATTTATATAGATAAATTCAGTCAGCAGCGTTCAGATGCGGCTGCTTCCGAACGGAAGCGAAAGCGTTGGATCCAGGCGACTTTTGACTCGTCCTATCTCTAGCAGTGGACGTCCTACGGCTGAGTTGACGATGGTGATTATTAAATCTTTCTTTAAGTATATTTAATCTATTAGCTTAATGTTCTAATTGTTCTAATATAACAAATATTAAGTATTTATTCATGTCACATGTACGTACCTATTTTATTATCACATTGACGTACCTACTAACAGATCCTCTGTGTTTTGTAGCACTCACGGCACATGAGAGGAAAGAACTGAAGGGAAAAAAATGATTGCCTCACCCTTTGGATGGATGGGACATTTTACAACCATTGCGTTAGAGGATTAAAGGAACGTTACTGCAGACTGGTATATTAGTCATTGTTTGTCAGTTGTCGTGGAAAATGTTCGACAGAAGCGCCCAAGAAGTAGGATCCTGCTTCACCACGACAATACTCCAGCCCACTCCGTCAGACGAACAATCGAATATTTGACTATGGAAGGTGTGGAATTAGTGAGAAATCCTCCTTATATTCCTTATAGTTATAGTTGTCATATTGTCCAAATTATATTACGTTTTTGGACTATAACGAAAAATAACAATTGGGGATCGTTTTATCAATACACCGAGGAACTCTAAGACTACAGATATTTTAGCACCGGCTCTTGACACAATAGGCACATACTTATCACTCGTTTGTTATACCTAGTAGATATTATGTAGGTATTAACATCGAATATTAACAAAATTATGTAACAGTAGCAGCTAACAGTTTAACATTTCAATGATTCAGTATTCCTAATCAGTATTAGTATAAAGTGTTTGTGATGAATTAAAGCGATGCGTACCCTATTCGTTTCTTAGTAAAATACTCATTGCTGGAATAAAAAGTTATTACATGAGATTTTTTTCCTAATGTAGACTTTGAAACGTGATTATCACGAACGACCCTGAAGGTTTCAAATCTGTCAAGAAAATTCGATTTATTTATTTTTTTCGTTTTTTTTATGTGAAATTTTTATGGGACTCAGACAGACATTAAATATTTAAATTTAAAAATAAACTTAACTATTTGTGCATCTTCAAATAAAAAGAAAATCAATAATATGGACTAGTCCCCAAAAGAATAAAGTTCATTTCCGTGGGACTCAGTTCCGCCATACGGACTACTGGTATGTAAACATACTTGTTTGGGATGTTTGCCTAAATACATAAAGTGCAGTAGTCACTTCCTAGGGGTATAATGGAGGGGGGAGCTGTGACGTAGCAAAGATGGCTGGCCCGATTTCTACATAACTACTAAACCGATTTACTTAAGTAAGATGTCGAATGAAAGACCATGTAATGCACTTTATTTGATTTCATACATGTGTTCGTGTACCTAAAACTAATAGCAAATGAAATAATTTAAAAAAAAAACACAATTTTGAACAAAAAAAATTGTTTATTGTGTAAATAAACAATTTTCGATAACCGTTAGGATTATGAAAATTTAGTTTATTATAAAACGTGTTGCTACTTTTGCTATATATCAGTAGTCTGTATGGCGAAAATGAGTCCCACGAAAATCGTTATTTGAAAACTTTTTTTACAAATGGGGCTTGTCGAACTAATAAGTCGAACCTCGATAAGTCGAAAACCTCCAAAACTAGAAAAAATATTTTATTCCCTTCCTTTCAAGCCTCAAAACCTCCATTACTCGAAATCTCCACCCTCTATTGGCTCTATACAAGGCATTTCGGCAGATATTTTCCTCCCATAACTCGAAAAAGACAAGGCTTTTTCCTGTCCTTGTCCTGACAAAGACAAGACAGGACAAGGAACGTCAGCTCTGCGGTCAGCTCTGAGCAGCGGTACCCTCCCATACACGTATTGCGGTGGAAACATTGTCAGCTGATGCGCTGAAGCGTGAAACGCAGAAGCCAGATGGGAGTATCTATCGCCTATTATGCCTATTAAGCTGCGAGTTTTATGTCAGCATACTGTAAGCTAGTATTTTTATTACTTACAGTTTCATATTAACAGTTAGCTAGTTTATGCCCATTTTCATGTGTTCCTTTACCTATGTAGAGTTAGGGAACACATAACTGCTACTTAAGCCGGCCATTCACCGGCAGTCACGTTCACAATCGCACAGGAAGCGCCGGACTGCAAGACGGACTGCCGTCAATGGCCGACAATAAATAGTAGTTAAGTGTTCCCTAACTCAAAGTGTCTGTTGGTAAAAACGTGCATTATAGACCTTTTCATCAACTCAATTTTACACACCAATTCACTATAAAAATAATTTGCCCTTAGTAGGTACGGTAAGGCCCGTCAAGATACCGATAAAGTCTTGGAAGCAATTTTTTCCGTGCCTATGGGTTAGTAGTTGTAGTTTTCAGGTAACCTAGTATTACAGTCTAACCATACTTACGTCATAAAGTCGGGCAACACTCAATGTTCGAGCCTGCAAACTGAAGCGAGTTCGCCGAAAGTTGCTCTACGCAAGTACATTCGTTGCCTGACTGTATGACGTAAGTATGGTTAGACTGTGCTAGTATCGTTTCTTCTTGGCATTATTTGCTCTTAAGACAATGCTTTCTTTTTACGTCAGGTGAATTGTAAATATATCTGAAATCTTTTCAATTTTTGTTTAATGAGCATGTTTAACCTTGCTTGCAGATGCCTTTGTATAAGTTATTAAATTTAATAATGTCAAAATGTTTGGTATTTAACTAATTTTTAAAATATTCCTTTCTTATGCATTCAAGTGCACATTCTACATATTAATTCAGGCATTGGGTTGGCTAAATAGTGAGTGTAGGTTTTGTCACTAGCTTATATTAAACATTTTTCTTTCTTTTGTAATGTTATATTACTTGTCATTTTAAAAAATAATATAATTTCTAAGCTTATTCAAAACAAAATAAATAAATATTTTGTCTTACTAAAATATTTTAAATTACTTAAAAGCCATGATGTTTTGTATGTCGGAGATTCCCGGGGAGGCGCCATAATAAGAATCGGTTCCAGTTTGCATACAACTCCATCTAACCACTTTCCATGGAAAGGTCAAGCAGTAAGCTTGGGTGCGATCGACTCGGGACTAGCAGCCATGTCGTGTATGAGGTTGCAAATAAGAGAGGGCGCCCTTCAATCGATAAGAGAGAAAGGGCTATGCATAGAGTAACTTATTATATATATGCTATAGATGAGCAGATTCTAGAGAGAGCGCTCGAAGAAAAGACGTGTTTAGTGCCGCGACCAACACACCGCGTTTCCAGTTAAATCCATTTGCAGCAGATATTGTTCACATTTATATTGTAACTTTAATTGTTATCGGAGTATACGATGGTATACTACAAGAATCGAGTCTTATTTCGGATTTTCGGCTATTCCTTAGCTCGATGAGGCCTGTATCCCAAAAGTACCGACCCCGACATCAGAACTGGGATTCAAAATCGGAAGAGGGATTCGGAATGTAACTATATCATGTATAAAGGTATTAGGTATTATCAATCCCCTAATTATCCAAAAAAGACCAATCAGAAGCAGCCTGGATCCACCGTCGAACCGCGACCTTTATCAGGTCGTCTGTCCATCTTGTGGGTGGACGATCCACTCGAGAACCTTCCGGCCTCAGCGGCCGTCGGCTCTCCGTTCTATGTGTCCTGCCCATTGCCACTTCAATTTACTAATTTACTTATATTAGTATAGGTATTTATTTATTTGTTTATTATGACATGGCCTCCAACGAGGCAGGCACCGAACAAAAACACACAGAGGACAAAAAAACCATGGCAGATGCCGCCGCAATTAAAGGAGGCACAGCCTACGCCAGTAAAAGTCAAAGTAGCATCCCTGCAATAAAATCAATAATAGAATAATAGATATCAATAATAGATATGAAAAAATACTTATAGGAGAAAGATTTGACATGTATGGTGTCAATGTCTAAAAATAATGGTATGGGAAGAAACTTGGGAGATGCCCATAGCTATTAAAAACTACTCTATAAAAAGTTGTAGTTATAATGAAATGGAACTTGTAAATAATTACGAGTGAAAATTCTTTTAAAAGAAAACACGTTTATTTCAATTATTTTAATTGTTAGGGTGCATGAGTGCCTGCTTTTTAATACTTATTCATCAAATCAAATATGTAAGGTGTTATATAGGTAGACATATTGCGTCCCCAGACGTGGTCCAAATGGTTCCACTTCGGCGGCTCTATAACACGATATTCTTCAATGTTTGAAAGTTTTCCGCGAAGTGTAGCCACGTCTTCCAACTCGGACAATTTGTCATTTTGACCGCAGAACAATGCAACTTTTGCTGTCACTTTGCTCAGATCATATTCAGGCGGAGAGATGGCGCCATATTCAACAAGGTTTTTAATAGAGCCGTAATCGTATGGTGCAAAGCGGTTGTTCTTAGAGACTTGTGCATAGTGAAATATGCTCTTCCGAGACGTTCCTGATGGGAAACGGGCGAATATATACGGCAGGAATTCTTCTTCAAATTCTTCAGGATCTGAACCGGTGATCAGAAACACAATCCCTTTAAGACATACCTCGTAACTTATTACTCCTAGTTGCGTGCAGAGTAGTTTAATGAGAGTACTACTAGCTGTATGATTTGAAAATAATTCCTCTCTACCGAGGGTCTTGATAAGGAGGTTTAACGGTTCATATACAGCAATAACGTCTGAAATAGGTGACTTCACGTGGCTCATATATACGGACGGTGCCAATGCCAGGAATATCTTAATTTTGTCATTATATTCGGGTCTCGTTGAGCCAAGAACGAAAAATGCGGTGGAGCCTTGAGAGTGACCGACGATTCTCAATTGCTGCTGTTCTGTCTGCTTTAATATGAAATCGATGGTGGCAGGGAGATCGTAGTAACCTACTTCATGGAAACTGAAGTCCCAAAAACTCTTATCCTTGTCGGGGTTCAATGTTTTATGTTTGCGAGAGTACTTATTCCCCCTGGTGTTTATCACCCAGGTGTCGTATCCCTTTTCAGCGCAACTCAAAGCTAAAGATGTTTTCTCTCTGTAAATAAATGTTTCGCAAGAATCAGTGTTTCCATGTACCAACAAGAACGGCAAAGTTTTATTTGCACCGACGATGTGGTAGAGTGTTAATATATAATTATCTTCTGTTTCCACTTGGAATTCTTCGACAGTGTATCCGTGTTTCACTACGACACCGGTGAAGTTTAATTTTGCGTCATCGGGAAGATTTTTTTCTAAAATTTGTTGATCAATACCGAAAAAGCTATACGCTGGCGCGAACGTATACACCAGACATATGACGACCAAACTGTGTTTAACAGACGTCATTGCTGTAGTGTAGATGTAGGTAGCTACTTACCGCTTAACACAATAACGACTATTGGCCATTTTCAAATCTACAACACTTATATACTTGCCAATAGTTTGAAGATTAATACAGACAAAAATATTTACATCCATGGTTCCGCATATCGAAGTGTGTTATTGGGATTTTGTATAGCACTCACGACACTAATGACTCTCTGTATTACACTTCTGGGAACTACCTATACCTAAAATTCAACTATTTCAAACTTCTACAAATCGCTCTCCATCACGATGTTAAAAATAATCGTGAAATTGAGCTCCGATTATGGAAGTTATTATTGCGATTCAACGATATACGATCTTTCTAAAAGTCTCAGTTTAATAAATACCAGTGTATTATAAAACTACAAAATCGGCACTACGTTTATTGTTATACACGCCTATCGAGAGGCCCTTAGGAGAGAAATGGTATTTACTTTCAGAATTATCAAGCAATTATCAATCAATCAATAGTATCGAATGCTAAATAGCAGCAATATGAAAGAAAGGTAAAAAATTACCTGGCTTTCTTTTTAACATCTTCTTTTTTTTACATATTATCGATAAACGTTCTCGGACTAAATGATTCGACTAGTGATACTTATCGTTTAAGTCTATTAATGGCCATACAATCAATCAGTTTCAAATTTCTAGAATGTCATCATCGCCATCAGCGCGCAAGCGTCACCACCTGTAATGTCTAACGTTGGCCATAGGTAAGTATTTTAAATTGAACACCACCACTTCTACGCTCTGTCAGCCTCAAAAGGTCATTTTGAGTAGTATACAAAGGTTAATAGTGACAGGTTCCTCCAAACGAAGACATGGTACCGACACTCACGAATCATAAGAAGAAGGTCGAAGGAATATGATATTGTTTCTTTTAGACCAACTATGTTGTTTGATATTGATGTAATGGCCAAAACAATATGATATTGTTTTGGTAATTATATCTTTATAATATTTATATAGATAAATTCAGTCAGCAGCGTTCAGATGCGGCTGCTTCCGAACGGAAGCGAAAGCGTTGGATCCAGGCGACTTTTGACTCGTCCTATCTCTAGCAGTGGACGTCCTACGGCTGAGTTGACGATGGTGATTATTAAATCTTTAAGTATATTTAATCTATTAGCTTAATGTTCTAATTGTTCTAATATAACAAATATTAAGTATTTATTCATGTCACATGTACGTATTTTATTATCACATTGACGTACCTACTAACAGATCCTCTGTGTTTTGTAGCACTCACGGCACATGAGAGGAAAGAACTGAAGGGAAAAAAATGATTGCCTCACCCTTTGGATGGATGGGACATTTTACAACCATTGCGTTAGAGGATTAAAGGAACGTTACTGCAGACTGGTATATTAGTCATTGTTTGTCAGTTGTCGTGGAAAATGTTCGACAGAAGCGCCCAAGAAGTAGGATCCTCCTTCACCACGACAATACTCCAGCCCACTCCGTCAGACGAACAATCGAATATTTGACTATGGAAGGTGTGGGATTAGTGAGCAATCCTCCTTATAGTCCTTGTAGTTATAGTTGTCATATTGTCCAAATTGACACAAAAAATTTAACTGTTCTAGTAATAATCACGTAAGAAGTAAATGTTCTGAAATTTGGGGCAGCGTGCCCAAAATGCTGGCGGCATTGCCTCGTTGAATGGCGATGCTAAGTTTTTGCCCGAAATAGAAACCAGCATTTTGGTCACGAGTGGCCGTAATTAACCTTCCAGACAGATCTTTGAAAATCTTTAACGCGTCCGGTCCCCATGGTCCAAGAGTCTCCACCCCAAAAGGCATAAATATATATCCTTTATCTAAATTAGAATATTTACGCCTCTTGAGATGATTGTCCAATTATATTACGTTTTTAGACTATAACGAAAAACAACAATTGGGGATCGTTTTATCAATACACCGAGGAACTCTAAGACTACAGATATTTTAGCACCGGCTCTTGACACAATAGGCACATACTTATCACTCGTTTGTTATACCTAGTAGATATTATGTAGGTATTAACATCGAATATTAACAAAATTATGTAACAGTAGCAGCTAACAGTTTAACATTTCAATGATTCAGTATTCCTAATCAGTATTAGTATAAAGTGTTTGTGATGAATTAAAGCGATGCGTACCCTATTCGTTTCTTACTAAAACACTCATTGCTGGAATAAAAAGTTATTACATGAGATTTTTTCCTAATGTAGACTTTGAAACGTGATTATCACGAACGACCCTGAAGGTTTCAAATCTGTCAAGAAAATTCGATTTATTTATTTTTTTCATTTTTTTTATGTGAAATTTTTATGGGACTCAGACAGGCGATTCACTTGATCTACTGTGACCTATTAAGTGCAACAAAGTCGCCACAAGCACTGCAAGTGCGCTACCTTTCGTATTACTTACAATAGAGGAAATCTTAATGCCTGAAAGTAATAATAAATAACTCATCCACCCACAAGACGACCTTTATCAGGTCGTCTCGAGAACCTTCCGGCCTCAGCGGCCGTCGGCTCTCCGTTCTATGTGTCCTACCCATTGCCACTTCAATTTACTAATTTACTTATATTAGTATAGGTATTTTTTTATTTATTTATTATTACATGACCTCCAACGAGGTAGGCACCGAACAAAAACACACAGAGGACAAAAAAAACCATGGCAGATGCCGCCGCAATTAAAGGAGGCACAGCCTACGCCAGTAAAAACATCCCGGCAATAAAATCAATAATAGAATAATAGATATCAATAATAGATATGAAAAAATACTTATAGTAGAAAGATTTGACATATATGGTGTCAATGTCTAAAAAGAATGGTATGGGAAGAAACTTGGGAGATGCCCATAGCTTTTAAAAACTACTCTATAAAAAGTTGTAGTTATAATGAAATGGAACTTGTAAATAATTACGAGTAAGAACTCTTTTAAAAGAAAAACACGATTATTTCAATTGAATATGCAATTTCGAAAAGGGCACATCTCGCATATTTTGACAAATACGTTTTTTCATATCAATGTGTGCCAAATGCTTCCCCGCACTTATTTAATTCGAAAAAGGAACATTTCTGGTAATCATTCTACTGTCGACGTCATGGCGTGTATATAAATAATTTCGAAAAGGTCACAACTCTTTAGAGATATGCCCTTTTCGAATTTATTGTTTAAATATAAGACCGTTGATTACCATAATATTTCTGTCTCTTTTGTTCTTGTGATTTAATACAACAAATATATTGCATTATCCATCAGTCTTTTCGTTGTCAATTGCCACTAAACACGTTTAAATGACAGTGCTAAAAGAACAGCAACTGCAGAATTAATAGTACAAAGCGTTCGTGCAAGCTAATTTTATAAGAAAGTTAAAGAAACTGAAGAAAAATGTGCTAATAATGAAACAGTTTTAGGCTTATCCTTTAACTATATGCAAAACTTGTCTTTACCTACATTACCTGTACAAGAATTTTTTTTATTATAGACAGCTTTGGGTCTATGAATTCTGCATTCATAATATGAGGATTGGCAAAGAAACATTTTATTCTTATCATCATTAAATGGCCCCAATGAAGTATCAACGTTCTTGGACGATTACGTCAATAAGTTTATTCCACATTCAATAACTGATCTTCATCTTTTTTGTGATGGCTGCCCAGGACACAACAAGAATAATACCGTTATACCATTTTTAATGGCATTATCTGTGCAAAGAAATATGAATATCTATATATGTTTTCCAGTACGCGGCCACTCTTTTAATGATTGTAACAGAAATTTTTTAGTCGTCAAAAGGAAAATTAGACATGAAGATCGTGTATTCACTCATCAACAATATATATATCATACCCAGTAACACCGAGTTTAAAGTTGAAAAAGTAAATACAAAAGACATTATTGATTTGAAGAAATGGGCTCAACTGAATTTTAAAGCTAAACCTTTATCAGTAAAAAGTTATCGAAAAAATGTACCTAAAAATCAAAAAGTTACTTTTCAAGTATCGACTTATTATGAGTTTGGTTTTTCATTCAAGAAAACCTGGAGTAGTAATCGCAAAACATTATATAGGTAATGACATCTCTGAGGAAATAGTCGTTCTTTCTAAAGTAAAAGGTATTTGCAGAAACTTACCAAGCCAAGCTGATCGAGCTTATAGGGGCAAAGTACCTATTAATCATCTGAAAATTGCAGATATTGCAAAGGTTAAACTATATATACCGGTAGAATTTACAGAATTTTGTGACGAAATACTGCAATGGCCAACTACAGAAGAAAGAGAGCCTGCAGAAAAAGATTTTTAAAGAAAGTCTCTTAATTATCTTTAATTTAAGTATAATACTTACCTAAAACATACCTAAAACAAAAGTTTCGCCTAATTTATATTGTTTTTTTCTTAAAATTTTGTCTACTCAGTACCATAAATTTCGAAAAGGGCATATCTCAGAACCTTTAAATATATAAATAAACATATATAATAACGTTAACACACAGACGTATAATATAGAAGCAGACCCAATATAACAGATATCAAGTGAAGCTGATTTACCACATACACAAATGTCACTCGGACGGGGCCGAACTAGGGCGTACTAAATTTTATTGACCAATCTTTATGTCTTGCATGCGAATTAGTAAGCGCGTGTTATTCAGAGCGGTGCAATAGTGAGCTGATATTGGTACACATAATAATATAAATAAATGTTCACACTGAGTTCGGCCCTGTTCGTCAGTTTACATCGACAGCGTCACTCATCAATATGGCGGCCGACTGTAATCGGGCGTCGCGTCGTCATTTGTTTATGTGTGCGTTAGTGTCGTTACACTGGAAAACACAGGATGGCGCATATTACGACGTGATGGGTGTGAAAGAGACAGCAAGTCACAGTTAGAAGTATAACTATAGCTATGATTTAATGTTGGGTCTGCTTCTATATTATACGTCTGTGCGTTAACATCAAAATATTTGTATAATTTTCGCTTGCTAATTAGCCCCAAAATGTAACTCAAAAATAAATTTTATGAATATTATACTTCTTTAGAAAATAATTCGTTTTTTTCATTTCCTGAAAACTTTTAATTTTCAGACATGTGACCTTTTCGAAATTGCATATTCAATTATTTTAATTGTTAGGGTGCATGAGTGCCTGCTTTTTAATACTTATTCATCAAATCAAATATATAAGGTGTTATATAGGTAGACATATTGCGTCCCCAGACGTGGTCCAAATGGTTCCACTTCGGCGGCTCTATAACACGATATTCTTCAATGTTTGAAAGTTTTCCGCGAAGTGTAGCCACGTCTTCCAACTCGGATATTTTGTCATTTTGACCGCAGAACAATGCAACTTTTGCTGTCACTTTGCTCAGATCATATTCAGGCGGAGAGATGGCGCCGTATTCAACAAGATTTTTAATAGAGCCGTAATCGTATGGTGCAAAACGTTTGTTTTTAGAGACTTGCGCAAAGTGAGCTAAGCTCTTCCAAGACGTTCCCGATGGATAGCGAGCGAATATGTACGGCACAAATTCTTCTTCAAATTCTTCAGGATCTGAACCGGCGATGAGAAACACAATCCCTTTAACACATACCTCGTAACTTATTACTCCTAGTTGCGTGCAGAGTAGTTTAATGAGAGTACTACTACTTGTATGATTTGATAATAATTCCTCTTTACCGAGTGTCTTGATAAGGAGGTTTATCGGTTCATACACAGCAATAACGTCTGACACAGGTGACTTCACGTGGCTCAAATATACGACCGGTGCCAACGCGAGAAATATCTTAACTTTTTCATTATATTCAGGTCTCGTTGAGCCAAGAACGAAAAATGAGGTGGCGCCTTGAGAGTGACCGATGACTCTCAATTGTTGCTGTTCTGTCTGATTTAATATGAAATCGATGGTGGCAGGATAATCGTAGTAACCTACTTCATGGAAACTGAAATCCCAAAAACTCTTATCCTTGTCGGGGTTCAATGTTTTATGTTTGCGAGAGTACTTATTCCCCCTGGTGTTTACCACCCAGGTGTCGTAACCCTTTTCAGCGCAACTCAAAGCTAAAGATGTAACTTCTCTATAAATAAATGTTTCGCAAGAGTCAGCGATCCCATGTAACAACAAAAACGGCAAAGTTTTGTTTGCACCGACGATGTGGTAGAGTGTTAGTATATAATTATCTTCTGTTTCCACTTGGAATTCTTCGACGGTGTATCCGTGTTTCACTGCGACACCGGTGAAATTTAATTTTGCGTCATCGGGAAGATTTTCTTCTAAAATTTGTTGACCAATGCCGAAAAAGCAATACGCTGTCACGAACGTGTGCACCAGGAATATGAGGACCAAACTGTGTTTAACAGACGTCATTGCTGTATAATGTAGTTTAAGCTATTTACCGCTTAATACAATAACGACTATTGCTAATTTTCAAATCCACAACACTTATATACTTGAGTTTGAAGATTAATACGGACAAACATATTTACACGCATGGTTCCGCATATCGAAGTTTGTTAGTGTGATTTTGTATAACAACAGAGCAATCTCTGAACTCTCTGCATTACACTTCGTTTGAGTTTGAGGTTTCTCGAACAACATCATCATCATCCCGCAGCGTCTAATTTTTTAAATATTTATGGTATTTTTTTATTATGGTATTTTTTATATTTATGGTTTTTTACATTTATTTATAATTTTTTAATTTTTTTTTTAATATTTGTTCTGACCGTCCACTTGACAGCCCTGGATTTGTCAATAGGCCGTATAGGCCGCGGCCTATGGGCGGCAGCGGCCTAGGGGCGGCGGATTTTAGATGGTTTTCGCACGCTTTCGGAAGCCATCAAATTCTTGTGCGATAATAAATATGCAATAATAATAAAATTACCTAATAAAGGCCTAGATATAGCACCTAGGCCACGAGGAAGAGGCGGCACAAAGTGAAGGGGCCTATACTCAAGAAAAGTATAAATCCGGCACTGCCACTTGATGGTAGGTGGCTACCGTAGCCTATAATACAAGAAAGGCCACAGATACTGCAATTGTATTGCCGACCACAGCAAGATTATAGATAAGGGATTGGGATATATTGAATATGGGCTCTATTGAAGATAGTTTAATGTTGGACACAACTCTTTTAAATTGAGCGCCACCTCACAAGGTACTCCATGTAGTAGTGACCTCAAAAGATGAAAATAGCCTTTCGAGTATATAAAAGGTTAACAGTGACAAGTCGCTCTAAACGATGATTGTGACAATCTTATATTTTATATAAAAATCTCGTGTCAGGATGTATGTTCGCGATAAACTCTGAAACTACTGAACCGACTTTGATCAAACTTCGTAAATATGTGTTATTTGGTCCAACTTAAAAGATAGGATAGTTTTTATCTTAATTATTGACATCAATATTGCAAATTAAATGTTTAATGTAAAACGTAGTGTCTATTTATAGGTTAGTTCGATGAATTATTAATAGATGGCTCTGCCTTGCTACTATGAACGGCATCCTAAGTTTACCTTCTGTGTCCCACTTGCAACTTCTTACATAAGTACGATAGAGAGAGAAAACTTCGAATGACATTCATGGTAGGCCTGCTTCAGATTAACATTCGGATACAGTAAAATAGAAATAATTTCTTTTTTTTTTGTATAGTAAGATAAGATTAACGATGTACTCATTCATATCATCTTTAATTCCTGTGATTGAACGAAAACTGAACGTCCCACTATTACATTGAACATGGCAACATTATTTCAGAAAGTGACATCGATTTTTACGATTTTTTTTCGTATATTTGGTAGGTATGAGAATAGGTCTTCACTTTAACATATGATTTGAAATTAAAATTTGAATCCGATAGGTGGCGCCACAATCGGTTTACCGAATTATTTTCCGGTTCTGGCAGGACAACGTCTGCTGGGTTAGCTAGTTTTACTATAAATCTATCACGAAGGAAGTAGCATAAATTAACGAATCATAAAAAGAAGGTACTAAGAGTCTTAAGATCATCGTAAGAACAGGTAGGCAGCAGGCCTTCGCTAATGAAAAGAGCGTTAAGTGTTTCGATCAACAATACAACTAGATTAAAGGTGATAGCTCTGAAAACGGCCCGAGAAATAAGAGCACAAAATAAGCGTGTGCTCTTATTTGCGACAGTACGGTTCAACCAAAGCCAACGTTCGGACGCGTTAAAATGCCACAGTGTGCATTTAAAAACTGTTAAAAAGCGTTTAGACTTAAGGTATATTTTAAGTTAATTTAACAGATATAAACAGATATAGCTTTAAGTATAATCAACACAAGATCGACACGGACTGTTTTTCGCTTTGATTTTGTATGAGACCTTTAATCTAGGTGTATTGTTGATCGTAGGTTAAGTGTTAACGTTACATACATACATAACTATAATTTGCAGAAAAAATTGCATTCGTGGGAAGCCGAAGCTGGTCGCCAGTGTTGTTATATTGTGCAAACAGTTTTTACAGATTACGTTTTTTAGACTATAACCAAAAATAACCATTGGGGCTCGTTTTAGCAATATACCGAGGAACTCTTATTTTAGTAAACAATAGGCACATACTTATCACTCGTTGTTATTGTATTAATATCGTATAATAATCGAAATTACGTATCAGTCCAAAAATGAACTAGCAAAACCCAACATTTTGTTTTGCGTGGGAAAATCAAACCGACCATGGGGATATCGGTGGGGTATGTGGGATTTCTACCCACTGAACACCCACGGTGTTTCTTCTATGGGCACGGAGGTAAGGAATCGTGGAAAAATGCATCTGCCGCCCCCCGCCAGCGAGGCTCTCAGACCCAACCCTTCTTCGCTGCGTCGTGCGCGCGGTGCTGGACACTGCCTATATATTAGGTCGAGGAAAAAGTCTTTTCGCATATAGTAGATGTATAACTATACTATTTGTATCCGGGCTTACAAAATAATCAAATTTATAAAATATTTTTTCAAGCTATTTTCCATTTGTTCTTCTTTCTGTCAAAACGAGTGAATCTAATGAAGAAATTCGCTACATTTTAAAATTTTATTACAAAAAACGGGACAAGTGCGAGTTGAACTCGCGTGAAGAGGGTTCTGTACGATGTTACCTATCCGCACAATATTGAGTGATTTACCATGTCATTTGATATCATAGACTTCTTATAGGTTTTCCTATAATCTATAAGTAGAAAACTAATTTCTCTATTTTTTTCAAAATTTTAGGTTCAGTAGTTTCGGAGATAAGGGGGGAAATGGTCGGACAGACGGACACCTGTAAGGGTTCCGTTCTTTTATTCGGACGTACGGAACCCTAAAAAGGGAAAATGTAACGCAAACCGAAAAAACAATTCGTTAGGTTTATGGACCTAATGCAGTGTTAGTATTGTTAAACTGTGATGTTAGTAAGAGCCGCACAAAGTTGGTTTAAGCGTTTTCAATCCGGGAATTTTGATGTCAAAGATGCCCCTCGCTATGGTCGCCCTGTTACGAATCAAATGGACGCCATTTTTGAAAATGTGGACATGGATCGGCATATCAGTAGTTAGGTACGACATAGCTGGGAATTGACCACATATCAGTTTTGATCCACTTGAAAAAAGCTGGGTACACAAAAAAGCTCGATATTTGGGTGTCACACGAGCTCATTTAAAGAAACCGTATACTCATTTGCGATTCTTTATTGAGACGTAATGAACCGAAACGTTTTTGAAGAGATGGTGAACTGGTGATGAAAAGTGGATCACGTACGACAAGAACGTGCGAAAAAGGTCGTGGTCAAAGGTCGGTCAGGCTTCACAGACTCTGCGAAAACCCGAGTTAACTCGCAATAAGGTGATGCAGCTGATGCTGTATGTAGGGTGACATTTAAAGGTCATTTAAAGGCACTGTTCATTATGAGCTTTTACCGCCGGGCAGAATCATCGATTCGGATGCCAACAACTGATGAGATTAAAGCAAGAAGTTGAGAGAAAGCGGCCGGAATTGATCAATAGAAGGGGTTGTGGACTTTCAAAATGGCACATATACATCTCTATCTGTATATATAAAAATGAATCCCCATTTCCCTTGGTCACGGCATCACGTGTGAACGGGTAGACCGATTTTAATTCGGTTTTCACTAATGGGAAGAGGGATAAACGGGGAATGTTCTTATATATAAAAATTGCACGCCGGGCGAAGCCGGGGGCGGGTCGCTAGTATACTATAATTAAATGTAAATAAACTTTGAAAAAAAAGTCTTGAGTTTTCATATAAAATGCGAAGAAATTTTTTCCCCAACCTAAATTATATATAACGCCATTTATCGAGCGTTGGCGATAAAATTTTCCTTCGGACACTTTGAATACAAAAAAATGAATCCCTATTTCTCCTGGTCACGGCATCACGCGTGAACGGGTAGACCGATTTTAATTCGGTTTTCGCCAATGGAAAGAAGGATAAACAGGGAATGTTTTAGGGTATATAAAAATTGCACGCCGGGCGAAGCCGGGGGCGGGCCGCTAGTTTTAATAGTAAATTTCGAGCAGATCAGACCTTTTTTAAATTTTTTTATTTCTTACTTTGATTCCACCCTATTTCTCCCGTTTGGGGTTGAATATCTATTTATTTTTGCTGACATCAGAAATGACGGGCTCAAATTTTCAACCCCTGTTTCGTCCTTTTAGCTAAGAAATTTTCAAAACACTGAAATACGATTTATTTATTTGTAACCAGAAGCTTGTACCTGAAATTTCATGCCAATACCTTTGAAAATGACGGGTTTCCATACATTTCTTATTTTACTCCTTTGGGGATGGAGTTTTCAAAAATTTGTCCTCAGTAGATGTCGTCTTTCAAATTTTTTCGAAAATTCAAGCGTTTCTTTATTTGAAAGTCGTAATTTTTTTTTTATGTGAAAGTTCTCAGATAGGGGTCCACTTGATGGCTACTACTCTCGCCTATTAATACTAGCTACAAGTGCGCTACCCACCTTACTAAGATAGTAAGGTGGGTAGCGCACTAAAATAATATATAAGTATACTAAGCGATATAAAAATATGTGATCGCATAGTTCTTCTCTATATATAAAAATGAATCCCCATTTCCCTTGGCCACGGCATCACGCATAAACGGGTAGACCGATTTTAATTCGGTTTTCACTAATGGAAAGAGGGATAAACGGGAAATGTTCATATACATAAAAATTACACCCCAGGTGAAGCCGGGAGCGGGTAGCTAGTATTAAAATAAATTTAAAGACCTACATTTATGTCGCATATTCAGGAAGCTGACATAAAATTTATTTCTTTAATAAAGAAAAATTCAAGGTTCAATATTCAATATTTTAATACAATACCTGTTTATACATATTTAATCAACCATGAAAAGTAGGCAATTCATTATTGTAGTCATAAAAATTGATATTTCATGTAATTTGCATACGTCATTCTAGTATTTACTTGTCTCTTATTGTTTGCAAACATGTGATCAAATAAGATGTCTCCTGAATTTTAATAACTTCCCATTGAAAGACATTGTTATTGTCTTCAATGTAATTATTATACAGTCACTTTTGTTTCCGTTAATTTTTTTTTTATTAAATTGCGATGGTTTAAATTGGAGGTTTTGACATACGTTGCTGAGACGTGGACACTGACGAAATGTCGTCAGACAGGCCGACGGTCCACTTGATGGTTGGTGGCTACCGTCGCCTATAACACAAGCAACGCCTCACTACAGTGGGATTATGGACATTATAGTAGGACTTCGCAAATAATGCATATTTTAGAACAAATTTGATTTCCATATAAAAGGTTATAGTGAGTCAACCTTAAAAGCAAAAATCGCACTTGTACAAAGAGGGGAGCTGTCCGGGTTATGGAGCATCACTTCACCCTATTTAGGATGCTCAGCTTTTTGAGCTTTGGACTCGATAGAAGTGCCGAAGTTGATGAGAGCTGTAAGACGTTAGCACTGGAAATGGGCCTCCTCCATTGTAGCGACTACATACCTACACGTATCTGCACGTAGGAAGATTGAGCACACTGTTCACCGATAAGTTAAGATTGTAATAAGCACGTATTATCATAGTATATAAGCCATATTTTATCCAAAATAAATCAGACGTTATCACACCTTGTCTCGTTATACTTATTGCCATAATAATTAGGCAAATTGGTGACCCCGACGTGATATGCACGTCGGGGGTCAATAAGTAATATTTAAGGCACACGTGGAATAGGGGGAAGCACTTGTATTTTTATTAATGGTGAAAACGATACATATCAGTTTCATTAGTGGCGCGGGTCAATGCAGGCACGTATACAGAGGGGAGGATAGTTGGGATTTATCCCCCCTCCCCCCGAAATCTGACTGAAAAAAAACGATAGATGTCATTCATTCAGAAAGTAAGAAAAAAATACTGGTCGGCATGTGTGACACTAGATTTATAGAACGTCACGACTCTATAAATGTATTTTGTGAGTTACTCAAACCTATTGTCATTACATTGAGAGAACTATCCTGCACAAACAGAACTGTTGCCCAAACTGCGTCTACATTCATAGCTGCGATGGAAATAAGTAGTTTCTTGATTTCTCTAAAAACCTGTGAAAGATTTTTCAGAAATATTAGAGTAAAGTACAGTGATTACAGCGATTTTTACACAGTTCACATGGTTGTTTCAATGTTTGTCCCCCCCCCCCCCCCCCGAACCAAAAGTCTGGATACGTGCCTAGGTCAATGGTTCAAATGAACCTACGGCTTACTTTCCAGTGTGTCCGGTCAGAAGCAGCGTGGATCCAGATTGACGAGCCCGATGGATATGTGGTTAGGGTGCTTGCCTTAACGCTCTGTTTTAGGGTTCCCGGGTTCGATGCCCGGCAAGGTCAACTTTGAAAATGCAACTTTTCAAAATTGGCTCTGGTCTGGATTTTAAAAGTAGTGGCAGGGCACACTGCGTTTCGCAGTCATTTGGGCAGTAACCACCTCCCTACAGAAGACCACCGTGAAATAACTGCACGTGTGCTGTTGTGTTTTGGTGAGTGAATAAGGGATGGCAGAGCCCATTTATAATAATAAGAATTTATTTGCGATGACCATGGGTAACTGATACCAGGGATGACATTTAGTTTTCTTGTTCCTTCATGAACAACCGATATTCGGTGTGCAAATCTTGACATCTTGATGCTGTAAATCTCGATTATTGTGTTATTACTGATAATAAGGTACCATACAATACCATTTTCCTTATTGACATATCGAATTTAGGTACATTATTTCATTATAATTATTTTGACTTTCATAATTTCTTATATTTTAAGTCATGTTTTGCTTCTCGCCCTTATCTGTACTTTCATTTGTAGTTGTTGACTTATTGTTGTAATCACTCACATTATTTTTTTTTAAATTACAAAGTATTTTTTAAATAATAGCAATTAAAATGATAAAATGTAATAGCTGCAGATACCTGTAATACTAGCATATAAATGTTTGTTTATATGTTGTTATATATGTTTGTTTGGTCATAACAGCATTTCCCTATCCCCTCCTAATTCCTTAATCCTACTGTAGTCGGCAGCGCACTTGCAGCAGCTGTGGCGTTGCTTGTGTAATAGGCGCCAGTAGTCATCGTGGTCAGCCTGTCTGTCGAACTTAACATTAAAAAAAATTAGACACCTGTTTTAGTAATGTTTCGTGGCAGCGTTCAGAATACACAGCGTCCCCCAATAGTAAATTGGGCAACGTGTATATACATATAACAGAATGCGATTTGTGTTTCACGGGTGAATAAGGCCCATTTCCTTATCAATCGCACATCTATGGCGTTGCTTATGTTAACCGGTGACGGAAGCCACTAAACGCAACTGTAATATGAGGTGAAAAGAGCTAACCCACACTTTTGACTAAATTGAGTTATGAACATCATCATACTCAGCGTTAAACGGAGATTCTAGTCGTGAAGAGATCTAAGAGATAGCTCAAATAGAAGTTGTTTTTCTCCTTCAGAAGATAAAATAAAAAACATTTTTTTGGGTGCTTATTTATTTCAATTGTCATTATCTTGGAAAAAATTTAGTGTGGAATAATAGCTCACTTCACCACTAAGGCGACGATATGTTTATTTATAAGTTTTTGCGTTTTTTATATTTTTCATTACACACACTTTCGGTCACTTGTCTGCGCAAGCGCACGGTTCAATCAATCGCTGTTCACCAATCAGCGCGCGTCTACCCGGCAAACTTCTTGACCATCGCGTGAGGTGGTGGGGGAAAGTTTGCGAAATGAACAAAAATATTGTTTCATTGAAAAACGCTATTTTTTATTACTGGGTTTTTATTGATTGAGCTAATAACGTTTTAGTTGGTGGTATAGAGAGAAAAGAGATCACGAGAGACAAAGAGACCTATTTTTCGTTTGTCCAAGACCACAGAACGATAAGCTTAATAAGTCATGTACTTAAAGTTTTCCTAAAAATTATACACTCCCGTATTCATCGCAAATGTGAAGAATACATGTCAGACACCCAGTTTGGTTTTAGAAGTGGTCTTGGCACCAGAGACGCTCAGTTCTGTTCAAATGTATTAGTACAGAGATGCCAAGATATGAATAAATTCAAATTCAAATTCAAATGAATTTATTTGCTGAATATGGTATACAAGTTGTAATTTTTTATACATATATGTCCACATATTCTACCGACAAGCGATATGCAAATTAAGACAAATTTATCTAATAAAATAACTAAAGGACATGATTTAAAGACATAGTTTGCATCGTTTGCACTATATAGTTTTATCACTCAAAAATTCTTTGAGGGAATAATATGCTTTTTCCACCAGAAAATTATGTAACTGTTTCTTGAACACTGTCAGTTTTCCAATATTTCTTATATTTATTGGAATTTTATTGTATAAGTGTGGTGCCATACAAAAGACACTTATTTTTTTCATTCTAGTTTTGGCAGGGACCATGCAAAGTTTATCATTATGACGTGGACGCTTCATGAATTTAAATAAGTTAGAATTTTCTTTTATGAACATTATACACTCAAACATAAACAATGAAGGCACAGTCAAAATTTTTAACTTTTTGAAATATATTTTGCATGATTCTCTTTGTTTTAAATCGCAGATGGCTCTAATACACTTTTTTTGAGCTTTAAATACTCTTTGATTATCAGTAGAGTTTCCCCAGAAAATAACACCATATCTTATGATTGCAGCCGCTAGGCCATGGTAGGCAGTAACTACTGCAGATTGTTCTACAATTTTTCTCAACTTATTTAAAGCAAATGAATACTGATTTAATTTCTTACATACATTATCTATGTGAACTTTCCATGTTAATTTGTTATCGATGTGTAGTCCTAAGAATTTTGTCACATCAGTTTCCTGTATAGTTTCATTTAAGTAATTAACATTAATTTTTGTTTGCATCTTGTTTCTAAGCTTAAAATTCATTATTTTCGTTTTTTCAATATTTATTTTTAGATTATTATTTTGGAGCCATTTTATAATGGACTTTAGAGAATCATTAATATCTAGCTCTAAATTTGTATCCTCATTCTTTTTGGTAAACAAAATCGTACTGTCATCAGCAAACAGTGTCATGTAATGCTTTGTAGCCGTCGGGAAGTCATTTATGTATATTAAAAACAGTAACGGGCCTAATACGCTTCCTTGCGGGACTCCTTTATTTATTATTCTAAATTTGGACTTATATATTACCTCTTGTTTTGTTTTTGGACATATTTTTTCAATTTGTGTAGCCTGTAATCTATTGCTGAGATATGATTTGATTAAATTATGAGTATTGCCTCTTATACGTACCTGTGTTTCATTGATTATGAAAAGGCGTTCGATAGGGTTCGCCACGAGCAACTGATTCAGATTCTGGAACATATTGGCATCGATAAACACGATCTCAGAATTATCATTAATTTATATTGGGCACAAAAAGCAGTGGTGAGGGTGGAAGACCACATGTCTAAAGAGACTGATATCGAGCGGGGTGTGAGGCAGGGGTGCGTTTTGTCGCCAGTTTTGTTTAATGTATATGCAGAAAGAATAATGGGTGAAGCCCTACATGAAACCAAAGAGGGTATAGTGATAAATGGGGAAATCATTAATAATGTGCGATACGCAGACGATACGATACTCATTGCGGAGAATATTCAGGATCTTCAAAATCTATTGAACCGGGTAAACGTAGTTAGTAATAGATATGGCTTGAAAATCAACACGAGAAAAACAAATTTTATGGTAATATCTAAAGTCCCAGTCATCAACGAATTTTTATCGTTGAGTAATAATTTAATAGAACGTGTAAATAAATGTAAATATCTGGGCAGTTATGTAAATGAACGTTGAGACAGTGAACAGGAGGTTCGGGTACGCATTGAACAGGCAAGAGGAGCCTTTGTGAAGATGAGAAGGATCCTGTGTTGCAGACGATTCAGTCTCAAACTCCGCATGAGATTGGTTCGTTGTTATGTGTTGAGTGTTTTATTCTACGGAGTGGAGAGTTGGACGCTAACTTCAGCATTGTGTTCAAAATTGGAAGCATTCGAAATGTGGATATATAGGCGTATGCTCCGCATATCATGGATGCAGAAAATAACAAATGCTGAGGTTTTGCGTCGAATGAAAAAGGGAATGGAGGTGTTGGGGACGATAAAGGAGAGGAAGCTGCAATATTTCGGGCACGTGATGAGGGGCGAAAGATACCGTATTCTTGAGCTAGTGATGCAGGGCAAAATTCAAGGAAAGCGTACCAGAGGCGGGAGAAGGACATCCTGGTTGAAGAATTTGAGAGAGTGGTTTGGGTTGAGCACTCGCTCCCTCTTTCGTGTAGCAGCTTCCAAGGTAAAGATAGCCATGATGGTCGCCAATCTTCGCAGAGAAGTGGCACGAAAAGAAGAAGAAGTTTGCCGGCTACTATATCTTCGTTTCGCGCCACTGCACTTGGTGTATGGCCCAAGTTCATACGGGGCGCCTTATTGGAACGTGTTGCAGGGTGGTGGTCCAAGTTAGACCCCACACAAGTGGACCGTCAGCCTGTCAACCAATATTACATAAAATAATGCTTCATTACTTTTTATACTACGGTCGCCAAGAAGGCTGACGTGACGGCTCTCCGGACTGAATTAAAATGTATTTTCCTAAATAACCATCCAGATCACTGGATTTCTGTAATAGAATATTTTAAAGGTTTTCCCACTAACACATGTAAGCAATAAAAAGAAATTATTTAATAAATTAAATAATTTTATTGTGTTTTATACGTAAATGGCACCATGACAAGGCACGATTTGTAAATTTAACATGAAACAGATATAAACATTGCCAACGTAATTTGTAAAGCCTACTTTACACTATACGAAGCGATTACTCTGCTTTACCCTTGACAATTAATATAATTACTTCGTTGCTCGAACAATAACTTATTGCTGACCTATAATTAATTAATCACTGTATAATTTGTACGTTACATTTATAGTAAACAAAAAAAAAACAAATTCTCAATGCGTTTTACTGTTTTTAACAATAACGCATACAAAAACAAAAATTTCATTTACGATCATACATTACTTTATAAAATATCATAATTAATTAAAATTAAATTAATCACATTATTTACATTTCTATTATTGTTTTACAACTCTTTGTTAATACTAAAACGCCCACGTGCAACTTAGCGACAATTCAAAAATCATCAAAAAATAACATTTTTTTTTTAAATTAGAGACACGTCTTCAAAATATATAAATACATTAGTTAACAAGAAAAAAACTTAATCACGACTTAACTAGCGGGTATCACTTCACTTTAACATAAATTAAACTTATCCATGCTTATTAACTACATACATTTGATTTGAAGAAAATGTAAAAAAAAAATTCTCAAAATGCAAATATTACAGTCAATATACAATTTAAAATATTCATTAAGTCTTCATTATCACCCGTGATGTTATAATTTCTAGGTATGACATGTTTTTTTTTTTTTTTTTAATTTTCGTTGCATTAAGAGTGATATAGTGTGATAATTAATTTTATTAAAATATTAAACTTCCACAAAAACAGAATTAATTAATAATTTCTTTAATAGAGGATTACATTTCATTTATAATTTATAGGCAAAAATCTGAATAAAATTTCTTTATATTAATTCCTTCTGTTTTTTAGTTAATGTATATAATATTTCTTTCAAATAATTAAAAAAAAAATTTAAAAAATATAAATTTTACACTGACTTTTCATGAATATGGTTACAAATTTAAAACATTGTATTCTTGTGTACTTGTGCTCTAAATATTTCAGTTTTGAACTTTATATTTTTAAGAATTATTTAGTATATAATTAATTTCGCAATAAAAAACACAATAAACAAACATTATGTTAAAAATATTTTTTTGAAAAATTGGACGTTTTTTTTTCTTAATTCAATAATGAAACTGCTTCTATTCTCCCTTTCAATACTGTCACTAATGCCAAATATACAACTTTCTAAATATTTACCAAAACCTTATTTAATAGTTAACTGAAAGGGTCGAAGATTCAAACGCCTTTTAAAATAGCATTTTCTTAGATAGAGCAAATTCTGAAACAAATTAAGACGATTTCAATATTTATTTACACTATATCGATTAAAACGTTTTCGCAAAAAAGTATTGCTTTTCATCAAAATTTTAAAGATAAACTAAATGTCTCTGACTTTTTGTGGATCTATTTAAGGCTGACGGCTTAAAAGGCGCACGATAAAAATGGCCTTTTTAGACGGATTACCATTTTCACAAAAACTGTGAACTTGACATCATGTATTCGAATTAATTTCTTTTGCCATTTTTTTATTAATTAATTTATTCTATAGATCACTACATATAACAGTAGTAATTTAACAGCAACAAGTACGAGGGCTGTTCAATCCTGGGAGAATATGTTATGTGATCAATAGTAATACCATCATGTTGTAAATCCTTTCCGCTTTCTATAAAATTAATGTTGCGTAACTTGTGTTTCGATATTCGCCTGCCATTTTCAGTATGGATAAAAAGTTGGGAGTGGATTTCTAAGGCTTACGGCATCCAAACTGCACCCCATCCACCTATTGCTGAAGTCAAGTTTGTGCTCAGGGGACGGTAGTGAAAGCTGTTGAGGCGCGCTGAAAGTGTTTCAAAAGTGGCAGGAACGGTGGAACCCCATTTTTTTTTTAATTTCTTTTTTCTGTAAAGCTTTTCACTTCTATCATAAATTTTTGAACAGTCCTGGTATTTCAAGTAGACAGAGACCTATTGATTTGTGTTCATTCTTTGTTAACAACCATAGGATTTAAATACCATGAATTATTTCTATTTCGTTAAGTTAAATATAAACAAGTGAATTACAGCGGTATTCCGCTGTAAAGTGGCGGGGTTGCTTCGGTAGTTTCGATGTTGCATTAGTGACAGTGTTGCAGCGATCGGAAGAGGATTAGGCCTGCGCGGAGGCAGGATGGTAAGTGATGACGTTGTGCGCGTGCGTGAAGGGGGCGGCGAGGTGTGAGGGGGAGGATGAGGCGGGCAGCTGCAAGGCGCGAGTCTTGCCGCCGAGTGTGCAGCGGGTCGTGGCGCCGCTCTCCACCTCCACCGACAACTCGGCGCCGGTCGCGCTTAACGCTCGGTACCTGTTCATAATTTATCAATATAGTAAAGCTTGTTTACGATAAATATAGTTCCTTGGAGACAGACGCTTCTACACTTACACGTACAGTGATGATAGAGTACCGACCTACATAGAAACACTTAGTTGTGTGTAAAAATTTCTAGTCTAGTGGAATTGTAAAATATAGAAAATAAAACAATCAGGGATTGTCTCATAAATACTCAAAAAAAAATCTGAAGAGTTTGTTGGTTTGTTTGTAAAACGGTTCGCATGCTATGGTGGTGCTGGTTTAACGTTCGGTTTAAAGGGAACGGGGCCGAGATAGAAATATTTATAAAGTTATTTTATTTCTTCACACTATATTTAATTAGCACACTCACTAACTTATCAGAACACATTTATGGTTTATTACACTTTATTTCTGATCGTATGGGCTTTTGGTATATAGTATGTGGTATATAGCACTGGTGAAGCGTGCATTTAAATGGCCGCAAATTTTAAAATGCAAGAAAAGCACAAAAATGGTAGCGCGACGCTGTTCGGTTGCGTAGCTCCGAACAGTTCGAAAGCTTTAAACGCTGGAACTACCAATCGGATTTTAAAAATTATTTTTGCATTTGATAGCCCTAGTTTTGACGAAGGTTACATTTGTCGTCGCGCTAGGACCGTTAAAAGCCGAGGCGGGTAAAACCACGGATCACGGCTAGTAATAAATAAATCAAATAGTTATGAAATAAAAAGTCAAAAGCAACAGACGTCCGATTGCGTAAAGAGGCAATTCTGGGTTACCGCAGAGTACGGATAATTTTTGATATTTTTTTAAATTAATTTTGACTTTAATTTAAATAAACTTGTTTATTGTCTATAAAAATTCACCTCGTTAATTTAAATTGACGTAGGCATGCGTGTTTCGGTTCTTTATGGTAATACTCGGTTGTCGCTACCCAACATCTCTCAAAGAATGCGGGATGTACATATAACCTTCTTCGAGAATTGGGCTATCGAATTTAAAATGAATTTTCAAATCCGACTGCTAACTCCAGAGATTAACAATGGGTAATTCAAGTTTGAGCACCACTGCCCTGGGGTATGACTGTCTTAGTGGTAAGGACACAGTGCAGACACACATCTCGCAACATGATCTGTTTCTGTTAAAGTCGACAGACAGCCTGACGGTCCACTTGATGGTAGATGACTACCGCCGCCTATAATACAATCAAAGTCACGGGTGCTGCAAGTGCGCTGCTGACCATTGCAGGATTAAAGATAAGGAATTGGGAAGGGGATAGGGAAATGGGATGGGAACTGCACTAATGCTGTTTTGCTGCGGTGCGTTTAGGGATGCCAAAGATCAACGTGACGGTGTACCTGTTGGCTAACACGCCGACCAACTCGCCGACAAGGTCTCGGGCGCCCGCCGGCGGCTCCAATCCCACGACGAGGTCGTTGTTTGCGGCCGGAATGCTCAGCACGACCAGCTGCGCGTCGCCGCTCATGACGCGCACGGCGCCCACGGAACCGATCGGCGTCGGCTTCTTGAGCGGTTTGAAGCTAGTGGCGTCCAGCTTCAACACGCTGCTGCCGGTGACGAGCAGGCAGCGCTCGGCCATCTTCATGTGGCGGTTGAACTTGTGCACGCGGCACGAAAACAGAGGCGCGCCCAAGTGCTGGCTCTTCTGCAGAGACGCCATCGCCGACTGGTACGCCGCTGCGTAGTAAAGTGTACCAATTTGATTTTTATGTCTCCAAAACTCCATGATACATTAATGATATTATGTTTTTTTGCAAGGGAAGGTAAGTTTCAGAGGTTCTGAGTGAACCTAATGAAACGAATTTCACGTTTCGCACATAATAAAATGAAATCGAAATCCGCGTCGTCATGGTCATATTATGCGACATAATCTCTATATATAAAAATGAATCCCCATTTTCCTTGGTCACGGCATCAAGCGTGAACGGGTAGACCGATTTTGATTCGGTTTTCATTAATGGAAAGAGGGATAAACGGGGAATGTTCATATATATAAAAATTGCACGCCGGGCGAAGCCGGGATCGGGTCGCTAGTATAACTATAAAAGACTCTGTAACGAGACAAATGCCGAATAGATTTGGCAAATAAAAGTGTGATTACCCGCTCTAGGATTGTAGGTACTGTCGGCTAAGTAGTCGCCGCGCCAGAGACGCACGGCGCCCCAGTCGGCGCGACGGCCTCGGAGCGCGCTGGCCGCGCTGATCTTCATCTTCAGCTCTGGCCAGCGTGCGCGGGGGACGTCGCGCAGTGTCATATAGGCGCGCCAGCGACGATACGCCGCCAGCCATAGTGCCCCGTCCACCCGCCGCGGCGCCGTCGGCCACTGCGCCGGCGGAATCTTGCCGCCGTGCGTCGCCAGCAGACGCTGCAGCTCCCCGATGTAGCGGCGCACGCGGTGACGCCTCCACGCGGTCAGGATGAGGAGGGCGGCGCGCATCTTGCGATAGCGCATGCGCGCCAAGGTCCCGCGCCACAGCTTCTGCAGCAGCACCACGATCGACGGGATCAGCTCTGCGCGAGCCGCCTCCAGTTGGTGCAGCGTTTTCGCACTCCTACCAACCGTAATCACCGTAAGTATATAAACAAAAGTGGGACGTATCCAACACATCTAGACAATCTGCCACGGTGGGCGGAAGGTTTTATTGCAAAAGGATATTTTACCACTAAATGTCCATGGTGGACGGAATGTTTACGCACGAAATTGTCTCGATGGCGTTGTGAGTAGCTTAAGAACAGTATAGTTAAAATACAGAATTACTAATGTAATTCTCAGGGTAGATAAAATTGAAATAAAGATAAGTATGTAGTTTTTGTATTTAATACTAATATTGAATGTAACCACCCAAGAGTCGCATCAGATAAGAACTTTAAAGTATGATCCTTAACAGTTATCTGAAAATAAAAACCATAATAAAATACTAAATTTTTTAAAACAAGTTTTCGTTAATATTGTGCACGACATTAATAATACAAATTATTAAGGCTAACCATTCTTCGTTATTAAGGTTTTCGCTAAGGTTTTTTGTGCTTATATTACCTTCGGTTCCTAAGGTTTGTAACATTATTTTCTATTGAAAATAAAAAACTTAAACTCATTAAAAAAAACCAAGCACTTTTGTATGACGTGTTAATAGCAAAATGTAGGGAGTTGTGTAGGATCACGTGACGATTATGCACATTAATGACCATTTGATTAAGTATGTTTTATGACTATTAAAGTTTTAAGCATATTTTCGAGTGATTATGAATACAATGAATATTATTGAATAATAGGTTTCTTCTAAGTAATTCTTAGAATCACAACACCATTTTAGTTTAGCATCACAACATGTCCATTAATCACACAGATTTAATTATTGGAGACAACATTTCACACGGGTCACTCGAGATACCTTATGAACAATTTTGTGTTTCCTAGCTGGATGTCATCATTTATGTCCAGCTTCGTTTGTGGCTCCCTGAATTAAAGATCAGGTTACAACCTCTCACCGACCTAATATACTTTCCAGCCTATTCTTGTCTTGTTTAAAGAAATCATAATAAACGCTACAATTATTGTAGTCAAAATAAGATATAAAGATGACGCTAAACAGAATATTTGATAACTTTAAAAATATAAAAGATAAATAGTTTTGATGAGCCTATTGTAAAAGTGGTTAGGGTGCTTGCTTTCGCTCTGTCTCAGGGATCCCGGGTTCGATTCCCGGCAGAGCCTTGGAAATGAACTTTTCAAAGTTGGCTCTGGTCTGTATATGGCAAGCAGTGGCAGGATACACTGCGATCGCCATTGATGTTGCATTAATGTCATTAAGTGTCTGAGTACAACCATTACTCAACAATCCCCGTTCATACTTATAACGATCACAAAATGGATTGGTTTAAAGTCTCACCTGATAAAAAGCTTGGTGTGGCCATACTGCACGTGCTGATCCGTGAGACGCAGATCGCGCAACAAGACGGCCACGGCATCGCGCTCGCCGCGCCCCCTATAGTTGGGCCAAGTGTACTGCGACAGCATCTTGTAGCGCTTGAGGAAGCGGTCGTAGCGCTGACGCGAGGCGAAGCCGGCGCGGCGCACGCGCACGTTCTCGAGCAAACCCAGGTAGGCCGTCTGGTGGCGCACCAGCGTCTCGTCCCAACGCTGCGGCGTTTGCAGCGCGTTGGGCTTCACGCATCGCACGTAGAACGGCTCCTTGGACCTGTCGTCGAGCCATTCGTCAGACATTTCACTTGAATCATGATCCACATGGTATACATAAACAATTAAATTAATTCGTTACGGTTGGTGAATCCGTTGTTGATTATTGTCTACGTCAAATAAGGAGGATCGATTACTGACACTATTTACTAATCAAAGTATTAAAAAAGGAAATTCTCGTTGCTTTTCGCTGTTTTTATTAAAAACATTAAAATATACATTTTGTATTCCATATAAAACTATATAGCATTTATGAATAAGTTTCAAAATTATAATATGGTTACATTATGGCAACAAAATCCTGTGTTGTAAAATGAATTGTAATTTATTAAATGTACAAGTTTTGAATTGATTCTTAGGATGTTGATTCAAAACCATAAGATCTGACCTGGGGATCGATTCAATGCATTAAATCGTGCAAAGAGGGATGGTGACACTTACTGCAGCCCGGTGACCAGGGCCGCCATGGAGGCGCGGAAGAGCGAGGCGGCCGAGGCGGGCCGCTTGGAGGTCTTGTTGATCTGTGCGGCGCCCTCGGGCCACATGGCGGCCAGCGACGCGTTGCGCGACGTGTGCAACAGCCGTTTCAAGTCCTGCCAAAGCGCGTCGCGGTTCTTCTCCACGAAGCCCGTGATGGCGTAGGTCACGGCGCCCGCGTAGTGCGTGATCCGGAAGTCCACGGCGTGCGCTAGCTGCTTGTCGGTGGGCGACAGCTGCCGCGACGTGTAGTGCTTGTGCCCGTTCAGCCGCTTATCCATCGCCTCCAGCAGTTGCTTGTCGGATATCTGTGGGACGCGACACACAACATACTTGTCAAATTGACTGTTATGAGCTTTATGACAAAACGGATTTACTAATGGGGAAAAAGTGCCTTCTGTAGTCTTAACACAACATATTCTCTCCTTTTTTCCCTTCTCAGCGAAAGTAGAACACTTGTGTACGAGGCTGTACCGACCGTACAATTTGTAGTGACTAATAATGCACAATGCTAGACTACGCTAAATACTAAAAATATCCATTGTTTAATGAAGATGCTACAAGAAATAGACAACACAATTGCTTTGAAAAAACATGTGAAGAACCAAATGTATTAATTAGGATTTTGGTTAAAGTAATAGAAACTCCACAAAAAAAGCTAGAAAACAAGAAGAATTTAACTTTCATTGAAAATTCTCTCGAAAACGGCTTATTGCGCGAATATGAATCCTGTAACTATTAATAAGTTAATGTCAGTTTAAAAAATTGTATAAATAATTTTTTTTTGTGTCTTGTAGTAATGGTAAAATGTCATTTGCCCAAGTGAAGCCCTAAACGTAGATCCTAAACTTCTTATACATTGTCACAGTTTAACTATCCATACAGTTAGGAAACGCTTTTGATGTGGGGTACGCACATTTACAAGTATGTAACTATGTATCCAATATACATTTACAAGTGTCTCACTGCCAGATATTTATTTATTTAATTCGTTTTTTTGAACCGTTTCTCGCAGAAAACACTTGTAGTAAAATTCCATTGAAGAAAGCACACTCATGGCTCCCCTCGATGTTCGAGTATGCAAACTAAGCTATGGATTGTAAAACTGTGACATTGTTTTACTACTGACAACGGGGCCGGCTCAAGCGGCCGATATCATCAACCAATAATGAGAGAAATGTGGACTCGCTAAATTTGTAGACCAATCGCCTCGTCAATAAGACAGCTCTTAAAAAAATCCTGTTCAATGTAAATTTAGGTGTAAGTGTTCATACCTTGGTAGGGTTAAGACAGGCCTCGTCCATAATGGCGATGATGCCATGGTGGGGCGCGTCCACCAGCTCGCAGATGATGCGGTTGTTGAAGTACTGCACGGGCGTCCACGTAATACCCTCGCGCGAATACTCCTCCTGCTCTTGTTTCAGCACCAGCTCTGCAATACCACATTTAACATTTGTTCATACTGTTTAGTACTAAGATTATATTTGGTGAAAAAAGGAACACACACCAATAAAGAGCTGCTGTAGTTTCTCGTTGCAGTAGTTGATGCAGAACTGCTCGAAGCTGTTAGTGTCGAAGATCTCGAAGCCGTAGATGTCCAGTACTCCGATGAGCGTATTCTTGTAGGTGCCGGTGGGGACGTCGATGGCGGAGTTGATCTGCTGCACTATCCACGTGAAGAGACGATCGTACGCCGCCTTGGCGAGGGCCAGCCTGGTATAGTGAGAGTCCTGCAGCGAGTGGTTCTTGCTGACCAGCTCGCCGCCTGCCGCCAGCACTCGACCCGCCATGGCCTGCCGCAACGCCGAATCCTCCAAGCCCAGAGCGCCTACGCACTGCCTGATGGGCCCTCCAACGACCAACTGACCATCTTCGGTCTCGCTGAACGTCAGCTCGCCGAGCAGGATCACTCCGGCCACTATGCTCCAAATATCTTCGACCACGCTCTGAGAGAAGCCGAGCGCCTTGAAAGCGCCGTTGGTCAAAGAGCACATCTGCGAATCGTGTGCGGATGGTTTCTCGCTGCCCAGGATCTGGTATTGGCTGCTGGACGACAGGCCGTACTTCTTCGACACCGGATTGCTGCCACTTAACAGCTGGAATTCGGAAGCACAAGCGCTGTTATTATTATTTGGTAGTAGCACAAGATATACTGCGGGTACGGATCTTTCTCATTAGATCCGTGATGGATCTAGTCCCCCCTGAAAGATGACAAAAAAAAATTGTATACTGAGTTTCCATTGGGGTTTCTTCTCAGGGCTTCCCTTAATTTATCGAAACCCTACCATGTGCGCGGTTGTTTTTTGAAGAGACAGTTTTTCTTGATCACAAGTGACTTCTCTAACAATAGTACTATTTAAACGCTGTTGTGTTTCGTCGAGTGAGTAAAGGATGCCAGACTCCATTTCCCCACCTCTTTCTAATCCCTTATCCTTAATCCTACTATGGTCAGCAACCAGCCTACCATAAAGTGTACCGTCATCAGCCTGAATTGTCCTTATGACTCCTTGATCGGTTGACTGATTGTGTGCTAGTGTACAAGGAGCACATTAACATATATACGTCAAACTAAAGATTAGTTGGATGTCTCTTTGCGTGAACGCATATACGCGTCTGGGTTGACTGCTATTTATTCTAACCGAAGGTATCGAACTTCCTTTTATGGTGCAAATGATATTAAATATTTGAAAATAATTCTCATATTTTAATATTCGTATTTTTTTTTAATGTTAAGATCGGAAGACAGGATGACGGTCCACTCGCTACCGTCGCCTATAACACAAGCAACGCCAAAGCTGCTGCAACGCGCTGTGCATTTGCAGCACCTGAGGCGTTGCTTGTGTTATAGGCGACGGTAGCCACCTACCATCAAGTGGACCGTCAGCCTGTCTGCCGACCTTAACATAAAAAAAAATCACATACACAAGGATAGAAGAAATTTATATATATGTGTAATGCTTGCAGCGGTAACTAAAACTTACCAATCGCATTTCACTTGTACAATCCGTACACTATTACAAAGGTTATCCTTATTGTATAAAAAAAATACAATTGATGCTGTTAGTTGATATTTTAAGAAGCAACCGTTTACCTGATAGAAAGAATGAAAATTCCTCTCCCCTGGCTGCAAGCTGACCACTCTACTCTTCTCTAACAAATAATTACTAATGTGGCCGCCGACTGGATCGCCCTTGTAGTCGAAGTGTATGTCCATATATTTGCCGAAACGAGACGAATTGTCGTTACGATTCGTTTTCGCATTTCCGAACGTTTCTAATATGGAATTCGATTGAATCAAAACGTTTTTTACTCTGTAAGTGGACAGATAAAAACTTAAATAAATAAAAATAGAGCTTAAAACTGTACAGAATAGACTACAGATATCCAACAGACGAACAATGTTGCACTTGCCTGTCTATATACTCCCTGTGTACTTGAGTGGTGTTGGCGGCGATGTACTTCATTATGAATTTAGAAGCCTCAGTCTTACCGGCTCCCGACTCGCCCGATATAAGGACGCACGTATCTTTACCCTGGAGCAAATAAACCTCACATTCAGTTTGACCAATGCAAAAATCCTTTCTATAGACTTGTCGTTTACTTAAGTAAACCGACACCAGCCAGTAGGCTATATTAATATATTAAATATTATTACTATATTAAACTTGAATTGTGGATCTAATTAGTTCCCAAAGTGATCCAGGTGGACCCCCAGGGGTCCACGGGAGACTCCACGGGGATCTACGTTAGTGTGACAAAAATACCAATCAATTCTCACTTATTTTATTTAGAAAACTCCCCATTCGTGGTTGGAACTCAGCCACAACGCAAATTTCCATAGTTAGATTTAATCTTCACATTTTTTGTCAAGTTTTGGGAATATGGTAGAACCGGAACCACCTAAATTTTGAAAGTGGTCTATGAGAAAAAGTCTGGAAACCTCTGATCTAGAGCTTCCCTTTTATAACTATAAGGGTCAGTTCACATCGAAATGATAGAGAAGAGACAAGATGTTCGACGACGACGCCGCGAGGCGCATCGTAAGGGTGCTTTTCTACCAGAGATTGCTATGCTACGTTCATTAGTCCACATGCCATAGCACTGGTAGAAAGGGGTTCAACTAAGCAATGTTTTTTATACGGATAGATACATGCTCTGGATGCGTGCTGTGGAGTGCCTCTCCCCACACCGCGCCGCCCCGCTCCCCTTGCCTTGTCGAAATATCGCATGGCTCGAGTTGCGCAGTGAAAACGGTCACATAGTTTCGTAGCTTAGATTTCACATGCTAAACTGCATAGCACATCTCTGATGGAACAGCACCCTAAGAAAGCTATGTGAAGTAGCATTCGCGCTGTGTCTCGGCACGCCAACATCGCATCGCGAGATGCTTTCGGCGGCAATTATACATATATTTTAATGTGTCGCGTTTCGGTGTGAACTGACGCTTAGCGACCGTACCAGGTCGAGACTATTGGTAAACTCTGACAAAATTTGCCCAAACTTCCTCAGTGCCTAAAGACAATCGTTTCTGACCAGTGTGTGGTGTGTTGCCAATAACTTTACCCAATATAATGCGTACCTGTTGCCGTAAAACCCTCTGACAAGCATCGGCGACGGCGTACACGTGCGGGGGCACCTCGAACATCTCCCTGCCCCTGTACTGCGCCATGTGTTGGGGGCCATATATGTCCAGAGTCTTGTACGGATTCACCGACACGAGCACCTCGCCGATGTATGTGTAGATTTTGTTGTGCTGAAACCTGACGACAAACAAAGAACATATTATTAATTGGCCAGTATTTGCCATTTAAATATTTACCAAAACTACTTTCATCAAGTGAAAATATTCAGAAAGAATAAGAGAACAAAATTAAAAGTCCCGGGGCGCGTCAGGAACGCATTCCTTCATTTAACACTTGTTAAAATGCAATTCTGTATGTGGGTCACTATAATATTTCTGGTCCACCACAGTTACGCCTACTGAAATTGTCAAATAAAACACTATAACCGTTTTATATAGACTTACATTAATTTTTAAATTAATTTTAAATTTCATAAAGAATTATTTACAATATTTAGGTATATCATTGTTAATACACGTAAATAACATAATATACCTAAGAAACTATTTCAAAAGTGTCAAGAACCTTGATCGGTAATCGTTGTATGTGCTTCTTGATTTTGTAATGTGTAATACATGTCAAATCGCAAGAATCATAATAAATTGTCTGATAAACTAGGGTAAACTAGGGTAATCCTAATAAACTAGGGTAAATGGGCATTTACTAGGTAAGCGTGGTCCACCTTCGGCCACATCTGCACCTCACATCAGGTGAGATGGTGGTCAAGCGCTACCTCGATTTCATAAAAAAAAAAAAAAAAAAAATTGTCTGACAACAAATTTGCTATAACTACTTGAAAAAAAAAAAAATATTAAAATGAACTGCATTTACTTTAATTACTTATAAGATCTTGAATTGTAATTAGTGGAAAATATATTACATATCATAACAATGGTCTTGCCCACTTTAATATTGGCAATAGCACAACCAACGAAAGCGTGTCCTTAACTTTAAGAGCGTGCAGCGCGATCGAAAATCTTCGAATTGGAGTAGCGGTGACGGAACGCACACAAAAATAACTTTACAGATTAGGCTCAACACAGAGTAAAACATATTTTTACTAATTTTTCTTTTGGGAAAAATTAATGTAATAAATGATAATAGAATGTAATATATGTAAATAATAATTAGTTATTATTATAATATAACGTCATATTCAGCTGATCACTGTGTTTTGTTCATTTCTTATAAATAATTTTACCTATGTATACTTACCTGCATATCTGGAAAAGAATAAATAAAGTATGAAAGAAGAAATGAAAAACTGCAAAAAATAATAAAAAGTTTTTATTATTAAATTTGTGATGTTTGGTTGTCGTGGTATTATCGTTATTTGTTAGTTGTCGTTTATTTTTGACCTTATCTTTCGAGTGCTTTCAATATATAATCAGGCTCCTTAATTGCCATTTTTCTATCCAGTCTTTTTCGTATTACGTATTGAATTTTTCCACTGTCTTGATTATCCGAGGATGTTTGAATTTCCGCTATTGGTAGCCTGAAATAAAATTAAACACTAAAAACGACAGAGAGCAAATTGTAAACACCGTTAGTTTATAATAAACATAACTGACGAATATTATGAAAGGAACATTGAATTTAAAATAAAACGTTTAAAAGTTGATAGTTTATAACCTCTCCGTTCCGAAATTGTCTACGAACATGCACTGTTCAGTACTTGGGTCTATCAATGAACAGTTTTACAAATTTAATGCGCGGTTTCAGTTTACAGTTTCGTTATAAACGGCTGTTATCAAAAGCAAAAAACCTAATCTAACCTAACCAATAAATGTTTGATTAGCTAAGAAACCTATTTGGTGACCAAGTACTAGACTAGGTCAACCAAAAAAAGTTGCTGACCAAATGAATATTTTGCTGAAAAAATATATATTCCTATTACAAACTAACATATGCAATGTTACCGGATAATAGCCTAATTGACAAAATTTGGAAATTAGTTTGAAATTATGGCTTAGCATCTATTTCACCCCAAAAATATATTATTTTAAAAAAATAGGTCTTTTACATTAGTATTTTGAGTTTTTAGAAATGAACTTGAAATTGACAGCGAAAAAGGCCAAGACTGTCATGGCGTCTTGAATGACGTCACACCTCGCGAAACAACCGTGTTTGTTTATGACAGTCAATTGTGTTTTTTAATAAATAATGAATTCCTCGTATTATAAATACTGTATAGTGCCCCAATATAAAAGTTCAACGATAAAAACGCCAAACAAATTATTCATATACGTTCCAAACAATAAACAATAACAAATTGATGAAGTTAAGGTTATTACAGCTCTCAACAGCCACTATCAATACCTCGTTGTGAATCTTCAATGCCAGAGATCTAGATTCACAACAAAGAGATTCGAAGAGCACTACGGAGTCTTGACGTGAAGAAAGCTAGTGGACCTGATGGCATACCTGCAAGGGTCCTGAAGGAATGTGGTCCTGAATTGTCTCCTGTACTTACACGCTTGTACTATCTCTCTCTCAGGACGAATACCGTGCCGGCATTTTGGAAGCTTGCCAATGTTCAACCAGTGCCTAAAAAGGGTAACCGTGCCAACCCCTGTAATTATCGACCAATCGCCATCACTTCTGTACTCTGTAAGGTTATAGAGAGAGTACTGAATAGTAAGCTGCTGACATATCTTGAAGTTAACGACCTGCTCAGTGATCGCCAATATGGATTTCGCCAGGGACGTTCAACCGGAAGTCTTCTGGTATATGTCACGCAATACTGGAGTGAAGCCATCGAGAAACATGGCGAGGCTCTCGCTGTGTCACTCGACATATCGAAGGTCTTTGAGAGGGTTTAGCATGCACGTTTACTTGGCAAGCTTCCTACATACGGCATCCCCTCCGGTCTCTTTGTAGCTGGATTTCTGATTTCCTAAATGAACGGTCAATTCGAGTAGTCATTGATGGCTGCTCCTAGGACCTCATGGCAATTGATGCCGGTATTCCTCAGGGATCTGTTCTCTCTGCAACTCTTTTCCTGCTTCATATTAATGACTTACTTCTTCCAGGAGTAGTTGTATACGCAGATGACAATACGGTCATAGAGAGATATTTGTCCAGGATTCGTTGGGGGGCAATGGTTGAGCGAATTAACTGAACCTTAAATCTTGTATGCCAATGGGGTGACAAGAATCTAGCTGATTTTAACGCCACCAAAACCCAAGCGTATTTGGTCTCTGGAAAAAGGAGCCCTTTCGACTTGGCTCCAACTTTCCGATGTGCATCCGTACCTGTGGCCAATGATCTTGAGCTTCTTGGTATCAAATCTTAACTTCGGTAATTCTATCGAGTCCAAAGCCCAAACAGCGGCCAAAAAGTTGAGCATCCCAAATAGAGTGAAGCGATGCTTCACACTTGGACAGCTCCTCTCTTTATACAAGGCACAAGTCCGATCTTGCATGGAGTATTGCTGTCACCTTTGGGATGGCCCATCAAAATACCAACTTGCCGCACTCGACTCGGTGGATCGCAGAGCTAGGAGGCCCATTGGCGATGATACACTAATAAGAACTAAGCTGCAGAGCCTAGCACATCCCTTTCTTCTATCGGACGTACAGAAGTACGGCTGGTTACCATCCTCACCTTGTCGAAATCCCTCTAATTCGGACCAAGCGCTTTAAAACATCTTTTGTGATGCGCACTGCTAAGGATTGGAACTCCCTGCCGGCGTCTGTATTTCCGAGCTCATATAACCCAAATCTTTTCAAGGTTCGAGTGAATGGGCATCTTCTGGGTGAGCTCGCTCCATCGTCGGCCTCATCCTTCCTACATGGATAGATGCTGGTCAAGAGCAAACTCATCTTTAATAAAAAAATAAAAATAAATAAAACTTTGTATTCGTTTTGAGTCAGCGGTTTTGAGTCAATGTCAAATTAGAAAATAAACGTTATCACCATTTATTAATATTGTCAAGTTAAGTTTTTACTATCGTATTAATTGTATTTTTATATATTTATTATCCTGATATCAGTGGCAAAAGAAATTCATCGTGTGATTTGGTAAAATAGCTTGAAATTTACAGACGCGCCACCATTTAATTGTAATTTAACAGGTGAAGTTGAATATATACAGATATAAACAAACAATTTTTTTACATTTTCTTGGCTTCTCAGCTCAATATTACAACATATTTTATATTGAAAATACTTTTTTTTTATTTAGAACAAACTTTAAAGTAAGAATACTTTCAAAAAGTAAATCTTTAAATGTTTTAAAAATTTTAGGTTGTAAAAGCATTCTAGTCACAAAAGTTATAAGATTGTGTCGACAAGTGTCGACGTGTATTTAACAACATGGTGGAAAACATTTTTTGTTTCCACCGGTTCTCAAATTTTTATATAAAATACCATTTTCCATGGCGCTCATCAATGAGGGTTTGGCTCAGTTCATATCAGTTGTACCTAGTATATGGTTAAATGAAAATTCTGTCCAGTTTTGGTCAAGGGCAAGAAAAACCGGCGATCTTGAGACGGCTGATTCCACAGTAGGCAAATGCCACTCTCTGACTGGTAACTGCTAATTAAGTAAGACTTTGTTTGTTCTTCACATAATACTTAGATAGAAGTTTTACCATTGCGGAATTCCGATGAACAATAGTCGGTGTTCACTGCAAAAAATTGTCCAAGCATAACGGCGTCAATTTTGGGCAATATACTGCTGTTTGTTTTGTTAAATCCTGATTCCATGGCGAATTATACCTGTCTTTCAAGATTAAACTAAAAACGAACTGTATTAATTTAAAAATAATTGCTGAAAACTCGAAATAACCTGTTCACTTTATACGAAAATGACAGCCACAACGTTTCGCGAGGTGTGACATCACGCTTCCATGCGCTTCTCTGATTGGTGTTTAATGTCACATAATTAAACGCCTCATTTTGTCGATTTTATTTTCCAAAAATATTATTAATCTTTTATTATTTTAATAGAAAAGTTGTTTTTTGTTTACTAATTATCATGGTTAATCATTAGAAATTCTAAGCCATCCGATTTATTCTCAGTGGAAACAAGCCTGTATTTACCTGTATGCATTTGCATGTTCTGCGTTCGCACTACTCTGTACGGAATTCGACTCAACTGCAATATTTTATTTTGCATGTCCAGTTTTTCTTATTTGCCTGAAAGTGTAACCAATGACATGATTAATTTTATTAAGTATGCAAATTAGAAAAAAAAAACAGACAATTACGTTCTCCGATAAAAATACTTCCAAATAGAAGTCTACTTACCACATTATAGCAGCATTCTTAGGATAAATTTTTTATTTAGTCACTTACATAATGATTATTTTTCTGTTTACCCATCCTTCACTTTCAAAAAACACTTAAACATGTGTAAAATGTAAATACAAAATTTATAACACAGCTGACTTGACATTGACCTCATGGCGTCATGTCATACGACAAATAAGTGCGCCTAGTGATTTTATTAGAGCAATTTTTTTTGTTTGGAAAACCATCAGGCGTTTGGGTTAAATATTGAAAAGTCTTAATATTTTCATATTTATAATTTTATAATGAATATTAAGAAGGGGGGGATCTGCGGAATATCAATACAAACATTTTCATGTGAGAATTAGTGCTTCATGCGTAAAATTTAAGAAGTATTCGAAGAAATAAATTTTTAGAAGTCGTTCCGTTTAAGTATTTTTTATTAATTTTAAATGTATTTGTTTCAAATTTCAACAAGGCGGTGACCTTGTGCAAGGATCAGGCTAACCTACAAAAGTTACTTTAATGTATTTAACTAATTCAGCGCATAGTACTAGTCACTTAAAAATGAGTAAATTTCCAGAATTTTGTGCAGTATCCTCTTAAGCTCCTCTAAAATTGATTTTTTTTGTGCGAAACGCTGTCCTTGAGATATTTAGCAGCACATCTCCAGTGCGCCAATCTTGCGACGGACTCGCAGTCTCGGGGACCAGGTTTCAGCTCCGTAAACAAAGATGGAAAAGACAAGACAGTGGAAAATAAAATATTGAATTTTATTTAAATTTAACTTTCATGCTTGTTTCACTATCCGTGACAAGCCAAATCCTAAGAAGTTTGAGAGCCAACTTTTATGATAAGGAAGCTCTGATTTTTTTTTTATTATGGTGGCGTCGCGCGCCAGAAATCATAACTTGCTCGGAGCGAGGTCATCGTCCGAAAGCTCGGCGTGCTCATATCGAATGTGACAGCGAAACGTTTGCAGGAACAATCTTTGACTCTGTGTCGTTTAGGTATGACTGTAGGGCAGTCGTCAGTGTTCACGTTTTTACAGTGTATTTATTTATAATATGCCATAATGCCTATTATTAAACATTTCAGTATAGGCCGCGACACAATAAATACTTATATGTACTAAACTTAAGGGGGAGACAAACCCTAAATACTAAAAATATCCATTGTTTAATGAAGATGTTACAAGAAATAGACGAGACAATTGCTTTGAAAAAAATATATATTATACTTAAACATGTGAAGAACCAATTGTATTAATTAGAATTTTCGTTAAAGTAGTAGAAACTCCACAAAAAAAGTTAGAACACAAGAAGAATTTGACTTTTATTGAAAATTCTCTTGAAAACGGCTTATTGCACGCATATGAATCCTGTACCTATTAATAAGTTAATATCAGATTAAAAAATTGTATTAATAATTTTTTTTATTTTGTGTATTGTTCTAATGGTAAAAACAGAAAAACACCATTTCTAGGCCTGTTGAATTGGATCCGCCGCCAGCGAGTTCTATAGTAAATGTCATTTGCCTCAGTGAAGCCCTTAATAGCGTATATAATAGGTTGGGGGAAATTTTCTTCGCATTTTATATGAAATTTCAAGACATTTTTTTAAGTTTATTTACATTTTATTACATTATATATATGTCATTTTGTTCGATGACTTTTTGCCATCTTGTAGGTAGTGACATGATCCCGTTGCTGTAGAAATTTCAGGACTTCTGCACCAAAAACGCGACAAGTAGTTTCGGCAGAAGACTTTTTTCCCCAACCTAATATTATATTTTTATTATTTATACTTAAAGATACTATTGAAAATATATCGTAATTTGCATTGCTTTAATACATATTAATATACGTAAACTAACTAAGTCCGCAATTTCATAAGTGAGATATTCGGTATAGCGCGTAACTTTTGGAATAAAACAAACATTAAATGTTACGGGAAGCTTGCTATAACAAACACATCTAATCAGTGAAAATTGCATTCAAATCGGTTAAGCCGTTTCTGAGATTAGCGTGCATAAACGCACATACAAACAGATAAAAAATTTTGACCTCGGTAACATAAGTAACTACAACGTGTAGTTTTTTTTTTTTTTTTTTTTTTAATATTTAATATACAGACACGATTAATTTTATGTATAGATATAGATAATGTGCTGGGCCTAAAGTAGCAGCATCATTCTTCTATTCACTGTCTATAGACAAAACAAAATTTCTGCATTCTTTAAAATAGAAGTTTTATTCCACATTTCTACTCTTTGATGGTAGGTATGTCCCGTGCTAACTAACATAACACTAGGTTTAGACAAAAGCGTGGTTGATGGCTTTAATTAATTTATTAAGTTATACAGCGGTTACAGAAATTTCAATACACATTTTATTTCTTGCTGTTGCCGGAAGGAGACACAGAGTACTTTTAGAACATTTTACAAAAACAACTTGGTTACATAGTTTTTTATCTCTAACATACAGGACCATACAGGACACGTCTTACTAATAAAGATCCACCGATGAATCCGCAGAATGGCATTGCAAATTTTATGGAACTGGTTTTGAAAGAATGAAACATAAAAAGCGTGTCCGATGCCTGCAGTCGGACGGAACAAAGGACAAAGTCGTAAACTGCTATTCTTATCATAATAACGTTATTGTTAATTGTATTCTCAGACAAATAAAAACGAAATGCATATGGTAGTTGCATATAAAGTTAATTGCAAAACCCTTTTTCGATCCGGTACAGTCGAAAGCACCTTCCGTTCTTGTTAACTGATAGAATTATGATACTGTGTTTAATTAAAAAAATCTAAATCTAAAAATCGTTTATGAAAGCACAACTGACTATATATGACTATTTGACGAGCCCGTTGGACGAGTGGTTAGGGTGCTAGCCTTAAAGCTCTGTTCTAGGGTCACCGGGTTCGAATCCTGGCGAGGTCAATTTTGAAAAAATGAACTTTTCAAATTTGGCTCTGGTCTAGATCTGGAAAGCAGTGGCAGTGTCCTGCGTGGCAGTGCGTTTCGTAGTCATTTGGGCAGCCCGTCTGGCGGCAGTAACCACCCTGTTACAAAAGACCACCGTGAAACAACAACACGTGTGCTGTTGTGTTTCGGTGAGTGAGTAAGGGATGCCAGAGCCCCTATCCCCTCCCAATCTCTTATCCTTAATCCTATTGTAGTCGGCAGCGCACTTTCAGCGGCTTTGGCGTTGCTTGTGTTATAGGCGACGGTAGCCACAATACTATCAAGTGGACCGTCAGCCTGTCTGCCGATAAAAATTAAAAACAAATGTTACATTTATTTAACTTTTATTAGTTGTTTTTATATAAGTACTTACTAATCTGTATCAGTGAACAAGAATGGGTGGTATTCCCTGTTTTCGACTGTACATTGGGACTGTACATTACTTCAAACAATTCAATATTTCATATAACCTTCGACTAAACGAAATACCTCCATCGATTTTTTTATTTCAATACACATCAATCCCCATTCGTCAATGACGTCAATGCACTACAAAAACAATAACATTATACTATAGTGAGCGGGCGTAGTGCTATAGCGTAGCGGCAAGTCTGTCGGCGGCACTGCGATTTCTTAGCAGCCGGATGACGTCACTGTACCCCCGGTTGCCCACGCGCACCTCAGCCGGTCGGGCTGGTATTGATTCAATTTGATTGTAGTTCAAGATCAGTATTTTGAGGTCGACAGCTCAGCTGTGTGCGATCCATTCCAATGTGCTCACTCACTATTGGAAAAACTTATATACAGAAATAAGTATCTTCTTAAATAGAGACATTAAAATTTTCACTGACCCATATAAACTTAGGCTAGGGGTGATTGAGGTACTGGTACTCACTCGCCGAAACACAACAGCACAGTTTAATTTAATAAAACAAACATATCTTATACCTTACATTATACCCTCATTTATTATGACACCGATGGCATTTTTTGATTTTTATGGTAAAATCAGTAAGGATAGGCACCTAAATACAGAAGCGGCACATGTGTGATGTGCTTTTATTTCACGTTTAAGGAGTGGTCTTAACGTGTTATAAAATCTTAAAATTGTTAAACATAAATTAGAATTTCATCATAACGTGAGCCATGGGTGTTAGTTACATTACGTTTATTATTTTGTTAAAATAATCTTCTACAGTTAGGTCGCATTCGCTACAAAGTGGCAATGGAAACGCGAAGAGGTTTATCTTCTTCGGTTCAAACAATATAACATCCAATTAGGCAATAATGTATCTTTGCTTACATCCTTACCGTAACCAAATAAAAAAATAAAACCTTTCGTAAACGATGATATACTGATTAAAAAGAAACGTTTTTGAGATTATCGCAAACATACATATATACAGACGGACAGACGCGGCGGGGGTCATTATATCTAGATGTTGGGTAACACGTGTGCTATAATTTATTAAAAGGTAGTAATAAATAAAAATAATAATAAAAATTTTAATAATCCTAATTTATAATAATAATTTTATAATAATAATTTTAATAAAATAATAATAATCCTTTTTCATTTATAACCTAAAGTATTATTTTTTCTAATTAAAAAAAAAAACTGCTTTTTGTAAAATGGTTTTAGTATATAATGTGTGTGTGTGTGTAATTTTGATTTTTTTTTCTATTGTAAACTAATATCTTTAATAATCATATAATGTTGTGCATACCTTTAAGTTAGATGCATATTTAGTAACAGAAAATATTTCTTCTATGTAAATGTATCAATATGTATTTAGTTGGTAAGCCTCTTTAATAAATAAATAAATAAATAAATAAATTGCAGTAGGAAGTCCAACTATCGTTTTTTTTTTTACTACAAGTATGTATGTGCCTTCCACGTTCTCGAAAATGGTCATGCTACACTCTACAATCGCGCAATATTTACGGGACAGGCCTACTGTCGCCAATAAGTCTGACTGACATCGTAGTTATCGACCGAACCCAGCGCTGGACGATGCTTGTTGACATAGCTGTGTCGCATCACAAAAACCTCGTGAAAGCTGAAAAAGACCGTCATGTGGGATGTCGAATCGACAATCATCGTCCCAATACTCGTCTTGGCAAACGGTCCGATAGCTAAGAGCCTCAACCAACGTCTCAAGAGACTGTCTACACTGGATCGAGGAACAGATAAAGGCAGTGTTTCTTGACATGGCTCGTGTTGTCACGAGGTTCCTCACTCTGCAGCCCTAACCACCGGTAGTGTGGGTCGGTGTTAGTTTATTTTTTTTTATAAAATTTATTGTCTCTTATTTATATAATATACATTGCAAAGAATTAATTAATATTTGCCCTAATTCACTAACGCCACTTAGCGATTCCACGCGATTCCTTACTTCGATACCACGTCATATTAGCGATTTCTTACTTCGAAAGCAAGTCATATCCTCACAAACGGTTGCGATATCTGCTAAAAAGTCATTCTCTTGCATATATATAAACATTCGTGTTTTTGATAAGGTAAGACAAAAGCGTGACATCATAATTACCATACAGAATCAAGGCCCACAGGGGAATATTTTTGTCATCATTTTTTAATAATACTCAACGAGATTAACCCCCATAAGAATATTAATTTTGTATCTTTGAAATTGATAAATCTCTCTAATTCGGACCAAGCGCTTTAAAACATCTTTTGTGATGCGCACTGCTAAGGATTGGAACTCCCTGCCGGCGTCTGTATTTCCGAGCTCATATAACCCAAATCTTTTCAAGGTTCGAGTGAATAGGCATCTTCTGGGTGAGCTCGCTCCATCTTCGGCCTCATCCTTCCTACATGGATAGATGCTGGTCAAGAGCAAACCCATCTATAATTAAAAAAAAAAAAAAATCTACATAGATTACCAAAATCTTTATTCAAGAATATTATGTATCTTTATTCTATTGAATTAGGATTTCAGTCAAAAGCCTAGGGAAGGTCCAACAAGAAACGCCGTGACTCATCCAACGATTATAATGCTCAGTGTTCAATATCAAATGAGTCATAGAATTACGTCACAGTACGAGTCACACCCAAACACACACGTGTCATCGATGTTGTACAACAAAAACAGTAGGGGTGGAAAGAAAACCTTGTCATTTTTAGTGGTGTTCGACTTACTTCTAAATCGCTGGATATATTCAAAAAAGCACTCAAGACACACTCCCGGTGTCTCCTTGCCCCTTCGAGAGGGCTGGACCGGGCTCTGCCGAGGCAACAACTCCGATCCACCCCAGTACGGTAGCCACCTACCGCCAAGTGCTGTTTTATATTGAAATAGGTAATAGAGCATTAACCACATCGCAAACTCCAGCCGCAAAGTATAATCTAATCTTTCAAAGTTAAATTAAAAAACATGTGTTATTTATTACTTTGCCTGTTTTACAAAAAATCCAATCTAAAACCGAATTAACCAACACCATGTCAACGGCCACTTGCCGAACCGACACTCCATATTTTATCAATTTCAGATAAAAGATTAGACTCGTTTTATCGTAAGTATTATGAAAGTAATGTGTAGTGTTATACTTTATTTAAAAAAATATTGTCACGACTAACTATGGAACGTTCTGGAAAAAGCATTGCGTCAGCAGAAAGTCTCGAACGTCCCACCCTATCGATGGTATAGTCACGCCACTTTCCGATTAGTATCAAAGGAAAATTGGTCCCGAACTTTCAATGGCTTGTTTACAATTTGTTTATATTTCCAGTAAATTCGAAATACATCGAGGCGTTTGGCGCCAAATATGTATAAATAAGGGAGCAAGCGGGCGAGATGAGTCACTTTGTGCGTAACAGCGATTCGAAAGCCAATCTTCGAACCTTTATGAAGTTACCTGCGATAGTGAACCGGCGACATACACACACACACATATCTTAACTCCTCACCTAGATCCTTTTCCCCATAGTCTAAAATAAATTTTTACTTTTCGACTTAATTTTCAACATAATTTGGGTATATGATGAAGCCCTGTAAGTGGCAATGTGCTTGGTGATGTCTCTTTTGTATATTATTTCTGCTGTATTGCAATAAAATAAATAAATAAATTTCGCCCTTACATGGCAGTTTGATTTTTAATTGCAGATTTACACAAGTTTATATGATAAGGATCCTGACAAAGAAAAAAAAAATAAGAATTCTTAATTACATCCGAAGTTTACATATCCTACGTGCTTTGTTAGGTAAAGTAAAACACTGTAAACTATAGGCACCCACACTTCAGTCTGTGACGATTGTCGGATATACCTATGTAAATCGTAAATAATTTTATTCAAAAACTGATAGGTGATATAGATTCATGACAATCGGTGAGGTGATTCATGTGATGTAAGGACTCGATAAGAAACAAAGTTTAAAACTGAAACCACCGATATTGAGAGGAATGGGATATACAACCATAACCAACGAATCTGTTGGTAAACAGCTAGTAGGTTAATGTGGATACGTATTTAACAGTCACGAAATTCAAAATAATAATATGTATTCGGAATAATTGATGCATAATCAGAATCGAATTACGAAACAGTATCAGAATCAATTAAATTTGGGCCAATAATTAAATTTTGGATAAGGCCGCCTTTTGTACTATTACTTGTTGTTTCTTTCTTTTTTTTATTCTTTTTTATGTTTATAGTACAAATAAAGAGTTTTAATAATAATAATAGTTTTGTTTTCAGTATAAATCGATTTGGTATCCAAAAATATAAACCAATACTATTTAATAACTTCTAATATATAAAATAAGTTAAAAACATGTCATGGGTTTTGATTAGACGGGGCTTTTATTGGGGCAATAGAATTTTTAGTATTCATTTTAGAATTATTGGATCAATCAAACTGTGTACCCTTAATATTAATTAGATAAAAAAATGTGTGATTGGATATTATAATTAGAGGAAACATTTTGGTTTGATGAACTTTCTATTTTAAAAGACCGATTGCATTTTGTAGTGATCCCGTAGAGGTACCTCAAGGCGGTACGGTGCAATGTGTGTGGCATTGCACCGCAAGCCAGATTGAGGTCACCCCAAGTCAATTGCGGAATGATGGTGCATGATTTTTAGTACTAGTATAATAGTTAGTAAAGCATGCCAGTGATTCGGATATTAATCCAGGACTTAGGTCGTGTGAGACTCTTCAAAAAGCTAATTTAAAGAAGTCTTAACTTAGTCTTAATTTCTTAAATTGAAAAGAATTTGAGTCAATTACTACGATCCGCAACTACGTACGCGTGGTGTTCGGTATAGCCCATAACTTTTTCGTTTGTAAACCGATTGGAATGAAACATAACTATATCTTACGGGAAGCTTGCTATAATACATCAGTAAAAACCGCATTCAAATCAGTTAAGTCGTTTCTGAGATTAACGTGCATAAACGCACAGACAGACAAAAATTCTAAAAACTATTTTTTTGACCTAGGTAACATAAGTATAACGTGAACAAATTGATTTTTTTTACATAAATAATTAATTTACAGACACGGTATAGAATAGATTAATTAATCTTAATAATAGAATTCAAATTAATATTATTAATATTAATTCTATACTTCTGATTAAGGTCATTTGTTTTGGAATATGAATCTATCTCACTTTAACATGTAGATTGAAAGCTTTCTCCTTTACGCATAAATATCAAGTTTATTACCATACCTAGCTCTATTGTTTCATAAAAGCTTCTTTAATTTCTTTAGAGATTTGTGTGGTCTGCGTCCTTAGAAGAGATTACGTAGTCTGTGCACACCTTTCCTACTAAACCAATATTAAATACTAGCCCCTGCTCGCGACTTCGTCCGCGCCACTTTTTCATAGATGTCAAGTGTGTTATTTTTGTCAGGCGTCGAACTTTTCATTTTAATTTTCAGTTGATCCCTCGGAAACAGCTACTTTTTCTCTGGGTGATAGGTGCCCTCTATGTCATTTTCTGTATTCCTGACGTGTATGCATTATTTTTTTAAATTTATTATTAAAAAGATGTTGCCAACCTCCCACGTGGATACAAGTTTAGGATTGTATTAGTCACAGTTTTTTCTAATTTTTAAGCCAAAAAAAACTGCAGTTAAGTGTTTGGGAACTAATGCTTACTCTCCCAGACTAAATCCGAAGGTGGAGATCTGGCGATCGCTTATTTTGCGATTAGGAGTTTACCGAGACATGACTTTCAGAATTTTGAAGAAGAATTTAACTGAACATATTATATTTTGTAAGTTAAAATAAGCTTTCGATTTAATTATGGATTTTTATTAGGACGTCCCTAAATGAACAGATGAAGAAACACGACTGGATTATTCAGAGAATGCGTTTTATTTTTGAACCGCATTACGACACCGCGGAGAGGGATTTACGAGTATAGAGTAAAAGTAAACAGACGTATGTCAGTTGTGATATCACTGCGATATTATTATCACTGGAACCAGCAGGCGGATTTGAAAAATTCTTTTTGCATTCCATAGCACAATTCTCTAGGAGGGTTATAGGCTACTTAACATCACGCTACGACCCTAAGAAGTCGAGAAAAAAGAAGAAAGAAGGCTAAGCGAATACCAAAGGCTCAAACTCGATTACAAAAGTTTTGCCGCCCGACAAAAACCGACCATTACCGAGAGATAACCGAACATTACTTACAGTATATTACTGAATCCGATTTATTTTAACCGCGGGGAACAGCTGGTAATAAATATAAAAATTGATTTTTTTATTTTATTTTTTTAAAGTCGACAGACAGACTGACGGTCCACTTGATGGTAGGTCGCCTATAACACAAGCAACGCTACAGGTCCTGCGAGTGTGCTGCAGACCATTGTAGGAATAAGTATAAGGGTACCCAACGGTTTTTTCACTACCCAACATGTACCCAGGATAAGGGTACCCAACATGTCATCACTCTTTATTAAAAAAAAAGTGATTGCTTATACTCTACAAAATAATTATTGTTGTACGAGTATTGCTCATTACATGACGCCTACATCTCTGACGTTGAACGGCAACTCATCAGCTCATGCGCACTCGTGCTCAAGCAAATGGCAATTGGCAGACGTTCCAACTTTTAGAGGATTTTGTGTAATTTATCACTCTTGTATTATAAGTTCCACAATAGTCTGCCTTAGGTCATTCTCCTTTATAAATAACGCGCAATATGATGGGTCATGTATGGATAGGATATACTTACTATGCATTGAGTATTATGTACTAACGTAGTCCTATGAAATATCATCTATGATCTATCGGACATGCAGACGTACGGCTGGTTACCATCCTCACCTTGTCGATATCCCTCTAATTCGGACCAAGCGCTTTAAAACATCTTTCGTGATGCGCACTGCTAAGGATTGGAACTCCCTGCCGGCGTCTGTATTTCCGAGCTCATATAACCCAAATCTTTTCAAGTTTCGAGTGAATAGGCATCTTCTGGGTGAGCTCGCTTCATCTTCGGCCTCATCCTTCCTACATGGATAGATGCTGGTCAAGAGCAAACCCATCTATAATAAAAAAAAAAAAAAAAAAAAAAAAAGCTAAAATTCTATTTAGCTGGATTTCATAGGACTCAATCAGCAAAAGCAGCTGATAGCACAAAAATTGAAGCTGGCTAGCTTCAATTTTTGTGCTCGTGCATCGTGCCAGGAAGACCAAAACAGGGGTCGGCTTGACAAGTTTGTTGGTTGCCATGATACGGAAAAAAAGAAGAGTTTATAAGCTATAGCAACGGAAAAAGCAAGCGTACATTTTTTATTCCTAAGAAATGTTCTATCATAGTAGCGAAATGTTTACTAGGTTCTTACCTAGTAAACATTTCGCTACTGTGTAAGCTACTGCTAGCTGTAAGAGCTCTTTTGAACTCAAAACTCACAAAACTAAAGCAAACATTCTCTCTGCAAATCCTTTAGCATTTTTAAAGGCGTTCCTTGTTTTGCTTCAACAAATATTAAAAAGCGAGACACGACGACGCTCGAGACTTCTGCGAGTACTTATGAAAACACAAACAGCAGAAAAATTGTAAAATAATGCACAAAGCAATTATTTAAAAATAAATAAATCAAGTCATTAGACCAAGCAAACTTTAGTCGAAAAAATGAAATTATGGTATTGCCTATAATTACAACAAAAACGTATGAACCAATTCACCGGGCCGTGTCTGTGCCACGGCGGCCGAAGCACGGCCGGAGCACGGCGCGCTCCAATCGCGACGTGTTTGTTTTCACCGTACGCTCGGAGACAGCTTCGTGAGGCCCGCTCGGGGTTATTATAATTTATCCGAGGCTGCCGCGCGATCTATGGCTCGCGAGCCAAAACCGCGAGGTATAATAGTAATATATACTATAGTAATAGAGTAACACAAAATAGTATAATAATACTTGGAAATGACAAGATTACACTGTGCCGCCACCGGGTCGTGCGCTCGCCGTGTTTTTCTCAACGGCCGGGGTACGCCCCGGCCGTTGAGAAAGACACGGCCCGGTGAAGTATGACTTGGTCCGATGTAATATAAATCCACCTTTATTCTTAGCGCATTCAAAAGGACGTATCCACAGATAATTACAAAGACAAATTATTGTAGATGCAATTTAGTCTCCAATAGACAAGAAGCGGAATAAAACAGTCATCCTCCCTGACATTCTTCGAGCGAGGACGATTCGAGCGCAGCGGAAACGATGCTTTACCCACACCAAGGCGCTTCTATTTCCGGCTGAAGGAAAGCCGACGCACACAACCACAACACCCCTTGTACGTATACATGTTTTCAAACGTGACCTGAATGTGTGCCGGTGACCTGGCGGAGCGTGTGCTGTAATAGTGTCGCATAAACACGAAGGTTAAACGGTCTTCTTAGAGGCCGCAGAAGTGCATTCGCAAAACAGGTGTGAGTATTGCAACTGCGACTAAACAATTATTGTAAATTATCGGATTAACCATACGATATGTACCTAAAGAAACGCTTGCGTATAAAAGTACAATATATGAATATACATATATGTCCCACAGACAAACTGCTTTCCAGTTTTATGGGACTTTGTAAATATTTTTTGTAATTATTCATGTATAATAAATAAATAAATAATAAATAACATATTTAATGAAAAATGTAAAATATTTATTTATGATAAAGGCGATGGATAAATATAATAGAATGGAAAGGTTTCTGAATCATAATTGTAATTGTCTTTTATTAGAGCATTATTAACACACTCGGATGCTGTCATCAGTGAAAGAAATACAAATGCTGCAATATCACCGAAGCCATATCACCTGTTTAGTGCTTGGCAAAGTGCCGAGGACTCGTTGTTATTCTTGTTTTTCGAGAAAACATTAAAAATAAAATTTTAGGAATTGTTGCGGTATTTATGTAAAAAGTCTTATTATTAAAAACACTTCTAACGGAAGCTCAAATTGGATTAAACTAAATAACAACCAATGAAATCATTAAACTTTGATTTCATTAAGTTCAGTTAAGTTCATTAGTTATTTATTTACTCATAGTTTTGTTTTAGTTTACTTAGTTGGTGCATACCTACTATTGTACTTCGCCGTATATACATAAAACACCGTAAATAAATTAAATGGATAAGTACAAATTTATATTCTTCATTTAATTGTATTATTTAGACATTTTTTTCCTTGACACCATAGATACCGGACACAGCTCAAAAGTTAACATGGGGTTGCCAGTTGTCAGGTTATGACACCTACCTAGACTCTATTTAGCAGATCTACACTCTTAACAAAACATTCTTTAAGAATGTGTAATATCATACACACCTAATATTATAATTGGCCTTAAACCTGAATTTCCCTAAAAGTAACGAGTATAGTGAACCGAACCTTTTTTTAAAATTAAAGATGTGTTTGCTCTTGGCCAGCATCTATCCACGAAGGAAAGACGAGGCTGACGATGGAGCGAGCTCACCCAAAAGATGCCTATTAACTCGAACCTTAAAAAGATTTTAGGTTGTACGGGCTCGGAAATACAGACGCCCGCCGTCAGGGAGTTCCAATCCTTAGTAGTGCGCATTATAAAAGATGTTTTAAAGCGCTTGGTCCGAATTAGAGGGATTTCGACAAGGTGAGGATGGTAACCAGCCGTGCGTCTACGTCTACATGTCCGATAGAAGAAAGGGGAAGGCGGTAGGTATGATCTCATGCAGCTCCCGAGCACACTCTCCGAAGTACATCTTATAGAATACACACAGACAGGCAATTTTAATAGAACCTAATGGTTGGTGTAATTCTAATACCTATCAAATGAATAATAATGAATACAAAATTCTGAATTCAAACTTGTGACTCTTAATTTTTAGCTAACATAAAATGCCTCTATTTAAATAAATAAAAACTTAATCAATCTCAAGTATGTAGGTAGCTCAATTGTCGTTGTCTCGGTTCGAGGTCAATATGCTTCGCCTACAACGAATCTTTTCATTAAATTTAATAGCTATTAAGAAAAATAATTGGTCACTAAAAGAAGTCTTCAAATCCAAGGAGCTAAGCATGTCAACCAAAAGGAAAGTCTTTGACACCTGTGTACTTCCAGTCATTATCTACGGATGCGAAACTTGGTCACTAACCAAAAAACAGACAGGAGAGAAGCATGACAGGAATAAGGAAACAAGACACAGTACTGAGTAGCACAATAAGAGAGAATACTAAAATAGTTGATATACTCGCAAGAATACACCAAAAGAAGTGGAGATGGACCGGCTACATGATGGGCCTTGATTCTGTATGGCAATTATGATTTCACGCTTTTTTCTTACCTTATCAAAACACGTAATGTCTTACCATGGCATTTATATATATGCAAGAGAATGACTTTTGAGCAGATATCGTAACCGTTTGTGAGGATATGACGTGCTTTCGAAGTAAGAAATCGCTAATATGACATGGTATCGAAGTAAGGAATCGCGTGGAATCGCTAAGTGGCGTTAGTGAATTAGGGCACAGATACGCAAAACAAATGGAGCACTATTGTTTCTGACTGGTATCTCACAGACGGCAAGCGCAGTAGACGCCAACTAACCAGATGGGAAGACGATTTAAAACTCACGGCTGGACAACATTGGAGAAGAGTAGCGTGAGATAGAACCCAATGGAAATTGTTAGAGGAGGCCTATGCCAAGAGGTACGCTGAACTAAGAGATATTTTATAACACCATTTTAAAACTCTTAACTTACATTCATTTGTAGTTCAGAATAAAAGGCTTTATTATTATTATATGGGTTGTAGGTTTCCGGGATGATGGCCCAGATCTGTTGGAAGAATTTCTAACAGACCTGGGCCATTATCCCGGAAACCTACAACTCATATGAATACCGGCCGAGAAAACCTACATTCTACTATTTTATTATTATTATCATTATTATAAAAAAATAGTTATTTGTTCAACTAGAGAGCAAAATTGTTTTTTCCTGCGAGTGCCGACTTTAAATCACGAACTAGCGAAGTAGTCTATAGAATTGAATCACGAGCGTAGCGAGTGATTCTAATATAGACTACTGAGCGAAGTGAGTGATTTAAAGGCACGAGACATAAAAAAATTTGCTCTCGTGTTAAACATACAACTTTTCACCTCAACAGCGAGTTAGGCCATCACCACTGGTATCTTCACAGCTGTAAAACTATCTTCACAGCTGGGCCAACTCTAGTTGGCTATGGTCGGCCGAATCTAATCGGCTATGGCCGGCCGACTCTAGTCGGCTATGGCTGGACACACTAATAAAATCCTAATAATGTTATTTCTGTGAGTTAAATCGCGTGTTCGAAATTTGAATCACTTTTCCTCACGCTCGCAGCAAAAATCGATTTTCCTGCGAGTTTTTAGGCACCAAAAGCACCCTTTTCGTGCTGGAGAGGTGAAAATAATATTTTTTTCACAGACAGCGATGACAGAAGTCACAACACAGCCTACCTTTTCAAAATAACATTCCCATAAAGCCCGCTTATGGTAAACTTTACAATAATTAAAGCTAATTATGATATCGAGTTTTCAAGGCATCTTGACAAAACATTTGTCCAAAATGATGGTGGTTCGGGACGATTATAAAGACGATTATTATCCAAATATTATGTAAATGATATAAACAAGCATTAATTCAAAGGCATTCATGCGTTTGTAAGCTAATATAGACATGCTAATCGCGAACCAGTCATTATATATTACGTCACCGCACGTCAAGAATGTGAATCATAATAATTTTTTATAGAATTACAATGTGTTTTATGTACTCACGTTTATAGTTATAGTCATTTTTTTTTTACTTACTAGTCCAATGTTTATAAAACTTAAAAAAATTATTGGTAACTTCTGACAACTAAGTAAGCTCTGAAATAATAATGGACAGTGCACGGCAAGAGTCGCATTAAGAGAATTATTTAAAAACAACCGAAGGAGCAGGAAAATTAAATAGGCTAGCTAGGGCATAGGTAGGTACCTCTATAAACACTACATCCATGAATTGATGAGGTCCCAGCGTCAGCGGCGGTTGTGTTTTGTGGCTCACACACGCAGAACAAGCTGACAACTAGCTGGTACGATATATTTGCATGAAATAAAGTAGTTCAGGAACGATTTAATGGATTTTTAAAAGATACGAACTTCCGTCTGCTGTGTATTCGCATCATTGGGGACTGCCTTTGCTATTTGTAGATAAAATTTAATTCATTGATATTAACTAGGATTCACTACTATTTTTAATAAACACTCTTATTTTACGCCTTAAAAATCGATTTTTATATAAGGCCCCGGGTATGGAAATTTTTTGAGGAGTAAAATTAATACAAGCGTTAACTAAAAAGCGTTACGTTAACTGTCACTTTGACATACATCTGTGTGACTGCTGACGCATGTATTTTTGTATTCTCTAGGTTTATAAAAGCAAACGTCGAAATCTTGTACGAAAAGTGTAGTCCGTGTTGAAAAACGAAACGATAGCGAAGAAATATGAAACTATTTGAACTTATAAAACGTAGTGACATCTGTGCATACCGAACGTAACTAAAATAACTTTTGTTGGAACACGTGACATCTGAGTACGCGAATGTAACTAAGTAGATATCTATTGACACGAAGAAAATTTTATACGTTTAATTTTACAGGTTTAAAGGAGTAAATTTCAGTCGTGCGTGGGACTGAACATACACTTTTTTTAATTCATATAATTTCGTCAATAGCCATTAAACAAAAAAAAAATTGATTCACTAATTATTAGAATAATGGATCCGAAGTTCACATAATAATAATTATGTAGACAATAACATTAAGTCAATCTATTAAGCAATTAAGCATTCGACACGACACATTATAATTTTCAATCACCTACTAACAGAAATTTAAAAAGATAATTCAAGAAAGTAAAAAACAAAGTACGTATATGAGTATCCTATCAGATTGTAGAGAAACTACGTTAATACCACAGTTTTACAATAAGTAGGTGAATAAAGCAGTATGGTGTGCCGCAAGGTTCGCTGTTGGCGCCTCGTTCGTCTGACCTGCGAAACCGCGCGACCGCGGTCGGTGACCTCGCTAATGTTCATTATGTCATGTCAGTGAAACGTCTTTATTTTACGCCGCCAAACGCATTACGAATACAATAGTAAGTCTGTGTGATATTTTTCACTAAACTGGTTTGAATGAAATTTGAATGGATTTTAATGGAATTTTTATATTTTTTTTTAATGTTAAGTCGACAGACAGGCTGACGGTCCACTTGATGGTAGGTGGCTACCGTCGCCTATAACACAAGCAATGCTACAGGTGCTGCAAGGGATTAGGAGGGGATAAGGAAATGGGCTCTGGCATCCCTTACTCACTCACCGAAACACAACAGCACGTATATGCTGTTATTTCACGGTGGTCTTCTGTAAGGGGGTGGTCACTGCCGCCAGGCGGGCTGCCCAAATGACTGCGAAACGCATTGTGCCCTACCACTACTTTTCAAATCCAGACCAGAGTCAATTTTGAAAATTACATTAAAATTTCCAAACTTGACCCCGCCGGGAATCGAACCCGGGGCCCCTGAGACGTTAGGCAAGCATCCTTGCCACTCATCCAATAAAAAAATATAGCAAAAAAGACAGTTTTAATTTTCATGTGGACAAAGCAAATCCTATTTTAGAATAAATAAACGATAACTACGTTAATCTATATGTTATCTTTAATCCAACAATCTAATCTATGTATTTATACCGCGCATGTTTTATGACACATTTGGAAGAGTCGTATATTGGTACCTACCTACCTAATATCCTAATAATATTATAAATGGGAGAGTTTGTATGTTTGATCCTCAATAACGAAAAAACGGCTGAACGAATTTTGATAAAAATTTACACACAGATAGTTTATGACCTGGTTAACATGTAGGTACCTTTATACTGGAAAAATTGTTACGCCACCGTCATCATAGCGATAAAGATGTCAGGAGTTATAACTAATATATCTATTTTAATTTTTCAAAGTATACGAAGTAGCGGGCACAACTAGTAAAAAAAAAAATTATCTTGTTCTACAAAATTATAAAATAATAATTTCATAATATGTGCTGTCATTTTAAACACACAGTATATAAATAAATATATCTTTATTGCATAATCAGTCGATAACAATGCTATTTTTTACATTATCTCTATATTGCTATTGAATCAGTGATTCTAAAGAAACAATAGGACAAAAAACCACATAAGCGTAGTTTTCAATTAGAAATACAAGCACCAAATATTAGGTCTTAACCTATGAAATTGCCGTTCTATATATAGAATTTTTTTTTTTTTTTTTATGAACCAAGGGCCCTTAATAAGGATCAAACAATTTCGTGCTAGAACGAAAGTTATCGATATTCACACTAGCCAGCAAAAAAAATCGACAGTTTCATAGGTAAGGACGTAATAAAATGTATGGATCTTTGTTACTCTTTCAAGTAAAAACTACTGGAGCGATTTTGATGAAATTTGGCACACAGATAGTTTATTACCTGGGATTAACACATAGGATACTTTTTATCCTGTTAAAATGTTAGGTTGCCGAGGGATCGTGTAAAAATATTAAAAATTGGGCGCCAATGAATTTTAGTAAGCCGTCTTTGGTGTAAAACAAACCTAGTCCTATTATGTTTTGTTTTATAATCATCACAATCACCCCCTCTTTAATGACCTCTTTATAATACGAGTATTTATTGATCGCCACGCGGGTGAAGCCGCGGGCTCGAGCAATCTAAAAATAAAGATCCAACGCTTGGCGAATGTAATGTGTTATATTGGTTTAAATATTTTGTCATGTGTTTTTTTTTTATTTTTTATTAAAGGGTTTGCTCTTGACCAACATCTATCCACGTAGGAAGGATGAGGCCGACGATGGAGCGAGCTCACCCAGAAGATGCCTATTCACTCGAACCTTGAAAAGATTTGGGTTATATGAGCTCGGAAATACAGACGCCGGCAGGGAGTTCCAATCCTTAGCAGTGCGCATCACAAAAGATGTTTTAAAGCGTTTGGTCCGAATTAGAGGGATTTCGACAAGGTGAGGATGGTAACCGGCCGTACGTCTGCATGTCCGATAGAAAAAAGGGGAATGCGGTATGATCTCATGCCGCTCCCGAGCACACTCTCCGAAGTACATCTTTTAGAATACACACAGACAGGCAACTTTGCGTCTATGTGCTAGGCTCTGCAGCTTAGTTCTTATTAGTGTATCATCGCCAATGAGCCTCCTAGCTCTGCGATCCACCGAGTCGAGTGCAGCAAGTTGGTATTTTGCTGAGCCATGTTATAATAATACCTATCTTTTTCAACGAGGATGAAGTCGCGGGCACCACCACCACCAGCTGTAATGTAAGTATGTATAAGTATTGTCTAAAAACATAAACACAAAGCATAAACTTTAAAAAAAAATTCAAGCAATATCGTATTATGCACGACTAAAGACTTTTTTCAAGGATAAGGTACCTAAGTTAATATTTGATATTTATTTATACATAATTATATTTACAGGCCGAATAACAGAATGTCATCTGTTTTTACCATGGCAAATTTAAATTATAATTATTAATATTATTATAATAAATTCATAATTAAGTATAGCAGCTAAATAGAATAGGTAGCTAGACTTATTAAGCTTCAATCACAGATTCAGTCATAATATTTTAATAAAAAAAATCGAATTAGTTCTTACCAATTAACTGGTTTAAAATAGATGTGATTTCACGGTTAAACCGTGTTAACTAACAATTACATGGACGATTACAGAACAAAACAAATGTCTTAATGGCGTCATCGAGCAACTATGAAGAAATGGTACAAGTTACGAATGGTATGAGGAAATAGTCATTTATAGTCATTTACAGTCACAAATAGGTAATAAAGTCACAAATAGGTATATACTTAGTATAATATTAGTAACATAAACACTTAAAAACAATCCGTGACTTATGTTCATGACAGACATGCTGTTCATGATGCAGTTTCATGATAGAACCGACAGGAAGGACGTCATTATTTATATCGGATTGATTTGAATGGGAAATTTAACTTCATTTTGTTCATTTTTTTTATAACTAAGAAAAAAAAAATATCTTAGTTTCGCTACCGATTGTGAAAACTGATTTTTTTTTATTTTATTTTTTTTATATATTTTTTTATTGTTGGAAAAAACTCCGCTCACTTGTATAAAGTTGTCAAAAAATTATTAAAATTTTGTTTCTTTACTAATTTTCGCAACTGAAAAGTATTATGGCTGTGAGCTTAAAAAAATAATATTTTTATTTGGAAAAAATAACGTAGACTTTAGCGGATAACAAACGCTATTTCCTATGCAGACGGAATAAAAGGTGTTAATATATTATATTATAACAATTTGTGTGATACGCAGGCTGGCGGCTCACATGATGGTAAGTGGCTACCATCGCCTATTTATACAAGTGCGCTGACGGCTCACTCACATGATGGTAAGTGGCTACCATCGCCTATTTATACAAGTGCGCTGACGGCTCACATGATGGTAAGTGGCTACCATCGCCTATTTATACAAGTGCGCTGACGGCTCACATGATGGTAAGTGGCTACCATCGCCCATTTATACAAGTGCGCTGACGGCTCACATGATGGTAAGTTGCTACCATCGCCTATTTATACAAGTGCGCTGACGGCTCACATAATGGTAAGTTGCTACCATCGCCTATTTATACAAGTGCGCTGACGGCTCACATGATGGTAAGTTGCTACCATCGCCTATTTACCATCGCCGCTACCGACTCTGATAACGTTTTACATTCAGATAAAAGTTAAATATACACACCCGGCTTTTGGATTTGTTACTTCATTTGGAAAAGCCGTAATGAGGTCACTTTACCGCTCGAGCTTGTTACTTAAAAACTTTTATACGAGTATGGTTTGACCTTTAAACGCTAAACAGAGCACGAAATTTGCGTTAGTAACATCCAAGACGATGAATAAGTATTCCCAGAGGTGAGGTACAGCTCTCACCTATGGGCTGGCGCGTCTAGATTCCAGGCAGGGTTGCTATGTTTGGAATTGTCGACGATCCATTGCTCATAGTTGTTCCATCTGAGTTGTTCCAATTTTTACCACCGTCCTGAGATGCATAGTTCATCCGCATTACTTGGATAAGGTGCCCACAGTCCGGTCGAGTAGAATAGAAACTTTATACTGCCGATTTTGGAGTAATCTCCCTTCTGAGGTGGGTCCACAATATGGACTTCCTAAGTGTGCTGTAAAAAAAAACTTGAAGGTCTGCAGCGCACTTGCATCTCCCATGGTTTTACTTGTGCCCTTAGGCGACGGTACCTTTAAGTGGTATACGTCGGCTTGTCTGCCACCCTTACAATATAAAAAATATATTACTTGACAGAGAATGGATTAATTTAAATAAGTTCAAATGAAGAATTTGTGGCACATCGTGAATGGGTATCTATAATGCCGCGATAAAATACGCTAATGGAAAAACAGTAATTGCAGGTTACTAAAACGTTTTATTATCTCTGTCGCATCTGCATACCTTCGATAAATAACCAATGATAAGTGAACGAGTCATTAGAGATATGCTAACACTTTAGCAGCGTTAGTTAGTGGCGGTCACTTATAACAACGAATACAGCTCTACAAGGATACAGAAGACCACCGTAAAATTTATTTATTTATTTATTTACACACACAAACTTACCATTACAAATCTACCATTACAGGTTTTCACCCAATGCGGTAGTGTAGCAACAATATGTACATTAGCAACAATCATATACAAAATACAAATACAAACTACATAATTCCTAATATTCATAACTAATTACGTATAGTGCTATTTTTGTGAATTCATTCAGAGTACACCAAAAACCATCCAATCTACTATATAACAGCACAAATGCTGTTATTTTTATATTATATATAAAAATAACAGCATTTGTTATATAATAGCATTGTTATATTTCGGCTAGTTGGTATGGTATGCCAGAACCCATTTCCCTATCCCTTATCCTTAATGCATGCAGCACATGTGGCGTTTGTTTGTGTTATAGGTAACGGTAGCACAACCTAACATCAAGTGGGTTGTCAGCCTGTCTGACAACCTTTACAACAACAAAAAATAAAGACTATCCCTACCAGAAAAGCTATCTTACCAACCCCTTTAGAGCGGTTCTTAGTGTTGCTGTCATTATACAGATAACGTAAACGAATAGCTATTTTATTTTTGTTATACATTTTCTATGAGAAAGGGTGGTAGACAGGCTGATGGTCAACTTAATGTAGCTACGGTCGCATTAATAAATACAAGCAACACCAGGGAGATGACCCTAAAATAGTCAAGAGGGACTGTGGCATTCCTTATCCACGATTGAAGAAAAAAACAGCACAGATGCTTGCTTGTGTCCTTGATCTTCTATTCCGCCGACAAATGCTTTATTTTTGGTCTAGGCAGTAATGTACCATTAATGGATGTAAAGGCGACACATTGGAAATTTTGGTGGCAGGGTTTTAAATTTTTCTCAGCAATGACAAAACATATGAAAGTGGTGTTTGGTAATCAGTTTCTTCACGTTACTGACTTCATTGTTGGATTACACGATTGATAAACTTTTATAACAGAGAAAAAAAATTCAAAGAAACCTCTTTTAAAACACAGATTTACATTTTTAAAGGCAAACGGGACCAATTTATACCTCCAAATTTTCTATGTACATTAGTTTAAACATTCACTTTAATTTTACAGTCGGATTTCTTAAAATTACACTATAGTTTTCGCTCTCGTTTTTGTATGCAATCAGAGCCGTATTAATTGTTTATCGCTGCGTCGCGTTAAGGCCATTTTGGACAAAGAGAAAAGATTAATTAGAGGTTATTGATTAGATGTCCCTCTCCAAATTCAAAGGGTTACACCCTTTATGATACACCCTATCATAAAGGGTGGCAGGCGGACCCATGACGGTCTGCTCGAGGCTAGGAGCCAACGACTACGGTCACCCAAGGATGAGCAAAACCACGTGGGATGCAGACGCGCTGAGGACCCGTCGGAATTTCTTTACAGCCCGCTTGTTAAAAAGGCCATATAGTAGTTGGGCAGTAGCACCTCAGAAGGGAGACTGTTCCTAAATTCGCGTGTCGGGATAAAGTTTCAATCCCACCCGGAAGTCCCATTTATGGTCTCAACATAGAAGTACCGATGATGTGTAACTATTTACAATAGAAATCACTCTGTTGGATTGTTGTGCATTGGTGTATACAATAGGTAAGAAATCTTATGTTGAAACTAATAGGCTCTTTCAGATAGTTAGAGAGTCTATTGCAGCTTTAGGTAAACATGGCGAGATGTTTTACAGCCAATCCTACGCTAACTGTAAATGAAATTGGATAGTAAAGTTTAAGTGGAAAGTCTTATTTGAATAGAGTTGCGCTGGTTAAATTGTGGCAGCGATTTTGCGGTGTCTAAAGGCCCATTGTTCGGCAGAACAGTTTTGAGTTTGTGTTTGAAAAGGGAAAACCGATGATATGATTACATAAAAGAGATGCTGATATGAATGTAAATAAAAGAGAAGCTTCCTTAATCAATCCTCTCACGCCACTAACTACTATTTAAGGGATTCACTGAGGCAAATGACATTTACTATAGAACTCACTGGCGGCGGATCTAATTCAACAGGCCTAGAAATGGTGTTTTTTTTGTTTTTATCATTAGAACATTACACAAAAAAAGTTTTTTTATTAATACAATTTTTTAATCTGATATTAACTTATTAATAGGTACAGGATTCATATGCGTGCAATAAGCCGTTTTCGAGAGAATTTTCAATAAAAGTCAAATTCTTCTTGTGTTCTAACTTTTTTTGTGGAGTTTCTATTACTTTAACGAAAATTCTAATTAATACGATTGGTTCTTCACATGTTTAAGTATAATATATTTTTTTTTCAAAGCAATTGTCTTGTCTATTTCTGTAACATCTTCATTAAACAATGGATATTTTTAGTATTTAGCATTTGTCTCCCCCTTAAAAAGATTTCATAAATACGAATTTTGTTAGGACACAAATTTCAAGTAAGTAATAAGGAGTAACTATTGATAATTAAATCGCAGTCAAGGCTTATTTCTTTTTTTTTAATAAAATTTTAAATTTAAATGTTTGATTTTAGTATGTATCAAGTATTTAGTTCTTAATAGTTTTAAAGATATTATTTAGCAGAGACAATAATATTATTATAAGTCGCTAAAACATGTAGGGATACCTACTTACATTAGCTTTTGCTGAGAAAATGTTGACTGTCTTGAGCAGTTGATTGCCATAAGTAATTTGCATTTGTATAAAAGTAAAGAAATGTTTTTGTAACAATATATACTAATAAAGCTAAAGTTCGTTTTTTATGTTTGAAAGCGCTAAGTAATCCCTAAAAAGGTTTTTGAAAAATTATTTGTTGCAAGATCAATAAATTATTATTCTCAAGAAAACTCTATATACATACACTAAATATACTCTATATACTATATATATATATATATATATATATATATATATATATATATATATATATATACTCTATAAACATACTACGAGTAATGATGATAGTGTTCAGCCGTCCAACGAAAAGGAATAAAGCCTCAAGTTAAAATTACCTTAGCAAACAGCATTCAATTACAAGTCTAGTAAGAATGAAATCATACAAATAGTATTTACTGAGCCTGATGACACAATGAAGGCACAAACAATGGAGTATAAGGAAAAGATATGAAAGGACAGCACACCTTGAGTGATGACATCATTTATAGTGAAGAAATCATTGTCTATTGTCATTTACCTGATATAACTTGTTAATGTGCCAAGTGTGATGAAAATAAGAAAGTAGATATCAGAATTAATATTAGAAAAAACAAATCTATATATATAAAAATGAATCCCTATTTCTCTTGGTCACGGTAGACCGATTTTAATTTAGTTTTAACTAATGGAAAGAGGGATAAACGGGGAATGTTTTAGTACATAATAATTGCACCACGGGCGAAGCCGGGGGCAGTTAAAAAAGTTAACGCTAGTTTAAAATAAAAAGTGAATTTAAATTGAAGTCCGTGCACGCTGCATTTTAATGAAAAAAAAAAATGTATATCTGTATTTTTTTCTTAAGAAACCTCACTGGGCTTAATAAAATAGCTCACTGAAGTTTCATCCCATTTTGATGAATGATATAAAAACCCTAAACAAGATAAGTGTTCTAATTTCAAATTATTTGATGTACCTACATAAATGACATTTTGAAATAATTGAATTGCCAATTATTAAAGTTTCGACATTTCTGTTTATTAAATATACTACAACAAAATTTATTCCTTATGACCATAGAATTAGCGAAGCCCACATTGCCGAGCCATAAAATTATCCATACTTAACTCTATGGCGCGGCAGCAGGCTTCGCTAATTCTATGCTTTTAACCCACAGTATCAACTGCAGTAGGTAATAAAAATAATTGCGATTTTTTTTTTATAGGCGACGGTTACCCGTACGTACAGAGATTTGACAGGGTCCATTGTGAACCTGGTTGCATGTGAGTGCAGTTTTTCTTAATTAAAAAATCGATGCCTTAGATTTGCCCTTTTAGACCCACATGGATTGATCAGCCTGATCAGTATATTTATGTGATAGTTGTAATATTATCCAGTGTTCGTTTCAGTACTTATACAAGTTTTAGTTTTCCATACAGGAGTCGAATAAAATATTCACAGTTTCTATGAAAACTATCCAACTGTATGTTTGGCTAATAAATCTATTAAAGACATACATATCTATACCTATATATACCCAATAAAATTGTAAAGATTTTTTCAAATAAAACAATTTGTACATGTTGTACTTATGTTACCGAGGTCAAAAAATAGTTTTTAGAATTTTTGACTCTGCCGATTTGTCTGTGCGTTTGTGCACGCTAATCTCTGAAACGGCTTAATTAGTCATGACATTTTAAAGTGATGCATCTTCATACATGTGATAATTGATTTTTACTTATAGAGATTTTCAAATTATGTACTGAAACTTATTTAAGTTTTATATGATTCTTAAATATCCAGTATTTTTTATAAATTCTTGTTTTCGATATAATACATTTTCTCTTTAATCTATGGATATAAAAAAAATTTAGATAGTAGATAAATTAGTAAATTGAATGAATTGTTGCAGTATCTTCATGGGCATAGCTATAGCTTTTTCATGGGAGGGGTCCAAGGGTCCAATAAATTAGGTAATTTTTGTCAGAGGCAGAATTCTAAACACAAACCTCAGTCAATTAGAATGAATAAAGTGAATGAATCAATTAGAATGAATGTGAAATTAAAGTGAATGTTTAAACTAATGTACATAGAAGCTATTACACATATTATTTCAGCAAGCGATTTGGTGGAGTTTAGTTTGTCTTTGCGGGCTCTCCAAGGCGGTGCTGATTACACAATCAATAAAATACAATGGTGTTTCACAGCATCCTCTACCCAGAGAGAGTTAAGAACAGTAGACTCAACATATACACAATATAGTTTCTTTGTGGCATGAATAATCCATGACAACAAAAGAATATTTTTAGCGTTTGCTAAGGTCCAGACTCCCATGAGTATCTTCCAACTTCCAGTGTGTTTTAAGCATGAAGATCATAATTGCTTGTTTATTGAGACACTACTAAAGTCAACCACAGTACAAAACAAGATGTTGAATTGCATTCTAACATGTAATGAAATTAGCATTAAATTGGGAATAAAAAGTTTTAAAGTGTTGCAGTTAAAATGCCAACAAGACCTAATTATAATACACAGGATTGTTTTTTCTACAGTGAGTTACCAATTCGAAAATATGGTCTCCATCTTTTCAGAAACGTAATTAATAATTTACACACTTTGTACAGCAAAAATAGGGTTAGTAAGATTTACGCACTGAAGTAAAAATAATATGAAAAACTTTTAATTTCATTTTATTTTTACCTACTGTAAAACATGTATTTTGCAATAAGTATTCATAGTATTACAAAATACATGTTATACTAAAAAATAAAATAGCTAACCATAGGCTGTTTATTCAAGTGGGAAATGCAAGGTCGAAAAAATAATTTGGTTGCCCATAAAATAATTACAGAAGCAGTTAATTTAGTTGAAGAAAAACGGGCCTCAATAATTAATCCTATTATTGAAAAAAAGTGCAAACAGAAACAGATTTTGCCAATGTTTCTAAAACAAAAAGTAAAGTTATATACCTACCTCAAATGCAAATTTTCGATAAAAGTGTCCATGGTCAAATTGTCCAGCAGGACAAAGTCCGGAACACCAACCTCCGGTTGAGTTGCCATGATTTTTATACTTTTATTCCACACTACTAAGATATCCACACACAAATTGTTTCTTTAATTTGCAAATTTTTGACAACAAACCGTTAAAATTAAAGTGAAATTTAACACACCCACCACCTCACATCGTTCATTTCAAACTGACAACGGGCAAGGCAAATCAAATCAAATCACCAATCATTTTAAATATTTTTTAAATTTGTCTGTTTGACATTGACACTTATGTTTTTGACATAGGAAACGAAACTTTGATACTGAATGTATCCATGTTCATCGGTTTTTTTTAAATTATATTTAATTTAATTTAAAATTTACTCTTCGCAATTCAGCGATAAGAAATAAAAATGACATAGAGTATTAATTAAGAGGTAGTATAGGTACCTACTTTGATTTGAGCAGGAGCATGATGAGAGCACCACTGCCATCGAAAAAAAGCACTTTAAGGTTTTATTTACAAATATTGTAAATTCTATAAGTAAAAGTATTATTTGGTACAAAAAAATATTAAATACCTTCTTTGCCCATCCACGATCTGATTCACACATCATAGACAAAAATACAGACCACCAAACATTTTTGATATTTGATTGACCACCGCCATTTTCCTTGTTGTAGGTGTCTCAAATGTCATAATAATTTTGTAAAATTAATTTTCTTTAATTTTTTATGTTATTTTCGACTTCTCATTTTCGTGATCACTTTGATATAATTCGTGACATATGTATTTATTGCCTCAACTCTCACTTTGCTTTTTTCTACTATTGTAGCTACTCTTCAGTCGTCATTTCAAGGATCTTTGAAGCTTACAATGAATAGCAAGGATCGTCTTCATATAAGCAAGTCAGAAATACTATCTCTGTGGTGATTGAAGTGTTGAAGTGCGTTATAATTAGATTTCCGTTAGAATTAGCTGTTTTTAAATGGCTAATTGTGAAGTGCAATAGATTGTGCTGAATTGGTGCATTTTGAATGGGACAATGAGCGATTCGCCAGGCGTGGAGTGGCTCCCGGCGTACAGTCCCGGACCGCCGCGACACAGTCCACTGGGTCCCATACCTCGATTCCTCTACGAGGATGTTCAGCCTCCATGCCTGCTGCCAGAGAACAACAACAAAGATTCAGATCATCAAGAAAATACAAACAAAATCAAACATGCAAAACCAGCATATAGGTAATGTACGAATTTTCCTTGTGCGTGTACTTTAGACTTACCAAGTATGTATGCAAATGACTCATTTGTGCTGTGTAGGTCACAATTATTTACTGAATAATGATATTTCATTTAGGCCAATATTACAGAGTTGAGAAGTGTGTGGTTTTAAAACTACGAGTCGGATTTTGAAAATTATTGTTGCATTTAATAGTCAATTCTTGAGGAAAATTAAAGACTTTTTATCATCACCCTTAGAAGCCGAGACATATGAAGAGGTGCTCAGACCTGAATTGCTAGCGATCTACATTAAAATTGTTTAACTACAAGTGATTGACAACTATATATTAATTTGCCACAAGTATATGTTAATTTTATATTCCTCTTGAAAATATTTTAAATGAAATGTTTCTATAAATTCCTTTATTTGTATAAGAACATTTAAATTGCCTGCTCCTAACTTGTGTAATAATATGACAATTATTATATTTACAGTTACGCAAGCATGATAAGACTGGCTATTAGCAGCTCTCCAAATGGAAAAATGACTCTTAATGAGATATACAATTATATTTGCAATGCTTTTCCATATTATAAAGAAGCAGGGAAGGGATGGATGGTAAGCTATTATTTTATATTAATACTATAGAGACTATGCAATTCTTATCCAATAAGACGAAAAATACAAAATTCAATAGAATGTAAAGAATAATTTGTGTAAACATTACTAAATATATAATACATACATATTGTAAAATAAAGTCACTGTTCAACTCTAATTCTGTCTGTTTCTCCCCTAATTTCTTGTACACCACCAAACGGATTTTTAATATGGTTTTCACTAATGGAAATAGTGATAAACGAGGAAGGTTTGAAAAAAATTGTATCTGCGCAAAGCTGGGGCCGGGTCATGTGTCAATGTTTATTCAAACTAATCTCTGAAACTGCCTAACTGACTAATGAAGATTTGTGAATGTGTATGTTAGTTCCAACTTGAAAGAAAAAATAATAAAGATACACGGGTGAATTCGCTACCAAAAATTAGTTTACAATAAATTATTAAAATTAAGAAAACAACATCACATTAATATGTTGTATGTGGTGAAATTGTTTGGATTAATTTATTGTTGTTTTATGTGAAACAACAAATGTAGGCTTAGACAGAAAATAATTTTTGGTTGAGGGCTTGTGCGATGGAGTGGACTGTATAAAGGGTTGGTTTACTGACTTTAAGCTGCCTTATATTACCTAGATTCCTTAGTGCTTCTACATGAAATTCAGGTTATGGCTGCACATGCCACTTGTTCATTAAAGAGTCATTAAATGGTGGGGTTCAAATTAGTAGACTAATATCTATTTAGACACATGTGATGTTAATAGACTTGGTACTAAGCTCAGACACACCAATATTGCTATTAACGTGAGCATTGGAGCTCAATTATGCGGGAATTATACTAAATGACTGAACTGAATGAAATAAATTGAAATACTGAACTTAAGATTGGTCAGCATGTGATATGATAGAAGCACCCAATAGAGAACCCACATGCATCACCCCCGCCAAATAAGGGCGCAAACAATAAATGTAAAAAATCAAAGTAAATTACACTTGATACCATTCTAAGAAGTTCTATTCTTATTTAAACTTCGCAATAATATGTCTTGTCAAATGCATCTTGTTCAATTTTGCATTAATCTAGGTATTGGTTGTTATTAAAAAAGCTTTTTTTAACATTTACAGAACTCAATACGCCACAATCTCTCTTTGAACAAATGCTTCATGAAGGTGGCACGTAGTAAAGATGATCCAGGCAAAGGCTCCTATTGGTCAATGGACAGTAGCTACAAAATGGCAGAAGTCACACAGAGGCGTCGTAAAAGTTTACGGGTAATTTTATGTTAAATTCAGCACACTTTGTTAAGATCAACACCCTGTGATATTCACTTCAAGTGAATGGTTTGACCGTGTGTGATTTCATTTGTATCATATAGTAAACCAAATAATCATAGACTTGTATCTTCCATTGAGACAATATTAACTGACTTAAAACTCTAACCTAGGTTAGAAAATGAGGTCTCTGTTTTCACTGCAATATGGGCCCCACTTGGCAATAACCCCGCTTTGATTTCAAATCCATAAAATATCACAGCGGTATTCTGGGTGTGGAATATCTCCAGAAAGGTTGAATTTAGTTGTCACATAGAAAGCAAGGTTAGGCTTTCTGAAGTTAAGGTCGTCAGGCGGTTTTAGAATTTTTGTGCGTTTGTGTATGCTATTCTCAGAAATGGCTTAACCGATTTAAACGGTTAACATAAAAAAAAAACAACACAAAAAAAGATGCAGTTTTCACCGATGTATTGTAGCAATACATTTAAATGTTTGTTTCATTCCAATCGTTTTACAAACTGAAAAGTTAATTGAAATTATACCTGCCACACCTACGAAGTCGCGTCGAAGCATGTACCAGAATATACCTTTTGTATCAAACATTACGAATTTCCGACATTCAATGACAAAGACATGGAAAATCAGTCATTTTGGGAAAAGGGTTTTTTTTTTAAGTTTTATTCATTGTGTGGATCAGTACATTATAATAGTCAGACCTTGATACGTCTGGTGATCGGAAGGAAAGCAAGCCTTGGGTTAACCACTCAACCCAAGGCTTTTGACACTGAATTCAAAAGATAAAAAATACTGAAAAGGGCTAAGCGGAACTTGACGCCGCCTAAGACTCAGATTAGGCTGTATATGAAGTACCTACTGCTTTTCTTTACTTGGTAAAGAAGGAAACAACATTTTGGAGAGTATAACCCTCACTACTATTTCTTCAAGTTTGTTGTACCCTTAGGTGACAGTTGACACTTATGTTATGCCTCGGTTCAAAAGGTCGTAATGTGAAATGTTGTAACAGATGGCGCCATACAGTCCCGAGTGCAGCTCAAACAGCAGCGGAGAGGCAGGGGGTATGCTGCCGCATTCCGCCGACGCGCCAACGCCTCCCGCTACCCCAACAACACCCACTTCGCCGACCATCCCCGCTGTGGTCAAGGAGGAGCCTTTTGTCAAGGAAGAAGTTGGTACGTTCCAAAGTTTTTAACGTCCCACCCAAAAAGAGGCGTGTTATAAGTTTAAGCTTTATATGGATGTGTATTTGTCTATGGCATTGTCATAGCTCCCAAACGGATGGACCAATTTGTATTATTTTTTGTTTGAAAGCTGACGTGAAGATTTATTCAGGCATTTGAAAATCATCAACTCATTTCCTAGTTGATGAAGGGATCTCATTAACTTCCATCAGGTTCAATTGATTTGAATTGGTTCAATTGAAATTTGGTGTACTGTTTACTTTGATAATATTTCTATGACAAAGTATTTTAAATGCAGCATCAAGTAGTCTGCCTAATCCAACTCCTGAGCAACTTACATCAGATAGTGAATTTTTAACTGTTTTTAATTTCCCCACTGTCTGCTGCCTTTCCGTCATCATGCCAATCCTTGAAGTGAATCAGTTGATAAGCAGCATGATTATGAACGGTCGTGTATTGGACTTTCAGTAATGAATGTGACGGCCTCTCTGAAATTTATTGCTGAAAAATCATTAATGTACACAATCTACATTACTTTGTGTCACTCGGTCTTTACATATTGTAGGGCTGCTAAGCTTGACATTGATTGCCAGGTCGTAACTGAAAACTTTTTCTTTTCTATTGATAATAAGTTATTGCAAAATAACTTAGGATATGTAAAATAAGTTAGGATGAGATATATTGGTTTATCAAGAGTAGAATTTTTTTTTAATAATATGTACCTTTTTGATCATTCCAGTGTCAGTGTATATTTTTGATGAAAATCAATAATGTTAAATACTATTAAAAATATCCTTTGGTGATATCATCAACAATGAATAGTTTTATCTCTGTCCGATATCCTATATTTAGTTTTAAAAGTCCTGTCTGCACCTTCTTGGTTCAGATAGAAGAGAAGTAGATAGAAGATAAAAGACAAAGTAAGATAAGATAAGACTCATAATGCCCAACAATAGCTAAAGAGGAGCTTTTTTATCTATGTTGTTTGCAACAATTTATAATTTGTATTAGTGTAGATTTCCATTGTGATTATATGAAAGAGAAAACTATCTCTTTACATCTCATTACACATACGGTTTTTCTGATTACAGACAGTAAACACACAGACGATGCATTGACTGCCCTCATGAACGAAGAATTGACCGAAGTAGATATCAGCAGAGGTAAATATTAGCTCCATAATTATAACTAATAGGATCTCGGCATCTTTCATTTACATGTTTATTTAGCATAATTATCATTTTATAGAATATCATCAAATGCATTCATTTTGTCCTTTACGTTTAAGCCTATCAGTGTTGAGAAAGCACCTACATCCTTCCTGCTTTGGTTAGTGTCTGTATCAATGGTAGTCACCTACATCAAATGTTCTAAGTCCATTTGATGCAGCGAAGCGTAGCCGGGTTCAGCTAGTAATGTATAATTTTTGTAAATTGTTCTCTAAAATGATTGCTCCGTGTCAGAGGGGTGGTGGTGCGACGGCGGAAGGCGACACGTGTGCGGCGCCTTGCGACACAGCTCGCTGACGGACGACTACGGCAACTTCATCGTGACTCGCCTCGACGACTGCGACTGCCCCCCGGCCACGCCGCCACCGGCCCCCCTCTGGCCGCCCGAGGTGTTATAACGGCGCTCCGGCCACCAACTATCCATCAGACCTATTTTTGATAAACGATTATAGATTTAACTGAGAAACTCACAAGCCAAGTAGTCCAATTGACATCTCGACTTGGTTAAATTGCAACCCTGCGGGGGGAGAGGGGCTTTCCACACATTGATGTAAGTAAACCAAATCTGGAATGTTGTTGTTGAATAATGTCAAATTTTATTTGACCTAGTTGGCTTACAAGGTATAATTATGTCAGTCAGAGTGTGACGGGGAAAAACACAAGATGAAATGTTAGTTTTTTTTTTTTCAACAGGACAAATTGCTGTGAGAGTATTTAAAAAAATAATATTAAAAAAGTACACCAACATATCTGCCAACTACAATAATCAAATTTACACATGTATATTATTATATAAATATATATATATATATATATATATATATATATATATATATATATATATATATATATATATATATATATATATATATATAGGATAGTGGTAGGGTAGTTACCTAAATGTAATTATATTTTAAACATAACTATTGTGGTAAATATTTATATAACAAAATGGACCATAGAGTGCACGGTGGAAAAAACGTCGGCGTTGTGCCGTTTTGAGTCTTATCGCCCTTGCCATAAGGTTATTTAAACTTCATTTGAATTACAATTTATGTAGCTACTAATCGTAAAACGATCCGATATTAAAAAGCGTCCTTCAAACACGAAAGGTCACTTTAATGCCGTACTGGCAAAAGCCGTGGAAAGATTAGTTTCTGATTCCATTTTTGAAATGAGAATCCTTAAATGTGTATTTGAATTAAATATTAATATTATAAAAAGGTAAAGTTTGTATGTTTGTTTGGATTTTGGAGGTAATCTTCGAAAATTCTCACCCGTTTTAAAAAATTCTTTCACCAGTAGTACCAGCTAGATAAAAATAAAACTCCAACGCTTGGCAAAATTATTATGTCAGAGGTCAATGTGTTTCAGGCATTATATTGCTTTATATAATTATTTTGTCAGGCGTTATATCTTTTATTTTTCAAACGCGGACGAAGTCGCGGGCACCAGCTATTATATAATATAATGAAACATCATTGTGATGTATGTTCATCAGTTTTGAAAAATCATCCCAAATTTTAAAAGGGAAATGTCACATAGCGCCATCTAGCTCCAAATTAAACAAAGTTTTAGCTTCGCAAATATATACATAGGAAACAAGCAGAGCAAGACTGAGAAGTCTTGGAACGGGAATCGAACCCGCGACTTTCGGCACAGCAGCCAGAGGAACTACCGCTGAGTCAATCAATTCAAAATTGATCCGATCTGATTGAGAAACCCATAGGAGTGCGAATTCTTAAAACTTTAAATATAGAAGTGACCATCTGTGTTTGAGAGGCGTTTAAGTATCGGCAAAGTAAACTGAGCTTGCTACGAACGGGAAAAATTCTGTCAAAATATGCTACTGTTGCGACAAATTGAAGACCATATTGAAAGTTTATATCTTAACTTCCACATTCGCTTGTGGAATAATAGTGTCTGGGTGTGTGATTAAATTAAAAGCGATTGTCTATTGAAGCGTCAAACAGTATTGGTGCCAGATTGGTGACGAACAGATCTCAGAATGACCAGTATCATATATCATGATAGCAGATTTAGTTAAGTGTATGTTAATAGGTGTGTTCGTTCCCGGAATACTAGCGTGTATTTTTATTTGTAGTAGTAATACGATTTAATTAAAAAAAAAAGTTCTTGAATTAAATGAGATATTGCGACACAAAATTGAACTGAGTTTTAAAAGTAACTGGTGTTCTGGGAACGAAGGGATGTAAAATATTTCATTTACATTTTAAGTTGGTTAGGCATACGAGATAAGAGCAAATCGCTTTTCAACCAATAGGTTCCGTGTGTTCAATGGTCAGAATCGATTGGAGGTTTCTTTAAAAAGTAAATGGACTTTCATCACTATCCAGAATTCCATGGTTAGCAAAACATACATGTATCCAAATTCTAGCTAGATTTGTAATGGCGGTCATATTTATAAGAATATCATATGCTTGATGAAATGAGTCTACTCGATAATCCTTGTTCACTCTCATTCTCTTTAAGACTCAGATGACACACATTCATTATGATGATGATACCCAACAGTTTTGTGGCAGGGTATACGACCTTTACGAGAAACTACTCAGATGGGCCAGTTCTGTTCTTTATGGTGAAGATGTCTACAATATCAATCTTTAAATGCCTATAGTAAATGATGTAAACAAACGTTCTGAGGTTCACAACATTTGGATCGAATAATAATTATATGTAACACAACAATTAACCAAAACGACACTGATTTCTAACCAATAAAAACAAAGTGAAATAAAAAGCAAAATCTCTATATATAAAAATGAGTCCCTATTTCCCTTGGTCACGGCATCACGCGTGAACAGATAGACCGATTTTAATTCGGTTTTCAGAAAGAGGGATAAACGGGGAATGTTCATATATATAAAAATTGCACCACGGGCGAAGCCGGGATCGGGCCGCTAGTTAGTAATAAAATCGAAAATATAAACTAATCCGCAAGCAACCCTATGCGGAATGACGTATAAGTATGACACGTCAAAATTGCGGACCAAATGTTTCGATTCTTTATAACCTTATGCAGATACGTTCTTTGATAATTGTCCGTGTGGCAACTTTGTTTGTTTACACAATTTACAGCTTCTCGTGATGGGGACTGTAGTTTGTTTTTTTTAGTGTTTTTTTTTATAAATATGGCACGTTATCAAATTTTCGTTGGGAAGTATCTGACTGGATTTGTGTATGACAGTTCGCCCCCTGATTGGACCCTCAGTTTAAAAAATAACCATAGGTGGTGTTATGGTGGTGCAATGTCACCATAAAACCATGCTGTATAATCAATCGCAGACTTCGCAGGTTGCGTCCTTCGGTTGGAAAGTGGTTTGCGAAAATATGAATTAGTGAGTACGAATTTATAATTTAATTAAAAAAGATTATAACTTAATGGTATATTAATGAATTTGCACTTATATACGTAAAATATGCTTATTAGAAAACGCGAAGCATTCGGCCTATTTGGTAAATGTTGCTTGCCTAAAATTAATATAGTTTAGTTTTTTTTTTTAAATATATATACATATATAAGTGAAATGATGATTCGTTTATTTTGTTTGTGCCATATAAAAGGGGGATGGCCGTTGGGCGCACTTAGTATTTAAAAGTTTTCATATCTTACTGAAAAATGTGTTCAGAGAATTTTTAGAAGTTGTATACATACTCGTACATTGTAATGATAGCTGATATTTTGTAGAGATTCGTCGTTTATTCAACGAATACAATACGTTTGACATTTTTCTATAATTTTTTTTTATTATTAAAAAGTCTAAAGCAGATTTTTGCGAGGAGAAATAAGAGAAAAACCAATATTTCTAAGAAAATATTATGACGAAAACTTTAGCTGCTATCCTGTAATGTTTGAATAGCCCTATATATGTGTTGTTTGAAGTAACTTTAGCTTTTTTTTATTATGTGTCATGCTTCATTTTTTGATGAATTTAAACTTTTACAAAAAAAATATATATTAGAATATGATTTTTCAAGAGTTTTTAACTATAAACTATTTTTGCCTTTGCGGTAATAAGACGTTTAAGTAATCATATTAAATTTAGTTAAAAAAATAAATGCAATTGGTATAATAATCATTCCAGAAGTATTCAGAAATATATTATTTTATATACACTTTTTAGTTCGATATTTAATATTTATATTAATAAAAAAAATATTACTTTTAAGATGTGGTGCATAATTTGAGTTGCCATTTTGTATTTTTGATAGTATTAATTGTTTTCTGTGATAATTTAATTTTTATTTAAAGAAAAAACGAAAGCGCGCGTATCTGTTTACTGTTCTCTTTTGTATGTAAACGAATATGTACGGATTACAGATACTATTGTTGATCTCCTACTTTCGCAATATTAACAAAAAAATAATGTTAGCCATTGTAATAGTTTAAAAAGGGCATTAGATTAGTTGCAGAGATAAGTTGTTATTGGTCAATGAAAATATACAAGTTGTACCGTCAACAAATAAGACTGCGCCGATTTTGAAGTGCGAAGACTCATTGTCGCGTCTAACGCTACTTGAAAATATTTAATAATGCCGCTGATTGGTGTTTATTAATAAATAAAAGCATAATGAACGGTTTTATGTGATTAAATATTAACGGTTTGTTTGTTCGTTTTCTTTGTAATTTACTCACTCCGCCTAAAACAATGATATTAATGAATATGGAGGGGCGGCGAGCGATATATTATTAATTATATTTTATTGTAACCTTTTAGCCGTTTAAGTGTAGTATGTTCTACCTCTAAACAAATCATAGTTGATGTAAAATATAAAACTTTTAACACAAAAATTTTCTTTTATTTATGGAGTTATTAAAACGAACTGATATCAATAAAGGAACAGATGCAAACTATTGCAAACGCTTCCTTTGCGTACTTACGAAGCGAAAGAAATAAAGCCCGGTGATTGGTTGTTGTAACAGTTGTAACTTCAACAACCAATCACCGGGCTTTTATTTCTTTCGTTTCGTAAGTACGCAAAGGAAGCGCAAAATGCAAACGCTTCCTTTGCGTACTTACGAAACGAAAGAAATGAAGCCCGGTGATTGGTTGTTGAAGTTACAACTGTCACAACAACCAATCACCGGGCTTTATTTCTTTCGTTTCGTAAGAACGCAAAGGAAGCGTTTGCATCTTGTGTATCTTGGCTAGGGCCCCTGGGGGCTTAGTCAAAGTAACGATTTAAAACGAAATTCGAAAACAATGAAATGTATGGGATTGACATAAGCCGTCGTTAAATCGCGTGATACATCCCATACATTTTATTCTTGCGAACTTCGTTATCGTTTTTAAAATGTTACTTTGACTAAGGCCCCAGGATTCGACGAAGTGCATCCCATATTGGTAAAAGAATTATCTTCACCTTGTCTTTACAAAACAGGAGGACGTTTCCCTCATATTTAGAAGATATAATTGATAATATAACATAATAATTTATTTATTTTGGACCAGGATCATATTAACCCTGTAGCTGAGTGAGGGGTTGGAAATAAATATATAGTTAACCCATTAACGGATAATTTGTAATAGCTCTGAAAGAGCTTTATATCAGCGTATATTTATTTGAGCACTATCGCTGGATTCACGACGGAGGATGAATGGGAGCCAACAGCAGCCGCCACAGCCAACGCTTCGGAATTTCAACGCTATTAATTGGCTTCTCAACGAGATGTTTGCTCTCCGGCCCATATGTATAGTATCAGTCAGTTTTCCGTTGTGCGAACGCTATAAAGCGTGAATCGCTGCATGTGATTTCATCGAGTATTATGACGAATACAAGCTTCCTTAATTATTAATGTAATTGTGGACACTACAAGAAATTATCTAAATTATAATTTGTAAAAATTACTTTCAAACCCTTCGTAAAATCGTTTATTTGACGTTGACTTCGGTGGTCTGTTCGTAAGTACCTATATTACAGCACAGAAACAGTCGAAGTTACCACAGCTCCTCTTACCACAAAAGAGGATCTCATTGGCTCGATCACGAACTAAAGATTATCTTGGACAAGAATTTAGATTGGAATACTTAAAAATTGTATAAGAATGTGCATCCGCGTAGATGTGCACACTTAAATAAATTCATTGCAGTTGTACTTAAAGTTGTGTAACTTTTAGTACAACTGTAATTGAAAATTTCAATCTTCTCATATTCCAGAAAAATATAAGTGAGAAATATTGTAATTTTCAATGGTACAATCCTTACTAAACAAAATAAGTATTTAACATACTTTGTACCCGCTGTATATGAAGAGATCGTGTGGACATGTTTATGCAAATATTTTATTTTAAAATTCCCGCTGCATATTTCGCGTGGGCAGCCGATAGATGGCGAAATTGGTCAACTAGCGAAGACGTGCCGTATGCAGTGTGCTTTCCGCACGTCAACTTTGCGCTTATTCGAGGTGGGCCTCGTCGTGCGGGCACGGGAAGGTTGCCTGTAGAGATGTGCCAAATGATTACTTTGATGTAACCGTGACAATGATTACAGTTACTCTGAAGTACTGATTACAAATACTGGTTCCAGTTACTCACGGTTCCAGTTTACAAATTGGAATCATATAATATTAAAGTACCTACGAATACCTATTACAAGTAACTTGAATACAGTTAAAAAAAACGGATCGTTGGACTCATTGTAAATAAAATAATCTTCTACGTTGTTCAATCAAGGTTGTTTTTATTAATTGAAAAATGTATTACTTTTACTATTAGACTATCTATTACCTATTTACAATTTTAAATTTGCGTTTAGAAACATAAGTTTACTTTTTTTGTTTGTAAACGTTAGGACCTGTAAAATTACTAAAAGGCAGTTTAGAAAACGAATGGCTTCTATTCCGATTCCGAGTTGGTAATGGCTACCCGAAAGTGAGTGCAATGCAACGGATACTTATTACTGAATACAGATACTCTTTCCCCGAACGCAGTCCAAAGTACGGAACGAGTACTTGTAATCAGTATCTGGAAATTGCAGTAACGATTACAGTGGCACCAATGAAGTAGCGATTCCAAAGTAACGGTTACAGCACTTTTGACACACCTCTAGTTGCCTGTCTAATTAAACTATCCCTGCGTGATGCAAAATGAGCATCACACTCATATCACACAAACGCAGAATGTACAATACGCTTAATGAACACAACTTGCAAAAAGGCTTTATTCACAAATCGCTAAAGTTTTATTCATAATTATTTATGATAGGTGTAAGTATATTTCAATCTCTAAAAACAAATTCGACTAACGAAGCGTTTTGCACATTTTGAGTGTGATCCTCATTTTGCTTTTTGTACCTTTTGCTCTGAAGCGCAACTTAACACCTCAGGGCTAAGATGGGGATACTAGGTTCCCTCGAAGTATTTTTTAAAAGCTTTCATGCTGGTGGTGTTTGGGGCGGATTCAATTATTTGAAACCACGCCTCTGGAATCATATTTGGCGACAGTAGACAGAATTGCCGTTTTCCGTACAGCCATATGTGCTTCGTTAGTCGAATTTGTGTTTAGAGCTTTATATAGCACCCAGGGCCCGATCTAGGGGGGGGGGGGGGGGGGGAGAGGAAGCTGGGCAAATGCCCAGAGCGGCAAAATTGAGAGAATGAGTCCTCAATTTTCTCCAGAAAAAAAATCTTACAAAAATTAATAAATTAGTATGCTCGACAGGCCTGACGCTAAGAAATGTTACTTTAGCAGCTGTAAATTCTTATAGGTCCTGAAAGATACGGAAAGAATCTTTGGAACAGCAACCTCATGACTTAAGTTGTGTAAAGGGCGGCGAATATTATTTTTGCCCTGAGCGGCCAAATAGCTGGATCGGGCCCTGATAGCAACATTGAAATATACTTAGTGTAAGATATAGGGCCATGGGTTGGTGGTGGGTATCAATTATAATTATGAATAAAACTTTAGCGATGTGTGAATAAAGCCTTTTTGTACATTTTGCCTTTTTGCAAGTTGTGTTCATTATGCGTATTGTACATTCTGCGTTTGTGTGATGTCTGATTTGAGTGTGATGCTCATTTTGCTTTTTGTAAATTATGCTCTGAAGCGGATTTTAGGGGTGCAGAAGTCACACATACTCCACCACCCATCTTCCCCATGGTGGGAATCTGGTTCGCAGATTTTCTCACACAAAAATGTGTACCAAAATCAACACAATAAAAACAAATTGAAATATCAACAACTTTAATGTTTGAATATATACATGAACATTACAACGTATTAACAAGAGTGACACCAGTGGGAAGGAGGCCTCTTAAATAAATTATCACTGATCCCAATATTACTGGGCAATGCGACTTACTGACAATTCACCATCTCACCATAATGCATGTATCGTGGATTCCAAAAGAGGCACAGAGTTTTTAATTCACCGAAACCAGAATCGATTTCGTTTACCCTACAAATGAGCAAGGGTGTGATGATTTGACAATCACCATCAAATAAATATAATTATGCAGATCAGCGATTAAATATGTACAAATATATATGTATATACGCACATATATTTATATATATATGAAATGAAAAAACACAGCTACAAAAAGTATTTACACAAAAAATAATAATATCGTAGTTACATATGTCGCATGAGAATAATAACTAAAATATAATGATCTTAGAACACAATTCAATGTTTAGCTAAACACACCTCGTCATTTACATCGTTATATGTCTACAATAAAAACGGTTATTTACTCATAATTATTATCGTTACGTAATATTTGCTGAATTGACATTTAAAGTGAGTTTTAATAGCAATATCGCAATAATTAGACTATGTATTATGAAACATTAAAGGAGCTGAGATTATAAAATGGTTCGTATGTCTAGCTTTCATCTAAAACCGCGATTTTAATATCTGAGCAATCGATTCGTGTTAGCTTTCGTTGTAATTAAATAAACTCAAATAAGGCAGCGGGCACACTGCGCGCGTTAGACGTTAAGAACAGAATTAAATAATTCATTATAGTGTCGACCCCGCCTCATTTTATTATGCACAATTTACAACTAATTAAAATAAACAAACTAATCTATGTAAAAAGAAACTATGACATCAATATATAATGTGGACTATATACATATGACAATAGAGGCTTTAATTGCACACAATAATTTCGATTAATTCAAAATCAAATCCTAACTATTTACTGTATGGGGATAAAGTATTTATTTTCTTTTAATTGCTTTTATTGTCATCTTTCATTTTGAGTTAGATTTGCAATTTTTTCTTGCTCTTAGAATAAAAAATTGTCTGAGAGATAATGGAATAGAAAGCTGAAATAATAATTTTTAAAAGCATCACGACTCGAGAGCATAAAAGACGTAAGGGGAAACCATATTCCCAATGGCTCTCGTTTACGGTGTGAAAATCTTAAAGACCTAAATGCATTTAAAATGGTAAGTAGCACTTCTTACATACGTAATACAATATATTGAATTTACACTATTTTTTTTATAACACATAAGTCAATTTAAAAAGAGTTCTTTTTCTTTTTGGCCAGCAATATGATGGTAAAATTTTGAATAAACCGACTGTGATACACACGCAAATTTCTGGGCACTGCCTTTGTCTAAAGAGAAGTGTTCTAACACGTGCCCGTATTTGCATCCAGGAAGACGAGTCATACTGAACATTTATTGAAGCATAACTTCTGATGAGGTATTTCATAGTTTTTCATTTGATGCAATCAAAATGATGGCCACATAAAACTGAGTTTAAGCATTATAAAAAAAAAGTTTTATTGCTAAGTTTTTAAGAAGAAATCTTAATGTTGCGAAAGAAAGCTTGTCTGTAACTTTTAAGGTTTAGGATTTCCCTATACCATAATAATATTTCTGTAAAATCAGCCCAAAATGATCTACATGGCCATATCTCCCAGACATAAGAGTTCAGATGACGATAATAAAGACGACTAAGACTAAGGAAAAGAAAATAATAATATAAATTATTTTCTTTTCCATAAAATTAAATTAAAATCGTTTGTGTTCCGTCGCGGAGCGTGTTAACAGAGAAATGTACAAAATATTCACAGCCCTACAAACACCTATTATAGAACTACGTCCAAATGGAGGACTCAGAGCGAGTCGCGGTGCCAGACCCATGTGCGTTTGGTGTGGTCGAAACGGTGGGCGAGCCACTGCGCCTGCAGCAGCTCGAGGCGGTCCTGGCTGAGGTAGAGCGGCTTGCCCCTCTTGAGGTCGCGGTCCTCCTCGTCGTAGTCGTCCAGATAGAGAGAGCCCCAGAGACAGGCGCGGCGGCCGCGGATCACGATCATGTAAGTGGAGGTGACGACGAGGAAGATGCCCGTGCCGCCGCCGCAGTCGGCCGCGTGCTGAACCGCCTCGGCCACCTTGTGGTGGCGGCAGCACGGCTGCTTCAGGCAGACGAGCGTGCCGCACAACAGGCAGACGGAGGCCTCCTTGGGCACGGCGCCGCATTGCAGACATACGCGCTCGTGGTAGTAGGTGAAGACGCGGTCGTAGTCTCGCGGCAGCGCCAGCAACGCCGGCGGAGCCCACTCGGCGTGCAGCGAGCGCAGCAGCCGCCGCACCACCAGCGCGGCTCGGGCCGCCAGCGCCGCCCGGCCCAGCGAGCGGGCCCAGCCGCGGGCCGCGGGCCACGTCTCGGCGCCCTCGCCTAGCTCCAGGTAGGCGGACAGACGCGCGAACTCGAGCCGCGCTTCGGACACCTCGGGCAGCGGCGCACCGTACAGGTGGTGACGCAGCAGCGCCGCCACGCGCAAGAACGGCAACGCCAGACGCTCCAGCTGGCGCTCGGCGTGCGCCGCATCCGGGGCGTCTTCGGCGGCACCCGTCCCGTCCTCCGTGAACAGGTCGGAGCCGGCCAGCGCCGCCAGCACGGTGCGCGCCGCCTGCGCCACGCCGCCGCCGCCGCTCGCGAGCGCCGCGCGGCCCTCGGCGCTGGCGCACGCACACATCTGACACACTATCTGGTGGTACGTAAGCGCGTACAGCGCGCGCACTATGCACGTGAAATGTTGGAGGTCTAGGTAGGGCGGATTGGGCGGAGCGAGCAGCAAGAACTGCATCAGAAGTGCGAGCGGGTCACGCAGCAGCAGGGGCACGGGGTGCGCGGGGCGGGCGGGCACGGGCGGCGCGGCGGGCGTCGGAGAGCCGGCGGCGGGCTCGCGCGGGCACAGCGCGCGCCAGGCCTCCGCCGCGCCCAACGAACCCGCCGCCTGCAGCACGCGGGCGTGAGCGCCGGCCACCACCATGAGCGGGACTACGGTGTCGTTGCGCGGCTTGTACCGCGGCGGCGCCGTCGACACTAACGAGCTGCCGCGCTGCACCAGCTCGCACTCCAGGTTGATGCGCACCAGCGACGCCACAAATGTGAAGATGGCGGCCGGCGACTGCCCGTAGCGCTGGCGCAGTTTCATCGATGCCGTCATAGTCATGTCCTCCATGCACTTGCCCATCTCCTCAGACAGGCGACTCGCCACCGGCTCCGGGTGATGCGCGTCGAGCATGTCCTGGATCTGCGCGGCGGCGAGCGCGTGCGGCACGGGCGCGGGAGCACGAGGGGGACGCGCGGGAGTCGGCGCTAGCGGCAGCACGCTGTTGGCCAGCTGGCGGCATACGGGACACAGGAACTCTCCGCGGTCCACCTGCAGGTTGTGCGGGCGCTGCGGCGCGGACAGGCTGCGCAGGTAGGACTGCAGACACAGCACGTGCACGTGGTGGCCGCATGACTGCACGTGCACGCCGCCCTCCCAGCCGACGCTGACTCCCAACAGCCAGGCCTCGCGATCGAAGCAGGTGTCGAGGTCGTCATGCATCCGATAGTAGTGCGCGGCGGCCGCCGTGTCGCGTTGTGCCTGCAGTCGTGCGCGCTCCGCTTCGGACAGCGCAAGTTGCGCTCGGCCGGCTCCCGCTCGCCTGCGGTGCCCCAGCACCGAGCTGGACTGCAGCAACACCGCCAGCCCCACGGGGTTGGCGGCGGTGGTGGGCGTGCTCGTGTTGCAGATGACGCAGTGGTAGTCGCGCTCCACGACCTCTTCGTCCTCCCACTCCATGTCGTCGGCGCCCTCCATGCCCTGCATGGCCGACAGGAACTGCTGCTGCCGGCACGCAAACTCTCGCATCACCGCCTGCTGGCGCTCGCGCGCTCGCCGCGAGCGTTCTTCCTTTTCGCGTTTCTCTCTGTACAAACACCGACCGATTGTATTGAGTTTTCTACACATGCTTATTAAAACTTAATTCCAGATGTAAATAGATAGATTTATGCGTTTTAGTATTGATTAAAATAATTTAGTTCCTTCACGACGTGCACTCTTTACTTTGTATACTTATTGGTCTACCAAATTGATAGAGCTTATAAGTCAGACAAATTACAATATGTTGTCAGAGATAGAGCTAGAGTTATTTAAGGCCAGAAAGGAAGTATTGGATTAATGTATTACCATGTGTGGTATGAAAGAAGGCTACAAATCCAACATGAAACCGTTACTGTACCAGTTGAGATCGTATCAATCAAAACTAGAAAACGAATGCTTGCGTTTCTATATATTTAGGAAAAGTATGATTGAGATTACTTGGAACTAGAGTTTAGAAACTATTTCAATCCGTGGTGAAAAGATAGCACTTTGAATCTATTACGTACCCCTCTATCCATTCTCGTACGCACAACACAACCTTTTGGGATATACTAACTAAATCGGAAGAAAACCATGTCACAAGAATGACGCGACTGATTTTATTTATTAGTTATCAAATGCCTCGCTAATATCGGCGTAGATTGCACCTGTTGCAAGATCAACTAAATTCTTTAGAAATGTCAGACATATCTTTTCAGATTTACTGCCAAAGCAAAGTTTAAAATAGCAGGGGCCTTAGACAAAGTAACATTCGCTCCGTAGCGATGCGATATCGAAGTTCGTTATCGTCTCAGAGACAATGAAATCATGACAAAGTATCACGTGTTTATCACGTGTTACAGTGTCGATTCCTTTGTCTCTGAGACGATAACGAACTTCGATATCGCATCGCTACGGAGCGAATGCTACTTTGTCTAAGGCCCCTGGATAGATAAGGATAAACTAGATATTCGAGCACTTTGCTCATGTAGCGAAATCGGTCAAAATGCTTTAAATACAAAAAATTTCAAATCGAAACTCTAACTTTGAGGAAACATTCCGGATAATTCACATAATTATTTTGGCTCATCCTAACTATTGTAACCAGAAGAGAGGGATCACCTGTCGCGCTGCTCCGTCTGGAACTCGCGCTGATGCGGCCACAGAGTGCGCCTTAGGTGGCCGATGGTGGTGGCGCACTGCGCGTCCAGCTCTGCCAGTTTGCGTAGCACGGCGCCGATGTAGTAAGGCCCGTCACCCCCCGGCACCTGCACGGGCTCGTCTAGCGAGAACGAGTCCACGCGGCCCGACAGCTGCGTATGCAGTTTCAGCAGCAGTGAGATTATGGACTCGTTCACCAGCACGGCGGACTCGTCGGGCGGCGCTCCACCGGGCGCGGCCTCGGGCTCCTCCAGCGGCAGCGGCGGAGGCGAGCGCCTCTCCTCCGCGTCCGCGTCGCGCAGCATCTCCATGCTCACCAGCGACGGGACCAGGTCTGTGGCAACGCGTAAGTTAATGTCGTTCACACTCGATACTAACGTGTCCTTCACTAAGGCACACTCACAGTGAATGGAGGGCGGCGTAGGAGGAAGAGCCAGCGCACGGCTCGTCTCCTGCTCAATCGCACCGGCGCTGTCTTCGCTCGTGGAGTACTCCAGGCCCATACTGCTGCTGCCCTCCTGAAAACATCATACCTAACTTACTATTTGCCACTTCATTGTGTGCTCAAAAGACAAGTGTCAAAAATGTCAATGATCGATTATGCTAGTCTAGTGTTACAATATTGTTGTTAGAAAATCTGTCCAAGAATTAGTTAATACTCGGAAAGTAGATCGCTAACATAGAATTAAAGGTTCCGATAATGCTTTGAAACTTTTGAAATGCCACAGGTTCCCATTCTAGAACAGTTTCTTTTCCCTATATATATGTAATTGCCTTGTCACACAAAGTTGTGTGCGTACCTACTTTACAATCAACCAAATTATAAATTTCCTGAGAAATGGAAAATCAAGGTGAGTTTGGTGATTTCTATGATTAGCCAACCACGCATTGTTAAAATTACTGCAGAGCATAGTTCAACAACTTAAACTGCTGAAAAAATTCTTAACTTTCCAAAAGCAGATGAGGATATTCTACTTTGCTGTGATGTTTTTCTTTTACTTTATTAAGGACAACAAACAATTGTAACAGTGTGACTTAGATAAAAACATTAAATACTAGTAAAATGTACATATAAATAGCACCGCTATCCACAAATAAATTATAAAGAAAAATTACTGCAACTTAATTTACAATCCAGATTTATCAAACAATTTGGTACAAAAAAAAAAAAACATTAAGAAAGTATCAATCAATATTCATGTAAAACATTGAAACCAAGATGTTGTTTGTATGAAGTATAAGATAGGTTAAAAATATTAACATTAGTGAAATTGATATTTTAAGAATTAGTCTAAATCTATAAGGATAAATTACAGATATATTCATGATATTTTTTTTTTCACTTTATCCATTGTTTATTTTTGGAGTTAAATATGTGAATGAGGCTTGTAAACCAGACAGAATACACACTTGATTTAATAGGACGTATGGGGTATAATTTTTTAAATAATTTAATAAGTGCTCAACAAATAACAAACAACAGACTGCAGAGCATTCAACATACCGCTCCAGTCGATGTCATCAATTTCAGTGTTAATAGATTTATGGTCTTCCTCTTTAAATCTTTACAAGAAGGCAACAACAATCGAAAGCAAGACCCAAATGAAGAAACAGCACCACCAGCAGATGAAAACAATCAAGCGGGACGTGAGGAAGTTCGCAAGGACATTCATCAATATTAGTAATCATGTAATCCGGTAAACCGGCCCATATGATTATTTTAAGAATTAAGCTGAGGAACGTTATGAATCTAAAACCGACATTGTACAAATGGATTTGAATTTACCTCTAGCGCTCTGGCAATTGCCCTCATGGGGACATCGCCACTCGCGTCTGACTGCACCTCCTGTATGGATTCACCTCTAGCAACCTAATACAAGAGTTTAATTAATAACATAAAACGGTTTGCGTTTGAGAGGTATGAAGAAATATAGTTTGATCGTTACCTCTAACGAGGGCGGTACGGCCAAAGCGGTGCTCGTGGAGGGAAGGGAGACGGATTTGTTGATTGAAGGTAACTTTGTGGTGTCTGGCTCCGACGGCTCCCACTCTGTGTCGCCTAGAAGAAGCGTAAACGAAAAATGTATGAGCCAGTATCAGTTTACATACCTAAATGTAACTGCCGGGTTCAACTGAATTTTATATTATGTAAGTTGACAAAATTTAAATAATTATGTAAGTTAATTGTAACGTTTACATATACGTTAAGAATTGTTTGTGGTTCTTTTACTAAACAATAAATTAATCCATTTGAAATTTGAAGGACACATAAAAAGGTAGTAACAATGTACTAACTGTCGGAGCTGTAGGGCGGGTCGGCGTGGCTGAGGCCGCGATCGGCGGCGTCGGGTGCGGAGGCGCGCGCGCGGTATGGTGCAGCAGCGGCCACGAAGGTGCGCGCGTTGTCCGCCAGCGCGCCTCCCGCGAACGCGGCCAGCAGCGGGCGGCCGCTGACAGCGCCGGCGCGGCCCGTCCAGCTGCGGCACACGGAGCGCGGGTGGGCGGCCGCGCGTTCGGCCTCCACTTCGGCGCCAACGTTTAGCAGGTAGACGGCCAGCGCGAGCACGTGGTCGGGCGGCGCATGCGGCGCTGCCTGTGCGCCGGCCTCGGCCCCGCCGCGCCTGTGCACGCCGCGATGCAGCACGGCAAGCAGCGCGCCGTGCAGCACGCCCGATGCGCACAACGCTCGAGGATCCCCGGCGCCCGCGGGCGGTGCGGAGGCTCGCCGCAAAGGCGGCCACAGCGCGTTGGTGGCGGCGCCGGGTTCGGCGCTCGCGCCTGTCGCCGCACCCGCTGCGCCGCCCGTCTCCGCCTTATGTTTCTCACGAACGCTGCAACAAATATCACCATCTGTACGCGTTTGTACAATCTTTGTGATAATGATAAGAATGAAAGTCTGATATATTGATAACTGATATATTGATATAAAATAAACTAAAGATATTATAAAATGATATAAATGAGCACGCGCGATACGTATGATAATCGAACACGAACTGAATGCTTTTGACGTAAAGTGCTGACAAGAAAGAAAGCCTGTGCGAGCAGTGGCTCGTACATGCTCCCACACCGAAAAGTAGAGAAGTTAGTAGTGATGAGATGATACAAGGTGATACCATTTTGTCCTTAACCTACACTTGTTAGTAAGTAAAGTAGGTACAAATTGATGATTTACAAAGAATTAAACTTAACACTATCGTCACCGATTACGTATACAGAACGAAAGATCGGTGACGTGCCTTTGTTTTGCTTAGGTACGTTAGAACACGACACCCGTTTAAAGTCTTGCACTTGGTTGCACAGACCACTAGAACCTAGATTAACATAACTCAAATGACGCGGAACCTTTTTAACGCACTTGTCACTTTCACTGCACACACACTGATTGTCAATCACCGCCGTGGAGGAGGAGGGCGGCTGCTGCCTCGCCACCTCCGGGGTGGGCGGCGCCGCCCGCCCCACGCGCTGCGCCACCTGCTCGGTCGCCGCCCGCGCCGACCGCCTGCGCCAGATCCTGCGCGCTCCCCAGATACCTGCTCCAACAGCAGCCACGATAACGATGACATATGTTGCCGCATAGTGATGAATGTCGTGGTTGCTGACGCTGTCGTGCAGCGGCACAGTCTGCTTCATTTCCTCTATCTGCTTCTGCAGATGTGTCAACTGCCTTGAATGCTCGCTAAAGTCCTCGTCCCCTGCGCTAATAGTGTCGTGGCTCGGTACTGATATGTTGAAAAGATAGTTGATCGGCGATAGCTTTGGGGCAGTAACATCTGCCGTGATGTGCAGATCACTCATCTCCTGCTTGTGAGTGTACACGGTGAAGTCGTTGAATCTCAGTTGACAACCTTGATTTGTCGTCAATAAGCCAGCTTGCAACAGCTGTAGCGCAGAAACTTGATCGTCGCAGAGTACTTTAACTTTCTGCTCCTGACAGTAAAAGTAAAAGTATGTGTTGACTTGATGTAGCTCATGCCACTGTGATCGGCATGGCTCCTGATAGACCCTGCATCTCCCGGAGGCCGCCTCCTTTTCGCAGAGACTCTCGTCGTCCTTCAGGGAATACACTGGTGACCTGCTCCTGCATAATAGAGTGCCTGACTCCTGCTGCAGACACGATTTTAGGTCGCTTTCAGTCGTAGGCAACAGAGCGTCCTTGTTAAGGTTAATCGCCAGGTAACTTGATACGGGTTTTATATGAATCATGATATTGTTATTTACTAAACGTGGTACGGCAATGATTTTATGGATTTCAAAACTGTCGCGGTGAACTAGAGGTATTTTTGTTTCAAATAACAAGTAATTTGTCGACATTCTAGCTTTAACTTTTAATAAATGATAAATATTAGGTAAACTTATATTCTCAAATGGTAAACATAAGTCCTTAGATATTTTTCCTGATATAGTATTTAATTCTTGGCGAAGCTGGTCGGGTGTAAATAGGTGTAAACTGAGCTGTCCATTGTATATATTAGTCATAGTGTCTAACAGGGTATTCTGCATTTCTTTAAGATGACTAAGTAAATTGCTGGCGACTATTGCAGAAAGTATTAAATCGTTATTTTCTAAGTTTTCCTTTTTAGCGGCGTTCAATTGTTGTTCCGCCTGATTTAAACGTAGATTGATAAGCTTGTGCTGTTTGTTCATGATGTTCTCTGTTCGCTTCAACAAATTAAATTCAGCTTCAACAACGGAGGTTTGATTCTTCCAGAGTACGGCGAGATGATCTTGATTTTTCTTGATAAGCTCAATATCTTGTTCATATTTTTCAGCGAAATTACTATCCAGAATTCCGAATAAAGAATTTGCTATATTACCGACTCCATTTATCAATCCTCGTCGCGTGCGCGAAGTTTGCTTATTCATCATAACATTGTTATAGTGACTTAACTGTTCGTAGCCGTGACGTAGTTGTAACATGATCGCTGCGCATTGTGAATGGTCTTTTTTCCTATCACATATGTTTTGTAAATAATCTAAGTACTTGCTAGCTGTTAATGAGCCCTCCCAGTAGGGACTCATGTCGTAGTAGACGACTAGGCGCCACTCGTCCTTGATGAGAGCCATGTTTGTCACCTTGTCGAAGTATAGACTTTGATTTTGTAGCGGTGTAACATTAAATGAACTTTCAGAGCTTGATATAAAGGTCATTATGAATAATAAAATTGTAAATACTAATTTAGAAAAGCTGTAGCTATTTTTCTTGCTAGATTTAGTAACGTGATATACTTGCTTTATATCCTCGTCATTATTCTTGATATTTTGATCAGTCTGTTCTTGATTAACAGGCAATATGGACAGTTTTACTACGGGGCGTTTCATGATGCCGCTTTTTGTTTTAAGCGTAACAACCCTCACAAGACCGTCGCTTCCGGGATGTAACTCCAGGACACGGCCTAGTGGCCATCTCCCGGCTGGCAAATTGGTATCTTGTATGAGCACTATGTCGTTAACCTTGATGTTTTCTTTTGGTTGGCGCCATTTGCTACGGGATGATAACTGACACAGGTATTCTGTTCTCCATCTTTTCCATATGTCATTAAATATTTTTTGTGTTAACTGCCATCTAGTCCTTAAATCTCTCTCAGTCTCGACAATCGTCAGAGTGGGTCCACTTGATAAAAAATGCGATGGCGTGAGATAATCGATGTTGTCAGGGTCTTCAGTCAAAGCACTTAGAGGTCGGGAATTTAAACAACCTTCTAACTGAGCCAAAATAGTTGAATATTCTTCGTATGTAAGATGTTGTTCGCCAATAACTCTTTTGATATGATATTTCAAACTTTTAACGGCCGCTTCCCACAGGCCACCTGCTGTGGGCCAAGAAGGGGCGTTAAAATGCCAATTTATTTCCATATCTGTGATCGCAGCAAAGAATTCATTATCTAGTGTCGCTTTTAGGTTGATATATTCATTGTTGATAATTCTGCTAGCACCGACAAAATTAGTTCCATTGTCGCTGAAAATGTTTTGAGGAGAGCCTCGTCTCGCCGCCATTCTACGCAGGGCTGCCAAAAATGCGGATGATGACAAATCCGAGACTAATTCAAGGTGCACGGCCTTGGTCACCATGCATACGAAGACTACGATGTAGCCTTTTGTAGTTTTGATACCTCGACCTTTATTCGCTTTGATGCTTACGAATCCGGTAAGGTCTACACCGCAGTTGGAAAATGGTCTTGATGGTGTTGTGCGCGCCGCTGGTAGGTCGCCCATCAGTTGGCTATGCTTGATGGGTTCATGACGTTTGCATGGAACGCATTGTCGTAGGCGCTTTTTGATAGCTCGATTTCCACCTATGAGCCAATACTTCTGTCTGATGAATGATGCAGTAAGACGAGGTCCACCATGTAAACAAAGTTTGTGATAATAGTCAATCAAAAGATCTGATAAATGAGATTGTTTTGGAATGATTAAAGGGTGTTTCATATCACGACTAATGTTTGCATTTTTTAGTCGTCCTCCAACCCTTAGTAGGCCGTCTTTGTCCAAGAATGGATTAAACTGACAGATCGGGCTTTTTGAGTGTACGGTCCTTTGTTCTTTTAGGCATTCAATTTCCTTTGAGTATTCAATCTTTTGAGATTGTTTGATGATAATATTCCTTGCTCTTTCTATCTCTGCTACCGTTAAATAATGTGCCTTTTCTCCTTTTGAAGTCAATCTTAACATCCATGATATTATTCTGATAATTTTGCTTATTGAACTGTATTTCGATAATAGTTGAGAAATAATATTGTGGTTCATGTTTTCTTCTGTTGTAGCGTTAACTTGGCTTACACTTCTTACTTCTAAATTCGTTTCAAATGTAATAAGTTTTTCCTCTTCTTCGTTGAAATTTTGTAACCAAGACGGTCCCTTCCACCAGAGAGTATGATCTTTCAGTTGTGATGCTGTTAATCCGCGACTAGCGCAATCCGCCGGGTTCTCTTCGGATTTCACATAGTGCCAGTTTTCGCGCGGAATAACACTTACTATCTCCTTCGTACGGTTAGACACAAAAGTCTTCCATCTGGATGGGTCCCCATTGATCCAACCTAAAACAATCATAGAGTCACACCATCCATAAAGCTTGATTTTCTGATCTTTCAAACATTCGATGACTTTCGACATTAATCTTGATAGAAGTAGAGCTCCGCTTAGCTCCAATTTTGGTAGAGAAAGTGTTGTGCTTGTAGGTACCAGTCTTGATTTTCCTACTAATAAATTAATGATTGTCTCTGTTCCTCTTGATATTTTACAATATATTACACAGGCATAGGCTTTGTTGGATGAATCACAAAACCCATGTAATTCTATGGTGTCATTTTCTTGACATCCGATCCAACGTGGTATTTTAAATTGATTGATGTTAACGATGTCATGCTTGATTTTATCCCATTCTGACTTTATTTCGATTGGTAGTTGATCATCCCAATTGATATTTGATAACCACACGTTTTGGAAAATTAATTTTAGTTTTGTGGAAACTGGTGTCAACCAGCCATTCGGATCATATTGCTTTGATATATTAGCTAATAAAGATCGTTTTGTTTCATGCTCGTTTGATGTGTTGATTTTTGATTCGAAAAGAAAAACATCCCGGTGTGGATCCCAGCTCAATCCGAGGGTTTTCTTCGGTTCAGTTCCTTTAAAATTGAAACTGTCTTGAATTGATGATTTACTGTGAAAGTCTGATATCTCCGGTAGGTTTGATCTCCATTTTCTCAAGTTGAAACCTCCAGATTTGAGAAGCTTGATTAAGTCCTTTTGTAGCTGTACTGCTGTGTCAGCTAGGTAAGTACCATGGACCAAATCATCCATGTAAAAACAATTTTCCAAGACAGATGGAGCTTGGCTGTTAGGAAAGTTTGGTCGTTCATCAGCAGCCAATTGTTTTAAGGTCATCATGGCGAGATAAGGAGCAGCCTTCGTCCCATACGTCACGGTGGTCAATTGATATTCCTGGATGGCTTCATTAACAGAATTACGCCAAATTATTTTTTGATAAACCTGATCATCTTCATTGATGCAGATCTGCCGGAACATCTTCTCTAAATCTGCAGTGAATCCAAATTGATATTTTCTCCATTTGATAATCAGTAGTAAGAGGTCTTGTTGAAGATTGGGTCCAGCTTCCATTACGTCGTTCAGACTGTACCCAGATGAGGTTTTTCCCGATCCATTGAAGACTACTCTAAATTTTGTGCTAGTTGATTCGACACGCTCTACACTGTGATGAGTCATGTAGCAGTCGGGCTTGATTGTTTTGCTTATAGCGCTCACTGGTTTCATATGTCCGAGGGCTTCGTATTCATTCATGAAGGACTTATATTCATTGTACATGTTTTCATTTTTTATGAATTTTCGTTCTAAAGATTTAAACTGAGCTATTGCTTTATTTTTGGATTCACCTAAATGCTCTTTGAAATTCGGTTTTAGTGGTAACCTTACTTCGTAACGACCGTCTTCGCGCCGCACGGTAGTATTTTTGTAGTACTCCAAACACAGCTGATTTTCTTTGGATAGGGGGGGATCGTTGGTGATGTCCTCAATTTCCCAAAATTTCTTGATGTCATCTAATTGATTTATGATCACATTGCATTGTATTGTTTTGACATTTCCACTTAAAATCCAACCTAAGCGCGTATTCTGCGCTAGGGGTGTATCACTGTTAATTTTGCATATGCCATCCAATAAAATTAAAGAATAAATATCGGCTCCGAGGAGCAAGTCGACAGGGCGACTGATGCTGAAATCGGGGTCTGCTAGAGTAATATTTTGTACATAGGGCCATGTTGGTTTACTAAATGATTGACTTGGGAGGTTTTTTATGAGATTATTCATGATCAAAACGTCAGTTTCAAATTCAAAATCACTGTTATTTGATAAGCATTTGATATGCATCATTCCTTTGCAGTTGTTTTCATTAGCTCCAATTCCAGAAATTACTCCGTGACATTTACGACGAGGCAGCCCTAGCAACTGTGCGGCATTTTCAGTGATAAGGGACGCCTGCGATCCCTGGTCCAACAAAACTCTGAGGTCTTTGTATGATTCATCAGCTGCCTGTACTTTAATTATTGCTGTAGCTAAAAGTATCTCCGAAATTTCATGTTGTAATGATATATGAGAGTTACTGCGCAACGTGTTTATAGGCTCTGTTGAAGGAGTGCTTGCGTGTTTTTTGGATGTAGACGCACCAGATGGACCTGGTTCTGGTTGCATGAATGCATCATGAAGCAGAGTATTATGTGCTTGATTACAATCTCTACATCTTTTCTCTGATATGCATTGTTTACCATAGTGGCAATAGAGACAGTTTTGGCAAATATTATATTTCGAAATAGTTCTGCGTTTTAAAGCTGCGTTCATTTCTAAAAATTGTTTACAGCAAAATACTCCGTGATCATCACTTTTACAAATGGGGCACTTGTAATATTTCGCGGTGTAAACATTTTTATTGTTATACACCGGTTGCGAAATTATGCGGCCTTGCGGCGGAAATGATTGCTTAATATTTGAATAGTTATTCATTGTTTTATTAAATTTTGCATTCGACGACAACGAAGAATTATAATTAGGGTTTCGCATGATCGGTTTGTTTGATGGTTCTTGTTTTCGCCGTGAAGTCTCCATAGTAGTAAATTTGTTTTCAAGGAATGATAGAAATTCTGTGATATTTGGAACTTCTCTTGGCTGCTTTAATGATCCTATATACTCGCTGTGAGTTTCTGAATCTAATTTTTGGCACAGGATATAGATGAGAAGTGGATCCCACGAGTCTACGGTGATTCCCAAATTTTTGATAGCGTTCAAAGTTTCGCGAGTAGTATCGTGAATTCTTTTTAAATTATTTATTGATGGCTGTTGCATGACTGGAATGCTAAACAAAATATCAAAGTGAGAGTTGAGAATTAATTTCTTGTTGTCGTACCTATGTATTAGTATATCCCAGCAAGTGGTATAATTTTCGGATGATATCGGCAGGTGTTGAATGAGTCGCTCAGCTTCACCCTTGACCTTTGATTTTAGGAACTGCATACGTTGAGCGTTTGATAGGGTAGGATTATTGTGTATTGTTTCTACAAAGAGGTCCTTAAAGGACGTCCATTGATGGTAGCCGCCACTAAATGAAGGCAATTCTAAATGAGGAGTTGATTGTTCACGGTGTGATACGGACCACAATTTTCTATTGATACACTTGATAACTTCGTTGTACTTTCCCTCATATCTAAAATAAGAAGCCTCGTAATCGGAATCTCTGCCGCCTAATTCGCTGTCCAGCTCCCAATGCAACGTGTCTATTGCTGACCAACGAGCCTGGACAACCCGCAATAGATGATCAAACTCCCACTTCTCTGAAATGTTCTCCAGATTGATATTAAAGATAGTATGTTCAAATGCTTTGAAGTTGCTAGTCTGCTTCCTTAACATTTCATCAGTTTTGCTACTGATACCTTGTGAGCGAGATGATCCCTGCTCTGCCTGTTGAAGAGAGCTCTGAGTGCTAAGTGGGGTAGCTGGCTTTAGAAGTGAAGTAGAAGACCAGCTGCCTTCGTCTCTCGGTTGATAATTTTGGATAGTAGCTCGAATGTTAGAGAACCTTTCTTTGATCATTTCATACCGATTTGATGTAAAATATTGGTGAGATTTATCTCCGAACCCACACAGCTTTATATGATTTGACTGATATTCATTCCAATAAGTATCTAATTTTTCAAGCCTTTGTTTGATATATGTTGCTGTTTTTCTATCCGAACTATCTTTTTTAAAGTTGGTAAAAACTTGTTCGATAGCAGTTGAAAGCTGTTCTTGAGTTTGCAGAAAATCTTCCATAATGGACATAGTGATAGTAAAAGATACGCCTTACTTGAGTGGTTGATACTGCTCTGGTCGTGATCGCTGGCTACTCACGATACCAAATCCAATGCTGCTGCTTTGAAAACTTCGATAACTTTAGCGTTGGTGCACCTCACTTGTGACACAGAGTCACGTATTTGCTAGTCCACGTTTACACTGAGTCACGCGCGAGGTCCCTTTTCGAAGGACCAAAAAAGGTGTACGCGTTTGTACAATCTTTGTGATAATGATAAGAATGAAAGTCTGATATATTGATAACTGATATATTGATATAAAATAAACTAAAGATATTATAAAATGATATAAATGAGCACGCGCGATACGTATGATAATCGAACACGAACTGAATGCTTTTGACGTAAAGTGCTGACAAGAAAGAAAGCCTGTGCGAGCAGTGGCTCGTACACCATCGATCTTCATTCGTACTAAAGATGTACTTGATTTTGTATTTGATGGAGAGCTACAAACTCTTTTTATGAAAACTATTTTCTCATAAAAATAAAGCTCACTTACAAGTAAAGTAATAGCTGTAAACCTTCTTTTTAATTTTATTAAATATGAGAGAATGTTGTTTAAATTTTAAAACTGGTCTATCCAAATTAATAGGTTTAGATGTTTTGTTAATACTAATAAAATGCTATAGATTGAACCCATTAAGAAAAATTTAGCCTTTCATACGAAAACTATAGTAATATAGTTTCTTAATAAAGAAAAGCAAGGCACAGTGAAAAAATGTCAGTCCTCTGTACGAAGGGAGAAAGGTAACTGTACTAACTGTGCAGTATATCTCTCCATGGAGGCATGGTAGTCCCTCCTGTGGACGGCGCGACGAAGCACGTGTAACGGGTCGTAGTACTGCTCCCACACGATCGGCTTGGGCACGAACAGGCCCTGCTCGAGGTTCTCGGAGCCCTTCGGTGGAGGACGGTATGTCGATACCTACCGTAAAAAAATTAACGTCATTAAGAATGGTAATTTTGATGTTCAATAGCTCACTTTGTACTGGGCTAGAACTAGTATGATCTAAGGGGGATACTATTATAGGGAAGTGAATCGCCATATAAAGTATCTATTTCATCTAAAAGCTTTGACAAGATCCTGACAAGAAAAGAACCCTGAACAAAGACAAAAACCTCTAACTATCTTTCATTGCAACCAATACAAAACAAACACACTTCTTTACTATTTAAGATTTCTGAAATAGCGACATCTAATCATCATTCCCTACATGACCAGAACGATATTTCGTGAACCACCATATAAGGAAATTTCTGAGAAAGGTGTCTCTTATCAGATTTCTAACATCAACGCTGTGAGAATACTTGTTTGAATTAGTTTAGTTCAAATATTTTTTTCAAAAAAGATACATAATCAGTGTATCAATCAGTGTATCAGATACAGAACAGTGAAGCCAAAATACATTTTTGTTAACTAGAGGGCGCTTTTGTTACGTGACATGTATTGAACGTTTAAAATGTAAATAAGTGTCGCTGTATATTATTTGAACACCATATCAGTAGGACGTGACAGTTTAATTATTTATAATTATACTTGTTTTAATAAAATACATCAAGTTCGTCATCAGATCAGACTTTTCTTAGTACCTTTTTAATTTTAGAGACTTTTACAAAGGCATGTCAGCCCTATAATCTTCTGAGCTAAATTACAAAATATGATACATATGGTGTCTTCAAAGAAACATAATATATAAGTATTTGTCGAAAGACATTGTATTTATATTACGACAGCCCTATCGATAGTTTCAGTATCAGTTAAATAATTATTGCTAATCGTAGTAGAACTAGTAGACCTCTTCTAACATTAGGGGTGGCAGGCAAGCTGACGGTCCACTTGATGGTAGGTGGCTACCGTCGCCTAAGGCCACAAAAACGCCAGAGGTACATATGCGCTGCCGACTCTGCAGGAATTTGTTTAGTGCTCGCTTGAAGAAGCCCATATTGTAGCTAGATGGAAACACCTTATAAGGGAGATTGTTCCAAAGTTCGCGCGTCCGTGGGATAAGGTTTCTATTCATCCGAACTGTGCGCAGTAGCATATCTTTGGCGACATAGAATGAATCACACAAGTTTCAAATTATGCAATGCGAGAATGCCGTAAACATCGGCTACAACAATGCCACAGTTGAAAGTACACAAACGTCTTTGTCATAAGAAATTGTTACATTTTCGATTATCAAACACATACAATTTATCACTTACATTTGTGACAATGAGACAAAGGAATACTATACTCACTTTAGTAACTATTCAGAGCACTTATATTAAAAGCTAATTAAATAACAATTTACATAATAAATCTCAAACGTGTCTAATGTTCCCTATGGACTTTTTGATGAAATTTTCAGGCAATATTCAGATTAGCCCCAGTGGGTGATCCTGTGAAGTTTATTAGCAAAGGGATGAACATAATTTCTTTGTAATTTTATGTCATATTTTCCTTACAAAATTAATTTAAAAAAATCTATTCAAAAATAAAATGAAATATTCAATGCCTGACAAAAATATATAAGACAATAAAGACTTCAATAAACGTTTAAGACTTAAGAAAAAGGGGCGCGAACGATTATATATTTGTTTTAACGCAATAATATCTGATACTAACAATCGGATTTGAATTTTTTTTCTGCCTTTCATGAACTAATAGGCATGATGACAGATTTTGAAATTCCATTCCATAATGTGGATACACGTCTACCATATCCGAAAAAAATAATATTTCAGCAAAAAACTAAATTTCAACGCGAATTATTGAATGTTTTTAAATCTATTTTGAATTACGCGCGAAAACGCTCTTAGGTGTCACGGCGTCGCGTCTGATGAACCGTGACGTCACCGATTTTTCATTCTGTCAAAGCAAAGTCAAGCAACACGATGGCACTTACCTGGGCGTGACGTCATTCGCTCTGATTGGTGTTTCAGTTAACATGGCCGATTGCAGTTATTTATACTTCTATTTTATTGAAAATCTTATTAATCTCAATTTTAATACAAAAAATGAGTAATTTTGTAGACTCCTTTCAACATTTTTTTTTTCAAAAACCATTTATTCTTTGATTCTTTAATACCGTCATCATGCCTATTCTTGAGAGTATGCTATCTCAGCAGAGAGATGAGTTATGAGTTCAGCAGCCCAACTAAAACCGTACATTACCGAGAGAATCCGATTTCTTTTAAATTAATCGGCGTGTGAATCCGCGGGGCACAGCAAGTTAATCTTAATCCTAATAATACTATAAATACTAAAGTTCATATGTTTAGAAGTCGCATAGACGTTCTCAATAACGCAAAAACGGCTGAACAAATTTAGATGAAATTTATTTCCATTTTTCAACGCGTACCAAGTCGCGGGTACAGCTAGTAATATAATAAGTATTGATCATGAACAACGGTTGTATTCGGTACACAGAAATTACAAAGCATGTAGGGACTTACTTCCTTGAGGACGGTTTCGAAGTTCCTGGTGTGAGCGTTGCCAGAACGCTCCGGCATTAGCTCCAGGAGTTGGGAATGAGTCTTGTCGCCAGCTGCCAGCAAAGTGCTCACTTCCAACCGCGACTGCGTCAGCTCGTCGTTGCCTGGTTCAAGCACAACCACATTTTATACTGGCAAGACCATCGATGACATTCGTCCACACAAATATCAGATCTCTAAGAAAAAATAAATCGATGGTATTCGCCGAAAAAGCGAATTTGGGACAGAATTAGTAGAATTCAAGTTCACACCAAAGAAAGTTAAAACGGCAATAGGTATTATGGTATTTATGATACAGCTATTAAAGCAATATATTTTATGGCGCCTCTTGTCTACGAAGTTTGGCGCCAATCATGGCTATCTAAACCCTGGACACAAGGGAGTGAGTGGTAAACAATTCACATACTAAATAATTCTGCTAAATATCTTAATAAAATCAACATCAGTGCTTATAATCTAGAGATCGTGTATCATAAATGCCAAGGACATCTTACCAAGGTTAGTTCTTGACGACACCAGTATGGCGAGGAAGGTGAGTAAACCTTCCACCATAGAGTCCTGTTCTGCAGCTTGGACTGGAGACATCGGCGACATACTCAGCCATTCGCGGACTCCGAACCTGCAATGTAAAGCACATTAAAGCATGTCATTGTTAAGTGGAAAGATTGGAGCTTTCATTGCTAAAGATTGGAGCCACATAGGACTCCCGTGCTATTTTAATCTTAGCGTAAAGAAATTAAAGGTAAGGATCATATTGGGTTCTTCTTCTTGCAGTGTTTCTCCAACTAGTGAAGGTTGGCGATCAGCCTGGAAGAGACCTCTCCGTTGTTTGTTCGTCGGAACACCTCAACTGCGTTAACTATCCCGGTCCACTCTCTAATGTTCTTCAGTCACGGTTTCTTTTTTGTTAATTTTTCTTTTCCTCTTACCTGTGACGTTACTCATCATCACCACCTGAAGCAGGTCATATCGCTCATTTCTAAGAATATGACCCATGTAGGAAAACTTTCGGCGTGAGCAAGAGGTTGTGTTTTAGTTTTGGCTAATCAGTTACGACGGGACTTTTAATTTGGACGCCTTTTGAGTCCAGCTAATGGACAACATGCGCCTATATGTCCACATCTCGAATGACTCTATTCGTCTTTTATCGGCTTATGGAAAGCAATAAAGGCTTAATTTGAAGTTAACGATAAATTTAACTTTCAATATTGGGTTTAGTAGGAAAAGTGTGCACGTATTCTCTGCTAAGGGGCGTAGCCAGAACTAAATAAAAAATCAGATCAGTCAAATTTATATAGAATACTCACATATCGATGCACATGTCAAGGAACTGATCGGCGGGGAGATGCGCCGCGCAAACTTGCAGCCAGTATATGTCCATGTCGACCATCGAGTTGCAGAAGTTGGCCTGGATGTACGTCATCGCTTGCCCTTTGATCTGGAGGCCGTTGCGGACCCACACTCCAGCCAAAATCTCGTAAAACAAACTCTGTGGATAAAACGAAACACGTTTTATTTTGGACCTATTTGGACAACATTAGACTGCTTCCTGTGTTACACTTATAATAGTTGAATTACTTGTATATATTATTTTTGTACAGTAGTCAATTGCTTCAAAAACATCTTTCTTAGATTTCATCCATTATTGTTCCGTTCCTCTTCCCATTACAAAACAAGTAGGTACATTTCGCAGAACAGCTACAACGACGTGCAATGCGATGCTATCTGACGAATGCTTTGGCGACCTGATATTATGTGGCGTCATTTATACTGATAAGGTTGTGTTCTTTGAAACTTTTAATTGCAATCATAAAAAGTGGATCTGAAACTAAATATAAAGTAAGCTGTAACAATACCGTGACCAAATAAAGTGAAAGGTGAAAATCCTCGGAATAGGTCGGAAGATCGAGTAGAAAGGCTTTTCCTATTATTGGAGTTTACTCCTTAAGTTTTCACAATAATAATAATAATAATGAGAAAATGAGAAATAATAATAATAATAATTCATTTATTTGCTTAAAACATGGTAGTGAAGGTGTTGCAAAAGAGTTACAAAAAGAACATCATGTTTCGCACTTTTACAAAGGCATGCAAGAATTAATTTAACATTATGAGGCCCCTGGTATTGAAATTTTACGAGTAAAATTAATACAAGCGTTAACTAAAAAGCGTTATGTATCACTTTGACATTAGTGCGACAGCTGACGCATGTATTTATCTTCCCTAATTCTATTCTCTGGGCTGATAAAAGCAGACGCCGAAATCTTGTACGAAAACTTATAAACTGTCGGCGGCGCAGCGACATCTGTCGCCGAAAATGAACTATTTGAACTTATAAAACGTAGTGACATCTGTGTATACCAATTGGAACACGTCACATCTGAGTTATCCAGTTATCTATTGACACGAGGAAAATTTTATACGTTTAAGGGAGTACACTCCAATCGTGAGTCGGAGCTGACACGCACACTTTTTTATTTGATTGTTTTCTTATGTATAGGTCGTCAGACAGGCTGACTGTCGGTCCACTTAATGGACTTAATACCACTTAATGGTAATAGGCAACAGTCGCCTATTACCACAAGCAATGCCACAGGTGCTTTAAGTGCGCTGCCGACTACAGTAGGATAAAGGATTAAGAAGGAATAGGTAAAATGTGCTCTGGCATTAATTACCCACTCGTTGAAACACAACAGCACACACGTGCAGTTATTTGAGGTGGTTGGGCTGCCCAATTAAGAGTGCGAAAAGCAGTGTGCCCTGCTACTACTTAAAACAGTGAAAATTTCATTAATTTTTAAAAAATTAATGAAATTAATGAATTACTCAGATGAGTAAGAGAGCTAAGGCAAGCACCCTAACCACTCAACCAATTGACTCTTCAAATGTCTCGTATGAAGTTGTAATTAAATCTAGACTGCGTTTTCAGGGAAATTGTTAATTTAAAGATGCAATTCACACTGTTACAGATAAAGTCTGCCATTTGTGTAAAAGTGGAGCAAGAACGGCGTATTAATTAGTTACAAGATTGCCTCGAAAGCTAGGCATTGACCACGTTACAGTTTTCAGTGGTCGATATTTGGATGCCACACGAGCTCACTGACCCGAACCGTTTTTTGAAAAGAATGGTATCGTTCATTATGAAATTTTACCGCTAGATAAAAGCAAATCGGTTCTCTACTGCCAATAGCTGACGAGATTGAGAAATTGAGACAAAAAGCCCCAAAATAGAAAAAGTGGACTTCCATCATGACAACTCCGAAATACACACATCTTAGGCACTCAGCAAATATTGAGGAATTTCGACTGAGAAGTGGTAATACAGCCACCAAATAATCCTGACCTAGCAACCTTGGATTCCCACTTATTTCCAAACTCTTCAGAACCTGAGATCTTCGGATTTCCTGAGGGAAAGATCAATTCGAGTAATAATTGATGGATGCTCATCTGATCTTCTAGATGTCGATGCCGGTGTCCCTCAGGGATCCGTACTCTCAGCCACTCTTTTTTTATTACATATAAATGACTTGTTGGCAATGCCCGGAACATTTGGATATGCCGATGATAGCACAGTGGTTGAGAGATATATGTCCGATGCTCGGGCTGGTAGCCTGGAGATCCGCTCGCAGAGAGAAGGCATGGTCTGTAGGTTGGACCAGACACTGAAAAATATATCCGACTGGGGTGACGCTAATTTGGTCAGTTTCAATGAAACGAAGACTCAAGCGTGTCTTTTTTCAGCGAAACGAAGTCCTATTGAACTGAACCCATCATTCCGGGGAGTGACTGTTCCAATCTCGGACCATCTCCAACTCCTTGGTGTGGACCTTACAGCCGATCTGAACTTCGGTAGGCACATCGAGTCCATTGCCAAAACAGCTGCCAAAAAGCTGGGCATCCTTTCCAAGGTGAAACGGTATTTCACTGCCGGGCAGCTCTTAGACTTATACAAAGCACAGGTCCGGTCTTGCATGGAGTACTGCTGCCACCTCTGGGATGGTTCTGCCCGTTACCAACTGGCCGCACTGGACTCGATTGAAAGGCGAGCAAAGAAGCTTATTGGCAATGACGCCCTTGTAGATTCCCAACTTCAAAGCCTGCAGCATTGCCGAAAAGTAGCTTGCCTATCGATTTTCTATCGTCTACACTATGGAGAGTGTGCATCTATTCTGTACGAATTAATCCAACCGGAACCGTTCCACTTGCGGAACACTAGGCGTGGGCGGGGGTTTCATCCCTTCGTGGTCGATGTACCTCGATCACGCACGAAGCGTTTCAGTTCCACCTTCCTTATTCGGACTGCTAAGGAGTGGAACTCATTGCCTGCGTCTGTGTTCCCACAGAACTACAACCTCGGGGTCTTCAAAACCAGGGTAAATGGGCATTTACTGGGTAAGCGTGTTCCACGTTTGGCCACATCTACACCTCACATCAGGTGAGATAGTGGTCAAGCGCTACCCTGATCTAATAAAAAAAAAAACCCTTTAAGCCGAGAGAAATGATTTTCTGATAGTAAACCAAAGGAACATTCAACAGTAATGCCTACGTACAAAAGTTTCAAACATAATATAAATTAAAGCACCCTTCTAGTTAGGGTTTCATCCCCCTATTGTGCGGTGCATTATTCGTCTAGTCGATGGCAAAAATAAACGAAAAATACACATCGCATCACTTTTGTGAGTCGTTTTTAAACAACAATATTTAAAAAAAAGTCATAATATAAAATAAAGCAGTGATATATCGCCCCTTTTCCATAAAAATTTTTTGGACAAAGTTTAATTTTTTCTTAACTTAAAAATAAATAACTCACGGTGTCACGACGTTCTAATCTCCGAACGTCCAATCAATTTCAATGAAATTTTGTGAATGTTACTATTTCCAATATTAGTTTATTAAAGATATGCGGACAAAGTTGCCAGCAAAAACTACTTTTATAATATAATGTACAACTTATAGTAATATAAAATTAATCTCTTGCGGGAAGTCATCAAATGAGAGGCAGTTATTTCGATAAATATATTGAGAGTTCCCCGAAATCGATAAAAATGGTGGCGGATAAGGGAGGGTCGGGCATTATATGATACACACAACAATGCCCCACGTTCAATATAATAAATATGTAGTAAATTTGTAATAACCAGTTGTATATTGTGTTATTTATTATAAAAAATAATAAACATTTAATGTAGATACTTACCTAGTTTGTAAATTTGTAAGGATAGGTATACATATTTGTTTATCTCTTATATTAGACGAAAAACAGGAAATTTTAAACAAACACTTTACTATTATTCGCTGTGTGGTCTGCGGCTTGAGGACATAATTTTCTCATTACTGTCCTAAATTTATTTTTTTATTTTTTCAATTCCTCTTACAAGTCAGTCACTAAGGCTTTCTTTAAATGAAACAAGATTCCTTGATCTCACCTATTCCGACAAATTAAAACTTTCAGTTCAATTATGGAAAACGTATAAATTATAAGTACCTATAACTAGCTGATGCCCGTGACATCATCCGCTTTTAAAAATGAGTAATATAACGCCTGCGTCAGCTGCATCAAGCGAGTCCCGTAATAGCGTTCGCGTTGTTGCGAATCCGCTAATTTTCTCGCGCCTAGTTTTTAATTTACGATTACTCCTGATGTTCATTTAAATTGTATCTTCTACAAGGCTATTTATAATTTGTATGAACCGCTTAAGGTAACTAACGTATTTAATTTGATAATGATTAATACTGTATCCGTCTAAATAGCTTTTCTAATTTTTTTAGAAGTTTAGAATGGGTATAAGTAAGCTATCCTTAGACCTATAAAAGCCATCGCGACGACAATTTTATCCAGTGATGGCATATATAAGGTGTACCACCGTATATTGTTTTGTTACAACTCAAACGGATTCGGAAGCGTTTTCGATGAAAGCTCCCAGAAGGCTTGATTCCGACATCTCCATCGTCATATTTCAACCAATTTATGCAAAAGCTTAACGAATTATTACACCTAAACCTTCTTCAGGAATCACATGAAAATCCGTTCAGTACTTTTTGAGATTTACCTACAAACGTAGGTACATACAGACAGACAGACGCGGCAGGCGACTTTGTTCTATGTAAGGATTACGCGCAAGGACATAATGTAATGTATATTTATTTTGTACTAGCGACCCGCCCCCGGCTTCGCCCGGCGTGCAATTTTTATATATATGAACATTCCCCGTTTATCCCTCTTTCCATTAGTGAAAACTGAATTGAAATCGGTCTACCCGTTCACCCGTGATGCCGTGACCAAGGGAAATGAGGATTCATTTTTATATATAGAGATTAAAATAGCATATCCCAACCACGGTTAAAAACCAATATATTCGTGCTGTATCAATACCAACAAATGAGTGAAAAGAGTTTTTAAAAGAAAAAACTGTTTTTGTAAAAAAATCCTGGAGATTTTAAATGTTTGTTTAGAAACAGTGACGGTGTGACGGGAATAAAGGGGAGAATTTTAATTTCTTTCCATTTAAGTAAGTATAAAAAATATTTCCAAAGCGTGCTTTTATCTTAACGGCACACATAAAAAACGGGCGCTGGGGCGGATGCGTCAAAACCCCTTGTAAATATGACAACAAAAAGATGTTTCTGTGTTGTCAGCTTTTACGTTGTACTCTTTTAAAGGGAAACAATTCAATTTCAATGATAACTATTTTATTTATGAATTTCTTAATTCAGCTTAAGAGACAATCGAATTTCTTTACATGAACGTATTAGGGCTTTTCATATTCAATACTCTAACTGTGGTCCCGCGATTTCACCAGTCGTTTAATTTAAATTGCTACAACCTCCTCAAGAAATGCAAGTAATTTTCAGAAGACACGTCATTTTCTAATCAAAATATCATTTTCTAATCATCGAAATGTTTAATTATTTCTTTAAGTTCATTTTTTAACACCATTTTAACAGTAAAAAAACTGTTCGTCTCCCGAGTCCATGCTTTGTTTGACATTGCATAATGGTAAAAAATATTATTAGCACTTTCAGATGTTGTGCAATAGTAAATTTCATTTAATTTGTTAATTGACATTTACTAAACGATTATTAAATTATTACTTAATGATACTAACTAAAACACTAACACTGGCGCTTTTAGTTAAAACTACGGGAACTATTTTTGAACCATCCTATTTTTGTAGGTCCATACCTACACCGGCTGTATTATGAATGAAGCATCGGGTGTAGTTCCAATAACAATTGGAATTTGAAGGTTTCAAATTAAAGCAATATCAAGGATTAGATATCGATTTTATTCTTACAAGAACCCGTCGAGATTTGCACACTTTATTTGATACTAGCTGAGCCCGAAACTTCGTACGTGTGGTGTTCGGAATAACGCATAACTTTTTTGTTTGTAAACCGATTGGAATGAAACAAACAGCACCTAAATGTTACGGGAACCTTGCTGCAATACATCAGTTTAAACCGCATTCAAATCGGTTAAGCCGTTTCAGAGATTAGCGTGCACAAACGCACAGACAAAGAGACAAAAATTCTAAAAACTATTTTTTAGACCTGTGTAACAAAAAAATGAAAAAATATTTAATTAAAGGTACAGACGCGGCTCGTTTACGATTTTATTATATGCCTGTATAGATTTACTCCATAGTATGTATGAGCACGAGGTGTAATGTTAATTGAGAATGAATCGAAGAAATGTTAAGTAAAGCAAAACGTGTTCTCGCCGCTGACAACACCAACGGACGGGCCGACAGCCGGCCCTCGGCGGGTCGGAGAAAGAGAAACAAACACTAGCTAGACAGGCAGAGGCAGGGGAGAGTAACTTAACTTAGTAGGCGCGCGCACGCCATTCGCCATGCACGTTCGCGTCACACTTTTCGCGGTCATCGCATTGGCGGTCCACTCGCGCGCCCTCATCGACGAAGCGGTCGAAATCATTAAACTAGGGAAAGAGATAGGCGAAGAAGTGTTGAACTCTTGGGACGTCATAGGCAAGCCGTTCAATGCCAGCGGCGGTGTCGATCTGCCGGTAATACGGCGGAAGGAGCGGCTCATATTGTCGCGTTTGGCTCTCGTCACGAGGGCTATAGACAAGTTGCAGCTGAATGTCGACAAGTTGTCTACTATGGTGTTGTTGTTGACAAAAGGTGGGAGCAGGGGTACTAGGTTGGAGTTGAAGTTGCACGAAACGGCCGACCTGTTGGCGAGGGTGTCGACGGCCGAGAGGCAGATGAAGGAATACGTGAGGCTGCAGTACCAATTGGAGAGGACCACCCTCGAAGATTTCGCAATGTGGTGCGTGTCCCACGAACCCGGCGCGTTGATGGGATTGATGGAGAGGGTGTACTCGCTCATAGTGCCTCCTCACAAATTCTTGCTGGGCACTGGACTGCTCGATTTGGTCGTCAATGAATTAAAGGTTTGTTAATATTACTGTTTCGGTGCCTAAATGGGCATGTTACTCAAGTTCTGGACACTGGACCATTATACTACAAAATCACGGAACCGTGACTGTGATATTTAAGTTCAAGGTTTATACTTAGCTATTATACACATTTATTTATTCCTTATTTCGTCAATAAATTATAGTAACAAGGAAACTAGGAGCGAAAAACCGAATTTGTATCTTTAAAAAGGACAAACTGCGACTATTGACGATCAAAAGCAGAGAAAGCTATACCCTTACCGAGAGTTCTTGATTGTACATATTACAATATTTAAGTATATTTGGAAAAATAAAAAATGTGTTAATGTTTTGGTTTGTTAACAAACTTTTTATAGTTGAAATTAAACTCTTACGTCGTTCCTTAAGTCATTCTATGCATAATCAGTAGGTATCTAACCACCAACAACAGGTAGTGAAGCTTTCGCTGCTTTCGACTGTACGAGCATATTAAAAAAAATCAGCGGGCATTTCTTCGCATGGAATTAAAACTGTTCTCTCTTATTAGCACGAATAATCGAACGAGCAAGTGACGCTAAAAGGATACAGTTACTCGTGTGACTCATGCGAGATACAACGCGGAATCCGAAAGCACGAACTTGTAAAGCTCCTCTATTCATATAGATACATATAGGTATAATAATTTTCATAATAAAAAAGTCTAGGTAGGTTTTGTCATTACTCCACCCAAAACGCTTAATATTCGAAGGCTCTTTGTGATATTTATAGCAAACATATCAAGTAGGTATTGACTTCGTACAATTAAGTTAATATTACTTTGTTATACAAACTGAGCTTCGGATGAATGAATCATTTAACTTTTGGGGTCAAACAACTACGTTCACTGTTGATTCATTGTAGGTATACTCGTACATCACAGTACCAGTACAGTAAACGCATACTACAACGATCCTTATTTTTATGGATAATGACAGATAATAAAATCAATTATATCTAAACTGACTGACTGTTCAGTCAAGTTTTTATCGAATGTCTATAAGGTTGTTCTCGAAAGTTACAAGGTCGGAAACAGGGACCGTGGTTTCTCTGAAATCCTCAACAATAGTATCTTACTTATGCTATCAAACGATAACTTATTAGTGAAACAGATTGTAGCCATCATTCCGAGCTGTTTGTCTATTATCTTTCGGGACACTATTATGTTTGCGGTCGTAACTTTTCTTCGTATCACAGACCAGTATATAACTATGCAGAATTTATTTCATTAAACGATGTCTCGTAAACATTGGTATATTTTTTAATCAATTTCTATTATTTTAAAAAGAGACATTTACAGATACCAATATCTAAACTAATTTGATTTATTGGAAATTTTCAATGTCTGTTTGTACTAAATGAATCTTTGAAAATTATTACATGATTGTAATTATTTTTATTGATAACTACACAACCGCTACTTACTCACTAAGATAGACTATTTATACGTATATTTATTTAGATTATATACAGTATGTAGACAAAACGTAGGTTTTAGTAAAAGAGGTAACTGTGCCTAGACCGGCCTGGAGCAACACTATGAGACTGAGATTTTTACTATTTTTTAAAAATATGATCCAAATTTCAATGAATCGAAGCCGCGAGATAAAGCTATTTTTTTTCTGACGGCAGACAGGCTGACGGTTCACTTGATGGTAGGTGGCTACCGTCGCCTATAACACAAGCAACGCCAAAGCTGCTGCAAATGCGCTGTCGACTACAGTAGGATTAAGGATAAGGGATTAGGAGGGGATAGGGAAATGGCCTCTGGCAAACCTTACTCATTCACCGAAACACAACAGCACACGTGCTGTTATTTCACGGTGGTCTTCTGTAAGGAGGTGGTTACTGCCGCCAGACGGGCTGCCCAAATGACTGCGAAACGCAGTGTGCCCTGCCACTACTAATAGTAATGCAAAAGTAAGCTTGTTAGTTGTTATGCTCTCACGTCTTACTTAACTGCTCAATCGATCACCATGAAATTTTGTATAACTGCATCAGGGATACAAAAAAAGAAGGGGATATTTTAGCCACAAAAAAGAACTGTTCCCAAGGGTTTAGTAAAAAAATCAAGAATAAATATTTAATGCTAATCTATGACACGGTCGAAGTCGAAAGCACCAGCTGGCAAGAACGGAAGACTGACGATCCAATCGTCAGACGTAAAGAGAATAAATTCTTAGATAATTCCGATTTCTAAATAAGCTAATATTCTGTAAACAAAACTATTTTTGTTTACAGTATCTTACAGTATGGACGGCACCCTCTTATAGAAGATCATCATGTAATAATATAGCCATACCAGTATGTGCCCTTGTGTTTCGGCGAGTAAGCAAGGGATGCCACAGCCCATTTCGCTATCCCTTGGTAATCCCTCAACATTAATCCTACTATGGTAGGCAGCGCACTTGTAGCATTAGTGGCGTTGCTTGTTTCATAGGCGTCGGTGGCCACTCACCATCAAATGGGCCGTAAAATTACTTTTATGTACCTACATAAAGAAAATATTACTCAGATTATTATCACTGTATACAAGTTGCTTTAGATTTTTCATGAATGTACTTAAAAAATTATTAAAATGACCATCGAAATTGTTAAAATTCCCATATTAAACAACAATCATCCGTTTTATACTTAGATATAGTAATTTTCATTTAAGTCGTTTTAAATTATTATTATTAGCTGTCATTAAGTGTATTATGTAATCAGTTAAGACTGTGTTCAAGAAACGGACTGGTTGGCGTTAGTTAAACTAATAGTTTTCGCAGAAGGCGAACTTAATGAATCAGTAAATAATACAGTCATCAGTAGGTACTTTAAATTTTTTGTGTAAATACGTCATTAAATTAGTGTGGAACGTTTTCGGTGACCTCACCGAGACTTTCATTGGTAACGAATGACTGACATCATTATGCAAACTCCACAATTTATAGTCTTAGAAGAAAAAAAGTTAATTTCACTTATTTCCAACTGTTGAGTATTTCAAAAATACTCAACAATTTAAACTACATCAAACGCGTATATGATTGAATATATTGTGGTATCTATAAGTAAATAAACATGCCAAGTTGAAGCCGATAACAGGAACTTTTGAATGTTTAGACACTAAACTTTTCATACAATCTCTCTATAATATGTAGGACATACTATATATTGGAAATAAATTAATCTATACATAATATAATAAAATCGTAAACGAGCCGTGTGTGTACATTAAAGATTTTAAAAAAAAAAAAAAAAAAAAACAATTTCTACACGTTGTACTTATGTTACCGAGGTTTTTTTTTTTTTTTATGAAATCGAGGTAGCGCTTGACCACTATCTCACCTGATGTGAGGTGCAGATGTGGCCGAAGGTGGACCACGCTTACCTAGTAAATGCCCATTTACCCTAGTTTTGAGTTTTGTCCGTGCGTTTGTAAACGCTAATCTCAGAAACGGCTTATCCAATTTGAATGTGGTTTTCACTGATGTATTCTACGAAGCTTCCCGTAGCATTTAGTGTGTGTTTTCAATCGGTTTACAAACAAAAAAAGTTATACCGAATACCACGCGTACGAAGTTGCGGGCTCAGCTAGTTTATAATATTGTTACTTTGGTAGATAACTAAAAATGGTTGTATTTATTGTTTGTTGTATTTTAATAATATTAAGTATGTCTCATAAGTTAAGGACCTTTGCATGGATTTTTGATCTTTAAAAACATTGTGCAACAAAACATATTTACTAAATTTCCAACCGTATTTTATTTGCGTTTCCTATTGATACGAGTAAAAATAAAATAAAAAAAGAGAAATCAAAAAACAAAAACATATAATAATAAGAAATAATTTACACATTTATCACAAGAAGGTTACAAGACAATAAAGGCACGTGAGAGAAAGAGAGAGATTAATATTTAAAATTCCTCATTTGAATAATAACAAAGGAAAAATCACGTAAAAACATCTCGGCGAGTACGTGTGACAGATTGCGCGGGAGTCGATCTCAGCTGACACACCAAATAATGAGCAATAATAATAACCCCAACAAAATCAACGTCCGACAATAACAAAGCAAACTGCGCCTTAACGCCTCCTCGATAACGTTCACTCAGGATACATGGATAACTTTGGATCGAGTAACAGTATTAATATGCGGGTCGATAGGGACGCGACACTGTTTGAAAGCGTGACTAATTAAATTAGTGCTCAGCAAATATGTACCTAAAAACGCAACATAAGTAAATATTTTGAAAATCTTTAAAAAAAAACTGATATATTACATAAAATTTAATGAGCAACTTAAAATTGTCATTGTACGAGGAAATACTGGCAAAAATAACCTCATTGTTTCTCTTCTCAACGTCAATTTGCCATCATTGCCAAGCAGAGCCATCAGTTAAATAGCCATTATAGGAGCATAAGCATAATTGCTGTTTAAACTATGGTAAGTTAAATTTGTTTAATGGTACGATTTAAACATTATGGAAGTGTATTTATTATGGGAACTATTATGGAAGTGTATTTATTGAAATAAGATTAATTTAGGTATCGTAAGCCTCGTTCGATTTACAGCCAACCTATTATTAATGACAATCGTCCATCTTAACAATTAAATTAACGGCCGTTTTGTAATTATGTATTCGTATATTACTGTTATTTTAAATTTACTACCTAAAGCTCCTAAATTGTGGCTTAATTTATAAATAGCTCGAAGCCGTCTTCTGGAGTAAAAATTCAGTAATGTTTTGCAGTACTGTAACCCATTAAAAAAGAAAGAATTCTAAATTAAAAAAAAAAGACACTACAAAGATGAATTTTAGAACCGTTTCCCATGAATGAAAAACGACAATGGCTGCTTTCAATTAGACAAAACGAAACAATCACAAACGTCTCCTTCGATTACCGAAAGGAATTAACAATGCAATGCCTAAAGTGTAAGGTCACTTCTCGTCCAACAATAATATAAAAGTGTAGAACGAGGTTTCTGTTATTTCAGTTTTTAATACAGTTTGGGTGCGTGACGTTTGCGAGCGTTGTGCTTAAAGAAATACTTAATAAAATAATTAATATCGATATCGATTGCGTTTGTTTTGCACATCACTACACGGAGACCCCACTTAGTTGCAGCCGGTCCCCTCGCTCCGCAGTTGCCCGTTCAGTCGAGAACGGATCGCGACGCGTAACGTTTCACTTTTCACTTGCGTCACAATGAAGCTGGCGGCGCTTTTTGCGTTGCTCGCAATCGCCCTCGCTGGCGATCCATCGCCCGTCGACAATATACGCAATAACTTCTTCGAACTGGAAGATAAACTATGGAAGAACGTGACGGATCCCGCATGGATGGACGCCGGCCTCGGCGGGGACATTGAGCTAACAAAGGCGTTTGTGACCTTCGACGAGGAGCTAGAGTCGGTGCGAAGACCTCCGCGACTACCGTTGAACTCCTGGCTGTGGACGAAGGCGATCGAGAAGATGCAAGCCATCGACAGCATGTACAAGAACTTCGTCGAGTTCGTGAGACGTCAGGCGGCTCCCGGCTCCGTTCCCGCGCCGGTCAGGGAGTGGTTGGATCTGGCCGAAAGCGTTCTCATGGATCCGAAATCTGCCGCTCAGGCCGTCAGAAAACTGGACGATTTGATGGAGCACGGTGACATGTTTCGAACGGCACTGCAGGTAAGGACCGTTTTGAAGCTACAGCCAACGGAAGCTATCAAGGTATATAAAACGCCCCACTTATTTCAATCGCAATGGACGTGCTCCATTGATCTGTTATGACGTGAAAGGAATAACAATTCGGGAGCATCACCCTCATTGTAACGTGTAGGACGTTTTCGTGTCGTATTCGCGATGATTTTAGAAACAAAGACTTTCGATGTTTAGCAAACGTGTCACTGGCCTAAAATTTACTATATACCTACATGATTCGCTCATGGGAAAGTCGCGTTATATAATTATTGAGAAGTTACGTGAATTTAGGACTTTATAACTGATTTATTATTGTTAAAAGTTGCTAAGCTGATCATTTCGACCAAAATTACGTGTCTAAATGTTTTTAATAAAAACAATATAAATTGTCGTGTACCTAGTTCATTGTCCCACTGATAGTAATTAATCATAACAAAGGATATTGTCATCAACCATCAACATCATTTATGAGACAGAAGAGCGTGTGTGATTGTGTGGGTAATACACAAACTACGAGTAAGAAAAGTTATTCTTACTCGTAGTACACAAAGGATAAAATGTGGAGGATAAATCTTGAAACAATATTTTACATTTAAAAAAGGAATTCGCACAGTTTCTATCACACGACATTACTCACTTTATTTAATTCAATATGATATAATTTATTTGAATACGAGTCGATTTAAAGATATCGAGGATATGATGACACATTGTTTTTATGATCGTTCTCGTAAGTCAGAAATAAACAAGCACGTTCCGTGGACACCTGAGATTTCCTTAGTCACTACAATAGGTATAGCTTTGTTCATTTATAAAGAAATCTGATCATAGCTGGATTTAATTATATCATTTAGCGTGATTTATTTCACTGAGCCTTCCCAGCGTAAAACACGTTCTTGCTTATAAATGTTGTTATCAAAACACCATTGTAATCTGTTAAAGTTGTCGTTAAAAAAAAAAAACTATGTTTGTTGAGTTAATTTTTATAATAACAATAACATCAAATGTAGAAATGGAACTTTTATGTTATTTCTAGAGTTAAATCAATATTATATTTAAAAAAAAGTAAGCTAAATATAAATAAAGCTAAAGAATTTGTTTTTTGTTTGAACGCGACAACCGAGCATTACGCACGCATGCAATTTAAATTAAAAGGCGGGTGATGAAGCACAGCTTCGCAATTAAAAGTACAGTATAAACGCAAAAGTTGAGACGGTATTATAAGGCAGCTTGAACTTTAGAAACAGAGATGAGATTAGTTTTTTCTTAATGATTATAACGCGGACGAATCCGCGGTCAAAAGCATGCTCTAGCTGACAAGTGAAACTTTAAAAATTTCCAGGAGGAACAACAGGATTTATGCGAGCTCCAGCTGTCACCTCATCAGGTGGTCTATGACATGTACAACACAATCTCTCTGACCGAAATCAAAGGCTACGCTATGATGCAGTTTTCGTGGATGCTGCTCAAAATATACGGCAAAGGTTATCACTTTCAAATTAATAACATGGGGATTACCCGTAAATGTTTCATTTGGTTATTTGCGTCATTTGTAGTTATTTGCGGCGTTAAATTATCAAATGTTATAAGGATGCGATTGTAAAACACATCCTATTTAGTAAAAAAACAACTTTACTGTTAAAGTGAGTAATTTTCAATTAGTAAATATATTATTTATTTTGTACTCGTCAATCATATTGGTCAAGGCTTTACAAATTATAGGCATTGCTACAGAATGGCTTCGGATAAGTACACGTTTGAACTAGAAATATTACATTAAATTTAGATCTGTGGAATTTATAAACCATTTTTTTTTTGCAATTTATCAATTTACTATTGTGCGCCTTACTTTCTGCTCTTTCAAGCAATTTTACATTATAAAGAATTGAATTGCAATTAATTGAAGAAACACGTTCTGCTTACTCATAAATTTGTTTCCGAGTTACTTTTTGCAGTGCAGTGTATGCAATGTTGTACACTAGTCTCGATTGCACGTTGTCTGTACGCGATCAGAGGTAGATATGTATGTAGGCATAGTCTAAGCCTTACAAATCCTATATTATAAACAAGAGAACGTGTAGAATATACCGTAAACACACTTACAGTAAGAGGAAACATAGTGAAGTAGAACATCGCTACTTGTGATACTTATTAATACAGAGTATAATATATTCTAAAATATTTACATTATTGCCAAAACCCATGATGAAAATTAAAGCATTTTACGTTTTCGTCTCAAGTCTTTGAAAGTGATGGATATTGGAATAGCTAAGAGTGCGTTGCGATGCTAAATTACAGGAAATTTCACGCAAGAAGCCAGCCTGACGAGACAAAGGTTCGGCGAGCGATCAGCCAAGACTGCGGCAGCAGCCAAAGCAGCACTAGCGATGGCCAATCGAGACATTTACAGATGCGATCCGTCTGTCCACGTACAAGGTGATATGCTGTCCGCGTACAAGGCATAAGATAATCCAATGAATAGTCAAAATTATTACAAAAATCGAATTTTCTAATTTCAGGAGAAACGTACGCCGAAGTGACACGACTCCTCCAGGGATACGTCGAGAACGAAGTCGACATGAATCCGGACAAGACCTGCAGGGATAACTGCGCGTACTACACCTTAGCAAAGAGCCACAGCTGTTACCAGGATCTGTATTGCGCTAAGCAAAACAGATGTGGAGGCAGAATTATCAACTGCCAGTACATTGACTCCGACATGTGGATCTGCCCGCCATCGGTAAGTCAAAAATTTCAACTTGTCAACTAAACATGTTTTAGATGGGCACACGACACACCGTCGACCATTCTCATCTATGACAAATTTCCTTATCTATGATTTGACCAAATAATTCAATAAGGATTGACCTACTTTCATTTGGCGAACATACTATTCGATTATAAATAAAGTATATTGTGTTTGCGGAATCTTTTTTGCATGCTAATGCACCTGAAAGAAAGATAGTGAAAACAACTTCAAAATAAGCTTACATACAGATGGATATCAACTCTAACTCAAATAAATTCCAAAGAATTGATGGATCCTTGTAAATTGATTTCAGGATCGTCACAGCAATCGTCGGTACGAATGGATCGAATACGAAAACGGTAGAACCCTTGGCCGAGTGGGCAGTTGCAAGCGGGGCACGACCAAGGTGAAAACAATTTCGCGCACGTACGGGATGTCGAGCCGAATGTTTCATTATACGTTCCTTTACATTTGCGCCCGGTTGTGCCTATGTTGCATCAATCATTACAGTACTACATTATATCGGAATGCTATGATCGAACATTTAGCTTATCACTTTGACCCTAACTCGGAACAGGGTCAAATGATTGCGAAGTAATCTGACTTGTTATTTATTTATAGTGTGATTAAACTACGTTCATTTCAAAAATGATGCAAACAGAGGTTTCCTTAGGTGGACTCGTGGTGGAGGTGGCTGTTCTGGCACTGCTCCTATTGTATGTGCCTCTGTGACGACCCGAGCCATGACTCGGACAGATACTTCAGCTTGTGGGACGCGACATCAGACGTAAAGAGGAACAAGTTAGTGCCCACCGATTGGGACACCCGCACTCGTTAAGACACATAGCAACCGAAATGACCAAAATCGTTTCTCGTAATTTCGAATCACAATCGAGCACCACATTTAGCGGTTAATACAATGTTTTCTCCAAAGGTGGATTCTTGGTGGCGGTGGAGCCTTACTCACTGTTCATACTGCTTATGTCTCTGCGAAGACGAAGTCAACTTTAGCGAACGGTTCTTCAGCCTTAAGGAGGCTTTAGCAGACTTTGAAAACAGCAAGTCAGTATTGAGGGGTCCAAAACAATTTGATTAAACTTTTTCATTCACATTCATTTGGGTTCGTTTCGTAGAAAGTTTCCTCAACTATGGTAGAGCAGAGAGTTCAGAAATTTAATTTCAGCTTACAGTCTTTGCACTTTTGGGTTTTCTTGTGATTAATCAAGACAGTATTATTTTGTGAAGTGATTAAGTACGCACATAATATCCATATGTCAATTGTATTATACTAACAATTTCGACACTAATGACTAGATTAGTAGGGGATTCGACTAACTGCATGGGTGTGCGGGTGTCCGTAATTTTCATTTAACTTTCTCCCGTTTAGCAGTTCAGAAAACATAGTTAATTTTCAGAATAGTGACTGGTGTTCGACTTGTGAAATTAGGAAGGGTGTTTCATCTTCAAGTTCACGAGAGCACACTGAAGGAGCGTGGATCTGTCGAAGGCGGAAATTGGGTTCCCGTTCAGAAGTTCGACCCGTTGGATCCAGAAGTGAGGGAGGGCGTTGATTTCCACACGTTGACATACGAAAGAAGAGCTATAGACTTGGACGAATTGGATTCACCGGTTGGCCACGTTCTCACTGGTGTTAGGTATGGATCTTCAAATCTTTTCTTAATGTAATTTTATTTGATTCATTCCAAGTAAAGGTGAATTTCCCTAACACCATTTTAGCATTTTGCTCCTACCGTAAGCACTGATGTATAATCAATACCTGCAAGACTTCATTGCACGGCTCCGGAGCATTGCAATTGTTATAAAATAAAAACTTCTTTTATAATAAAAATGGCAGAGATGGTGAAGGTCCACTTGATAGAAGGCGACTACGGTCGCTCCCAAGCAACATCATGGAGTAATCTACAGGATTTTTTACAGCACGCTTGAAGAAGCGTATGGTGACCAAGCGGACTCAGAAAGGAGATTGTTCCAATGATCGCGGTTACGCGAAATGAAGGTTCTACCTATCCGAACTGTACACTACGGTATCTTATCCAAGTAATGCGGATGAACTCCGCAATTGTGGAGCGCAGTACTGTGGTTAAACTCGAAGTAGATAGAACACACGAAATAGAGTCTACATCTTTTCTCACGCTGTGAAGTGTACTTCTTACACTATTGTAAGCAATGATACTTTTTTCATTTCAGGTTCCGTATGATCGGCGCTCATATACATTTTGAGATTCGCTCCACTCCATTCAACTACACTACGGGCCGGTTATCGCCAGAGAAGAGCCAGTGGATCAGCAATGACAATACAGATGGCACGGATGTACCTAGGTACGTACATATGTTCTTTAAGGTTTTTTCTTATTACTGTATTTGAAACATGAAAATAGGACTAATTTTCAGTCTCTTACGATAGTCAAATCATTTTGTATTTGTTCAGAATACATATTGTATGAGGAAAAACTAACAAGAAATATCAATTTGTTATACAAGTATCAACAAACAATTATATTATTGTACATAGTATTTGTTTTGCTACTCTTTTAAATTTTTTGAATGAGTTTGAAGACCTCGAATTCACACTGAACTTATCAATTCTTACGCTATAACAATGCACGTGTATTAATTACAGATCTCGCCTCGAGTTGTACAAGCCGGATATTCCGATTAGATCGCACACATCCCTAAAGGTGGACTCTAAACACGACCAATACGTGGAATTCACTCACAGCGACTTCGAAGCGGACGCGGCACAGAGCACGGTCCCCTTCGTTGACATACAGCCCGTGCTGCCTCTGAAGGGAGGCGCTTTGGCCAGCGGCGCGGGCTTAGTGCACAGGGGAGGCAAGGGAAGCGGAGGATTCATCGCGGTCAAGCTGTTCACGTACGACTACTCGCGACACATAACCGCCGATGCTCCCCCGACCCCCATCGACGAAGACGGGGAAACGACGGAATTCGTGCCGATCATCAATTAGACTAGTTCCATTTATACTCATTCATTTTATTCTTTATTATTATTATTATTAATAATATTATCAAATTACTTGTAATATTATTAATATGTGTAATATAATTGATTGTGTAAGAATTTTTATAATAAAGTAAATATAAATTAAACAATAAATTGTGTATGTTTTAAAAAAACAAATTCTCCCATTTGAACTTGTTCCCATTGAAGAATTCCACATGCCCAATTGTCTCGATATCCAAATATGGCACAATAAGTAAAATCGTCAGAAGTAAAAATAATTCTCAGAAGAAATAATTTAGCTTAAAGTAAACTACACAGTAAATTAAATAATGTGGTTATATATTTGTACAAGTAATCTAGACACCGACGAACAGGCCCCCAAGGCAATTGGGAGCGTTATTATACACATAACATATAGCCTCCTACCTAACTACATTCATCTGGAATTATGTGCCTTTTAAGTAGGGATAACCAAACACACTTTATTATTTAGTACTAGCTACCTGCCCCCGGCTTCACCCGGGATGCAATTTTTATATATAAGAACATTCCCCGTTTATAACTCTCCATTAGTGAAAACCGAATTAAAATCGGTCTACCCGTTCAGGCGTGATGCCGTGACCAAGGGAAATGGGGATTCATTTTTATATATATAGATAGATTATAGGTAGGGGAAAAAGTTTCTTCTCATTTTATATGTATTTCAGTGTTCTTATGAAGATAATTGAAATCAATGGAATTAATTTCATGGAGATCATTTACGTATAGGGTGTTTTTCAGTGGTTACTGTCGCCAGAAGGGATGCCAACTTTATGACTGCAAAATGCGGTATACATTAATACACAAAATCTTTATTTAATAATGCAATCTTGTTAATCGATATCTATTTTTTCTTTTTTTCAATATGTATAAAATTTACTGGGAAACATTTTACTCCTGACTAATGCTGAGCATCGGTGACTAATGCGGTGACTCTAAAGACTGTTTACAAGTGGTATGAGCGATTTAAAAGTGGAAATGAGTTGGTCGAAGATGAGCAACGGTTTTGATCTGGATTTGGAAAGTAGTGGCAGGGCACGTCGCATTTTGCGGTCATTTGGACAGCCCGTCTGGCGGCAATAATAGCATGTGTGCTGTTGTGTTTCAGTGAGTGAATAAGGGATGCCAGAGCTCATTTCCTTATCCTTAATCCTGTGGCGATGGTAGCCATCTACCATCAAGTGGACCGTTAGCCTGTCTGTCGAGCTTAACATAAAACTGATTGAAAGAGGGGTAAAAGAATAGACGTAGTCCATAGAGAATTTTTAAAGATCTGTCGTGAAAACCTTTAAGTATTTTCGAACAAATTGTTGCTAGTGATGAATGTGAGTTCATCGTTATAACCCTGACAAGAGAGCAAGAGTCCATGCATTGGCACAAGAAGGGTACAGACCTGCCAAAGAAAATCAAAGTCTTTTTGTCTGCCGGATACGGTGTTTTGACACTTAAAGAGAATTTTGCTTGACAGAATAGACAAAAAAGGTGAAACCATATATGCAGCATCCTACAAATTCATTTAGTTTAATTTACAAGAAGCAATTAAGGTACGGACAGACACATGCTCATTACTAGCACGAAAGCATGCTATTATTGAGCAATTATTACTTAGTAGCATGTGTTTCGAAACATTGCTAGTAATAAGCATGCTTATGTTTGAGCATGCTCAAAAATCAACAATCGTTTGATTTTTGAGCGTGCTAACTGAGGTGCGGGTGGAAGGGGCGTGCTCCGAGCACGTCTGAACAGGTTTGCTTATGAGCATGTTAAGTAAGGATTCGATCGATCTCAATCCGAGATGTCAATTAAAAAATTAGGTCACATTGGGGAGAAGGAAAAAAAACGTCGTTGTTCGTGACACACGTTCTTCACCTGTTTTATTTATTATTATTTCTATTTTGTACTTCCATATTAGCCGAGAGCCTGGTTTAAAATAGCAAGTGTGTCCAACTGTTTGATTTGAGCATGCTTATTGTTGGCAATGTGAACAGTTACGAAGCATGCTAGTTTTAAGCAAGCTCATGAACATGTCTGTCAGTACCTTAAAAGAAAAAAGACGGGGTAAACTGACCCCTGGTCTGTTGGTTCTTCACGACAACGCTCTGGTTCACACGAGATTTCGGTTCCGAAGAAATCAAGGAATATCAAGAGAAAATGATTTTCCAACGATGAAGAGTTCAAGGCGGCAATAAATGCACAGTTTTCCGAAAAGAAGGAAAGTTATTTTCTACAAGATTATTGAAAAATAAATCTCAACGTGTAACAAATGTATTGAGGTTAAGGGGGATTAAGAAATGTAAATATTTTTATCGAACTATTTTTTTTTCATGCTATACCGAGAATACATTGAACGCCCTTAGTATATACTACGTACTATAGCCAAGCGCGTGCCTCAATGTGAGGATGCGTGTGGCGTATTTATTTGTAAAGCTTGAATAAATATAGGACTGACCTGCACGCGGAGCGGGTGGTAGGCGAGCAGGGCAAGGAGGTCGGCGGGCGGTAGAAGGTCGCGAGCGCGCAGACCCATTGAGCGGACGGCGGCGCAGAGGAACGCGGCCAGGTAGCGGTGCAGCGGGAAGTGGAAGGACGCGTGCGCGGGAGCCGACGCGGAGGCGGACGCACGAGCGGGTGTGAAGTGTACTGCGTCCAACCACTCCTGCAGGTAGGCCAGCGCCGAGGCGACAATGCGGCGGGCCAGCGGCGCGTGCTCGCGCGACGTCAGATGGCCCAGCACCGACCACATCGGGTAAGCGGCCGCCTCCAGTTCGCAGGAGAACGCCGCGTAGTACGACGACGGCTCGAACTCTATGTGCCCTCCCGTCTCGCGGACGTTCACATTCATGCCTTGCAGCATCGACAGGAACTCGAACCACATATCCACGAGGGCGTCGTCTTGCAGGAACACCAGCGCTACGCTCTTGTGCGACAGCACGTTGTTGAAGTCCGACACCAGGGGCCAGTAGCAGTGCTCTTTCATCACTCTTCTGGTGCAGTCGATCACGTAGTGGAAATTCTTGTCCGGATCGTGCAGGGTGTTTTGCACGAGAATCTTGCCCATCATGAGACGCAGCGAGAGGACCATCACGTGCAGCAGGTGCAGCTGCTGCACGCAGCGCAGGGCCAGAGCCTCGTTCGAGAACAATTGTACCGACATGTGCACCACGCGGTTGGACAGAGTGTCGGGGTCCGCGGACGCCTCCAGCACCAGAGGGATTCGAGCGTAGTGCATCACGAAAGTTCGCGTCAGATGCTCCTGGGAAATAAAAATAAATTAATTCAGTTCTGTTATTCAATAGTGTTATTCAATTCAATACTAAATAGTACATTTACCAGAATCGTGAAGCTATTTCAGATTTTATTAACTGCACTAGATATTATCATAGTAAGTGTGGATGTCCAGGTAGAGGACTGACAAAACAATTGATGATAAGGGACTGCTATGATGCTGTCTTTAGGTGAGGATGCAAGTGCGCTGCTGTGGCACAAGTAATCCTGTGGCCACCTACCATCAAGTGAACTGTCAGCCTGTATCAGGATGTTATGTAAACAAAAAATTATATATAAATTATATCAATAAAAAAATTATCACTTTTTGTTAAATAAATGTTTATAGATGTTTTATATGAAATATGAATTGTATTTTCTGTTAATATTATTTTAAAATGGCTAATTTGGTTTAAGAGAAACAGATTGTCTAAAAAATATGACGAACAAATATAAAATCATCAATAAGGCTTTGATGGTGGCTACGCAGGAGGTGACGCCCTACTGCATCTACAAAATAGAAAAATTGAAAGTCTTTTTGAACCTTGTACTCCTGGTCGGGCAGCATGTTGAGCAGAAAGCAGACAATGTTCTGTGGGAACTCATATTTGAACGTCCAGAATATGAACTCGTCCAGCAATGTGTTGTGTTGAAGTTTTGGCGCGAGCGCTGGCAAATGGCGGTATCTAAAATGCAGACAAACAATTTAACATTATTATAATATCGTAATAACATCTATAGAAGAAACTATGCACAACATTCACTGGATGATCAGACCTCTCCTAGCTTTTTAAACAAAAGATGTAAAACTCCTTGATTCGATGTATTAAAAATATTTTCCACTAGCTTTTGCCCGTGACTTCATCAACGTATGAGCATTGCCAGGTGTTGAGTTGGCAATGAAACCAAGCCCTGAATGTCATAGACGAAAGTTTTATCTGTGGGCAAGTTAGAGTTTAGAGTGTATATAGTCTGAACACAGAGGTTGTAATTACTTACTTACAGAATTATTACAGAAGGGTTTAAAATCAATAAAACAGTGAATAAAAACAATCAGGTTATATCTCTCAAAATTTCCTGCTCCCCAATAACAGGAGTTGGATTTTTATTTTTATGATCCTTCGGGTAAGTGCTTTTTCTGGTAAACTTTTCTATATTCCTGACAAAATTGTGTACCTATACAAAACTTTATGATAATCATCGGTTCTTTACATAAAACTACATTCAAACTCATCACAATTGCCCAAATTTTAGAATATATTATTATTTTTATCAATCAATTATTTTTAGGGTACAAAAGGTCTGGATGCCTGGGATTGTTAGACATTCAAAAATGGCTTACTATTTACTGCTACGCTCAACAACGAAAAGGACAAGGGATAGGGAAACGAGCTCTGGCATCCCTTACACACTGACCGAAACACATTGGTCTTCTTTCTGGTTTACTGGAGCCAGCCGGACAGGTTGTCCGATGTACGACTGCGAAACGCAGTGTGCCTTGCCACTGCCAACTTCGTATAGACCAAAACTAAACGAATTCGTCGGATATATAACGATTCTGAAGAAGAAAGTGAACTTCGGTGACGATAAAAGAGAGAAAGTGATAATGGAAGGTCAACAAACAAGACTATAGAATAGTCCCTCAGGGACAAAAAACGACCGGACATAAAGTTTTTTCCCCAATTGTCCATTGTTATTGCAAAAAACACACTTAAAACATTGCATTTTGCAAGAAATTGTGTATTAGTCATTTCAGAGGGTGCGCCAATTTTTTTTTACTCGGCGTACCTGTCTTATTGTACGCGGAGCGGACGAGGTCCGCGCCCGCACTGTGTTAAATATTATTGACTTCGCTTATCACTTTTTAGAAATAAGGATATTTATTTTGTGACAAGCGACATTCTAACAGAATGACCTAGGTTTTTGATGTAAGTTTTTTTTTTTTTTTTTTTTTTTTTTTTTTTATGTTATGTCAACAGACAGGCTGATGGTCCACTTGATGGTAGGTGGCTACCGTCGCCTATAACACAAGCAACTCTACAGGTGCTGCAAGTGCGCTGCCGACTACAGTAGGATTAAGGATAAGGGATTAGGAGGGGATAAGGAAATGGGCTCGTGTGAAAAAGAAGTAACATATTTTCTTTTTCACAACGAACTTAACAAAATAAAGTTGCGTTGAAAGAGCTTTAAAACGACATAAATGTCTGGGCGTTATTGATCGACAGGCATATTTTTGCTCATTGTCCTCTGTTCAGATCAATTCCTATCGTAAAAACGTTTGTTATGTTATTTTAACGCAATATACAGGTACAGCCGAGAGCAGAGAACTATATCACCCGTTTTTGGTAGTTGATACAGATTTGTACTGTAACTGCTGTATACAAGTTAAGATCCTGTAAACGTGTGTTCGCGCAAATAAAGTTTTTTTTTATGATAATTAAAAAAAATCATGCGCACGTAATAAGTGAAACTTCTTTGGCTATCAAGAGAGATAGTAAGCGGTAGAGTTAAAACCTAAAAAAAGTTTATGAGAGCAACTTCTTTGAGAGTGTAATTTTTTTTGTTACGTTTCAGTGTAACGATTATACGTGACGCTTCTTGTAACGTATTAATCATTTAAAATGTTTATTTTATTTTAGTTCTTTCTATCTCTCTGACATTAACCGCTTATATCGACAAAAAACTTCACTTCCGACACGCGTACTCTGTTCACGCACATGTTTTATTTTTTTTTAATATAGAGGTCGTCAGACAAGCTGACGGTCCACATGATGGTAGGTGGCTACCGTCACCTTAATACAAGCAACGCAACGCCGTAGGTGCGGCAACTGCGCTGAAGACCTCAGAAGGATAAACGATATGGGTTAGGAAAGGATAGGGGCACAACAGCACACAAGCTGTCACAGTGGTCTTCTATAAGAAGGTGGTTTAGTGCTGCCAGACAGTTTATATTACTGCGAAACGCAGTGGTGTCCCGCCACTACTTGCTTTGAAGGCCTAGACCAGAGCACACTTTGAAAATTCATTTCCGAAGTTGCCTCTGCCGGAAATCGAACCCAGAACCCCTGAGTCAGAGCGTTAAGGAAAGAACCTTAACTACTCGACCAATGAGCGCATAAAATTTTTATAATCAATTTAGTTTTTTTTTATTATTTATAATGATAAAAAATAAATGTGAATTGACTTTTTATTACATTTTTTTTTAATTGACACAATACACTTTAAATTTCTTTTCCTTGTACAGATAGGGATTGTACATGGAATTTTACTGTAATTTTGTGTTTGAAATTGTAAGTCTTTATTTATTTTACTTTTGCGAGGACATGTCAATAATTTTATTAACAATAATTTTTCCTTAGTCCTTATTTGGTAAAGTTTACCGAGGCTTGATTTGTTAATAAATGACTAGCTTTTATGGGAGAGCGAAGGCTCCTGGCACAGGCTTCGGCTTAAAAGGAGTCTTCAATCTTAATTTAATTTGTAAACGAGTTTTCAGTGAATAAAAAATATTTATTCATTTATTTATTTATGTCACACAGCACCATCTAGCCCCAAACTAAGCAGAGCTCGTGTACTATGCCTGCTAAACAACTGATAAATATACTTTTTATTTGAGTATACATATAAAACACCCAGACCACGACAAACAGAGGATTACATGCGTTAAAATGTTTGTCTTGAGTGAGGACCGAATCCGCAAACTCTGGCACAGCAGGCAGAGACTTTACCGCTGAACCAATCAAGTCCCTATTGTTTCAAGGTTATTAAAAAATCCACTTCAATTATTTTTAATCATTAGAATGTTTATTATGTGTGACTGCGAGGGAATTACATCTGTTGATTTTTTTCCCCATTATTACTTTAGGTAGTCACAGAAATTGTTTAAACCTGGAATTGATCTCACCAGAGCTAAGTGTAACGAGAAATATTGTATTGATATATTGCCTAACTACATATGTATTATTATACATATACATTCTCAATTTCTCATAAAACCTTCCCCATCATTCACAAATGGATTTCACGTCTCTTTTACATGGTCGGACAAAAACCTTCATTGTACATGTCTGTTTTTAAGATCTTTTAAAAAAAAAACCCAAATATCCTCTTGTCTATAATAACGTATTGAAAAACAGGTGAAATTGCCCAAGACATATTATTATGTATATCCCAAAATATAGTTCTATTCGGATGATAAAATTTGAAGAAACGTTTGAATATCAGAAAAACTTACTCGTCTGGTGGCTCCGGTGCTGGAAACGACTCGATCGCTTTCTCATACATTTTATTAGACTCAGCCATGTAGCGGCCGTAATCGGTTTCCGGAAACGGCGGCTCCACTAGGTTTCTGTACATCTGAAATCAAATAATGAACTCTGAAATAACTCACATAAAGAGTAAATCACTTTAAATACTAGGTCATCAATACATAATCTCACACACATTTACGTAGCTCTCATAAAACATGAAATGCAGGACTTCGTTATTTATTATATACACATAAACGTACATAAAATAAATGTAAGTTTTATTTTATATACTCAAAAAACACATAATACTGCTAAGTTTGCTTTAAAATAAAGAATTAATGAAAAAGCCATCTACATCTGATTATAGTATGATTATTTAAAAAGGCGACTCCTGCAAATGCTATTTACTTTGCCCATAGGTAAGTTTGCCAAAGGACCATGTCATCATAATATATTTCATATGTCATTATATATGAATATATTTTGATCCGATTACTACTAATAGCTACGGTTAATATACTATTGTCAGTGTACACATTTTTCCAGTTCCAACAGTCTTGATCACCTATCAGACAATTTGGATTTTGCATCAACTACATACGAGGCTTAAACAATTCTTTAGCTGATTGTCATAAAAATATGAGGATCATTGAGCAGCAAGGACTACTTACGAAATACTAAGACCTGACATCATAACCACGGATGGAAGCTACCAAACGGTTCGTATCGGTTCGAAATCCTAATAAACATTCTCCATAGATTTCAAATCGACGTAATGCCGTTTGCGTACAACGAAGTAATTACCTTCAATTTAACTACAAGTATGACCCACGGTTCAGCTAATAGAACCTAATTGGTTCGAGCTTGGAAACGCAGAAGTAGGACTGGGTTATTATGAAATTGGAGAAGTTTTTTTCACAAACTAAGGGTATATTTGGGAAAAAATAAGAAAACTTATAGAAGTTAACTTTTGATAAACAAAAAAAGGGAGTTTCACAATCTAAACTGTAGAAATAAAGATAAATTCGTTGTTCCCAGTTCCAAGCTCTATAAAAAAATAAGTAATTCTTAGACAATGTCAATGGTTTTTTTTTATAAATGCATGGATAATTATTATTTATCCAGTATAAAAAGTAATATTTTATAGATGGTAAAGGTTGACTGACAGGTTGATAGTCCACTTGGTGGTAGACGGCTATTAAAAGCAATGGTGCAAATGCTCTGCCATACAAAGCCTAGAAAAAATGGCGTTTATGTTTATTTATTCACACAAGAAATATGATTTCTTGTTTTTATGTATCAATTTCTTTGCAATGTCAATTACAAAACTTGTTTTTTTTTTTAAGATATTTTATCCAGAGGATTATTTGCAGTTTCTAAAACTATCAGCAGGTGTCCTATATCAGCAGCCTGAAAGCTATATAAAATGTCTAGGTATTTTTTCTTCATACGCTGGGGCCGAAGACAGTACGAAAAATTGGGAATCACCTGGCGAATAGCCAACCGAAATTATATAACATACTATAGCTTTGAAATTCATCAGCGTAAAATGTTTTCAGTCTGTTAATGATGTCACTGCTTGGGTCACGTTGTGGGCTGTCACACGTTACTAACTTAATGATATCTCTCAAACTATGCCACCCCATAACTTAAAAAATGGCTAATTTTTTCTCCATTTAACACTCGTGATGATGGTTTGCTTTAAATTTTGGTAATTCACCAATTAAATAGTAGGAATTATTCATAGATCTCTTTGAGACTGACACTTGTGTCATCATACATTATTTCCACATACAACAAATCGTTTCGTCAGCACACGCCGATAAATTAACTCACCGAAAATTATTTTTCTCCCACTTTATTTACACACTAGCTTTTTTCAATCTTAATGTAGGAGATATTGAAGATAGGAAGAGTGAGATATTGTACATAATCTAGAATCTAGAGCCTAGGATAGTGAGTTATGATACCTGTGGATTGATGAGCGCCTTCGTCATGGCGGAACGCATCAGGTCCCCCATGTTGTTGAACTCCATCAACATCTGCACATACATCTCGCACTCCTGCACGGCCAGCCTGTACATGTCGGACGTGGTCACCGCGTCCTGGTTCGGTCTGATGCCGTGGCTGCAACGCAAACGCATCCATCGCATTTACAACGGTACACGATTCTGTATAAAACTAGCTTTTGCCTGCGACTATAACCGCGTATCTGTATAATTTATAGTCTACATGTTAAAAATATATTTCTGTGAAGTTTCATTTCCTCGGGGTCTTCAAAACTAGGGTAAATGGGCATTTACTAGGTAAGCGTGGTCCACCTTCGGCCACATCTGCACCTCACATCAGGTGAGATAGTGGTCAAGCGCTACCTCGATTTCATAAAAAAAAAAAAAAAAAAGTATCCGTTCATCCGTTTTTGCGTGAAAGAATAACAAGCATTCGTCTTAACAATTAACAAACTTTCGCATGTAATAGCGTCAGTAGGATTAATTGCTACAAAAACTCAAAAACTAGCAATTTCCCTTGAATTTTTTTTTTAATATTAAAGGCTACCGAAAACAAGTGCGATGTTAACCCCGATGGGATAAAATCATCCCATCCCACTCACCCCTTAGTCACTCACCGAAACATATTAGCACACATGATGTTATTTCACAGTGATCTTCTGTAAGGGGAAGGTGATTATAACTTCGGAATGCAATGTGTCGTCCTACACATTGTGTATCTACACATTATGTCGTCTACACATTAGCCTGTGGGCGGAGTATACCCGAAGGCAGTACAGCGCTCTGCGAGTTCAGTACAATGATGCGTTTAGGGTGCTGATGGGGCTTCCACGATTTTGTAGTGCATCGGGGATGTTCGCCGAGTCGCGGGTCGACTGTTTCTATACGATAATCCGGAGATAATACGATAATCTATACGATAATCGGGCCAGCTCCAGCTGCATCCTGAGCGCATTTGCTGCTAGGCTTGACTGTCAATACCTGAACCACTGTTGTATGGTTCATGTACTGACTAATAAACATATTATGTAATATGATCCTTGTTGGTCCAAATAAATAAATAAATTATTATTATTATTATTATGATTATTGCATTCCGTCAGGCGTCTCATGTTCAGAGGCCGAATGTTGTTTGACTAACCTATTTTCCCTAAAGTGTTGCAGCAACCGCAGTATAAGGCGCGGCATCATCGCCTCCGCGACACACATCAGCTCTGCGGGCGCGGTGCCGGGCCTCGGACATTTATTGCCGTGATTACTGCAAAATCTGTAACAATTTCCTCTATTTAATTTTATTTTACTAACAAAAAAACGGGACAAGTGTGAGTTAAACTAGCGTGAAGAGGGTTCCGTACGATGTTACCTATCCGCACAATATTGAGTGATTTGCCATGTTATTTTAATATCATGGACTTCTTATAGGTATTCCTATAATCTATAAGTAGAAAACTAATTTCTGTATTTTTTTTTAAATTTTAGGTTCAGTAGTTTCGGAGATAAGGGCATAGTCGGACAGACGGACACATGAGTGATTCTATAAGGGTTCCGTTTTTTTATTCGGACGTACGGAACCCTAAAAATATACAGCGCTATTAAAATATTAATACAATACAACGTATTGCCAATTTACTACAACTTTGGAACAATTTATTTATTTATATACAAACGGTTACATTAGAATAAGATGGTCGGTAATCTCTTGAACCCTCGAAAGGGTTGTCTAGACTGAGTTATCGTATACTAAGGTATATTTAAACATAAATTGTAGACATAAGTCATATTAAATGTAAATAAACAGTTTGCTCCCATTTTTAATTGTATATCTTATTTTTTAATTTTAATAATTATGAGATTAATCAGATTACCTATTTTATTATTATCATTATTAATTTTTCATTATTGTTTTGAGGTTTAATTTCATACAAAATGTGTTTTTAGTATATTTTTAATATTTTTTGTGTGATTTATTTTTTTGTTTCTATAGGGCCTATAGTATAGGCATATTAATATTAGATCGGGAATTAAGAGATGTGATGTTCTTTTTACCATATACATATATTTAAACATTTCTTTTAAAATAACTAATTAATTAAAAAGAAAGTTTATAATTATTACTTTATAAAAATAAATGTGCGTTTAATTATAAAATCCTAATCATTGTATTTGGACTTATAATCTTCAAATTTGCACATTTTTGGCAACCATAGTTCCAATCCCCATACTCTGTTAGAGCGCGAGGGGTTATTACTGTATCGCACGACTAACTACCGACCTTTCAGCGTTCCTAAACAGCCCACTGAACTTGGCATTAAACCTTCACCTTGATCAACTCGACGAGGTGGTGGGTGACGTCATTACATCACATAATCATCTCGCGCCTACTAATCTTATAGAAGATTTTTTTTAAATTAACACAGATACATTTAAGTAAATTGAGAAAGGGTTCAAAGACAGTATACCGATTTTTGCTTGAAGGGCAAGTAACTAAGCAATTTTTCGAGCCTAATGAAAACCAATGTAGACGGGGCCAGTAATACGTATTCCGCTTCGCTCCCAAAGAAATAGAGAAAACGAGAGAAAGCTGTTGGCGTTTATGATTTCAATAATTATAAGAAAATTATGTCTGTGTTTTTCTATAAATTCCTAATTGTGCTGTAAAATGAAACAGTCGCTGCAAATTAAAACAATGTGTTTGTTGGTTTACGACTAGGGTCGCCAACCTATATTTTTGATATTTGTACTATATACCTACTGTTGAAAAAAAAATATAGTACGCAAAAATACTATATTTTTAAAATCGTTCCAATTGGTTAAAATTGATGATCAATTTTGTTAAATAGCAACACTACCTAACCAATCGCATTTTATTTTAAATGAAAAATTGTTAAGGAGTGCACAGAGTGTAAAAAAATATAAATTTAAACTATAAATTAAATAATATAAGTTTTTCAAAGGCTTGTTTTTATTGTTTACCTCTTACTGTCACTGGGCTGATGAAGTGATGAGTAAGCAGTGAGTGTTCATGATCAACAGAGTGCCAGAAAGTATAATTAAAGTATTTTAAATGTATATTACACTTATTTTAAGCTTTTTATCTTAGAGTACTATATTTTTTGAAATGTACTATATTTTTGATGCCTTTATCTGGAAAATACTATATCCCACCAAAAAATAGTTGGCAACCCTATTTACGATTGCTGTTTAAAACGTAAGTACAAATTAAATATGTATTATAACAAGAAAACATTAGACATGACCTTGCATCGTCCGCGTGAATCATTGCAACATAATAAACAGGTACTTAATGCAGTCCGCTTCAAGTATAACATCAACTATCAACTAGGTAAATAGATTGTCTTACAATTACTTCTACTACAGTTATTTATTGGAGTTTTTTTATGTATTAGTATAAAGAATCCCTTATCTCAACCATTTTCCGTATTTAAAATTATCTGCTGCAAGTGCGCTGCAGACTACAGTAGAATTAAGGATAAGGGATTGGGAGGGGATAGGGAAATAGGATCTGGCATCCCTTACTCAAACACAGAAACACAAGAGCACACGTGCTGTAAAGGGGTTGGTTACTGCCGCCAGACTGGCTGCCCAACTGACTACGAAACGCAGTGTGCACTGCCACTACTTTCCAGCTCCAGACGAGAGCCAAATTTGAAAAGTTCATTTTTCAAAGTTGAACCTACCGGGATTCGAACCCGGGAACCTTAGAACAGAGGGTTAAGGCAAGCACCCCAATCAGTCATTGAACGGGCTCGTCAAAAGGGCTGTATTTTGATTACATTAAAGAGGGATTTAAAATAATTTTTCATGTACAAGCCTTTTGATTCTGTTTGGTAATTCAATTCTGGTGACTTTATTTTGAAGACAAATTTTAATACATTTGGTCATCGGATATATTTATTTGATGACAGCTTAAAATCATACACATAGAGGTATTGAATCTAAATTGAAGACATTTAAAAATTGCCATAAAAATGTAGTTTGCGTATTCACACTGAGATAAATATTTATGGATGCGTGTGGGTGGTGGACTCGTGTTCGATAATTTAGTATTAAAGGGCATAAACTTGTCTGTGACGTCACACGAAGGCCATGGACATAGTGGGGCAAGTGCACATTTAACTTTTAATAATTAATTTAATTTAACTAATTAATTATTTAACTACATTTCTATTAATAGTGATGTGTACTTTGCAAGACCCAATGGAAAATAATATGAGTTTTATTATTTTTTTCTTGAAAGGTGACAGTCCATTTGATTATAGATGGTACCGCAAACAGAAGCAAAACCAGGGAAATACAAGTGTTCTGCTGAACTATAGATTGGGGTTGCAATGGAGTCTATCTTGTAAAACGTGATCAAGAAATTTGAAAATTACCATGGCGATTGGCCCCATAATCGAAAGCCTTATTTACCAAAATATGGAGTTCCGCTCTGTAATGTAAGAAGCTCGCAACCTTAATTTGAGCTAAACCGTGACTAATCCACGCGGAGGCAGGCAACTTCGGTTCAATCATCGGCTGGAAATACATTTACATAGTCGTGATTCGAGTATACGGCGACCTATATCTAAATATAGACTGAAAGAATACCTTGACTCATGACACATCTAGTCTTGTTGTCTCACCAAAAAATATTGATACTTAATTACATATCGGTCGGACCACGGAGCATATACAAAGAGGAGAATGGCCTAAACAACTGTGCACTGATTTCAAACTAGGTCCTGACGTCATTTTTTGTGGGCGTGGTCTTGGTCAGTCTGCTGTCGGCACTGGTCACGGTGTGGCGGCGCTTGTTTGTTGTAGACTACAGTCAATTTTCATTGGTAATTTAAGATAATTGGGCGGGGTCTAACTTCCTCCTTGCCCCGCGCAGTAGTCACGCGCCGCTCTATAGAAAAATTCAATAACAACATCTCCTCTTTGTATATGCTCCGTGGGTCGGACACACAAGACTCAACAAGGCATGCTTAAAACATACTCGTAGCTCTTGAAATACCAATTAATATATCGTAACATATTCTAGTAGAGCGTCAGTGGCGCAGTGAGAAAGACGCGGTCTATCGTGTCCAAAAGTCCCGGTTCGGTCCCCGATCATGCCTTGTATCAATGGGTTTTATCTAAAAAAAACTTAAGTGCATTTACTGACTGCCCTCAAAACGACGAAGGAAAACATTGCGAGGGAAACTTCATACGCCAAAGAAGAAATTCTAAGACGCATGTGAAGTCCAAAAACCCGCACTGGGTCAGCGTGGTGGACCATATAGCCTGTGCCCCTGCAGTGGGGACTTATAATAGGCTGGTGATGATGATGAACTATTTATAGTTTTCTAGTTATGCAGTTCATCTATTTCCCTCTATAGGATGTGTATTATGCGTCTATTACAAAATATTTGTCTATGGCTATTTGATTTATTGCTTTGTAAAAAATATTAAATACCTATTACGAGTATATAAAAAATGTTTCTTAATGCAATTGGGGCCCTCTATCTTATTACATACAAGTTAGTAAAAGACTAACTTGTAACTTCTTTTTTCTGAACAAAACCTTTTTTTCTGAATTCAACCAAGTTACAAAAACGAAAAGGAAGGTTTTTTTTAATGCTGATTTCAAATAGATTATATGCCAAAAAGAAGTTACGCCATTTCTTCTTATGACGGCAATGTTGATACTCTAGCTAGCACGTGTACACTACGTTAACAAATACTGTACACAGTTGACAATAAAGGTTTAGGTAAATATTTTATTTTATCTTATCATGAGTATTTAAAATAATAATACTTCTACAATAGTATTCCTCTAACAGGGTTTCAAATATGGAAATTCTTCGAAGCTCTCATACTAACAGCTACTGGCGAATATTAGGGTTCGTGAAGTTGCATATCTGGTGCTCCATCTCAACAAAGAGAAGTGGGCCGAAGACAGATTTCATGAGTGGAGGAGCTGTTCCGAATGGCGCGTGCCTTTCCGAGAGGGATCTCCAACGTCAGGGAGACCCTCTAATACTACACTTAGATGTGTATATTGTGTAATATTTATATACTAATCACAATAATATACAATTTACGTAATGATGGTTGTTAATGATATCGATATGGATATATATATGGTGAATGATGCCTAGCTGTGAGTGCATTTAAAAATAATACCTATATTCCTAGTTATCAAATACCTAGTACGAAAAAAATACTGCGGTTTGTTTATCGCCGCCGCAGTACCTACACTCTGCCAAAAGTATGACGCAAAATAGTTTTCCTTTATTATGAAGTTTTGGAGCTATTGCTGCTATTGCGTCAAACTAAACGAAAGCCTTAATGCAATGCAGACAACAGAGTAAGGCTATTAGCCCCATATTAGCCCACATAATAACTAAAAAATATTTTTACCTAACAAAAACTAAACCATTGTCTTTAAGATAATTTAAATTAATATTTTTTTTCCATTGGAGGCCTAAAGACTAAAGTGTACTAAGCCATACATGTAATAAAATCGTAAACGAGCCGTGTCTGCACATTAAATATTTTTTTCAAAAAAACAATTTATACACATAAATGTTACCGAGATCAAAAATTAAGTTTTTAGAATTTTTGTCTATTTGTCTATCTGTGCGTTTGTGCACGCTAATCTCAGAAACGGCTTAACCGATTTTAATGCGGTTTTCACTGATTTATTTTAGCAAGTTTGCCATAATATTAAGTGTGTGTTTCATTCCAATCGGTTTACAAACAAAAAAGTATTTGGTATGCCTTGTATTTGGTATAGCGCGTAACTTTTTTGATTGTAAACTGATTAGGAAGTTTGCTACAATACACCAGTGAAAATCGCATTCAAATCGGTTAAGCCGTTTCTGAGAAATAGTCTGTCTGTGTACAAACGCACAGACAAACAGACAAAAATTCTAAAACCTATTTTTTGACCTGGGTAACATAAAAGTACAAGGCGTACAAATGGTTCTTTTGAAAAAAAAAATGTACAGAGAAGGCTCGTTTACGATTTTATCATAATATGGAGATTTGTTTGAGCGTAAGAGCAACAACAAACTTATATATCATGAAATTTATAAATCTTTTGAAGATATAATAAATCCCATACAGATTCTAGATCCCATACAGGCACCGATTCTATAGTGAAACTATACTTTGAATAAATATTTAAGAACAAATACATTACATACCTAAACACTCAAATAAACATATATAAAATATACGTAAAATGGTCTGCCACAACAGGCCAAAAACCAAATAGTTATTAAGAAATGTATAATTTGTATAATGTATAAGAAAGTGAGGGTAAGTAAGGCAGTAAGAGTCTAAAGGCAAAGTTAAGTTAGCCTTCTGAAAAGTGCTTAAGAGGCCTATGGTGATTTTGCAACGATTTCAGTCAATTTATTTTAGAGATATTTCATAAAATAAACAGAGTTGAGTACTTTGTAATATGTCATTAGAAAGATTATTTCAATAGTAATGGAATAAATGAGCCACATTTTTGTTTTATTTCTGTAATTTCGATTTATCCATCATGTTCTAACATCCGTTTCAGAAAATTTGATGTTCGGGGGCTCAATTTTTTTGCTGTTTTCAGTCGACATTGTAGTTTAAACTTAACGAAAAAAATACTGTGCATTGGCATAGAAGTCTTCTAAGGAATGAATGAAACAATTTTTTATTTCCGTACAAAATTTTCGAAAAATAAAATATAAAACGCAGTGCAATTTTCGAAAATATCCATCCAAAACTGATGATTTTTCTGAATAGGCTAAATGTTGTTTGCTAAAAATAAAAATACCACTGTAAACTTTACATCATCAACTACTTGTGTGCAAAAAATTAAATAAATAGATTTACAAAAAATACTAAAAAAAAATTCGTAAAAACACGCAAATCTTGCAATATATTAGAAGACACATTCCCTAGCCGGTCAGTCCGCGCCAAGCGCTTCTAGAGGGAGGACGTATCGCTTTTCGTTGTGCGCCCACGTGACCACATCGAGCGATCGAACGGCGAACCGGGCAAACAATATAGCGCAACCAAAACGTTTTGACAGTTTTCTTTTTATATATTTTTTGTTGTCTACTAAATATTGATGAAAACTATGTTTTTGTTTATAAAGTATAATTGCGATGTATATAGTATGTAATTTATATTTCAGATATTCGTTGTTTTTTCTTTATTACGAAGATAACTATATATCGAAGAAAAATAGAATAGAATTATAAGTAATCCAATATTTTATTGATCTAACAATGACGCGTGAGAGAAAAAACAGTGCCTTTGGCATTGTGAAATGAAAAAAAAATTCATGAATTCAGAAGGTTGATAGGTGCAAAAAAATATTTAATGAACATAATTTTTACTACCTTTAAGGATGATTTATATTACACCGGGCCGTGCCCCGTCCGGAGCCCGGTGAAGATGCTAGTATGCTTTTGTATGAACCAATTCATATTACACCGGGCCGTGTCCGTGCGCTCCAATCGCGAAATTTCAAAAAAATATTTCTTTTCACCGTGCGCTCGGAGACAGCTTCGCGAGGCCCGCTCGGGTATTAGTCTTTTTAGTGGTATCATTTAATGTATACTTAGTTTCTTTTTTAAATTGTTAAAATTATAAATAAATAAATTAATTAATTAACCCGAGGCTGACTGCCTCGAGGTATAATATTTTTTCAATAATATATGTATATTAATTTATTCCTGGTAGGTATAATATATTTCTGCTTAAATATTTTTTCAAAAAAGAATTTCAAAAATATCTCGGGAGCGGTGCGTCACAGACCCTGCGTGTTTGTGCTCATTTAAGAGGTCTTGGGGAGAGGAATTTTTCGGTGAAGACGAAATTTCGAAATTCGCATTTTTGGAATTTTTCAAAAATATCTCGGGAGCGGTGCGTCGCAGACCCCCCGTGTTGGTACTCATTTAAGAGGTCTCGGGGTGAGGAATTTTTTGTTCACGATGAAATTTCGAAATTCATATTTTCGTTGAAAAACAAAAAAAACATCTGTTTAAAAACAAAAAAGTTACGCGTTGTTCCGAATACCACGCATACGAAGTCGCGGGCACAGCTAGTATAGTAATATTAATACAAAATAGTATAATAGTACTTGGAAATGAAAGGCATGGGCAAGGCCCGGTGGCGGCCCGTCGGCGGCACGGTGACAAATAGCAAACCCGGCCGTTGAGAAAAACACGGTGAGCGCCCGGCCCGGTGTAATATGTTTCATCCTTTACTTTTGGTCTGTCTGTCTGCAAACAAAACTGAATCAATTTCTCAGCCACTTCACGTAAGCTTAGCGATCTGAAACTTGGCCAACATAGACTAAGACTGCAGGTGGAACAAGAAAACAAATTATAAGCGCGAAAAAGCTACAAAACTTTTTGTTTTTTCAAGTCTTTATTCATTTTCAATTTGGAAAACACTTATGTCAAAAACTTCTTTTGATTTCTCGCTATTTCACATATTTTTTCGTGTTTATTATCAAATTACAATATGAAATGGGGTGTTAAAGAAAATAGGATTGCAGCCTTACACAGAGTGGGTATGGAGCCGTCGGTCACATTCAAGACACTTCAGAAGCTTGGTATCAGCTGTATGTTCGTATATATCGTACTATCGACAGATATACTAACACTTCTTCTGTCGATGACCATAAAAGATTGGGACGGCCGCGTGCTGTTAGAACTACAAAGGCTGTTAATGCTGTTAAAGCCAGAATTCGCCGAAACCCCATAAGGAAATAAAAATCTTATCGCGAGAAATGAAGATTCCGGGTAGGACTCTGTCGCGTATATTAAAACAAAACCTGAAGCTCGGTGCTATTGTCGATATACAGGACATGCCCTAAATCAATCCCTACAGATAAAGAGAGTGACTCGATCAAAACGCCTTCTGTCCCGATACGACGGTGAAAGACACAGAAATATCCTCGTTACTGAAGAAAACATTTCCACGATTGAAGAACACTACAACAAGCAAAATGACAAAATGTACGCTTTGTCATTGAACGCTTTGTCACCTCAACCCTATATGAACCAAAAAGAATTTTGAAAATCGGTTTACAATTGGCGAAGATATCACGTAACATACATACAAAAAAAGACATCAAAATTGAAAACCCCCTTATTTTTGGAAATTGGTTAAAAAACCATGTATTTTCATTGTACAGAGCTCATGAGGAGGTCAAGTTATAGGGAATTAAATTCTCTAAAAGATCTTTACTGTGCCATTACAATAAAAAATTTATTACGGCTTTTACACCATTTTCAAGACGAGAAAAATTTTGAATTTTTTTTTAACATTGATTTATCTGACTATTACTCATAAATCGCCAACGAGAAAAAATTTGAAGCTTGAATTCAAGAACTAGAAACTTGAAGCTAAAATTTCCTTTTTTAATGAGCTCTATACGACCATTTTCTTCGAAGTTACAGCCTGTTGAAAATCACCTAAAAATTTGGAACTTTTTTTATATCCTTTAATTGTTGCGTTTAGTGTAGAATAAAGACCTTTATCAAAGCTAAAGGTGGCCATTTTGAAAAGAATTTTTTTTTGCTGAGGCTTCAATAAATATGTATACGTAAGTTTAATTATGATTACCTTACTTCATAAAAAAATAAATGCATTTTCATTTGTAACAGAATTTATGGCTTTATTAGGTACCTTCCTTAACTTTATTAATAGTTTCGGATTTCCGGCATTATTATAAAATTTTCAAAAAATAATAAATAAACAATCACAATAAATAATAATAATGAATGAAATAATAGTAAACGATAAATAAAATAATAATAAATAATGAATTGGCTTTCTCTACGATTATACTATTAGTGATTTACTTTTTCACACATATGTATCAGTAATGGAGGTACATACTCAAAAATATTTAATATTTAAACTAATATAAAGTAACTAACATTGTCTAATTCTTAATAAATATAAGAGAAAAAAATATTGAAAAAAGACATTACTAATTTATTAATTACTATAAAAATATATGGAAAGGATCAAAACCGTTTACACCGACTCAACCGCTGTCCGTAGTTTAGTTCACGAAAGATCACATGGCGGCGCCACCGCCGCGCGTCAAATACCTATTGTCGAGCGGCGCGATATCACCTACGGGGCCTTAATAGACAAATGAATTGAAAAAGATTCAGGGGTCCCGTCCAACAGGGACTGCTTGTCACACAGGACTATATCGCTTAGAGTGTGTCTATATTTTATATAGGCAGGCTGATATAAACTGAATCAATAAATTCATATTTCCCGTAGTGCCTTTTCACATGTACCGGTTGCCGGGTAACCGATGCCGACTGTCCGGTTACACATTCAGCTTTCACACGACCCGATTTTGTATCCAGTAGCGTCTTTACTGTCGACGCGAGTACATTCGCGTAGTGACTACGCATACTAATTTAATTTTCACTCTCCTCTAAAAATGGAACGTGAAAAAATAATTGCAATGTGGTGTTTGTACCGAAGATACCGCCGCCAGAAGAGAAAGTCAAGAAATTATCTGGTTCATCCGATTAACACGAAAAGAGAACAATGTGGAGCATTCTACACGTTATTTCCAGACCTACTAAATAGAATAAACGACGTGCGCGTGCTCTCCCTGTGATTGTACCTGGGCGACTGCGCGCCGGTGCGTATGAAAGCATGCTGCGTCTTCCATACAGCACTACGCCTCCGGCCGCCGGCTAACCGATATCCGGCGAGCACCCGGCGACCGCCTGCCCGGTAAAATACGCCGGTACGTATGAAAGCTAACGTACTTGGCCATACACTTCGCCGCCGGGTACCCGACGCCGGCTACCCGGCAACCGGGACGTAAAGGCACTTACCCGTCCTCTTTCATAACGGAATTGTCGCCACAGTCGCAGGCGCCACCCGCTTGCGACAGAAACATGTTGAAGTCGTGCGTCGAATGGTCGCCCCGATGGAAGCATTCGCGGCATATCGACATACAAGGCGAAATGCCGCACGTCCGACATCTGTACGCGACAACGCGCGGTATCCACACGAGACCGCATTTGTCGTGTTTGTCAAAGCTTCGCACTGTAACAAAGTAACATTACCATTATTATTCATTCATTTTAACCAACACTAATGACTACGAGTGAAGAATAAACCGGGAAGCCTGTTACAGAGAAGAGCACGCACTATGGTACAATATGGTATAAGGCAGTTGTCCCACCAACGACGAGAAAACGACTAACTATCGGCTATTTTCTCGCTCAAGAAACGTACAATAGATATACTTTCTGTGTGAACAAAAGAGATGCATATACAAACAGTTGATCGCTGACTGTTCACACTGCCGGCGAGCACTCGCTTCACTAGTTTGTCGCTGAGCGACAAGAGCTATGAAAGATAACACTCGCTCGGCGATACTCGCCAAGCGATTAGAACTCACGCCGAACCACCGCCAACCAGTGGTCATTTCTCTACAGTGCGTATCTGAAAGTACACGTTTTTTTTTTAATTTAATATGAATATCGAAAAATCATTTGAATTATCATTGTTATCTAGTTCAGACGACGATGATGATGAATTCTATGATAGGATTTGTGTAGTGGCTGCGGCAATTCTGAATAAACGTCTGCGGCAATTCTGAATTCTGAATAACTGCCGCGAGCGAGTGATGCGAGTATTCGCCCGCCTCACTCGCACACTCGCTTATAGCCGAGCTACACAAATATCGGAACTACGCACTCGCTCCCCGCGTCTCGCTAAACTCGTTTCTAGTTCTAGCTCTACTCGTTACTCGTTAATCGTTGCCGGTGAGACAAGTGCCTAAGCCGGGCCAATAAAGAAACGAATCGAAAATGGCGTCTATGTACCTGCAGTGACAGATAGTAGGGTCAACAAATAAAAAGAAAGATAGAATGAAAAAGTTGTTTATTGTAAAAAAATATTAAAAAAAAAAACAAATGAGAATGTTAATATCATATAACACCTTATTTTAAAACTGTGAGAATTATTCTGTACAGGGTGAAATTGAAATCATAGGCAATTTTTTAGGGACGATAATTGTCGAGAGATGACGAAATATGTGGTATGATATTTTTTTTGCATGCAGTACGCGCCGTGTGCGACTAAAGACAGCAACAGTTTAGAGTGAGAGCGCATGATCGCCGCCGCCATTTTAGATTCGTTTCTTTATTGGCGCGGCTTATACACAGAATAATCACTGAAGTTTCATCACAGTCCGATGAATAGTATTAGAAATCCGTGGAGAACAAACATACATTCATTTTTTTTAATTTATTAAATAAGATTAGAATAATCAAAATTCATTAGAAATCTTATTACACATAGAAATGTTTGTAGATTCATTTTGACGCCCACGTTTTGTCCGGCCCACTCATTTGGCTTTAAACCAAAACAATATACATAAACTTTCTTGCTGCTATAGTATGGATCACAACATTATAATTTGGTATTGCAATTCATATTTACAGAGTTTATTTGATTTTAATAAAAATTAACCTTGAAATGGACAGATTAAACAGATTTAAGATTATTTTATGACTCAAACATGATTTTCAAATGAAACCTAAAATTTTGTTAGGTTGATTAATTATCAGAACTCTTTTTAGATAACATTCTATTAGTATTGGGATATAATCTCAAGATTATCACAAAAAGTTTATACAGGCGTAATTTTTTTTTTTTTTAATAGAGTAATCTTTAACAAATATACAGGGTTACTGTTTAAGTCGACCTATAAGCTTGTATTTTCTATCATCACTGACTGATTTGACTATGAAACACCATATCTAACCGTTTTCAAGATATATTTAAGATTTTTTTTATAAAAATTACCAATTTTTTGTCTATTATTTTCTATTTCTTTAAATAATGCCTGTAATTATTTTTTTAAGGGTTTTTGTGCAGATAAGAAGTTGCTTTATAGTAATCATTAACAAAATTGTAGGTAACTGTACAAAGTGCTTCAAAGTAGATGGTTGATAAGTAGTTGAATGAAGAAATAAATTTGTATAATTTAAAACCAATGTCTTAAAAAAATGTTGATGTCCATGATTATGATAAAATTTTGAGTTATTTTTATTTTGTAAGTGACACATGAAGCCAAAAAGTATAGTGACTATATTATTATACCCTGTATAAAGCTGTTCCAAAATAGACCAATGTGGGTTGCCAAATTTTATAATATCATACAAGATTTCCAAGTCTTCTTGAGTTGTAATTTCGAAGCAAATGACAATAATTAGATGGAATCCCTAGGAAACTGTTTTAAGAGTGCTATTGTATTTTTTTAAAGAATATTCATATATTTTTTTAAATATTTTAATCGTACTAAACTACTAATAATCGACACATTCAAGTATCGACACAGCCAACAGAAATTACTTCAAAGTTTGATATATCATAGGAATTGGAAGTAAAATACTAAGGCTAGCTATGTGACCTATTCCCTTCTTACCTATTAAACTACACTATACATACTGGTGGACCCATGGTGACTTCGCAGGGAAGTATTTTTTATATATTGATATTATGTTCTATAGATACACAAAACTTTAATTTTTCCATTGGAGATCATTTCAGGGAATCAAAAAAAATAAATAAAAAAAATAAAGTGTTGTAGGTAATATTTAATCTATTTTGATTTAAAAATCACTGTGTGTGATTATCGTTGTTATTATTTTTCGCACAATATCTATTAAATAATTAAAATAAAATAAAAAATGGAAATGTATCGTTTTACTCTTGATAGCATTGTTGTGACTTTTTAAAAGAGATATGATTGGAACTATTTCATTTATGAATCTAAGATATGATTGCGAATATGTATATTACAAATTATGAGTCTTTAAAATATATTAAAAAAAACAGTAAAAGTAAAAAATCTTTACAATCGAAATAAAAATTTTGGAAAGGTGACTTTATGTAGACTGGGCACTTGAAAATATTTTTTTCAAATGGTACACAATTTGTACACGTTGCACTTATGTTACCGAGTTCAAAAATAGTTTTTAGAATTTTTGTCTGCTCATGCGTTTGTGCACGCTAATCTCGGAAACGGTTTAACCGATGTGAATGCTGTCGCGACGTCAGTCGGGTCGCGAAGCACTCCAAATATATGACTGGCAACATTAAGATTCTATCCGTGATGTTGGCATTACTGAATGAATCTGTGGGAAGTTGACTAACGTTTCTGTATTCGAAAGTGCGGCTATACTAGTAAAGTGTATCAAGAGTTCAAGAGGAAAGTTTAGAGATAAAACACACCTGCAAGTAATTGAAAGCTAAGTATCTGAGTGTCTAAGTAATTACTACTATTTACTGAGTATTCTTAAGTGTGTTTATTAAGTTTAACTAAATGTTTCCAGCTGCTATAATGTGAGTACGAACCTACTTATGTTCAGCGTCATGTGCTAGTCATTGAAAGAGGATCTTGCCTTCCGGGGCAAGTATCCTGGCGCATCATTGAAAGAGGATGATCTGTCCCATCCGGGGGCAGATGTCCTGATGCAACATTGAAAGAGGATGATCTGTCCCATCCGGGGGCAGATGTCCTGATGCAACATTGAAAGAGGATGATCTGTCCCATCCGGGGGCAGATGTCCTGATGCAACATTGAAAGAGGATGATCTGTCCCATCCGGGGGCAGATGTCCTGATGCAACATTGAAAGAGGATGATCTGTCCCATCCGGGGGCAGATGTCCTGATGCCACATTGAAAGAGGATCTGTCCCATCCGGGGGCAGATGTCCTGACGCATCACTGAAAGAGGATCTGTCCCATCCGGGGGCAGATGTCCTGACGCATCATTGAAAGAGGGTCTGACCCATCTGGGTACAGAGGTCCTATCGCATCCTCGCAGGAGTATTCTAAGATCCACGAAGCTGCTGGTATTGACTAACTTGAGACAAATTGACAGAATGACCAATCTCTAACTACCATCAGTATAATCACAATAACATCATTGATTGCCTATTCAGTAGAGACGCCTTAGTTAGTATCATCAACTAGTATGAGAAGGACTCGGTCTTAGTGGCATCAACTGCTGCCAGCGGTTGGTGTCATTGTGTATTGTACTTACAGGTGGTGTTAACGTAGCATACAAAGGTCAGAGCGAAGCAGATAAATCTCGTCCTGAGGCCTATTGGTGTAAGAAGATAACAGGGTAAGAATCAGATAATATTTTTTATTTTCTCTGAACAAGGCACCATTCGCGACATGTATGCTAATTGTGTATACCCACAGCCCACTTGTATTAATGATCCATTATATATATATCTGAGACGGAGGTATTCTATAATCCACATAACCTGTGTAAATCAGATCGCGACATGGTGGAGGTGCTGGGATATGGTTAAAACCAGTGAAGATATTGTCTGATTCACCTGTATTAGCGACCTTAATGAAAGCTAGAATTGAAGGATTCTAAGTTATATAAAAGTTAAATAAATTATTCCTATTTATTTAATTGTAGGTAGGTAATAAAAGTATGTAAAATTAATTGATAACCTTTGTGTCTGTAGTTTAAGGCCAAGGGATGTTAGAAATCAAATTAAGATATAATCATAACTTGTGAATAAATCTTGATAAAACTATTGAGAAGGTGTGTAAGAAATGGTTTAGTAGTTTTCAATAACTGAGTAGAGATGACACGGCTATGCACTTTTAAGATATAATTTGATCTCTTATCAATTCTCAAAATTTACATATAATCTTACATATTTCATTACAATTATTATGAATAATAACTATGACGATGTATAATAGAAAATTTACTACATTAGACTGCAACAATTACTTAAGGGAATATTCATTTATTTGTTTCTCAAAACAGAAACCAATGAAGACTCAATTTGGCAAATCTTTAAAGAAACATTTGTACTAAATCATTTACCTTTATGAAATAAATGTAATTATGCATTGGTGAACCTCATTCAATTCACAAATTAATTTATAAGGATACATATAAGAAAAAATTATGCAAAATTCTATATATTGAGACATTAAATTATTTTAAGTTGTTTTCTAACTTGGTGGGATGTTATAACATGGGTATAACGAACTACTGAAACTTAAGAAAATTATCAAGTTAGAATAAAAATGCAACAAAGGCTATCTTTCAGTAGAAAGTTCCATAGTAGGTATTTGAGAAACTTTGAAAGGAAGGTTATATGAGTTAAACGAAATTATGCATTTAAATATGGAGTTGCGTGGGAAACTTATTGTTATTATGCCAAAGGGTAATAGAGTATCAGAGTCATAAGCTGTCCTAAAGGCTGGTAGTAGCTGTCCTATTTGGTGATTACCATGCGAATACCGTTAGAAACGGTGGCGGAATGTAATTTGCTTTGTATTATTTATTGTACTTAATAGTCAGTTATATACCAGAAGAGATACTAACTATAAATTTTTTAAATAGACGCTGTGAGGGCATTTCCATCACGTGATATCAGTGCATTTCAACTTGCCTCTTGCTTCGGCCTTCGAATATTAAAGGCAAACAACGTATAGTGTTACAATATTATGACATGGGTGGTACAACAACTTAACAATTTATTATATGAATGGGTTTATATTAGAACCCTATTATTCATTACCTTCGATACTATAATTTCATGTGTGAATAAGACATTTTATTCCTATATATTCAAATAAAAGCCATAAATAAGTTGATAGGTTTATACTATGAACAGAGGTACGTTATGTTAGCACATGTTGATACAGCTCAACGAACATTAGAAACAAACTTGTAAATTATTATGAATATAGATGAGACTGTGTAAATAGCTAACCCTTTTCACAACAACAACTAATATTAATTTACTAGTTTCCAGACTCCAGCGATTTAATATTGTATTAATTCAATAATTTGTTTAAATACCTACCTACATGCAATAGGTTAAAATTGATGATCAAAATTTGAATTTTAAATTTAACACTGCATTCCTTGGTGTGTTTCATGATTTTTTCTTGAGCGTTATTTATTGACAATTAATAATAAAGGGTTCTTAGACAAACTTTAATAGTGACTAAAGAGTTTAGCATTGTTTATAAGAAAGTCCTTAAGTTCATAAAGTGATAAAGTTACAACACACTAAAAATGTTATGTCTGCTAAGAATGTTTATGTCCGTTTACAGCACAGAGAAAAAATGGAAGAAAGTTTGATGAGAATTTTAAAAATAAATAGTGATCGAATTAGAGAACTATGCGCATCCGTAAAAATCATTAACGAGACCCTTGTCACTTCAGATGACACACAATTATTAGAAGCAGAGATCACTTGCTCGAAATTAGAAAACTGTTTAAAAAAGTTAACTAATGACTTGAATAATTATTTTAAGTACATCAACAATCCAGACGCAGAGGAAATGTCTGAAATAACAACCTTGCAACTTATCGCGGAAGAAGCTGTGTGTGAGTTAAGAGTCAAGATGAAACGAGCACAGCCTACTGAAAAAATAGGAGGGTGCTCGTCCCTTTCTGGAAATTTACCAAAGTTAAGTTTACCAGAATTTGATGGTAACATTTTACAATGGCACCAATTTTGGGATCAATTTTCCTCTAACGTAGACCAGCGTAAACTTACCGACGTTGACAAAATACTATATTTAAATACGGCTCTAAAGGGTGAGGCAAGAAAGGTGGTGGACGGCCTCGAAACGACAAATAAAAATTATAAGATAGCTGTCACTATTTTAAAGGAGAGATACGGAAAGTTAGAAAGGGTAGTAGATGCCCATTATTTAGCCTCAAACAAAATTGTTCCTGCAGACAAAGGGACAAACAGCTGCCGTAAGGTCCTTAATGAGATTGAAAGGCATCTTAGAGTTCTCAAATCTTTAGGAGAAGATACCAGCCACAGTTACCTGCGCTCACTTATTATGGAAAAATTTCCTGAAGACCTAATTTATGAAATAAAAAAGACTATTAAGGGCGAATCTATTGAAGATATTAGAACGGAACTTGAGAATGTTATAGCTGCCAGGGAGGAGGCGACTAGAATGAGTGGCAAGGACAAAGAAGGGAACATACAAGACAAAGGATATACAACGGAAACTTTACATGTCATGAATAAAACTGAAAATTCAAAACATTGGAAAGGAAGCAGCAATGTGAAAGGCAAAATGGATGAAGAGAGACCACAAAGGAAGTCACCTCGCTACTTAAGAGGAAGGGGAGACCGCAGGAGAAGACATGAAGAAAACGAGGGCAGTGCTAAGATTTTAAAAGGCGAAGATACAATACAACCGAACAACAAACGAACAAAACTCATTTGTGTTTTCTGTAAGGAAGACCACTACAACGACAAATGCACTAAATTCACCATTGTCAATCAGAGAAGGTCCAAATTAGGCAATAAATGTTATAATTGCTTTAAAACGGGCCACAGTATTAACAAATGTCGAACGAAGAAAAGATGTTTCTACTGCAAAAGGTACGGGTTACATAATGCAGCCTTGTGTCCTGTGCAATTTTCAAGGAGCGAGGAAACAAATTAATTACACATAAATGAAGTCGGCTTAACCGTTTTACAGACTGCCATAATCGATGTGAAGAGAGAAAATTCAAAACTAGGATGGGTCCTAAGTGGGAAAACTGATGCAAAACCTGAAAATGATTTATCGGTAATTATTTATTTTTCAAACGAATCTCGAAGTTAAGTTTATAGAGGTTCATGTAATGCATCCTCCGTCATGTACTGGCATACGAATCTGTTTTGAATATTTAAAATCGAACGAGAAGTTGATATATGAAATGAAAAGAAACAAGTGCAGACAGACAACGACGGGATTCAGACGGAGACTGCAAGGATCGAAAAAGCAGACAGAGGATTCAAGATTTCTCCTCTTCACGTTGACGAGCAAAAGTTCTGGAAGATATCAAGAGGAACATTTTAGTGACAGTGTTTTGCAAATATGTATAAAGTGTATATAGTGATGTGTTTAATGTAAAGATTTTTGTTTTTTTATGGTGAAATTTTATTCTTTATATTTGTAAGTGTTTTGTGAGTGTCGATTGTTTATTTTGTGAATATATATTTCTCTTGTGTACAGACAATAAATAGTATTTACTTCTTGTGTTTTGGAGTCAAAATATAGAATAGTTTGAAGTAGGACAACCGCTCCTACAAGTTGAATCAACCCGATCTTCCATTAATTGATGGAAACTTGAAGGAACTATGGGAATTAGAAACTATAGGAATTACCGATTCACCTAAAGAGAAGCGAGAATTCTTTAGAATGGTTTAAAGGAGACTTTCAAGGAATTGTCTATGAATTTAAGACAATGGAGTTCTACCCGCAATATATTAAATAACTATATTTTAGATTCAGAAAAATCGAAAGACAATATAGTCAAGGTATTGGGTCTAAATTGGATTATATAGGAAGATAAGCTACAACTAAGATACAAAAGCAATAGATTAAATAAACCCAACACTAAGAGAGAAGTACTGAAAATCATAGCAACAGTATACGATGCTTGTGGACACACCGTTCCCTTAATGTTCCCGGTAAAGCTATTCTTACAGGAATTATGGACAGCTAAAGTGAAATGGGACAGCCCTTTAGAACAGACCATGTTAGATCAATGGGAAGAAATATACATTGACTTTTAACGAGAATAAGAACAAAACCTTCAATTACATTGCTATACAGACTCCTCAAAGATAGCATATGCTGCAGTCATCAGTTTGGAATTATTAGGAGTATTAATCGGATTTAGACTCATAAAATATGTTCTTCGATTCCTTCAAAGCGACATAAAACAACAAATATTGTGGACAGACAGTCAAATTGTAATCGAATGGTGTAAATCCGACAAACCTTTAACTCCGTTTGTAGCAAGACGTGTAGATGAGATTAAGAAGAACAAGAAATTAACGATAAGATATGTTCCTTCGGAGATCAACCCAGCAGATGTAGCTCAAAGGAAGAGAAGAAAAGGTGGTTAGCTGGACCTCAATATGTTTTAGAAGATCCTAATACTTGGGTCAACCAGTAACGAGAATGTAACCTTTCCTTTGTCTGGGGAGGGTCTACCGAATCTAGAAATGAATAGACAAATAGAGAAAGAAGATATACTACACACTACAGTAGAAGAAATAAAAAGGATTCAAAGCGAACACTTCCTACCGGAGCTTGAAGGGAAAGAATCCAGTATGAGGAAAAATCTTGGTTTGTTTGTCGATGTTGGTGGTGTTCTGAGGTGTAAGAGTCGTTTCAGGAACACAGACTGGTCATACGATAAACGATATCCTATATTAATACCAAAGGACTGTGAACTTACCAACAAGATCATAATGAAAACACACACTGACAATGGGCATGATGACGGTATTAAAGAATCAAAGCATAAATGGTTTTGGAGAAAAATATATATTGAAAAGAGTCTAAAAAATTGCTCATTTTTTTGTATTAAAATTGAGATTAATAAGATTTCAATAAGCTAGAAGTATAAATAACTGCAATCGGCCGTGTAACTGAAACACCTATCAGAACGAATGACGTCACGCCCAGGTAAGTGCCATGGCGTTGCTTGATTTTGTTTTGACAGAATGAAAAATCTGATGAGACGCGACGCCATGCCACCTAAGAGCGTTTTGGCGCGTAATTCAAAATAGATTTAAAACATTCAATAATTCGCATTGAAATTTAGTTTTTTGCTGAAATATTGTTTTTTTCGGATATGGTAGACGTGTATCTACATTATGGAAGGGAATTTCAAAATCTGTCATCATGCCTATTATCGTGTAGCGACAAGTCACACACTCAGCCTTTTAGGATCCCACAAGGAAAGAGCCAAGTGCAAAAGATACTCAGGAAATGTCCTCAGTGTACTCCAAGAATTTAAAGAGATGTTAACATTAACAATAGCGGTTGGTACGCTATTGTTAAATTTAAGAGAAAGGTACTCGTACGCACGCAAACAGACAAGATCCACACCAAAATTAATGCCTACAGAAGGACAGATTGTACAGATCAAAGGTGACAGCAAAAATAGGGAAGAATGGAAAGTAGGAAAAAATTGTTTCCTTACAAAGGGGTACAGACGGTTAAACAGAGTTGCAAAGGTTAAGGCTGGTGATAAGGAGTATACCAGGTCTATAGCTCATCTATATCCTCTCGAAGTAGAAGATAATTCAGTTGACGCTAACTTAGAAACACCAGATAATAAAGAACATGAAGAAAGAATGACTCAAAGGTCACCCGAAACAGAACTTAATACAAGTAATGATACAGTTGATAACACACCAGAGCAAGTCGAGTTAGAAGATGTGGTCAAAGACATTGAAGTTGATGAGGGTACTCGAGATAAAATTGAAGAACCTAAAGAGACAGAATTAAGCGCAGACCTTGAAAAGGAAGAGAACCTGAATTGTAACTTTACTGAACCACGACCAAGACGAGTTGCGGCCACTAAAGCCTTAGAAAAGATAAGGTTATGGTCACGCAATCTAATACCACTTCTTTAATCAGGCCGGGAGTGTCGCGACGTCAGTCGGGTCGCGAAGCACTCCAAATATATGACTGGCAACATTAAGATTCTATCCGTGATGTTGGCATTACTGAATGAATCTGTGGGAAGTTGACTAACGTTTCTGTATTCGAAAGTGCGGCTATACTAGTAAAGTGTATCAAGAGTTCAAGAGGAAAGTTTAGAGATAAAACACACCTGCAAGTAATTGAAAGCTAAGTATCTGAGTGTCTAAGTAATTACTACTATTTACTGAGTATTCTTAAGTGTGTTTATTAAGTTTAACTAAATGTTTCCAGCTGCTATAATGTGAGTACGAACCTACTTATGTTCAGCGTCATGTGCTAGTCATTGAAAGAGGATCTTGCCTTCCGGGGCAAGTATCCTGGCGCATCATTGAAAGAGGATGATCTGTCCCATCCGGGGGCAGATGTCCTGATGCAACATTGAAAGAGGATGATCTGTCCCATCCGGGGGCAGATGTCCTGATGCAACATTGAAAGAGGATGATCTGTCCCATCCGGGGGCAGATGTCCTGATGCAACATTGAAAGAGGATGATCTGTCCCATCCGGGGGCAGATGTCCTGATGCAACATTGAAAGAGGATGATCTGTCCCATCCGGGGGCAGATGTCCTGATGCCACATTGAAAGAGGATCTGTCCCATCCGGGGGCAGATGTCCTGACGCATCACTGAAAGAGGATCTGTCCCATCCGGGGGCAGATGTCCTGACGCATCATTGAAAGAGGGTCTGACCCATCTGGGTACAGAGGTCCTATCGCATCCTCGCAGGAGTATTCTAAGATCCACGAAGCTGCTGGTATTGACTAACTTGAGACAAATTGACAGAATGACCAATCTCTAACTACCATCAGTATAATCACAATAACATCATTGATTGCCTATTCAGTAGAGACGCCTTAGTTAGTATCATCAACTAGTATGAGAAGGACTCGGTCTTAGTGGCATCAACTGCTGCCAGCGGTTGGTGTCATTGTGTATTGTACTTACAGGTGGTGTTAACGTAGCATACAAAGGTCAGAGCGAAGCAGATAAATCTCGTCCTGAGGCCTATTGGTGTAAGAAGATAACAGGGTAAGAATCAGATAATATTTTTTATTTTCTCTGAACAAGGCACCATTCGCGACATGTATGCTAATTGTGTATACCCACAGCCCACTTGTATTAATGATCCATTATATATATATCTGAGACGGAGGTATTCTATAATCCACATAACCTGTGTAAATCAGATCGCGACAAATGCGGTTTTCACTGATGTATTGTAGCAAGCTTCCCGTAACATTCACTGTTTGTTTCATTCCGATCGGTTTACAAACAAAAAAGTTACGCGCTATACCGAACACCACGTGTACGAACTTGCGGGCTCAGCTAGTAATCAATAAGTTTGCTGTACATCGAAGGAGGCTTATGAAAATCAATATGCATATTAATAATTACCCCCTTCCTCCCGCGATACTTAAACTGATTATTTGTTTATTGTATACTTGATTTTGCAAAGAGCAACTACGAGGTTTCTTGCGAGTTCTTTCTCGTAGTATACGCATTCCAAGCTGGCAGTAAATGCAAAAGTCGTACGCGATGAAAAATATTTTCATAGTGCGTCCTGGGGTTTAGATGGCGCGCGTGCGCGGCCGATGCGATGGTTTGTATCAACGTTCATTGTACACGTATCGGTGGTTAATGCCCTGACCGTCACGGTGCCGTCGTTGGGCCGTTCGTACGGCGCCGTGTTCGGGTTGACATTTCCATAATCACCGGCCACTTATCAGCAATTTACAAAACAAAGAGGCTCTAATTAATTTTTAAAGGTGTCATCACAAATAGCACTTCATATCAAAGCAAGCGATTCGCTGATTATTAAAATTGTAGTTATAATAGGTTGGGGAATGAAATCTCAAGACATATTTTTTAAATTACAGCATATTATGTGCCATTTTGTTCGATGACTTTTTGCCATCTTGTAGGTAGTGACATGATCCCGTTGCTGTAGAAATTTTGGAACTTCAGGTCAAAAAAACGCGACAAGTAGTTGTTGCAGTCCTCTCTTGATGTTAACCTGACATTGCCTAAAGAATTCTGAAGAGACCGAAACTGGTGGAAATCTGAAGGTCAGGGCTATATGGCGGATGCATTAACACCTCCCATCCAAACTCTTAATTTTTGATTAGTGGCTAAAGATGTGGTCTAGCGTTGTCGTGATGAAAGACCACATCCTTTCTATTGATCAATTCCGGCCGCTTTTTCTCAACTTCTTGTTTTAATTTCAGCAGCAGAGATCTGAATCGATGGTTCTGCCCGGCGGTAAAAGCTCATAATGAACAATGCCCTTCCAATTACAACCATCATCACCTTACTGCGAGTTAACTCGGGTTTTGGCAGTCAGTGAAGCCTGACCGACCTTTCACCACGACCTTTTCGCACGTTCTTGTTGTACATGATCCACTTTTCATCACCATTTATCAATCTCTTCATAAACGATTCGTTTTCATTACGTCACGCAGGTACACACGACTTCAGTGAGTTCGTGTGGCACCACCCAAATATCGAGCTTTTTTGTGTACTCAGCTTTTCTCAAATGGGTCAAAACTGTTTTGTGGTCAATTCCACTGTTCTTAAGCTATGACGTAACTATTGATATGCCGATCGTGCTCCACTTTTTCAAAAATGACATCCATTTTCTTCGTAACAGGCCAACCAGAGCGAGGTGCATCTTTGACATCAAGAAAACGCTTAAACCAACTTTGTGCTACTCTTACTGACACTGCATTAGGTCCATAAACGTCACAAATTTTTTCGCGGCTTGCATTGTTTTTTTTTTTGTTTTTTGTAATAAAATTTTAAAATGTATCGAATTTCCTCATTAGATTCACTCATTTTGACTCATGAAAAATAGCTGGAAACAATATTTTACTAATTTGTTTCTTTCTTTGAAATGTAACCTTTTTAATATCATCAAAACCAACCAGATACAAATAGTGCAGCCAAGATACTAAATGGGAAAAGACTTTTTCCCTGAACTAATATTATAAATTATAGTAGTTAGTGGCAGGGCACACTGCGTTTCGCAATCATTTGGGCAGCCCGTCTGGCGGCAGTAACCACCCCCTTGCAGAAGACCACCGTGAAATAACAGCTCGTGTGCTGTTGTGTTTCGGTGAGTGAGTAAGGGATGCCAGAGCCCATTTCCCTATCCCCTCCTAATCTCTTATTCTTAATCCTACTGTAGTCGGCAGCGCACTTGCAATAGCTTTGGTGTTGCCTATGTTATAAGCGACGGTAGCCACCTACCATCAATTGGACCGTCAGCCTGTCTACCGATCTTAACGGACGAAATCGCTCGCAAAAGTTAAAGCGTAATCATGGAGCTAAGTGAAACAATTTAAAGAAATTGCCCTTTATAATAAAAAAAAAATGTAATATCAGATTAAAATTAATAGATTTTCCCAATAAATTGGGTTATAGCCGTGATCGTGGATATAATAATTTAATATAATTATGCATAATTATGTATGAGGGATGCCACAGTTTATTGATTTTTTTCCTCCCTTTGTCTCTTATTTTTTTTATTCTTTATACCTACTGCCAAGGTTTCCCATGTAATCCGCGTGTCTACCGACTTTTATTATAAAAAAAAAAATAGTAAAAAAAAACTGATTAGGGTGTCATTTATGTTAAAACTTTCACGAGAATACAAATAAACATATTATTCTTTTGTAAATTAAATATTATAAACTAGCTGGACCCGCAACTTCGTACGCGTGGTATTCGGTATAGCGCGTAACTTTTTTGTTCGTAAACCGTTTGGAATTAACATTAAATATTACGGGAAGCTTGCTACAATACATCAGTGAAAACCGCATTCAAATCGGTTAAGCCGTTTCAGAGATTATCGTGTACAAACGCACAGACAAACAGACAAAAACGCTAAAAACTAAGACCTCGGTTTTTGACCTCGGTAACATAAGTACAAAGTGTACAAATTGTTTTTTTTTTTTTTTTTTTTTTTTGAAAAAATCTTTCAAGGCTCGTTTACGATTTTATTATATGTATAGATAATTCAACACTTGAATACTTGAAGGGTCTGGAAATCCAATAAAATTAATAGGAAACAATTGTTTAGTGGATGATTTGAAAGACAAATCAATTGATCAGCTGTTGGCCAAGGTCAACGTCCGCGACGATCGGTGAATAACACCGCTCAGTGCGAAACTGCAAGAGTCATCACACTTGACATGAAAACTGGGGGCCACCTTGTTTTAGTTGGAGGAATTTAACTCTGCGTTCGCCTGTCAAAATTATCGCGAACGTGACTCATTCAACAGCGGATTCGAATTTAACTCGTTCGGTATGCGACAGGCGGTTCGGGCGACCAAAGGCGTCATCACCGCCATCATAACTAATATACAATATTATATTACAAATGCGAATTTCTGTTGCTCCGTCACGTCTCAAACGGAATGCTCTATCGCCAAGAAATGAGTTTAGTTCCCACCCCACGGGATACGGATTTATACTTTTGTATAAGTTGAAGTTAGAATCACGGATATAAGTACCGAATATTAGGTCGAGGAAAAAGTCTTTTCGCATTATAGTATGTATAAACTTGTAATAAAATCTCTTTGGCTGTACTGTTTGTATCTGGCTGGTTTTGATGACATTAAAAAGGTTACATTAAAAAAAAAACAAATTAGTAAAATGTTGTTTCCAGCTATTTTTAACGAGTGAATGTAATGAAGAAATTGGATACATTTTAAAATATTATTACAAAAAACGGGGCAAGTGCGAGTTGAACTCGTGTGAAGAGGGTTCCGTACGATATTACCTATCCGCACAATATTGAGTGATTTACTACGTTATTTTAATATCATGGACTTCTTATAGGTTTTCCTATAATCTATAAGTAGAAAACTAATTTCTGTATTTTTTTCAAAATTGTAGGTTCAGTAGTTTCGGACTACCGTCAATTTTCGTTTATTTTCTCGAATAACTTGGAAACTATTTATTTTAAAATTACAAAAAAAATACATTGAAGATCATCACAAGACCTTCCATTTGATATGTCACACGATGCAGTTATCAAAAAAATTTTTTTTTAATTTTCCACCTTCCCCCCAAAAATGACCTCCCATATACAGATTTCATCTATTCACGTCACACCTCAACGCAGAGGCGTTTGGGTCACAGAAATTTATATGTGTACCAAATTTCAACTTAATCGGTCTAGTAGATTCGGAGATAATTGGCTGAAAGCGACGGACAGACGTACACACGAGTGATCCTATAAGGGTACCGTTTTTCGTTTTTCGGACGTTCGGAACCCTAAAAAGGAAAAAATGCAAAGTAAGCCGCGAAAAAAAGTTGTGACGTTTATGGACCAAATGCAGTGTCAGTAAGAGTAGCACAAAGTTGGTTTAAGACATAGAAATCATTGGTTTAGTCAAAGATGCATCTCGTTCCGGTCGCCCTGTTACGGATAAAATGGACGCCATTTTTGAAAAAGTGGAGCAAGGTCGGCATATCAGTAGTTACGACATAGCTGAAGAACTGGGAATTGACTACAAAACAGTTTTGACCCATTTAAAAAAGCTGGTTACACAAAAAACTCGATATTTGGGTGCCACACGAGCTCACTGAAAGAAACCTTATGAATCGGGTACTCATTTGCGATTCTTTATTGAGACGTAATGAAACCGAACCGTTTTTGAAGAGATTGATAACTGGTGACGAAAAGTGGATCACGTACGACAAGAACGTGCGACAAAAGTCGTGGTCAAAGGTCGATCAGGCTTCACATACTGTGTCAAAACCCGGGTTAACTCGCAATAAGGTGATGCTGTGTGTATGGTGTTATTGGAAGGGCATTGTTAATTATGAGCTTTTACCGCTGGGCAGAACCATGGATTTGGATCTCTACTGCCAACAACTGATGAGATTAAAGCAAGAAGTTGAGAGAAAGCGGCCGGAATTGATCAATAGAAAGGGTGTGGTCTTTCATCACGACAACGCTAGACCACACATATCTTTAGCCAGTCAGCAAAAATTAAGAGAGCTCGGCTTGGAGGTGTTAATGCATTCGCCATATAGCCCTGACCTTGCACCTTCAGATTTCCACCTGTTTCGGTCTTTTCAGAATTCTTTATGCAGTTTCAGGTTAACATCAATAGAGGACTGCCAAAACTATTTGTCGCGTTTTTTTGATCAGAAGTCCCAAAATTTCTACAGCAACGAGCCTACAAGATTGCAAAAAGTCATCGTACAAAATAGTTAGAACTATTTTGATGGAAAATAAAGTATGCCCCCAATAATAAATAAAATGTATGTAAATTATAAGTATAAATAATAATGTCCTTCTCATCTTTTTTAATTAAAGTCTTTAATTAATTATTTGTTTTTTTTTTTTTAAACTTCCAATTAATTTAGTCTACCAAGTGGTTATAAAGTTTATTATACAAGTTTATAAATAATTTGAAAGTGAAACAAAAATTAATAATTTAACTAAACCTAAAGAAATGTGTAAAAATAAATAAAAACAAAGAATCTGTTTGTAATGTCAAAATAACAGCTTTTTACTAAATGCATATCAAAGTATATATTTAAGAATAATTGTGTGTTTGTTTACTCTGGCTAATCTCTGAAACAGCTGGACCGTTTTTGACAGGACTTTTACTAGCAGATAGCCAATGTTATAAGGAGTAACTTCGGCTACTTTTATTTTAGAAAAATAAAAATAATATAATACACTAAGTACTGGAAAAAAATTAAGGAAACAAAATAATTTCCTAAATTTTTTAGTGATTTTTGAAATGCTTAATGAAAAATTGTATCGAGATAAAAATTATGAAAAAAAAGCTGTTTTTTTTTTTAAATTTTAATAATGATTATGTAAGTGTTTCCGAGCAATAAACATGATCCTTTCGTTGTTTTCAAAACTTTCGATTGTTTGAAAAAAAAAAACGGTATGGTAGATCAAATTGAAACTCTGCATGATTTTTGTGGGTATATGAGCTGTAAAAATCACTCTCCTGACTTTAATTGTACTATCGATATTTGTAATTTAGCAATTGATTTTATAAAAAAACATATTAGCCCTTTTTTGCTTTTTTTTTTCAAATTCAGGTCAAGAAAGGAAAAAATCTCAAAAAAAACATAAAAGATCCTCTCGTAGATAATTTATTGGAGTTTTTGAAACTGCCCTTCTATTTTTCTGTGGAATCATTGGTGGTTTAACCGGAAAGTTTTTTTTTTCAAACTCGGACCACAAAAAGCAATGAAAAATATTCGCAAATTTTTTTAGCGCTATTTCTTAGGATTGTATAATAAAAATAGCTTTTTTTAATCTCGTTAGTTACGTCGTCGTTTTTTTAATTGAAACACAACATATCAAAAATCACTAAAAAAAAAACGGGACAAGTGCGAGTTGAACTCGCGTGAAGAGGGTTCCGTACGATGTTACCTATCCGCGCAATATTGAGTGATTTACCATGTTATTTTAATATAATGGACTCCTTATAGTTTTTCCTATAATCTATAAGCAGAAAACTAATTTCTGTATTTTTTTCAAAATTTTAGGTTCAGTAGTTTCGGAGTTGGGGGGGGGGGGGATGGTCGGACAGACGGACACACGAGTGATAAGGGTTCCATTTTTTATTCGGACGTACGGAACCCTAATTAGGAAATTTTTTGATCCCCTTAATTTTTCCAGTACATAGTTATAAAAGCAGTGTCCACTAATACGCGCACCTCACGCGCACAACGCAAGCGAAGCGTGGCCGGGTTCAGCTAGTTGAAAATAGATTTGTGCTCACTTTGCAATAAATCAATAGATAGCGTAACATTCGAGATTACACGCTGTTACTTTAAATATATTGTTTTTTTTTTTATTTTATATATACATTAGGTAAACTACAAATACAAAATTTCAATGAGTACTGAGAAATAATTAAAATATATAGGATATACATTCCTAAACATAGTATTTACAAACAACCAACAATGGTGTTTTAAGAAATTAGCTTTAAGTATAAGGAAATATGATTTATTAATAAATGCAACCAATAAGTTACTCGCCCTCGCACGCACACATACACGCACGCGCACGAGCACGCACACACGAAAACGCACGACAAATGAGAAAGGTTTGTGTATATAATTTGCAGAATAAAATTGAATCCGTGCAAAGCCGTGGTGGTTCGCTACTAGCGAATAAAGGGAATTTCGTTAAGATTAAAGTATTGAGTTAAAACAAATTTATAAGTATAGTAACAAAACAAGTAACATATTATATGTCATGTATATGAGTAAATTTTTTTTTAATATTATTAAAGGTGGCAGACAGGCTGACGGTCCACTTGATGGTAGGTGGCTACCGTCGCCTAAGGACACAAGCAACACCGGGGGGGTACGTGTGCGCTGCCGACCTTGCAGGAATTTGTTTACTGCTCGCTTGAAAGTAGCTAGATGGAAACACCTTACAAAAAAAATATTTTTTTCCCTTTAAAATATTCTTTCTATATAAAATATGAGTAAATAAAAAAATTAAATAAAAAAGTCGTATTTTTACACTTGAAAGTGTAAATTTTTAATTAATTTTAATATAAAAATATTAGATAGTGTTTTAATATAATAATGTTGTATTATGTTTATATATAAAATGTATTAAGAGTAGTAGGTATGTTAAGATAATTGGTAATCTTACTGAAAAATATACTATATGGACTATACTATACTAAAGCAGTCGTGACCAACATCCTTAGTTAAAACCAATTTCAACTGAGAAAATCAGTTAAACCTGTTTTTAACTAAGGGGCATCGGTTGAAACTACTATTGCCTGATTTTTGCAGTCAAAAGTGATTTTGACCTATTATGACTTTTGACTGTAACATATATATACATGCATTAAAAACTAGCTAGACTATAAATATGTATATTATATAAATGAATCGGTCATTTCAAAAACCTCTTAAGTCACATTTTTTTCCAACATGCTTTTTTTGCTGAAAATGGTTTCTTAAAGAGTATCAAGATAGCATTCTGGAAGAGCAAATGCCATTTTATAACAACATTTTTAGATGGCCAACTGCAAATGTTAAAGATAATCCAGATGAGAATGATGGAGAATATGACTATGTACCCATAAAGATATTAAAAAATGACAAATTAATACATGTAAAATGATAATAAGATTATTTTTAAGTGTAATTCTCAATTATAAGCAATAAAAAATATGATTACTACTATTGTTTTGGTTAAATTATATACCACTAACCCTATTTCTCGCTAAAACAACATAAGTCAAGAACTGTTTTTCAGGTTTTTTTTTTTCATTATTGCTATTTCATTAAGCTAATTTTAATTTTTTACCACTCAGATACTAAATTGAACATAAAAAAGTCCTTTAAAACTCATTTGTTTGTGTATGAAACAGTTTTTATTGATTTCTGAAAAATTGTAAATATGTGACTTATGAGGTTTTTGAAATGACCGATTCAAATAAATATTTCACTGATTATATTTTGTCAAAATATATATTTGTTCATAGATATTACATTTTAATATTATATACAACACTAGCTGTTGTATATACCGTCTCTTTATAAAATACTATATTACTCGTTGATAATATAGCTTTCTATAAGTGAAAGAATTTTTAAAATCGGTCCAGTAGCTTTGAGTTTATTCATTACAATACAAACATACACACATGTACAAATTTTTTCTCTTTATAATATTAGTATAAGATATATTAAAAATGGTTAAATAATTGAGTTATTGATAGTAATGTTTAATAATAATGCAAGTGGAGTTGGATCTGCAAAACTAGTTACATTAATTGGCATTTAGGTCAAGCGCGGAAAGGGCGATGACATTGGATGAGTGGCACGAGACAGGTAGCAAAAAAAATTGCTGCCGCCGACGCGCGCGACGCGCCCTGCCTGCCTACTCTAATAATAGTCCGCCACCAATTTCATTTTTAATCATGCATCTTGATCAAATTGCGGTCAATTTCATCAGGTGACAGGTGATTATGTTTAGGGGAATAGAAAACTACAAAACCATAACTATAATACACGGAGGTACTCAGTTGTTATAAAATTATAAAATTAACAGGCAGGTTATAAAATTAATTATAGGAAGAAAAAATCCTACACAAACTACCTATCTTGATAACCTCATTGACTTTCTGAGTTTTATCTATTTAAAGCAAAATTCAAATTCATTTGTATCTAAAACCTGGTTTTCTTGCTCTGCTTCATAGATTATTTATATTTTTCAATTTTCTTACTGAATTAAAAAAAAATCATATTGGATGCAAGCAAGCTATAATTAAGATTCTATAAGGAAACTGATGTTTAGAAATTAGTTAGGTAATTAAGTAATCTGTTAAGTTAATTTTACTTTATGTATTCCAAATAATAAAAATTTAGTGGTTAAGAAAAACAGCCTGATCAGATGCGTTCAGATTAAATTTAAAGCCACTGTAAATTATATTATGCTTACGAGACTAATGTCAAAGGATTATTTTTTTCATACAAATGTGCATAAACACATATTTTTGCACAAGTAGGTATTTCGCGACCACAAAGAGTCGAGTGAGCAATACAGGCATAATGTTATTTGACATTGGAAATGCAAAAAAGGACAAGGCAACAGCTACAGGGCCATCTGCTTGTTTGGTTCAGATATTAAAAGTATTATAAATTCATTAACAAAAACAACGTGCACCTAAACAAAGTACCATTGATTTCATCTATACTAATACTATAAAGCTGAAGAGTTAGTTTGTTTGTTTGTTTGGTTGAATGATATAATCTAAGGAACCACTGGTTCGAACTGAAAAATTCTTTTTGTGTTCGATAGTCTATTTATCGAGGATGGCTATAGACTATACAACATCACGCTACCACCAATAGGAGTGGAGCTTCAATGAAAATGTTGGCGAATCATGAAAATTTTGCCCTTTTGAGACCTTCCGTTGCGTGCGCTGCGTAAACGGTTAAAGTTACGTAAAAATGATGTATGACGGAATTGTTCCCCTTTAAAAGTTCTAAAAAAAAGTTCACGACAGCATATGTCTATCTTTTAAGGTTGACTCACTATAACCTTTTTTAGGGTAATCAAATTTGTTCTAAAATAATGCATTATTAGCGAAGGTTTTTTTATAAATATGATATTAATATTAATCCTTATCCAAATATTAAAAGTATTCATTATTTATTTTATTATTAGCTTTATTTTCTACACATCTTTTACAATTTTTTTATTTTATTTAACAATTAGTTTTAATCTGTTACACTGTGTTGTGGAGTCCCCTGTGGGTAAAAGCCTCCTCCATCTCTTTCCATTTTTGTTTATTTAATGCAATACTCATCCAGTTTTTTCCTACTATGTTCTTAATATCATCAACCCATCTTTTCTTTTGTCTTCCCACGCGCCTTTTATTCCTTGGTGCTTCATTAAAAGTATTTAATTTTGAACAATATTGCCCTTGATATCATTTGATCTCAATGAATATTTTAGGAGATATCTTAAATGAAAAAGTACACGGGAGAAAATAAATTCACACGGTCTTCCACCAATCTCGCATCACACGGGACTCACTTGATGCAGACGCAAGCGTTATGTTACACATTTATATTTTTCAACGCGGACGAAGTCACGGCCACCAGCTAGTTGTTACTATAAGTTTGTTGGATTATTTAGGGTAGTCTTATCCCCAGAATTTTATAATTGATGAACAGCGACCAAAATTCTAATGAATGTAAGCTTTTATGATCATGGAAATTTACTGAAGCCTCTTCAAAGGATCTTTTGATAATAAATAACCTTCAAAAGGGCTCTTCAAAATTAAATTAACTAAATTCTTCAAAATTTAGTAGTGTTGAAGCGATTTTGTTTTTGATTTTTTTTTTTATTGATTGTTTAATTTAAATTACGGTGTTCACAAGAAAGCGTGTTTAAGTTTGGATTCTTTTGACTGTGGAAGTTAAAAGAACAGCGTTGACAACATTAGCTAATGTGTACCAAAAAGATATGAGATTTAAAAAAGGTGGCGCAATAGTAAATTAAAGAATCCTAAAGTATTCCAGTAGGTAAAAAGCCACAGTATACATAATACATTCGCTGAGCACACTCAACCAACCAAAACCAAGGTAACGCTCAGTTCCTTGTTAACCCAATGCCAGTAATCATCGAAAACGTATTCTTTACCTTGGGAAAATAATACAGTTGGATAAGAACAACTTCAATAAAGAATACAGTTAAGTTGGGCACCATTTGGTGGAATTCATTATAATTTTTCATCACCTACTGGCGTAGTATTGCCTGTTTTATCATATGGTGCTGAAGTGGACATTGATGAAATGTCTCGTGCATTACATGACGCTCAGCAAGCTTTACAATGTTTGACATTTCTCTTAAAGATATGATGTGAAATATGGATCTGTCGAAGAACCAAGTTGAACCAGAAAACCAAATCATTCAGTCAGCTGAAGTGGAAACTGGCAGCTGAAGTTCATTCGGGTAAACATTTCTTGAAGTGGAGACCATTGATCTCCTGCTCGCTGGATTGATGACCTCAAGAGAGAGGTTAACAGCGGACGTTTGCAGAGAACTCAGGACCGAGAGTGATGATGGTGTATAATTAAATAGGCCTATGTGCAAAAGTGGACAGTTGGGATGAGGATGACGATTTATATTGCTGGGCCAACATTTATTAAATCCAACCTCATCTTTCACTGTACCAGCTACAACATCTTTCAAATGCAAACATTAAGGGATTGATGAATGGCCTTTATTTTAACTGTTTTGGTCTATATGACAGACTCTTGGTGTGTCAATAAATAAATAAATAATTATTAAATGACAAAGAATGATTTGAGAAATTGTTTCTTTGAGAAATATGCTCAAAGAACTAGAAGAAACAAGTGAAATTTAAAGATTAAAAATGAATTTATCTAATACAAAAATAATGACTAATAAGTCCCAAAAAGCAATCATGATACAATCAAAAGGAAATCAAATCTGTGACAGAGTATATATATCTCAGCCAGATAATGTCTTTCAAATATTTGACAGCAAAGGAACTGGATATAAGCATAGCCATCATTTGGAAAAAAATATTGGAGTCTAAAAGACATTACGAAGGACAAAGATGGCATATCTTTGTCCGGATAGACTAAGAAAAGAAGAACTGAGATACAAAACTAAAATAAGCGATATTGTTAAAAGATAAAAGATTCTCAAATGGAAATGGACTGGAAACCAACCCAGACTTACAGATAACAGATGGACATAGGTGGTTGGAGAATGGGTACCCAGAGATAAGAAAAGGGTACATGGAAGGGTAGCAAGAAACAGACAGGAGTGATTAAAGATGGGGGAGGCCTTTGCCTCTGAGGCAAACTAACTGAACTACAGTTAAAATACAAAATGATTATTTGAATATTCTAAAAGGCAATTTATGTTAGACAGGCTGAGACAGAAGTCTTACAGGTACATAATTTATTTGGAGTAAGGGAAAATTCAAAACTGAAAAGTAATGAAAATTTCTCCTTAAAAAAAGGCTGATTTTAAGGAGGCTATCCTTGAGAACCTACTTTTTGCTGAAACAGCAAAGCAGAAAAGGCGAAAATTGTACTATTTTAACCGATTATATACAAAATACATATAAACAACCAAGATGAATCTACATGTTTTTGAGTAGACTTACAAAATATGAACAGAGTTTATTTTTTAATAATAATAGAAACCGGTAACTATGTACCTACAGTTATTTTCATAACAATCATGACATGACACATTGTTAACTAATTAACAATGTAACATTAAGTACAACTAAATATACAAAAAAAATATGAACAATGGAACAAAAAGTCCTTTGCCAAAACTGTTTAGTTATTTAAATATAAATAACTAATGCTTAATAGGTTAAAGTTCAATCTATACATATAATAAAATCGTACAGAAGCCTGTACCTGTACATTAAATATAAATATAAATTTGTACACATTGTACAGAGGTCAAAAAAATAGTTTTTAGAATTTTTGTCCGTTTATCTGTGCCTTTGTGCACCCTAATCTCAGAAACGGCTTAACTGATTTTAATGTGATTTTCACAGATTGATTGAAGCCTCCCGTAACATTTAGTGTTTGTTTCATTCCTATCAGTTTATAAACAAAAAAGTTACGTGCTATATGGAATACCATGCATACGAAGTTGTGAGCTCAGAGAGTTAATTATAATAATATGATTACTTATATATAAACATGTGTTTAAACAGATATTAAGAAAACATACATGTGATACCTCCACAAAACAGTGCAGACATCTCATCCTTATCATTTTTTTTAATTTAAGTAATTCAAGAATAAATTTTCCATTTTTATTTGATGTGACATTATATTTTATAAAAATATACATAACTGCCACATTTAAAAATGCATCACAACTGAGCTATTTTATTGACAAAAGTGTACCTGAGCATTTACTTATCAACTTATCTGCTGCATAAACAAAATGTTGTTGGATATCCCTGCTTGTAAAGAAGTTTGTGACCCAAACTTTGCATTCCTAAGAAGGCCTCCTATAATAACAATCTTCGTGAAACTAATCTCAAAGAGGACATAGATGAATAGTAAGATATTGTTGATTTTAAAAACATTTAATAACAAAGAATATTTATTTGAATTCCAAAAAAAAAACTTTAACCATTCGTGGGATCGTGGGATCCCGCTGGATTGAAATCAATCCAGGAAAAATCCCGCCGGATTGAAAACAGTGGGATTGCAATCTCTATTATTTGACAATAAAATAAAGATAAGGCACCCTTCTTTATTATTATTTGACTTATCTTTCTTTCTATTTATCTGTTACAGGTGTTTACTTTCCAAGCAGTAAAGTGGGCACCCAAATGTGGAGATCGTAATGTATCGAACCCTCAATGTATGTTTACAATTGGGGACACAATAGTAGGTCAATCAGAAATACTACAGGCTCACAAGGTTATACTTACTGCTAATATATTAAGATATTGTAAGAATGCAAAATAGGAACTAAATTTACTCGTCCTATGACCAATCTCCTAAATACGTAGGCAATTAGGTATCGTGATACTTTTCTCTTAACCTAGAAAGAACTATAAAATTACAGTTATAAACTTGCCTATTGTAGCGAATTCGTCTGGAGTTCTGCCGCCAGCCAGCAACCATCTGCACCAGTCGGCAGTTTCCCATTCGTCTATTGCTTTGCTAGGATTCAGTAATACATCCAGCAGTGGGCCCAAGTGCTGGGGAGATCCGCTTGCACAATCCGCGTGTATGTACGCAGCTGCTCCTCTTTTACCTTTCTTCATCAACACTTGAGCAGTTGTTTTGGAATTAGTAGACATTTTCAGTATAATAACTCACAGCACACACACACTTAACACTGTACACATGTATTATTTCGGTATTCACGGAAGAAACTCCATTTCGAGTTTTACATAAGGCAATGAACTGCAGCCCGCAACGCATTCGCAATAAAACATGTTAAAATGTTACGAATAATGTGGAGAACTAAAAGACACTGATTTGTGAATGGAATAATGAAAAAAAATGCTAAAAAATTAGAAGTTAAAAATAAATTTCTTCTATCTTATTACGTTTAGCAATGCAGCAGACAGAAAACAATTCGTTCGACCATATTGTGGTGTTGCCAGTTGCCAAACAAATATTGTTCACATAATAATTTCTTATTGAAATTCTAATCAAAAAGTAATGTTCCAAGTCTTTGAGTAAAAGAAAGTTATAGTTATCAGGATAAAATTTTAAAAGATTAGGAAATTAATGTTTAACAGAGGAATTGGTAATATTATAGGCTACTGCAAACAATAATAGTAGGTTACTGTTACGGCCATGGAAATATTATATACTTATGGGATATGCTATGCTGTGGTGTAGCATAGATAATGAAACCACAGAGTAAAAGTAATTAAAAACACGAACGTCGATTATTTTGAAAATGCTGCAGATTGAATGTGTTTTTGTAATTCGGTTTTACCAAGACTCATTAAATCGCTCCATTGTTAGTTCTAGTATCCAGCTTAAATTCCTGAAGAATTTTTTGATATCAGGTAGGTCTCCCTTACAAACTAATAGAGCCTCTTCTCACTGTCGATTCAATTTGAGGTGATTTGACAAATCGAAATGTGAGTGGCAAATTGACTACTTTCAATATGTTGGATGTCAAGTTGTCCGTCTTAGCAAACGACAAGTTGAATCAAGACATTGAATGCGCATTGAATAGTGAATAGAGCGTTTGATTCAATACCTGCGGGCTTAAGTGCAAAAACAATAAATTTGATGATTTACGGAGAAATCACTCTATAATTTACACATTTTAGCACGACGCAAATTTAATTACCCCCGGCGCGATTATTTGTGTAGTCTTATATCTCTTACGAGATGTTTTTAAATATATATAGTAGGACTCAGTAGCGCCAAGTAAGGACTCAGGCGGTAATTTTAAATTTACGCGCTCTCGAAGAGGGCGCCACATTCGCCGTCCCGCTCGATACAAAGACAATTGCGTAGGAGAGCAGCACGTTCATTGTGTTCATGTCTTGTTGATATTCTTTAAAATGGTTCTCTAAATATAAATGAGTGTGCTTACATTCCCGAGTTTTAGTGCCTCATTCACCTGAAGCATTACACGATTTAATATTTGCAATGTTTAGCAATTTTTTTTGCAAACTTGTGAGTGGTATCAAATTAATATTATAACATAGTTGGATGGAGCAAATTAAGATCTATTGATTAGTATTTTTTTAAAAATTGATATTATTACTTTTGTGCGCCGGGACGTGTCTCATGCTATAGTACGGTCATTCTATGAATGCGTTTTTGACATTTGTTTATGTTCATTGGATAAAGTTCATTTCCGAATAAACGATACAGAAAATGTATGGAATTGACACCTGTCAGAACAACACTCTTATAATGGCCGGAGTATAGTGAATCCGTCCCATACAAAGATGTTGTATTAGTCGGTCCGGTCCCATACGTAGAGGGAGCATAGACATATCCGTCCATTCCTCTCACACAGAACATATATGTATATACTTACTAGCGAAAGCTCTTGCTATTATATTATATAGAGAGTACTGTGTTCCTTGGTGCATGCGTTTTGCGTGGAAAAGCCTCAAAATAAAGATAAAAAAAAAGCATCTACTTAATAGTCTGTGTCTTGTCTACACCATATAAATGTTCTGTGGTCCTTCACTTTTCAAAATAAGTTACTCTATGCTTTTCAATTTGCTTCACCAATCAGCGTTGCCAGAAGGTTACTTTTGTAACCTTTTTGGTGATTTTTAACTCCTTCAGGTTACTTCGAGGTTACACTACTCAGAAGGTTATTTATAGGTGATTTTTTGGATCTTGTAGAATTAATTCATAATATCTTAAAACAACACAAAAATTCGTAATGCAATTAAATATGTCTTTCTCGTTCATACTAAAGAATCACAAATTATTCACGGCATATCTGCTTACTTTCTCGATCAATCCGATTCAAACACAGGTTGTTATTAGAGTCTGCGCAACACCTACTCTACTTGTTTCATATACATACACTTCCTAGGTTATCTCCAGATTTTACTACTCGCTTATCTCGTCATTTTTGTTGTGAAGTTCTTAGTTTTGTTTGTGTGTTAGTGTCTTGTATGAAAAAGAGTTGGAAACTTGGAAGTGCACAAATTAGTGTGTTTACATAAGTTTAGGTACATAACTACCTAAATAATATTTTTTACAGAATACAGATTAGATAAATTTGAATTATTTTTTTTTTTTTCACTTACAAATTAGATTTTCTGTTCTTAATTTCAGATATTTTGAAAAAGTAGTTGGTAAAATGCAACTTAAAAGTGAAAATACAACTACATTATTCATATTTGTGTAAGATAATTCAACCAACATGTATTTTATCAACTTTTAATACGTTTTCACAAAAAATAAATAAAAGGTTACTTTTTACACTAAAAGGTTACTTTTTTATTTATGTCAGGTAACTTTTAACGGGACCCGGCTGGCAACACTGTCACCAATGCTTCACTTTCTTTATTTTATTTATTTATTTCTGAATTCTGGGCTGCGCTGTGGCGCTGCGCATCGTAATATAACGTTTTTCTGCGTAATTGCGACAAAATTCTGTTCTCTTTATCTTAAAATACCAGTACGACGTACGTTTTGTTATAAGTTATCACTTTAGGTTTTATTTTTTTTTAATTGTAATTCATAAACAGAACATGGACGAGGAAAAGAAGGTTATGTTCCATGAGATGGAATTGGATGATCGAATATTAAAGGTAATAAGTTGGTGATTATCGCTTATTAATAATATTGCGACTTGCTTATTTTTTAGTAATTTATATACATCGTTTCTTATTCTCAGTCCATAGCAGAACTGGCATGGTCTGAACCCACGTTGATACAGGAAACAGCTATACCTTTATTGTTGGAAGGTAAAGATGTTCTCATGAGGGCAAGAACTGGTTCTGGAAAGACTGCCGCTTTTACTATACCGGTTATACAGAAAATACTAAATTTAAAAAATACAAGTGCACATCAATGTATAAAAGCACTTATACTGTCACCGAGTAAAGAACTATGTGGACAGGTAAGAAAATCTCATACAGTTATATGTCTACAGCAGGGTTGTCGCGGATGGTTTTTTTTAAAAGATTTAATTTTAATTGCGATAATAATTGAAATTGATTTAGAGAATTGGAAATAAATGATTGAAATTGATCATTTTAATTAATATTTTATTAAGTAATCAATCTTTTAATACATAATTGAAACAATTCTATAGTTCATCCTGGGGAAATTTACTACATCCATACAATATCCACATTGATTATTGCATATGTAAATATGGTTGTGGATGTCCCAATCCATGCAAAAGTTAAATTACAAAAGTAATTCAAGTCAAATAGTTTTGTTTAAATTGCCTTTTAAATAGTTAAATTTTTTCAGACTTTTTTGTATTACGCATTCTCATGACTATGAGCAGACTCGTGGAAGGTATTTCAGGGTGTGAAAAGTCAATTCCTCACTGGGAACCACTTTTAATGTATTTGAATTCTTAATCTATAAAGTCCAGTTCTAGAATTTTACGTCTCTTGTGACATTTTAATGTGTCCGGCATAGTGAGCTGAACAGCAAGTTGGCTCCGATGTCTCCAGAAATGACATTTATAATTTTTGGAAAGCTGTCTTATTTCCTCTTTCATAAAACGTATATTTAGATGGTAATGGACCTCTGAGTTTCGAATAAGCCAGGGAGCATTGCTTATGCTTTTCAAAATTGAGTCTTCAGCCCTCTGAATAATTTTGATATTTGAGTCATATGCAGAGCTCCAAAAGTTGCAAGCCATAAGTCCGGATTGGTTTCAGAACATTTTTATAATATCAAGAGCTTGTTTTCTATGGATAATATGTTGTTTCTTCCAAGTAGCCAATATAAACTCTGAATCTGATGTTTAATTCATCTCTTTTGGTCTGGATGTGATTTGTCCAAGTCAACCTACGGTCAAGGTCCAAGGTACATTCCCAAAATACCTTACAGAATCCTTGTGAGGTAGTTCCTGATCACCCAGTTTGGCGGGGGTATAATCTCCTTTCTTCAAGGCAACATTAATGTGATATGCACCGATTTAGTTGCGCTAACCTTACTACGCCATTTTGATAACCATTCTTGAATACTGTTTAATTTTTTTCAGATAACATCCGTAATAAGTGATCTTACATACAAATGCACTAGAGAAGTCCGCTGTGTAGATATATCTGCCAATGGCGATATGCAAGCACAAAAATCTTTATTATCTGATAAACCTGATATTGTTGTGGCGACACCTTCAAAAGCTCTCGCACATTTGAAGGAAAAGAATATGGTATTGAAACAGGACCTCGCAATGTTAGTTATAGATGAAGCTGACTTGGTCTTTTCATTTGGATATGAGGATGAAGTTAAAGAGTTATTGGGGTATAGTATATTTTATTAATCAAATATCCCTTGACTTTGAAGGGTCACAAAGTTTTTAAGGAGACTTGAATTGTACATCTTAAATATAAGAAGTCAAAAATATGTAATTGAGCCTTCATAATTCAAGTTTTTTTTAACAATTGTAGACCTCTACCAATAATAATATTTGGTTCGGGGTTTGTGCAAGGGAGTAGACTGTATAAAGGATTGGTTCAGGTTCTTCTTGACATTCAATGAATCACAAATCACATGTGCCACACTTAGTGTACAGTAACAGCGGATTTAATATAGTGGGGTTAGAGGATTAATATATGGATATGCATATGGCCACATATTGTAACAATTTGTCTGTTAGAACATTTCTGATGCATATGTATAGTTCTAGACTCTAGACCCTGCATACAGTCAGAATTCTGATTTGTCTTACACCCCTGGATGCACACCAGATTTCAGATTTTTTTTTTTTTTTTTTTTTTTTTTTTTTTATAATAGATCAAGCATTTGACCGCAGTCTCACCTGATGGTAAGTGATGACGCGATCTAAGATGGAGCATGCTTGTCTATTAACAACCGATTCACTCGCGACTTGAAGAGTCCAGGGTTGAAGTGTTGTGGAAACAAGGGTGCTGGAAGTTGGTTCCACACGCTAGCAGTTCGAATCAAAAAAGTTGACCCGAACCGCAACGTGCGGATTTTAGGTATATCAACCATATAAGGGTGACATTTAAATGTGCGCCTTGTTGTCCGATGGTAGAAGGGGCTAGGGGGGACTAGCTGGTGCAAGTCCAACGCACACTCTCCGAAGTAAATCCTGTAGAACACCGAAAGGCTGGCTACCAAGCGCCTGTGCTCAAGACTCTGCAAGCCAGCCCCGGTAAGGGAGTCATCGCCAATGAGTCTTATGGCTCGCTTCTGAACAGCGTCCAAGGCTTCAAGCTGATACTTAGCGGAACCGCCCCACAAGTGGGAACAGTATTCCAAGCAAGAACGAACTTGAGCCTTATAAAGGTCAAGGAGCTGTTTAGGCGTGAAATACCGTCGTACCTTGCTCAGAATGCCAAGCTTTTTTGCAGCAATTTTTGTCTTGGACTCAATGAAGGAGCGGAAGAATATCAGAGATCACACCTATCATATATTCAAAAAAAAAGATAGTTTCTCATTTTGGTGTGTTTCAATTGAGTGTCTTGCAATTTTAGAGTATAAACCCAGTACAGTTTTATTTTTCTTATTTTTTTGCACCAAATAGAACAAAATAAGTCTTCCATATGATTTTTTTTCCTACTTTTTGTAAGATTGCCAGTGATGTTGGTCACCAAACGTGAACTCACCTCCTTGGAGCGAAGTTTCCGATAAGTGTACTGGCAGGGGTCAGAACTTTTCTACACTTTGCACTTTATTACTACTTTACAAACAAATTCTTACAATATGCAGTCAGCCTAAGCCTTCATAGCCAACTATTACAAAATGCCAATGGGAATGAACAGAATGACCGAATTGAATTGCTGAATGAAGATTGGTGGACACACAAGAGAATAGAATCAGCCAATAGAGAAGTTCCACACATTTCCTCACATTTATTCAAGAAGAAAATGAAGAATCTACTCGTCGACAAATGTTATTATAGTATACAAGATTACATGTCAGATAATTCATTGTAATAATTAATAATATATTAGCTTTATTCATTTAATATAGTAAATATTAGCTTCATTCATTTAATGTAATTAAAATATTTGCACACCCTCGAAGGGTAGAATGTAGCGAGAAATATCTATTGTAAAATCTTTGTAACCTATATTCAGCAAATAAATGATTATTATTATTATTATTATTATTATTATTATTCCCGCCTCATATTATATCATTTAAGCTCCCAATTATATCTTTATAGCTTATTTTAGATTTAACAATTTGTAATATTATATTTTGCATGTTTAATTAAAAATAACATTAACTATACTTTGTTAAAGTTTATATCATAATGGCTTTAGGTTTAGATTGCATTGCTCTATATACTTTGTGTGGGATTAACCAATTGGATGACATTAGACTAAGGGTTGTTAAAAAAAACTGCAATCTTCATTAAAACTGGGGCTATCTAATGCAAAAAGAAATCCGATTGGTAGTTCCAAAGATAGTGTTTTCAACTTAATTTTATAATTATATACTACAGAACCATCTAGCTTCGTACGTATGTCCAATTCATTAATCACTATGTTAAATGTAATACTTTTAATTTATACTGTTCTATTAATTTACAGTTTTTTACCGAAAATTTACCAGGCCGTGCTTGCCTCGGCAACATTATCGGATGATGTGTTAAACCTAAAGAAGATTGTGCTCCGTAATCCGGTGACCCTGAAGCTTGAGGAACCGGAATTGGCGGGATCGACACAATTGCAGCATTATCATCTCTTTGCCGAGGAGAATGATAAAGCTGCCATATTGTATGCACTTCTGAAATTGAATCTAGTTAGAGGAAAGAGCATTATATTTGTCAGAACTGTGGATAGATGTTATAAGTGAGTTAAAAAGTCTTTATAATTTTTTTAAAATAAGATTAGCAGTTAAACTGACGGTCAACTTGCAGTTAAACGAATGGACAAAGCGCGATTAAGGATAAGGAATTAGGAAGGGATAAGGAATAGGGTAATGAACAAAACACTTACTGAAACACAACAGCACACATGCTGATATTTCATTGTGGTCATAAGGGTGGTTACTACCACCGGACGGTCTGCTCAATGATTGTGAAATGCAGTGTCCACTATTTTCCAGATATAGACCAGAGCCAACTTTAAAAAGTTCATTTCCAAAGTTTGTCCTCCCAGGAATCGAATCCGGGACTCCTGAGAGCTTTAAGGCAATCTAACCTAACCACTCATCCCATTGGTCTTCAAAATCGTCATTATTTTTTATGACAATGGAAACATTTGTTTCGTATTTTTGACTATATTCATATCAGTCTTTTACATAAGAATATTGAGTGTTTTTTTTTGGTAACTATTTTGTTGGCATTAGACTGTGAAATGCATCCCTCATTATGACTGCTAATTATAGCAGGTCTGTTGATGTTTTTTTTTATGTCTTCTGTTTTCATTAGATTAAAAATCAATGAGTAAAGATTTTCTAATGTATGGGATCGTATTTTGTGTAGATGTTTACCATATTAAAGGAAATAGATAAATAAATTATATTAATAGTAATCAACCATGACGAATGATGTTAAGTTTTCAGGGTCTCACAAGCTTGAATGTCTTTCATTATTTATTTATTTATTTTTAGATAGACTAAGTACTTGCGCCGGTTCTACATGTGCATTGTTCTTGAGTGCAATAACAAGTATCTAATTTATTCTTGAACTGGTTCAAGGTATCCTCTGATGTTAGGTCTCTTGGCATAGCCTTTTCGATGAAATAACCACTAGAGAGAGTGTGGTAACGCAGAGACATTTCTCCTTGTCTTTGAGGGGAGGGTTCAAAACATAATTATGTTTTTACAGATTGAAACTTTACTTAGAACAGTTCAAAATTGGTTCGTGCGTGTTGAACTCTGAGTTGCCGGCCGCAGTGAGATGTCTGTCCGTAGATCAATTCAACAGAGGTCGGTACCAAATTATAATAGCTTCCGATGAGAAGGCTTTAGAGAAACCTGATGGTGGCTTGTTATCGCAAGAGGATTTGAGAAAAAAGAAAAAGAAGGTAAAATTTTGTTCTTTAGTCTTAAGTTGCTTAGATATTTGTGTCCAATATACTGAGCCTTTAAAACTCAGTGGCCCTATCTATGTATCTTGCATGCTATTGGATAATTGATAGAATAATCACAGTCCTCTAAAATATGTAACAATTAACATACAAAAATACATACATATCTTTTGTCTTTATAATATTAGTATAGATTTATGTAGATGAGCTGTTTTAAAAAAGAACTAGATGACTTCAAAGTGCTAGATAAGGAGCTCACGTAAAAATAATAATAGCAGTTTATATACTTAAACATTTATATACCTATCCTATCTACCTATAGAAAAGTGGGTAGTTTTTTTTGCCATCCTATTGTTACGTGTGGGGTGAGTTAAAGTGCCGTGTAAGTACGAAAGGAACGATTTATTTTCACAGACCAAGATGACTGCCAAAATGACCAAACTTGTCCGATGAAACCGTTAAACTTTCGAAGTCATCAATGATACCCTTATGTGTCACCGGTTCACTGTCACAGATAACTTCGCAAAAGCTCCGAAGAGTTGCTTTCGTATCGCTGGTTGACGCACAACTTGTCATCTCGGCCGGCCGCGCTCTTATTTATACTTGACGCCAAACGCCTCGATGTATTTCGAATTTTCAAGAAAATGTAAACAAGATTTAAACAAGCCATTGAAAGTTCGGGAATGCAATTTAGGGAAATGTAAACTCGGGAATGTAATAAGTTCGGGAATGAAATGTAAACTATGTTGTAAACATAAGGACCAATTTCTTTTGACACTAGTCGGGAAGGGGCGTGGCGTGGCTTGCGTGGAACGTTCGAGACATTCGGCCGACGCGAACGCTTTTTCCAGAACGTGCCATTGTTAGTCGTAACACTATGTTGTTAACCCTACATGCTAGAAAAATAGTTGGTCATTCATTTAACTTTTTATTATATGTGCCACATGACTGCAATATTTGGACTTAAGCATAATCTCTTTGAAGATTCTCGACGCTACTTTTCGAAGATATATCCATAAACTTTTTTAAAACTTAAAATTAGCGTCATCTATTGTCGATTTTTACTAAAATGGCTGTAGTTTCTACGTTAAATTGATAACACTGGGTTTGGTTTGTGCGGTCAGTGTTCACAATAAGGTATATGCATTTTTTTAAAATTATTTTTAAAATTTGTTTTTTACATTGTCCTAGCATGGTAAAAACATAAATACTATTGAAATTGTTTCCATTAAATTTTAAAAAATATATTAAAAACTATGCATAAATTTGCGGCGTTTAAACACCGCCGATTTCGAGTATGTTTACTGTGAGTGATACGAGTCTATTGACATAACATCTGAAGTCACAATTCGTCTCAACCAATGGCGTTCGGTTCGCAATTTTGAATTTCACTAGCATAATTTGAATCAACAACATAAAAAAGGAATCAAACAAACAAATATGGTTTAGATATAATGTCCGGTCGATAAAGAATTTTTATCGACCGGACATTAAAAAAATATATTTGAACGAAATTTAAACTATACATATATTTCCTAGTAGCTGAACCCGCAACTTCGTACGCGTGGTATTCGGTATAGAGAGGAACTTTTTTATTTGTAAATCGATTGAAATGAAACTAACACTAAATGTTACGGGAAGCTTGCTACAATAGATTAGTGAAAACCGCGTTCAAATCGGTTAAGCCGTTTTTGAGATTAGCGTCCACAAACGCACAGACAAACAGACAAAAATTCTAAAAAAACTCCTTTTTTTGAAGTCTGTAACATAAGTACAACCTGTATAAATTGTTTTGTTTTTTTTTTTTTTTTTTAATATTTAATGTACACACACGGCTCGTTTGCGATTTTATTATAATGTTTAGATTAACGAACAGTGTGACTGAATGCATGTTTCAAGAGAAGAAGTCAAATAAATTTGTTTGAGACCATTTAATGAGGTTTAAGGACAACATTTTTATATAATCCCTTTGTACCGACAGCATAACCTGAAAGGGAAAAATGCAGTCCCCACCCGTGTTAATATAACTCGCTTTTCATGTCACTATCGCCATTAGGGTCCAGTAGCTAGACACTCGCGCCTTATCATGTTATGTGTATTTTAGCAAACGTCAAAACGGAAGAAAGACAAAGAGTCGGGCGTGTCTCGCGGCATCGACTTCCAGAACGTGTCAAACGTGATCAATTTTGATTTTCCCCAAGACGTCAACTCGTACGTGCACAGAGCTGGCAGAACTGCCAGGGGGAACAACCAGGTGAAACAATGTGTTACTTATTTGAAAAATGTTGGTTTTATTGTGCATTGGGATTATTTATACATGAGAAGGGTTAGACGAGCCCCTTGGATGAGTGGTTAGGAGGCTGGTTCTCAGGTTCGATTCCCGGCAGGATCAACTTTGAAAAATTAACTTTTCAAATTTGTCTCTGGTCTGGATCTGGAAAGTAGTGGCAGGGCACACTGCGTTTCGCAGTCATTTGGGCAGCCCGTCTGGCGGCAGTAACCACCCCCTTACAGAAGCCCACCGTGAAATAACAGCACGTGTGCTGTGGTGTTTCGGTGAGTGAGTAAGGGATGCCAGAGCCCATTTCCCTATCCCCTCCTAATCCCTTATCCTTAATCCTCGGTAGTCGGCAGCGCACTTGTAGCAGTTTTGGCGTTGCTTGTGTTATAGGCGACGGTAGCCACCTACCATCAACTGGACCGTCAGCCTGTCTGCCGATCTTAACGTAAAAAAAAGGGTTAGTTAATTAGTTAGTTAGTTTTCAACTAATTAAGGATGCAGCTAAGAGTTTCGTTCTAAATTAATTGTAATTACAAAAAAGAGATATTTAAAAAGAGGCAAATAAGGAAGGTTTGAATCTTGATCTGATCTGCAGTTCATGGTTAAGGTGCAGAGTTGGTTTTAGTCTGGATCCGGCAAGTAGTGACTGGGCACACTGCATCATTTGTTCAGTTCGTCTGCTCCCTTACAGAAGATCTTGAAATAAAAAATGATGTTATGTTTCAGTGAGTGAGTAAGGGATGCCAGAGCCCATTTTTCTATCCCTTGCTAATCCCTTATCCTTAATCCTACTATAGTCAGCAATGCACTTGCAGCATCTGTGGCGTTACTTGTGTTATAGGTGACAGTATCCACCTAATACCAAGTGGACCGTCAACCTGTCTGTCGACCTAAATATTAAAAAAAAAACCGCAATTAGTATATATGTTTTTAATTAATAACCAACAGGGTTCGGTGTTGTCTTTTGTGTCTCTTCGCGAAAAATCTCTCCTGGATGAAGTGGAAGATCACCTCTCAAAGAGTTTCAAAGGCCAGAAAGTGCTGCAGTAAGTTTTCATTCACTTTTATATAAAACAAGTTGTGTCAGATGTCAGATGAAAAATAGTTTATTTTAAAATATTTATTAGAAATAAGGTCCTGTTTCCTTTTTTTTAAGGAAAGTCGAGTTTTAATTTTAATAAACTAACCAGATGTAAAATGCAGGCCTTTGTGTTGATAATAATTAGCTCTCGCAAAGTACAACAAACGAAAAGATTAGTTAAAATAGTAGTTAACTTAAAAATAATTTTTACTAAACCGTTTAGAAATCAAGTACACGTTTTATTGTCCATTTAAAGATTAGATTTGTAATTCGTCTACCAATACATAATCTACACATATAATAAAATCATAAAAGAGCCGTGTCTGTAAATTTGATTATTTTTCAATAAAAACAATTTAGTTACTGAGGTCAAATAAAATAATTTTTATAAATATTTTTGTTTATGCGATTGTGCACGCTAAACTCAGAAACGGCTCAACCGATGTGAATGCGGTTTTCACTGATGTATTGTAGCAAGCTTCCCGTAACATTTAGTGTTTGTTTTATTCCAATCGGTTTACAAAAAAAAAAAGTTACGCGCTATATTAGCACGCGTACGAAGTTGCGGGCTATTACATATTATAATATAAGATAATTATAAGATCGCTGTCCGCCGCTCACTCTTCTAAACCACCTATCGGATATTGATTCACTAATGGAAAGAGCGATAAATGGGGATCTTATAAAATATAGCCGTAGTTGTATCGACAGTATTATTACGCATTACGCACTGGTCATACAGGCAACGATGGGTATAGTAGTAGTAGTAGTGGTAGTGTGTGTGTGTGTGTGTGTGCAATATATTTAATACTCCTATATTGCTAGTCCCCGTAAGTGGCAGCGTTGCCGGTTGCCGAGCAAGAGAGATATTTTCTCCCACTCGTTGATACTTAACGAGTTATGCGCATGCGTGGGAGAAGACCTCATCTCTCGCAGCTTATAAGATGCTTTAAGGTAGTTCTCGGACATGCGCACAACGTTCGAAGTCTTCATTAGGGAGACAGACATATAGTTCGTCGTCATCTTTTTCAAGACCCCTACTAGCAATCTAGGAGTATTAAGCATATGGTGTGTGCATTTTTCAGGAAGTACGAGTTCGCGCTGGAGGAAGTGGAGGGGTTCCGGTATAGGTCGAGAGACGCGTGGCGCGCAGTGACGCGGATCGCAGTGCGAGAGGCTCGCCTCAAGGAGATTAAGCAGGAGCTGCTCAACTGCACCAAGTTGCAGGTATACTCTATATCAATTATATAAGCTCAATTCAGGATAAAGGATTGCTTAATCCTACCATGAGCGGAGGCGCACTTGCGGCACTTGTGGCGTTGCTCGTGTTATAAGCGACAATAGCCACCTACCGTCAAGTGAACCGTCAGCCTGTTTGTTGACCTTTACATAAATTAAGTCTGTAATGGGATAGAATAAAAAAAACAAAGATGTATAGTCATACATACATTTTAAAGACCTATTATTGTCAATAGGTACACTGATTTCCTTTAGAAATTTTGTCTCACCTTAGCGTGTATTTTAGCTAAATAAAATCATGTCATGAATTCTTCACAGTAATACTTAGAAATATTGCAGTTGAACTTCAAAAATATAGTAAGAAGTGAGAATTCCTTGTGAATGTCTGTTTTTTTTAATGGTAAGATCGGCAGACAAGCTGACGGTTCACTTGATGGTAGGTGATTACCGTCGCCTATAACACAAGCAACGCCACAGGTGCTGCAAGTGTGGTACCAACTACAGCAGGATTAAGGATAAGGGATTAGGAGGGGACAGGGAAATGGGATCTGGCATCCCTTACTCATCGAAACACGACAGCACACGTGCAGTTATTTCACGGTGGTCTTCTGTAAGTAGGTGGTTACTGCAGCCAAACAGGCTGCCCAAATGACTGCGAAACGCAGTGTGCCTTACCACTACAAGCCACTACTTAAACCTTGTTAGAAGTCGGGATGTATAAGCATAATTAATATTCATGCTAGCTTAGTTAGGTTCCACAGTTACTTTATATGTTTCAACCTAAGATTCGTGGTGAGAGTCGCTTAGATTATGTCAAAACATAAGTTAGTGTATAAGTTTTTATTTGTTTGGGTTGAGCGCTTACACTCACCCAACAGTCTGGTGTCGTTTCAAAGTCCTCAAACCAAAACCAAACTCTAGGTTTAAACGAAAAAAAAATCACTAGACGTCGATATCTCTGGATCTAGAAAGCAAATACCTACATCCACCTAATACATTTACGAGGCAACTACAGGGCTTTTAACTAGGGTATAACATCAGATTGTCATCAGATAAGAAATTGAAGTAGCATTATTGTTGAAAACAAGCTTTACAGTTTCTATAGATCTGATAAATGATGTCAATTTGAAAGCTCATTAATGTCGTGACATGCGTGATGACTGCCTAATCTTCTCTCTGAATGTACATATATAATATATCTATCACCTTACTCAGTTCATCGGTATGCGTTTAAATCTCCGCACATTTCAGGGTTACTTCGAGGAGAACCCTTCGGACTTGGCGGCTCTGAAGCGAGACAGGGCGTTGCACACCGTCAAGGTGCAGCAGCACCTTGCTCACGTCCCGGAATACCTTCTCCCGGCTGCGCTGAGGAATGAGGAGACCGTGCAGCCAGATCAGGATGTGCCGGCCGCTCCAGTGCTTCCCAAGAAAAGGAAGCAGCCGAGTAACTTCAAAAGTGCCAAGAGGCACATGTATCAGGTATGTACAGACCGGTTTCTCTACATAATTTAAAAAGAAGCTCTCACTTTATTTGACACAATATTTTTGTACTTGTACTTTTTATTTATGCTTATGTGTTTTTCTATTTTTGTTGACCTTAGCAAAATAAAAGATAAGGGTTTGGGCACCCCTTCTTACTGTAACACAACAGCACACATGCTGTTGTTTCACGGTGGTCTTCTCACAGACTGTCTAAATTGTGAGTGCAAATGCAAGCGTGCTCTTTTTTTAAACGTTGTGACGCTGCAGGGTTATGCCGGACTCCAAACGGTTATAACCCAACGATTTTCTAGAGCGGCCGTAGAGAGGCGGGGTCGCGGGAACGTTGTAACACGACATCCGCAACCCGCCACGGCTGTCCATCGTGGCCTGGACTACGTTCCCTGTCGGAACCTCAGTGTACCCGAAATGGAGGTACGCCGGCCATCTCGGGGGACCTCACGACGCGCGGTAGTCTCCTCTACGATTACCGCCTATGCCAGCCGCCTGCGCCCGAGCCTTTTTCGGTGGATTGGCTGGCAAAGGAGATCCTCTTCCCGCCACCTCCTCGGCACTCCTCGGTCGGCTCTCTCACGGCTACAACCATGCCCCAAGAGGATCAACCTGCACAAAGGCAGAACGTGAGGGTCCCGCACCGCTTTGCGAACCATTTCTCTATGGAGGGGCGAATGACCTTAGGAAAATCTTCTGGGAGTGTCTGCTCAACCTGATGATCTCCTACGACATCAAAACCGACCGCGCGACTTTCCGGCTCACCGCCGCCAACATTTCGGCATCCAGCTCTCTCATGGAAGGTTGCCAGCCAGCACAAACGCCGCTTCAAAAAAGATGGTGCTGCCCCCCCTCGCAATCCTGACCGCCATGGCCCGCCAAAAATGGCCAAAAGTGTTCTGTTACGGGCGGTCAAAATGCAAAATGCACCCTGCCACTGCACTACAATCTTTACTGAAGTGTTAAGCATCTATTTAATCCAGTGTTTGTTTGTTCCAGGCCCGTCAAAGCAACCCACTGCTAAGTTTTCAAGTTAAGAACATGAAGAAGTCATCAACACTCAGTTAGTATCCGTGTGGATAGAAGATATGGCTTTTTTACGGTTTATTGTTAATTGCGGTGTGATGAATAAACCATAAAATATATTCAAGTATTTGCACGGTTTTTTTAAAAACAGCCTGGATCCAGCATAAACCTTTGTCTTGCCCGTTGCTACTTCATCTTACTAATCCACTGTGCTATGTAGGTGACTCGTTTGTCTAGGCATCTCCTCATTCCTGATTTTGTTGATCCTGATCGCAGAGTAACTCCGAGTATAGCCCTATCCATAGATAACTCGTTTGGCGCGTGGAGTATTTTCACGAAGCTCACGAGAAAACGATTTAGCGTCGTAGATCTTCACCGGCAACAAAGATTAGTTGAAATCTTTAGATATGAGACACTGAGGAATTTTGGACAAGAAGATCCCGAATCCCAAATCCGAGTCAGACAAAGGCCTCCTCCCTAATTCTCCAAAAAGACCGTCTGTCCTATCGGGTCGTCTGTCTACCTTGTGCGGGAGGACGTCCTACGCTCCGCTTGCCGGTCCGTGGCCTCCACTCGAGAATCTTCCGGCCCCAGCGGCTGTCGGCTCTCCATACTATATGTCCTGCCCACTGCCACTCCAACTTACTAATCCTCCGGTTACTACTAACCTCTCGATGATGGTACCTACTTATCCTTTTGATGATATATAAACAAAATCACCATCAGCGATCCTTGTGTCCTAGGACTTAGTATGAAATAATTTATGAATTCATCACACCGTTATACACAATCTAATTGCATGTTACGTGATACCTAATTTTTTTCAATTCTATGTTTTCATTTTACAATAATTATGTTATAAATAATAAATTTATAATGTTTGATATTGTGTTATTTTTTTTTGTAAACAGTGTGCGGGGATCTAGCAGTACCAGTTCGGTTAGTACAAAAAGGGAATAAATTATCATAATGTCATGTCATAGATTTAAATGTTATGGAAATATTTTAACGTCCAAGTTACGAAATAAATAACTGGCTTTGATTGGTATTTGGTCACTGGGTATATGCATCATTAAAGTTCGTCCAAAAATCCAATTTTCCACCTTCCCCCCAAAAATTACCTCCCATATACAGATTTCATTTATTCACGTCACACCTTTGCGTTTGGGTCACAGAAATTGATATGTGTACCAAATTTCAACTATCGGTCTAGTAGATTCCGAGATAATTGACTGAGCGACGGACACACGAGTGATCCTATTCGGACGTACGGAACCCTAAAAATGGGTGGTTTTGATTTTTCCTGTCTAAGTAAAATGCAATATGAAAAAGGTTTTAATTATTTAAACATATTACAAGCCGGTATAAAAGTGCAATAGGGGATCGGACAGTAATCAGATTAAAATCTAAAATGTACTTAGAAAGAAAATATATAATTTTTTACAATTATTTATCGAATAATAATTTAATATAATTCATTTAAATATTTTTAAATGAAGAAATAAAATTTTATTATTTACAATATTTTTAATCTACACTGAAACACCAATCACAGTGCGTGACGTCATTTGTGGGCAATCATTGTCTTGTGCCAATGCAGCTGTTTTGTTATGATATGACCACAAATGACGTTACGCGCTCTCAGATGAACTATCGTGGCGTTTTGGCGGCATTTTCAAACAAACAATATTAAAACATGATTTTGAGTACCTAAAACGCTATAAATAAATGAAATAGTATTTTTTATGGGAATAAATATCCATAAAGATTAATTTAAAACACTTTCTGAAAATTTGTCCGATCCCCTATTAAAAAAGTACGTTCCAAAATCAAAATTTCCACTGACTTGTTTTTAGAGAAAAAACTTTACATTTTGTGGCGCTAATCCGAATAATTTATTCCAAATCAGAATACATTTTTTATTGAGTTGTCCCTTTAAAATGATGATGATTATTATTATTATTTAGTGGTCCCGAAAATGGGAGATAAAGTGTTAAAACTCATCAAAATTATTGCGTTGCTTTGGCTCAGAGGCTAAATGTGAGTCATTCGACTGTTTGAAGGACTGACAAATGAATTTATAATAATTTAATATTGCAATAATAAATGCGTCACTCAATACAGACGGGTAGGGGGCAAAAATAGTGCATGTTTATGTCCCAAGCGCTCGTGTTTATGTATCAGACATGTAGCTTGTCAGACAAAATAATATTATTTCATATATTATGATATGTGGGAACTTCATATCTAGCGTAACGTTTCCGCTCAGACGCCATCAGACACCGTCCGCGCACGGACGACATTTGCGGAGAGAATATTTTGTCTGAGTCGGAACGTGTCTGAGAATCGGAACCGTGTACTTGTCTTCTGTTCTGATTTACGCTAGATGTAAATAATCTGTGTCTGACTGCGTCCGATACAGTGAGTGTCTGATACGTTCGTTGTCTGAAGATATAAACGGACCTTCATCGAGCTTAAAACAGCCAATTAAAACTACCTTTAAGTAGTTTTTTTTTTCAACTAATGAATATTCATAGAAACTAAATATTACTATACAAATCTATTACAATAAAAATAATCGGCCATTGGACTTTTTTCCCTCTCAGCGTTTGAAATATACATAAAGCGAGCGGCAGGATCTCTTCCCACTCTCGGGTCGCTAGACATTGGTATAGTTACCCAAAACAGAAAGATTAGGATATTTTAGGGTCAGCGCACACTGAGACGCGTAGCCGCGAGCACATTTAAAGGCAGAAATTCAATATAGAACCAATCCACTACACGAAAATGTATACAGTTGAGCGAGTACGCGATGTCCCGCTGCGTATCGCGGCACCGTCACGTATCTACAGGATACAATAAGGTCTATATTGCCTTGAGCTGATTCTTAGTGGACAGAAAGGATACTTCGTTTTGCACGTTTTACATCATGAAATTTACTACACTATCTTTTGCCCCCGACTTAGTTCGCGCCTCTTTTTCAACATTTATTCAATTTTTATTTTCTGTGTCCTTGACGGCATGTATGCAAAATGTCATGATGATCGGTAGAGTAGTTAGGCGATAAAAATACAGAGCAATTAAACCATAGGGTCCCAACGTGCCTATGGACCCTATTAACCATAGGGTCCATAGGCAAATGGAGCGGCCGTTATGACAGTCAAGTGGGCGGTCGTGGCGTACCTACCCAATTAGAAATTTAATGTGACCACGAGGAGCACGATTAGAGAGAGAGAGGGACAGTGCCGGATTTATACTTTTCTTGAGTATAGGCCCCTTCACTTTGTGCCGCCTCTTCCTCGTGGCCTAGGTAGATACTTAGGCCTTTATTAGGTAATTATTATTATTATTGCATTTATCATCGCGTAAGAATTTGATGGCTTCCGAAAGCGTGCGAAAACCATCTAAAATCCGCCGCCCCTAGGCCGCTGCCGCCCATAGGCCGTGGCCTATACGGCCTATTTACAAATCCAGGGCTGGAGAGGGATAGAATTAATTTTTAATTTGTGGATATTAATATATAACAGACAGATATATAAAGTAGGTATAATTATTTTTTATGAAAAGGGGACGGGGTAGTCCATAAAAGGTTGGGAACCTATGTATTAAACTGTTTAAAAAATTTGAATCGGGTAATTCATACAAAAAATAATATTTTTTGAGAAAAAAATAGTAAAAGGGTCCCTGTAGGTCCGCAGTGCACTTGTAGCTTGAAAGTGCGCTATCGACTACTGTATGATTAAGGATTGGATATGAAAATGGGCTCTGGCATCCCTTACTCATTAACCGAAACACAACAGCACACGTGGTATTATTTCACGGTGGTCTTCTGTAAGGGGGTGGTTACTGTATCGTGGAAAACATGCATCTGCCTCCCTCGCCAGACGAGGCCCGCGCACTTGCGGGCTCCACCTCTATTAGGCGCGGAGTTTGATCGCCGCGCCGTGGAGAGACGTGCCGAAAACACACAGCGTGTCTTCCCTCGTTGCCCGGTGTTGTGATGACGTCGGACGACCCCATGTCCACCGCCCCCGGGCGAAGCGGCACGAGCCGCCCATTCTCACCCCTCGCAGCGGGCAGTCAGAGAGGGGCTTCACCTCTGAAGCACCCCATTACCTCTTCTCTGCGGCACAACCTACCACAGAGTCGGAGTCCGCTTCTACCTGAAACTCTCGGATAACACCTGCTCATGTGGCCGCTCATCTCTACGGCATTAAGGGTGGGCGGCCCAAAGGGGGTTTCCACCTGACATGTTCACAGCAATCGCGGCAGCCCGAGAGACGGGCTGCACCTCGTGTTGTCGTCGCGGAAGAGTTGAGGCCGGGTGTTCACTCTTCCGGACGACTGCGCCGGCGGCCCTAACCGGGTCTTCACCACTCCCCACAAGGCCACGATTGCGATAACTCTGCCAGACGGTCCTTCCCTGCCGTACGTAGACCACCACTGAGCGACAGAGCCATCCGAGAGAATCCGCCCGCTGCGACCCGCGCCGGTCCTCATGCGCAAAACCGAGACCCATACCCTCGGGTCGACGAACAAGGACCAGGGGTGCCGTCTCTCACCGGCCCACAACCGCATGAGTCGAGTACGGATCCTCGGCTCAGCGAGCGGTGACCGGCGAAGCTCCAACTGACAGTTGAAGCCTCCCAACGTTTGCTCCGCCACGAGCTCCGATGTTCGGAGCCCGCTTGGAGTACTCACGGGTGTGCTTTCTTGGTTCCCCAGCGACAATCCGGTCAGCCAAGCGAAGGCCGGTGACCCCACCGCCAGGATAGTCGAGGGTTAAGCCCCTCCACTACGACAAGGTCCTAGCGCACCGTGGTGACAAGCACCCTAGCCACTCATGCAACGGACTTAAGGTGTAAGCGTACCTACGAACAAACTCACTTTTGCATTTATAATATAAGTTAGGATTTCTGTTTGAAGTACATAATCTATTAATATCCTAATAATCGGTAGTAGGTTAATGATACAATTATCAAACCCAATTAAATCAATTCATTTAATAGATAATATATTAGGGAATTTAGGGACTTAGGAAGGGACTGCGCTGGACGCAAGTCCCACTACCAAAAATTACACGCACGACGTGTCTTTTTAGGGACAGTCACGGACTGACTTGGCCCGATCGGTGTGCAATGACCGGAATCAGCCCGGGGCAACCGCCTTCCTGATCACGGTACACCCTGCGTAAGGTTAGTATGAAGACCGAAATTGTACCCCTTCCTATACATTTTCTCGGATAAATCTTTATAGCGTGATATAATCTAAAAAAACAGTGACATCTATTGTTTACTCTCTAAGTTATATCTAATATTTTTTACGATATTTTCAGTAACCTAGAAAGAAAGTAATTGAGTCCATAGAGTTTTCACTTTCAAAAGAGGTGTTACAAAATAGGTCAATATTAAATAAAAAGAAACGATGTAACATGATTTTAAAACAATTGTATTTCATTTAATATACGTATACACAGATTACAAACACAATAATTTTCTTATCAAAATGCAATTTAAACAGATTTCGAATGTCTTTTTTTCTTGGGGAGATCTTTTATTATAATTTTTGTGTCGCTGAATGATTTTCTTAAAGCGGTAGGTCTTTGGTGAAGGTTAGCTGTGGACTGAATGGAGGAAGGTGGACGGTTGAGGTAGTATCCGTGTGGTCCCATTTCGCGTCGATGCCAAGGATTTGTAGTTATCCTGCCAAATAAAAATCTAGATTATTATACTGTAATAGACAATGTCACCCATTTGTATCTCGGCCTAGAATTTGTCACATGATCTGAATGGTATAAATAGGTTCTAATTGAAGGTCACTGTCAAAAGATTCTTTTATCAATATTCTCTAACCCACTGCCACTGGGAATTATCAGTTATTTCCTGCCTAACTAAAGAAAAATAATGGTGTATTCTAAGAATTTGGTGAAATTATATTTTATTAAGAGTTCGCGACGAGCCTAATTAATATCGACGTCAAGGATAAACCATATCATGACAGGCGGAGACTGTGGCTTTGGTCTGGTGTAGATGTAGGTGGCCAAGGGTGCGACTCCACACATCCATATGATCCATTGCTGCATTATCTTTTGAATTTTGGGCTCTTCTTCAAATTGACTTGAGGGATGCACCTGGAAAAAATTTAGTAAATAGTACAATATCTATTAGTAATAGCAGTGCATACTGCGTTTCTTAATAATAAAATGAGCGGAAAGCCTGGCGGAAGTATCAATCTAGTTAGGCCACCTAGACAGACAGACAGACAAACTCTTTATTACTCACACAACATAAATAAAAATAACAAATAAGTGAGTACAGGCGGCCTTATCGCTAAGAGCGATCTCTTCCAGACAACCTTTTGGCAGAGGAGAAAACAAGAAAGGGAGAAAGAGGTAGAGTGCTAAAGAAACAAAATTATTTGACCAAAATTATTTGACCAAAATTATTCCAGATTATTTGACAAAATTGCCATTACCAAAGTGCCTGTGTTCAATATTTTTCGTACTTTAGCAAATTGTTACTGTCTCTGTAACATTAGTGTACACGCTTTGGTACAAGATTATCTGAGGCACTGCTTAGGTCGGGGAAAAAGTGTTTTCGCATAATAGTATGTATAAACTCGTAATAAAATCTCTTTAGCTGTACTACTTGTATCTGGCTGGTTTTGATGACACTAAAAAGGTTACATTTCAAAAACGAAACAAATTAATAGAATGTTGTTTCCAGCTATTTTTCATTTGTTTTTCTTTCTGTCAAAATGAGTAAATCTAATGAAGAAATTCCATACATTTTAAAATTTTATTACAAAAAAGTAAAAAATGCAACGAAAACCGCGAAAAAATTTGTAAAGTTTACGGATCTAATGCAGTGTCAGTAAGAGTAGCATAAAGTTGGTTTAAGCGTTTTCAATCCGGGAATTTTGATGTCGCCCTGTTACGGATAAAATGGACGCCATTTTTGAAAAAGTCGAGCAAGATAGGCACATCAGTATATACGACATACTCGTAACTGAAGAACTAGGAATTGACCACAAAACAATTATGACCATTTTGAAAAAAGCTGGGTACACAAAAAGCTCAACATTTGAATGCCACACGAGCTCACTGAAAGAAACCTTATGAATCGTGTACTCATTTGCGATTCTTTAGTGAGACGTAATGAAACCGAACCGTTTTTGAAGAGATTGATGTGAAGAACGTGTGAAATAACTCCCAATAAGCTGATGCTGTGTGTATGGTGGGATTGAAAGGGCATTGTTCATTCTGAGGTTTTACCGCCGAGCAGAACCATCGATTCTCTACTACCAATAACTGGTGAGATTAAAACAAGAGTTGAGAGAAAGCGGCCGGAATTGATCAATAGAAAGGATGTGGTCTTTCATCACGACAACGCTAGACCACACACATCTTTAGTCACTCAGCAACAATTAGGAGAGTTTGGCTGGGAGGTGTTAATGCATCCGCCATATAGCCCTGACCTTGCACCTTTAGATTTGCACCTGTTTCGGTCTCTTCAAGAATTCTTTAGGCAGTGTCAGGTTAACATCACGACAGCACTGCCGAAACTACTTCTTGCGTTTGTTTGATCGGAAGTTCCAAAATTTCTACAGCAACGGGATCATGTCACTGCCTACAAGATGGCAAAAGTCATCGAACAAAATGGCACATATACGAGTATCTGTAATTAAATAGAAATAAACTTAAAAAAAAGTGAGTTTTTCATATGAAATGCGAAGAAACTTTTTCCCCAACCTACCATCAAGTGGATCGTCAGCCTGTCTGTCGACATAACATAAAAAAATATATGATAAATCCAGAATATAGGAGGACTGTTTAAAAAGTAATGATAAAACTGATCCTGAGCGCATTTTTATCATTACTTTTTGAACAGCTCCGTTCGTATAATTTTCTTACTCACAATATCTTGGTAGCAGTATTCCACTACAATTTTGAGAAACTTCACGAGAATCGTCCAGAAGTAGAGGCTGTACATTACTACCCACGCGAAGAGAAGGTGCTGTAAAGTTTCCGGGTATTATAAAAACTCTGGTGATCACAGGCGTGTTGAAAGCAATGGAGTTTTTAGTAGGTAATTTGTTTTACCTGTAATAATATTTCCCAAAGTGGCACTCGTCGGAATAACGACCTTCTGAATAGAGCGCTTAACATCCGATGCGCCAGCGCAGCTGCTCCCACCGCCCAAAGCGCTGTGGGGACTGTCGAAAAATTGCTGTCCCCACATTTGGCCCATTCAAACAACTGAAAAATTTATAAATCTTGCACACCGTAGCCCACATGGTGGCAGTTCGATGAGGAGGAAATTTTGGAGCCTATATTTCTCAATATTCACTTTGTTCCTTACATCAGGTTCTGTAGCATAGTTGTGTTTCCCCCTGGTGGTGCTTGGATTTCTAGGCGATCGTTGTCTCCTACCATTAAGAGAACCTTCTGTCTTAATAGGGCATACTGTGTTTCGTAGTGATTTGGGCAGCTCGTCTGGCGTGGTGTGCTGTTTTGTTTCGGTGAGTGACTAAAGGATGCCCGAGCCCATTTCCCTAACCCTTCCTAATAGCTACCCGCAGATAGCTCGAGAGACGCGGCTAAATATATCTATATTTAGCCGCGTCTTTCTTGAGCTATAAGAATTTATTTATTAAGAAATAGGTATTCTTAATAAATACATCTATAGATTCTAAATTACAATCGGCTCCACATATTGAGAAACTAAGTAAAAGACTTAGCTCTGTGGTTTATGCAGTTAAGCAGATTCGACGCCTAACGGATGTCGAAACAGCTAGGATTGTCTATTTTAGTTGCTTTCACAGTGTAATGAGTTATGGGATCCTTCTTTGGGGTGGCGCTGCGAGCATAAATACTATTTTCATTTTACAAAAAGGGGCCATTAGAGCCATCTAATATCAACTAGATCCGCAGTCTCCCTCAGAGAAAAGTTCAAAGAAATTAAAATTTTAACTGTTACATGTCAGTATATTAATTTACGCGCATAAAAATATTAATCAATTCAATAAAAAATGTGATGTACACAATATAGGTACTAGGTTTAAAAATAATTTAGATTTACATAAGACGCGACTCCACAAGATAAGTAATTCTTTTATGGGTCAATGTATACGGTTTTATAATAAACTGTCTTAGATGATCAGAACCTTATCTATAAATAAATTTAAAGATGTCATTAAAACCAAACTCCTCTCGAAAGGCTATTATAAGGTTACTGATTATTTAAGGGACAATGAAGCCTGGAATTAAAGCCTGGATTCGGAGCTCATACCATGTTTAGTATTTTATACTAAACATGGTTCGCTATTTCTATGATTCGCTAATTCTATGATTTTATATGTACTTTAAATAATAAGTGTATATAATTGTTGTAATTTTTATATTTTAAAGATGACAAAAAGAATAGTATCCTGAGTTTCTTTCGGGGTTTCTTCTCAGGATCGTCATCTTGGCTTTTTTCCGAAAATCTGGTAAATTTAAATTTAACTGGTAAATCTAACTGACGATCATAAGAGTTTCTAGGAGAAACCTAATTGATAAATAAATATTTTGATTTTTGATTATACATAAAATCAAATCGTAAACGAGCCGAGTCTATATACATTAAATATTTTTTCATAAAACAATTTGTACCTACTTATGTTACCGAGATCAAAAAATAGGTTTTATAGAATAGAATAGAATAAATTTTTATTTGTGACAAAGGATACACAAGGATACATATTATATAAAAACACACACACACCAACGTCCCCTGCCACAAACCGGCTCCAACTCAGCATAATGCAGGTTGTAAAAACCTGCGCTGGTCTTCCGTTAGAGCCGATAGTGTCTAGAATTTTTGTCTCTTTGTCTGTGCATTTGTGCACGTTAATCTCAGAAACGGCTTAACCGATTTGAATGCGGTTTTCAATGATGTATTGTAGCAAGCTTCCCCTGACATTTAGTGTTTGTTTCATTCCAATCGTTTACAAACAAAAGTTACGCGCTATACCGAATACCACGCATACGATGTCGCGACTAGTATGAGCAATAAAGAATGAACAAATGTTTTAACACAAAAGAAAAAGGGGTGCGGACGAAGTCGCCGACAAGAGCTAGTCTTAAATAAATAAATAAAATACATAAAGATAAAGATCTTTGTTATATTATATTTATGTATGTCACTGAGCTCCCAAACCGCTTGGACCGATTTTAATGATTTTTTTGTGTATGTTTGAGTGAGTCACTGGATGATTTAGGCCCGGTAGGTGTTGCTACCGGGCCTAAAAACGTTTCCAAGACTTCGAACGTTCGAGCAAGACAACGTCCTATCCACTAGTACATATATGAAAGCTTTAGATAATTATAGGTGATATGTCCTATATCCTATCTATAAGATAGGCAGAATGATGACTCACGAGAACTTCCGACTCCGATTAACCACTGTCTAAACAGGTATACTTATTCTCATTCGCCACCACCATGTTCGCCACCAGTGGTGGCAAATGGGATTATTTTTCCCATTCACCACCAGTGGTGGTAATTGGGATGTATTATTCCCATTCGCCACCAGTCGTCACCCACACGTTTATGTTTATTTTTAATAATTAACCAATTTTATCACATATATCCAGTCACTAATTATAAAAAATATAATGATATATAAAATACAAATTACAACTATGAAATCAACATTATGTTTCATTTTAATTATTACATTATATTCTTTTGTCGTCTATGCGTAAATAAATATGTTATCTAAAAAGTTTTATTGCAATTGTGAAATAACCAGGTATGTGAAGGCAAGCTCAAGTCTTTTTTCTATTGTAGCTTTTGAACTTTTTTCACAGAACAAAAAAAAATATTTTTGTTTGCTTTCACAATTGCAATAAAACTGTTTAAATAAGATGTTTTGTGAATTAATTTACACATAGGCGACAAAAGAGCATAATAAAATAATTGAAATTGAAGCATAAGTATAATATTTTTTGTATTATTAATGAGTGGATATATGTCGACAAAATTGGTGGAAAATCTGGGAAAATAAATCACAATTGCCACCACTGGTGACGAACATGGTGGTGGCGAATGGGAACATACCTCTAAGCATTTAACCAAGCGCTTCGCATTTAGGAGCACTCCTAAAAGCCTACCTCATAACTCTCATTTCGCAAATACTGCCACAATGTATCCTGCCACATCACAAATTTATATTGACTTAACATAATTAGAAATTTAATTCCCATTAGGTTACCATGTTTGTTGTGACATTTTTTTGTGTCAAGCTATGTGTCATCCTATCTTTATTTGACAGATGAAAAATCATATTGTATTATAGGAGACCAACTTTGTAATTAATTCGTTATAGTTTCGTTGCCATTTATATTGGCCACAATGTAAAGTTTCTCTATAATAGACATAAAATATAAAATTTATATAAAACTAGATTTTTTCGTAAATTTTTAGGCGTAGGTATCTCTATTTTTGTAGCTCACTAGCGACCCCAGATATTTTTTTGCATATTATAGGTATACCTACGCAATGTTTCTTGTTTATCGCTTTTTCCATTAGTGAAAATCGTATCAAAATGCGTTGTGTGATTTAGAAGTCAGCGGAGAAACAGTCGGAAGCGGATAGCGACTTTATTTTATTTATAATATCGTACCTGCGTGTTAATACTGATAAAACGCATTTCTAATATATTTAATTAGACTAGCGACCCGCCCCCGGCTTCGCCCGGGGTGCAATTTTTATATATATGAACATTCCCCGTTTATCCCACTTTCCATTAGTGAAAACCGAATTAAAATCGGTCTACCCGTTCACGCGTGATGCCGTGACCAAAGGAAATGGGGATTCATTTTTATATATAGAGATATAATAGTTTCCATTCACGCATCTACCTAAAGAACCAATCAGAAGGCTAATAAAGAACCAATGCGAGCGCCCAGCTTCACGCGGTTCTTGTCAGTAGACACGACACCAACTATGAGTTAGCCTCTTATTCTAGAAGATTATTCCTAAGGATTTAAGAAATTTAAGGGTAAAATATGCAAAACTTTATATAATTCTTAATTTAACTTTTTTGTTAAATCAATAAAATTTAATCAGTTTCAAATTATACTGGCCTTTATTTATCGCAAGTATTTTATTTATACCTAAATATAGACGTGTTATCTGATGAACAAACTATATCAGGTTAAAGTTTCTTCAAAATATTTTTAGATCGTTAGCTCACTTTGTATTGGGCTTGATCACTTTGATTGATCTAAGGCAATTGGCAAATGAATTACGATATAACGTATCCTGATTTATGTATTTGATCTAAAAAGCCTTTTCAGAACAAGGCCCTGACAAAACCATAAACATGATAACAGCAACCCTCGACATAGACAAAACCTCTTGATCTCAAAAAAGACAAACTTCACTAGTACTTATGTACATCATTGTAATAGCGACATCTTGGGATTGATATGTCGTGAACATACCGTCCACCAAGGACGTTTATGGTAATTGCCCTTCGAACCTGTGTTACCGCCCACCATAACCTGTTAACAGTTCCAACAGATTCACTGGTCATACCATCATGTTCACTGGTCTTTCCTAAGCTAAGATCGTTACAGTTATGGCATATAAAAAGATCAATTTCTATATCTTCAGGTACATGTTCTTGATCCTTAGCCGTTACACATTCTCAACTGTCGCACACATATCACACACTGCTCGACATCTAATCGAGCATAACAGCATAATGAAGCAATGACAGTATAAACTTGGCTTAGTTTGGAACTAGGTGGCGCTGTGTGACATGTCTTAACAAAAGTAGACCTAAAAATAATATTTTTTTGAAGTTTCCTTATCGCAACTGACCGGTAGGGACAAGTGTACTTAAAATTGGACATGTCTACCAGGGGAGACAACGGTAAGAGACGAGTGTAGGTACTTAAAAGTGAATATGTCTACCAGGGGAGACAATGGTAGAGACAAGTGTACTTAAAAGTGGACATGTCTCTACCAGGGGAGACAACGGTAGAGAAAAGTGTACTTAAAAATGGACATAACTACCCGGGAAGACAACGGTAATGATGCATACCATTTCACTACCAGGGGAGACAATTGTAGAGACAAGTGTACTAAAAAGTGGACATGGCTCTACCAGGGGAGACATACGTAGAGACAAGTGTACTAAAAAGTGGCCATGGCTCTACCAGGGGAGATAATGATAGAGACAAGTAGACTGTGCGAAATAAATAAATAATATTTAAAATAGCTAGATGCTCTTTTACTCCAACAGACAGTCCTACTTAAAAGAAATGGAATTACTTGTTCCTTTTGGAACTTGAATGTTTTAATACTCTCTATAACCATTTACAACAATAATTTTAATTTCCTTTATTTTTAATTTTACAATCACCGTAGTTTTTATAACAGTTTCGAGCTCGACTAAAAAAAGTCATTTTCAAATTATAGCTGCTTCACGGTGTCTCCAAAGGTTTGTCAGCCATTGCAGTGGATAGCCCAACACTAGTGCTCTGCGGAGATTTACATGGGCACTTGTTGGCCTGTAAAAGAAAAATTATCGTTATTCCATAAATTTCTTCCTCTAACTGGTCTGTTGGTTCGCATAACCTACTTACTACTGGAATCGGAAGGTTATTATCTGTGGTGGCACTCCATAGGCTAATTTTATTATTGTCTAAAAAACCTACATCACTATTAACATCGACATTGACATTTTAGAATAACAATGGCGTCTGTTCGTCACACTTTTTAAACTCAGGAACAGTTTAACAGTTTACACAATTCAAGCGACATGATGATATTTGCGAAAGCGTGACGTCATATTCTCTGATCGGTGTTTCAGTTAACGTAGCGGATTGCAGTATTTTATACTTTAACTAGCGGCACGCCCCCACATTCCCCGATTATCCCTCTTTCCATTAGTGAAAACCGAATTCAAATCGGTCTACCCGTTCACGCGTGATGCCGTGATTAAGGGAAATAGGGATTCATTTTTATATATGTAGATTTATATTTTATTACTTTTAGTAAGTAAGTAGTAATAAAAGTAATAAAGTATTGAGAATTAGTAGTTGTCCTACTGCTGAGTTGGTGATGATACTTTTATTTTATTGAAAATGTTATTAATCTTAATGTTTTTATTAAAACTGGGGAATTTTTTTGAAAAAAAATAATTAATTATTCTTTAATTCTTTAATATCGTCATCATGCCTATACAGTCAATAAAATTCAGCCTATTGTCAATTAAAGTTTTTTTAATAAATATCTTTACAGCAACACACTTACCTAGTTACCTACTAACATAATAAAATTGATAAGACTTATTATTTTAGGAAATGGCGTAGTCGGATTTCTTACTCCCAGAAAAAAAGCAATTTCTTGAAAATTTCATTACAGGTGTTAGATAGACGGCAAATTATACTGACGATACATAAATTAGGCCGAAGTTTGCTTAAGATGACCGCGTGTAATGTCAAAGAGCAGCAGCGCTTCTAACATAATGCCCTCATCTTCGTCCATCATCTTAAGATATGATTTGTATAATTTTAAAATCCATAAAAATGTGTAGGTAACTAATAAACTAAGCATAGGGCTGTTCGCTCTACCCGCAGCATTTTTTTTACTTTTGGACTTATACACTTACAAATGTCGCCATCTTTCGATTCTATTTTATGTTTTGATTGGTTAATTTGAACAAACAACGGTTATTGTGACATAACTATAACAGTTAGACGTCGATGGGTCCTATGTATGATCTTCCATTTCGGTATCATTTATTAATTAAACTCTAAAAAATTTCAAATATATCCATGGTAGCACAATTTTTGCTCCATCAAAAGGACCTATGTAGCATGCATTTAAGCGTACAAAGGCCAAGTGTTGGTTGGGCATTTCCACGCTTTTGTTTAACCGACAAGGCATATCTGCCATTTATGTCAAACTGAACTGCGGTCTCGTTGTGATGATATAAATAATATTACACTCTTGATGTTATATTGAATAATTTAGTACAAAATTTTGTATAACTATTATACGAAGCTCATGTATAAGTAAATGTTAATTGCGGCCTTAACTCAGTATACCACAGATTACCCACAATTTACAACGATAAGTTTATAGATTTGGACATTTTCCACCTGCCGAGAGCGTCCTTCAAGCGCAGTAGTCGTGAATACGCTGAAGGACAAATAATCACTCACGCGCCCACGCATGCACACAAACATACACACCCTAACTCCTTACCTAGATCCTTTTCTCCATCGTCTAAAATCAACTTACTTTTCAACATAATTTGGGTACATAATGAAGCCCTGAAAGTGGCAATGTGCTTGGTGATGTCTTTTATGTATATTATTTCTGCTTTTTTGTTGAGAATAAAATAAAATAAAATAAAATAAAATAAAATAAATAACGGCCATACTGACACATGCCTTTTTTAGGATGTTCTTCTTACTAAAACAAATATAGTAAAAGTGAGGTCTACATGCAATAAAAAAAAAACTAAAATATACATTTAAAAAGTAGTGTGATAAAAACAACCAACACAGTAAATACACAAAGTTTCGTTAACTTCGATTTTAACATCTTAAAAATATACGAGATTTAAACGTTGGGTTAACTCTTCTGTAAAATTATGATTTTGTACTTTAGTCCTTATACATAGGACCCATCGACAGCCTCCAGAACTTATTGGCGGGTAATGATGAGCACCTCATTACCCGCCAATACATTATTTTATGTGACATCAATTGTTTTCGCAGCAGACGCCAAATAATGAATTTTAAAGCCAAATTCATTACAAACAAATGTGATACCTTGTAGTATATCAATGCTCTAAATGTGCCGTCTAAGAAATATTTATTACAACAACAAGTACATCATCCCTGTGTATTGTAGTCCTAACCGCGCACTTTTTTACTCAAAGATCGTCAGGCAGGCTGACGGTCCACTTGATGGCAGGTAGCTATCGTCGCCAATTAGCGCAAGCAACGCCATAAGTGTTGCAATGATAAGGAAAGAGGGCGGATAAGGAAATAGTCTCTCAACATCAAACACTTTCTGGAAACTTACGATGGTTTCCTTTAAAGGGCATAACTACCCCTTGCCGTTGGATCTTGCCCAATTTATGACTGCTAAACGCTTTGTGGCCTAATTGCCCACAGTTTACCGCTTTAAGAAGTTCTCTCGAGATGATATGATTATTTACCGCAACAAAAGCCCTGAGTTTTTCGATGGCGTCAACAGTGGTCTCGCTGGACTGGCTGACGAGACGCACGCTGAGCTGGTTGTTGTCGACGCACACGCCGTGCACGCTGCTTCCTTCGCATCTGACGTCTCCCCAAGAAACTTTGCTTGCAGCGGCGCTGACCTCCACAGAGGAACTCTTCGGGCCAACGCTCCCACTCTAGTGAACAATCACTTTCCTAAGATCTTCGTTCCTAAACATAGTATTTTGGACCTCCTAGATTTAGGTGATGATCTAAAAAACCTAACCGCCTTGAATATATTAAAAATATAGCTCTTGCCCGCTTTTCTTAGGTTTTAAAACATTTATTCAACTTTATTGCTCATATATTTTTAAAATTTAAATGGTTCCTCGGGAACAGCACTTTTTTCTGGACGAAAAAATGTCTGTATCCTCTGTATCCCTGACAACGTTTATGTAAAATAGTTAATTCGTGAAAAGGTAACAGACAGACCTTTAGTATAGTTGATATTTTATTGATAAAATGTTAAGTTTCTGTAAAAAATTATAGCAAATGAAACTTTTTAAATATCCAAATATTAGTTATAAAATCATGCTATGAAGTAACTAGATTATCCTATGTTAATTAATGGTTAAACAAAATTAATATTGTAGATATACTTATATATTTTCTTATTGGTTGGGTCGTAGCATAACGTCTCGTACCTACCTACGTCCTATAATATGGTTGCCAGTTACGGTTTGTTTACTCGTAAATATTTTAAGTAATAATACTTAATTTCACGTATACATTAACCTAATGCCAATAACCCTTGAAAATGTCAACATAGAATTTATTCAGATATGGGCTGGGCAGCATTCGGTTAAATTCGTCATAACTTTTCACCGCCGAGCCTCTAATAAATCGACTGTCTATAACCAGTCCGTATTGTCAAATTTGAAATAGGTTACTGAGATTTGGAAACCGACGAAATGTCTCATTTACAAATTATAATTCACTCAACTATACCTAAGTCGTCATCATCATCTCAGCCGTAGGACGTCCACTGCTGGACAAAGGCCTCCTCCCTAATTCTCCAAAAAGACCGTCTGTCCTATCAGGTCGTCTGTCTACCTTGTGTGGGAGGACGTCCTACGCTCCGCTTGCCAGTCCGTGGCCTCCACTCGAGAATTTTCCGGCCCCAGCGGCCGTCGGCTCTCCATACTATGTGTCCTGCCTTATAATTATAATTACAAAATATAAGTGAAGAGGGCAATGCTTGACTTTCTCTGAGGGATATGATCCGAATTACGCAGATCCGCCGGAAAAAAAAAATTTGATGGTCTAAAGAATCTGTCAGCTGAAGTGGTAATGGGCGAGACACAAGGTTTTTGGGGTAGACGAGTCCTCGAGTGGAGACCACCGATCGCCCGCTCCTTGGACCTATGATCTCAAGAAAGCGGTTGTTAAAAAGGTTTATGACCAGCATTGGACGTTTGTGGGCTGATAAAGTTGATGAATATTACGTATTCGCATCATGTGTCTGTGGAAGCGGGTCTTGCGGCCCGTAGCCGCGCAGCCGTTGATGCAGGGCTCCGACGAAGCTCTGCGCTCGGTCGATGGTACGACGAACCACGTGAGAGGCGCGCTCGTGCAGCTCCGCTTGCCTGGCCCCACCAGTGAAGTAACATAAACTTAACCTTACTTTATGTACATTTCAAGTTTGCCACAAAGCTATGCATGGTCATAAAAAAAGATTTGGTCCATAATGTCTACATTGTTAAACGACTTGATAGATAAAACGTTCAACGCTATTAATTGATCTGATTAGATATTTTAAACAAGTTATACATTTTAATTCTGTTCTAAAATGGAAGAGAAATGACGAGCCCATTGGATGAGTGGTTAGGGTGCTTGCCGTAACGCTCTGTTCTAGGGTTCCCGGGTTCGATTCCCGGCAGGATCAACTTTGAAAAATGAACTTCTCAAATTTGTCTCTAGTCTGGATCTGGAAAGTAGTGGCAGGGCACACTGCGTTTCGCAGTCATTTGGCCAGCCCGTCTGGCGGCAGTAACCACCCCCTTACAGAAGACCACCGTGAAATAACAGCACGTGTGCTGTTATGTTTCGGTGAGTGAAGTAAGGGATGCCAGAGCTCCCTACCCCTTCCCAATCCCTTATCCTTAATCCTATTATAGTCGGCAACGCACTTGCAGCTGCTTTGAAGTTGCTTGTGTTATAGGCGACGGTAGCCACCTACCATCAAGTGGACCGTCAGTCTTTCTGCCGATCTTAACATAAAAAAAGGCCTGGACTTTTTCATACAAAAAGGACATTTTAAAATCGAGAATTTTTGTACTCTACCCTACTAAAACAATAGGTTAAGAGAACCTACCTTCATGTTCATATATTATTTCTGTGTAATTACACTCATCATCTCAGCCTAAGACGTCCACTGCTGGACAAAGAGCTCCCTCCTAATTCTTTAAAAGGACCGATCAGAAGCAGCCTGGATCCACCGTCGACCCGAGGACCTTATCAGGTCGTCTGTCCACCACGAAGGTGGACGTCCTATGCTGCGCATACGTTCTGGGTAACTACACTCACTCTTTTTTATCCTTATGTTGAACACAAATTACTTTTCACACTGAAAAATTAAACTTTTAGTTCATATATGACGAGATGAATTTATGTTTTAACAAGCAGACGAATAGGAAATATCGCCGACAACTTTGTTTACTAGTTTTTATAAAAAGCGACATCTAGTAATACTTTGTACATTTAATGCCATTTTTGTAGACTTTGGAAGAAGTTGTTACAAATATTATGTCACAACTTGATCTGGTTGAAACTATAATTTTATCTTGAACTAGTTGTACCACGCGGATTCACATGCAATTTAATTTATGGGCGCTCGCATACAGTCACCACCGTATCGGGAATGTCCGCCCTGCTATTACTACGTTTTCCGCGCTCGCTTAGCTTTCTATATCGTCGCCTTGGTGGTGAAAAGAGCTAACCCACACTTTTGACTAAATTGAGTTATGAACATCATCATACTCAGCGTTAAACGGAGATTCTAGTGGTGAAGAGATCTAAGAGATAGCTCAAATAGAAGTTGTTTTTTTCCTTCAGAAGATAAAATAAAAAACCTTTTTTGTGGGTGCTTATTTATTTCAATTGTCATTATCTTGGAACCAATTTAGTGTGGAATAGCTCACTTCACCACTAAGGCGACGATATATTTGCTCTGCTCCTGGGTCGCAGCGTCATGGTAAATAGTCTATAACCTTCCTCAAGAATTGTGGTATCGAATTACTTAGATAATATTTTTTTACATGGAAGGCCTGGAATATAGTGACGCCAGATATGTGCATTGATTGATTGTTGATTGGTCGTTGATTGATCAATTGCTTATTAAGTAAGTAAAATCGAATTCACAGGTAGCAAATACAACGATTTATACCTACCCTTTTGACGCTTCAAAAGTACTCACCACTGCTCCAAATACGGCATATTGAACCTCTGACAATAATGCTTCCTGACATAATCCGCATAGCATAGCGAGAGGAACCAGCAGAACGTTATGTGTATCTGCGGCTGCTGTTGACGCAGGAACCTGGTCAACGGACCTAGAGGCACAATTTCCTGATTGCCCAGGATGCCAGCTGTGGTCATCTCCAAGAATATATTTGGAGTCTAAATAACAAAGACACAATATTAGTCCACATTCTTTTTTCTACCAAACATACACTGGATAACTATTTCAATAGAATTGTTTACTGTTTATTTTAAAATTGTCAAAATAAACAAAATGTTTAAGCTGCACTATTAGATTACTTATTACTACTTAAATAATATTATTATTACTTAAATAATAAACTTGAGAAATAAGTTGTTAATTTCCGTAATTAGGTAACTTACAATCACAAAACAGGTAAGGTAAACATTAACTAATTAAATGTGTTTAGATTTTATTTATATTTCATTTCAAGCAGGTTCAACAATTTGTACTTACGTCTCTAATAAGGGTGTCAAGGTAGTATTGAAAGAACCGCATGGAACAGACCCAGATGTGAATCATGAGTGCCAGCATACCGCATACCATCGTCGACTGGAAATATATGAAACATTTATAGGTATGAAGCAAAAGTAGGTACTAGCGGCGTCTTTCTCTATATTGAATTCTTCTTACAGAAGACTCTGCATTTGAGTTTTGGTTCGTGAGTAAGAGACGCAAGAGGTTATTCCCTACCTTGTACTTTATTCTTGTGCAAAAGGCGAACGCAGTATGCTTTAAACATCAATTCACTTTTTAAATATCAAATGGTGTCATTACATCAAAACGCATAAGTAGGAATATACCCACTATGAGCGTTTTCTCCAACGCGGAAACACGAGCCTGGTCTCCGGGAATGATGAGGGTGGCTTCCAGTTCGCTGTAGAGGAATAAGGCTGCTGCGCTCGCGAACACAATCGTCGGGCCCACACCCCAGATCTCGCCATTGCAGCTGAGCCACTTCGAGAATGCCTCCAACTGGGACTCACTTATACTCTGAAACAAATGAGTTATGGTACCAAAACATACGTGGACATTGATATTATCCATCAGTAACCACCTAACATCAATTGGACCGTCAGACTACTTGCCAAACTTTACATAAAAGAATATGGTGAAATTACAATGAGAACATTAAATAAATGGGCCTATGAACCTACCTGTCTTTATTTTGTTATAGAGGTCGGAGAGGTGGCTGACAAAATTGGGGTTTGACAGCTTATTTGGGTCTACGAGGTATCCTGGCCCTATTTAATTATGACAATGAGATATCTAAAGGCGGCCTTAATATAATTGGAAACAAAAAAGTAGGAATAAAAAAAAGGTCTGGTTTCTTACGCAACATTGATAGAAGCTTACGCTTTTCCCCGCCATGCAAACAACAGCGATGCTCTCGAGGCAGCTTTGCTCCCTGCCCCGCAACAGTTAACAACATTTTTTAGATTTCATCGAACACTTTACAATTTTTACCTGTTTACGACATTTTACACTGACTGACATTAATGACATTTTATTCTATCAAAATCAAGATGGTTATGAAATAATATAGAATTTATACATAATGTCATTGACAACTTTAGCTATTAGGGTTAGGGCACGTCTCGATGCGTGCCCTAACCCAAAATTTGTTGATTTCGAAGAAATCTTAGGAATGCTATTAAAATAAATAAATTTGCTATGCTTGTTTTTAGACTTTTGTATGAAAAAAAAACTATAACACATAAGATAAATATATTATTGCATTTCTGTCGAAATGGAAGTCTTCATACTGTAATATGTGTTTAAGAGTCACAGCACACATATCAACTAGGAAAGGGATCGTCACTTCGGTGACTCGGACACCTCCCGGGGATGTCGGCGGATACAGTGCGTTCTCCAACATTCTGCAACTGCAACACCTCAGATCGCTTGGGGGTGCTAGGGGTGTTGTTGATGCGCCGTCCGCTACCCGAAGGCAGCGCTTGGGTTACCTGTTGCAGGCGCCCCTGCACCGCCCGCCTCCTCTGGGCGCGATCGGCCCTCTCCCGATTCCCCTCAGCGGTCTCCTTCTGGAGCATTACTGCCTCGCAGAAGGTGTCCACGGCCCTCCAGCCGTCCTCACCCGCCAGCATAGCTGCGACTATTGCTCGCGGGGGACAGATTTCGCCCAATCTGATCCATCAGGACTCGACGCTCGGACGCCTAACCTAACGTAAGCACGTAACCAAAGCGAATCAGCACGTCAACTCGGCTACGGCTAGACGACCTGGACGACGAGCCGTAAGCGCGGGAACTTCAAGTTGACCCCACGCACCGCATCGCGGTTCGGAGCTTGTTCCGAGGCGAGGCGATTACGTTACGATTCCGATTAGTGTACTTTGCAGTGAGGAGTTTCATACAAAGAACACTGAACGGCTCGAGTTGATACGGTGACGATTCCTTTCCGAGTTGATATGTGTTTTACAACGATAGCTGTATTCGGTTAGCAACTAATAAACTTGCCATCTCAGAATACAAGATGAGATCGAAATACAATTATTTCTCAATGGTGTAAGCACCGTCGTTTTGTCCTTAGACGTTTGATTTATTCAGCAACAATTTCTTCTGTTTGTAAATGGGACATAGGTTCAAGCAATTAAAAGACAAGACATACTAAGGTGGGTGGAGGAGGTCTGACGTATGGACTAGTATTTATTTTTTCACGAGTCCGCCTATGTGTCATATGTTACACTATGCTTTCGTAATCTAACCTTAGTATGTTCCAGTAGTTTACAGTAAATGAGCTCCCAATAAACCCGTTCATTTGTCATCACACAGCAGGTTTTAGTGTCGGTACAGCTCTGCCACTTGGCGCTTACCTTTACACGCACGTCGACTTTCTTTTGCTGTCGTCTGCTGTCGGAGCCGTGTCAATTATGTGGCAACCTAACAGATATTTACATGTGAACCTCAATGCATGAGGATTATTTGCTATTTGAGAATGGGACAGTGAAATCGTAATTTTAATTACGCTGCAACTATTGTACGAGATCATCCGAGATGAGAGTTAAAGATCGCAATTTTCTATCCAGTCCCTTATCCATAATCCTACCATAGTCGGTAACAAACTTGTAGCAGGTGTGGCGTTGCTTGTGTTATAGGCGACGGTAGCCATCTACCATCAAGTGGATCGTCAGCCTGTCTGGTCGCCTAACGTGGCCAGACGCCAGACACAAGCAACACCAGGGGTAGTACATGTGATGCGCTGCCGACCTTGCAGGAATTTCTTTACTGCTCGTTTGAAGAAGCCCATATTGTAGCTTTTTTTTTATGTTAAGGTCAGCAGACAGGCTGACGGTCCACTTGATGGTAAGTGGCTACCGTCGCCTATAACACAAGCAACGCAAAAGCTGCTGCAAGTGCGCTGCCGACTGCAGTAGGATTTAAGGATAAGGGATTAGGAGTGGATAGGGAAACGGGCCCTGGCATCCCTTACTCACTCACCGAAACACAACAGCACACGTGCTGTTTTTAAGCTAGATGGAAACACTTCAGAAGGGAGATTGTTCCAAAAATCGCGCGTCCGTGGGATAAAGTTTCTACTCATCCGAACTGTGCGCAGTGGTACCTTACCCAAGTAATCAGGATGAACTTCGCATTTATGGTGCGAAGTACGGTGGTAAAAGTTTGAAGTAGGCATTAATTGGAACAACTCATCAGAGCACTCGTCATTGTACAGCCGGTAGAACACACAGAGAGGTTATATCTCTTCTTAAACTAAGTTGGTTCTGATTGTTGCTGTATGAGCATTGGATCATCAACAGGTTGCTTACTTGAAGTTGCTTGATACTTCTCAAACTCAGTACCACGAATTCAGTAAACTCATACGAAATTCACGAAGAAAGCGCAGTCTAAGTTTTGCTACGTCTATGCTGGGCTTAATGCATTAAGTAAGGAAAGTAATAAAACAATATTTTGGACAACAAACGTATAGTTATGGCCCGCAATGGCTGTTACGGGCCACGTCTAAGCGTTTGTAAATATATTTAGTATTTTTTTTAATCATAAACAGGATATAGTCACACTCTACAACATAGAACAATTAGTTATTAATTCACAACATTTAAACGCATTTTTTTTATTTAAAATGAAAACATATAAAAATAAGATCTTCCAAAGAAAATGTAAATTTGTAGGTATATGAACTTTTTTATTTATTTTTTTATTACAAAAAACATTTATAAACATCCTACTTAGGTACATGAGTATGTCGTACCTATTTCTATGGTTATTTTATTACTTTTAACACGCTCCTAATGAAACCTGGCGTTATATCGGCCGGGATCAATTTTCTAAGGTAAACATACATTTTAGGTATTCCCTAAGTCTACTCACTAAATAATAATATATTTTTATTAATTACATTGATCACAACGATAAGTAAATCTAATTTATTATAAAGTAAGCTTTTTAACATTTGCTTTCTTGGATCTTCCAAGATCAAATAGCTTCTAATGCATACAACCTACGTATAATTATATATTTGTCGATTGAACGGACAAATGTCATAACTTGAAATAAAAAATAATAATTCAAAGATTCGGGTTTCAAAATATAATTTTCACAATAAGTAAATAAGGGCGTATAATTTTCGAGGTATTTTTAGACATTTGACAAAAAATATAAAGCAGGCTTTAAGGCGACATGTCACAATATGGAAAATACGAGTATTATAATAACTCATATAACCACATAGAAAATAAAATAATTTTACTATATGCGCCATTTATCTTTTGTCAATATTTTTTTTATTATATAATATCAATTTTAACATGTACTATCTTTTAATCTCTGCTAATTGTAAGTGTATTTTTCGAGCTACTACTTCTAAAATTACAAACATTTTTTTTTTCTGTACAATTATTACTCAGATAGTAACTGAAAGGCGATAATTTTCTGCAGATAAAGCGTCAAAAAACTGCAAAATGACTCATGCGTTACCTACTGTGTTTGAATCTACTTTTGAAATGGGATTTTTTTAAATATGTCATTTTTCTATTTAATCGACAATTTATGAATAAATGAGTTATTTATATCTAAACGACATACAAATTCGAATCAACAAATATTAATTTATTACGAATAATTGTCTATTTTTATAGATATTTTCTATACTATTTTTAAATATGTCACGACTTCTACAATCGTCATATTATAACGGATATATACTCACAATAAAAAATGCCACTGTAACGTCATTTTTGTAGTATCTATGACTATATATATGTTCCCAGAAACTTTGAATGATTATTTACAACACGAAGACATAATTAAGTGTTATATGTTAAGATACGAATGGATTAAGTAAAGCGACTACTAGATTATGTGGCTACGTTATTATTTATAATATGTATATGTTGCGTTGACAACACCTGGCCTTTTAGACGAAAATGCGCAAGGAAAGCTAAGCGTCATCAGGGGGCCTAGCCAAGATGCAAACTGTTACAAACGCTTCCTTTGCGTACTTACGAAACGAAAGAAATAAAGCCCGGTGATTGGTTGTTGAAGTTACAACTGTTACAACAACCAATCAACGGGCTTTATTTCTTTCGTTTCGTAAGTACGCAAAGGATGTTGTAATAGTTGTAACTTCAACAACCAATCACCGGGCTTTATTTCTTTCGTTTCGTAAGTACGCAAAGGAAGCGTTTGCAATAATTTGCGTCTTGGCTAGGGCTCCTGCATTGCCCACGATACGTGGGGCTATTACTATGTATGACATATAATACAACTCTATATAATACTAGGTTTTTACAATCAATAAGCTTATTCGTTATTTATGATAAATATAACGTTTCTGTGTTCATTGCCCTGGAACACAGGAATTTTATATATCGTTACTTTAAAAAATAAGTTATAACATCAAGTAGTATATGTTTTATGCTTATTTATTAGGGTTTCGCTTAATATTTACTGTAAATGCTAGCGGGTATATGGTAGGATATATATTTTAAAGCAATATTTAAAGAATTTTTATAGTCCGACCAGCATTTTGTTATTTATTTACATTAATATATAATTAATATCTAATTATTTAATTAAGTTTTTCGTTGCACACGTTACGAAACTACAACGCCATAGACATTAACTTACCTCATACAAAGTGATATAATATGAATTTGTAGTTGTCCCTATCAAAAATGTTAAATATTTTTTGGGTATATTTTTTTCTGTAAACTTGTACCTACTTATATTTTTTTTCTGAGTGGTAACGTTTATTCACACGAGCCACTCGACAGGTGGTGTCTTCGTGTGTAAGATGGCGTCGTGCAGGTCAGGTCACAGGCTGCACAGGCCTGGATCTGATGGAGGTATCGACGTCTCCTCGGGCCGCTTTATGGTTTTGATACGCTGTGAATCAAAATTCAAAACGGTTATTTGTTTATTTAGTTTATTATTAACCAAAAACAAAAATTTGGATAAAACATTTTAAAACAATGGCAGCGTATTGCCAATTACAATAGTTTTTTTTAAATTCACATTAGGAAAGTCCCCAACAAAATCTCCTTTAAGGGCTTCACTGAGGCAAATGACATTTACTATAGAACTCGCCGGCGGTGGATCCAATTCAACAGGCCTAGTAATGGTGTTTTTTTGTTTTTACTATTAGAACAATACACAAAAAAATTTTTTTTATTAATACAATTTTTTAATCTGATATTAACTTATTAATAGGTACAGGATTCATATGCGTGCAATAAGCCGTTTTCGAGAGAATTTTCAATAAAAGTCAAATTCTTCTTAGTGCCATGAACATAAAATAGGTCCAACTTGTTACTAGGAACATATAAACCTTCGCTCACGAAACTTTTCAAAGGTTGTGAGATTTTTGTCTGTTATCGATTTTTTTTTAAAGATGGAGGTCGGCGGACAGCTTGATTGATGATGGTAGGCGACTGTAGTGCCAGAGGAAAAAACAAGTATGCTCTGGCATCGAAACGCAACAGCACATATGCATCTGTTTCGCGGTGGTCTACTGTAAACATGCATCTCCAGATGACTGCACAATTCAGTGTGTATACAGATTCAAAGTTCTTTTTATTGGAAGGAACTTTTCTGACTGAATTTCAATTTATCGTTGATTTGTTTTTATTAATTGTTTAAATTTAATGTTTTTTGCATATATGTATTTGTTTTATATTTAATAAATTAAATTTAAATTAATAATAATTTATGACAAATTCACATTAGGAATTTGATAAGACATTTTACACATAATTAAGTGGGTTGGGTGTATTATTCAATCTAATTAAAATTTTAGGGGTTATTGGTTGCTGTGGAATAAGAAAGAAGCAGTTATGCTTTGTAACAGTATATTTAAAATATATACATGAGAAGGATTATATGAGTATGAAAAGCTTAGAAGTTATTACGACACTTACTTGACACTTCTAACTGTTTTTAATCTATACTACATACAGCCAGCTGTCCAGTAGGTACTAAGCATGAATTTTAAAAGTGTCTGAATGATGTAATCTATGATATTTTAATGATATTAGATGAGTGTTGATCATTAATTCCTAAGTTCCTCAAAAATAAAAAGTGCGGTTACGTTTCCTTCTTGAAGAAAATATTAGATGTTTGAATTCCAAGCATCGGTAGTAAACATCTTTTGTCGTGATTCTGTTTACAGCAATTGCTGAAAAATGCGCTCAGTAAAATTTTCTATTTTCTCAAGCTCGTATAAATTTCCTTTTATATGCAATAATTATAAAATATAATTGGAGGAAGTGAATTAAAAAATATTAAGCAAGCATGTATAAAAATTATCAAAATTTTCAAAGAAATATTTAGTAACAGTCATTGTAGAAGGCACCTATTAAAAAAAAATTAACTTTAAAATACAACTACCTGTCCTTATTTATCACGTAAATTAATACAATCGGATTGAAGTGATGCCATTAAATGTCAAGGGTTTCTGGTATTTCTTATTTTCGCACTTGTGATATTAGTCATGATATTGTTTTTTAAGTTACATAATTTAACAAGCAAATAACAATCAAATTTTTTAATGATTCTTACATTTGCACAGTTTCCAGGAGTAATGAGAAACTTGTAGACGATGTAGAGTGGGATGCAAGAGACGGTGGTGGCCGTCATCACCCATCCGACGGTGATGGACCACTCGGGATACACGTACTCGCCGCCCAACATCTCCTCGTGAGCCAACACCGAGAACACGAATAACACCAACAGGAACACAGGACTGTAAAAAAAATTGTAGGGATACAAGCAGATCACTGCCTGCGTCTATGTTCCCACAGAACTACAACCTCGGGGTCTTCAAAACCAGGGTAAATGGGCATTTACTGGGTAAGCGTGGTCCACTTTCGGCCGCATCTGCACTTCACATCAGGTAAGATAGTGGTCAAGCGCTACCTTGATTTAATAAAAAAAAAAACATTGCCGAGATAGCCCCAATAATAATTAATAATAAGAAACTTTTATTTTAGACTTTTATATTGGTCCATATGTTTTTTTTAGTAATATACATTGCATATTAATTTTGTTATTTTACATTATTAAGGCCTATGTATTAGAGTTTAACATAATTAAGAGGTATTCTGTGAGAGTGTTGCACTGGCAACCCAGACACCGCCATCTGGTGGGGAGGAAAAGGTTCGTGAGACAGAGAGAAACAGAGGCGTTCGAGAAGAGAGGTTGTCGTATGTCCGCGTATTTTATTAAGAGAATTATAGTTTTGAAAATTTGAGTCTGGGATTAAAAGGTGCTTGTACACGAGAGGAGTTTTCATTAATGTACTTCGAAGTAAGGAGTTTCCAACATTGGCTATCCTCATCCAGTGATTTTAGATAGGACAGTCAAATCTAATAAATATTGATCTCGTACAGTAACAAGAATATTTAAAGTTCTGGTTAATTTTTAACACGCATAAATGACAAATAATTTAGAAAATATTGGATTATTGTTTCAAAGAACATTCAAACTCCTCAGGTTTACTTATTCACGACTTGTTTAGTGGTTCTATTTGTTAAAAACTTATTCACTAACCAGCATGCAAACTAAGCTAGGAGGCTCATTGGTGGCGATACACTAATAAGAACTAAGCTACCCAATAATATAAAAGAATTGGGGGATCCTAAAACAAGAAAATTAGAGTATTTATTTATTAAAACTCTTTATTTGTACTATAAACATAGAAAAGAATTTAAAAAAAAAGATAAAAACAACAAGCAATAGTAGAAAAGGCGGTCTTATCGCTTTGTAGCGATTTCTTCCAGGCAACCTTAGGGTAAGGAAAATTATATAAAAATAAAACAATGTGGGTGGTAAAAGACATGGTAAGGTAAGGTCATCATAAACTTACATTCTATTAAGTAAATCTAGTAACATAAATGAATATAAACAAATATTAATAACACAAATTAATAAGATAGATTAATAAATATAATACATATATATATTAGAAGATAAACCTACATATAAAAATTAAACAAATACGACTTTATTTGACAGTTTGACAGAAAATGTGTCTTGAGTGCTTTTTTGAATATGTCCAGCGATTTAGATTGTCTAATGATCAAAGGCAGTGCATTCCAAAGTTTAATGGCACGTACAGTAAATGAGCCCTCATAGAGTATTGCTATTATAACTAAATAATTTTAAAATAAAACACATTAATTCATATATTAATCACTTTTAAACACATTATTTGAAATATAATAAAAGTTGCAATGGGTTAAAACAATTAAATACAAATATTTGCATGCCCACGTTTGGTAGAACATACTTTATATGTAGAAAATGCAAGATTTATTATTTATTAATTTAAATATTGGTCAAAGGAGTTTTAAGAGGTGTAATGCATACCTGATGTAGGACCAGCAAGCTCTCCAGAACCAGCCGGGCGAGTGGCCCAGCATGCTCTTCACATCCTCCGAGAAGCGGTCCACACCGTACACCCAGCACACACCCGCTGCCTCGGCGAATACCACGAACAGGATCGCCAGTCCGGGCCCATACACGTTCAGCAAGTCTACCAGGTATACGCCACCCTGAAGCAGACAACGTTTGATATTCCAACTATAATCTATATACCTCTCGTCATACAATTCTAACTGTAGATAAAAGGTGTTACCAATATGCAGTCATTAGGTTTTCATTTTTTTTCATTAAGGGCTTCACTTGGGCAAATGACATTTACATTAGAGCTCGCATATTTTATACACGAGTAATTCACATTACATTTTGCCTGAAAACGGTCAACGAAATAAAAAGAATACTTAGTATTTTCGTAGAAGTGCCGACAAACTCGTCCATCTCTCGTAGTGCCAGTCATCCCCGTAAGAGGCGGTCGCAATGAATTATGCAACGAAATAAATTTACGCCTCCGATAACGTGCTTTTGGTAATTTATCGGATACACTCGGATTTAATGCCCTATTCATTTCATTGTCCGTCGAATGATTCCGATATGAGAAACACTTATACTGAATTGAATCAAATTAAGGGATTCACTGAGGCAAATGACATTTACTATAGAACTCTCTGGCGGCGGATCCAATTCAACAGGCCTAGAAATGGTGTTTTTTTGTTTTTACCATTAGAACATTTATCAATACAATTTTTTTATCTGATATCAACTTATTAATAGGTACAGGATTCATTTGCGTGCAATAAGCGTTTTCAAGAGAATTTTCAATAAAGGTCAAATTCTTCTTGTGTTCTAACTTTTTTTGTGGAGTTTCTATTACTTTAACGAAAATTCTAATTAATACAATTGGTTCTTCACATGTTTAAGTATAATATATATTTTTTTCAAAGCAATTGTCTCGTCTATTTCTTTTAACATCTTCATTAAACAATGGATATTTTTAATATTTAGCGTTTGTCTCCCCCTTAATTAGAAAATACTACTTCTCTTAGCTGCCTTCTCGTTTAGATAAAAATTTCGTCTTGCGTTTTCTACACAATATCTTTTGATCATTCACAAGACGTGTTTTTGATATTTCGCACGAAATTCTCGTGTGTTAGAGAAGTCAGCCGAAGAAATTTAAAAAAGAAATCTTGGCTGTATAGACCGATCGCGACGCAGAGAGACAGCTAGAGAGACAAATTCTGGCGCACATCGATCGCACGCGCATACTGTTGGGCTACTGGCTTGTTTGATTCCAGTAACAAACAAGACTCCTTACAGAAGACCACTGTGAAACAGGCACATGTGCCCTTGTGTTGCGGGTGGTTTCGGTAAGTCCTTCGTTATCTTTTATTCTATCAAGTTCGATAGCGAATTTGCAAATATATATTACTAGCGGCCCGCCCCCGGCTTCGCCCGTGGTGAAATCTTTATATACTAAAACATTCCCCGTTTATCCCTCTTTCCATTAGTGAAAACCGAATTAAAATCGGTCTACCCGTTCACGCGTGATGCCGTGACCAAGGGAAATGGGGATTCATTTTTATATATAAGATAGAAGATGACGTTGCTTGTGTTGGCAGACATCGTCCGCTGACTTTAAGAAAAAAAATCTGCAAAAGAATAATTCATTTTTGAAAAGATTCCTCCGAATATATTTATTACTATACTCCGGCAATTATAAGAGTGCTGTTCTGACAGGTGTCAATTCCATACATTTTCTGTATCGTTTATTCGGAAATGAACTTTATGCAATGGACATAAAGAAATGTCAAAAACGCATTCTTAGAATGACCGTACTATAACTGAGCCTGCAACTTTGTAGGCGTGGTATTCGGTATAATAATAATAATATTTATTGGTTCAAGTTACATAGACCCATTTTTTAAACTATCAAATTAATTTAGTATAGCGCGTAACAATTTTGTTTGTATACCGATTGGATGGAAATAAAACTAAATGTTACGGGATGCTTATTACATGCGGTTTACAAATCAGTGTAAACCGCATTCAAATCGGTTAAGCCATTTCTGAGAGTAGCCTGCATAAATACACAGATAAACAGACAAACATTCTGAAAACTATTTTTTGACTTCTATAAGTACATACAAATTGTGTTTTTTTTTTAAAGTATTTAACGTACAAATACGGCTCGTTTTCGATTTTATTAAATGTATAGATTTATATTTTACTAAATGAAATTAATATTAATGTAAATACTTAAAAAGTATCTTAATAATTACCTACTACATTGATTTTAAAAACAGCAAAAAATGCCAGCTATCAACATTCACATATGGAATTCTTTAATATCCTAAAAATTGGGTTGGACTGGCAAGTTCAACAACGTCAAGTGTCAAAGAAGTATATTCAGTAATAATATTGTTCCATAGTAGAATAGAAGTCATGCCACTCCCCGGTTATTGTCAAGGGAAATTAGTCCTTATCACAACATAGAGTTCATATTCAACAGAAATAGTGTTCCCGAACCTTCAATGACCTTTAGATTGGGCAACGACTAATTCTAGACGGAAATGGAAGAAGCAGGAATTTTGACTTCGGAACCTTGTTTGGACTAGTTAGGAGGTATACACACTAAAAGTCCTTACCCCTCCGAGGTCTGACCGAGGAAGGGGGGGGGCAAAGAAGGTCCCGTTTTTTGGTTATTTGCCTATATCTCGAAAACGGTGCGTCGTATGAACTTTTGTTGTACTACAGATTGAAGCCTGATAAAATTATCTACAACTTTTCCTTTTACACTTTTAGTCTATCTCGAATCGTTGTCTAAATATGAGCTAAAAAAAAAAGGTGGATTTCGAAAAATGTGTTGCTAAAGTGTGCTTTTTAAGGTGGTATGGAGCAAAGCAGAAGGAGAAATCTCTGAATAACTATCGGTACCAACGTTTTCTCCAGTCAGTATCAAATGTCAAAACAGACATCTCCTCCCTTCCGCCAACGGAGGGAGCAGCAATGGAGCATTCCTTCCGCACTTACTATCAGGTCCAGACATGGCTTGGGAACGACCTTTCCTCTGAACCATGGGGATGGGAACGGAATAAAAGAAATCATTTGGTTCCTGTTCCAACAAAAGAACCCGCTGCACCGGAAGAAATACTGAAGCTGATATTTTGCCGGTGCACTACTGATTGTAGTAGCGCTAGATGTGGATGTAGAAAAGCCTCCATGCTATGCTCTTCCATTTGCTACAATTGTAACGGAAGTTGTAAAAATAGAATGCTGATTTTAGAAGACAACGACGATGACGACGACGGTGAAAATGATGTAGCAGATGTAGTAGCCTGCGATCGAACTGATAACTATTCGACAGATGAGGAGAAAGAAGAAGAGGCAAACGCTGAGGAACCACAATCAGGCCCGTCACACGCAAAAAGGCGACGAGTTATTAAATAATAAAAATAAATAATAATAAAATAGCCTTTTATTGCTGTTTCTTTTTACAATAATTTGTTATATGATATATGCCTACTTACTAAAAACTAAACTAAAACTAAATTTTAATTCTAATTTGTATTAAAGTGATCGGCAACTGGTTGCTTTATTGAACAGCTTGTCTGTCGACAAAGGCCTCCTCTAAAGATTTCCACGTATTCCTGTCTCTTGCTAATCGGCTCCATACTGGGCCAGCTATTTTCCGCATGTCATCTTCCCATCTTTTGCTTTGTCTGCCTCTACTTCTTTTTCCATCCCTAGGATACCATTCTGTTACTAACCTACTCCATTTTTCTATATCTTCTCTCAACATATGTCCCGTCCAACGCCATTTGAGTTGTCTGTAGGCTGTATGTGCGTTTTTAAATTTGGTCTTTTTCTTAATTGTTTGTAATTTTACTCTATCCCTCCTTTTTATACCCAAGATGCTTCTTTCTATTGAATTTTGGCAGACTTTTAATTTATTTTCTTGTAACTCTGTTAACGCCCACGTCTGGCACCCGTATAGTAAGCATGGCATAATGCATATTTCGTATACTTTCTTCTTTGCTGACATTGGCATATCTTTATCCTTAAATATTTCCTTAAGAGACCAAAATTTTTTCCAAGTATTAGTTATTCTTCGTTCTATTTCTTTATTCATGCTGCCATCTGTAGATATGAGTTGGCCCAAGTATATATATTCGTTTACGTATTCTATTTGTTCGTTATTTACTATAATCAGTTCATTGGGTACTTTCTGTTGGGAATTTGTCATAATTTTGGTTTTCGTTAGGTTCATTTTCAGGCCGGCCTCTGCGCTTTCGTCGGATAGTTGCTGTAACATTATTTCCAGCGTTCTTGCGTCCTCTGAAAATAGAATCAAATCGTCTGCGAAGCGTAGGTGGCTGAGATTTTCGCCATTTATATTGAGGCCATTTTTGGTCCAGTTGAGATTTCTGAAAATCATTTCCAGCACTGCTGAAAATATTTTAGGTGATATCGGATCTCCTTGTCGTACACCTCTTTTAATAGGAAATTCACTACCCGTAGATTCAAGTTTAACTTTCGCTGTACTCGCTGTGTATACATTTTTAATTATTCGTATATATTTTTCTTGAACCCCTTGCCTGTTCAGAGCGTCCCATATATAGTCATGTTCCAATGTATCGAACGCTTTGTTAAAGTCTACAAACCCCATGTAATATGTTTTATTGTATTCACTATATTTTTGTAAAATTTGTCTGAGGGTGTGTATGTGATCTATAGTAGAGAATTTGCTTCGGAAACCAGCTTGTTCCTTAGGTTGGTTTTCATCCAGTGTATTGGTGATTCTGTTGAGTATAATTTTTGAGAATATTTTATAAATATTGGACATTAAACTGATGGGCCTATAGTTTTCTATATTGCCCTTGTCTCCCTTCTTATGCAGCAATATGATTGTCGATTTGGTCCAATCTTCCGGGATGGTTTCCGTTTCGAGGATTTCATTGAACAAATCAGTAAGTCTAGGGGCCATTACTGGTAATGTAGTTTTTAATAATTCGTTTGTGATTAAATCCGATCCAGGTGCCTTATCTAGTTTTTGGGATTCGATAGATTTTATTGTTTCTTCCTTTAGAATTGGCTCAATCTCCTCTTTATTTACAGAGTTATATCCCTCTATTACTTGTTCATCTTTGCGACTTTGGTATAGTTTTTTGTAGTAATCCGTTGCAATTCCCAATATTTCTGATCGTTTGCTAGTCTTTCCCCTGTCTTTATTTTCCATATTTTGAATCCAGTCCTTTTTGTAGTTCAATTCTTTCATTGCCTTCCTTATTCCTCCTGATTTTTCTATATGTTTTCTTAATGTTGTTAACCTTTTTGCTTTTCTTTCTTTCCTGAGTTATTAAATAATTCCTTTTAAATATTAATTGTTAGATGTAAATTAATGTAAATAAGTACATAAATATATAATGGACAAGAAATGTAAATATGTAAATAAATATATAATGGACAGGAAGAACGTAATAATTAGATATGAGGTAAACTGAAATCTACGAACGCAGCTGAAAAAAGAAACGGATGACGGAAGACGTAAGGGTGTAGATTTCGAAGCTCATAGCTAGGCAAATATTGGAGATAGATAAAAAGTGTGAAAGCCAAAGTTGTAGGTAATTTTATCAGGTTTCATTATGTAGTACAACAAAACTTCGCACGACGCACTGTTTTCGAGATGTAAGCAAATAACCAACCCCCCCCCCCCCCTCGCTCGGACCTCGGAGGGGTAAGGACTTTTAGTGTGTATACCTCCTAACTAGTCCAAACAAGGTTCCGAAGTCAAAATTCCTGCTTCTTCCATTTCCGTCTAGATTTCCATATGAGCATTCATTTACCAAATTACTTGTTTACAATACGTGTGAATTGTTTACTTACTTGTTTACCTACTCGTATTTGTTTGTTGTTTGTTTGTACTAAATTCGAGAAAGATCTAGACGATTGGCAGCGGGTATAAATAGGCGAAGTGGCGAGCTAGCGGGACAGTTCGATTCTGCGATTCGAAAGCGAAACTTCGGAACTTACCTGCGACAGTAAACCAGCGACTCATAAGGGAATCATTGACGACTCTTGGCAAGTTTAACGGTTGTATCGGACCTTTCGTTTAGCCCTATTGGAAGTCATCTTGGTTTGTGGCAATAAATAGTTGATTTTCGCCCTTACACGGCAGATTGACTCACCCCACACGTAACAATATTGAGTACTCACGTAAGTGGTGGTTGGCAAAGCGCAAATGTAGATGAACAGTAAGAGGAAGCCGACAAATATTTCCCGATGTCGCCCGAGAACCTGAGGATATTCGTCACAGAGAGCCGTTGTCACCGCTTCCAAACCTGTACAAACACATTCTTTCTTCATATCTTCCTTGTGTCACAAATACTTTATAAGTATAGATAGATAACCACCCCCTTACAGAAGACAACCGTGAAATAACAACACGTGTGCTGTTGTGTTTCGGTGAGTGAGTAAGGGATGCCAGAGCCCATTTCCCTATCCACTCCTAATCCCTTATCCTTAATGCTACTGCAGTCGGCAGCGCACTTGGCAGCTTTGGCGTTGCTTGTGTTATAGGCGACGGTAGCCACCTACCATCAAGTGGACCGTCTGCCTGTCTGCCGACCTTAACATAAAAAAAAGGAAACACTATGAACTCAAAGAGCTATGGAGAGAGTTATGCTCGGGGTTACACTGCGAGATCGAATCAGGAATAACCCGGCGAATTAGTAAGATGAAGTGAGTAGGTGGCTACTGTCGCCTATAATACAAGAAACGGCACAGGTGCTCCAAGTGCGCTGCCGACTACAGTAGGATTAAGGATAAGGGATTAGGAGTGGATAGGGAAATGGGCTCTGGCATCCCTTACTCATTCACCGAAACACAACAGCACACATGCTGATATTTCACGGTGGTATTTTACAGAAGTAAGGTAGTGGTTATTGCCGCCAGACGGGTTGCCCGAATGACTGCAGTATGCCCTACCATTGCTACGAGTATATTACATTAGGTATAGATAAACTGTTTTTAAAATATTATTTTTTATGAAAATGTTAATTCAAAAATAAATAATTGTTACTATCTTATATTTCTTAGTGCAACTATACGTTCAAATTTATTAAATGCCATGACTTTTCTTCTTTTTTTTATATAATATTTTTGTAATAAGGTCATAACATAACACAAGCACTACCGTCGCTCACAACACAAGCACGCCACAGGTGCTGCAAGTGTGCTGCCGACCATAGAAGGATTAAGGATAAAGCATTAGGAAGGGATAGGGAAATGGGCTCTGGCATCCCTTACTCACTTCCCGAAACACAATGCTGTTATTTCAAGACGGTCTTCCGTAAGAGGGTGGTTCGTGCCGCCAAACGGGCTGCCCAAATGACAGCGAAAAACAGTGTTCTCTGCTACTACTCAAAATAAAACTTATGATTTATTATAAAAGTCAATGGAATTTCATGTGTGGTACCACCAAACGTGCTGTCCAAGCCGAGTGTGATTAGCATGAGGAAGAAAATGATTGCCCAGAAGACGGAACCGGTCATGGTGGCGATGGCTTCAGGATACACGATGAACACCAACCCAGGGCCTTCCAAACCGACCTCCTCTATACTCTTGTTCTGCACGTGCGCCATGTAACTGAAAGATTTTATTAAATTGTATTATTTTGGCAGAGCGTACTTATGTCTGCTGTAGAACAAAGACCGTTATTAGCGATTTAATAATCACTTGCTTAAATGGCGATGGAAAATATCATGAAGAATTCTGTCTGCTAAAGAAGACTCGCAAAGAAGACATGGGAAGTATTTTTCTAACATGCAGTTGGTGAGCGTGATGGTCTCTTGCCCCTATCCGTTTTCCACAGAAAAACACCTTTTCCAGAAAGAAAAAACTTTGTCACAGAAAAAGATCTTTTCCCAGTAGAGGAACACGATATATGGTAAGAAAAATTAAAAAATAAAGTATTTTAACTGTTATGTGTTTTAGTTAATTTTAGTCATTTAAAAAAATATATTTACAGTCTCCATGTTAATAACTAGCTGGTACCCGCGGTTTGACCCGCGTTTAAAAATAAAAAATAACGCTTGATTAAATATATGAGCAATGTAAAGCCTAACATCTTTATTGCAGTTATAGATTTGCCAGGCGTTAGATGATCCCTCGGGAACTGTGCTTTTCTTCTAGATGAAAAGTACCCTATGTCCTTTCCTGCATCCCTGACAATGTGTATGCAAAATTTCATGATGATCGGTTCACCGGTTTAGGCGTGAAAATGTAACAGACAGACAGAGTTACTTTCACATTTATAATATTAGTAAAGTATGGATTAGTAAAAAAAAAATAACTTTCCGTATAATGGAACCTAATTCTTTTAAATATTTTTTTCCAATGAAGTTTGGTTTAAAATGTTTTAGTATAATGTATACATAAGTATTCGTGTATACTAATTGTAAGTAATATTTTATTTTATTTTGTAAAGTTGATAAAAAATTGTATCACATGTGTTTATTTCAAGGTATTTTTTCAGTATCATCACTTTAACTAGCTCTTTACGACACCTTAGTAAAATGAATATATAACTAAAATACCCTTTCCCTGTCTAAATATATTAAAATCACCTACGAATGTACCTATTGTAGTTAGTTATTGTAGAATTTTCTTGGAACATACCAGAGTATATCAGACTGATATACTCTTATATACTCTTTTTAAATATAAACACTGAATACATGGAAAACACCGAAACTAACAGACAATAGGGGATCGGACAAATTTTCAGAAAGAATTTCCCATAAAAAATACTATTTTATTTATTTATAGCCTTTTAGGTACTCAAAAGCATGTTTTAATATTGTTTGTTTGAAAATGCCGCCAAAACACCACAATAGTTCATCTGAGAGCGCGTAACGTCATTTGTGGTCATATCATAACAAAACAGCTGCATTGGCATAAGACAATGATTGCCCACAAATGACGTCACGCACTGTGATTGGTGTTTCAGTATCATGGAAGTAATAAGTACTATGATACTTCCATGTTCATAGTACTTATTACAAAATTTTATTTCTTCATTTAAAAATATTTAAATGAATTATATTAAATTATTATTCGATAAATAATCGTAAAAAATTATATATTTTCTTTCTAAGTACATTTTAGATTTTAATCTGATTACTGTCCGATCCCCTATTAGCTTTTATCTATTATATCAATATCAAATTGAATAGTAGAAAAGCAAGTAACTAACCCTAAAACAGAGAAAATGACGAAACCAGCGAGGAAGCTAGTGAGGCAGTTAATGGAAGAAGTGATGAGGGCGTCCCTGTAACAGTTGTTGTTGAACTTGTTGTAACTGGAAAGGGCCAGGAGGGTCCCGAACCCAGGCCCCAGTGAGAAGAAGATTTGCGATGCTGCGTCGATCCATACCTGGATGATATTAAGAAAATGTTGCTATGTAAGGGTCGGCAGGTAAGCTGACAATCCATTTGCAGGTAACACGGCGTACAGATTATGGAATACAAGTATGCTACCTACTTTAAACAGGATAAAGCATAAAAGGAACATTTTCTTACTCATGCACTGAATCAGCACACTCGACATAACAATGTCCTTTGGATTCTTCACACCATATAAAATATATTTTGGATTAAAACACATAATTTTGGATTAAAACACATTAAAATCCAATGGATTTTTACCAGACTTATCACTCCGCCCTAGTAATATCCCTGTAGTCCGGATTTTAAGTAATCTTTATCCAACTTTTTATGTATTAAATATCACCTTAATGCAGAGTTATTGAGTTTAAAAAAAATTAAAAATGTCTTTATGGACATAAAATACAACACTATAATATTAAATCGCGAAATCTATTCGGTTGCTCCCTGAATGATTGCGGCCTAATAAAAGAAAAGGCTACCATAAAGGAAAGCCCATTTTTGGGACAATTTTGTAATATCATAACTTTTCATTTTAATTCCAAACAACATTTTTTGAATTGGTAACAATTTGATAATTAAATCAACATTAAAACGTGTACCTTTGAGTTTTTCAATTTGTGCCATTCTGGAGTCAAATAGTAGCGGATACCTTCGGTGGCTCCGGGTAGAGTGACTCCTCTAGCCAACAAGATCAGCAAGACCAAGTATGGAGCCAAAGCTGTCACCCACACAACCTAGGAAAAAATAGGGAAACATGAAAACGCTTTTGTTGAGTTAATTTTCATTATGAGAACAGTGCAAGGAATCATGGAGTACCTTTCCAGCGCTCCGAACCCCCTTCCACAAGGAGAAGTACACAAGAACGAAGACTCCGAAGACGCATAAAGCCAGCGACGGCTTTATGGGTCCCATGTCATCCAATCCGTTAGACTTGTGCTGCTCCAACACATTGCGCCTATAGGACAGTATTTTTATGTAAATGAACAGTAAAATTTATTTATAATTTACAAGAACTTTTATCTTAGGAAAATTTTTGATATCTTGGCAATATTGTTAATGCGTTATACAACATAGCTGCTAGCTTTTATTTTGCTAGACCAAATCTCTAAAATACTTCCAAATTGGAGCCCTACTGGCTAATGGTCTCGACGCTGATAAACTTGTAATGAAAGTCCAGCCGTCGTATAGGCCCTGAGGTTTATCGGATGGAGATGAGCTAGCTTGTTAGAGTAGTCTGTTTAATAGGATATCAGCATAAACTCACTCGAAAAACTCTTTCGCGGGTGTGCTCGCGTTCGGATTAATTTGCGGTGATGTAACTGGCATGCAAAGTGGTGTGTTCCATTCGTTATTGCAGCTGGTCCAAGGTAGTACGGAGTTGATGGAAGCCAGCGATGCCACAAGGTAGTAGACCGCCCAGCCGATTATTGTGTTGTAGTACATACCCATATAGATGTCGATCATGCATATGGCGTAGCCGACACCTGGTTGGAATACAATAATTATTTTGTTAATAAGAGTTGGTAGGTAGTATCCTTATTTGTAAACAAGAGCAACAAGGAGGATGTGAATGCTTTGCCTAATCTCAGAGGATAAGCTGATATGGACATGAAACAAACATTCATACATACATCCTCACATACTTTTGCATTTATAATTGAATAAACATATTTTTTGGGCTGAAATGGACTTCTACTATAGGAAGGTCAAAAAGATAACGCAAAGAATGTAATCAAAGCCAATCACTACTGAGTTTTACAATGTCGAGTGATTACGTATCTCTATTTCTTCGCACGTAAAAATATCAGAAGCGGCCGGCGCTATCTATTTCATGGTAAAATACGGTTTGGAGACAAAATAATGTTATGAACCCCTGAAAGTTTGTTTACATTCTTCGCATTGTCTGGATGGCCTTGTTTTAGTACATAAGTATTTTATAGAAGTTTAGGTTGGAGGATGTAGTTGGAATTGTCATTGAATCTCATTGGAAATTATTGTTTTGTTTTGTGTAAAAGTTGTCAGGCTGACTGCGGTCCACTTGAAGGTGAATGGCTATTCTATGGCTATTATCGCCTGTTAACACAAGGATTTAAAAGTGCACTCCGGCTCTGATATTCTCATTTAAAAGAAAGGATTTTTATCCTTTAAAAGAATGAGGGGGTAAGAGAAGGACTCTAATATCCCTTATTCACGTGTTTCTTTATGTCACCGAGATGCACTGAAGTCATTGCGGTCTCCTGAAAGAGGTGGTTAGTTGACACTTCGACAGACGGCATGCCCAATTTATATCTGCGTAATGCAGTATTCCCTACAACTACACAATGACCCACCCTAATCTGATATTCTGATTGTCGATTGTCTCAATCTTTTTCATACCAAAGAAGCTTGATTTAATATCTGCTGTATCACGAATGAACAGCTGATACATAAACTATCTATCAGTTTAAGCAGACAAGAGACCTGATGGGAAGTCACTAGTACCATATGAAGCATGGGTCGTCCACTAGTGTGGGGTGCCACCTACGTCGACACTTTGGCACGTCCCATTTTCATGGAACAGCCACAACTGGTGCTGCTGCAGGTGCGGCCGAGAAGCGCAAAATACACAAATTCAGGGATATCGGCACCGGCTACATTTTCATTCCCTTTGGTGTCAAATCCCTGGGTCCGTGAGGTCCCAACGCGTTTCATAACTAGCGATTCCAAAGCTGGCTATTACCTCGGTCAGCAAATTAGCCTTAAAATACAACTCGGTAATGCAGCCAGCATGCTTGGGACGCTGCCTAAGGGGCCGAAGCTCTCACTCTGCAGAGCAGAGACGCGCACCGCTTGCGTATGATGGCAAAAGAACAGTCTACTCTTGCCACCGAGAACATTCTCGATGCACTGCAGAATCGAGGCAGCCACAACAACGCCCGGAACGTGTTATTGTATTGAATCCGCAAAATGCTGTATGATTTTTGCGTATGCCTTGCCCACAGAGGATAATATATGGAGGAAGGAATTCTTAGTATGATTAGTTCGACAGCATGGTTGTAAAGATTTTGATTGGTCTATAATGCAGTTAGGGTTGCACAGCACAAGACCGAGAATGCGTCCGTTAATATTATTAAAACCGTTTTATTGTCAAATATCACTTAAATTCATAAAATCCGATTTTATGAGTTACTAGCATTCCGCCCCCGGCTTCGTCCGGGATGCAATTTTTATATATAAGAACATTCCCCGTTTATCCCTCTTTCCATTAATTAAAACCGCATTAAAATCGATCTATCCGTTCACGCGTGATGCCGTGACCAAGGGAAATGGGGATTCATTTTTATATATAAAGACTAGCGACCCGCCCCCGGCTTCGCCCGGCGTGCAATTTTTATATACCCTAAAACATTCCCCACTCATCCCTCTTTTCATTAGCGAAAACCGAATTAAAATCGGCCTACCCGTTCACGCGTGATGCCGTGACCAGGAGAAATAGGGATTCATTTTTATATATAAGATTTAGTAACTTTAATTGAGAGATGATTCAATTGTTACAATTAAAAGATTGATTTTAGTTAGAAATTTATGTGGTTAACAATATGTAAGGAGAAAATATAACGTTCAATTTACATTTCTGTAAGTTAAACAACAATAAAGTTATAAGTGGTAATTGAACAGCGTTCATCCGTTTATCGAGTCACAATAAATCTTCAAGCGTTGAAAATTCAATTAATCATCGCCTCTCGCGTCAATTTTGCCGCGCAAACTTGGCGCCAACTTTGACGTTTCCGGGCGCCATGTCTCAAATCGAATCAGCGCCATCTGTCGGTAATGAAATGATATCGCGTCGCATCTTTAATTAGTTTACGCGATTCGAGACGAACATGATTTATTGGCGATGTTTACAACTCTAACAAATGATCAAATTTAATTTCATTCGGGTACAGTACGTTGAATAAACAACTATTGCATAAAATAAACTACGAGTATTTATGTGTAAAAAAAAGGCTGATTTTAGTAAATTTTAGTGCGTTTTTGTAACCTATATAATTATGGCTTACTTTTTAAGATACGTCGTTTTATAATTAGTCCAGTCAAATTACGAAATGTTTGAACGTGAAATTATGTAGTTTGGCGATTGTTAAGGATCGATAGGGGGGTGCATTCTGAGCATACATTTCAATTTGAGGGGTTCTCCGAAGGTCAGCTGTACCTCATTCCGCTAAAAACGCGTTTAATTCCATATCTCGAAAACGGTTAGTGTTAGGCAAAAAATTGTAGACATTTTCCCTTCTAAATTAAATTTACTAACTTTTTTATCTGAAACTTTTTTTTGTAGCATCAATATTTTTCAACTTATTACTTCCGAAAGGCAAAAATGTTCCTTTTTTTCTCCCTATTTTTCATTTTTCGTTATTTCCTCACCAACCGTTCAATTTCATGAAATTTTCCTGATTATCAAAGTTGTAGATCTTTTAATTAGGAACAACTTTTGTCTAAAACTTTTTTCTTTGGAGGTATTGGTGTTCAGAATGCACCCCCCTATCGATCCCTAATAATCCCCAAACTACATAATTTTATGTTTAAACAACCCATTTTGAGCCGTAATTTGACTGGACTAATATAGAAAATTGGTATTTATTGCAAGGCCTTACTCATTCACCGAAACTCACTCCTTACAGAAGATACAACTGCACTTCTGTAAGAGGGTGGTTACTGCTGCCAGACTGACTGTCCAAAGACTGCGAAACGCAATTTGCCCTGGACTACTTTCCAACTTACAGAACAGAGCCAACTTGAAAAAATTAAAAAAATTGACCCTGCCGGGAATCGAACCCGGGAACCCTAGAACAGAGCGTTAAAGCAAGCACCCTAACCATATAGATAACGTTGCCATATAGATAACTCGCTAGTGAAAGCCTTCAAGTTTTTAAGAAAATTTGCAATAATTTCAGCCATGGATTGTAATAGTATTATGAATTGTCCCGCGTAAATGTTTTTTTGTTTTCTTTTTCTGGTCCCTGGCAGAATATCAGTGTTGTGGTCCGCACCACAACTGTATACTGAGTCAGGGTTCCTTTTCCTCTTCTTACTTGTTCATATATTTGTTTGTTTATAATTATTATTTGTTCATATATGTATATTGTGTTTATTTAGAGGAATAAAAGATGCTTTCTTTCTTTCTTTCTTTCTTTCTTTCATCCAACGGATCTTAGCATCTTAAAGATAAAGATGAACTTAGTACCTAATCTATATCTATATCTTTTTATCCATGTTGTACCTAAAATAAATTAGCTGTCCGCTTTTGTTTCTGCGCTAATTTCTTCTAAACCACCCGACTAATTTCGATATGGTTTTTACCAATAGATACAGCGATAAAAGAGGAAGGTTTGTGTATACAATTTGCGGAATAAAATTTCATTTGTGCAAAGCCGAGGGCGAGTCACTAGTTAATAATAATGAGAATAAAATATGTTAGTAACTTGTGAAATTTTCTCTTTTCAGGTAAGATTTTTATCTATACTAATATTATAAAGAGAAAAGATTTTCGTATGTTTGTAATGAATAAACTCAAAAAAAAAAAAACACTGGACCGATTTTAAAAATTCTTTCACCCATAGAAAGCTACATTATCAGCGAGCAATATTTTATAAAGAGACGCGGACGAAGTTGCGAGCAAACGCTAGTAGTATTAATATTGGTACAATAAGTAATTTTTTAAAATACAAATAAAGAAGAAAGAAAGACTTTTATTCACTGCACGAAAGACACATTATGTACAAGAACAGGGAATAAATTAATAATAATAAAAAAAATATGTTTGTGTGTCCTCGCGCCAGCGAATCGGATACTGGCTCAGCATTGTGCTGAGGTGCTGACAAACACCTACAGCGCTGATTTTCAGCCAGCACCGTATGTGACTCATTGGACACCATACAAACTTACTAATTAGTTTCTTTTTTCTGAGCTAGTATTTATTTCAATAATCACAATCAAATATTGTTTATACATTAAGTTTTACCATTTAGCCTGGGCGCATACATACGTTTTCCGTATTCGATTTCCGAATTCGTTTTCCGTTTTCGGAATTCCGTGTGCCCAGCGCAGACGTTCGGAATTTGCATTCGGAATATTATACTGCCAGTACGAGTTCAGTGGTGGGTTTGTGAACGCACGACGATGGAGAACAACGATTTAATTGCGATTGCATTATCTAAAGAGAGCTTTATCTATGTTGTCGTGTATATTCCATAAGCAGGGACGTTTTTCAACAGCTAAACTTAAGCTTCTGCTTCACACGTTGTATTGATGCACTCGTGATGAGACGTGAAAAACACACAACATAAAACAAACAACTCGCGATTCCGAACGGAAATTTTCGAACGTGTGCACCGAAACAAACAGAATGTATGCAAGCGCTGCGTTCCGAATGACGTCATTAGGTTTTTTCTGTAAGGGGATTCCGAACGCACGGGCCCACATTCGAAACGTACGTACGGAAAATATTCCGTACGGAAAAAAAACGAATGTGTTTTCCGATTATTTTATTTCGATTTTATTCCGATTATTTTCTATAGATTTGATGCATTCGGGTCTCCGAACGCGAAAAACGTATGTATGTTGCCGGCCTTAGAAACAAAATTTCTATAACTAACGTCAAAATTAAAATTTGCTGTTTATCCAGAATTTTGCTGTTTATCACGATCTATCATTATTTAATGTTATCATTTTAAGATATAATTATTATTATTGAATATTCTAAAATTTAATTATAAAAATGTGGCATCCCTTTATTGAATAAAAATGCCAACCGAATGATATCTTACACGTTACTTAAAGCAAGAGAAGACGTACTGGAAAAGATAAGGGTTGAAATGAGTGGATGGGAGCACATTTACACACGCATTACGATGTATCGATGGGGTAGATGATAGGAGTTTATGAATTCGGATACTAGACTTTGTTCCCGACTTTTTTCGTATCCTTTTTTGAGGATTAGATTTTAACTAATGCTAAATAAAGGCTTTTTTTTATGCAGGACCGACACTAACAGTAAAATAACACTCCATATGAGAGGACTCTGGCATCCTTTACACACACACAAATACAACGACCCATGCACTGTTCCTATATGATGTTTTTTTTTGTACAACAAGGGGGTGGTTACTGCCGCCAGCAGAACTCTCCACCTTATAAATTAAATAATATTAATATTTTGGACGACCATTTCATAAATGAATTTTAAGACATTTAATTTTAAAGACGGCAATCCTAAATAAATTAAAACTTAATATGACAGAATATGCTTTATTAAAATAAAAGGTAATATAGCCTTATAATGAAATGGGCTCTGGTTTTTTTTTTTTTTTATTAGATCAGGGTAGCGCTTGACCACTATCTCACCTGATGTATGGTGTAGATGTGGCCGAAGGTGGACCACGCTTACCCAGTAAATGCCCATTTACCCTGGTTTTGAAGACCCCGAGGTTGTAGTTCTGTGGGAACACAGACGCAGGCAATGAGTTCTACTCCTTAGCAGTCCGAACAAGGAAGGTGAAACTGAAACGCTTCGTGCGTGATCGAGGTACATCGACCACTAAGGGATGAAACCCCCGCCCACGCCTAGTGTTCCGCAAGTGGAACGGTTCCGGTTGGATTAAATCGTACAACATAGATGCACACTCTCCATAGTGTAGACGATAGAAAATCGATAGGCACGCTACTTTTCGGCGATGCTGCAGGCTTTGAAGTTGGAAATCTACAAGGGTGTCGTTGCCAATAAGCTTCTTTGCTTATCTCTTACTCACTCACCGAAACACAACAGCACACGTGCTGTTATTTCCCGGTAGTCTTCTGTAAGGAGGTGGTTACTGTCGTTAGACGGGCTGTGTTCCCAGCCACTACTTTCCAGATCCAGACTAGAGCTAACTTTGAAAAGTTCTTTTTTTAACGTTGGCCCTGTCGGCGGGAATCGAACCCGGGAACCCTAGAACAGAGCGTAATACAAGCACCCTAATCGCTCAGCCAACAGGCTCGTCAATTATTATCAAATTGTAAAAATATATTGAGAAAGAAGATAAAAAAATGTTTTTATACAACAATTAATAAACAAAAATGTAATTTTTTTCAGTAGATATTAACAGAGCGATATTAATAAGATAGTCTCGGTATAATTCAGAAACTTTTCCGAATTCCAAATGTCCGAATGTTGGGAGGTGTTCTTTGATTGGTTAAATTATTATGGCAAGATGTTCCCCGGGCTGACACTTGGTTGATGGTGCCAATTGGACACGGATCACTTTATTTTTCAAGAACACCTTGGAATGCTTAGAAAAATGTGAGTCCACAATTTGTAGAGACGAAGATAAAACGTTTTGATATAATTTATATATGTGTATAAGATCTTGTTTATTATGTTTATTATGCGGATCTAATTGATGGCCATCTATCAACTAGATCCGCAGTCTTCCCTCAGAGAAAAGTTCAAAGAAATTAAGATTTTAACTGTTACATGTCAGTATATTTATGAAAATTTAATTTACGCGCATAAAAATATTAGTCAATTTAATAAAAAATGTGATGTACACAATATAGGTACTAGGTTTAAAAATAATTTAGATTTACATGAGACGCGACTCCACAAGATAAGTAATTCTTTTATGGGTCAGTGTATACGGTTTTATAATAAACTGCCTGAGATGATCAGAACCTTATCTATAAATAAATTTAAAGATGTCATTAAAACCAAACTCCTCTCGGAAGGCTATTATAAGGTTACTGATTATTTAAGTGACAATGAAGCCTGGAATTAAAGCCTGGATTCGGAGCTCATACTATGCTTAGTATTGTATATTTACTTTAGGTATTAAGTGTATGATTATAATTATTGTAAAAAAATTTTATATTGTAAATATGACAAAAAGAATAGTATCCTGAGTTTCTTTCGGGGTTTCTTCTCAGGATCGTCCTCTTGCCTTTTTTCCGAAACCCTGGTAAATTTAAATTTAACTGGTAATTCTAAATGACGATCATAAGAGTTTCTTGGGGAAACCTAATTGATAAATAAATATTTTGATTTGATTTTGATTATATATATGTTAAAGCGGAAAATAGATTTAAGGCGACGAATTGGAAATTTTGATGGCAGGGATTTAGATTTTTCTCGGCAATGACAAAACATATGTTTGGTGATTGGTTTCTTCATGTTACTGACTTCATTTTGTCATTGGATTACACGATTGGTAAACTTTTGTAACAGAGAAAAAAAAACTCAAAGAAACCTCTTTTAAAACACAGATTTACATTTTACAGGTAAACGGGACCAATTTATACCTCCAAATTGTCTATGTACATTAGTATAAATATACACTTTAATTTTACAGTTTCATTTCTTAAAAAACATTATAGTTTTTTAATAAAAATCGTTTTGCCGCATACGACCTTACAACATAAGTAGGCGCGCTCTCGTTTTTGTATGCAATCACAGCCGTATTGGTTGTTTGTCGCTGCGTCACCTTAAAGGCTGTGTTTACAGCGATAAGGTTCCGGTAAGTACTGTAATAGGTAAATCAGAGAAAATTTTAACCTCAATTTAACATAAAAGGTGTTATTTTATTTTTCAAATATGTATATATATTAGTATTTATCTAAAAATAAATTGGTATTATATGATGATACCAATGATGAATGATTTAAAAATGACCCTAAGAACTTGTGTACATATTATGTACGCAAACGTTCCTCGTTTCTCTCTCTTTTGATATTTAGCCTAAATATCGTATGTAAAAACTTGTGATAAAATCTCTTTTGCTTTACTTAGTAAAATGTTGTTTAAAGCTATTTTTCATTTGTTTTTCTTTCTGTCAAAATGAGCGAATAGGGGATCGGACAAATTTTCAGAAAGTGTTTTAAATTAATCTTCATGGATATTTATTCCCATAAAAAATACTATTTTTTTTATTTATTATAGCCTTTTAGGTACTCAAAATCATGTTTTAATATTGTTTGTTTGAAAATGCCGCCAAAGCGCCACGATAGTTCATCTGAGAGCGCGTAACGTCATTTGTGGTCATATCATAACAAAACAGCTGCATTGGCATACGACAATGATTGCCCACAAATGACGTCACGCACTGTGATTGGTGTTTCAGTATAGATTAAAAATATTGTAAATAATAAAATTTTATTTCTTCATTTAAAAATATTTAAATAAATTATATCAAATTATTATTCGATAAATAATCGTAAAAAATTATATATTTTCTTTCTAAGTACATTTTAGATTTTAATCTGATTACTGTCTGATCCCCTATTTAATGAAGATATTCGATTCATTTTAAAATTTCATTTCAAAAAAGGAAAAAATTTGTGACGTTTATGGAACTAATGCAGTGTCAGTAAGAGTAGCACAAAGTTGCTCTAAGCTTTTTCAATCCAGGGATTTTGATGTCAAAGATGCACCTCGCTCTGGTCGCCCCGTTACGGATAAAATGGAAAAGTGTGTAAGTACCCAGCTTTTTTCAAATGGGTCAAAACTGTTTTGTGGTCAATTCCCCGTTCTTCAGCATATCAGTATATGCCGATCTTACTCCACTTTCTCAAGTATAGGGATGGAGAAATGGGCTCTGATATCCCTTACACACTCACCGAAACACAACAGCACATATTCTTAGTTCTTAGTTCTTACCCACTAAAAGAAATTTATACTTTTCATACTTTTTAAAACATTTAAACGCCTACTTTTAGACCATCATGTTTTAAGTATCTGTAAAATCGATAGGTATGAACCCTATCGAGTGGCAGCAAATCGCTAACTCAAATATTTGCGCATCTTTTCATTGAAGATATTCGAGTATGACCAATGTCGCGTTATAACTACTTACATATTTTTACTTTTATACATTAAATACTTTGATTTGAATATGTTTTAACAATAAAACTAATTAATTATTGTATCTTAACGTAAAAGTGAAAAGAAGACTAACGGTCGACTTGGTGGTAAGTGGCCACCGTCATCGAACAAGCGAGGATTGGAGTGCACCCTCGCATCCATCGCCACTAACAGGATAAAGGACATGTGCACCCTATTTCTTGGTAGTCTTATGTAAAGGGGTGCTTATGGTGCGCTTTGTACCGGAAGGGCACATAACTTATAAATGCCATATGCGTTAATACCTTGCCACTACAAATCGATTAACACTTTCACGCCTTAAGCGTTTATTTATTTATTTATTTGAAAATACTTACCAACTAAAGACGTACTTACTTAAACATAATATACAACCACACAGAAAGAGACATTACAAGTGTGAATTTAATTTAACTTCAACCGATCATTATAAAATTTTCCATACACATGTCACAATTTCTTTTTATAAACTTAATTGGAATTTAAGTCTGTGCACCTTTGGTTGCATCTACTCTATGCACGCTTGATTAAACGACAGATGTCTGACGGACTGAATTGATGAATTTTGAATGGTGAGGTAGATCTTAACGGAAAGTAAATGATTATTCAAAAATACCTACCTAATTTATTTTACTCACTTCTACTTCACTTTATTAAAACAAATTACTTATAATTATTATTTAACAAGTAAATGTGATTGATACATTGCTTTTTGAATAACTACTAATTCACATATAATTCCCCAATATAACCATTGGGTAAGTGTAACAAACCTTTATTTATTTTTGTTCCCCATCATAATTTTATAATTGTAATTATTAGGTATCTAAGCATTACCAACTAAGTGTAAAATTGTAAAAGATAAAACTAAGTTTAACTGTAATTATAGGTCATTTTAAAAAGACCACCTAGCTAAGGTTTTGTTATTATTGCATTGTCTTTATATATATTTTACTTGTGAAAGCCGCATCAGGGATCACTATTTGATGCTATCAAATCCCCATTTCTACCCACACCGTCATAATATGACTATTGCAATGGCTCGCTTGTCGACATTCAATGTCGCAGGATAATTATGAATCTGGACATTATTAAAATGTCCAAAATTAAAAATATTTCCAGGGACCTCCCGGGCCGGGATATTTAACACCAAGAGATCCTGTACTGCCACGTTCCAGCCACGGACAGCTAAGTTGGAGTTTGCAACTAAAGGACTAAAGGAGGGAAAGAAGAAGGAGGAGAACTAGGAGACTAAAGGAGAGTGGGGTTTTGTGTAGTGAGATCATCTTGTGAGGTTGGCCTGCGGACATTTTTGTAACTCACGACCAAATTGCTACTCGTTATTAAAATCTATAAATTTTGTTGGCAGTAATTCTTTAATTAAATACATATTAATCTAAACACTCTAGTAAAAACTGTCACAGTGGCGCCCAACTACAGGAAATGTTCGCGACCGATTGCATAATTTGATTTCTAGGCATTTAATAGATATCCTTGGTGTCGGTTTTAACTCTAATTAGGATTAGTTTAGTTAATAGTCTCGCGTGTAGCACCTGATAGCTGTGTCAACCATTGTTATAGTTAGTATTTAGAATTTTTTTTAAACAGTTAATATAAATAGAGGTATTATATTATCGTAATACTTACCTTACTATCATGACTTATCCTATTAAGTATCTCTGTCTGCAAAAATCAGAGCTTCAGTACGAGGTAGAACTACGAGGCGGTAGTGGCGACTCGGTACAAGAGCTTCGAAAACAAATTATAAAACTATCGTCACTACTACCATCTGAAGACGTGCTCGAGTCGCATTTAGAACCTGTTAATGATTTGAAAGAGGTCAAGGAGTCTCTTTTAAAATCTCAAAGCAACCTTTCCGCTCTTAATAAACAATATGATAAGAACCTATACGTTAGAACCGAGACGCTCTTACACCATATTTATCATCGCCTCAATAGAATTTCGAACTCCAAAGAGGTTCTTGATAACTACAAAATATGCTCATCGAGTCTCAAAGCTCAACTAAACGATTTAACTACCCATAAACCAAGTGGTTCGCAAGCAAGTACTAGTGTTTCTAATAGTGATAACATATCAGTTTCTCCTACAATGCCTGTTGCTTGCGATCGTAGCATTTATTCTGATCTATATAAACTCAAATATTCTGGACATACTTGCGTACATTCTTTTATACAAAAAGTAAATGAATTTGTCCAATCGAGAGGAATATCTTACGAAAAAATTCTATCGCTCGCGTTTGAAATCTTCGTAGACGACGCTTTACATTGGTATAGATATAATAAAGACAAAGTTAAGTCATGGAATGAGTTGTGTGTCTTACTTAAAGAGGATTTCAGTAGCAAAGATTATGATTACCGTTTGGTTACCGAAATACGATCTCGCACTCAAGGTGAGCGAGAAAATATAATAGTTTACACTTCTATCATGCATGGGTTGTTTTCTCGTCTATCTAAACCGTTTTCGGAAGAAGAAAAATTGGAGATTCTTCTTCACAATATACGTCCATGTTACGCTAATACTATTGCCGCTTCCCCAGATATTAAAACAATCGACTCACTTGTTTCAATATGCCGAAGTTTTGAGAATATTCGATCAAGATTTGCATCCTTCTGTGAGCCTCCCACTGTTACCAGTAGTACTATAGCTCCTGAATTCGCGTACAAGCAAAACTCGTCATACAATAATAAATTAAATGAAAAACCTAACCACAATAACATTAACCCTATAACTTCAGACGAGATATCTAATGGTGAGATCGTTGCTCTTAGCACTGAGTTTTCTAAAAGAGCTTATTGCCCGAGATGCCGATTGCACTCGCACTCACTTGGAAACTGCAGGAAACCAAGGTTCTTAATTTGTTTCAAATGCGGAAAAAGGGACGTGCGTTATCCTGAGTGCCCCGATTGTCACCCTTCCCAGCAAAATAATAAGAATCTAAAAAACTAGGTGCGTTCGATTGCAGTGACAGATCCAAGGAATGGAAAGATTGGTTAATATTTGTTAATAAATTTACTACTTTTAATTCTGTCGCTTCAATCGATAATATTAAGTTCAATTCAAACAAAGCTCGACCCTATGTTACAGTCCTTGTTCTAAATGAAACTTTTACTGGACTTCTTGATACAGGATCTTGTGTTACCGTCTTGGGTAATGGATCTCATGAAAAGTTACTTAATATGGGATTTCAAATAAAGGACACTAACCAAAATCAGTTCGTTGCAGCTGGGGGAGAAAAACTTAATTCCATCGGACTAATAAACCTTCCTATCAAATTCCAAAATAAAACACATTATATGAATGCTTATGTGGTACCTGGTATCAGGAACTCCCTTATTTTGGGTATAGACTTTTGGAAAATTTTCGATCTTTTCCCCAAACATCTGGATGCCGTACAATTTCTCGAGGAATCAGAGACTGTTAATAATGTCAGCGTAAATTATGATGTTAAACCTGCCTTACTCAATTACAAACACCTATCAAACAATCAAAAGTACACAGCTGATTTTCTAATTGCTCGATTTCAAGACATCTCATATGAAACAAAAGACTTGGGTCGAACATCACTGATAGAACACTCGATTGATACTGGGGATGCTGCCCCCATTCGTCAAAGGTACTACCGAGTGTCCCCTGAGAAACAGCGGGTCTTAGTTAAGCAACTTGACGACATGCTTCGTGAGGATGTAGTTGAGCCTTGCGAGAGTCCTTGGTCCTCTCCTGTACTCCTAACACCAAAAAAGAATGGGGAATTAAGGTTTTGTTTGGACAGTCGAAAACTGAACTCACTTACTAAAAAAGATGCTTATAGCCTGCCATACATTGCTGAGATTCTTGACAATTTACGTGATGCCAGATACCTTACTAGTATAGATTTATCAAAAAGTTTTTGGCAAATATTGATTCGTGCGGAGGATAGATGTAAAACCGCCTTCTATATTCCATCTCGTGGTACCTTTCAATTTAAGTCTATGCCATTTGGGTTGACTAATGCACCTGCCACACAACAGAGATTGGTGGATTCTTTATTTTATGGTCCAGAATTCGAACACAAAGTGTTTGTTTATATAGATGACGTCATAATAGTCTCTGAAACATTTGAACAGCATATACTTATCCTAAAAAAGGTCTTGGAGAAGCTAAAGTTTGCTAATCTAACAATAAATTTTGAAAAAAGCCAATTCTTCAGACAGCGGCTTAAATATTTGGGATATTTGGTAGATGATAAGGGTCTGCATGCAGATCCAGATAAAGTTGATGCTATACATAAATACCCAACCCCATCTAACCGTCAAGAAGTCCGTCGGTTCATTGGCACAGCTTCCTGGTATCGTCGTTTCATCCCTAACTTCAGTCAACTAGCTTACCCCCTTAATAAACTTACTTCTCAAGGCAAAAAGGCTCCACCTTTTTCCTGGTCAAAAGAAGCAGACGAAGCTTTTAATCGCCTAAAAAAACATTTAGTTTCAGCTCCTATTTTAGCTTGTCCTGACTATTCTAGACCTTTTGAGGTGCACACTGACGCTAGCGACCATGGACTAGGTGCGGTACTTACTCAATGGTTGGACGGGGAGGAAAAGGTAATTGCATACATGAGCAAATCCTTAAGCAAGCAAGAACGTAATTACAGTGCGACGGAACGCGAAGCTTTAGCTGTGTTGACGGCGATTGAACATTGGCGATGTTACTTGGAAAACGGTATAAAATTCACAGTCTTTACGGATCATTCCTCACTTAAATGGTTTCTGAATCTCAATAACCCTACGGGAAGACTAGCCCGCTGGGGTGTCCGACTTTCTGCCTTCAATTTTGAGATAAGGCATCGCAAAGGTAAAGACAACGTAGTCCCAGATAGTTTATCACGATCTGTTCCCATAGCTGCTATAAGCGATTTATCTGCCAGGTCCAATGAACCAATCTATAAAACGAGTGATTCTTGGTTTTTAAACATTTATAATGGTTGCTTAAATTCCCCTACATCTTTTGTTAACTACCAGGTAGCACACGGTAAGCTTTTCCGTTACATTAAATCCATTAATCCTCTTACGAGAGAGTTTGCGTGGAAGGAGGTAATACCTCCAGAGCATCGTCAGAGTATTATCTCTCAAAACCACTGCAACGCAATCTCGGGTCATTTCGGTATATTCAAGACGTTTAAGCGTCTATCACTAAATTATTTTTGGCCTGGCATGCAACACGATGTTAATAAATTTGTCACAAGTTGTGAAATTTGTCTATCGTATAAATACCCAAACCATGCCACCTTAGGTACAATGGGGCGGCCAAAGGATTGCAGCCGTCCGTTTCAAATTATTAGTATTGACTTAGTCGGCCCTCTTCCCATGACTAAGAAACAAAATACATTTCTATTGGTTATAACCTGTTGTTTCTCTAAGTATTGTCTAATATTTCCAATTCGCCGTGCAACTGCAGAGATAATATGTAAGATTTTGGAAGATAATATCTTCCTTATTCACGGGATACCTAGCACTGTGTTAATGGACAACGGTAGACAATTTGTTAGTAATACAATAAAAAATCTGTTCGCTACATACAGGATACCTAACGTTTTCTACACACCCCTATATACGCCGCAAGTCAACACGGTTGAAAGATACAATAAAACTATAATTACGGCCATCTCAACATTCTTAGAAAATGATCACAGGTCTTGGGATACACATATTTCTAAAATTCAATTTGCATTAAACAGCGCAGTCAACGAAGTGACTGGATATACGCCTTCATTTTTAGTATTTGGCCGCGAACTAGTGTCTTGTGGTTCACATTACATTGACTCCGATATTGAAGACCACATAATTTTCACACCCCGTGATGCCTATGCGGAAAACCACGGGTATCTAAGTGGAATATTTGATAAAGTCCAGGCCTCTTTAATTAAAGCACACACCAGAAATAGTACCATTTACAACCTCCGTCGTAAAAACATAGATTTCAATGTGGGTGACATTATTTGGAAGAGAACTTTTTACCAAAGCGATAAAGACAATAAATTTTCAAAAAAACTAGCTCCTAAATTTGTTAAATGTCGCATTGTACAAAAAAGGTCAAAGCTTGTTTACGATCTTGAGGATATGAAGGGGAACAAATTAGGTTCTTGGCATGTCAAAGATTTTAAATTGGTCTAAGTTACACTATCAGGGATTTTTTTTTTTTGCAAAAAAAAATCCTACCCTAAAGAGGGGGGTATGTCACAATTTCTTCTCTATGCACGCTTGATTAAACGACAGATGTCTGACGGACTGAATTGATGAATTTTGAATGGTGAGGTAGATCTTAACGGAAAGTAAATGATTATTCAAAAATACCTACCTAATTTATTTTACTCACTTCTACTTCACTTTATTAAAACAAATTACTTATAATTATTATTTAACAAGTAAATGTGATTGATACATTGCTTTTTGAATAACTACTAATTCACATATAATTCCCCAATATAACCATTGGGTAAGTGTAACAAACCTTTATTTATTTTTGTTCCCCATCATAATTTTATAATTGTAATTATTAGGTATCTAAGCATTACCAACTAAGTGTAAAATTGTAAAAGATAAAACTAAGTTTAACTGTAATTATAGGTCATTTTAAAAAGACCACCTAGCTAAGGTTTTGTTATTATTGCATTGTCTTTATATATATTTTACTTGTGAAAGCCGCATCAGGGATCACTATTTGATGCTATCAAATCCCCATTTCTACCCACACCGTCATAATATGACTATTGCAATGGCTCGCTTGTCGACATTCAATGTCGCAGGATAATTATGAATCTGGACATTATTAAAATGTCCAAAATTAAAAATATTTCCAGGGACCTCCCGGGCCGGGATATTTAACACCAAGAGATCCTGTACTGCCACGTTCCAGCCACGGACAGCTAAGTTGGAGTTTGCAACTAAAGGACTAAAGGAGGGAAAGAAGAAGGAGGAGAACTAGGAGACTAAAGGAGAGTGGGGTTTTGTGTAGTGAGATCATCTTGTGAGGTTGGCCTGCGGACATTTTTGTAACTCACGACCAAATTGCTACTCGTTATTAAAATCTATAAATTTTGTTGGCAGTAATTCTTTAATTAAATACATATTAATCTAAACACTCTAGTAAAAACTGTCACACACATTATTAGGAATACCAGAAAAGAATTTAGGGTGCGTTTCCTCCAGAAAAGATTTCTATATTCAAGATTTCCAAATTCAAGATTTTGCACACTGAATATTTATCGGGAACAAGAAAAGTTAACGTCATGTCTGGTAAACATGGTTACCCATGCTCTGTACAGTACAGTACTGTACTGTACTGTGCTGTACTCTACTGTACTGTACGGTACTGTATGTACTGTACTGTAGTGTACTGTAGTGTAGTGTAGTGTAGTGTAGTGTAGTGTACTGTAATGTACTGTACTATAGTGTAGTGTAGTGTAGTGTAGTGTACTGTAATTTACTGTGCTGTACTGTATTGTATTAATTGTAATGTAAAAAAAAATAACGTTCCAGGAACATTTAAAAATAAAAATAAAAATTTCAACGTACGTTAAAAATATATGAGCATACGCCGTATGACGTATGCATCATATCTCGCATACATTACAAATCTATTAATTTGAAATATTATAAAAATCTTATTCCTTTTTTGAATTTCTTTGCCGCGCAACTCACGAGGTAAAGTATGGTATGGAACATTTTTTTCTAGGCGGCAGACAGGAAGTCGGTGCACTCTAAGGTACCATTTCCAAAGAACAAACTTAATGACATGCCTATGCATGTTGTGTTGATATCGAAATATACATATACTAAGTCCCACTCCTGGGCCCTGGGCACAAGCTTTTCCTTGGTGTAAGGAAATATGGGAAATCTTTTCTTGGTTGTGGGTCTAAATTCAGTAGGTACTTTCAGTCGTAGGTATAGTAGTAAATAAAAAGCGATAACGATAATTAATTGTTGATTGATAAATAATTGGATATTCATTTGAATTATTAATTAGATATTTGAATCGGATTAACTCCTGTGGCGGTCTTCATCCAGTCCGCAAGCCAGCAGTAGTCCATATGTAGGCCATATGACCTAGAAACTACACAGACCATGGAAGCTTCCTAGATATGAACTACGAAACTGACTTCTAGCCGTTATGGCAAAATCATTATTTGTATTACATACATGAAATTGAAAAATTGTATAACTTCAGAGATGCAAAGATGCTTCCAGGCCGGGAATTTCGAACCTGCATCTGCCGTTTCGGGAGTCGTGTGAACTATTACTGGACTGGATCTGCTATTTTGTGATTGTCTAGCAATTTACAGTATTAATTATTTAAAATGGATTAATTGGCGATTAGTGATTTACAATTAATTAATTTCAAATGCTATTAATTGGCAATTAATAAAATTTGCGTACAAACAGACGACTTGTTATCCCGACATAGATAATATCATGCGTGGCTTATATGGCTTATTCTGGCTAATTCTTCATTATCCATGCCGTTAATTGACCTATGCAAAGTAGGGAAGGGTCGTTAAGTCTAATATTTTTTTCTCTACAATCATTATTCCTAACCAAAGATATTAGTTTAGAGTGTATCTTCGGGGAATACTTATAAGAACACATAAGCACGTGTGCGTATATACATGTAAGAAACGTTACCACTATCGGCCTTTATAAATATACAGTAGGTAATGCTTTTAACGCCAAGACAAATGGTGGGAGCCGAGTGGCGTAGCCCCGCTTGTTAAAATGTATGAAATCTCCACCAAATCAATTGCTTATACCCCCCACAGTGGTCACTCGACTCAATGGCGGGAAAGTGGGTCGTCGGTAGGAGACAGCAAACACTGAACCAGGGGTGCATAACTTTCACTTTACAAGAAACTATTGACTTGTTACATATATTATATATATATATGAAGATTCCCCGTTTATCTCTCTTTCTATCCGAATTAAAATCGGTCTACCCGTTCACGCGTGATGCCGTGACCAAGGGCAATTTTTATATATATAAGCCCGCAACTTCGTACGCGTGGTATTCGGTATAGTGCGTAACTTTTTTGTTTGTAAACCGATTGGAATGAAATAAACACTAAATATTACGGGAAGCTTGCTACAATATATCAGTGAAAACTGCATTCAAATTGGTTAAGCCGTTTCAGAGATTACCGCTTGCACAAACGCACAGATAAACCGATAATTTTGTAAATTATAGATATTATGTTGTAAAAATTATATTAAGCATAATCATTATAATATAAATTACTGATAAAGATTTACAGTGTACTATAAACCGGGGATATCGTTTACTATGATAAGTATGGAAGTATATGGAAGTAGTTATGGAAAGTAGTGGCAGGGCACTTGGGCATCCCGTCTGGCGGCAGTAACCACCCCCTTACAAAATACCACCGTGAAATAACAGCACGTGTGGTGTTGTGTTTCGATGAGCGAGTAAGTGATGCCAGAGCCCATTTCCCTATCCCCTCCTAATCCCTTATCCCTAATCTTACTGTAGTCGGCAGCAAACTTGCAGTAGCTTTGGCGTTGCTTGTGTTATAGGTGACGGTAGCCACCTACCATCAAGTGGACCGTCAGTCTATCTACCGGTCATAGCATAAAAAAAAAACATAAACTATGTTGATTAATCGTTGCATCATAAAAGAAAACTTAAAAATGGGTTTTGGGTAAACACGTATTAGCAAAGATAAAATGAAAACACGAGCGCAAAAGAGAATTTGAATTCGAAATTGAAAGGAGATTTTGAAATCGCGGAGCACTATGCTTGTAGAGGTAAGGGGGACCTCTATTTCTAAGAAAGTCAGTTGCAATTTTAACGTTTCTTAAATTTCTTTTATTCATTAAGGCGACGCATTGGAAATTTTGATGGCAGGGATTTAGATTTTTCTCAGAAATGACAAAACCTATGAAAGTGATGTTTGGTAATCTGTTTCTTATTGTTACTGACTTCATTTTGTCAGTTGCATTACACGATTGGTAAACATTTATAACAGAGAAAAAATATTCAAAGAAACCTCTTTTAAAACATAGATTTACATATTACAGGCAAACGGGACCAATTTATACCTCCAAATTTTCTATTTACATTAGTATACTTTAATTTTACAGTTGCATTTCTTAAAATACATTATAGATTTTTTAATAAAAATCGTTTTGTCGCATACGACCTTAAGACATAAGCAAGCGCGCTCTCGTTTTTGTATAAGGGGAAGACAAACGCTAAATACTAAAAATATCCATTGTTTAATGAAGATGTTACAAGAAATAGACAAGACAAAAAAATAGATGTTATACTTTTAAACATGTGAACAACCAATTGTATTAATTAGAATTTTCGTTAAAGTAATAGAAACTCTACAAAAAAAGTTAGAACACAAGAAGAATTTGACCTTTATTGAAAATTCTCTCGAAAACGGCTTATTGCACGCATATGAATCCTGTACCTATTAATAAGTTAATGTCAGTTTAAAAAATTGTATATATATATTTTTTGTGTATTGTTCTAATGGTAAAAACAAAAAACACAATTTCTAGGCCCGTTGAATTGTCTCCGCCGCCAGCGAGTTCTATAGTAAATGTCGTTTGCCTCAGTGAATCCCTCGCTGCGTTGCCTTAAAGAGAAGCGAAGGAACCGTCGTGTGATTTTAGTAATGAAGCAAAAATTGTCATTTATTTACATGTATTGGGGTAAGTTCATATAATTGCAAAAAGAATAATATGGAATAAATATAGATGCAAAAAGAAAATAATTGCAAATACAGAATACGTATATAGAGAGATTATTGGGAAAATTATATTACAAAAATATTTATCATAATAGCTGTAATCAGGATGGCCATGGCGTAGTTAAATAGCCTTGTAAATTTGATGATGAATTGAGCGATTTTATACCACGTGGTTTTAAAGTTCACATTATGGATTCTTTCGTCTTGCCCGATCTATATAGTTGAAAATCTTTGTATAATTGTAAACTATTTTCTGGTTGTAATAAAAAAAATATATATCGAACATTCTTTATTCTACTAAGCTCGGCAGCACACTTGAAGTACCTATGATATTGCTTCCGTTAATCACATACCATCAAGAGGACTATCTGTCTGCCGTCGACCATTGCATAAACTGTTGCTAAGGTATATTTCTAAGGTATATGTGTGTATCGCTTACCAAGCAGTTCGAAACGTATGTACGAGATTGTTATACGCATAAACTATTTATGCCGAAACACTGCAAAACTAACGCTGGTGAACGTGCGCCTTTGTATCGTGTTATGCATGCATATAATAGTTTCTTTACACAAATTGACCTGTTTGCAATTGGTCCACAAAAATTAGAAAAGATATTATGAAATCAATGCATTAGCTTAATGAGTTTTTGTTGTTCTTTTTTTTATTGATTTTTCTCTCTTGTTTTTTTTTTATTGGTGTGTATTTATATGTCCTCTCTGTATAAAATTTATTTATTACTTTGTGGAAAATGTTGTTGGTTGCACTATTATTTAAGTTTATGTATGTTTTTTTTTTAAAACACATGGTGTAATTGTTTGTTTTCCTTAATAAAATAAAATATCAAATTTAAAATATGCTGAAGTATTATCTCAATAAATAAAAAAATTGTAATGGATATTCGATATTCAAATAAGAGTACAAATAAAATTGAAAGAGTCACCGCCGGGACGACAATCCGCAATCACTTACCACCACAATTATCTAAAAGGTGTGTTCTGTTTATTTATTCCCTCGTGTATTTTATATCAGGTATAACCATTTCCTTTGGAAAAAATATTGCAGAACTGATTACTTACTGAATATGTTACTTAGACGAATAGCTAGGAATATTTTCTATACACTAACCTTTTAGCGCTGGACAGATTTTCTTCCACAATGTAAGACATCCACACCGGTGATATTGCCCCAGAGCCAATTCCATAAAGAACAATGGGAGCCCACCAAACAGAAGCATCACGCAGTACGGTATGAGGAACGCGCCTGCGAAGGAAAACGTATTCTAACTTATTTTACAGTCCAAAAAAACCCAGTAAGTTAATGGTCACCATACTCACCGCCTCCGTTTTGATAGCAAATGTAGGGAAACCGCCAGACATTGCCAAGGTCTACGGCAAACCCGACGACCGCTAGGAGGAATTCGGCCTTCTTCGCCCAAGTCTCCCTCTGCCGAGCCGGCGTCAGTGACACTACCACTGTACGAGTCTTCTGCGGTTGTTGCTAGGCATCAAATTTTTATGAAATAACATTACAACCTTTTCTTAGTAAGAACTTGTTACCGAATGCTTTCAATTGAAGAATAAATAAATGTTTATTTGCGACAAAGGAATTTGAGTTTACATTTGAAAATACCAGAAAATATATAACATATACACAGATACACAAAAAAATACACAAAAAAGATTCACTTTACTAGTACATACAATTAACGTTATTTTCAGAAACGTTCTTGAAAATAAATTTAATTTGTATTTTTTTTATGTTATGTCGACAGACAGGCTGACGGTCCACTTGATGGTAGGTGGCTATCGTCGCCTATAACACAAGCAACGCTACAGGTGCTGCAAGTGCGCTGCCGACTACAGTAGGATTAAGGATAAGGGATTAGGAGGGGATAAGGAAATGGGCTCTGGCATCCCTTACTCACTCACCGAAACACAACAGCACGTATATGCTGTTATTTCACGGTGGTCTTCTGTAAGGGGGTGGTCACTGCCGCCAGGCGGGCTGCCCAAATGACTGCGAAACGCAGTGTGCCCTACCACTACTTCAATAAAAAAATAAATAAAAAAAAACTGTTAAGTATATTTTTAAGTAAAATGCAACTTTTTTGTTGCTTTAAAAAGGGTCTAGAAAAAAAAAATTGTTCGTATATCATACTTAATTTGATGAAGGCAAAAATAGATGTATGATCGAAATATAATAGATTCAAGATAGTACTTTTACTTTAATTATCGAATAATATTGGCGACATTAAAATCTAGAAGACTGAAGATAGATACTTAAATGTTAAGTTACGAACGTTAAGTCACCTAAGTTATCAAGTTTTTGATCCAATTAGCAGGACATGTCACTTGAGACATACTTTAACAGTCTGCGGCAGTACATATCGAACGTTTTTCAAATGCATTGTATTTTAACAAAAACCTCTCACTAATTTATATATTATTATTATAATTACTCCATAATTGAAGAAGCCACTGTTAAAATGTTATTTTACAGTATTTGACAGACAGTAAACAAATTGTGGAATAGCAAGATATTTATTTATAGTTTGATATAATAAACGTCTGTTTTGAGAACTATGTACATAGAAAGTTAATGTCTTAGAATATGTACCCAGTTTACATAAACTACACTTACAGTTTACAGTTTACAGTACACGCCCATATATATGGACATATGGATGTCCATATATATGGGCGTGTACTGTAAACTGTAAACTGTAACTGTGTACTGTAAACTGTACTTAAAATAGCTAAAATAGCTCTACTAAAAAATTTATCTTGTACTGGAATCATTATTACTCCATGGTCCACGATATTTTGGGACCTAGAGCATATCTAGATTATCTGATTAGATTATCTGCAAAGATATGTGTCTTTTTTTTTTAAATAGGGACGCTTGTATGTTTCTTTTGAGATCGGTTTCTTTTGAATATTTTGAGTACACTAACAGTCAGTATTATATACTTTTGTGTCTATAACGTAAACTGTTCGTAAGATACAAATAAATAAAAAAAAATAGAGTGTAGAAAAATAGAAATACTCACAATATTTATGGGTGGTGGATTGTCAGGGGCTGATGGTGTGGTGGGAGCCTCCGCTGACGGCATCTCGGGCGGTTCGGACTCCGAGCACTCACCGTACCGCCTCTCCGGCCCAGGGCTTTCCCCCTGATCACATACCAGTTATTAAATCTCACTTATACATACGTTCTTCGCCGTATAACAGACAACTCTGCTTTTTGTTGTATTATGCTTTTTATTTTCTTAATTTACTATATTTGTTAGAGAGTTAAAAGCCGTAAAATTACAGTGTTTTTCCCCCGGATTTTAACCGGTTTCATACCCGGATGTGGCACAGGGGCGGATCCAGGATTTCATTTTGGGGGGGGGCATTCTGACAAAGTTCGGAGTTAGGGTTAATATCACAAGTAATTTTTTTGTGTATTTTTTTACTAGTTGAGATGCATTATGGTTGTATTGCAAATACTTTTAACCCGCGTAATCGCGTATTTGAACTGTCTCAAATGTCTGACATGAATTATGAAACTTTCGATAACTTTGATTGATATGGATTATATTATTCTATATTCAGTTCATATATGAATGGCCGGGGGGGATGCCCCCCCCCCCCCTGTATCCGCCAATGATGTGGCAGACGGATTTTCAAGAAATCTGGAGTTTTTCTTTTTTTATAAAATTAAGAAATATTTCGTAAAATTTTCTATCTCTAGTATTTAAAGTAGGTATTTTCTCTTCAGGTGCGGTTAAAAAATCCACTTGTCTAGTACCTAAATTTCTCTATACATATTAAAAAACAAAGTTGCCGTCGACTTCAGTAGGATTAAGGATATGGAATTGGAAAGGGTTAGGAATTTATCAAAATAATATTTTTTTTATTTCTAAATAATAAAATTTAATAAATTGACTTTAAATGTGGTTTCTTTGTTTTCAGAGCAACACATGTCTTTTTATTTGCAACTTATAATAAGTCTTATAAAAGGTTACTTGTAAGTGGTCGTACATACATTGAGAGGTGTTAGTATAGATCAAAATTAACAATTTTCGTTCTGTAATACTCTATCCAAAAATATACCGTTTTCGACATATTTAACATTTTAAGTTTTTTCAGAAAAGAGTTACTTTTTCATAGTTTTCGGGTTGTATTTTCTTTTGTTAACAACCCTGCCCAGTTTTTTTTTTGCTGTTTTTGTTTAAAAGATGCCTTAGGTTTAACTAACTTGTTAATAAAACTAGAAATTTCTACAACAAAATAAACGATTCAGTTTAATAATGACTTATGACTTTAGAGCTTACTCTCTTTAAAAAAAATGTATGAAACCGTATGTGCAAATTATACTTTTCAATACACTAAATTGTCAATACTAACACCTCTCAATGTATGTACGACCACTTACAAGTAACCCTGTATATGTTGCAAAAAATTTAAATTAAGGAAATAAATAAAAGCACGTGTAAAAGCTGTTGTGTTTCGGTGAGTGAGTAAGGGATGCCAGAGCCCATTTCCCTATCCCCCCTCCTAATCCCTTATCCTTAATCTTACTGCAGTTGGCGGCGCACTTGCAGCAGTTTAGGCGTTGCTTGTGTTATAGGCGACGGTAGCCACCTACCATCAAGTGGACCGTCAGCCTGTCTGCCGACCTTAACATAAAAAAAAGGATTGTTAATAAAAAAAAAGTTTGAAATTTTTAGTTGTAAAGGCTGCCAATTAACGCTTGGGCAATGATTTGCAAAGAAAATGTTATCTTTTAATCGCGCCGGAAAACACCTCGTTCATCAAAGTGAAAAAAGTTGATAAAACCAGCCGACAAGTTGTTTGTGGCCGGTTGTCAATTCTGTTTGTTTGACGAGACATTCCCCTACAAACAGTTGGCCGGCCCACTGGGGGAACTGATTGCTTCGCAAATAAAAGTAATGGAGAATGGGTCGTCTCATTTCACAGGGTTTAATATTCATTGCGGTCAACTTAATGTTTCTTGTGCGGATTGTAAAGAAACACCAGTGTTCTGAATTATTTATGATAAACGGACGCAGAGAGGCTGATAGCCGACTTGGTGTTGGCGTGTTAGAGTTACCTATAAAACGACGCATTTAATTATATAATAACTAAAAAGCTTTTTCTTTGAACGCCTTGAATTTCGGCAGCATAAAACTTTCTCCATAAAAAAATACAAATAAACGACGCGCTACGTTCGTGACAAGTAAACTATTCTGGAGTTATAACAGATTATAGGTTTTAAAAATCGCAAATTAAGAAATGTAGGTAACTATAAATAAAGTCATGTTGTTATGTTAAGATCGGCAGACAAGCTGACGGTCCACTTGATGGTAGGTGGCTACCGTCGCCTATAACACAAGCAATGCCATAGCTGCTGCAAGTGCGCTGTTGACTACAGTAGGATTAAGGATATGGGATTGTATTTGAAAATGGATATGGAATTGTATTGAAAGTGCTGTTATTTCACGATGATCTTCTGTAACGCAGTCAATCGGCCGCAGTGTGCCCTGCCACTGCTTTCCAAATCCAGACCAGAGCCAAATTTAAAAAGTTCATTTTCAAAGTTGGCCCTGCCGGGAATCGAATCCGGTAACCCTAAAACAGAGCGTTAAGGGATTCACTGAGGCAAATGACATTTACTATAGAACTCGCTGGCGGCGCATCCAATTCAACAGGCCTAGAAATGGTGTTTTTTTGTTTTTACCATTAGAACATTACACAAAAAAAACTTTTTTATTAATACAATTTTTGAATCTGATATTAACTTATTAATAGGTACAGGATTCATATGCGTGCAATAAGCCGTTTTCGAGAGAATTTTCAATAAAAGTCAAATTCTTCTTGTGTTCTAACTTTTTTTGTGGAGTTTCTATTACTTTAACGAAAATTCTAATTAATACAATTGGTTCTTCACATGTTTAAGTATAATATATATTTTTTTCAAAGCAATTGTCTTGTCCATTTCTTGTAACATTTTCATTAAACAATGTATATTTTTAGTATTTAGGGTTTGTCTCCCCCTTAAGGCAAATACCCTAACCACTCACGTCCACTCATCCAACGAACTCGTCAAATTTTGTCTATTAAATTTTACGTGCCAAGTTGACTTTTATTGTTAATATATTATTGTGTTAATGTATAATATGTTAACAAAGTAAACTATATCAAACTACAGAAAAAAAAAACTAAGAAAAATGTACTAATTAAACGGCCATTTCAAGTTTTGTCGAATGAAAGAAAATGGCGTTAGTGTTGAGGAACGATATCTATACCTATCTCGATCTACATATACATAATATTAAAGTACAACATCAATCAACTAAGTAATTGCCAAACTGGATCCATAACTAGGGTTGCCAGGCCTCAAAATCGAAAATCCGGACACAGACTCATATTTAGCCGGACATATTGCCACAAAAGCCTGACACACGGGTTTTTAAAAGAAATAGTTCTTTTTAAACCGATCACTAAATGTTACGGGAAGCTTGCTTTAATAAATCAGTGAAAACCGCATTCAAATCAGTTAAGCAGTTTCTGAGATTAGCGTGCACAAATGCACAGACAAAAATTCTAAAAACTATTTTTTGATCTCGGCAGCAAAAGTACAAAGTATACAAATTGTATTTTTGAAAAAATATTTAATGTTACCGGCTCGTTCACCATTTTATTATATTATATGTAAATAATATATACATATAAATGTGTGTTTACAACAGGATCAGCGCATGCCCCGATCTCTCCCTAAACGTGTATAATGTGTGAGAGTCTTTGAAAGAGCTGCTAATCGAGTAAGTAAATTAATTAAGGCTAATACGACGTACAATAAAAGCCTTTTTATGGACAACGAGGCGAACGGCAAGTCTTTGATCCTTCTCACTTCCAATTAGCTGTTATTAGTGCTTTGCACACAAACTATATTTATATGTATTGTAAAAATAGGTAGGCCTGGTAAGTTACTTCTGACGTTAGTACTATTATTTATTCTGTGCTGATAGTAAGTGGTTACCGTCGTCTATTAATACAAACAACGGCATGGACAAGAGCGCTATCGACCTTACTAGGATAAAGGATAAGGGATTGGAAGAGGATAGATAAATGGGCTGTGGTATCCCTTACTAACTTACCGAAATTTTAACAGTAGATAGCACTATATAAAGAACTTTTTAGTTAATAAAATTATTATTATGAAAAGTTCATTTCCAAATTTGACCCTGCCGGGAATCCAACCCGGAACCCATGAGACAGAGCGTTAAGGCAAGTACTCTAACCACTCGTCTAATGGGCTCTTAAAAAACAAGTAACAAACAAGTAGTATAAACATAATCGAAAGGTGCTCTAGCGTGCAAGTATGGCGTGGAAATTGTTGCAGACCGTCAAAAAGCGTAAAATTGAATATCTTGGTCATGTGTTACTCAATAACAGATGTCAAATGGAAGAAATCCTGGTTACATAACATCAGGGAATGGACCAGGATCTCCAGTGCAGAACATCTGTTCCGTCTAGCCCAAGACAGGCACAAGATTCTTGGTTCTTGTATAATGGAGAAACACTATAAGAAGACGATGAAGTGTAAACATTCGGCTTGAGAGTTTATTAAATGAAAAATAAAAAAATTTAATTGTGTTGCCTTGCGAATTAAAAAAAAAACTTAATTTGATAAATTATATAAATTAATTTATAATAAGGTGATAGAACAATGCCAGTTTGATCATCCAGAGAAGGCAAGAACGCGTCCGTTCAGAGGCATTGCGAACTCCCTTTTTATGTGATTGTTTTTATCATCGACAATTAAAAAAAAAAAACAGTTCATTAAGGCAAAATACTTAGTAAAAGTTATATATTTTTGTGTATTCACAACTTGGGCCGTGCTACAAAAGTGAGTTTTCGGGAAATGCCAGATAATATGTAAAAGAGCTGATGTAAGGGGTTTTCCGAGACGCTTTGTATAGCGTTTACGGCGTATTTAAACTTTATTGACGATAAAAACGAGAATTGCCATTATTTTTGGTTTAAAAGGCTAAATAGAACACTTCTATTCTAACAAAAGGGCGTGCAGTCGTGTGTCCAATAAAATTCAAAGACACACATCTTAATTTGTTTGCTTAATTAATTTTAAACCCCTTCAAAAGCTATTTAAGCGGGAGACAAACGCTAAATACTAAAAATATCCATTGTTTAATGAAAATGTTACAAGAAATGGACAAGACAATTGCTTTGAAAAAAAATATATTATACTTAAACATGTGAAGAACCAATTGTATTAATTAAAATTTTCGTTAAAGTAATAGAAACTCCACAAAAAAAGTTAGAACACAAGAAGAATTTGACCTTTATTGAAAATTCTCTCGAAAACGGCTTATTGCACGCATATGAATCCTGTACCTATTAATAAGTTAATATCAGATTAAAAAAATGTATTAATAAAAAAAATTATTTTGTGTATTGTTCTAATGGTAAAAACAGAAAAACACCATTTCTAGGCCTGTTGAATTGGATCCGCCGCCAGCGAGTTCTATAGTAAATGTCATTTGCCTCAGTGAAGCCCTTAAGATTTTTTTATTATGAAAAAAAAAAGAAAAGAAAAAAGAGTAATTGAATAGTTGTTGTTTATAATGTTGTTAATTAAAAATCTGACCTTCGTGTCTGGAAATAATATGGCGCAACCCAGAACACAGAGAGCGCGTAACTTTTTTTATCTGTGAACCGATTGGAATGAAACAAAAATTAAATTTTACATTTGCTACAATACATCAGTGAAAACCGAACAGAAAGCCGTTTCTGAGATTAGCGTGCATAAACGGACATTTTTTTTTGTCCCCGTAACATAAGTGCACAAATTGTTTTTTTGAAAAAAATATTGTTATGACTCACCAGGGAACGTTCTAGTTATGACTCACCATGGAACGTTCGAGAAAAGCGTCTTTTCCTGTTAACATAACTGGAAAGTTCCATAGTAGAATAGAAGTCACGCCACTCTCCGGTTATTGTCAAGGGAAATTAGTCCTTATGCACACAACATAGAGTTCACATTCAACAGAAATAGTGTTCCCGAACCTTCAATAACCTTGTTTACAATACGTGTGACTTATTTACTTACTTGTTTATCTACTCGTATTTGTTTGTTGTTTGTTTGTACTAAATTCGAGAAAGATCTAGACCATGACGATTGGCAGCGGGTATAAATAGGCGAAGTGGCAAGCTAGCGGGACAGTTCGATTCTGCGATTCGAAAGCGAAACTTCGGAACAGTAAACCAGCGACTCATAAGGGAATCATTGACGACTCTTGGCAAGTTTAACGGTTGTATCGGACCTTTCGTTTAGCACTTTTGGAAGTCATCTTGGTTTGTGGCAATAAATAGTTGATTTTCGCCCTTACACGGCAGATTGACTCACCCCACACGTAACGTAACAATATGTATAATGTTCAGCCACGGCTTGTTTACGATTTTATTATAATAACTCTATTGAGACATAAAATGTTATAGCTGTAGATACATGTTACTGGGCAGGTAAAAATAAAACAATAAAATTCCCAATTAAATGGCATATTAATTTCTGTGTCCATTAATTCAATTAATTCTGAATTATTTGGACAGTGTATAAGTATAGCACATAGATCAACAGTGTGACAACTTCTTACAAACGCCAGAAAATCGCTTCTCTCCTACGTGCCACCAAAATCAAGGGCACTTTTTTTTTCATTATTTATACATTGATAACATAAGCACGAAAATAATACAATAAACAGGCTAAAGTTCAGAAACAAGGCTTATCCTTGAACTAAAATGTTTTTCATTTTTTATGCTAGCAAATAAATATAGACTAAAATGCATTTTAATTTACATTTTTGAATCAATTCCTAACATTTTAACATTCTTAAAATTACAATTCGTATTAATTACTTAATTATACGATGAATATGTAAGAGGCTGTTCTTTTAGACCAATAATTATGAACATTTAGAGGTTCAGACGTCACAAAACAAACAAAATTGTGACCTATGATATCACTCAGTCACATTTTGAATGAAAAATTATAACTTTTTTTTATTATTAAGGGTGGCAGGCAGGCTGACGGTCTACTTGATGGTATGTGGCTACCGTCGCCTAAGGACATTAGCAACATCAGGGGGAGAACATGTGCGCGCCGATCCAGCAGGAATGTGTTTACTGTTCTCTTGGAGAAGCCCATATTTTAGCTAGATTAAGATTATTTAAGTTGAATTAATATTGAATGAATAATAATATTACACTATATGGTGTTCTCTTTATTAAAAGTAACAAAAATAGCAATTTGTGGACAGCTCTATTGTGCGCTTCGTACCGAGAGGGCGTAAATAATTTTTCTAGACACTTCTGAAAGAGGTGTTGTTCCTTACCATAGTACACATTGTTCCTCTTGTGTGTACTGTGGTATTAGGTTATTGAATGGAGAGTTATATAAAAAATGTTTTTAATCTGTTTCCGTTTTATGAATAAATTAAAACTTTTCTAATGAAAATTCAATATCAATCAATCTAATCGTATTTGTCTGAGAGATTTAATTTATACGCTTTTTTAGAGATTGGGCAATAAATGAAGATATAGAAATTACAATACAGAAGAATATATTTACAAGGAGCGAATTACTTTCATTATTCATTCCAAGGTTTAGATCAGAGGTTCCCAGACTTTTTTCTCATAGACCACTTTCAAAATTTAGAACATTTCTACCATATTCCCAAAACTCGACAAAAATGTGAAGATTAGATCTAACTATGGAAATTTGCGTTGCGGCTGAGTTCCAACCACGAATGGGGAGTTTTCTAAATGAAATTATTGAAAATTGATTGTTTTTAGGGTTCCGTACGTCCGAATAAAAAAACGGAACCCTTATAGGATCACTCGTGTGTCCGTCTGTCCGACCATTCTCTTATCTCCGAAACTACTGAACCCAAAATTTTGAAAAAAATAAAATAAAAAAATAGTTTTCTACTTATAGATTACCTATAGGAAAACCTATAAGAAGACCATGATATTAAAATAACATGGTAAATCACTCAATATTGTGCGGATAGGTAATATGGCACAGCACCCTCTTCACGCGATTTCAACTCGCACTTGTCCATTTTTTTTTTACTTTTTTGACTAGACGCGTAGACCCCCGTCGAGTCTCCCGTGGATCCCTGGGGGTCCACTTGGATCACTTTGGGAACTAAGGGTTTAGATAGACATAGTTTATTTTTATACTTTAATTAATCATTCTTATCCTCAATAAAATCTTTAATTAATAAAAATTAAGTATTCATATTCTTAAAAATGTGGTTAATTTTTTTTTAGTTCTTCATATCCCTGGAATTTACCCTTAGATATTTTGACGGGGTGTGCAACGCCCGTTCTGTACTGACAAAAACTGTTCTCTAAACTTTTCCGACCGCTTCACTGTGACAATACACTTGAGGAATTCAGGAGGTAATTGCTTTTTCGCCACTCTAAATGTTTTCAAACATTTTCTACACACATTTAAGTTAAGTTTGCACCACTGAATGATGTCAAGTTTCATTTAGATGAAGAGGAATTATCGAAACATTCATCAGCAGGTTTTTGTTTTTATTCACTTTTTAAATCGACCTCAAAGGGTTCCCAGTTGTGCCATTAATATTCAAAAAGCGGTAGGAAGAAATAGTATGAAGAGCACGGGATAAGATAGGACAGACTTATCCCGTGCCTTTTTAAAAAATATATGTGTTAAGATCGGCAGACAGGCTGACGGTCTACTTGATGATAGGTAGCTACCGTCGCCTATAACAAAAGCAACGCCACAGCTGCTGCAAGTGCGTTGCCGACTACAGTAGGATTAAAGATAAGGGATTGGATACCGAACAACACGTACTGTTATTTCACGGTGGTCTTCTGAAAGGGGATGGTTACTGCCGCCAGACGGGCTCCCCAAATGACTGCGAAACGCAGTGTGCCCTGCCACTACATTTCCACATCCAGACTAGAGCCAAATTTGAAAAGCTCATATTTCAACGGTTACCCAGCCGGGAATGAACCCGGGAACCCTAGAAGAGAGCGCGATTGTTGTGGAAATGTCAGGTGGAAACCCCCTTTGGGCCGTAGAGATGAGCGGCCACATGAGCGGGGGTTATCCGAGAGTTTCAGGTAGAAGGCAAGCACTCTAACGGACACTTATTCGCACTGGATGGAGTTTGAATGTGTCTGTATCAGTATTTAACTCCCGTTGCGTCCCACTGTTGGTCTCTCTGAGGATGTGTGGACTTGGTCCACCAACAAGGTTTTCATATTGAATAAAATTGTCATTCTATTATGCCACGGCACCATCGCGCCATCTTCCAATCTGCGCCGGCCTTTAAAGCGGATTAACTGGAATTTTAGATTAGTAGATATAAACTTGTACCACGCGACATTAATGCAAGCTATCTGCGGCATTGTAGCCAACGTTATCCTGTCGCCAAGGTCAAAGGCATGCATGACTACATGCCATTGCTTGCTTCGTGTTTAGGTACATAATGATATGGAACATGGAATATTAATAATGATATATTAAAAATATATACCCATTCGTCATTTGTATAAAGAACTAGCGGCCCTCCCCCGGCTTCGCCCGTGGTGCAATTTTTATATATATGAAACGTTTACCCGTTTACCCGTTCACGCGTGATGCCGTGACCAAGGGAAATGGGGATTCATTTTTATATATAGAGATATAAAAATTAATTAAACATCTATGTAGGTATATAAAAACGAAAAAAAAAACTAATTTCACTGTGATTTCTATACCCAGTTGTTGCAAAATCTATTACTGGCATTTCTTTATTGCTCATTAGCTGGTGCCAGCGACTTCGTTCGCCTTGAAAAATCTATAAGTAATTATAAAACTGAAGAGTTTGTTTGTTTGTTTGAACGCGCTAATCTCAGGAACTACTGGTTCGAATTGAAATATTCTTTTTGTGTTGAATAGTCCATTTATCGAGGATAGCTATAGGCTATATAACATCACGCTACGGCCAATAGGAGCGGAGCTTCAATGAAAAATGTTGCAAAATCGGGAAAATTTATCCCTTTTGAGAACTTCCGTTGCGTACTGCGTAAACGGTTAAAGTTACGTAAAAATCATGTATGACGGAATTGTTTAAAAGTTCTAAAAAAAAGTCAGCGACAGCATATTATGTCTATCTTTTAAGGTCGACTCACTATAACCTTTTTTATGGTAATCAAATTTGTTCTATAATAATGCATTATTAGCGAAAGTGTTTTTATAAACATGATATTAATCCTTATCCCAATAAATGCGTTGTTCATTAAAAGTATTTAATTTTGAACAATATTGCCCTTGACATCATTTGATTGCAATGAATATCTTAGGAGATAAGTATCTTAAATTAAAAAGTACGCGGGAGAAAATAAATTGAAGCGGTCTCGCCCCAACGCGACGCGTGACGGGACTCGCTTGATGCAGACGCATACATTGCCTTACATACATTGATTATACATTGCCTTACATACATTGATTATACATTGCCTTACATACATTGATTATACATTGCCTTACATACATTGATTATACATTGCCTTACATACATTGATTAATATTTTAGTCTATGTCCATCCTGATATTCCATTGTAACTATTAGTAACAGAATTTTTTAAATCGGATGTTTGCTTACATGTTCCTCCCACATACATTTTGTACGTGTGTGATATTCTGAAATATAGAGTTAATAGTGCCTTCATTTTCAACAATAACCCATGAACTAGCTCGACACAAGTTCCAACACCTCATTGGAAGTTGAAAACAGTTTCAAACTCTGTTTAAACAACGAAACACCTCAAGCTCTGACCGTTGACGGCAACTTGTTTATGATAAACAGGACTTGACGTCAAATTTGCTTTATAGTGACGAATGACCTGTGAATTACGACATCCTTCTGTTTTATTGTAACATTAGCGACCCGCCTTTTTCTCGGATACAATTTTTTTCCGCAAATTATTAGTGAAAACTGTATCAACATGCGTTGGATGGATTTGAAGAAGTTAGCGAAGAACAGACGAAGGTTTTTATTTTATAACTAGCTGAACTCGGCCACGCTTCGCGGTCCATATGGCGGCGGCGTGCGCATGGGGCGCGCGGTACTGGACACTGCTTATATATGCTATTTGTCGTAGCGTGATGTTATATAGCCTATAGCCTTCCTAGATAAATGGACTATTCAAAATAAAAATAATTTTTCAATTCTAACCAGTAGTTCCTGAGATTAGCGCGTTCAAACAAACAAACAAATTCTTCAGCTTTATATTAGTATAAAGATAGAATAGATGTACTAGGACTTGAAATGTACATCTTCTAGTACATAAATATTTAATAGAAATTTACTGGTGTTAATTTATGTTTATTTCCCGCATAAGACAAGGATGAATAATTAAATATCCTGGGATGACAGCCTAGGATGGTGGTTAGATTTTTTTTTATTAGGTAAGTATATATATTATACCAGCTAGTCCGCGTTGATTAATGAAAAATAACATTATGGGTTAAATATAATTCCTGACATTTTTATCGCTGCGACGACGATGGCGCCGATTTTTTTAAGTTTTCAGACGATCCCTCGGGAATCTAACATTTTTCCAGGATAAAAAGTATCCTATTTGTTATTCTTGGTAATGAACTATATGTGTGCCAAATTTAATCGAAATTACTTTAGCCGTTTTGGCGTGATTGAGTGACAAACACACAAACGTACAAACTTTCGCATGAAAATTTTGATTTTCATGCGAAAATCAAAATGCTTACTTTTCTATGTATGATTTATATATATCTACAAATTCATCTTAGTATCACATCCTTATTTAAGTAATTTTGAAAATATCACCAACTGATAAGGTGATTTTCACTACGGCACACGACTCTGCACAAAGTAAGATTTTGACGACATGTGATGGCTTTTACACTGTTTTGAGGAAGTTAAAAAAAAATTGTTTTTATTGTGTTAAGAGATAGGTACTTTTAATCTGACACAATAGCGAATTATTCACAGAACAATAAATAATAATAGGTAAAATCCACGAAGAGGCTCAATCTGGAAGTAACAGATAAATGACGCTTTTGTATGCAAATTCAAGGGATGACTAAACTTGTAAAGGATTCATTTAATTTGAATATGGAATATTAGTAGTTACCCACCGTATTCAATACTTAATTTAATAATTGCAACATTGTGTTGATTTTAAATACCGGTATTCACTAAATATCTACTCTATTGACTATTGACGAAATTTAAATTCACTATTGACGAGCCCGTTGGATGAGTGGTTAGGGTGCTTGCCTTAGCACTCTGTTCTAGGGTTCCCGGGTTCGATTTCCGGCAGGGTCAACTTTGAAAAATCAAGTTTTCAAATTTGGCTCTGGTTTGAATTTGGAAAGTAGTGGCAGGGCACACTGCGTTTTCGCAGTCATTTGGGCAGCCCGTCTGGCGGCAGTAACCACCCCTTACAGAAGACCACCGTGAAATAACAGCACGTGTGCTGTTGTGTTACGGTGAGTGAGTAAGGGATGCTAGAGTCCATTTCCCTATCCACTCCTAATCCCTTATCCTTAATCCTACTGCAGTCGGCAGCGCACTTGCAGCAGCTTTGGCGTTGCTTGTGTTATAGGCGACGGTAGCCACCTACCATCAAGTGGACCGTCAGCCTGTACAAAGTTTTAAATCGAAATCTAATCGTGTTAGATTAATACATAATACATACATAATACTCAAAATGTCGATACGCACGTATTATCAAAATAGTTTTCTCTTTAGTATTTGTTCCAAAAGTTTATCCACAAACCTAACGAACCAACGAATAATCGTTCAACAGGTGCTAAACACGGTAAGCAAGTACATATTTTGATATGAATTAAGAATTTAACAAAACCATTTTTTTATGTTGAGATCGGCAGACAAGCTGACGGTCCACTTGATGGTAGGTGGCTACCGTCGCCTATAACACAAGCAACGCCACAGCTGCTGCAAGTGTGCTGCCGACTACAGTAGGATTAAGGATAAGGGATTGGGGGAAACATAACAGCACACGTGCTGTTATTTCACGGTGGTCTTCAATAAGGGGGTGGTTACTGCCGCCAGACGGGCTGCCCAAAAGTGTGCCCTGCCACTACTTTCCAGATCCAGACCAGAGCCCAATTTTAAAAGTTTGTTTTTTAAAGTTGACCCGGCCGGGAATCGAACCCGGGAACAGAGCGTTAAGGCAAGCTGCCTAAATGACTGCGAAACGTAGTGTACCCTGTCACTACTTTCCAAATCCAGACCAGAGCCAAATTTAAAAAGTTGATTTTTCAAAGTTGACCCTGCCGGGAATCGAACCCGGAAACCCTAGAACAGAGCGTTAAGGTAAGCTCCCTAACCACTCATCCAACGGGCTCGTCAGTCAACTATCAAACTCGTCTAATCAAACGATAACAGGATATACTTAATAAGTAATATAGAGTACAGAAAAAAGCTTGAAATCTATTGTGTAATACATTTACATAGTTGAGTTATAAAATAAAATTAAAGAATTCGTAGAGCGAAAGCAATAAATAAAAAATTGTAATATTTTCTAATGCATTTAACTTTTTTTAAGTGAGTTTGGACGTTCTAACTAAACTAAGTAGAATAACCAAGATCCTCAAAGATGTTTATCAGTGAGGTGAGTTTTTGCCTTCATTCATTGCCTCGTTAGCGTGACACGAACTCCTAAGCTCTTACAAAACACTACGTTGCCATCCTATTACATTTTACGAGCTATGTAATTAATTTTACTATTACTAGAGGTAGGGTTGCCAACTCTCGAAAGAACCAACCCGGGAGAATTTTAACAAACCGGGGGCAGGGGTGGAGTTTCGAAAAAAAAACTTATATAGTTATTAATTTTTATTTTTAAATTTATATTTACATTGCTTTCGAGCAGCATCCAATATTTGAGGTTTTTTTAACACAAAATTATAAAGAGTTTTACATGAAAAATCGAAGTTTGTTAATATTTGTAACTCTGCTTTTACTAATGAAATATTTAACCGGTTTCTTTCCTTTCTCCAAGGCGCAGAGCGAAGGCGGCAGATTTGATTTTGTTAATTTATGATAGTAAGTTTAATTTTAGAAAAAACCGGAGATATTATTGCGTCCCGGGAGCTCGGTTAACCTTCCGAGTTTCCCGGGCATTCTGGGAGGGTTGGAAACCCTAACTAGAGGTAGTAATAATTACTACTTTTTTTTTGTTATTTTTTATTTAAAATAGCTAATGTCCATTTAGACTCAGTCGACAGAAGGCTTTATACCTACTAATCTATACATATAATAAAATTACGTTGTACTTATGTTACAGAGGTCAAAATGATAGTTATTACAATTTTTATCTCTTTGTCGGTTTGTCTGTGCGTTTGTTTGTGCACGCTAATCTCTAAAACGACTTAACCGATTTCAATGCGGTTTTCACTCCTGTACTGCAGCAAATTTCCCGTAAAATCTAGTGTTTGTTTCATTCCAATCGGTTTACAAACAAAAAATTTACGTACAATACCGAATACCACGTTGCGGACTCAGTTAGTAATAAATAAAATTGAAGTGTCTGTTTATGTCAGACAAAGAGATTATCTAAGAAAGGCTATAAAAAAAATAATTAATTAACACTTTTTACTGCTTCTTCACTTTGAATTGTTCTTCTTATTGTTGTATGTTCTACGTTGACATGTTTTATAATTAAATGGTACTAATAACAACTCAATTTAGCTTCTTGCAGATAAAACAGTGTAAGGAACACAGAAAATAATAAATAGTATGTGGCTGAATTTTTTTAAGGTCTTTTAAAATAAAAGAATAAAATTTTCTCTTTCGTGATGCCTTTTCTTGCTGTGGGTATATTTTTATATGTTATAAATTATAAATTATAATTTATAAACCTATAGGAGTTTATAAATTAAAATTAATTGCTACATGTGTAACTAAGTGCAAAACTCGAGAACTGCGAGAACGATTTTTTTTTTTTTTCAAATATTCGCTGAAGTCCGATGAAAGCTCTTATTATGGAGAGAAAAATTGGAAAAATCGCCTGGTTTATGTTTTAATTACACATTAGTTGCCCCAGCTAATGTCAGCGGTCAGTTATTAGTATAATATAGGTTGTATATAGTTAATTATAACATAAACATTTTATTTTAAGAAAAAAAAAAATTATTCTTGAGGAACTTTGCTCAGTAAATATTTTTATTCATAAAAAAGAAAACAGTTATTTATACGATAACCTGGGTCTTTTTAGAAGAATTCCTAACTGCATTACATCGTCATATAAGAAGACAAATTTGCTACGTAAATATTTTGGTTAGATACTAAAAAAGACGCACAATACCTTGGGTCGGAGTAGCCGTCAGCGTTCTGGCGAAAGAAGTCTCATGTCGAATCTGAGGAGGTGTGCCATGGTGTGTGTAGTCGGAGACGCGGCTGCGATGGAACTGCCCGTGCACACCACGAGGGCACCTGCTGGTGAGGTGGGCGGGACTTCGACGCACCACGCCCATCCGCAACAAGTTCTCTTTTCGCAACTGCCTTTACGGCGTACACAGTAAAGGTACTTTTGCACTGATACTATTTTTGATCGAAACTAATAAAATATGAATTATATCAATGATTCGTCATTTGTCATTGATCATTAAACATCTCCGGTGATACAAAACACCTAAGGTTGTATGGTGTGCCTTTATCTTTCATAGGAATCACTAACTAGAAGATAATTTTTATATTGTCAAGGCAGACTTGCATTAAATTTGTCTTTTTTATGGATAGGTAGTCAGACAGGCTGACGGTCCACTTGATGATAGGCGCCTACAATCGCCTATTACGACATACATATAACGCCACAGGTTCTTCAAATGCGCTGCCGACCTTAACAGTATAAAGGATAAGGGATTAGGAAGGGATAAAGATTATATATGGGCTGTGGCATTCCTTAGTCACTCATTAATCTCGTAATAACCACCCTATTAGAAAAGGCTGTCGGACCTCTCTTCTATCGGACGTGCAGACTTATGGCTGGTTACCATCCTCACCTTGTCGAAATCCCTCTCGTAGAACGGTATTTTAGCCAATATATTAAATATTATTAAAGTTCAACAGATGGCGCCAATAGTTTGTTTCGACTTCATAGTAAACAAGTTGTAACTAGATGTCGCCTTGCATGATTTGAACCCGGTTTCGTTAGTTGTTGGTTATTTGGCATATGTGCCAACAATTAGAAAATAAATTGAGGTCCGTCAGTTCTAAAATTACTGGACTTTTTTTGTGACAGTCCCACCAGTGGTTTTAGCGTCATTTAGTGCGAGTACACGCGCAATTGTACACCTCTAATTCGGATCAAGTGCTTTAAAACATCTTTTATAATGCGCTCTGTTAGCTGAATTAAATTAAATTCCTTAATAAATAAATAGTCAAAATGGATTAGGTTTCATAAATGCTTTTAAAGGAATGTAAACAAAAATAAAAATGTAATCTATTTTAACTACATTTAAATGAATGTAATTCTCTATTAAAGCGTATCGAAATAATTCGTGTATCCATTATTTTTGTATCTGTCATGTATCAGACATTGCGTTGTACACTATTTTTTTGTGATTTACTTACTGTAAGACGTGACAGAGAGCAAACTGCGTTGTTTCAACTATTCCTAACCCATAGACGGCGGGTGGAAACATCGAGGTTTTTTAGTTAGTAAAAATCTCACATATGGGATCATATATGAGTTCACGGTCACCATGGCGAGATCATCGGTGGGAATCTGGTTCCAGATTTTCCCACGCAAAAAAGGCCACACTGCGTTTCGCAGTCATTTGGGCAGCCCGTCTAGCGGCAGAATTTTTTTTTTAAATCGGATGAGTGGTTTCGAAGATTATCTCCTTCTTACAAACAAACAACCATACAAACTTTACTTTAATTTTATTTTTGTGTTAAGGTCGGCAGACAGGCTGACGGTCCACTTGATGGTAGGTGGCTACCGTCGCCTATAACAAAAGCAACGCCACAGCTGCTGCAAGTGCAAGATTAAAGATAAGGGATTGAAAAGGGTTAGGGAAATGGTCTCTGGTATCCCTTATTCACTCACCGAAACACAACAGCACACGTGCTGTTATTTCACGGTGGTCTTCTGTAAGGGGGTGGTTACTGCCGCCAGACGGGCTGCCCAAATGACTGCGAAACGCAGTGTGCCCTGCCACTACTTTCCAAATCCAGACCAGAGCCAAATTTGAAAAGTTGATTTTTCAAAGTTGACCCTGCCGGGAATCGAACCCGGGAACCCTAGAACAGAGCGTTAAGGTAAGCACCCTAACCACACATCATATTATTGTTGATTATTATATTATTATCTACAGCAACATGATCTATAAAATCACGGTCATCAACTTTTAATTAAAAAGCTTTTTTAAAAACCTTACATGATGCACATCGACCCTTATATCTGGCTTTGGATAAATAAACGTAGACCTCGTATTCCAGCCACGCCCACGTGACCTCTTGTGATCTTCGCAGATTTGACCAATCACGCATCCACGCTGACTCGCAATCGTTCATTGTTAGCGATAAATACAAATGGAAGATTCACCGGATAGCATACACATTCGCGTACTCGATCTCACTTAATTTCGCTAGCTAAGTTATTTCTCTTAAATTCTACGCAATCATGTAACTTATTCTACATACATATACTTACGTACTTTATTAAAAAAATTATGTTAAGGTCGGCAGACAGGCTGACGGTCCACTTGATGGTAGGTGGCTACCGTCGCCTATAACACAAGCAGCGCCAAAGCTACAGTGCGCTGCCAACTGCGTAAGATTAAGGATAAGGTATTAGGAGGGGGATAGGAAAATGGGCTCTGGCATCCCTTACTTACTCACCGAAACACAACAGCACACGTGCTGTTATTTCAGGGTGGTCTGTAAGGGGGTGGTTACTGCCGCTAGACGGGCTGCCCAAATGACTGCGAAAACGCATAGTTAAATAATTGTTAAATAGTGTATTTAACAATTATTTGGTGTTACCTACATAATAATAAACCACCCCCTTTACAGAAGACCACCGTGAAATAACAGCACGTATGCTGTTGTGTTTCGGTGTGTGAATAAGGGATGCCAGAGCCCATTTCCCTAACCCTTGTCAATCCCTTATCTTTAATCCCACTATAGTCGGCAGCGCACTTGCAGCAGCTGTGGCGTTGCTTTTGTTATAGGCGACGCTAGCCACCTACCATCAAGTGGACCGTCAGTCGGTCTGCCGATCTTAACATAAAAAAGAACTTAACAATACAAATTAATTCGTTTATCAAAAAAGACCTAATGTCTTTAATGCGAGAAGGTTATTCTAACTATTGACTGTTAACATTATATCTTTTATTTTTTAATAATTTTCTTTATTGTGGGTGAATCTTGTCTCCTCTGTATTGTTTTGTTACATGCGGGGTGGGTTAAAATGCTGTGTAAGGGTGAAACGAACGATTTATTTTCGCAAACCAAGATGGCTTCCAAAATCACCAAACTTATCCGATGAAACCGTTAAACTTGCCAAAAGTCGTCAACGATTCCCTTTCACTGTCGCAGATAACTTCGTAAAAGCTCAGAAGAGTCGCGTTCGTATCGCTGGTTGTCGCACCACTAACTCACACTTGATCGGCCGCCTCTTTACATATATATACGTACTTGGCGCCAAACGACTCGATGTATTTCGAATTTACTAGAAAATGTAAACAGATTGTAAATATTGAAAGTTCGAAAATGCTATTTCTGTTGAAATGTTGTAAAATTTCCTTTGACACTAATCGGAAAGGGGCGGGTTACCATCGATAGGGTGGGACGCTGAGACTTTCGGCCGGCGCGAACCCTTTTTCCAGAATGTTCCATAGTTAGCAGTAACAGTATGTTAAGCTGTCGATCTGCAAAAATGTAAAAGACCAACAAATAAATAAATGCTTTCTAAGGAAAGTTTTTACAAGGATTCAAAACTTAAGGCGGACGGAATATTTAATTGACCTAAAACAGTAGCTTTGATGTTTTCCCCATTTAACTGTCCTGTCTCCTTTACTGCAACTACGTTGAAGGGTTTCAGTGATAACCCGAAGATGTATCATGATGTCCTGCTCCATATGCGGGCTATTTCAACCTTACCGGACAATTAACATTAAATCTCTTTCTGATGTAGAAATTACAGAGCGGACACTGTATTAGACAATTATGTTTTCACGATAGCAAAGCGGTGATTATTTTAATCACCTAATTGCTTTTGATTAGTGTACGTATAGTGTGACCTTAAAACTTAAAATAAATGTCACTAACACTATGGTTAATGTTATTACCTACTGTGTATAATAAGTAATTTTGTTGCAATTTACATAAAATAACTTTTAAGATACTTTCATAAATAAACGATAATTACGATAGTATATTATTTAAAACTAGCTGAGTCCGCAACTTCGGTATAGCGCGTAACTTTTTTGTTTGTAAACCGATTGGAATGAAACGAAGACCAAATGATGCGGAAAGCTTGATGAAATACATCAGTGGAAACCGCATTCGAATCGGTTAAGCCGTTTCTGAGATTAACGTGCACAAACAGACAAAAAATCTAAAAACTACTTTTTTGAGCTCGGTAACATAAGTACACACAGTATAAATTGTTTTTTTTTTTTATGTTACGGGAAGCTACAATAAATCATTAAAAACCGCAATGAGTCTGGGAAAATTTGGATTGAGATGATCGCCAATGGTCCATAGTGATGTTTTCTGATTAATCCATCCGGAGTCACGCAGGTTGTTTGGCGAACACTTGGACAGAATCGCCTTCGACAATCTCAAAAAGTCCACCCATATCAGGGTGAAACAATCATGGTGTGGGCGGGAATACACCTTGACGGGAGATCTGACCTCATTAAGATACAGGGCGCTCTAGCTGTTGGAAAATATCGTGATGATCTGCTGAGACCTGTAATATTGCCACACCGATAGGGCAATATTTTTTATTTGTGCACGACAATGCGTTCACATAATGCCAAATGATATCGCGGCCATGGACTGTTCTGCCCAATTAATCGTTTAAATAACTTCTTCTAAACGACCCAACGGATTTTGATACGGTTTTCACTAATGGAAAGAGCGATCAACGAGTAATATTTGTGTATATAATTTTCAAAAAAATAACGAGCGGGTCGCTGTACCCAAACTATACATATAAAATTGGCTTCTCGGACTTCATTATGACGATATTGAACTTTTACTGAAAGGCATCCAATAAGTCACAACACTAACTTACTATCTGAAACAGGATTTTGCTGGCGCACACACACACACGCACGCACACACACATACATACAGACACATAGACAGACACCCAAATCTCCTTTTCTTTTAATGACTATTTTTAATTCTAAAATTTTATATCTTATTAAATTCTGGTCTTTACAATACAAGCTATGCTTAATGTAAAGGTCACCGAAAAACTATTCATATGTGTAAACTATTTGTAAATTTTAAAATAAATAAAAAAAATAAAAATAAAATCGTAAACTGGTCGTGTCTTTATATTAAATATTTTTTCAAAAAAAGCAATTTGTACACATTGTATTTATGTTACAAAGGTCAAAAAAATAGTTTTTAAAATTTTTGCCTCTTTGTATGTCTACGTATTTATCTGTTTATCTTCTGAAGCAAAAAATATTGTTTGAACATCGGCTACACGTCCCAACAACACTAAAAGTACAATTAACCCAAAAAATATATATATAAAAAAAACCCAAATAATTTAGATTGTTAATTAATATTTTTTACATAAATTTTATATACGTTAGTAATTGTTCTATAAATTAATATTAAAATAATAATAAGGAAAATTATTCAAATAGATTAATTAAATGTTTGTACACGCTGAAATTGGTGTAATTGTTGATAATGTATGGCTCAAAGTTACCTCGCATTGTATGATTTGAGCTGCAATTGTTCTGATGACTGCAATTGAATTTAATTAGTTTGCTATAGGTAAACAATCTGTTATTTCGTCAAACAATTCCAGATCTTTACATAAAACAAAAGTGTTCTTTTGTGATTAAATTCAATTTGAGAAACTTTGAGAAGCTTAAATTCTAGATTTATCCTCTTAACCCTCAACGCGTGTACATATTTCTCTATGTGTGAATTCTAGTAGGGTCTATAGCCTATAGTTTGTGGAATTGTGGATTTTACAAGGATTTTCACTCAACACATTAAGTCAATAAGGAAACAATTGATATTTTAATATTGGAGAAGGCTAATTGGAAATAAACTATAAGAAGAACGTACATAAAAGTCTCTCTTGATATTTTTAATTTGAAAATATTCCTTATTTATTTTGTGATAAATGTGACAGCATAATTTTCCACAAAATAAAGTGATCAAGTATTTTTAGATTTTACAACACCGCAAAAAGGAATATTTTCAAATTAAAAATATCAAGAAAGACTTTTATGTACGTTCTTCTTATAGTTTATTATATATGTAATTATATATAATATATAATTATAATTAATAATGAAGCGGCTGAAAAAGCTAAAGCATGCAAATACAGGGGTCTACGCTCCGAATATGATTTTGTCCCATTCGGTGTCGAGACCCTTGGTCCGTGGGGTCCTAGCGCTATAAGGCTCTTTAAGGAAATAGTAAAAAGGTTAGTCGAGATCACAGGAGACCGAAGAGCTGGCAGCTACCTCGGACAAAGAATTAGTCTAGCTATTCAAAGGGGGAACGCTGCCAGTATCTTCGGAACCTTGCCTAAAGGGACTCCTTTTAATAATATATTTTAGTTTTTATATTAAAATTAGGACTTTCGATTATAGTTTATATTAGTTTTATTCTTTATTCTTATATAAGACATTTGTATAATACTTATTATTTTGTAATTATTACATTATAATTATACAGTTAATTTAATTTTCAGAACAAAAGTACTATGGGTGTATTCGTAGAAAATGCGAACCATTCTCTGTGTATATCTTTAACTGTGTTGAAACTAATTGGATTTTGGCCTCCACATTACTTGAGTGGCCACAAATATGTACTATACAAATTGTACTTTTTTCTCACGTTCATGGTTTTTTTGGGTATGTATAAGCTCTATTATTAACAAAAGAAACATATAGAAAAACAAAATATTTTTTTGAAAATTTTCCAAAATTGTTATTCCGATGTAAAGATTAAAAAGATACATCCTTTCTCGCATCAGGTTATTGGAATATTACATAATATCTAAATTTAATTAAAGGGTAGTTCGTCCACTCCGGTAATACTCGGGTATTTTTCAGGAACGTTCCTCGTCGTGCAAACAGTGGACCTGTTCATGATTTGGGGTAATATTCCACTAATGACAGGAACAGCTTTTGTTCTCTTCACCAATTTAGCACAAGCCGCAAAGATATTTAACATTTTCTTCAGAAGAAAGACGATCGAGGCAATAATTTATCATGCAGATGAGGTATTGAGAGCAGAGGAAAATCAAGAGGCGAAGAAGATTGTTAGGGAGTAAATATTTCGTTTCATACTTTAAGGGCTTCACTGAGGCAAATGACATTTACTATAGAACTCGCTGGCGGCGGAGACAATTCAACAGGCCTAGAAATGGTGTTTTTTTGTTTTTACCATTAGAACATTACACAAAATAATTTTTTTTATTAATACAATTTTTTAATCTGATATTAACTTATTCATATGCGTGCAATAAGCCGTTTTCGAGAGAATTTTCAATAAAGGTCAAATTCTTCTTGTTTTCTAACTTTTTTTGTGGAGTTTCTATTACTTTAACGAAAATTCTAATTAATACAATTGGTTCTTCACATGTTTAAGTATAATATATATTTTTTTCAAAGCAATTGTCTTGTCTATTTCTTGTAACATCTTCATTAAACAATGGATATTTTTAGTATTTAGCGTTTGTCTCCCCCTTAATAGCGACCTTCCCACTGTTTTTTGGAGTTTACTCTTTAAGAATCGATTTCCATGTAAGGCACCCGGTTTGAAAATTTTATGAGGAGTAAAATTAATACAAGCGTTAGCTAAAAAGCGTTACGTTATCTGTCATTTGACGTTTGTGCGACAGCTGATGCATGTATTTATGTTCCCTAATTCTTTCTTTTATTAACCCCGTTTTCTTTTAATAAAAGAAAACGTCGAAATCTTGTATGAAAAGTGTTAGCCGCGTTCTGGAACGAAGGTTAGCGCATTATAACCTGCCGACCTATGTCATAGAAAAAATGAACTATTTGAACGTAATGAACAGTAACTTTGATAGAACACGTGACATCTGAGTATGTTGAATGTAACTAAATAATTTAAAATAATTAGGTATCCGGTTATCTATTGACACGAGGAATATTTTATACGTTTAAAGGAGTAAACTTTAGTCGTGCGTTGGAGCTGACACACACACATTTTTTTCCCTCCTAATTAAAACATCTTTTGTGATGCGCACTGCTAAGGATTGGAACTCCCTGCCGGCGTCTGTATTTCCGAGCTCATATAACCCAAATCTTTTCAAGGTTCGAGTGAATAGGCATCTTCTGGGTGAGCTCGCTCCATCTTCGGCCTCATCCTTCCTACATGGATAGATGCTGGTCAAGAGCAAACCCATCTATAATAAAAAAAAAAAAAAATTAAGGCGACGAATTGGAAATTTTGGTGGCAGGGATTTAGATTTTTCTCAGCAATGACAAAACATATAAAAGTGATGTTTGGTAATCTGACTTCATTTTGTCAGTTGGATTACACGATTGGTAAACTTTTATAACAGAGAAAAAAATTTCAAAGAAACCTCTTTTAAAACACAGATTTACATTTTACAGGCAAACGAGACCAATTTATACTTCCAAATTTTCTATGTACATTAGTATAAACAAACACTTTAATTTTACAGTTGGATATCTTAAAATACATTATAGTTTTTTAATAAAAAAATCGTTTTGTCGCATATGACCTTACGACATAAGTAAGTGCGCTCTCGTTTTTGTATGCAATCAGAGCCGTATTAATTGTTTATCGCTGTCTTTTTTAAAGAACAAACTCTTATTGCATATTTTATTACAGTTTTGAAAATGTATTTATTCAATAATATTTTTCTTTTTTTAGCTGTGACCGAGAGACGAGGTTGCAACAAATCTTTTACTTCTGCTTGACGACCGTGACCGTCGCTGGCTGGGCTGGTAGTGCTGAAAGTAATCAACTGCCTTTGAGGGCTTGGTGAGATCGTAAAATCAATCCAAATCACACATAATGGATATGCATTCTGTACCTGTGATAATATGTCAGCAATCCAGCCATTTGGGAGTGATACTATGTACTACAAACGATAAAATTAATATTACAGTAGACTAATATGGACTGTCATCAGGGTTTATCCAAGGTCTAACATTGGCAAAATTATAAAGCAGATTTTTTTCCTTATACCATTGCGATCTCCTCCATTTTTCTATCTTTTCAAGGTCTGTAGCTTCTTAGTTTTTCTTCTAGTATAAGAACCTCGCTTCTGTGTATAGGCAAAGGTTGCAAACAAGAGAACCAAAAATTGTCAAAAAAATGCATTTATGAAAATTGAATTTTCAATTTTCGTTTTATTTTTATTAATTCTATCTTTAGATATCGGAAACTATTCTTACTAAGGGATTTCATCCTATTTTCAGGTATCCCTATGACACAACAAAGTCACCCGCATACGAGATAACGTATTTTCATCAAACAGGAGCGTTGTTTATAGTTGCTTACCTGAATGTCAGCAAAGATACTTTAGTGACCACATTGATAGCACAATGCCGGTGCCAGCTGACGCTGCTCGGCCTCTCGCTCCGTACTCTAAGCGAGGATTTGAAGATCCCCAATGAAGTAAGTATAAGTATTAGTTAAAAATAGAAACCATCCGCCATCTTTCAAACTCGGCGGATTCGATCCATTTTTCCGCAATTTGGACAATATTTTGCCCTAAAAAAATTCTTCCCAGGAAGCAGTACAAAATGTCTTCACACAGTTTGTGGAGTCCAGGTCCCCAGAGTTCTATCGCAAAGGTTTAAATGGTCTTCCGATGAGATTACAGGAATGTATAAATAACAAGGGTAAATACTTTGATTACTAATCGAAGTATTTACCCCTGTTATCTGGCCAAGTAGTAAACGTATCATACCAATTTTATTCGAAAGAGGAAGAAATTTTCTTAAAACTTGTATAGAAATATAGAAAATTAATTTTTTATTTTTTTAAATACAAATAAAATGTTACTTTCCTTGCTGAGTTAATAGAATTGTGTGTATTAGAATTTTATTAAATGTTAACTATTCTTGGAAGCTGTCCCAACTTCTATTAATTTGTATTTGTTTTTCTTTGTTTTCTTATCTTGTCTTTGTGTGTGTGTTTTTGAATTGTTCTTAAATATGTATAAAATGATTAATTGACTTAAATATGTGTGTGTGGTAGCCTGTAAATGTGACTTGTACAAGCTGAACTATGTTATGCATTTTGTTTTTAGTTTTACATGTACACTATTAAATTGGCTATAAATAACAATAAATAAGAAAAAGTAATAAATAAAAAATTAAATAAATAATATGTCAAGCAAACAGTTGTGCCAAGAATAGGGAAGCCAGAGTCAAATTTTTATTTTCTACTGATCAAATTCGTAAATAACTTTTAGAGAAAATGAAAATTTAAAAAAATGAGAAGTTACAGACTGCCAGTCCGGTGGTTAATTTTATTTAACTGACATCCATCAATGAAGACTTCTATTTTCGTTGTTAGCTTAGACCACACTTTTCGACGTTGGCCCCTTGTACTATTAATACAATTAAATCTGTATTTTAGAAAAAAATATTTGTTTATGTATCCTTCAGTAAAAAGCACGAAAGATAAAGAAGATACGTATGAATAAGAAGTATGTTTTTACTCTTTCACGCAAAAACTACTGAACGGCTTTTGATGAAACCTTGCAGTACTATAGTTTATATATCAGAATAACATATAGGCTAATAAATAGTTATAAGGTAGGTGCACTTTACGTAGTCATAGACATCTGTTTAACACCTACGGAAAATGTAGGGTTGGTTTCCGACGATGAATGACAACAATACATTTGTTGCTTCAAAAAGTGTTACGCTCGCTCCACAGATGGCGGGAAGTAAAAAATAGTTAAATTTTTAGGTATGTTTGGATATTAAAAATAGTATAAGGCTTTTACCCCTTACGTATATACTATTTATAATATTCAGTCTCTACTGTTTATTTATAATAAAAACAGGAATATGAAGTTGCGGACAAAATCCTTCATAATAGGGTTATACACCCATTTTTAAAAAGTGTCTCAATTAGATTCTGTAGTGCTAATGAACTACTAAAAAAACACCAAATTTTTATTCAATCGATAAGTTTAATAAAAATGCATTTAAAATTTACATTTTCAAATTTCGCGCGTAATTTGACGAAAATGCTGGAAACCATTTTGCTCTGTGGTCATGACGTCAGTTGGCTGTGTAAACAAATGCGCCGGTAATTGATATGACACTGACTGACACTTTTTTGTTTACACAACCGTATGACGTAAACATGGCGGCTACTATTTCATTGTGTTTAAGAACAGACTAAAAATTCTGAAAACTTTGAATTTAATTTTAAAATTTATTTTGTTATTTTACGAACTAAAATTAACATTTTCCGACTGCTTTTTGCCTAGGCTATCTCAATAATATACTTTTAGATTTTTTTTCATATAGACTAAAATACCCTATTGTGTTTGTTTTACTCACAGTCACTTGTAACACAAGCTCAGGAACGAATAATCGCGGTTCGCCTTCGCCGTTGCATTGAACGCCATCAGTCAGCCCTGGAAGCTGGTGTCCACCTCCAGACCTGCTTCTCAGCTCCAATCTTTGCTCAGTTTACTGTCTCCTTGGTCATTATCTGTGTTACCGCTTTTCAACTAACTTCAGTAAGTATTTTTACAACCCTACTACGCGTCGTAGTTGCGGATTACATTCGCATTACTTGGACAACGTGCCACTACGCACAGTCCGGATGAGTAGAAAATTTATACCTCGGACAGGCGAACTTTGGAACAATCTCTTTTCTGAGGTTTTTCCACCTAGATAATTTTATGAGCTTCTTCAAGCGAGCCAAAATCCTACAGGTCCGGCAGCTCATCTGTACTCCCTTTGTATTATTTGTGGCCTTAGGCCACAGCAACCACCCCCTATCAAGTGGACCGTCAGCCTGTCTGTTGTAATGTTTTACAGCCTGTGCTCGGATGAGTTGTTCCAATTAATGCCTACCTCAAACTTTTGCCACCGCACTGCGCGCCATAGATGCGAAGTTCATCCGCATTACTTGGATAAAGTGCCGCTGCGCACAGTTCGGATGAGTAGAAACGTCATCCCACGGACGCGCGATCTTTGGAACAGTCTCCCTTCTAAGGTGTTTCCATCTAGCTACAATATGGGCTTCTTCAAGCGAGCACTAAATAAATTCCTGCAAGGTCGGCAGCGCACACGTACCCCCCCTGGTGTTGCCTGTGTCCTTAGGCGACGGTAGCCACCTACCATCAAGTGGACCGTCAGCCTGTCTGCCACCTTTAATAATATTTAAAAAAATACGATGTCGCTCAAAACATATCGCGAACTAAATACTTGTGACAGAAAGGACCTTCTATATTTTAACAGTCACTCCTACGGCCGATTCTAATTTGTGACATTTTATATTTATTTATTTATTTATATAAACTTTTATATAAACCATTAAACACCATAAAGGAAAGTGAATTTAGCAATGTTTCAGGAACCTACGGGGAACAAACCGCAAACAACAAAAGAAATCTCCGTAGTTTCAAATAAATATTTCATTAACAAAATGCCTAAACTTTATTTTCACCAAACTAAATTTCTATTATGAAGAGAGCATTAAACTGTAGCCCCCAAAGTTACATTCTCAATTTCAATTTGAGCTCAATTTGATCATATATTTGACTAGCTTTTTTGTTTGTAAACAGATTGTAACGAAATATACACTAAATATTACCGGAAGCTTTGTTACAATACTACGATTTTCATGTGGTTTCTGAGATCAGCGTGCACAAAAGCATAATAAGGCAAAAAACATACATTTTATTATAGAATAGACTAACTGAGCCCGCAACTTAGCACTTGTGCTATTCGGTATAACGCATATGAGGTGCATCTTTGACATCAAAATTTCCGAATTGAAAACGCTTAAACCAACTTTGTGCTACTCTTGCATGAGGTCCATAAACGTCACAAATCTTTTTCACGGCTTGCACTTTTTGTAATAAAATTTTAAAATGTATAGAATTCACTCATTTTGACAGAAAGAAAAACAAGTGAAAAATAGCTGGAAACAACCAAAGATAATTGTATTATAGGTACAGACTAATACAACATCTTTGGAAACAACATTTTACTAATTTGTTTATTTTTTTGAAATGTCACCTTTTTAATGTCATCAAAACCAGACAAACACTACAGCCAAAGAGATTTTATCACAAGTTTATACATACATACTATATGCGAAAAGACTTTCCCCCCATATTGGTATAGTAAGAGCCTTTAGATTTTTTAACATTAGCTCAATAAACATCGGATTTTATTATTTTTAGCAAACTGGAAACCCTGTCCGTTTGCTGTCGATGGGAACATATCTATTTAACATGATGTTCCAAGTATTTATCTATTGTTACCAGGGGGACAAGTTGGCCGAAGAGGTAAAGTATGAACCCACAATTTTGTCATTTTGTTTATTCAAAGTATCCGTAAGAGTGAACTAATTCCTTTTGATTTTCATTCCTATATATATAAAATTATTAAATTATATTAAATTTTAATTCATATTAATGTTATAAGCGCGCTCCTCCTAACAGCTCAGCTTGTTAAGCTACATACCCTATTCTAAATTTGAATTCGCTATATCATCGTTATCAAAGCTAAATCTGCTATGTGCTAAAAGTTTTGAGATGTTGACAAAAAAAGTTTTCCCTAATAAAATTTACATGGTTTATTTAAAAAATAGTATTTTATTAGTAACTTAGGGTTGTTATACGTAAACTTATTGAGGTTGTGTAGGCCTTTTACCGCACTAAAACAACTCTCGATATGGGTGTGGTTGTAGTCCATAGGGAACTTTGGAACCGTCATCGGTCAAGTCAGGATGGCCGAGCGGTCTAAGGCGCTGCGTTCAGGTCGCAGTCCACTTCTGTGGGCGTGGGTTCGAATCCCACTTCTGACATATCTTTTTCATCTTTTTCGACAAATAGTGTTCAAGAGTACTTACTAGTTTTTTTTATACGTTAGATAAGGCAGTGAACTACTTACTAAAGTAAAAATGTTGAAATCTCAGAAAAGTGCACATAGCAGATTTTAATATCACAATGACTATACATGGCGCTCAAAAAAGTTCCTGCTGTTGCAACATGTGTCAACAATTTCAGCTGTTACTCCTGGCTTGCTGACTTGATTTACAGATATAGAAATTTCATATAACGATATCAACGTTAAAAAATATATCACAACGGTGATATTTTTATCGCAATTAAATATACTCTACTTTTTTATTTTTCTTAAGCATTGGAAAATAATAAAATAGGGTATCAGACAAATTTTCAGAGAGTGTTTTAAATTAATCTTCATGGATATTTATTCCAATAAAAAATACTATTTTATTTATTTATAGCCTTTTAGGTACTCAAACTCATGTTTTAATATTGTTTGTTTGAAAATGCCGCCAAAACGCCACGATATTTCATCTGAGAGCGCGTAACGTCATTTGTGGTCATATCATAACGAAACAGCTGCATTGGCATAAGACAATGATTGCCCACAAATGACGTCACGCGCTGTGATTGGTGTTTCAGTATAGATTAAAAATATTGTAAATAATAAAATTTTATTTCTTCATTTAAAAATATTTAAATGAATTATATTAAATTATTATTCGATAAATAATCGTAAAAAATTATATATTTTCTTTCTAAGTACATTTTAGATTTTAATCTGATTACTGTCCGATCCCCTATTCAACGCCTAGAAGAATAAATGAGCAATAATTTATTCAATCTTTATTGCTAATAAAGATTGAATCAGGGGTTGAATTTTTACTTTCGTTTTTGAGGATCCTTCGGGAACAGTACTTTTTTCCTTCGGGAACAGTACTTAATTAAGGTAGGAAATATAATACATAAGTCATGGCGGTTTTGTACCTCCGTTACAGAGTACCAAGGTGGCAGACGCAGTGTACCACGCTCCATGGTATACGTTTCCCGTGGCGGTTAAAAGATCGATCCTCATTTTGATGACGCGATGTCGCCACGTTGCTCGTCTTAAGGCAGGAGGATACACCGCTCTATCGTTGACTTCATTTATGGCGGTAAATGTGAATTGTTGACGAGCATCGAATTGTCTCTAAATAACGCGAACACTCCTTTCTTAATAAGTAAATCTATTTTCTTAATAAGTAAGAAACTACAAGTAAATCTATTCCAATATTATAAAGACAAAAGATTTGTCTATATGTTTGTGATGAATAAACTCAAAGACTACTGAACCGATTTTAAAAATTCTTTCACCTATAGAAAGCTACATTATCAGCGAGTAACATAGGCTACTCAACTCACCCTCTTCCCATCTCCCCTCCTTACCCCTCCATACAAATGTAAATTTGTAATTAATAAACTCAAAGAGTACTGGACCGATTTTGAAAATTCTTTCACCTATAGAAAGCTACATTATCAGCGAGTAAGATAGGCTACTCAACTCACCCTCTTCCCATCTCCCCTCCTTACCCCTCCATACAAATGTAAATTTGTAATTAATAAACTCAAAGAGTACTGGACCGATTTTAAAAATTCTTTCACCTATAGAAAGCTACATTATCAGCGAGTAACATAGGCTACTCAACTCACCCTCTTCCCATCTCCCCTCCTTACCCCTCCATACAAATGTAAATTTGTAATTAATAAACTCAAAGAGTACTGGACCGATTTTAAAAATTCTTTCACCTATAGAAAGCTACATTATCAGCGAGTAACATAGGCTACTCAACTCACCCTCTTCCCATCTCCCCTCCTTACCCCTCCATACAAATGTAAATTTGTAATTAATAAACTCAAAGAGTACTGGACCGATTTTAAAAATTCTTTCACCTATAGAAAGCTACATTATCAGCGAGTAATATTTTATGAAGAGACGCGGACGAAGTCGCGTGCAACAATTAGTAGCTATGTTTTTTTTTTTTTTTTCAGATAATGAAAGCATCATATTCATTCTTCACCGTCCTTCAGCAGGTCAATGAAAATCATAATTGACATTATTTAAATACTTAATAATTAATTGAATGAATCTTTTAATATTTTGTATATTAGATGTCACGGTTACGGTATTATAATTAAGTTCACATGTTTTATTAGGATTATACATAATCACTCAAAAGTAAGACTAAAAATTAAAGAAATAAATCTCATTGAAAATTTAACATTTCTTATTCTTGCTTCCTTACAAGTTATTCTTACTTGTGTTTAATCTCTAGTATAATTTATTTTTAAATATTAAAAAAAATGTTACTATAGGTTTCATGGTCAAATATTTGGACGTTATAATAATAAGGAAATGTACATTTGTAGTTAATAGATTTTTTTAAATGTATTAGGTTGACGGTCCACTGCTTACGTTGACTACAACACGAGCAACGCCACAGGTGCGCTGCGATAGTAGGATTAAGATAGAGGATTAGGAAGGAACAGGGAAATGCTGAGCTCTGACATCGTATTCACTTCTGCCTTCTATCTGTGAGAGCGTGGTTACTGTCGCCAGACGGACTGCCCAAATGACTAACAGCCGCACTCAGAGTCGTTTTTAGGAATACTTAGCGACTCTTTAGTAAAGATTTAAAAAAGTTTACTCTCAGAGACAGTAATCTCTGTCCTTCATTAGTGGTCCTTAATGACAGCTCAAACCTTACTTAAGCTTCTTAAATGGAGAATTTGACATTTCGAAAGTGAGGTAATCTTATTAATAATAATCTAATGTTCGTGGAGTTGTTACATAGGTAGCTAAAATTATTTCAAAAAACAATTAAAAAAAAACTAAAATTAAATCTTGACAAGATGATAAGAATAATAGATACTTTACGAAAAAAAGTAAGTATACCTTACAATTTTTTATGGAAGTACTTAATCAATACTTAATATTCTATAAAAAATTGACAATTAAAATTGACAATGACGTGAAATGTTGCCGTATTTAAAAAATATTGACTTTTTAATTTATTTAACTATAATTACGTCTATTTTTAATTTTAAGTGATAATAATAAGAAAAGACATGTTTAACTGATTTTTATGAAAAACTCTTATTTTTTCTATACATAAATTGCTTTGCCTAATGATATCCTATCATTGAGTTTTTTCTTATGACAACATGCACGTTATCGATATGCATTTCGATAGAACGCACAGTCCTATGCTTTACTTAAAGTAGTGTTTAACTAACGAACCATTTATTTTGGTCTCTGGGAGCCGCGGCTCATTAACGTATTTAATTGTATTTAGTTAAGTGTCTATTAGTACTAATTTAATTAACGTCTCTGAGTGCGACAGTAAGAAACGCAGTGTGCCCTGCCAATACTTGCCAGACCAAGATTAGAGCAAACTTTGAAAATTTTATTTCCAAAATTGACCCTTTTTTTAGTTCCCTACCGCTTGGCGGGCGATAGGGGTATGTGGGGGTCGCCCAGCACCCGAACATGACGGCACTGGGAATACCCACTAAAATTCCCCGGTGTCCCCTTGCCCTTTTGCGAAGTGAATCGGGTTCTGCCGAGGCAACAACTCCGATCCACCTCAGGGCAGCCTTGCCTAAAGGCCTGACTAGCACCAGTGGGGGATTGCCCGGGGGCACCAGAGCAATCCCCAGACGGGGGAGGACCTTGTGCAGGTACACATAGTTTTTTTTTTTTTTTTTTTTTTTTTTTTTTTTTTATGTTATGTCGACAGACAGGCTGACGGTCCACTTGATGGTAGGTGGCTACCGTCGCCTATAACACAAGCAACGCTACAGGTGCTGCAAGTGCGCTGCCGACTACAGTAGGATTAAGGATAAGGGATTAGGGATTAGGAGGAGATAAGGAAATGGGCTCTGGCATCCCTTACTCACTCACCGAAACACAACAGCACGTATATGCTGTTATTTCACGGTGGTTATTGCTGTTGTTTCATAGTTGCCAACGATGTGCGCAGGTCCTCCCCTAGGACATTTAAAGACGGGCTTCGTATATCCGCCTTCTCCTGCCCTGCCATCTACGTCGGAGGGGAGCCGCATTTGGGTCCTCCTCCCGCTCCCTTTCAGCTACTGTGACATTACTGATTCACAGAAGGAGGCAACCGCCTTCCATGTATTTACACTTTCGAGCATGGCTTGTACCATGCTTGAAAGTGTAATCCAAAGTTGACCCTGCCGAGAATCGAACGAGGGACCCCTGAAACTGAGTGAGCTCATTTACAGAGCAATCACTTATCACTGGTCTAAACGCACATCATAATATAAATACAGTTTACTTAAAACGACGGCTGTTGTCGCGATATAGGTATAAACATTAATTAAAATAATTACCTTTGTATTTTCGTAATAGAAATGTTTGGCTTACGAAGTATATTGTTCATAATTTAAGCATAATTACTCGACACAGTGTCTTATTTTATTCAATTATGTGGTTAAAATGTCTTAACTATTACAAGCTTCAAACACATAATTAAAAAAAAAACTTAACACAATCAACAAAGTAGCAATCAGTGTTTAATAACATTTGGTAACTTGTCTTTTAAAAGTATATTAAACAAATATAAGTCTTGCATATCGAAAATTATAGCTGAAAATTATGTTTTTTTTTTCCATCCATAGTTTTATTTTCTAACTTTTTATGGTTTATAGCGACAGACAGGTAGTAAGACAAGACATCCTGACATCCAATTGATGTCAGATGTTTGTCATACCTTATCCTGGAATTGCTTTTTTTATCCTCAGTCTTTTTTTTTTCATTCTACTGGATAGTTCTTCTATCCAGTACTGGAACTTAATAGTTAGGTCTATAATATATGAAAAAATGTTTTATTGAAAAATCGACTACAACTAGACAAAACTTCATTTAAACTTGTTTGTTTGTTGTTAACTTATTTTTGTACAAAGTACATAATGTAGTTTCATACAGTTCTTTCTGTTTACACAATGTGTTCCATTCCCCATACCTGTCATTTATTTTATCTTCATCATATAATTATTATTTTTAATAATCATACTTTAATCAAATGATTGACAACACCTGTATTTTGTTCCATTAAAACTCATGCACACCCCAAAATCTATGCTCCTTTTTAATTTCACTTCGAAGAAGATAGGGGGATATTTTAAAATAATGTTATTTCTTGTAAAAAATTCAAACTTATCACTACGTTTGTCACTATCACTGCTTGCTGCAGTTGGATATTGGGAACCTAAACGCTTAGAAGGAGTAACAAAGTTTATTTTTGAATTTTATACTTATTTTTCATACACATTAATTTTGGGTAAGCAAATTAATTATTAAAATATAATTAAATAAATATGCGTGTTAAAATAAAATTGAGCACATTGTAACCACAGGGTTGAATAAAATTGTTGTTAATTTTTTTTATTTCACTAAAATTTTAAATTGTAGGCGTTTGTGCGATTCCGAAATTTTAATTGTTTTTAAGAAAACAGCAATTGCCCCAAGCCCGTCTTCCACGGGATGGTAGACGTTCATCTACCTCAGAAGCTCTTGGAATGTGCATTCATAGAAAAGGTTTTACGATCCCATTGGAGAAGTGGTGCTTTAACGCTTTGTCTCAGGGATCCCTGGTTCGATTCCCGGCAGCGCGCTAACTCTGGACATGAACTTCTCATAGTTGGATCTGGTCTAGATCTGGAAAGTAGTAGGGCACACTGCATTTCGCAGTCATTTGGGCGGCCCGTCTGACGGCAGTAACCACCCCCTTACAGAAGACCCCCTGTTGTGTTTCGGTGAGTGAGTAAGGGATACCAGAGCCCATTTCCTTATCCCTTCCCGATTATTCCTACTATGGTCAGCAGCGCACTTTCAGCACAAGTGGCGTTTATTGTATTATAGGCGACGGTAGCCACCTACCATCAAGTGGACTGTCAGTCTGTCTGTCGATCTTAAGACTACAGATTTTTCAAAAGCTTTAAAGCTCCTCAAAATTGATTATTAAATATTAAAAGTCATGACATTTCAGTACATTTCATGACACACTGTATTGGGGCAGGATGGCAGCCCATCTGACGCAGGATAGCAGTAACCAACCCTTACAGATATTTCGATTCGTGAGTAAGGGTTATCAGAGTCCAAACTCTTTATTTTCTCTTATATTTTCTTCTTTAACTATCTTCACTCTTACAATCCTCTAGGAGTTGCTTGTACGTATATTTCTAGGCAATGATAGTCATCTACCATCAAAATGACTGTCACGGTATAAGATCGATTTAGCTCTTTTATCTCAATGTAATAAAAAAAAAATTAAATAAAGTTTAAACATATATTTGTGCCAGGAATCTACCATGTTATCCAAGTAGCCGATTTGATTGACATCTGGGGAAATGTGGCTCTAATGACAGGCAATGCGTTTCTGCTTTTCACTAACTTCGCTTTGAGCGCTAAGGTACTGAATGTCATCAGGAAGAAGAGGGTTGTTCGACGCATAGTTGACGAGTGTGACAACGCTTTAAAAGATGCTAACACCGAGCAAGAAAAGAATATTGTTCAAAGGTGGAGTATTCAATTAAAGTATGTCAAAGTTTTTACCATCGTACTGTGCAACATAGGCGAGGAGTTCATCCGCAATACTTAGAAAGGGAGCCGCTGGGCACAGTAGGGATAAGTGAAAATTTTGTCCCGCGGTCGCGCGAACTGCGAGCCATATAAAAATCCTGCAGCGCATCAGTAACCCCCACGGTGTTGCTTGTGTCCTTAGGCGACGGCGACCACTTATCGTCAAGTGGACCGTCAGCCTGTTCGCCACCATTTATACAACAAAAAAAATTAGAACTAAATCTCATCTCAAAACAAGTAGTGAGTGCAACGCATTATCAAAATGTTATCAAATGGTTGTTTCATCAACGCACACTGTAGAACATCAATTCATCATCAATCAAATATCATAAATTTGGCAGCCCGCCTGACTCCAATAACCAACTCCTTACAGAAGACGACCGTGAAATAACAGCGCGTTATTTAACAGCGAGTTTCATTAAATGAGTAAGAGATCTCGGAGCCTATGCTTATATTAGTAGGTGAGGGTAGCCATCTTCTCCTACGCCATAGGCTGCAAATGCAAGCCTCTGGTATCCTTTACTCACTGAAACACAACAGCACACATGCTGTTTCTGTATGTCGGCAGATTATGATGATGTTATACACAACGAACAAAGACGTAATCATCAATAACTTCTTCTCTGTAGCTGTAATCGAGAAACCAGTATGCTCCTGTTCGCATACATCCTGTTGACTGCCATCACCGTTTTCGGATGGGCAGCTACTGCAAGTCCTGAAAACGGACTGCCTCTGAGAGCTTGGTAAGCATTGCATATACGCATACATGCAAAAAAATTTAAGAGGTTAAACAATCTTGTCAATTCTACAATATGTCTACAATACAATATAATTTTCTTCTTTTTAGGGTTCCGTACGTCGGAATAAAAAAAACGGAACCCTTATAGGATCACTCGTGTGTCCGTCTGTCCGACCATTCCCCCCCTTATCTCCGAAACTACTGAACCTGAAATTTTGAAAAAATACAGAAATTAATTTTCTACTTATAGATTATAGCAAAAACCTATAAGAAGTCCATGATATTAAAATAACATGGTAAATCACTCAATAATGTGCGGATAGGTAACATCGTACGGAACCCTCTTCACGCGAGTTCAACTCGCGCTTGCCCCTTTTTTTTAAACTTTAGACATATTAAAAGTTTCTAGAAGTGGTTACTAGCAAAAAAAAATTGCGACATTTAAAAATGGAACTATTTGGATCCAGTTCACCATAAAATTGACGAGACTGTTATTATAGATCAGGAAAATTTATTAACAAATCAAAACAACAAATTCTCTAAATTATACAAGAGTTAAGAATTAAGAAAAAAAAGTTTCAAACCAAGAATTTAATTTTAAATAAAAATAACTTTTTTTTTGCTAAAATTTAAATTAACAGAGTTTAGGGAGGTTAGAAAATAAGGATTGATACTTTGATTTTTTTAAACGTACCTACCAACCCTTATTTCTTCTAACCTCTCAGAAACCTCAGTTTGCATTACAACGGAAAACTCGAGATAATTTTTATTTTATATATATCTACTTTTTTATGTTAAGATCAGCAGACAGGCTGACGGTCCACTTTATGGTAAGTGGGTACCGTCGCCTATAACATAAGCAACGCCACAGCTACTGCGAGTGCGCTGCCAACTAGAGTAGGGTTAAGGATAAGGGATTGGATAGGAAAATGGACTCCGACATCCCTCACTCACTCACCGAAACATAACAGCACACGTGCTGTTATTTCACGTTGTTCTTCTGTAAGAGGGTGGTTACTGCTGCCAGACGGGCTGCCCAAATAACTGCGAAACGCAATGTGCTCTCCCAAAGCCAAATTTGAAAACTTTATTTTTCAAAGTTGACCTTGTCGGCAATCGAATCCGGGAACCCTAGAACAGAGCGAACAGAGCAAGCACCCTAACCACTCATCCAAAGGAGTTTATTCACTTTTTTCGTTGCATCTTAGGTAAAATTGTGAGTTGTCAAAGAGTGACCATTGGCATTTGTGATATTAGATATTGTTAGATAATAGTAATGGAACTACTTTTTCCTATCATACGAACTTTCCCTTTCTTCTATCGGACATGCAGACGTACGGCTGGTTACCATCCTCACCTTGTCGAAATCCCTCTAATTCGGGCAAAGCGCTTTAAAACATCTTTTGTGATGCGCACTGCTAAGGATTGGAACTCCCTGCCGGCGTCTGTATTTCCGAGCTCATACAACCCAAATCTTTTCAAGGTTCGAGTGAATACCTAGGCACCTTCTGGGTGAGCTCGCTCCATTGTCGGCCTCATCCTTCCTTCATGGATAGATGCTGGTCAAGAGCAAACCCATCTTTAATTTAAAAAAAAATCCAATTGCTTTTAATTAATTAAATGTTATTCTTTCTAAATCTATAGAGATTATAAAAGAAAGTCGCCGTCCGCTATTGTCTGTGTCTCCGCTAACTTCTTCTAAAACACCGAACTGATTTCGATATTGCTTTCACCAATAGAAAGAGCGATAAATGGGGGAAGGTTTTTAGATACATATAATCTTTGCGAAACTGGGGGAGGTTTGCTATAGTAGACGCATTATCAACTGAGTCGTCAGGTAATAAATAATTTTTATCAGTCTATCTTGCTCGCACTTACAGGTCTTATGTAGTGGTATAGTGATGTGCGGAGGCGCATGTAATATATATAATAATGTGCATTACTTAGTGATGAAATAAAGGACAAATTGTGTTTCTGTGAAAAACGAAAGAAACAACATTTAATGCCTCTATCTCATATTTGTAAATTATATTCCGATATTTTTGTGATAAATAAATTCCAACTATCTTCTTATATAAAAATCAATATTTAATGGCAGCTGTCCACAAAACATCACATGTGACGTGTCCTTACACCAATGACTATAGTAGCCAGCTCTACTAAGAAAAGAGGTGATACTTCTTTATATCTCCCCCCCTCAGGAAAAATTACATGCGTTAAAGTAGCATGTAATTGTTTAATCACTATTTAATACAGGAGAAAGCTTGGTAACGTGGTAGAAATTTGATTCGGCTTTTCTATGCCCAGCATCAACTTTAAAGATGGAATTGGAAATTTTCTCTAAAATTTTGTACGGCCCAATTCTCAGTTGATCCATTTTCCTTCTATTTAGTCGATTTCCATTTTCTACGTAAACCATGTCTCCCTCTTCAAAATTATATTCTTTTCTGTGTGTATCTTGTTATAATTCTGTTTTCTTGTTATAATTGTGAGATTTTATTGTGTTTTTAAAAGCTAATTTCCTATCTCTTTTTAGATCTTCTTTTGTAAATCTTGATTTTAATTCTGGTGGTAAAATATTCACGTTTTCTCCCTCTAACAAGTATTTTGGAGCAAATTTCGTTATAGTGTGTTCAGTCTCGTTATATTTTGCAACACACATTTGCGCAATAGTTGCCCATGAGATTTTTTTATCATTCTCATTCATTTTACGTCGTATTTTATTGACTAAAGTCTGGTTTAGTCTCTCATTAAGTCCATTCGAAAATGGTGCATCCACAGCGGTTAAAACTAGCTTTATATTATTTAAACTCAGAAATTCCTTGAATTCTTTTGAATTAATACCAGGGTATTGGTCCGTCAATATCATAGCAATGTTATAGCTTTTCGTGACATTTTTCACTAGTCTTATAAAATCACTAGAGCCTTGGGTTTTTGACGTAAGTATATAAGCATATCTCGTAAAATGATCCACAAGAAGATGAAGGTATTTTTTAGTCGATCGTGATCCCCCGAAACCGCCGATGGTGTCAATAGATACGATTTCAAAAGGGCGTTTTGCTGGACCTAAATGTGACATTAACCCATATATAGATCTTTTTCTAGATTTGTTTTTTATACAAACCTCACATTCATCACAAATTCTATTAATATTATCAATCATATTCTTTGCTGTGTAGAATGGAGTTATTTTATTTATCATTTGTGCTCTCCCAAGATGACAATAAGTATTGTGTACATTTTTTATAAGACTTTTGCATAGTTCTTCCGATAATAAAATTTTTTTCTTTCCCTTAATTTTTTTAAAGTAAATTTCATTTTCAAATATTAATCCGTTTTTTACATTTTTAAGGTCGACATTTTTATCCTGATCTTCCTTAATATTTTGTAGGTTGATTAAATTGACAACCTTTAAAAAATCGTCAGCATTATCATATGGGTCTAAAACAGGATTTCGGCTTAAACAGTCTGCTTCTTGATTCAATTTTCCAGGGTTATACTTTATTTTAAAATTATATTGCGATAAATAATATGTTAAATCACCGAGTTCCTCATCTGTTCTAGCCTTTATGTTCATGTTTTCTAAAGGTTTGTGATCCGAGTACACTATGAATTCTCTTCCCATAAGCCAATGTTGCCAATATTTCACAGCTTCTCTTATTGCCAGACATTCTAAATATATAGCCCTCTTTTTCTTTTGAGATTCCGTTAATTTCTTTGAAAAATAAGCAACTGGTTTACTTTCACCATTCTCATCTTCTTGTTTCAAAACCGCTCCTACTCCTTTGATACTTGCATCTGTGTAAATGTGTATTGGCAATTCCGGGTCAAAAATTCGTAGAATTGGTTCTGAGCATATCAGTTTTTTTATTTTGTCAAATGATTCCTGGCAATCTGCTGACCATACGAACTTCATATCTTTCCTTAGTAGATTATGTAACGGATCCAAGATTATTGCACTGCAGGGTATGAATTTATGATGGAAATTTATCTTTCCTAAAAATTGACGCACATTTTTTCTGGTTTCTGGTACCGGAAAGTTTTTTACTGCAATTAAATAATCTTTCAAAGGTCTGATTGAATTATTTTCTATTATATGGCCCAAATATTTGGCATTACTTTTTGCAAAAATGCACTTTGAAAATTTGAGCCGAAAACCTTCTGCAAGTATTGCTTCCAACAATCTTGATAAATGTTCTAAATGTGCCTCAAACGTTTTAGAAAATACAATAATATCATCAATAAAATTGACTGCAAAGTCAGACAGTTTGTGTTTTCTTATGATATTACTCAAAATTCTTTGAAATATTGCTGGAGCAGTCTTTAGTCCAAACGGGAGACATGTCCATTGGAAATGTCCCTCCTGAGTAACAAAAGCAGTTTTGTGTCTATCGTGCATTTTCAATGGAATGGACCAAAAAGCTGAATTTATATCCAAAGTAGAGAAATATTTACAATTTACAGTTTTAACCATTAAATCTTCTATCAATGGAAATGGTTGAGATTGAGGAACAACTATTTGGTTCAATTCTCGGAAATCTATACATAATCTTGTTTTCTTATCATCTTCTTTTTTATATGCCAGCGTTACTGGAGCTGCAAATGGGCTATAAGATTCTTCAATTAATCCTTTTTCAAGTAATTTTGATATTTGATTTTCTATTTCTTTTCTATCTTCAAAACTGCATCGATATGGACGTTTACAACAATATTTGTCCACAATTAAGTCAATGTGAGCTTCATAATCACGTACCGTACCAATATCATATTTATTTTTAGCAAATACTGATTTATATTTTTCAACTAGCTTATTTATTTCTGATTGCTGATAGAAATCCAGATGATTTATTGACATTACAAAATTTTCTGAATTTATGTGTTCATTGAAATTGATTTCACATTTTTCTTCAAATTCAATATTTTGCTCTATCATGTCCGGGTGTGAATGCAGTCCTTTTTCATTTTTATCACCTAGTACATCAGGAATTTCGACATTTGTTGTTGGGAAAGTATCATTCTTTGATTTATTACTTTTTCTTAAGTCCTCTTCACAAATTATTTCACATTTCTTTACATTGTCAGATTGTATTATTTCTAAATCTTCAGTTTGAATTAATTTGAATTTCTTTATACAATCCAAACCAATCAGGAAATCATAATTGAAATTCTTATTATCAATTATAAAAACATCCATAACCTCTTCTTTATCATAGATTTTAATTTTCAATGTTACCATGCCGTTTGTTTTATTCTCACCATTAATAGTTTTTAAATTTACTGTTTGCCTATTAACCTTATCATTTTTTTGTTGTATTTTTAGTAATTTAGCATTTATCAGTGACACATTTGAACCTGAGTCGTAAACGCCAGAAATTTTTAAAATATCATTTAACAGCAAATTTATTTTTATTAATGGTGGTACTTCTAGTTTTTTGGATTCTTCTCATTTAATTCCACTTCCAATTCTGAGTTATTTACCGTTTTCACGACTGTTTTTTGTTTATCTCCTTTGAACCAACAATTTTCTTCAGGATGATAACGTTTCCCCTTTTTTTCCTTAACACAAATCTGGCATGGCTTCATTTCTTCATATCTCTTTGTTTTGATGTCAGATTTTGTGTTTTTGTTGTCATACTTACTTTTCTTAACCAGATATTCTAACTTTCCTATTTCATTATAAAGAGTTTCAGTTTCTTGTAAAGTTTCCCTATCAATTCTGTCAGCTACATAATTAGGTAGGCCAAATACTATTAAGTCAATAAGCGTTCCAGTATCAATTGATTTTCTTACTTCTAGTAGCAGTTTTTCTTTTTTCAAAGCATAATCAAGTAACAATACTGTTTGATACTTAAAGGATAGAGCGTATCTAGTAGGGGACCATCCCTTGTTTGCAAATGTCTCACAAAAGTTATTTTCCCATTTTTCCCATTCTGATTCCACTGTATTTTTAATTAACATGCAGCTATACCAATCTATAGCAGAGTATTCTAAAAAGTTTTTTAATATTTCAATTTTCTTTTTGTCCTCAACGATTTGAAAACGTTCACATTCCTTATTGAAATCATTTACCCATTGGTAAGCATTTGAGTTTCTGCCTGTAAATTTCTCAATCATAAAATCCTTTGCAATCATTCCTAAATTTTGCGTGGTACCTGTTTTTTTTTCTTTTTCTTCAAGTAATTTCTCTAATAGTTTATTCAATGTTTGACCGGAGCTATTAGATGTAGATTCAGCATCTTTTGCATCTTCAAACATTTCTTCTAAGTAAATATCATTAAACTGTAAGTTCTGTTCTTCATCTAGATATATTTTCGAAATATTATCCGTTAAGGTTATCCATATTCTCCTTTTTTGATATCTTTTACTTAATGTTTTCTTTACTTTGGCATAATTAGAAGTATTTGTAATCTCTTGATGTAAAATGCACAAAATATTAGATTTACCGTCTTCTGCGGGTTTCATTTCGAAATCAAATCTTAGTTTTTCCATATTTCTTGAAATATTAGCAAAAATGTTGTTTTATAATAATGTGCATTACTTAGTGATGAAATAAAGGACAAATTGTGTTTCTGTGAAAAACGAAAGAAACAACATTTAATGCCTCTATCTCATATTTGTAAATTATATTCCGATATTTTTGTGATAAATAAATTCCAACTATCTTCTTATATAAAAATCAATATTTAATGGCAGCTGTCCACAAAACATCACATGTGACGTGTCCTTACACCAATGACTATAGTAGCCAGCTCTACTAAGAAAAGAGGTGATACTTCTTTATATATATATAACCTGTTACGATATGTATCGTAAAGAGTATGTGTATGTGTAGAGTAATCCCCGGAACTACTACGCCTACATAGGTGATATAGGTAAATAGTGTAAAAAATCCCAGACGTAGATAGTAAAAATGAATGTATTCTCTTATGAGAATTTTTTACACTATTAAAAATTTATGCACACATACAGAATTAACTATTAAATCTGTCGTCTAACATTATTGTCACATAGAACGCCCTTAAATCATATAACAGAGATGGAGTAAGCAATAACATTTTTCCAGGTACCCTTACGATACTTCAAAATCTCCTGCACACGAATTGACGTACATACATCAGGTAATCACTATATGTATACTAACTTTTTGATAATTCTATGTAAATAAGCGTGAAAGTGAAAAGAAACGTTTGGCATTAGGCCAAACACGCTTTAGTTAAAACAAAGGTACAAATTTCTGGTTCGAGCTGCCACCTGGGTCCCGTTGAGTTTTCGATTGGTATTGGTAGCACGAGGGTTTGTAGGTTGTGAAGTGGTTACCTTCAATTTCCGCGTGCAATCGAACTATTAACAGGGAACGCTAGCAGCGTTTTTCCATACAAATGTATTCCCCTATTTTCTCCCTGGATAATGCTTCTAGAGCAATAATTTTTTGTCATAAAATCTAGGTCTGCTAATGCTATGTCCCTATCATATCTTTTTTTCCACCAACTAATTACATAAGAAAATATGACTCATCTTAAATGGTAATAAATGGCACTTTTATACCACCCTAATCAGATGACTATGAAACAAATTTGAAAGATTTAAGTTAAAAAAAATTGATAGGGACATATACTCATTCATTTTCAAAATATTTGAGCAAAGAATTATTCGCTAGGCTCAATTTTTAGGGAGAAAACAGGGGAATACGAAACCTCGATTTACTCAAAAATTTTGTAGGTATAATCGGTCTGACCTGCATTTGTCCCTATCGCACTCTACGGGGGAAGGCTGAAGGCGAGGGGTTTCAGACTAATACGTATATAACAAAGGAAGTGGTATTTATCGATAATGTTATCGATACTTTAGAGTTGCCACGCACACAAACACAGACTATTCACACACACATAGAGAGCTTGCTGGTTCTGGCGCAACGCGATGCCAATAGTTTTTTCAAATACCTATTTTTCAAATTCCGCTGGACCCGCGTTCCCTCTTAATTCCGGTAGCGTCGTGACCTCGTGGATAAGCCAAAAGACATTTAGTGGGTTTTGTTCCGGCACTTCCTGAGATTCCGTGCCTTCCACCCGAAGATACTTACCGTCAACATCCCGACGGTGTCTTACCGTCGGGACTTCGAGGATTTGTCAGAAGGCGCGGTAACCTACCCGCCTTCCCGCTGCGACCTATATTTATATATTTCCTCGCCACATCAAGACGACGGGATCTCGGCGAATGATGGTAAATATTAGTTTTACGTATTGTTTTATCGTGGTCAATGTTGGTGACGCTCGGCCTTCAACAGAATTTGTAAGCCAACATTAGTTAAGATGGATCATATACTTACAAAATGTAATAATTTATCAATGATTTAGAAAATAATTTAAGAATATGTTATACTCTTGGCGTTTGTAAAATAAAATATTTTGTACAGGGAACCTTTTATCGAAAAGCTAATTAGTAGAGAATTTAAGAGTAATTTAAATTTCTAAAATCTAAATGCCTATAGCTTTTGCCCGTGGGATTTTTTTTCCTGAATGTAAAGGAAAATATACGTAGTCTTATGTATAATACTTTTTTGTACCACTGACGGGCATGCAAAATTTCCTGATGATTGGTTGAGTAATTAATTACGTCAAAGCGTAACAAACAAACAAACAATTTTTTCGCATTTGTAATTAGGATATATTACAACACAAAACATACATTTCCACACAAATTATACAGAATGCGTTTCCTTTCTACAATTTGTTTTTTTTTTAAAGTATTTCCTGCATAAATTCAATAGTTTCATATGAAAAGTGATAATTTCTAATTAGCTGTAGGTTTTATGTCATATTTTCATGAAAATCAAAAATAAAAATATTAATTTATCAATTAGGTTTCTCCGAGAAACTCTTATGATCGTCATTTAAATTTACCAGGGTTTCGAAAAAAAGCCAAGACGATCCTGAGAAGAAACCCCGAAAGAAACTCAGGATACTATTCTTTTTGTCATCTTTACAATATAAAAATTACAACAATTATAATCATACACTTAATACTTAAAGTAATTATACAATACTAAGCATAGTATGAGCTCCGAATCCAGGGGTTAATTCCAGGCTTCATTGTCGCTTAAATAATCAGTGACCTTATAATCATCATAAGGTCAACAGTTTATATGAACAGTCTTTATGAACTTTTGACTCCCAAATTGTGACGATATTAAATTTCTTTTCAGAGCGTGGTGTTAATTGTGACAGCGTTCCTAAATGTAAGCGTGGATACACTTGTAATGTCCCTTATAGCTCAGTGTTGTTGCCGGTTAAGGCTCATCGGATCATCACTCAGGAATATATGCGAAGATCTTCAGATTAAAGAGGTAAGAAGAATCCACTCCTTTAACCTTAACTTGAGCTTTTATTTCATCGGCTTTACCGAGCACTTGAATGTTTGTACCTACAACCAAGTAGGCCCTCAGTTTTAAAAGTGTTTCTAGGAACTGAAACCACTTTTCTCTTCTAGAGAAACATGAGAAAATATTATAGCATTTCATGTGTTATAACAGGTAATAAGTTTCCTAAAGCAAAGTATACTCATGTTGGTTTCTGTTGATGAATTGAACTTATATATAGGCTGCAACTAAATAGGTTTGCTTTTAAAACATGGAAAAAGGAAAATAAAAAAAAGAATATTCTTTTAATTGTCGGAAAAAGAAAATATAATGAAGTAATGAGAACGAAAAAGAAAATTATGTTTTGATAGTTTTAATATAGAAATAGTTATTTGTTCAACTAGAGAGCAAAATTGTTTTTTCCTGCGAGTGCCGACTTTAAATCACGAACTAGCGAAGTAGTCTATAGAATTGAATCACGAGCGTAGCGAGTGATTCTAATATAGACTACTGAGCGAAGTGAGTGATTTAAAGGCACGAGACATAAAAAAATTTGCTCTCGTGTTAAACATACAACTTTTCACCTCAACAGCGAGAAAAGCGTTACTAGGTTTTTATCATTAGGTAAGAAAATCAATTAAGACAATTTTAAATATAGTTGTTTATTATAGCCAACATTGACAAAGCCATAGTCACATAAATTATAACTAAATTAATCTTCAGATCCCAGAGATATGAAGAAATAGAGGTAGATAATTATGCGAAAATTACCTACAACAGTTTCCAAGACATACTATCTAACAGAAAGTCAACTTACTTTTACAAGATATTAAAGGAAATACAAAATAAAAAGGTGTTAATATAATTTAAGCCAAAAAGAAACAGAAGTTAGTAAAGACAGCAACGAAAGATGTTGCAGTGAAAGTGGAAAAATATTGTTCTTCATCAGCAGCATATCAGACTGCTGAAGCCTACTGTTGTCAAAGAGGGTTATTCAATAACTACTTCAGTATGAGTATCTTTTTCAGCAACTAACCGACGAGCAAGAACTAACAGTGCAGAAGCGTATACGCAGTTGCATAGATAAACACCAGGCAGTCTTAAATACATCTCAAGAACTGCAAACCTGCTTTTCCATTCCTATTCTTGGCCAGTTCACTATTTCCATGATCATAATATGTTTTACTGCGTACGAACTAGCTTTTGTAAGTATCATACATGCTTTTTAATCTTTTTTTGACCAGCATATATTTAATTTATAAATATTGGAATTTTAAATTCAAATTTAGAACTATTCTTCAGAAAGCAAATGCGAGTTATATGTTTGTTACCCTTTCACGAATCAATTACTCAACCGATTTTCATGAAACTTTGCAGATACAGGATACAGGTCAGGGATACATTAAAGGACCCAGTGTATCTTTCATCCATAAAAAAGTACTGATCCCAAGGGATGTTGTAAAAATAAAAATATTAAATTTCACGCTTTATAAAAATACGATTGATTTGACGAGTCCATTAGATGAGTGCATGATTAAGGTGCTTGCCTTAATGCTCTGTTCTGGGGTCTCAGGGTTCGATTCCCGGCAGGGTCAACTTTGAAAATGAACTTTTAAAATCTGGGTCTGGTCTGGATCTGAAAAGTAGTGGCAGGGCACACTGCCTTACGCAGTCATTTGGGCGGCCCGTCTGGCGGCAGTAACCACCTCCTTACAGAAGACTACCGTGAAACAACAGCACGTGTGCTGTTGTGTTTCGGTGAGTGAGTAAGGGATGCGAAAGCCCATTTCCTTATCCCTTCCTAAACCCACATTCTTAATCCTACTATAGTCGACAGCGCACTTGCAGTACTGTGGCGTTGCTTGTGTTACAGGCGAACGGTAGCCACCTACAATCAAGTGGACCGTCAGCCTGTCTGCCGATCTTGACAAAAATAATACATGATTGTTTTCACACCTAAAAAAGGGGCGCAAAAGCTAGTGTTCATCGTAGGTCTATTATCATTGTCGACCAATCATAAACTTTAATAATTTGCATTTTATTCCAATGTGTTGTGCAAAAGCAATTCATTGTGTCCGATAGAATTGAAGACGCTACCCCGCTGCGCTTCTTCGTATATGCATTTCCGGTGCATATATAACCGCCAGTCGCCATATTGCGCGACTTTTCTCGCATCAGCTTTTTATTATTCATCGCCACCGCCTTTGGAGATCCACCCCTTGAAGCTATTATTTCCACCGCCCAGAATCCTATTCCGTCTATTACTGAATCTTTAGTGGTTTCGCTTCACGTTGGAAGACTACGAGAAGGCTCATCGTTCGAACACTCCTGAGTTCGATAAGTGTACATATTCCTTTATTCATTCTCTTGATCCCAATCAAAGCTCGTCGCTTCCACTTAAGGCGACTCCAGCCGCAAAAATTGTCCCGCACTGAAATCGCATACCCGCCGCACTTGCAAATCTCGGAAATATCTATTTAAAAATTAAATAAAGTATAATTAAAATTTTTCTTTTGATGAGACTTCAGATAGTGGATCTTAAAATTTATCTTAAGAATTAGCTATTTAAAATATTGATTATTAAGCAAATCGCACGGTTACAACATCGATATTAGACCGCAAATTAGTAATTTTTATATATATAAGTAAATATAATTTAAAAAATAATTATGATGATCCCCTTTCATATATCCTGCAGATGATTTGACGATTTTGTAAATTATAATTATTATGATAATTTAAAAGGAAAACGGTTACAAATAAGTGGATTTTTTTATCATTAGGGGCTGGCGTCGCCTTAACCTTACAAGTAAACACATTGAGTTACTGCGGAGTAGTAACACAGTAGTAACCGAGCTTTTGAAAGCTCTCACAGCTAGTATTCTAATATAGGTATATTTATTTTCATATTTTACCTTCCAGCGCAAAAGAAATATTACTTGGATCATATCAACGGTGGCGTACCTAATTGATATGATGCTCCAGGTCTTCTTATACTGTTACGAAGCAAACCAACTAACTATTGAGGTACTGAGTTCCCGTTAAACTTTTACTTTATTAATTCTATTCTATATTACTAATTAATTCAACTACTGTTAAAGGGTAATGATTATACCATCATAGTCTGGCTTATATGTTCTAAAAAAAACCCATCGAAACAACAATAAAACGGCAATCCATAAATGCCCGGGGACACCCAGGCAATCCCCAGACGGGGGGGACCTTGTGCAGGCACACATAGCTCGCCAGCCATTTGTGCAGGTCCCCTAGGGCATTTGAAGACGAGCTTGGTATGCCCGCCTTCTCCTGCCCAGCCGCCTGCGTCTGAGGGAAGCGAGACCGGCCTCTTCCTCTCGCCTCCTCTCAGCTGCCTCCTTCTGTGATATGACATCACCACAGAAGGAGGCGACCGCTTTCCAGGTGGTCACACTCCCAATCATGGCTCTTACCATGATTGGCAATGTGACCTCTCCACCTCCCAGCGCCGCCCTCAACTCCCGACGCTGGGATAAAATGTGGAACGCTTCACGATTTTGCGTGTCATCCTTGCGCAGGGGCCATGCTAATCTTCTCTGTATCGTTCCAATTTTAGTATATGTACTGCCGAAGCAAGTACATGCTATAGTCTACCTTATTTTCTCCAATTATAACCACTCGAATTACCCTTGTCTGTCATAAATTTAAGTATCATTTCAAGTGCCATTTGCCATGATATATACAGGTTGTTCAAATTTCAACCGTTTTTGCCGATTTAACTACTGACTCTGACTGACCTAATTGTTCTCCCAGAAGGAGTCATGGGGTCTCTGCCATGATTTATTAATAACGTTGATCCACGTTCCGGCATACAAAGGGTTAAGGGGGCGTACAAAACAAAAAAAAAAAAATCTAATTTCACCCGCGTGGCCCCATAATTGAATGACATAATACCAACACAACAGAGTTCCTTTTATTGGCCATATACCATATATCAATTTTATCAAATTAATTTCAGAGTGCGGAGGTGTCTACCGCAGCATATGAGTGCCCTTGGTACAATTTTTCACTGAAGAGTCGTCGCCAGATCCTGGTGATGATGACTCGCACTTGTCGTGTTACTTGTCTGAATGCTGGTGGTATAATCACACTCTCTCTTTCAGCTTTTACTTCTGTAAGTACGAAAACTATCATTATTTCGGTTATTCCATTTTCGAACTGATGTCTTGATTTTTTTTTTTTTTTTCAGATAATTAAAGCTTCGTATTCACTGTTCACAGTAATGCAGCAAATGGGGAAATAATTTCAATATTCCATATACTAGCTTCTTTTAAATTTAATTCAATTTAATCATTAATTCATTTAAGCATTTAAATACGGCACTATAATGACAACAACAAAAAAAGTATTTATTGTAGAGACTTGTTTTATATATATTGTTTTATATATATTTCACAATTTGTAAATTGTGGAGAAAATAAATAAATATTATTATTATTATTATTTTTCTCATTTTAACTCATCTCCCCCTCTAAAAGCCAAAATGAGGGGGAGACTGTGTAACCCCCGACAGAAGCACAGTCGGTCGGGGTTCAGGGCGACAAGGACAGGAACCAGCACCCTTGTTTCCACAACACTACAACCCTGGACTCTTCAAGTCGCGAGTGAATCGGTTCTTAATAGACAAGCATGCTCCATCTTAGATCGCGTCATCACTTACCATCAGGTGAGACTGCGGTCAAATGCTTGATCTATCATTATAAAAAAAAAAAAATCCTGGCTGTATCGAGCAGCACCGCTCTCTGCATCTGGCCCAGGAGGGAACCGCCACGGAATCCCAACCGCCCCAGGTTATCCCTGAGACTGACTGGGATCAGACCATTTACGGACAGTTATATTATTATTATTATTATTATTATTATTAATGATAGTTATTTTATAATAATAGCTATAATTATAAATTGACTAGCCCTTTGAATGAGTGGTTAGGGTGCTTGCCTTAACGCTTCTGTTCTAGGGTTACCGGGTTCGATTCCCGGCTGAACAACTTTGAAAAATGAACTTTTCAAATTTGGCTCTGGTCTGGATCTGAAAAGTAGTGGCAGGGCACACTGCGTTACGCAGTCATTTGGGTAGCCCGTCTGGCGGCAGTAACCACCCACTTACAGAAGACTACCATGAAATAACAGCACGTGTGCTGTTGTGTTTCGGTGAGTGAGTAGGGGATGCCAGAGCTCATTTGCCTATCCACTCCTAATCCCTTATCCTTAATCCTACTGTAGTCGGTAGCGCACTTGCCACAGCTGTGGCGTTGCTTGTGTTATAGGCGACGGTGGCCACCTACCATCAAGTGGACCGTCAGCCTGTCTGCCGACCTTAACATAAAAGAATAAATGTGTGACAGATAACGTAAAGCTTATAGTTAAGGCTTGTATTAATTAATTTCCATACCGAGATATGAAAATCGATTCTTAAGGGGAAAACTCCAAAAAACTCCAAAGTATTTTTGTTGAAAGAAAATCTTAAAGCCTATTTTTATGTTACATGCTTTGTAAGAGTAATGTTTACCTTTAGTAATAAACAGATTTACTATCAATAGAATAAAATCTTATTGACATAAATAAATTAAATGCATATTGCAATGTTATAGTTACAAGTTTATAAATAAAAATTGTCACAGTAACTCGTGATTTTCTTCTTGAAATAGGCATTAAAATTATAAGGAAATCTTTGACGTCGATATCAATAATTTACAATAATAAAATAAAGTGATGTTGGTTATCAGCACAAAGCGGAGGCGTGAAAGGTATATGGCCGTGATGTGATGGTAAGTGATAACGTCGCTAGATAAAACTAGAAATGATAACATTTTTCCTCAGAATAAACTTATAATAATCTATAAAATATCTACGAGTATATCTATACATAAATATTATAATACATACATAGTATATTCATCTATACATAAATAAAATTGTAAACAAGCCGTGTATGTACATTAAATTTTAAAAAAATGTACACGTTTTACTAATGTTATCGAGGTCAAAAAAAAGTTTTTAGAATTTTTGTCTCTTTGTGCCCGTTAATCTCTGAAAAGGATAAACCGATTTGAATTCGGCTTTCACTGATGTATTGTAGCAAGCTTCCCCTAACATTTATCAATCAATCAATCAATCAATCAATCAATCAATCAGTTTATTTGTAACTTATAAAACATACATTTAACAGACACAGAGAAAAAAGAAATAACAGTAACAGCAAGAAAGAAAGTTACAAAAAGGTCCCTACTCAGCATTTTTCTGGCATAGGCCAGCACTGATCTTCCGTAGGAACGCTTAGTTAATACACAAACACGGTCACACACCATGCATGTACCCGCTAACAAATGAAATAAAAAATATTTATTTAAATCTATTTGTTGTCAAGAAACACAACTGCTTGCACGAATATTGAAAACATTTCTCCAGTTCCCTGCCGCACATAAGTCAATATTAATGCTATTATTAGATGATATTTAAAAAGCTCAAAAATAAATAAATAAATAATAAAAACAATAATAATACCTAACAATAACAATAATGAAATCATTTTAATTTTATTGGCTGAGTGCGAGGAGGTTGGTCCTTTTTTTTTTTTTTTTTTTTTTTTTTTTTTTTTTAGGAGGGGAAATGCATTTACGCACTATTCGTCGAGGGGACGTCTCGACGAGGAATAGTGTGGGACTCATCCGGTGAGAGTCAACGGAAATACCCACTAAAACCCCTCCGGGTTCCACCATCGGCGGTGGTGTGGAACCGAGGTTACAGCTAGGCCATGTCCTCAGATCCCACAAACCGCTATGTCCGAGAGCGGACTCATCACTTGGCGCTTTTTTGCGCCGTCGCGCTAGTTGCGGCTGCCCACTGGAACCCCTGTGAGCAGCCGCGCATCAGTTTTGGTATTTTCAGGACGCCAGATGGAGGAGGTTGGTCCTGTGTGTTTAGTGTTTGTTTCATTTAGTGTTGTTCATTTAGTGTTTGTTTCATTCCAATCGTTTACAAACAAAAAAGTTACGCTCTATACCGAATACCACGCGTACGAAGTTGCAGGCAAGTTGCAGAATCACTTGACCTTGGTCAAGTGATTAAGTTGGTTAAGTTGCTTGTTTTAACGGTCTGTCTAAGGGGTCCAGTGTTCATTTCCCTAATGGTCAACTTTGAAAATGAAATTTCCATAGTTAGCTCTGATCTGGATCTGGCAAGTAGTGGTAGAGCACACCTCGTTTTGCAGTTATTGGGCGGCGGCAGTTATCTGGCAACAGGAACCACCCCCTCCGGAAGACCACCGTGTAATAGCGTTAAAATAATGTGTGTTATTTTGTTTCGGTGAATAAGTTTAGAGATGCTAGAGTCCATTTTCCTATCCAATCCCTTATCCCTAATCGTACTCTAGTCGGCAATGCACTTGTAGCACCTATACATCCGTTGCTTTGTTATAGGCGACGGTAGCCACCTACCATCAAGTGGACCGTCAGCCTGTCTGCTGAGCTGCAGTTATTTAACATTTTTAATTCTTTAACATTTTCTCGAAGGACTAACAGAATTACCCTAAAAATGTCTTCACTAGTGATAATAATACAAGAGAAGCCTCGTCGAACTGTCCCTGTCGACGAGGGATAGTGCGTAAACGTCATTTCCCCTCCTAAAAAAAAGGCGTGTAAGTACAGAATCACTCATAGAGTGATTGTAAAAACACAAATCTTCATCTTATTTCAATATCTTCATAGACGATACAAAATAATAAGGGCGGGTTCACATGTTTCATTTAATAAATGCCATTGGCAATAAGCATAGATAAAAATATGAAAAAAATACTGTAATAAATTTTAAGTAGGTACTTAGTTTCACTTAATATCTTTTCTTACTTAGGTAAGTATATGAATATAGTGTTAAGTAAATGATGAATCTGATGAAATCTGAAGTTCTTATGAATCTGACCTATTCTGAATCTGACCTACTTACTGTTTCTAACCATCGCATTAATAACAACTGAAAATGCCACATCATTTATTACTCAGATTAACATAAAAAATGAACATTAAAAAAAATAAAACATAAAAATTATTTTGCAAATTTTTGATGTTTTGGGCTAATTTATTATAATTTGCATAGGGTTCTCTAAACTTTTTGAAAATAAAATACAGTCCAGCGGGGCTAGCCCAGATGCAAACTGTTGCAAACGCTTCCTTTGCGTACTTACAAAACGAAAGAAATAAAGCCCGGTGATTGGTTGTTGAAGTTACAACTGTTACAACAACCAATCACCGGGCTTTATTTCTTTCGTTTCGTAAGTACGCAAAGGGAGCGTTTGCAACAGTTTGCATCTTGGCTAGGCCCCCAGGTTACTCGCTGATAACGAAGCGAAGCGTGTTTCTATAAAATATACCTATAACTGAAGGTATTTTTTAAATAAGTAGTTTTTTTATTATTTATTTTCCTTACGTTTATTTATTCATTACATTTTTTGTAATTACGTTATATACAGACAATCAATTCTTTTCTAGTTATAATAATAATGTAAATAAATAGAAACGACATAACTTTTCCGTTTTCTCTTTGGTTTGTGAACAGTTTCTCTTTATTTTTGTTTAAGAACTATTGATCTGTAGTGACAATGCATGGTGACCTGGAAATTGCTTGTATTACTCTCGGGATACGTAACCATCCCCAGTTATTTAACCCCAGTCATATAAAGCATTTTCGAGAAAATCTCCGGAATATTAACATATTAACCAGAAATTTTGTGTAATTTAATTGCTAAATAAATAATTAAGATAATACAATTAAAACGTATACCATATTTGTATTTTGTTTTCTACTTTTTCGATTCAAATGGCCACTAAAGTTACTAAATATTTTTTTTATCATCACACAAATGTGATTGTCATCAAAAAAATGTATGAAACTATAGAAAACTTAATTGTGTTCTCAGCTATCTAACAACGTAAAATAAAAATGCGTTTCGGAGAAATGTGTTAATTAATTTGTAGACAAAGAAGAAACCCCGTTTCCTGATACAAGCCTGGCTTATGACTATACAGGACTGGATATTGGCCTGTAATTAGGACAATGAAAAAGATTGCATGAGCCCAATCTTCACAATTATCAGCAAATACTGCCATACAGTACTGGCTGCGGTTGCGACACTGTCACGAGGCGCACGAATTGTTGACTCTGCACTCCATTGACCAACTTTACCTTGACATTATTGAGCCTACGAGCCACCTCCGGAAACAATTGTCAATGCTTTTTGAACCTAACATCAGTGAAAGAAAAATTTAATATTTCATATTTAAATTTTAATTTAATTTTAAAGTAATAAAGTACATTTTTAGCTGACCACTTTTTGTGTACCTAATTGTTTTCGATGAAGTAATCCTATACTTATGAAATTGTTTGTCCTAACTGATAAAATAACATATCCTTATTTTATAACGTAAGACGAAGAATTTTGGTGGCAGAGATTTAGATTTTTCTCGGCAATGACAAAACATGTGAAAGTGATGTTTGTAATCTGGTTCTTCATGTTACTGACTTCATTTTGTCAGTGGGTTTACACGATTGGTAAACTTTTGTAACAGAGAAAAAATTTCAAAAAACCTCTTTTAAAACACAGATTTACATTTTACAGGCAAATGGGACCAATTTTTACCTACAAATTTTCTATGTACATCAGTATAAACATACACTTTAATTTTATATTTGAATTTTTTTAAATACATTACAGTTTTTTTTTAATAAAAATCGTTTTGTCGCATACGCCCTTACAACATATCTAAGCAAGCGTGCTCTCGTTTTCACAGACGTAAAATTGTTTAGCGCTTAATAAAGTATTTTAAAAAGTTTCGCTAGTATGTAAAATCATGTTAGAACCTTCGCATGTGATCGCACCTTTGTTCTAACGATAGTGCCGTGTAATGATTAAGCAAAAACTATACATATATATACACACTTTATATATACACACTTTAGTCGGTTATAATCATTCAATAAAAGTTATATTTAAATCGAACTATACCTATCCTATTAATTGTTTCGCGAAAAAAATATTTTAGTATTTTAGTGATCTAGAAATAGTAGAAAAATGATTTCGTTTTTATTGTTACTACTAGTAAACACAGCATTAAGTGAAAAGACTTGTTATTGGAACGCCCAGTGTCCATTTCAGCTATACTCGACGAAGACCCCTTATGACACAATCCGAGGGGACATCAGAGATCACGCCAACCCACAAAGTAAGATTTAATTTGCTCCATTATAATTTATTTATATAACTAATCGAGAATATTATATCGGCATCGGCGTATTCTCGGCATATCATGGATGCAGAAAATAATAAATGCTGAATTTCTGCGTCGAATGAAAAAGGGAATGGAGGTGTCGGGGACGATAAAGGAGAGGAAGCTGCAATATTTCGGGCACGTGATGAGGGGCGAAAGATACCGTATTCTTCAGCTAGTGATGCAGGGCAAAATTCAAGGAAAGCGTAGCAGAGGCAGGAGAATGACATCCTGGTTGAAGAATTTGAGAGAGTGGTTTGGTTTGAGCACTCGGTGATGGTCGCCAATCATCGCAGAGAAGTAGCACGATAGGAAGGAGAATAATTTATTTCATTTATTTTATGTCTCCATTGAACACCAGCGCTAACTGAAGATCAATTTAAATGTATCATGATGATGTGATAGAGGAGTCGTCAGCTTATTGTAGTAATAGATATGATAGAATCCTAAAGAATATTATAAATCGAATATGAGTTTTTTTTGTAATGCTTTCCGCCTTAACTACAACTGATCATCATGAAGTTTTGCAAACACCTTGCAACCACCTCATCCAAAAAAGTACCAACTGTTCCCGAGGGATGATCTAAAAAATCAAGGCCTTACAAAAATATATGAGCAATAAAGATAATTTTGTAAATAATGTCTTATGCTAAAATGTGATAGGTGGTCTAACTAATTTGCTTAAAATCCAGCATATTTTCAGACTGTGAAGCAATCAGCGTCTGGTCTCTACATAGACACGGGAACAGAAATCCTGGTTCCCGTGTTACTGAAGATATAAAGGCCATAGCTTCCCTGAAGGATGAAATCGTCGCCAGCTACGATCAGGGCAGGAGTCAACTGTGTTCGCAGGTATAGCATACTTTAATAATTTTGCTGCCTTACTAGCTTGAAAAATATTGTACTGAATAAAAAGCTATTAAAATAATCATAATAGCCTTCGTATTACGAAGTAGGTATTATAATAACAGCCTTTATATAGTCTTCCAACTTTTCCTTTTATTTATTTTTTGTTCTTTTATCCTACTCTAATTTTTATTCTGCTCTATTTCTCTTTTTACCTAATCATCTGGCTCGTTTCTATTTGAGCTTTCTGATTACGACATTTTCGGATTTTAGTCTTAAGGATGCTTAAGGATTATCCATTTCCGTTTGTCAAATTTCTAGCTTTGTTTTCCTTTTCAAGTTGCAACACTTTTTTTAAACATTTTTTAAGCGCCTTTTAATTTAGAATATTCCAAGTCAACCTATTTTTGATGCAATGGTAAACGATTGAAAATCCATGATTTTGCTCGGAAAATATATATGTTTTTAGTTTAATAAATATCCTTGATGGTTTTACGGTTCAAAACACGATATTTACAACTTCACCCAATAATAAAATATTCTGAAAACACGGAAATATTGATCGTGTTTCGGGTCTTAATTAAAATATATCATACTTTTACTCAGAAAAAATGTCAAAAAATAAGTATCTAATGATTTTTAGAAGAATATTTTATGGATGCTTTTTCTTAAAACAGTTTTTAATTTTTTTAACGAGATTATGATTAATGAGTATTGTTTAAGAAGACACCAAGCGCTCTCTCTTCTTAAGTTTGCTTCAGTAGGCGCTGGGCGTCTTTCGCTGCATGTCCGATTCTTATCCATATAAAATATGTTGTTCTTAAGCAGTTACGAAAATAATTCTATAAATATTGTTGTAACTTATATTAATAACTCTAAATATTAGTTTTTAAAGACTCGAGGTGCGTGCGGGGTGATGCTTACGCCCTCTTATATATTGGCCTTGTTTTGGTTTTGCCTTGCCACTGTTTTGGTGAATTACATAATTTGACCTATGTGTCCATAGTCATTTAGATTCATTTCTACATGACAAATATTAGAATTAGTTTTTGGATTTTGATAATTGTTTTTCTCAAGATAACCTGCCTTATTAGTGAAGGCGTCCTTCATGTCATCCATTTAACAAAATAATACAAAAAATAAAATCGAACTAACATTTTTTAATTACTGAGCATTATTCTGAATTTGAAAGCCTGCCAATAGTAATATTTTCCTATCCAATGGATTGGATAGAAGCCCATTTTCCTATCCAATCCCTTATCCTTAATCCTACTGTAGTCGGCAGCGCACTTGCAGAACTTGTGGCGTTGCTTGTGTTACCTATTCGGGCGACGCGACGGTAGCAACCTACGATCAAGTGGACCGTTAGCTAGCCTGTCTGTCGACCTTAACATTTAAAAAATAAATATATTTCAATTGGCAAACAGATCTTTGCAATCACGTATGTCAATTTACCTGTATAGACCCGATTGCCCAGTAATAGGGAACAAATAAAAGTAGGCAACACTACTTTTACATGTTCCTTGTACTTTATAATTTCGATTTATATTAAATTCGTTTTGACGGCCCGTTGGATGAGTGGCAAGGATGTTTGCCTAACGTCTCAGGGGCCCCGGGTTCGATTCCCGGCGGGGTCAAGTTTGGAAATTTTAAAGTAATTTTCAAAATTGACTCTGGTCTGGATTTGAAAAGTAGTGGTAGGGCACACTGCGTTTCGCAGTCATTTGGGCAGCCCGCCTGGCGGCAGTGACCACCCCCTTACAGAAGACCACCGTGAAATAACAGCATATACGTGCTGTTGTGTTTCGGTGAGTGAGTAAGGGATGCCAGAGCCCATTTCCTTATCCCCTCCTAATCCCTTATCCTTAATCCTACTGTAGTCGGCAGCGCACTTGCAGCACCTGTAGCGTTGCTTGTGTTATAGGCGACGGTAGTCACCTACCATCAAGTGGACCGTCAGCCTGTCTGTCGACTTAACATTAAAAAAAAAAAAAAAAAAAAAAAAAAAAAACAAAAAAAAATTAATTAAGAATATCCATGATTTAATTGGCAACACAATTGCCATTTATTTTCTCATAGAAAATAATTGATAAAATATACTTTTCGTTTGGTAAACAGATATATGAAGGACGATCTCTCTATGGTTCTTAGACTATATGAACATTTGTATTTTCAATATGTTCACAGCTCTTCAAGCTAACTTCTTCTATATTATTTTAGCGTCAATAGGAATAAACTAAATAATTAATGCCTCAGGACATCGAAGAGTTCCGCAAATTCGTATGGAACGAAACACTCGAGACATCTCAATCGTTCCTCACTGGTATCGGATACGAGGAAATTTACGACATTGCGACCAGAATTCGTCAGAAATATCCTCATCTCCTGCGAGGATCAGAAGACGATTATTACTTCAGAACAACTAACGAACAGAGAACTATCACAAGTTCAATTGCTTTCGTCCATGGCCTAACTGAGGGAACCAACTTGACTTTGGATGTTGACGGACCTTGGGAAAGAGATGACATCATTAGGGTTAGTATTAGTTTCATTCTCTATCTTAGCAAGTTTAAGTTACTCCTACCAAGTTATTTCGAAGACCTCTATACAAAAATCTATTTCATCTTTAAGTGTACACATAGTATATTTCAACAAGATGACAGTTAAGACTTGCGAGATATCTAATCTCTATGCCATTTCTGATAAAGAAAATCCATCGGTTATCAATAAACATGTCTTGTCCAATTAAATTTTTAATTTATTTTATTTCGTAGCGTAAATTGATTAAAAATTTGTCTACTATTTCAACAATATATATTTTAATCTAATCTAATCTAGTATCTATCTACTAATAACTTGATTTATGTATTATTTTAAATAACATGTGAGTTTTAATTTTTAGTAATTGTCTATTATTAAGTAATAAAAATAAAAAAGTACCTACCTACCTAACCATAATAATTTAAATAAATTTAAAAAATAACCAAGAATCAAGAACGTCGTTTGTTTTCTTTTAATCGCTGTGCTTGTGTATTTATCCATACACAAGCAAAACGCCAAAGCTGCTGCAAATGCGCTGCGGACTACAGTAGGATTAAGGTTAAGGGATTAGGAGGGGGATAGGGAAATGGGCTATCCCCCTCCTAATCCCTTAACAGCACACATGCTGTTATTTCACGGTGGTCTTCTGTAAGGGCTGCCCAAATGACTGCGAAACGCAGTGTGCCCTGCCACTACTTTAATACTTACTTGTAAGAAACAGAAGAGCTCGACAGCAGTTATCCCGTAACTAATGAATTATTGTATAAATATCGGAATTATTCTTTTCAGCCATATGAAAACTGCGACAGATACCAAGATGAAGTGAAAGGGGGTGAGGTCCTTGTTCAGGAATTAGACGCTTATGCTGGAACAGATGAATATATCACAGTAAGTTTTTATTAATAGCAAAAGCTATAACTTAAGCATGTACAGTAACTACACTACACTACACTACACTGCACTGCACTGCACTGCACTGCACTGCACTGCACTGCACTGCACTGCACTGCACTGCACTGCACTGCACTACACTACACTACACTACACTATACTTTTATATAAAATAAAGTAGAAAATGAATAATAAAAAAAGTATTTCAAATGGAAAATAAAAATAGGCATTTTGCATTTGCGTTTCAAGTAATTCAGATCTGTGATGCTAGACTTAGATTTATTAAAGACTAGTTGAGCCCTCAACTTCGTACGCGTAGTATTCGGAGTATACGGAGTATTGGAATGAAATATACACTAAATATTACCGGAAGCTTACTACATACAATACATCAGTAGAAACCAGATGAAAATCGGCTAAGCCGTTTCTGAAATTAACGTGCAAAAAGGCATAAAACTACAAAACGATTTTATTAAATATGAACTCACCAGCCTAAGCTGAACCCTACTTATTATGACTGAACATATAGATCTGAGGTTAACTTAAATTGGAACCGAAAACCACCTAAACTGACTATTTTTAACTTTCTATAAACTTCAAATCATCATTGTTTTACAGATGATAATATATGGTTAACTAAAGTTTCAGCCAATTTAACCGAAGAGTTATTTTATTGCATTTTTATCGAAAAAATGTTGGACGTGATTCTTTAAATTTGCATAACTTTTTTGTTTGTAATGAATAAGCTCAAAAACTACTGAACCGATTTTAAAAATTCATTCACCTATTAGAAAGCTACATTATCAGCGAGTAATATTTTATAAAGAGACGCGGACGAAGTCACGTGCAACAGCTAGTAACATATATTTTTACGTAACAAATAAAGTAGAGAAAGTAAAGCAATGACAAAGTATGTCTTTACGATAAATTATTTTCAGGTTCAAAGGAATGTTCAAGAAAGGTTAGGTATCGCAACCCAGTTGACGGCCGACGACATATACACTTTCTACGAAATATGTAGGTTCTATCGCTCATGGAGCACGGTCAAACAGTCGCCATGGTGCTCAGTCTTCTCTGACGAAGACCTTGTCGTTCTAGAGTACAGAGACGATGTAAGGCATTATTACAGGAATGGATATGGATCTTGGGTAAGTAAAAAAATCTACTAACAAATCTAAATCTAAATCTATAATTATTTTTTTTTGTAAAAAATTGACAAAAAAATGATTTTATTTCACAAAAACAAATCCCCTAGAATTGTTTTGGGTTAAAATAATCTCAAAACAATTTGTAATGAGGATGTTTCTTTACTAAATTATATTTTTTGTGTACTCACATGAGTCAAGAAATAATTAACGTTGACTAATATTGAAAGAAAGAAAGAAAGAAGGCATCTTTTATTCCTCTAATACAAACAGTATATGAACAAATAACAGTTGTTACGCAAGCCTAACGCATGAAGATCATTGAACCTGCATTGTCCTCAATATGGCCTGCGGTTGCAACACCAAGAATCATGCGATTCTTGGTGACGCTGCACCCCACGGACTTCAACCCGAAGCCATTGATGTTACGCAAGCCCAATGCATGAAGATCATTGAACTTGCATTGCCCTCAATACGGTATGCGGTTGCAACACCAAGAATCACGCGATCCACGAGGAGCTGACGCTGCACCCCACGGACATCAACCCGAAGCCATTGACGTCAATCCGAGGGTATAAGTTACGACCGGAATCGACAGCCGCTCGCTTTCGTTCCCAACATCGGTCGAAGACACTAGGCTTAGTTCATAGCTTGTAATACTACAATTAAATTAAGTTGTAAGAAATAAAGTATATATTTTTTGCATCCTTCGCTGCGACCACGCATAACTCAGTTAAAAACAAAACAAACAAACAAATATATGTATAAACAAGTAATGAGAGGAACCCTGGCTCAATATACAGTTGTGGTGCAGACCACAACACTGATTTATTTTTTAGTGTATGGTAAACTTGATTTTATTTCATATTTAATTAATGTTTTTAAATTAATCTACACTAATTCACAATTTTCTGGAATATTCGAATTTTCGAGCACAGGAAAAAATAATTCGAGAAATCTGAAATGTATAGATTAAGATATAGATGTAACAAACTAATATAGGTTATCTGTTTAATATGATGCATTTATTCATTAGGTCAATGTGAATTTGGGTGAACCAGTACTTAAAGACTTGTATGACAATTTCCAATCGGCGATCAATGGTCAAGGGAAGAATGTGGTGTCATAGTTCAGCCACGACACGATGATGGAGATGGCTTTCTGTGCTATGGGGCTTTACAAAGACAGTTCACAAATTCGAGGCAGCACCAGAAATACCAACAGATTGTGGAGAACGAGTCACATTGCTGCGTTTTCCACTAACATTATTGCTGTTCTCAACAGGTGAATAAGATTTATTCATTTATGCTTTGCTGGGTAAAATGGGCAGACTCTCCTTTGTCCGGGGTTATTGTCTACCACGTCGTTCCACTGATGATAGACAGGTCTTTACTTATCTACCAAGATTGTAAGTTTTTTAGATACACAAATTGTTTTTTTTTTTTCATTCACCGTTGTTATCGTATAGTTTTTAAATATTAAAATAATATGAGAGATTTCTTTTAAAGTCTGATACCTGTAAGGATATATTCCTAAAAGGTCAGATAAGGACAGATAACCTTATCTGTCCTTTTAGGACTACGTGTACATAGGTACACTATGTACTGAATAGAAATTAGATATTTTTCAGGTAAAATATCTAAGAAATAGTGCAATGATAATAACAATATAGTTATGCAATAAAAAACGGAATCGGCCAAAATAGCATATTTTCCATTTACCACTTAGTGTACTTCCGTTCTTTTTGGGAAGCTAGTTCATAGGAACCAGTCGCAACCAAGAGTGTTATTATAATATTTTTCATAACTTACAGATGTACAGAATCTGGAACGCAGACATATCGCGTTCAATTCTTCATCAACGAAAAAGAATCGGAACTTTGTCCCCTCTCTGGTTGCACTTGGCAGCAGTTTGAAGACCAATTTCAGCATTACACAAATTCTCTGGACTTCTGCAGCCCGGGCTATCCAGCTCCTGAAACTAAAGGGGCTGCTGCTGTGAGCGTGGCAGTTTCGCTATTGTTTCTACAGCTCTTTGTAATTCTTAGCATAAGATAGTAATTTTATGTAGTAGTTTTTTACATTGTAAAAGTAAACGTGATAAATCTTATATTTATTATTTAACTGGTTAATATTTCTCTATTTAGAATTATACAATAAATTCCCACAGTCGTGGGAAGTCAGCAGCAGCAACTCACATATACATATTTACATATACAGTCTGCTCAAATATACATATTTAAGAATATGAAAAGGTTAGGATTTCTTGAAAATTATCAAAATAGTCGCCATATACTTAGTAAGTATTTTGTAACCTTGTATCTACTGTAAATTACGAGTATTAATCAAATCACAAGACATAAGTTCGCTGTGCATCGAACCAGACTTACGACTGCTAAAATAATATTTTTTCTATAATAAGGTCCCAACTTACATTCAAGCTCTCCAACTCCATTGTTGCATCCTTTATCCTGTTAATTTTAGTCAGTAGCGCACTTATAGTATCCGTGGTATCTAAGCAACGGTGGCCACCTACCATCAAGTGGACCGTCAGCCTGTCTGACCACATTCACATAAAATTAAAAAAATGTGTGAATGCATCCACTTCTATAATACATAAGATCGCAACTGATATTCAAGCCCCACCATTATTAAGATTATTATTACCCTTATTAGATTTTATTTAAGTGATGGGGCTGCTTGGGACTGATGGCTGAGCATCTATCAGGTTTGCTGCCTGTACTACCTCATAGAAAATGGTAAATGTTATTTTTTAATGAATTTTGAACTTAAATAGTAGAATGTAGGTTTTCTCGGCCGGTATCCATATGAGTTGTAGGTTTCCGGGATGATGGCCCAGGTGTAGTTGTTTTGTTTGAATGAAAACTTCGTACTTCTAAATATTTGAAATGGAATATATTTTTGCTTTGTAATAATTTGTACATGACCGGTTTTATCTGTCAAATCTCATTTAAAATTCCGGTGGTCGGCAGCAAAGATGTTGTATTAGTCTGGTCGGCAGACAATTTTATTTATTTTTTAAAAGGTTGTGCGGCTTGGTTTCGTGTGGCTTGGTTTTGTGTAATTTGGTTTCTTAACACCAGGTCTGTTGGAAATTCTTCCAAACGTTTCGTCAACAACTGCGGTTGACATCCTCAGTGGTGTAGTCCGTGTTAGAAGAAAAAGTACATCACATCACTGCACCGCAATTCACTAAACTGTGACACACTGCACTGCACTTCACTTCTGCACTTTTCGACTTCTCGAGCGAGACTGATTCCTCGACCGGAATGTTTCTATATTTATATCCCCACCCTGTGGTTGAATTAGTGGGGTGTGGTCACTAACAGAGGGGTTATAATGTCCTCTCTTTCTTTCATTATTATTATTCTTGCGTAGTGCCGGATACCAAATGTTGTGTAGCCTTAGATTTTCCTCCTTCCTGTTGAAATTATTTGGATGTTAGAAAATTTCAATGGCTTCCCGATTAAGTCGTGAGTGATAGTGTACCCCGGATGACAGAACCACTGTGTTTTTGAAAAGGATTTTATGGTTGCCTTCAGAAAAGGCGTGTTCAACTACGGCCGATTTTTCGGTCTCTCCTCTGCGACAGTTACCTTTGTGTTCTTTAATTCGTGTGTTAATGCTGCGTTTTGTGGTACCGATATATACTGCGCCACATTCACAAGGTAATTTATATACCCCTGTCGAGGATAATGGATCCCTTGGGTCTTTAACTGAACCGAGCAGGTTTCTAATTTGGCTCGTGGGCTTATAGATGGCTTTGATGTTTCTGCCCTGTAACATTTTTCCTATGCGATCCGTTGCTCTGCCTTTATCTGGGTTTTTGTCTTCGGTATTAGTCTTGTTTCTCCTCGGTTTTATCGCTCGCTTGATTTCAGTGAGTGTGTATCGTTGTACCGTAGAGTATGGCTTAAATGTTCCAACTCTTTTTGTATCTGTGTTGGTTCGCAGACTCGTTTCGCTCTATCAACCAGCGTCTTTATCATAGCCCTTTTTTTGTTGAGGGTGATGGTTGGAGTTTTTGTGTAAGTACCTATCTGTGTGGGTGGGCTTCCGGTAGACTTTATGTCCCAGGCTACCATCCTCGTTTTTAGAGACAAACACGTCTAGAAATGGGAGTGTGCCATTTTTCTCTCTTTCCATAGTGAATCGTTTTCTTGGGTGGATGCTATTGATATGTTTAAGAGACATTTTCAAATAAGTAATTTCCAAATAAGTAATTTTAATTACATCCAATAAAACTTTAAGAAAATGAAGTAATCCGAAGAAGTGAAATCTACAATATTATTTGACTATTGTTAGAGATCAATCTCTAACCATATTCAAATAATAGTTTTTCTCTTCTCTCTGTGTAATAGTTTTTTTTTTACTGAAAGATTAATATGAATCACTACAATTTAAATTAATTCGTAATGACATCACACGGTTGCACTATCGCTTGCGTACATTGATATCTTGCCGTTTCCAATTCGACTTATGACGTCATAATTAACCAGCGTGACCGCCATACTGCTAAAAATTGAAAACTTTCCTTTTAAAATTGAACACGTATCTATAATTTGATTGGTTTCCGAAATCTTGTGAATAAGTAATTTGAGATGAAGGTTATAACAAAGAAAGAGGGTAGTCGGAAATAAAAATGCATGTGGTAATATTTTATGACAACGATATCGCTTTATTGGATGTGATAGGAGCGTGGCGAAGGTGCGCGAGTGGGCGTGCCGGTACGGGGGTTGGTGGGTGTGTCTCTGTAAGTGCGTCGGCGCTCGCGCAAACACGCCCCTGCGACGCTCCTCTCACACTCGATACATACTCCACGGTAATAAATAATATAAATAATAAATATTAACAAGTTACAAAATAGCCTTTCGTAAAAAGATTAGATTACTAGTGTATATTTTTTTGTGGTTTAAAATTTTTTTACAGTTTCTCGTTTCACGCTTTCGTAACATTCAACTGCTATGTATAAAAAAAAGTTACATTTCAACGAAAAATCTGTACAGTCCGTTTTTTTGTTTGTGGAACGTTTAGAAATCCTCGGGCGCCAGGTCGAACCTTGGTGGGAAGGTGCCGAAGCCATCAGAAAAGCCGGGGCGCGAACGTGGGGGCTGCAAGAAAAAAGCAATTACTGTTTTCGCCTTTAAATTATGGCGTGGCTTGGTCACGTGCAGGACACATGCCGGATTGAAGAGGTGCTCTTCGATCCTCGTGCCGGTAACAGCAAAACTAAATAATTAGGTACCTTCTCCGTAGGAGCCATGCAAAATGTTTATAAGTTTAGGTATTGGAAAAAATTGCCATTAAAATTACGATATATGGGTAATTCATTAGGGTACAAATTTACTAATGAAATCTAGCGAAATGTATAAGGTCAAGGGTCAGCACGGTTCCTGGTGCTGTGTAGGGTTGCGTGCAACAATATTCGCTAACTTACATATTACTCCAGTGATGTTTATGGACGCCCTTTAACGGACGCCTAAACGAAAGAATATGTCTTAATATTTTGAAATGATTGACAACGATAAGTAAGATATAAAAAGGTTTTAACTCACCGCCGGGCTGACTCCTCTCGCTGCGGAACCTGCGCGTCCCTTGCCACGGAATTTGCTGATAGCCTGTTCGGCGAGGTCTGCCCTTTCTTCAGCCTCCTCCAACTCCTGCTGTGCCTTGCGGAACTTAGCCAAGTTGAGAGCGGCGATTTCTTCGGCCTCCTCGATCTGCCTCTTGTATGTCTTGATCTTCTGTTGAAGTTTGTCGACGAGGTCCTGCATGCGTTCGTGGTTCTTGCGATCCTCTTCGGCTTGGAAGGTTAGTTCCTTGATGCGTCTTTCGGCCTTGCGGAGGTTCTTTTGGGCGTCGGCGTGTCTCCTCTGTTCTCCATCGAGCTCGTTCTCGAGTTCTCTTACCCTCTGTTCGAGTTTCTGGATAGCTTTCTTTCCTCCCTTAAGTGCGTTGGCTTCTGCCTCGTCAAGTCTGATTTGCAGTTCCTTGATCTGTTGTTCAAGCGCCTTGCGCAATTTCTCTTGGGTTTGGGCATGTTCTTGCTCGGCGCGGAGTTCGTCGGCAAGGCGAGCGGCATCAACCATAGCCTTCTTGGCCTTCTCCTCTGAGTTCTTAGCCTCGTTAAGGAGTTCGTCCAAGTCAGAGTGCAGAGTCTGCAGTTCGGATTCGAGTTTCCTCTTGGCGGCGGACAAGGAAGCATTCTGAGCGGATAATTCATTAAGTTGTTCGTGGGCATCGCCAAGTTCCTGTTCGGCCTGGCGGCGAGCACGATCAGCTTGTTCGAGGAGTGTGCGGGATTCTTCCAGTTCGTTCTGGAGAGCGTTGGCGCGGCGTTCTGAGATGCCGAGCTGTTCACGGGCATCATCGCGAGCGCGTTGTTCCTCTTCGAGCGCGGTCTGCAAGTCCTTGATTTGAGCCTGGTAACGTTTAATGTTCTTCTGGGCCTCAGCGTTAGCTTTGTTGGCATGGTCGAGAGCGATTTCGAGCTCATTAATGTCAGCTTCGAGCTTCTTCTTCATGCGAAGGGCCTCAGCTTTGCCCTTGGCTTCGGCTTCAAGGGAAGCTTGCATAGAGTCGAGGGCGCGTTGATGATTTTTGCGAGTGTTCTCAAATTCTTCTTCCTTCTCCTGAATGCGTCTGTCGATCTCCTGTCTGACTTGAGACAGTTCGAGTTGAGCCCGCAGGACCTTGTTCTCCTCTTGTTCGAGAGCAGCTTCGGCCTCCTCGAGAGCGGCCTGGAGCTCGTCCTTCTCGGCTTCGAGGCGTTTTCTAGCCTTTTCGATTTCGTGGATGTTGCGACCACCTTCTCCGATCTGGTCAAGGAGGTCCTTGACTTCGTCGGCAAGGTTCTTGTTCTCACGACGAACAGCCTCGAGTTGTTCCTGGCCTTCTTCATAAGCTCCCTTGAGACGGAACAGTTCAGTGGAATAGTTGCGGCATTCCTTTTGGCTGGCATCGAGTTCAGCAGCGAGATCGTCGACCTTGAGTTTCCATTCGCCAATGATCTTGTCGAAGGCCTTCTGTTTCTTTTCCGCAGCGTTGGCAATAGCGGTAGCGCGGTCGACCTCGAGTTGCAGATCCTCGACTTCGGTGGCGAGGCGTTGTTTGGTCTTCTCGAGTGCGACAACCTTCTGGTTGAGAGATTCAATGGTTTCCTCTGCTTCGGCAAGGCGGGCCTGGAGCTTGCGTTTGGCCTCCTCGAGTTCCTCCGAGCGGGCCACGCCATCGGATTCGTACTTGGAACGCCACACTTGAGCTTCAGCATTGGCCTTCGAAAGTTGGCGTTGCAGGTCAGCTTTGCCCTCAGCTTCTTCTTCAACTTGTTCACGAATGTTGTCCAAGTCGTGCTCAAGGTTGCGGAATTTGCCAAGTAGGGTGGCGCGTTCCTATTAACAAAACGAATTGATTATAACTTCAAATGAAAATGTTCACAGAGCAAATTGCCATTATTTGAACATGTTTTAACTTCAAATAAAAATAATATTAAGTACTCACCCTGCCCTCCTCGTCAGCGAGCCTCTTGGTGTCTTCCAACTGAGTGGTGAGCGACACCTTGATCTTAGATAACTGCGACACTTGGGACTCAGCCTCCTCCAGTTGTCGGAGAAGGTCAGAGTTCTCAATGGACATCTTCTTCTTGGCGGCATCGAGGTCGTTGAGAGTGCGGTTAGCTTCATCAGCTTTGCTTTGGACTTCGTTGAGATTATGTTGCAATTGCTTAACGATCTTTTCTTGGGCAGCCTAAATAGAAAAAGAAATAATTATAATGTCACGGTTTTTATAGTTGATTGTTTGCTAGTTTTATTTCACCATTGAAAAAAAATATATAAAAAACATTTTACGTTTTGCCTAAGAAACTAGCATGCGTTCAAGCTTAGAATTTATTTATAATGCATGATTTATTTGTTAAAAGATTACAAAATAATTTTTTTGTTTTTTTTTTTTGTTATTGTTCACACGTAACATCAAGTTAGATTTGGCGTTTTGAGCATTTTGAGTTATTAGTACATTTTGAATAAGGTTAATATATGGGGTTCAGTTTTTTATGGGATGAATTGTGTTGCGATGTCTTGTGTTCTATCTATTTATCGGCCACTAATTTGCGAAAGCTGCGAAGCGAAGTCCTGTTGATGCCAACACTCGTCTATAATTTTGTACCTTTTCGTTGGATAAGTGGTCGAGACCGGCACGAAGGTCATTGACTTCGCTAAAGTATTGAGAGCGCTCTTTCTCAGCCCTGGATGGATAGAATATCAAATAAAAATTTAGTACATTTTTTGCTATTGCCGAAGAGTACATGAGGCAAGTTTTTCTCTAACAGAAATATATATGGATTGTAGAATTGTGTGGGTCGTTCAGGGTAGAAAGGGTTTCATGCAAGAGCCACCCCAGGCCATGCCTTCGGGACGACATGTTACCTTCTCCCTTGCGACCTGATCGACTGCCGCACGCGTGTTGTTTAACTCGTTGTAGCAATTGGCACGATCATGTTCAGCCCTGAATTTTGCATGTTATTATGAATTCAAGACGCTTTCGTCTTTCTTTAATAGATTAAAATTATACAATTGCTAAGATGAAAATTTATATATTTAAAAAAAAAACAAAAGTACTCACTTCGCCTTGAGCTTGTTGAGCTGGTCGAGCTGCTCGCCCATCTCGCTAACGGCATCGTTATGCTTCTTGCGGAGATTAGCGAGGGTGGACTCGTGTTGGATGTTGGCTTCCTCGAGGTCACGGCGGAGCTTGCTAAGCTCAGCTTCGCGCTTCTTGTTAAGTTCGATTTGAGCAGAAGTGGCGCCACCTGCTTCTTCAAGGCGCTCACCCAACTCCTCGAGTTCACGGGCCAGATCAGCGCGTTGCTTCTCAGCCTTCGCGCGAGCCTGGCGTTCGGATTCAACTTCCTCTTCGAGCTCTTCGATGCGGGCCTGCAACTCCTTGATCTGTTTCTGCAGTTTGCTGACAAGGGATTGCTCGTCCTCCAGCTTGGCGGTGAGAGATGAAATCTCCTTGTCCTTGCGTTGAATGGTCTGTTCCAACTCCTTCTTATTACGTTCGAGGTCAGAAACAGCCTCCTGCGTGAGTTTCAGGTCGCCTTCAACCTTCCTCCTCTGCTTCTCAACATCAGCGCGGAGTTTCTTTTCACGCTCAAGTGAGTCTTCAAGTTCATCCAAAGTCTGCTCGAGCTTCTGCTTGACCTTGTTGAGGTGGTTGACCTTGTCTTCCGCGGCCTGGAGTTCCTCGGAGGTCTTCTGGGTAGATTCGCCCTGCATCTTCTTTTCCTTGTTGAGCTTGTTGATGAGCTCATCCTGGTGGGCGATCTCATCGTTCAAGTTACGGATCTGGTGGTCCTTGGTGGCCTTGTCCTGTTCAGATTTTTGGACGGACAATTCGAGGTCTTCGACATCCTTCTTCAAGCCAGACACCTCTTGTTCCAATTTTTTCTTAGCCTGGAAGAGCTGGTTGCGAGCATCCTCTTCCTGAGTGAGGCGATCTTGGGTGTCCTAAACAAAAAATAAAACAAGTGAGAAATAGTAATATTGTCTGTATTCGTTTGAAATGTGGGCTATTTTGTTCACGACGGTTCGTCTGTTTCTTGTCTATCGGCATATAATACCGGTAATTAATTGCTTGCAATAAAATCGTGCAATTCCCAGGCTGTTATTTATTTTTAACTTCCCAAACTATTTTTCGTATAAACAAGTCCATGTTTATTTGAAGAAACACGTCAAGCAGAGAGCTTTATACTCGTGTGTGTATGTAACCTAATCACAACTTTGCGTCTTCGCTTATTTGGATTCCAACATTAGTTAAATATTGATCTCTCGCCGTCGGCAGCCTTGCTAATTAATAAAATTAATTAGTGTACCGCGACCTAATTTTAGGGTGCTATTTAAAATTTTGTCATTTTATATATGCATAGATATAAGTGTTTAAGTATTTTTTTTATTTAAACTTACCCTGAGCTGCGACTCGAGGTCGTTCTTCTGTGCCTGGAGTTTAGCAGCACGTTCTTGGGTTTCGGAAAGAGAACCTTTCTCTCCCTCGAGACTGGCCAACAGGTTGGTCTTTTCCTCAAGAAGCTTGGAGTTGAGGACCTCGAGCTCCTTGCGGAGTTTCTCCTCCTTCTCGAAAGCTTCCTGGGCCTTCTTGGCCTTCTCCTCCAATTTCTGTAAAACGTCGTCACTTTTATTAAGTCCGTCCCATTCTGATTTGTGAATAACTTCAGCCATCGTTCGTTATTTAATTTAAATTAATTAAAACACCATAAATGTAAAAGAAATCCCGATTAGAGTGAATGAGGAATGCAAAAGTATCAGTTCGTTCGTTATTTTAGAAGGGGTTGGTGCGCGCGCCGCCGACCGCTCCTTCACTGAACGCGGCTGGAGTTTTCCAGCGCAACGGCGCCCACGCACGCACCTTACTCGTAAGCGAAGGCGGGCGGAGGGGGCGGAATCCAGAAATGGTCGGCAGGTGCTGCGGTGTCGCGTAACCGCCAGGTGGGCGCGGTCGCTTCTATTTACGTTCGCATTCCCCTGAATCACGGCTGCTATATTCGCTCTTTATTGGGTCAGAGTACTTTATCATTTTAATAACGTGGCCGACGATGAAAGATGCTTACCGCGATCTCATCCTCGACGCGGGTAACGTTGAGGAGGGGCTTGACCTTCTGCCACAGTTTCCACCAGGGCCAGGTGCGGAGTTGCAGGTATTTGCGCAAGTTGCGTTGGACAACTTGGAGAGCGACTCTGATTTGGACAAATAGAAAATAAATTGAGAGTTTTATCCTCACGATTTTGGATGTTGAAATCTTATCTTCAGGAAGAGATCCAAGTCAAATATGATAAATTTGTATTATTCTCTGTAAATAAGCTAGATTGATAATATATAAGAAATATTGTCTACTTTGTTTACAGAAAAGCGAAAAATTTACAAATACTCGGGATACTTTGCGTCCGTGGAGCCTCATGGACTTAAATTTTTCAAAATTTTGGCAGTCTCGGCCTGCAAATTATCCATTCTGTAGGTACACCTTTTAAAAATTTTGTTGATAATATCATAAATTCAATATCATAATAAATAAATTAACTTTACATATTGTTATTTAAAATTTAATAAATTAAATACTTATTATTTATTAAAAAATGTTAGATAAAAAGACATTTTCTAAAATGAAATCTATAAAACTTGCCTCTGTTCCTGCAACTTCTTGTACTCCTTGCGGGACAAGTAACCACGGATGTAAGCCTGGAGCCAGGAGACAATCTTGGACAGCCTGTCGTCACGCAACTCTTCCATTTGACCCAGAACACCAGCGCGGAAGAACACCTGTTCATGCGTTTTTAATCAGTAAGTGGCCCTACATTCCGTAACGTTACACGCAAATATTAAATTGACAAGAGTGACAGAAATTATTCATAAACTCATGAATGTGTTAATTAAAGATAGTATAAGAAGAAAATTTTATTAGAAAGATAAAATTTCACATTTTCTTTTTATATGTAAAGCTTCAATTTTTATTTTTTATTTTCCCACTGATAGATAACTTCAAAAATGGAAAAATTGCAACATATTAAAAAGCTACTTATTGAAAAACCACATTGAATCATTAGATTTGTAAAACACAAAAATATTAAAATAAAAAAGAACATATTTTTAAAGATAAAATTCAAGATTTATATAAAAATAATAGATTGCAGAAAATTTATAGAGTACATGCGAGGATTAATTTATAGAAGTTAGAGTACAGAGTGAGGCGAGTGTGCATGCTGCTATCACTACCTTAGTCTTTCCAAGTCTGAAAGACTCCGAATCCAAGCCGGTATGTTCGAGAATTTTTTCACTGGCTTTCTCGGGTGTAATTGGCTCTTTGAGCTGTTTCGGGCACAGAATTTTGTATCTGCGTTTAAGGAACACACAAATAAGATAAACAGTGTATATACCCATACATGTATCTGTGTAGGTTACATAGGAGAAAAGGTAACAAACACGAGCCTTTGTAAGTTGGGCTCTAAGGAAAAGCAGCCTTATCTTATAAGGTTTAGGGGTCAAACAATAACTTGGGTCAAAATAGCGTTACTGTTTGACAAAGCATTAGAAAGCATCGCAATCCCGTAGTACGTATGCATTCGGATCGCTCTGGTCTCAAACCGCTAACTACCAAAGGGTTTAAGACATGCCTTGGTAAGACCGAGACGGTAGGACTCGACATCCAAACCAGTGGCGTCCAGGATGACTTGCGCGATTTTCTTAGGATCGGATTCCTTCTCCACAGCTTTAGGGGCCAGGATCTTGTAGCTATATTATTAAAATATATGGACACACAATGAGGGGGTGACAATAATAACATATAAATAAAACATAAGGAGAACGTGGATCTTAACCGGGTAAAACACATTGGTAATGCTATGATGTAATATTCGAATTGGTTGAAGGGTGCTGGAGTGCTGGAGTGCTGGAGCAAAATATATGAATGTTTAGATCGCTTGTGGATGCTAAAGGTTTTTTATAAAATAATATTGGCATAACATTCATGGTAGGTTTTATGGGAACTAAAACAAATCTATCCTTTAGAATACAGTTACAAAAATGGATCTTTATGTCATGCTAAAACCATTCTAGGATGGTATCATTTTTCCATAGGCTTGCCTTTGTGTGGCCAATACGATAGCTCTCAGGATCAAGTCCGACTGACTCCAGACACTTCCTAGCTGCCTCTTTAGGATCTTTTTCGGCAGTCATGATGGCGGGCGCAAGAATCATGTAGCTGTTCATTAAATTATAAATCATTATCACGTTCTAAATTGCTCATTAAAATGATTCATTTACAATGTCCAGGTAATATATGTTTCAGCGGAGGCGTTGGAAAGAGGCTGACGAAAATAACATCAAGAACATATGACTCATAGCAATAAAGTGTAAGTTCTGTATGACTGTTTATACTGACGTCAAGAATCAGCTGCACTACAAAAATAAAACCGAATGTTCCAGAACTGAAAGAATTTTGTTTATACGACCACTGTAAATATAATTCTGAAATAAATACATGTTTCATCTTGTGTATTAAAATTAAATATAACATTTGAAAACATGTTCTAAATATATTAAAAAAATATTTATGTAATCTTACCGGAGTTTGAAGTCGGGGTAGACCATCCTGTTAGGGAAACCTTTACGGCAAATACGGATGCCTTCAAGCACACCGTTACATGTGAGCTGGTGCATCACAAGGTGGGAATCGATGAGACCTGAATGAAAAAATAAGCATGAACCATGGCTGAAGCTCCAAGAAATTAACGTTCCAACAAGTGGGGAAAATTTTAATTTTGCAAAGCCTTAGTTTTATTAAGAAAAACTTAAAGCAGGTTCAACTTACCGGGCTGTTTCAATTCATTGGGAATGATACAACGCACGAAGTGAGGTTGGGTCGACCTCAGAGTTGTCATCAAATTGTTGAGTTGTTCCTGTAGGAGTTATTTCATTAATATCAAGAATTACTTCGAAGTTTATCGTAAAGCTTTGTTATTTCATAATCAATGGTATTTCATATTGTACTCTTTGGTCTGATTATTTTTTTTGAAAATTAAAAAGCATACAAATTCAAAGCAAAATTGTGACACAAATAAACATAACACACAATTAATTTTTATATGAAATACTCAAGAATACGACGTCTTTTGAAAATCATTTGCCTCTCTCATTGTAGAAATTAGTAATAAGGAAGACAACTGATTTACAAGGGAAGATTTCTTCTTGAGTTAAATTTCATAATTCAAAGTTATTGTTAAAAACATATAAACACTCAAAGCAGGACACACAGTTAACACGTAATATTTTGGGGTGGCATTTTAAATGGAAATTATTTAGAAAACAAAGATTAACGTTTTGACTTTTTTAACAATCTTTGTTTCAAATGTAAATGCTTTTAAATGTAAAGCTGGTAAAATTTCATAATACCTTTCTACTGTAACATTTTAAGGGTGTTCAATTAAAATGTACATAACTAAAGTTAGTCGGTACAGAACACGTTAACCTCTCTGCACCGGAACTAGGATGACTAAAAAAAACACCCAAATAACTTTATATACTAAGTACCTTATAAGCGGAGGAGACAGTAGCGAAACCACCTCCCTTCTTACCGCGACCGCCTATGGATGTACAGTTAACAAGCATTTATTAGTAAAAGACGATCACAAATCAACTAAACGCAGGACAATACTCGTAGACACTCGACAGATTTGCGGAGACATGAGCTATATTGTAAAACGTACACCGAACATGGACGCAAGATTAATTTGAAAGCGTGGGAGGCTAACACGGTAATGTATACTACACGATCGATCGGAATTTGTAATGAAAAGATCGACGGTGTAGAAGTGTCACGTGTCAGCCTCAAGCAAATCGATAGACAAAGACAATGAAGCCACGTAGACGGCACAAAAGCGAATTTTGAATTGGTAAATGTCCATTTTACCCGATATAGTGAAGATACTGTCTGGAAGGCAGAACCCTTGGCGCGTTTGCCACCAGCGCCTATTTCAGTATAAAAATGATCAAAATGAAGAATGAACAGTAGGAGGTGATAGTAGCTGATGCTTGTAAATCATCAACAAATTGTGTAATGCTATCACCTCAAAAAAAATTATTTAAAGCAGTAAGATGATTAAAAATCACAAAAAAGTATGTGAATAGTTTTAAGTGGGCCGTGAAGTAGTTTTATATTTATTGATGATGTGCTGATATAAATGTTTTGTGTAATAGGGTTTTTATTTACACAAAACTTAAACATATGATAAAATGGTTAGAAATCACAAATTAAAATTGAGATTTCCGTTGAAGTAATAAATGAAGAGGTTTTAATATCTCGATGACATGTCGGTATAATTTATTTTGTTTCAACCTATTGATTTGAAACCAATAGTTTTGTTCGTTGTGAAGTTTATACAGCTCATTTTACCTGCTCCTGCGATACAGATCAAAAACTGCGACTATTAAACTAAGATCACATAATTTTCATTATTCATTTATACTATACGGATGATAATGAAATATTTATTTCTTAAGGAAACAATAATTATTTCCTTAAGAAATAAAAGGGATAAATCATACGTACCCTTGCCGCCACCGCCGCTACCAGCATCACCGGACTGACCAGGATGGTCAGCAAAGATTTCAACCAACAATTTGTTCTGGCCCTTCTTGAACTGGTCTACGACAGTGTCGTTAAGGGGATCCTTGTTCTTCTCAAGCCAACCAGTGATGTTGTAGCCGACCTGTTCCAAGACAAGGGTGTATAAAAATCTATTCAGCGTTTTATATATTTTGTAATGATTGAAAAAAAAGTCCAACACTTACGTTGCCGGCGTAGTGACCAATAGCGAAGTGAGCAGCTTGGCAACCGGGCTTGGGGGGCTTCGGCTTCAAGTAAGGAGCAGATTTGCCCAAGTGGTTGTTGTTAAGCTTCTCAACGAAGGTTTGATCGGTGGCTTTCGGGAACATAGACTCTTCCTCAAGGATGGAGAGAATACCCATAGGCTAGAAATGTACAAGTAAGATTAGAACACGAAGTCAGTGTGTGTGACTTTATGTCCATGGGTTAAAATACTGAATTATGGAGAGAATACCCATGGGCTGGGAATGTATATGAGGATTTTAAAACGAAATAAATGTAACTTTTACACTTTTATTTAAACTTTTATGACTTTAATTAGAACTTCTAATTTTGGGAGATTAAATTATAAGATATATTTTCTCATTTAAGTTTAAATTTAGTCAAAAAAAGAATACAGAATATGACTTCCATTTGACTGTTCAGAAACTATATATAAGAAAAATAAGTTTTGAAAAGGAAAAAGTAAAAATATTGAAGCGTTAAAGATTAAGCGCCATGCAGAAATAAAATTGTATATTTTGTATCAATGAAGTTTTAGACGTTCTTTTTAACTACAGCTAGAAAATATTTATGAGCGTATCAGTTAAAATGCAGAATTATCCAACGAAGCCGTAGATTAAAAGTAAATTAACTTAGCGAAGAGTTTGAAAAATATTAATAAAATTATGTATGTGCAAATCTACTCTCTTTAGAAAACGCGACAACGTACATACATACTGTGTTTACTGGTTTATATATAGCTTATGACTTATGTATTAGATTTGAGTCTAAGGATCGGTGTGTGAAAAGCGTGTTCATATTTTTTTTTTCTATTTATGCTAAATATATTTCAGCGGAGCCAAGGTTTCACAGCCGCCGTTTGGTGACATCAGCCCGAAGCTAGTTCTATACGCGCCTATCTTCAAGCAATTACATTATTATCTTTAATACCTTTTCAATTAAGTCTATTGTTGGTTGAAGATCCATACCAAAATCTATAAAAGTCCACATAATTCCCTCTCTTTCGTACTCCTCTTGTTCTAACACGAACATGAAATGGTTAAAGTATTGTTGTAATTTTTCGTTCGTAAAGTTAACGCAAAGCTGATTAAATCCGTTCACCTGGACCGTAGGATAACATGGAAAAAATAATTGAAATTTTCTTATTAAATTTCAGTTTGTGGAAGACGATGTAATGTAAACGTGTGGTCTAGATAAATGTGTAAGCTGTGTAAAAGAATAAAATAGAAGAAAAGACATACAATAGGAGCACACAAAAAGAACAAGTAACACAGTGAGCGGTTGCATTGAGAGAACAACTCGAATAAAGTCATAAATATAATTATATCAATAGAAAGGTTAGCAAAAAATTCAAGTAAAATATTTATTGACTTTTTTCGAGGGTCCATACATGGCGTGATGCAAGCGTTCTTCGTTGCTTTATCGCCATCTACCTTTTCAATAAGGTCAATGCAATTTTGGAGATCCATGCCAAAATCAATGAAGGTCCATTCGATGCCTTCGCGCTGGTATTCTTCTTGTTCCAATACGAACATGTGGTGGTTAAAGAATTGCTGGAGTTTCTCGTTGGTGAAGTTAATGCAGAGTTGTTCAAAACCGTTGAACTGCAGGGAGATTAATATGTAAGGTTGAGTTAAGGATAAAACAGAGGTTCACAGATACTAGGAGACTGGAAGCCGTGCCGGTCCTTCGCAGGAATCGAAGAATGTAATGAAAACAACAACAACTAGAGTATGCCGTCTAGAACGCTCCCAGCGCCGACTAGCTTGCCCTAATCCATCTCGGCTATTACCTTCTCGATAAGATCGATACAAGCGAGTAAATCCATTCCGAAATCGATGAAGGCCCAGTCGATGCCCTCTTTCTTGTACTCTTCTTGTTCGAGTACAAACATGTGATGATTAAAGAACTGCTGCAGCTTCTCATTGGTGAAGTTTATGCAGAGTTGCTCGAAACCGTTAAACTTTTGTAAACAGGAAACCGACATAAATGGAAAGGTCAAAACAGTTAGGTACATAATCTATTCTAATTAACCACCATTAGTCAAAGGGTTTCACATTGTGTAGATCTAAACAATCGTGTGTGTAAACTAAAGGGCATCTAGATGGTTCATGGCTCCAACCGAGGGTTTTGGTACACTCGGTATACCTTTTCAATTAGATCAATGCAGGCCAACAAGTCCATCCCAAAATCAATGAATTCCCAATGGATGCCTTCCTTGGTGTACTCTTCTTGTTCCAACACAAACATGTGATGGTTGAAGAATTGTTGGAGTTTTTCATTTGTGAAGTTAATGCAAAGTTGTTCAAATCCATTGTACTAAGAAATTAAATATGCATTAATACAAGAAGACTAATATTTTTTAATCTACTACTACCACTACTACAATACTGCTACTCTTGCTGCTTGATAGTGCTGTAACTGAAATACATATTTGCGGAGATGTAAAAAGACATATGGACTTATTTAATGTTCTAAATACATTTAAAAAGTATTTCACTAATCCATTAAATACTAAATTCTTCAGATTTATTCTCATAACTGCCGTTGCTTGTGTTTAGGGTTGTCAGGTGTCCGGCTTTAGCCGGACATGTCCGGCTTTTTAAAGTCTTGTCCGGCCATATATATACAAGTCCGGCCCGTCCGGCTTTTGTTAGGCTTTTGGTCAACCCCGCAGCGGCCAGAATCACACGATCTTACAAATTACTTTAAGAAAACAATATGTGATACATAATAAAGAGTAGAGCAAGTCTTAAAGTAATAAATGCACAAATAAAAAGAACTATTTCTTTTAAAAACCAGTGTGTCAGGCTTTTATGGCAAAATGTCCGGCTAAATATGAGTCAGTGTCCGGATTTTAAATTTTGAGGCCTGACAACCCTACTTGTGTTCCTAAATGGGGTAGTTACCTACCATCAAGTCGATTATCCCAGAGCTTTTATCATAAAGTATGCCATAATTTTAGTTTCGCCAAGTTGTCAATACTCACGTCGAAGATTTCGAAACCAGCAATATCCAGTACACCGATGAAGTGCTGCCTCTTTTGCTTGGTGTCTAGGGTCTCGTTACATTTCTTGACGAGCCACTTGAAGAGACGATCGAACATACCCTTGCACATAGCACCGACGGAGTTGGTTACTTGATCTTTGTTACGACCCTGGGTGACGAACTCGTTGCCGACCTTGATGCGGGGCTTCAACAAGTTTTTGTACAGGTCCTGGCAGTCGACGCCGAGGAGCTTGGCGACTTTCTCACCATCCTGTAATAAAAGAAATGGTGAACTTAAAGTAAAAAGTATGAACATCACCGACTTTCATTTTTAATAATTATTTGCATAATTTGATCCAATCTTATTTATTTAATTGTTTGTCATATTGATTTTATACCAGATTTAAAAAAAAACGAAAGTTCATTCAGTCTTCTATTTAGTAAATCCATGCGTTACATTTCTTTGACTCTCAATGAGTTATACCAGCTGTAAGTTCTTTAGATAGGATATAAGAAGATATATCTAGAGGGACAGAACATAGTGACTACCTAATAGTGAAAATAATAATTACCTCAGTTCCATCGGCTTCAGCCTGTTCCTCGCGACCTCTCTGCTTGAACTGCATGCGACCCATATGCATGACAGCGGCGGTGATCTTGTATACGTTGTCCTTCTCTTCTTGGGTGAAACCCAAAATATCGAAGGCTTCCTACACATTAATATATATATTTGTACTATGTGCAAATGGAAAAATATTTTCAATTGACAGCATTAAATTTTATTAGCATAGAATATTCTATATTTTATTACATTTAGACAAACAAAAAGCTCGTATACCAAAAAATAAACAAATATTAAATTAATGTTAATATATAAATAGGTAATGAAAAAGCGTTAGAGCTGAAAGGGAATGACTTAAAGTTTATGTTCACAATAACTTATGCACAGGGGTATATCCCTACTTTTTTTAAGGGAGATTATAATAGAAGTCGTCTGTACAAAATGGTACTTATGTCTATTAAGAGGAAATTAACACCTTCACTGGCTTGAGAGGTACACACATTTTTAAAGATATATAATCCATTATGGTCAAACTTAATGGTACTATTAACTAAACACTACAAGGAACTGACTGTCTAATTTGGTAATCTAACTGTTCTCGTTCTGCAATTTCATGGCAGAATTGTAGCGATATAAACGCTACTCCAACGGGACACTGAACATCTGGGACCTCAAATCTTTTATTAACTTACGTCGGTAAGCTTAAACTCCTCGCCATCATCGACGTTCGGGATGGTTATCTTACCCTGCGCGACGCTATTGTAATCGTGTATGTCGTTGGACAATTGACACATTTCTGCAGGATTAAGTAATCAAGTTTAGTTTTAGTTTATACAAGAAACACCGCTGAAAGATTCCTGGAAAGTGTGAAGACGCCCTATCTGTACGTGTTCTGTGTTCCTACACACATAGTTAGTTTATGTGTGAACGTGCTGGTGCTGGAACAGGATACGCTATCTAATTGTGAGACAAACACCTGTGCAAGGGTTGAACTTTTGCAGGGAGCGGGCATGTCCTGTGTATGTCAGAAGATAATTTCTTTTAAAACCGATGCTAATCCACTAATATGTGAACCAGGACACGCTCCTTGCAGGTTCGTGACTTACGACCGTCAGTTCGAACTCTTCCGCGTCGTTGACGCCAGGTATTCGTGTCTTCCCTTGGCTTATGAAGGGATAGTCGGAGACGCGGTTGCTTATCATCGTTATTTCTGAAAACAGCAATTGGTCTGACATACACAACACACGGGCTGACGTACTCAGCCTAAAGCAAAGCGTAAGCAAAAAGATGGAGAAAAGAAGAGAAATGGCGTCGCTAGCGGCGTGATAGATGAAATGAGCCAGTTGTCTCAATTCTGGACTCACGTCGGTAAGTCTAAACTCCTCTGCATCATCGACGCTGGGAATGGTAGTCTTGCCTTGGGCTATGATGTTGTAATCGTGAACATCGTTGGACAACATGCAGATTTCTACAAAACGACACCAGGTTATTGTCACAGTAGCTATCTGTGTGACGCTATGGGAGGTATAAAGTGATCTCAGCCTGTTCAAGGGTGAGACGTGATCGCTAACCGTTTCATACGGCACGCGGTCACTTTGAAGGAGGACATTTGGAACTGTATCACGAGCCTTGTGTTCCTTGGAAGGCTGAACTTACATCGGTCAAAATACATTCCTCTCCATCATCTACGTTGGGGATAACGGTCTTTCCTTGTGATACGATGTGATAGTCATATATGTCGTTCGACAGCAAACACATTTCTAAATATAGTAAACATGTGTTAGTTCCTTTTATGGACTACATTTTGTTGTGTTCATGTAACTGTTTATGCCAATCTCTGCGTCAGTGTAAAAAAATATACTAGGTAAAAGTTTTACTAAACTAAAGTTTTTAAATAATAGTAAAATAATCATAAAATATTGTTAAAGTACATTAAAATAGAAATTTAATATAATTATGCATTAAAATTTGCATGAAGTTAAAACATTATGCAAATTGACAAAAAAAAATTATGCAAACTATTTTACTGCATTATCGTCATTATAATCAATTAAACAGCAAAATTTAAAAGAAAGTCGCCCCACATACCTTTAACGCCAGAAACGGAACCAGACATCATCTGGTAGAAGATGTGGTAAGAACGCTCAAGAGCTTGCTGGGAGATGACACGAGCCTTCTCAAGCAGATCTAGCAAGAACAAACGACATAAATCATAAAACAATATGAAAAAGCGTTGTAGTTGAAACACGTTTTATTAACAGTTAAATTACTTTAAAAAACTGTTATGATGTTTCAGATAAGATGTTACAAAACTGTAATTTATATTTCACAATAAACTTCTAATTTTAATTAATTTTAATTTTTCATTATTCATAATTAAAATATATAAAATAATTAATATGAAAATACTCACAAGTTTCAATATCGGCACCAGCCAGTTTTCCAGAAGGACCGAAGTGGATACGGATGAATTTACCCTGGAGGTAAATAAATTAACATTTTTACTGTTGTAATACTTAAATAATATTGGTAGTATTAAATATTGAAGTTTTTGGAGATTAAATGATATTTCCTTAAATCGAAATAACTAACATTAATTTTAATAATTAGGAACTAAAATATGTAAGAATTATAAAGGACGAGAACTTGTTAGAGAGATATCCAAATGGGACAAGAGTGTCAAAAGTTACACTCTGAAAAGAACAAATAAACATTTTATGAATTGATAATTATAGATATACTTACGAAACGCGAGGAGTTGTCGTTACGGACGGTCTTGGCGTTACCGAAGGCTTCAAGTACAGGGTTAGTTTGGACGACCTGATCTTCCAGGGATCCCTTCTTCTCCTGGCTGGGATCCTTCTTTTGCGAGGCACCGACGGTGGCGAAGTACGCAATTACCTTCTTCGTGTTCTCAGTCTTTCCGGCACCAGACTCGCCGCTGTTCACATTATTTGCATTTTAATATTAATATTTTTTACATAGATTATATTTTTATATATATAACTTTGAATTATAAATTTTTGTTGTTATGAATTGAAACTCAATAAAATGAAATTGAACTCGATAGTGGCATAATATAGTATTTTATTTATTTTATCGATAATATGGTCTGAAACGAAATATACTTACGTAATCAACATAGATTGATTCTCGTGGTTGGTTAACATGTTGACATAAGCTCCGTCAGAGATGGCGAAAATGTGAGGAGGCACCTCTGAACGGCGCTTGCCTCGGTACAGCTTGGCGCATCGGAAGGTGTACACGGGGAATCTCTTGTAAGGGTTGATGGCCACACAGAAGAGACCCGAATACGTCTGTCGGTAATAACCATATTTAAGTTAGCAAAATGCCGTGATTAGGATAAGACTGACCAAAGGGGATGAAAGATGATGAACTGCACGATATAGAAGTTTCAGATGACCAGGGAAAATGAAGTTAAAATTAAGGTGATAATAAACCATAAATTGTTTGGAAATATACCTTAAAAATATTTATTAAGAATTTAAAAAGTGTGGAGATTCTTGAGAGAAATAAAAGGGGATGTAGTGGAAAGGTCGATGAAGGGTGATGATGATGACACACAAATTAAACACACGACCACAAAGACAGTATTGTATCGATACTTTGGTTCTTTGTGGTAAACACAAATTACACTTTTTATAAAATATGCAGTAAATTTTATAAAAAGTTCAATGTAAAAATATCAAATAAATCAAAAAAGCAAGAAACGGTCACAAAAGGATGTCTCGAATCCATTGTGTCCATAACAGAAAATTAGCCACTTTGATACATCAGTGATATATCAAACAATAAAATATAAACCATAAAAATCCTTTACTTTCTATCTTATAAACAATTTCGTACAAATACTAGTCGCAGGATTTAAATCAATAAAAATAATTATTAATATAGCGAATTTCGAAAGTAAAAGATTTTCTTTGTCACAACAGTAAAATATCTCCTCTAAAGATAAAACACTTTTAAATCCACCCGGACGCCCAGAAGTCCGTCGGCACCGACTTGTCCTGTGTAAAGAGGTTTCAAGTACGGCCTGTGTAAGATATAGAGTGAAAGGATACAATCATGGATCTGTAGACTTGCTCACATTATTCTTTTCGTATTTCTTTAACAACCGTTTAACTATTGTTCAGTAACATTGTCTGAATATTCAATTGCTGCTTAATGCAGTTTAATTGAATAGTTGGAAAGTTAATTGAAACAGTTTAATTGAATAATAATAAAACAATCAGGAAGTATTCCAATCTAAACTTTTCATTTCATCGCAATCGAAAACATCTGTCGAAGTTTCTTGATCGCGACCGAAATAAAAGTCTATTAAAATAGACGCGTTGTAAGTTTATGATCTATTTATATCGAAACAAATCGATCTATCAATCCAAGATATATTGCGCCGTTCATGGACTACTATTGCACTTTATAGTTTGGTGCGTGTCCAAAATCGATAAGCCATTGTGAGTCTACAGTGAAAGATCGGTAAGGTGAGGAATGAGGATCATGCGCACTGCAACACCGCAACGTCGTCCTAACTCCCGACTTACGTAGATGAGTTTATGGTAATATCTCTGCTTCAAGTTATACAACACAGAAGCGTCGTTGAGGTATGTCAAGTTGGACATATCCTCGCATTTCTCGTACTTAGGTGGGTTCACTTGTCCTACAAGATCCTTCTTGAAGTCTTTGGTCTGTGGGGAGAGATCGTGGCATTAGTTATATAGTAATGGTAAAGGCGCTCACGGCGCCTACTTACATAGATAAGTTTCGCATAATATCGTTGTCGGAGATTGTGTAGCACAGCGGCATCGTTGAGATATGTCAAGTCAGCCATGTCCTCGACTTTCTCGAATTTGGGCGGATTAACTTGAGAGAGGAGGTCCTTTTTAAATGTCTTTTCCTGCTCATTTAAAACACAATTAATAACTGTTTTCATTAAATCAATACTATGATTAATTGAACCATCATTAATTGAACCAAATGATTAATACATTCATAAGACCTAATTAGTTTCTAATATCATTGAATTTGTCTTCAGATATTTAATATAAATGTCTAAAGTACTTGAATGATTTTGTAATTGTTTACTAAAATTTATTATATGGATACTACAGACAAATGGAACTTTCCAAAATTCAGTAAGATGTTTAATCTTATTTAAGATATTAATCCAAAATTAATGTTAAGTTCGATTAATTTTAAGTAAATCGACGATGAGCATTACCTCGCCTCCGGGCAGGCTGACGGTCACCAGGTCGCCCTTGGTGGCCTTGATCTCTCCCTGCAAGAAGCCCTCCTTTTCGTCCGGAACCCAGCAAGCCTTCTTGCCATCGTACGGCTTGCTTTGATCGATACGCTTCTGTTCAAGAGAAACGAACAGGTATGGGGTCGGATCGGGATCCTCCTCGTTTGTCGCGGGCTTCGGCATTTCGGAGGGCTAACGAGACTTTTGGGCTAGTCGAGACACAAGAACACAGCCCTGGAGCCGTCCTGCGAAACACAGATACACGTTGTATATTTCGGCGACGATCGGCGGTGCTCGGCGCGTGCGTCTATTTGTAGCTGTAATTCGAGTAGTGGCCGGTTTGGGAACTATGCCAGCGGCCCAGTGCCGACACCGCGTTTGCGTAACACCAACTTTATCGCTATCCCGCTCGACCCTTCGCGGATGTTACGTCAAGAGGAATGTGCGCCTGGAGAGACGCCAACCGATTTATCCTATCGTTGATTGTTGATTATTGACTTTTATGGTGCTGGTTGCTGATTGATAAATTTATAATAATTAACTAAACTGAAATTTTTATTTTTTATTTTTTTTAAATTTAATATGACAAATGACAGTTACTATTTTATAATAATATCAAAGGTTTATGGAATTCTATTTTTGAATTGCCATGATTTTACCGGCCAGAATGACTCTCGCCTATTGTTCTTTAAAATTAATTTTAAAAACTAATGATCTTTACAAAAAAATCTATAACTCTATTCAATATAATATAAACACTAATTTCTTTGATTATTATTAAAAGTCGCCCTCGCAAATGGCGAACCAAAACACCGTCAATAAACCACTTCACAATCAATCCAAATCCAATAGATAAATCAGCTGTGGGGTCCTTCGAGCGACGTCACTTTCGATATCTGTATGCACTAGCATTCGATCACTGCACTAATAGACGCACGGACCTGATACGTGCGGGTGTACTCACGTTTGAAGCCGTTCTGACCGGCGGCGGGGTGCTCTGACGCTTTTTATACCCGGAATACGATACCATCTCGCCCGATCACCCCATTTTAGGCGGATGCCTACCCGTCACACGTTCAAACGATCTTAGCTTTCACTTTGGGCGGGCGCGTCCGCAGCGACGCCACGCAGCGTCCCGTCGTCGTCGGCCCGACGCGAAATGCAATTTCGTATGTTCATGGTCTTTTCGATGTTTACTATACATCTTTAATAATAATAATAATAATAAAAACTTTATTGAATAGTTTTATGGTCGACAAATAATTTTAAGCTTTAAAGCTTGAATTTAAGCTTGAAAGTAAGTAATTTGTATGTACATCAAATTGTTTCGTCGCTGAATGAAAAGTAGTTATCACGGGAATACATTTGGTTAACAAGCGGCAATGAGCATTGAAAGATACTCGTAAAGTAAGCAATGCGTTTAACAAATCCGAAGACCTTTCAATTTACTTGTATGTTATTTGATTTTAGTGCTCTGTGATTATATATACATTGCTTATTAATATTATTAGATTCTATACTTTTTAATATTATTAAAAATAAATGTTTATATTTAGATGAAACAGTGATTACAAATTTGTTATAATCTGCACTCAGAACTGAGAGAGCTGTGACATAATAGCACTTGTACTGTTTATAAGTTCCAATTGTTTTGGGGCATGCCTATCTTTGGTTCGATTAAATATTTCTTAATATGTTAAAAAAGTACTTATGATAATAAGCTCATGTTTATGAATTGTCTTTTGAATTTTTTATTGTACGGCACATCTGTACGAGCCAACGATTTACTAGGTGAGAAGCATTGTAATTCATTTATTACTTTCATTTATTTTTTATTTTTATTATTAACTAGCGGCCCGCCCCCGGCTTCGCCCGGCGTGCAATTTTTATATACCCTAAAACATTCCCCGTTTATCCCTCTTTCCATTAGCGAAAACCGAATTAAAATCGGTCCACCCGTTCACGCGTGATGCCGTGACCAGGAGAAATGGGGATTCATTTTTATATATAAAAAAGATTCAATAAATAAGTATGATCTGTTTCTCGATACTTTATTGGTGGGATTAACTTCTCCTTGGTTTCTAAAATAATATGTAGTTTTAAATTAAAAACAATTAAATTGATCTATTTATCAAAATCTACTTACTTTTTGTGTTTTTCAAATTTTTTAAATGCTTCTCTCCATGCTCTATGAGTAGTTCTAACATTTGTTTAATTTTATTTGTGAAGATTCTAGTTTGACAGCCATATAGTAGACAAGGCAGGACATCGGACTATAATTGCCTTTAAGGATATCCTTCAATGACCAAAATTTCGTCCAAGTTATGTTTATTCTTCTTTCTATTTCATCTAAATTATTGGCCTTTCTAAAAGAAACTTGTTTACCTAAAAGTTAGTAGCAACCAAATTAGAAAGAAAACGAAGTTAAGGGATGCACTTACAGAAGCCTTAAAATTTAAGTGGCGATGGGCAGGACGCATCTCGCGTTGTGATGACAAAAGATGGACAATAGAAGCCACTAAGTGGGATGGACCGCTAGGTAAAATGAATGTTGGTAGACCGAACACACGGTGGGTTGATGAAATCATATTAACAGCTAGGTGGAACTGGATGAACAGGGTAAAAGAAAAGGAGCCATGGGAAAAGTTGGAGGAGGTCTTCACGCAAAGAGAGATCCATATCTCTTAGTATTATTATTTTGTAAAACTTGAGATATGGAAATAAAAAGGCTTTATCATATCATTATTCATTTATTTATTTTCATTCTCAATTCAAAATTTTTTACAATATAACAATAAATATTATAAAAAACTTAAAATTAGATGTCCACTAGTAGCGGGGCAAGGCCCACGCTACCGGTGGTTAGGGCTGCGGAGTGAGGAACCTCGTAACAATGCGTGCCGTGTCCAGAAGTACCGCCTTCTGTGTCTGCCCCTTGATTCAGCCATCTAGCGAGAGCCTCATGAGATGTTGGTCGAGGCTCTTCACCATAAGACCATTCGCCGAGGCGACTATCGGGACGTTAATTGTCGAGTCCATTATTATTATTATTGATCAAAAGGTCTACATAATCGATTTGGCCAAGGAAGTGCATTTTTAGACATAGTTTTATTTATAAATTAAATCTTTAACTATCCATAGACAATTCATTTAAATTTTGGCGGTTTTAATTGCTGTGTAGTTAAAAACACTTAAAAACTGCTCTGCTATTTACTTAGGTATATTTTTATTTATGCTTATTTTATATTATCTTATCATCTTAACTTCAACGGACCAATGGGAGAGAGGCGATTAAGAGTCTTCTTTTTTTATTAATATCGTTTACTTTTTTTAAAAATTGTCGTAAAAATTGTTATTAATATCGCTTACTTTTTACATAAATTATTATGTAAAAAGCAATTTTCTAATATTCGAGGAAATATCTCTCTAAATTTAAAATTTGTTTTCAATGTTGGCTTTTCATCTTCCTGGGCCCCTTTCCGTCCATAAAAAGACAGAGTTTGTTCTAGGAAAATGTTACAGGTCTAGTCTAAGATGATGAGCAGCAACAAAAAACATTTTTTTTTACTTCAATCTTTAACAATAATCAATTATTTTGCATTTATCACAAGTTTGGACCGCATATAAAATGAAGAACTGTCAATAAACAATTTAACATCAATTTGCTATAAGAGTAGGTATACAATTATCCTCAAGCAGTTTCATCAGTCAAGTCAGTCATTATACGACAAATTTTCAGAAAGTGTTTTAAATTAATCTTCATGGACATTTATTCCCATAAAAAATACTATTTTATTTATTTATAGCCTTTTAGGTACTCAAAATCATGTTTTAATATTGTTTGTTTGAAAATCCCGCCAAAACGCCACCACGATAGTTCATCTGAGAGCGCGTAACGTCATTTGTGGTCATATCATAACAAAACAGCTGCATTGGCATAAGACAATGATTGCCCACAAATGACGTCACGCACTGTGCTCGGTGTTTCAGAGTAGATTAAAAATATTGTAAATAATAAAATTTTATTTCTTCATTTAAAAATATTTAAATGAATTATATTAAATTATTATTCGATAAATAATCGTAAAAAAATATATATTTTCTTTCTAAGTACATTTTAGATTTTAATCTGATTACTGTCCGATCCCCTATTGTAGCGTAGATCCTCCGGCCACTATTAGTTATTAATATAAACTTTATTATATGTGCAAAAGGCAGTCCGATGGATTTTTCGATTTTTGAATTTTTTGCAATTTTCCACCAGGCCTCAATGCGCGAGATATAGTCCGATTTCAATTTATTTTTTTTATATTATGTCGACAGACAGGCTGACGGTCCACTTGATGGTAGGTGGCTACCGTCGCCTATAACACAAGCAACGCTACAGGTGCTGCAAGTGCGCTGCCGACTGCAGTAGGATTAAGGATAAGGGATTAGGAGGGGATAATGAAATGGGCTCTGGCATCCCTTACTCGCTCACCGAAACACAACAGCACGTATATGCTGTTATTTCACGGTGGTCTTCTGTAAGGGGGTGGTCACTGCCGCCAGGCGGGCTGCCCAAATGACTGCGAAACGCAGTGTGCCCTACCACTACTTTTCAAATCCAGACCAGAGTCAATTTTGAAAATTACATTAAAATTTCCAAACTTGACCCTGCCGGGAATCGAACCCGGGGCCCCTGAGACGTTAGGCAAGCATCCTTGCCATTCATCCAACGGGCCGTTAAAACGATTTCAAAAACGAATTTACAAAAACGATTTCAAACTTTTCATTTTCATACTTCAAAACGTTCATCTTGATTTTGCATTAACACGCTGAGAAATATGTTTGAAATGAAGCTGAACATCACGAGACAAATATCGTTCAAGCTCGTGACGTGCAGTGACGTAAGCTCCTCGACGACAATAATTGTAATATTTTTGTCTCAAAAGATAAACATGGGATGTATCATACCATTTTGAATTCTGTATTAAATAGAAAAGTTTTTAAGATTCTAGGCCATTTTAGGTTTAGTATTATATATACTTTTTACGCAACATAAGTTTAAAGTCACAAGATTAAAAAATCACTATGCAAATGGCCTTATAGGAACAAATTCTATATTTGGCCACGCTTTTTTTATGTAAAGAACGACAGACAGGCTGATCCACGCGATGATAGATCTTTTTTTTTTATGTTATGTCGACAGACAGGCTGACGGTCCACTTGATGGTAGGTGGCTACCGTCGCCTATAACACAAGCAACGCTACAGGTGCTGCAAGTGCGCTGCCGACTACAGTAGGATTAAGGATAAGGGATTAGGAGGGGGATAAGGAAATTATTATTAAAAATGTGTTTGCTCTTGGCCAGCATCTATCCGCGTAGGAAAGATGAGGCCTACATTACCCCGTAAAATGGAAAGGCTTTTTCGTGGTAATCGAATTTGCAAAGTAGGTCGACGAAAATACGAACGATAACGTTTCTTTCGAACGCTGGTATCAAGGTATCAATTGAGTGGTTATGTCGAACAGCGATTTTATAATTTGTTATATAATTGTTATAAATAGGTATAAATATAAATTATAAATTATACATATTTTGTCATTTCTGATATTTCTTATCATAGCCCAGATAACATTTAAAACTGTATAAACGCTGTATTATGACAAATTTGAAGACTTTAGGCTGTTTAACTTTGCTGTATTTGGACTGTATAGCCGGATATTCAGTCGTTGTAACCCCAAAATAGGCCCCAAATTATACAGCCCTAAGTGTAGATCTAGCTATCTTACAGCTGTGTAATAGCTGTACAACCCGAAGCAATAGCTGATTTAGAGCGTAATTAGTTACCATTATACAGACACTGTTCTCCAATTTTGCGCGTTTTACTCTTATATACAGTCTCAGGTTTCTAAACGTCTGAATATAAGAATTCTTATTAATTTATTAATAAAACTGTACGTGTTCGTGGATGAATTTATCAAACACCAAGATTTTATATATCAAACACGCGGCGGCCATTATAATTTGTGAAGTGAACTTATTTTGCTAATGGTAAGTACCCATTATTTGTTCCTTGGTTGTTATTTTGCTTGCGGCTGTTACTTCTTCGTGAATATGTATACTAATAGTAGGCCAAAAACTCATGCGCTCTCGAAATAATAGATATTATAGAAAATGACTGTGTAAAAAAACGGTTTAACCCAACTTGAAACTAGCATTATGAGGTCCTAGTACTTTTCTATTGAAAATAAATTAATTGTGTAATAGTATTCAGTTAAAATTCTCTCTAAATTTCAAAGAAATTTTGAAAAAATTATTATATTTTAAAGTACATATTATGAAACCATGTTTAGAGGTTAGGTTTAATGGCGTTCTCAATTTAAACAGCTTTTACTCTTTTTGCACTCTATAATAAAGCTTTTTGCGTAACTTAGTCGTAATTTAAGTATATTATAACAGCTTAACGAGTAATATTAGCTGTATATTAGAAATTATTTGCTATAGTAGCTGCTTAAAAGGATAAATTAAGTAAATATTACAGCAAATTAGGGTTCAATTAAAACAAAGAAGAAACCCATTGTACACGCGTAATTATTTTATTACATATAGGTAACATATTGAACATAACTGGATAGGTAGGCAAGGTCTATACTGAATGTTTATTTAACTACTTACATGCTAGTTTAACAAAATAAAATTGAATAAATTGCAACTATGTTAATGCATAAGGTATGATTATGTTTATCTGACCCTATGCGCATATCACATTTTTTGTCATCATCGCAAATTTGGCAAAATCGATCTACGCGTTGGATCTGTTGTTAGATCGATTAGTCAGTCAAGGTAGAGCCTTTTATCGACAACGTTGCATTAGATACGTAAACTATAACGTCGTAATAGGGTAAGACCCGTTTAAATAGGTACCGTAGTTGAAAATGATAATGTATTAGCATTTGTGTACAGTTTTACGCATTGTAATAGCACAATAGTATAAGTATACTATGAAGACAGCACAATACCCAAGTGGGTCTTTGCTTACTAAATATACCTACATATTTCAAAATCTTCCTTTTTTAGGATCAACATGGCATTCAAGATTGTTGAGACATTCGAAAAAAGGAAAGCTAATTAATTCATCGTGCCAAGTCGTTGGGCAAAAAGAAGTCATGAAGATTCCGAAAAAGATATAACGACAGATCCCAAGGTAACCGACAAAGAAATTGAAATACCAACAAGGAGAATGAAAATACGGAAAATACTATTGATCAAGGTGAAAAGGAACAACATAAAATCTACAAAGAAATACCCGTTTGGGTCTAAAGATTTAGTACAGGTGAAAACTTTAATTTGAATTAAGTACAAATGTGATTGTGCCATTATAGTTTTAAGAGCTTTAAAATTATTGTACCCTAATGCGAAAAAAATAAAACGTTGAAATTTTAATACAAGACTTTTTTTACACAGTATGTAAGAGGTATAAAATAAAATTCCTTGCTATGTTCAATACAAACTACCATAATAAGTACCGACCAAAACTCGTTTTTGGAACTTTTGAAAATCGGCAGGCCATCAAAATTTATAATCAAACTCACAATGTTCGGAACATCCGCCATATTATCAAAAAGGTTAAAGAGTCTATTATGCCAATATTCACCATCACTGTCATTAATAGATTTAATGTTAATGTTCGTCGCTGTATGGAGAATTGTTCATCTTGCAGTAATAAATCTGGAAATCTATCATTTATAATTTCAATTAAATTCTTTAACGCAGCTTGAGAAATATTCGTCTATGGCCCATTTTTAATCTTACTGCGAAATAATAAATTACGATCTGCTTCGTCTTCATCTGATTCAGGAATTTCTTGACAATCTTTGGAAATAGACTCACTATTTTGGTCACCGTCCATATTACATAATTGTGATTGTACGGAACCTTCTTTGCTTGTTACCAATCCAACATGCCTATCTTCAGCAGTAATGGCTATATTATCATGGTCCAATAATTTTGGTTGTACGGAACCTTTATTCTGACATAGTGACAATACTAAGTTTTGATTTGGCTCCCTTGTATAATTCTTCCGTTTGAAGTTCTACTGTTTCACATTGTGAATACGCTTTGCTTCCATGGTTTGATGTCAAATAACCCAAAACAAAATTACAATGAACATAACAATCCCTATTAACTGTGTACAATATTAAACAAAGCCAGTAAAATAATCGATAAGCTGAATAACTCTCTATATATAAACACTATTAAGATTATAATTATCTCCTGTAACACCGGGGGCTGTACTATGGGAAAAATTTACTCTAATCGCGTCAGCTTTAGAATATGGTAACACTAAAACTCTTATGCAGCAGACAGCAATAGATTACACTCTTGTAAAGGGATTTGCTTTCTAAGGGTTTCCTAGATAACCACTGAACAGCTATTATTAAGCCTAATATAATGTCTTTACAATAGAGTAATTCTACACCAATATTCAGATGATAGCAATATTCAATGCTCTTGTACAGAATAAGGCAACACAAAAGTAGAATTCAAGAGCAGTATTCAGCCTATATGCTGCTTTGGTCTTTTAAACTTGCTTATAGCGGTTTTATACACTACACGCTGTATTTTAGTGTTTTTCAGTGCTATTTAAAAGCCAAAAGTAATAATTTCGATTATATACAGCCGTATACCAGCATTGCTGCATAAAGTTATACAATTTATGCTCTAGTACAGCCTTAAAAATATTTTTATGCTTTTGTTCATCGTATATACAGCTTCTAGCTGTTAATGTACTGGGAAAAAGATATTTTTTCAGCCTAAATGTTTATTGGGAGAGCGGCTAATTCTGAGAACACAGGCGAGTTTGTTGAAATAATCTTAAATATGTAATTCTAATTCGGGCCAAGCGCTTTAAAACATCTTTTATAATGCGCAGTACTAAGGATTGGAACTCCCTGCCGGCGTCTGTATTTCCGAGCTCATACAACCCAATTTTTTTCAAGGTTAGAGTGCATAAGCATCTTCTGGGTGAGCTCGCTCCATCGTCGGCCTCATCCTTCCTACATGGATAAATCCTACATGGATAAAAAAATTAAAGATGGGGGACAAACCCATCTTTAATTTTTTTTAAAGGCTACCGTGAAATGAAAGCACTATGAAATAATATTGAAATATGTGAAAAGCATGTGTGCTGTTGTGTTACTTTTCTTGTCCTTAATTCTATTATAGACACTCAATGGCAGGTGCCTCTTGCCGTCAAGTGGCTCGTCAGCTTGTCTGATGACCTAAAAAATATATTATTAACTATGCATATAATAAAATCATAAACAAGCCGTGTCTGTTACATTAAATATTTTTTCAAAAAAAAAATTATACACGTTATACTTATGTTACCGAAGTCAAAAAAGTACTTTTTAGAATTTTTGTATATTTGTCCGTTTGTTAGTGTGTTTGTGCGCGCTAATCTCAGAAACGTCTTAACCGCCTTGAATGCTGTTTTATCTGATGTATTATAGCAAGCTTCCCGTAACATTAAGTGTTTGTTTCATTCCAATCGGTTTACAAACAAAAAAGTTACCTATGTAAATTTAAAGAATCGCGTCCAAAATTTTTTTTCATAAAATGCAATAAAATAACTCAACAATTTGTACACGTTGTACGTACTTATGTTATCGGGGTCAAAAAAATAGTTTTTAGAATTATTGTCTGTCTGTCTTTGCGTTTGTGCACTCTAATTTCAGAAACGGATTAACCGATTTGAATGCGGTTTTCACTGATATATTGTACAAGCCTTTCCTATAACATTTTGTGTTTGTTTTACTCCAATCGGTTTGGAAACAAAAAAGTTCGCGCTGTTATAATACTACGCGTACGAAATTGCGGACTCAGCTAGTCTAATAAAAAAATAAATTTAGTAAATATATTTAACTGTAAACCTAATTTTAATTATGTAATTCTTCATTAGTATTCCTAATATAGCTTTTATACAAGGTTGAAGAGCCCGCGTGCTCGCTCTAGTGCCCACTCCGTCTCAGCGTTCCTGTGTTTGATCAAAATTGTCTCTGGTTTGGGTCTGGCCGGCAGTAACCACCTACTTACAGAAGACCACCGTGAAATAACTGCACGTGTGCTGTTGTGTTTCGGTGAGTGAGTAAGGGATGCCAGAGCCAATTTCCCCATCCCCTCTCAATCCCTTATTCTTAATCCTACTGTAGTGGGCAGCGCACTTGCAGCAGCTTTGGTGTTGCCTGTGTTATAGGCGACGGTAGCCATCTCCCATCAAGTGGACCGTCAGTCTCTCTGCCAATCACGTGAGGAATGCCAGAGCCCGTTCCTCTATCCCCTTCCTAATCCTACTAAGGTCGGCAGCGCTCTTCTAGCACACCGTGGCGTTACTTGGTCAGCCTGTCTGACGGCCGTAAAAAATAATAACTGTAAAACTATTTAACTTGAATCAAATTAAAGTGAGGGTTTTATAACTATTAGCTGAAATTATAAAGTGCATATTAATGATACCCGATGATTTGTTTACAGTACAGCGATATTAATTATAAAATGATCTAAATTTTCACCGAGTATAATTTATAAGTAGTGTTACATGAATTCAGCGAATCGAAATATATGCGGAAGCATTCAACTCTCAAAGACTAAAACGTCTGAAGATTTTAAACCATGATCAAGTTATTTCTTTCCTGTCTTTTTGAAATCTTTAGTAAATGCTGCGTCCGGCGTGCGTTGCAATGGCGATTAAAAAAAAATATATTTTTTTTTGCAGGAATCTTCCCGATCTTTCGCAGAACAATCAAACCAGTGAAGTTTTATAACTTCGATATGCATAAAAACATTTTTATTTATAACTAACTAACATTTGCTAACATTTGCTGACGATACAGCGATACTGGCTAGCCATAGAGATAAGACAGTAGCATCAGATCTTCTACAAAATGGCCTCGACAAAGTTGACAAGTTAAGGTTAGTCCATCAAAATCAGTGCACGTTACGTTTACACTCAAAAAGGACGACTGTCCACCTGTTAAGCTTGATGGAAATCCCCTGCCCCACAAAGACTGTGTCAAGTACTTGGGAATGCACCTTGATCGCCGATTGACTTGGAAACAACATATAAAATCAAAAAAACAAGAAATAAGTATAAAGTACAAAAACGTCAATTGGATGTTAGGCAAGAACTCAAAACTAAGCACTGACAACAAGCTTCTTATCTATAAACAAGTCCTCCAACCCATATGGAAATATGGACTACAGCTCTGGGGCAGCGCTAGTGATTCCAATATCGCTATTCTACAACGCCAGCAAAATAAGCTTCTGAGGACAATAGCACGTGTACCATGGTACATAAAAAATGATGAGATCCACGAGCACCTCCAAGTGAAAACCATCAAAGAGGAGATTCGCAGCTTGGCAGGTAAGTACAAGGACCGGCTTATCCACCATCCGAACGAATTGGCTCGCCAACTGACCATCCAACGGAATGTCAGAAGACTAAAGCGTCACAACATACTGGAACTAGAAGGCCGCCTCTAGTTTCTTTCTACGGAATGGGTCGATGCTTTCAGTAGAAAGCTGCTCTAAAAAACAAATCTCACCCAACAAATTTGCTTATAGTCTTTTTGACTGATTGCAAATAAGCCAACAAAATAAAAAAATAAATAAATAAATAAATTTATAACTAACTGAGATTGTAGTGAAATAAACATAATTTTCGAAAACAAACTAAGTAACTAGTAAAGAGGGAGTTACTTAGAGTAACTAAGTAACTCCCTCTCCATAGCTCGTTGAGCTACGTTGAGCTTTCTTACGGAGCCCATATTTAGAGACCACGTTTCAGCGCTGAATTTACTCTTTTTCTTTGTAGTAACTGTATTATGCCATTATATAAAATATCTAGCTGACCCCGCAGACGTTGACGCCACCTATCGGGTCCATTATGTCAAAGTGATTTTATTTTCAAACCATATGTCAAAGTGACACGACACTTCACGTCTATCAAGGACTGTTAAATTATTTGGATATTGTTCATACAAAAATACTAAAATTGCGATTTACAAATATACAAAAAAAAAAACATAAAAATCGGTTCAGCCGTTTCGGAGGATTTTGTTACAAACACTGTGACACGAGAATTTTATATATTAGATAATAATTTTAAGTCGAAGCATTATATATATATATATATATATATATATATATTAATAATTTCGTCAAGAGGTACGGTAGACTCGATTGAAACCTTATCTGAATAATAAAACATAAAAAGTAAGATTTCGAGTCGACAACATATATCCGCAAAATTCGGATTTTCAAGTATTTTGTTAAATTCTAATGGTGCTGACAGACAAATCGCAGTCGCCATATTGGCCACTCTAGCGAAACGTCACTCACTGACATCTGTGACATCTTGAGTGGTTAATAAACGTTCCGTTTCATTCATACTAGCGCACATACGCCTCGCCACTCATACGTCGTCGCACCATTCATTTTAAAAACAAAGTGTCCATTACAAAGAACTGTGACTCATGAGACCATAGAATTAGCGAAGCGGGCTTCGCTAATTCTATGCATGTGACTGTGTGAAACGAAACGTCTTGCCGCAACCATTGAGCGAAATCTATGCCGCTTTGCCTTTAATATTCCTTGAGAACCGGTAACTACAGAAATATCTACCTACATTTTGTACCTCCATGTGTACATATTATGAGTCACATTACATCCGAGCGAAGCCGGGTTTTCATCTAGTATATATTAATTATCCCACGTCAATAATAAACTTAACGCTAATGAAACGATTTTCTCATCTATCGTGTTTAATCTATGTTCCTCTAATAAATGACACATCTCTTTCGAAGCAGCCTGGCGAATCGCCAGCTACGTTATCACGACACCTTCATCAACATGGAACAGGTAACGCTGTGTCTGCACTGATATATGTTAATCTATATAGTTTCTCAACATAAATCGGATATATGCTGACAGAATGAGGCAAGATGAAGCTATATGAGCATCCACTTTTCCATTTTCTTAATAATTGATTAAAATTTTTTGTTAGTTTAAATACTAAATTCGGTTTTACGAGAGTCTGTACCATAGGATACATGTTCAATTACTTCATAGGATACATGAAAAAAAAAAACAGTTCAGAAAAAAGTCTTCGTTGATTTGTGAAGTCTTAGCAGACAATCCTTTTTCAGAGGATCACAGTGAAAAATAATTACGCAATTCAGAATTTATTACCTATTTTATCTCATCAAATTTCTTCTCCTGTCCTTCTTTTGTTTTCTGCGTGATAACGATACCTCTGCGATACTTCTAGACGAAATTTAATTTAGCAGAGTGTCTGCGAAATGTTCCCATACTAACATGAAAAAACTCCAGCTGGTGTTTCAAAATGCATTTTTTTTATATTAAGGTTTTACGGTTTTCGGTTTCGACACAAACTCTACATAAAACGCTGAAGACCTTAATAGGGATTAAATTGGACCAGTCTTTCTTACTCACTCGTAGGTCTTCTGCAAGAGGCTAGAACTGTGGGCTATAATCCACAATTTCATCACTCATATGTATTAGTATTTATTTTACCATTTACCTATTAACTTTATTATACACACATTACACATTTGTTTGTAATTTTAAACCTTTTATAAACAGCTACACGTGTTTGTCGATTGTTTATATAAACTAATTATGTAAGTTTATAAACATTTCTACCAAATAACATTCATAGGATACAATCATATGAACAAAATATTTCTATGAATAATGGAAACTGGAAACTTTTGCACAAAAGAAAAGAATGATTTATTATTTCGAAAATGGGGAAAAAGTTTCTTCGCATTTTATGAAAACTCAAGACATTTTTATTTTTTTTCAAAGTTTATTTACATTTAATTACAATATATATATATAATTAATCCCAAAATTTCTACAACAATGAGATCATGTCTACCTACAAGATGGCAAAAAGTTATCGAAGAAAATGACATGATCCCATTGTTGTAGAAATTTTGGGACTTCTGATCAAAAAAAAAAAAAAAACGCGACAAGTAGTTTTGGCAATCCAACCTGTTTTGTGGTCAATTCCCAGTTCTTCAGCTAATTCGTAACTATCGATATACATACCGATCTTGCTGCACTTTTTCAAGGCGTCCATTTTATCCGTAACAGGGCGACCAGAACGAGGTGAATCTTTGACATCAAAATTCCCGGATTGAAAACGCTTAAACCAACTTTGTACTACTCTTACCGACACTGCATTTGGTCCATAAACGTCACAAATTTTTTTCGCAGCTTGCATTGCATTTTTTCCTTCTTTGTAATAAAATTTGAAAATATATGTTTCTTCATTACATTTACTCATTTTGACAGCAAGAAAAACAAATGAAAAATAACTGGAAGTAGCATTTTACTAATTCGTTTCTTTTTTTGAAATGTAACCTTTTTAATGTCATCAAAACGAGCCAGATACAAACAGTTTTTATTACAAGTTTATACATACTATATGCGAAAAGACTTTTCCACCGACCTAATAGAATGATTTCGTAGGCAAAGATGAAAACAAACATATTTGTTATTGTGTGGTTAGTAAAATAATATTTTACGATAGTTTAGTGGAAAGGAATGTAGGAATGTAAAAAAATCATGCTGTCTTTACAATGTGGACGAAAGAGATAAGTGGAGTGAGCGAAATTCACGAGAATTTTTCAAAGAGTGTAGAAACACAACTCTCGCAAGGAGTCTTTGTTGACAAGCTGGCCCGGAAAGTTTACTAAGAAATAAGTGTACTAGAATAACTATAATAAGTATTAGAGTAATGTATTTTACAGCAATGAAAACTTGTTGTACCTAATACTTTCAAAAGAATACTTATTTACAAACTTATGAAAAACAGTGACTTCCATGTTCTTACATTATAGCCCACATGGGCTTTATTTTATTTTCAAAAAATCCCTGTGAAAAGCAAAAATTTGCCCATAAAAGTCAATATTTGGTATGCGCAGCGAAAACTATGAATTATGTATAAAATAATGTACTAGATAAGGTAGCTGTTTGTGGTACCTAATCATCATTAACCACAAAAAATTCGCGAGTTTTTTTTTTTTTGTAAAATTTTTACTTTGTTTTACTGTGTTTGATGACCTAACTTTTAATAGTTTAATAAAATAAAATAATAAAATAAAATAAAAGATCTCAGCAAAAAAACGCGTGAAGCTAAAGTTGTAGTAACCACCATCATTCACCATTTAAATACCGATAGACTCTCACTACTGGATATAGTCCTTCTCTACAGATCGACATTCACTGTTTTCTTGTTACTTTCTACGACGAGCCCGTAGTATAAGTCACAAAATTCTACGACGGAGAGTTAAAGCGCTTGCTTTAACTCTCTGTCTTAGGGGTCCCGAGTTCGATTCCTGGCAGGGTCTACTTTGGAAATCAAGTTTTCATAGTTGGCTCTGGTCTTATTATGGCGACGATGACGTATTATGTCATAAAAGTAGTTGCAGAAGAGCACCCCCTTCCAGATACAGACCAGAGCCAGAAATTTTCAGAAAGTGTTTTAAATTAATCTCCATGGATATTTATTCCCATAAAAAATACTATTTTATTTATTTATAGCCTTTTAGGTACTCAAAATCATGTTTTAATATTGTTTGTGTGAAAATGCCGCCAAAACGCCACGATAGTTCATCTGAGAGCTTGGCATGAGACAATGATTGCCCACAAATGACGTCACGCACTGTGATTGGTGTTTCAGTGTAGATTAAAAATATTGTAAATAATAAAATTTTACTTCTTCATTTAAAAATATTTAAATGAATTATATGAAATTATTATTCGATAAATAATCGTAAAAAATTATATATTTTCTTTCTAAGTACATTTTAGATTTTAATCTGATTACTGTCTGATCCCCTATTGTAGCGTAGATCCTCCGGCCACTATTAGTTATTAATATAAACTTTATTATATGTGCAAAAGGCAGTTCGATGGATTTTTCGATTTTTGAATTTTTTGCTTTGCAATTTTCCACCAGGGAACCTCAAAACAAACAGAGCGTTGCGTTAAGGCGAGCACCCTGACCACTCATCCAATGGGCTCGTCAAATCGTCTATCCCCCGTCAATGCTGAAAGGCATTCTAGCTTTAATAAAATCTGATGTGCTGACCAGGGCTAAGCGACTCGTTTTTGTCTTCACGCGACAATATTATCGTTACCCCCTACCTGTCATCTTCTTAGAAATAAAACATGTACAAAAATTAGGAACAAATCTATGGTAACAAAATGAAAAATTTATGAAGATATAGGTAACTTTAAAAAAATTGGATAATATCCAAAACGCATAAACCGATTGTAATGAAATTTAGCACGGAATTAGCTTCAACCCTGGATAAAGAGTGGGATACTTTTTAGCTTCTAAGTGGGAAAAGCCGCTAGAAAAAGCTGTTAGCCACATAAATTTTAAGCTGTTAGAGTTTGGACAAAACGCAAAAATGTACATTATGATCGTGTTGATGCCAAGAATGCTCAATTCTTGGTTCGAACGTTACGTAGCTATTTTAAGTTTGTGTAAAAATTGTTTTCTTGATCAACTCTGTCCCCGATTTCATTTTATTATCAGATCTCGTAAACAAACAACTTAGGTAGCCTAGTGTTGTAATTGACTGAATGAAACTCGTTTACAAAATAAACTGAGATTGAAGACTCCTTTTAAGGGGAAGCCTGTGCCAGAGGCCTTCGCTCTTCCATAAAAGCTAGTCATTTAAATTTATTAACAAACCAAACTTCAGTAACTAAAACTTTTATCAAACGAGAACAAAGAAAGAAATTTTTTGTAAATAACGTTATTTTTATGCTCATGAGTGAATTTAGAAAGAAAGAAAGAAAGAAAGCATCTTTTATTCCTCTAAATAAACACAATATACATATATGAACAAATAATAATTATAAACAAACAAATATATGAACAAGTAAGAAGAGGAAAAGGAACCCTGACTCAGTATACAGTTGTGGTGCGGACCACAACACTGATATTCTGCCAGGGACCAGAAATAAAAAAAAAAAAAACAAAAAAAAAAAAATTTACAATGTGTGTTAGTGTGGGAATGCTTGTGTGGCGCGTTGTGTATGTCTGTTTGTGTGTATTAATTTGCTATTGTATTACTATTAACAGATCTTTAATGTTGTAGCTTTAATAACAATATGTGGCATAACTATGTCCCACAGCTAGCCACACTCCTCTGCGCGAGGGTATATGGACACATGTCAAATTAAAATAAAATGAAATATTGTCTTGGTAAAATGCAGTCATAGTATCCAACTACGTTTTACCTGAAAAGGCTTGAAAAACCATTATAATTTTTTTTTTTACTATAGATGGGTTTGCTCTTGACCAGCATCTATCCATGTAGGAAGGATGAGGCCGAAGATGGAGCGAGCTCACCCAGAAGATGCCTATTCACTCGACTCGAATTGACCGTTCATTCAGGAAATCAGAAATCCAACTACAAAGACCGGAGGGGATGCCGTATTTAGGAAGCTTGCCAAGTAGACTTGCATGCCAAACCCTGTCAAAGGCCTTTGATATGTCGAGTGACACAGCGAGAGCCTCGCCATGTTTCTCGATGGCTTCACCCCAGTAGTGACATATACAAGAAGATCCCCGGTTGAACGTCCCTGACGAAATCCATATTGGCGATCACTGAGCAGCATATGTATTAATTCATCTATAGCCTATTCATTTGAGCCAGAAATTTTATGTAAACAAAAAACACTGGTGCTCAAACATTTTAGACCCTAGCATTAGCACTCTCCTGCGACTTTGCCTGTGTAATATGATTATAGGTAATATAAAATTAAATATAAAAGCGATATACGTAGGAAACAGTTTATTCAGAATTGTCCAAACTAGTATGGACAGTTCTTTTTCCAAACTGCCTACTATAGTATAATAAAGAGTACTATATAGTACGGTCATTCTATGAATGCATTTTTGACATTTCTTTATGTCCATTGCATAAAGTTCATTTCCGAATAAACGATACAGAAAATGTATGGAATTGACACCTGTCAGAACAGCACTCTTATAATGGCCGGAGTATAGCGTACTACTATTGTCTGTGACAGTTGTAATAAAATTATCGACGATTATGTATGTTTTAAATTGGCTAGTAACCAGCCCCTTCCAGAAGACCTCTGTGAAATAACACAGGTGAGTACCTATTGGATACTGGGGCTTCATATACATCCCCCATCCTTATCTCTTATCCTTTATCCTATAAACATCAGCGGCGAACTTGTATTCAATCTTGGTATATAGGTATCATGTGGTGAACCATCAGCTTTTGTCTACCAACCTTTCATGAAGAAATTCATGTTAAAATAAGTTTATTAAAACTAACTGGTTTAGGTTCAGCGCAATAAATAATATTTAATTACTTACGATTATAATTTTTTAATTTTTATGTTTATAATTTTTTTTACGGCCCGTTGGATGAGTTGCAAGGATGCTTGCCTAACGTCTCAGGGGCCCCGGGTTCGATTTCCAGCGGGGTCAACTTTGGAAATTTTAATGTAATTTTCAAAAAATTACTCTGGTCTGGATTTGAAAAGTAGTGGTAGGGCACACTGCGTTTCGTCATTTGGGCAGCCCGCCTGGCCAATCCTACTGTAGTCGGCAGCGCACTTGCAGCACCTGTAGCGTTGCTTGTGTTATAGGCGACGGTAGCCACCTACCATCAAGTGGACCGTCAACCTGTCTGTCGACACAACATAAAAAAAATGTACTTGTAACATAAGTACAATTCGTTTTTTCAATGCGTTTTTTTTTTTGAAAATCCATATTGTACCCGAAAGGGTATTTATTGTATAACTCAAAATTTGCTAAACAAATACTACCTACATAGTTTGTTAGTTCGTATCCAAAAAGTTAGACAAAATGCAATGGTCTGTCTCTAGTAAACGAGCAATACAATTTACGAGCGACAAGCGTGATTAATACCAACTATAAATGTACCAAACTCTAGAGCAAGATAAATTACAGCATAGTTTAGTGTACACGATCTTCACATGAATTCAATTAGAATTTTTCTACTAGTAAATAACGATCTTGTATTGAGTTTTGGTTTTGAAAATGGAACTTCTATGCGTCGAAGAGTAGTAGCAGGGCACACTGTTGTTCGTAGTTATTTTTTTTTATTTTTTTTTACAAATCCCTCCAGCATCATGCGCTGAAGCCTGTGTTTACTATCCTTTCATACCAGTTCTCGCATTTTTTTTTTTTTTTTTTTTTTTATTATAGATGGGTTTGCTCTTGACCAGCATCTATCCATGTAGGAAGGATGAGGCCGAAGATGGAGCGAGCTTACCCAGAAGATGCCTATTCACTCGAACCTTGAAAAGATTTGGGTTATATGAGCTCGGAAATACAGACGCCGGCAGGGAGTTCCAATCCTTAGCAGTGCGCATCACGAAAGATGTTTTAAAGCGCTTGGTCCGAATTAGAGGGATATCGACAAGGTGAGGATGGTAACCAGCCGTACGTCTGCATGTCCGATAGAAGAAAGGGGAAGGCGGTATGATCTCATGCAGCTCTCGAGCACACTCTCCGAAGTACATCTTATAGAATACACACAGACAGGCAACTTTGCGTCTATTTGCCAGGCTCTGCAGCTTAGTTCTTATTAGTGTATCATCGCCAATGAGCCTCCTAGCTCTGCGATCCACCGAGTCGAGTGCAGCAAGTTGGTATTTTGCTGAGCCATCCCAAAGGTGACAGCAATACTCCATGCAGGATCGGACTTGTGCCTTGTATAAAGAGAGGAGCTGTCCAGATGTAAAGCATCGCATCACTCTATTTAGGATGCCCAACTTTTTGGCTGCTGTTTGGGCCTTGGACTCGATAGAAGAACCGAAGTTGAGATTTGAGCACAACCTCATGCCAAGAAGCTCAAGATCATTGGCCACAGGTACGGATGCACCTCGGAAAGTTGGAGCCAAGTCGAAAGGGCTCCTTTTTGCAGAGAACAAACACGCCTGCGTTTTGTTATTATTATTCTTCTCGCACTTCCATTCTTCATACTATTTCTTTCTTGCATTCATCTCTTTCTTACTATACGGGTGGGATTCCCGTCTATTCCTATTCTAACTATTTCTTTATTCAGGGGGGAATGAGTTGACACTTCTGTTTTATTTATTAAATGTACATAAAATTAATAAGATAATTCCATTTACAATAATTAAATATTTACACATTGATTGCAATAATAAAATAAATACAATTTAAAAATAATTTACATTTAAAATTAATGAAATTCAGTTAAACAATTAAAATATCTTACATTAAAATTTTAATAAATAAGTCATTACGATTTATAATTTTGCCTATTTTTTATTTCTATCTATTGCTTTCTTTATCGTTTTGATACAATACATTAAAAACTCATTCCTCTTTTTATCTATCATTATTTCTTTAATATTATCTTTAGTAATTTTTCCTATTCTAATTTCTAAATCTAGCCTATCCGCCTCCGAAGAGGGACAATTTAATACAAGGTGCGGGACTGTCTCTTTTTCTGAAGGGTCACAGATGCACGATGGGCTCTCTTTGCACTTGAATCGTAGTTATTTGGGCAGCCCGTCTGGCGGCAGTAACCACCCCCTTACAGAAGACCACCGTGAAATAACTGCACGTGTGCTATTGTGTTTCGGCGAGTACTTGTTTCACTGTTATTACACTAACACTAAGTACGCGCTTTATGAGAGTGGTTAATAGAGCCTGCGTCTCTAATTATCTATTCACTGTAGGCCAGCCGGCAGCCAGAAACCGAGTCCGTAGCTGAGCAGCGATTCGATAGGAGTCATCAGCATAATAACTGAATTGAATGAACTCGTATTTATATTAAACTAGCGGCCCGCCCCCGGCTTCGCTCGGCGTGCAATTTTTATATACCCTAAAACATTCCCCGTTTATCCCTCTTTCCATTAGCGAAAACCGAATTAAAATCGGTCTACCCGTTCACGCGTGATGCCGTGACCAGGAGAAATAGGGATTCATTTTTATATATAAGATAGAGATAAGTAAACGACTCAGTGTTTCACAGTGCCATTCAGCACTTTTAGTATTAAGGCTTTATTATTATCTAAACTAATATTATAAAGCTGAAAATTTGTTGTTTGTTGGTTGAACGCGCTAATCTCAGGAACTACTGGTTCGAATTGAAATATTCTTTTTGTGTTGAATAGTCCATTTATCGAGGATGGCTATAGGCTATATAACATCACGCTACGGCCAATAGGAGCGGAGCTTCAATGAAAAATGTTGCAAAATCGGGAAAATTTATCCCTTTTGAGAACTTCCGTTGCGTGCGCTGCGTAAACGGTTAAAGTTACGTAAAAATGATGTATGACGGAATTGTTCCCCTTTAAAAGTTCTAAAAAAAAGTCCGCGACAGCATATGTCTATCTTTTAAGGTTGACTCACCATAACCTTTTTTATGGTAATCAAATTTGTTCTAAAATAACGCATTATTTGCGAAGGTGTTTTGTTCTAAAATAAGCGAAGAGAAAATAAATTGAAGCGGTCTCGCACCAACGCGACACGAACGTCGCTTGATGCAGACGCAAGCGTTATGCATATTTATATTTTTAATTTTTCAACGCGGACGTAGTCGCGGCCACCAGCTAGTTACATATAAAGCTAAGATATAACAGAATGCAACAAAATCCATATGAGAGAGAGGCGTTTGAAAAATTTTGCTCCAGGGCTCTAAAGTAAATACGCTTTTTTGCTTTGAAATTAATTTTAGTTCCGTTTTCCGCTACCTTTTCTGGAGTACATTTAATTACCGGCTATTTGTTTCATTTACAGATATCTGTTCGAAACTAAAATGTTCCGAAAAGGTGAATAATGAATATTTATAATTAAGTGGGCATTTTCGATTGGCTATTGACAAAAATTTAAGAAAAAAAATCAGACGCTACGCCCCTGATTCAGTGTATTTCAGTATAATATATAAACAGAACCCCTAATATACCCTAACATGAATAAATAAATAAATAAATACTCGTCTCTGCATATACATTAAAAAATATTTAAAAAATGAAATAAACTATGTTACAATTTTTTTTATGATAATAATATTTAAGCGCAAAATATTTTTATTTTTTTGTAATTAAACCTATCTTTATTTAGTGCAGACAGCAAGTCAAATTTGTTCGCATTATATTTCAAAATACTTTTAAAAGAGTCGGCGAAGGTATCGGGTTATCGTTTCACTTGAAATAAATTAAAAGGAAACAAAAGTCGAACAGTATTCAGATCGTATACATGTGCGAGTTAAAAGTGTGGAGAATGTAATAAAAAAAACTCCATATTACGCAAACCATCGCACGCGCCGTCGCTGCCATTGTAGAAGAGCAAAAAGGCATCGCGACCCACATTGCTGTAGCGATATTTGCGTCGATATAAATAGATTGCACTGCTGAAATAGCCCGCAGGGTATGTGGCCGAATTAGATCGGCTATGTTCCTCGGCCGATTGTCACCGGTGCCGTGGCGCCAACACATCTTCATCTTGCAGCATCTTGACAACGATTTACTTAAGATAACTTAAGAAACTTGAAAAAGATATGCTTAAAATTGGCTTCTTCATAAAGAACAAAATAGCCAGGAAAAGAAGACATGAAGTATCTTGGCTCCGTAACATCAGGCTTTAAGACAGGTAAACATTTCTTCGTTTTAAAATGGTTCTGGACCATCTGGTTCTGGATTTCGGCAAATGAGTGCAGACCTTCGGTAATGGAGACAAGAATAACAATACTAATTATTCGCGTCTACATTTTCTTTGATGTTCAAAAAACTTTTCAATTTCCGAGAAGCTCTCTGGGTCAACAAGAAAATAAGTTTTCTAGTTAATGTTAAATTTGTAAATAATTTATTTAAGAAATAAGAACAACCATTTGATGCATTGGAATACCTACAGTCCAAAAGTTACTGCAAATTCTGATGCATATACCTTTTCAGAAAGCATTCAACAAAATATGAATATATATTAGGTCGGGGAAAAAGTCTTTTTAATACAGTTGCTCAAAAAGTGGCGTATTGCAGGGACGTATAGCGTTCGGGATGTGGGCTATTACACACTCGTGCTTTTTTTTACCTTTCCCGCACTCGTGCGTTCTCTTTCCCAACTGTCAAAATAATGTCTATTAAAAAGAAAAACCAACCATGAAGTTTTTACTAAAAAAATTCATAGAAGTTTTTATGATTCATGCAAATACGTATATTTCTAAAAAGAAGCTACTAATTTGTTTCAATATCAGATTTAATGATTTGATTGAATGAGTTAGGTTAGGTTTCATTTCATTTCATCTCATTAAATTTCATTTTCATTTCATATCAATAAAAAAATTCTACTGAAGACTTGGCTGTATGGGCATAGTTCCCTTTGCCTACCAGAATGGGTGAACAAAAAAAAATCTCTGCTTATATTCTACGGTTGGCGCCATTTTCCAGAAAAACTGTACCAATTTCAATGTATATGTGAATTATAACTTTTATAAGAAATAAATGATCAGTTAGTTGAGTTTATTGTGTTTTTATTATTTTATTAAATTGCTTCATTTTTTCGCAACTGTATTAAAAATAGTCGTTCAGTACACGTGCGGAACCGTCATTGCAACTTGTTCCGACTGTCAACCCTCGCCTTCGGCTGCGCCTCGGCTCGGGTAGACATTTGTCGGAACTCTTTGCAATGACAGCCTTTCCGCACTTGTAATGAAATATACTATTTGTATCTGGCTGGTTTTGATGACATTAAAAAGGTTACATTTCAAACAAAGAAACAAATTAGAAGACGAATTTTTTTTAACCACAATAACAATAATTATACAAACAGTAAAAATTAAATTAAAATGGAAACTATTAGTAAAATGTTATTTCCAGCTATTTTTCATTTGTTTTTCTTTCTGTCAAAGTGAATAAATCTAATGAAGAAATTGCGTTTATTACAAAAAAAGGAAAAAATGCAACGCAAGCCGCGAAAAAAAATGACGTTTATGGACTTAATACTAGTTTTTGTCGGTCTGAGCCTAATACAGTGTCAGTAAGAGTAGCGCAAGCGTTTTCAATCCGGGAATTTTTATGTCGAAGATGCACCTCGCTCTGGTCGCCCTGTTACTGATAAAATGGACGTTATTATTGAGAAAAAAAAATGGAGATCAGTATCAGTAGTTATGACATATCTGAAGATCTGGGAAAGGACCAAAAAAATAGTTTTGACCAATATGAAAAAAGGTAGGTACACAAAAAAGCTCGATATTTGGGTGCCACACGAGCTCATTAAAAGAAACCTTATGAATCGTGTACTCATTTGCGATTCTTTATTGAGATGTAATGAAACTGAACCGTTTTTGAAGAGATTGATAACTAGTGATGAAAAGTGGATCACATATGACAAGAACATGCGAAAAAGGTGCGAGAACGTCGGTCAGGCCGTGCCAAAACTCGGATTAACTCGCAATAAAGTGATGCTGTGTGTATGGTGGGATTGGAAGGGCATCGTTCGTTATGAGATTTTACCGCAGGGCAGAACCTTCGATTTGGATCTCTACTGCCAACAACAGATGAGATTAAAGCAAGAAGTTGAGAGAAAGCGGCCGGAATATATCAATAGAAAGGGTGTGGTCTTTCATGACGACAAATTTCATGAGAATTTGGCTAGGAGGTGTTAATGCATCCGCCATGTAGTCCTGACCTTGTGCCTCCAGATTTCCACCTGTTTGGGTCTCTCATGACGACAACGCAAAACTACACATCACTTAGCAAAAATTAAGAGAATTTGGCTAGGAGGTGTTAATGCATCCGCCATGTAGTCCTGACCTTGTGCCTTCAGATTTCCACCTGTTTGGGTCTCTTCAGAATTCTTTAGACAGTGTCAGGTTAACATCAAGAGAGGACTGCCAAAACTACTAGTCGCGTTTTTTTATCAGAAGTCCCAAAATTTTTACAGCAGCGGGATCATGCACTACCCACAAGATGGCAAATAGTCATCGAACAAAATGGCACATATATATGTATACCCTAATTAAATTTAAATAAAATTTGAAAAAAAGTCTTGAATTTCCATATGAAATGCGAAGAAACTTTTTCCCCAACCTCTTATGTTTGTTTAAACGCGTTAATGTTAAGGTCGACAGACAAGCTGACGGTCCACTTGATCGTAGGTGGCTACCGTCGCCTATAACACAAGCAACGCCACAAGTGCTGTTAGTGTGCTGCCGACCATAATTGGATTAAGGATAAGGGATAGAGAAATTGATTTCGGCATCCCTTAGTCATCGAAACAAAACAGGACACATACTGTTATTTCACGGTGGTCTTCTGTAAGGGGTGGTTACTGCCGCCAGACGGGTTGCCCAAATGACTGCGAAAAGCAGTGTGCCTGCCACTACTGTCTCAAATTACTCTGCAATTAGCAGTTAAAGTACTTGCATTTTATAGCACAATTTTAAAGGAAGGTTATAAGCTATTTTAACATCAAGTTACTTCCCTTAGTAGTTAGGAGCCTAGCAAAAAGAAAAAAAAAACTTAACAAGTGCGAGTTTCACTCGCGTGAAGAGGGTTCCGTACGATGTTACCTATCCGCACAATATTGAGTGATTTACCATGTTATTTGATATCATAGACTTCTTATAGGTTTTCCTATAATCTATAAGTAGAAAACTATTTTTTGTATTTTTTGCAAAAATGTTGGGATCGATCACGATCATTTTGGAATTAGGAGTGCACAGCTAAGAGAATTTTCGTTTCGATGTTTTTATATATCACCTAAAAATAGACAATTTATTTATATATTTTATATTATATTTCTATAATAATAATAAATTATAAAATATAATATGGTACCTATAAAACAATAATAGTCATGTTAAAAATAAAATTGTGTCTGTTTCTCCGCCAAGTTTTCCTAAAGCACCCAACGGGTTTTGATACGAAAGAACGATAAATGAGAATGCCTTGTGTAGGTATGTATATGTAACTAGCTGAATTCGGCTACGCTTCGCTGCGGCCCATACGGCGGCGGAGCGGCGGCGGGCGGCAGCGTGCGCATGGGGCGCGCGGTACTGGACACTTGCTTATACTCGTATATAACTATTTATCGTAGCGTGATATTATATAGCCTATAGCCTTCCTCGATAAATGGACTATTCAAAACAAAAAGAATTTTAAAATTCGAACCAGTAGTTCCTGAGATTAGCGCGTTCAAACAAACAAACTCTTCAGCTTTATAATATTAGTATAGATTTTTAGAAAAAATTGCATGCGTGCGAGGCCGGGGGCGAGTCGCTAGTCTGTAATAAATCAATATATGATTTTCACAAGAAACAAACGAACCAACAGTCTTATAATTCTCTTTTGTAATAAGACATCCGCACTGTAGCAGAAGTAAATCGTTCTCCTATTGCAATTAGGGTTGCCAGGTGTCCGGCTTTTTAAAGTCGTGTCCGGCCAAATATATACAAGTCCGGACCGTCCGGCTTTTGTTAGGCTTTTGCTCAACCCCGCAGCGGCCACAATCACGCGGACGCGCATGATTCGCGATCTTACAAATTACTTTAAGAAAACAATATGTGACACATAATAAAGAGTAGAGCAAATCTTAAAGTAATAAATGCACAAATAAAAAGAACTTTTCTTTTAAAAACCAGTGTGTCAGGCTTTTATGGCAAAATGTCCGGCTAAATATGAGTCCTGTGTCCGGATTTTCGATTTTGAGGCCTGGCAACCCTAATTGCAATACATCTGTAACGAATGAAATTTAAAAGTGACACATTAATAACAGTTAATAAATTAAGCTCGTGCTCACGAATGATAGATTCTAGCAGGGAACAATTGTTACTAAACGTTACGTTTTAATTAATGGCGCTGGTCAATAAGCAAGCACACTTCGCAAACTACAAAGATTAGAAATTATAATTGGTTGGGGGAAAAGCGTTTTATATGAAAACTCAAGACTTTTTTTCTAAGTTTATTTACGTTTAATTACATTATTCATGTGCTATTTTTGTTCGATTACTTTTTGCTGTGTTGTAGGTAGTGACTTGATACCGTTGCTGTAGAAAATTTGGGACTTCTGAGTGCGTAGTGCGAGTTAGCCACTAGATGGCACTGCTTCATTCCATACAAATTCACGTTTACGCGTTCGATGCGTTTGATCGAGGCAAACTCGCACTACGCACTCTGATAAAAAAAACGCGACAAGTACTATGTTTAGCAGTCGCGGGACAGGTTGTTACTGACACTGCATTAGGGCCATAAAGGTCAGATTTTTTTTTGCGGCTTGCTTTGCTTTATTTCTTTCTTTGTAATAAAATTTTAAAATGTATGGAATTTCTTCATTACATTCACTCATTTCGATAGAAATAAAAACAAATGAAAAATAGATGGGAAAAAATATTTTATTAATTTGTTTTTTTTTTTAAATGTAACCTTTTTAGTGTCATCAAAACCAGCCAAGTATTACAAGTCTTTTCGCATATAGTAATATGCGAACAGACTTTTTCCCCGACTTATACTTTGTTAAATACTAGACCAATCCACCCCGGCACCGCCCGGGGGCTATTGGAGGAGTTAGCATCCACAATATATACCCTATATACATCTGGAATAATGTACCTTGATACATTTATAGAATATATAGATTTATATTTAGATTAGATTATTAAACTTGTTATATTTAATTAGGTTAGATTTATACACACATTTATTTGTAGACAGAATTAGGATTGCTGGATAATATTGTAAAATACAAAAGTCATTTGTTTAAGTATTGGAAATTTGAAGTATTAGTTTTATTAAAAAACACAATTGACCTTATCTAATAAATTGTCATTAGAATCAATGGAGTCGCTTCGGTGAGCTTGAAAGATACATCGTCACATGTGATTTTTTATATTTAAAATTAGTAAATACAGACAGTGATAGCTCAATCCTGGTCCGCAATTCTAACTTTTAATTACCATGTGTGATTCAAAGTGCCTGATTGCCTGACCCTTGACAAAACTGCCTGACCCAGAAGACTAGCATTGAAATATGCTGTCAATCTGCAAAAGCTTGCGAGGTAATCTTCAATCTTTACTTCCTCACACAGAGCAGAGACCCAGCAGTATCTTAATTATTATTGAGTCAGTTACATGGGTACGTAACTCAGAAATATGAGTCATGGAATTTTTATAGACGCTATTATATCTGGAAACTACAATATTGGCTATTGAAACTTGGATACATAAAATAAAAAAATAATTGTAATTTGTCGCTTTTGTAGTTATTTTCAGCGTAGAATATATTAAGACTTCATTTCAGAAATATTCAATATTATCTGAGATTGTACGCGTTTAATATTTGGCAAAAACATATAATAAATAAATGCATTCGTAATTAACTTGACTAGTACAAGATTGGCCTTTATCTGAAAATTTTAAAGGCTAGTTAACTGACCTGTCAAACAAATGACTCAGTGACGGTTGCCAACGTCAGAAACCCAATATTCGCTCTGAGCAAGACTCCCTGCCAATTCTATTCTTACAGAACAGGTAGTCGCGTCTGTGAGCTACTTTGAGCTTTATATTCAACACCCTATTATTTATTTTTCAGTGATTAAGCATTCGCATTTAAGATTTGGAATTTTGGAAGCGTCTGAATTCGATAATGAATGAATCTTCAAGTTAGGTTTCTTATGAAAGATTTTTACGAAAGCATGGATCAGATCGGTGCACCAATTGATCTATTAGGCTCAATATTAGTAACAAACACAGATATAACAATGTATATCTTGTTTTTGATAATGGTTGTTATATTTCCAGACGACATTCTTGAACAAGATGAAACCCGTCAGGACCTAACGTAGGCTGTGGAGTGTATGACGGTGACCAGGATTACAGGACCAGTGTAAACTTGGGACAATACGCCAGCATCTTCCAAGCAGAGGTCTTCGCCATCTTAGAATGCGCGGATATCAACCTGCAAAGAAACTACGTCAACCGTGTAATTTACATTCACTCAGATAGTCAGGCTGCACTTCAAGCACTGGACTCAGACTCTACAGTCTCAAAGCTGGTGTGAAACTGTGTAGACTACTTAAATACCTTAGGGCGCAAGAACAAAGTGGTCCTAAGATGGGTACCTGGCCATATGGGGATCGAAGGCAATGAACTTGCCGACGAATTGGCTCGTGTAGGCGCAAAATGTAGGCTAATAGGTCCTGAACCTATGTGCGGACTAACAAATAGCCTAGCTCGCTGGACCATATGGAACCAGTGCTTTATTAAATCTTATGGACTAACTTGTCTGGGTTGAACCCTTCCAACGCACTCATTAAAGCCTATAGTCGAAACGTGACAAATCAGGCTATGTCGCTTAGTAGGAGCAATTTGTGTATGCTATCTAGGGCACTAACGGGGCACTGCCGCCTCAATAGGCACCTTAAAGGAATGGGGCTCCCTAGTACGGGAGAGTGTCGCTTCTGCCATGAGGCAGAAGAAACACCAATGCATATCCTGTGCGAATGTGGCCCCCTGATGCACAAGCGCAGTCAGATCCTAGGAAGCCACACAATGGCTTGTGAAGATGTGAAGAATGCCTCTATCAAAAAAGTACTACAGTTTCTTAACGTGGTAGGTATAGATAGAGAGCTTTAGTTCACGTGGCGATCACAATATTTCAGCAATGGACGAAGTGATACTGGTACTCTAGCAGACATAGCCACTAAGACAAGATAAGATAAGATAACCCCCAGGATGAAACTGAAAACTCCATAAGCTTTAGAAGGTTATTTATTTAATTTTCATGCCTTCAATCACGTTCGACTTATTTCAATTATTTCTAAATTTCATGTCAAGTTCATAATCTTCAAAATCTGCAATTCCTATAAAATTACTCTTCAATCGTTAAACTAGCCATTTTAAAACCCTTCGTTCAGTATGTCAATAGTGTTTCCCTATTGTAATTCTAGTTCAGCGACCCATTCACTCAATGGTATGCGAAAGTAGAACAGGTTGCCGTTGAATGAGTCGTATCAGCAATAATTCGTCTGGAGTCACTCCAGCTGGCGTTGCGTCTGATAGAGAGCTCGAATTTTCTATAAATAGCTTACATGGTCACGTAATAACTTCGTAATTGACTCGTCATTGTTTTTGAGACCATATTTTGTATGCATGTACGTTGGGACATGTCATACAGTGTCATCTAGCCCTGAAACAATCAGAGCTTAATTTGACTAGAGACAATGTTTATGCATACAAATGTCTGTCTTAACAAAACCCGCCACCAATTGTTCATCGAAGGCATTAAATTCTCAGATAGCTAGATTTAATTATATCTTGAGGAGGTGTCTGTGTTAACCATGGAGGGAGATCACACGCTCTATGGCAGGTGTATGTTTTAGGTGGAGTCTTCAGTGTCAGCCAAGATAGTGATCGCGGCCGTGACATTACCAGTCGTCAGAGGATTTACCTTGAATGTAGTTAGTGATCTGAATAATGCATCAAAAGTAGGCATATCATATCATATAAGGCATATCATCCGTTCATATATCAAATGAATAGTAAAATTTTTTTTTATCGAAATATGTTAAGATCAGCAGACAGGCTGACGGTCCACTTTATGGTAAGTGGCTACCGTCGCCTATAACACAAGCAACGCCAATGCTGCTGCAAGTGCGACGTCGACGGCAGCAGCCTAATCCCTTATCCTTATCCCTTAAGGATAAGGGATTAGGAGGGGGATAGGAAAATGGGCTCTGGCATCCCTTACTTACTCACCGAAAGACAACAGCACGCGTGCTGTTATTTCACGGTGGTCTTCTGTAAGGGGGTGGTTACTGCCGCCAGACGGGCTGCCCAAATGACTGCGAAAAGCAGTGTGGCCGCCACTACATTGTCTTTCGGAAGAATTTGCGTATTTTTGTTTTATTTGTATTGAAATTTAAATTGTAATCATAAAAATTAGTAGTAGAAGGGCACAATGCGTTTCGCAGTCATAAATTAGGCACCCATCTGCGGCAATAACCACTCCTTACAGAAGATCACCGTAAAATAACAGCACGTTTTCGGTGTGTGTCTCCACTAAATGTCTAATGTAGGCAGCCCACTGCCACATTCTATTGTTGCTTGTGGCGACGGTAGCCATCTACCATCAACTGGACCTGTGCCTGGATGTTGACATTTACACAAAAAAAGACTGTTGACTGTTCGCTGAGGTATTTATGCAGGCAGATGTTGCGGACAAATCGTGACGTAAATTGTATATGTTTTAAGTTCCTGGGGTAGGACATTATTATCTGGAGTAGGACCAAAACAGTGCTCGTATACGCATTTGCAAAGCACAGACTAATGCTGTGCGTACAATTGGCATTATCATTTCCACGGTACAATATATTTTAGTAGATAACCATATTTATATTATATTATGGAATTTTTTAGTATTTAAGTCAGTTATATCTTGCAATTTGTGGGTGTCAACATTGTGCAACCTGCGGAGTGAGACCCGGTGATTCTTCAATACCTACCACGGGCACCGGGCTATCACACAGTTACAACCATTGCTTGTAGATATGTGTCAATTTAGATTGTTTATATCATTTGTGTGGTTATATGTATTCGGTTTTCACGAGGTTTTCGTCATGCGGAACAGCAATGTCGACAAGCATCGTCCGGCGTTGGGATCGGTCAATAACCACGATGTCAGGCTTATTGGCGACAATAGTCCTGTCCGTGACTATGGAGCGATCCCAGTAGAGCGTAGCATGACCATTTTCGAGAACGGGCGTAGGCACGTACTTGTAGTACGACACCTCGCAGACTCGATAAGACCGTACCGAAGGGCCAGTTGCTGATGAATGATCCTGGCCACTTGGTTGTGTCTGTGCAAATACTCGCCGTTAGGAAGATGAGCAAAACCGGAAATAATATGCCTGAGTGTCTCTCCAGGGCGGTGGCATGCCCGACAGATATCGACCGTACCGTCCTTCAGGATATATTTCCGGTAATTGTTCGTCTTAATAACTTCGTCCGCAATTTCACAGACAAAGCCTTCAGTTTCCCCAAAGAGGTCACCGAAACGTAGCCAGTTCACTGACATGATCGAATCCACATCAGGTCCTGTCAGGGCCTCGTAGAATCGCCCATGTAGCTCCTTATTATTATTATTATTATTATTATTATTATTATTATTATTCATATCTAAAGCCGATGGTCACTTGCCACCACGACGGGTTATGACAAGTTTTATCTTTTTTTTATGTTTTTATTTCTTTTTATTTATCTTTTTATCTACCTCCGTTCTCAAACAGAAAAATGCATGACAGAGTTATTATAGAACTAACGCGTAGGCGGAATCTATTTATAAGCAAACCAAATGAAAAGCTAAGCGATTTTCGCCAAGCATAAATCATCACAATACACCAGTTTGATTATAAGGGCAATCAATAACACCTCAGGCATTCCCTTCAGAGCATTGACTAATAATTAATTAATAGCAATGCATTTCTTGGCTCGACATTTCTCAAAAAACTTACATCATGACTTTTGTAACGGTGGCGACCTTACAAGTATGCGGCGCACTGACAAACAAATTAAGCATTTGGTTGGAATATTTTTAGCTCCATCCTTCCGTTGCTCTAACTCATTCTTGTAGGAATAATATATTTAACTTTTGTTTAGATTACAAATTTATATTGATTTGTTCCTCGTGGAATTATGGTTGTTTAGAAGTTGTCTACATATCACATTAGAGAAATTATTAACAATTTTACAACAAAATTCAACGAGCACGTTGGATGAGTGGTTAGGGTGCTTGCCTTAACGCTCCTAGGGTTCCCGGGTTCGATTCCCGGCAGGGTCAATTTTGAAAAAAGAACTTTTCAAATTTGTCTCTGGTCTGGAACTGGAGTGTAGTGGCAGAGCACACTGCGTTCCGCAGTCAGTTTGGGCAGGCCGTCTGGCGGCAGTAACCACCCCGTTGCAGAAGACCACAATAACAGCACGTGTGCTGTTGTGTTTCGGTGAGTGAGTAAGGAATGCCAGAGCCTATTTCCCCATCCCCTCCTAATCCTACTGTAGTCGGCAGCGCACTTGCAGCAGCTTTGGCGTTGCTTGTGTAATAGGCGACGGTAGCCACCTACCATCAAGTGGACCGTCACCCTGTCTGCCGATCTTAACATAAAAAAATCCCCTAGATAAGCATGCTGGTTGTGTATTACCTTGTTATAATAGTCCATAGACCCAGAGATCTGGCTGTGGCAATTTCTGTTGCTTTCAGATGAGACGATGACAATGTATCTACGCAGGTTGCACCCCGCACTAATGAACGAACTATCGGGTCTCTTGCCATTACCACTTGATTCCAGCACCGAAGGTAGATTAACAGAGGCAGGGGTCCTCCTATGTGTGAAGTCATTTGTGCTGGCGTGACTTGAAATATGGCAGGCATTTTTATCCCAGGATAATCTACGGTCATATGTGGGGGATACAAGTCGTATAAGGCGGAGCTTTATCGTGAGGCGGTGGGAATCTCGGCTATTCGTACCTATTGAGATCGGAGCCAGAAAAGCTCTGTATGCAGTAGAGTATCATATGTTTTTATATATCATAATAAGATATAGTACACAAATTCGGAAATTATTTTATTATAATATCAGAGTATGAGATCATAGACTTTTCTTAAATTGTATCATTTTTGTAAGAAAATCTATAGTCGATAAACACATATGTGTTTTGAATCAGTGGTTTTTAGGGTTCCGTATGTCCGAATAAAAAAACGGAACCCTTTATAGGATCACTCGTGTGTCCGTCTGTCCGACCATTCCCCCCCCCTTATCTCCGAAACTACTGAACCTAAAATACAGAAATTAGTTTTCTACTTATAGATTATAGGAAATCCTATAAGAAGTCCATGATACTCAAATAACATGGTAAATCATTCACTCCCTCTTCACGCGAGTTCAACTCGCACTTGTCCCGTTTTTATTATACATAATATTATTTACAAGCTGGTAAATAATATTATTTATTTTTTTATAAATAAAAAATATAACACATGAGAAACACATATGAGTAATATAATGCCTGACGTCTTTGTCGCTGTGACGACGGTGGCGCCGATTTTTTTATGTTTTAGACGATCCCTCGGGAACCTAAAATTTGTCCAGGATAGAAAGTATCCTATATATTATTCCTGGTAATAAACTATATGTGTGCCGAATTTCATCCAAATCCGTTCAACCGTTTTCGCGTGAATGATTAACAAACATTCGAATTTATAATATTAGAAAGATATTGACTTAATCGTCAGTAATGAATGAATCACTAATCAACCAAGGTTTCCCTTCACATTCAAGAAGTTATTTGAATAAATATGGCACTGGACTAGAAGGCATATTTGTGCGCCGGGCGGTCTGACGTCACGCGAGATGACACCTGAGAGACGAGAATAACCGTCTAACCCGTCAGTGCTCGCGGGATATTAAAGTCCCACTTAGGTGATTCCCGGTAATGTATATTTGTTGAAACCCAGTCTGATGTATCCATTTCTTAATCTTAATCTTATATACTGTCTTATTAATTAATAATTAACAATAACGGTAACATAATTAACATTACTAATCGAATAAGTAAAGATGTTTGAAAAAACGCTAATAGTATCAATATATTATATAAAAAAAGTTTGAAACTTGATAAAAATTTTAGACAGATTGTGTATTTTTTACATTTTTTTATATAAAAATTTGACAGTCAGGTTGACAGCACACTTGATGGCTATATACTTGACTAACACTTTTATGTTTGCAGGCAACACAAACACTACCAAAACGACAAATGCTCTGATGAAACGTCCTTTTATCTCACTGTAGTCTTTTGTAAGATTGTTGGCTGCCCCCAACAAGATTCTTGGACCCTTATTCTTTATCTTACTAAGCTCTGCAGCCTACGGCACCGTCGGCGTTTCTTATGTCAATAAACGACGATAGCGACCTACCATCAAGTGGAACGTCTCTGATTACATCAGGAGTACCGATCATTCCCATTCCACCCTGAACTATAAAATTGGCTGTGAAAACGCATAAACTAGGCATTAAACTATCATTAAAGCATCATTGTGAAAAGGAAAATCTACTCCTGAGGGTGGTGTAGGCTGCTTGGGGGAAAAAAATTGGAACGTCAGGCTGCCTGCCGATATTTAAAAAAATCAGGAACTCATTCACACACGATGAAAACTGTTGTCGCCAAGCAGCCGCAAGCATTAAAAGGGTTAGCAGATAAACAGGTCGTTGTTACTATAAATAGAGCGTACATCGCGTTCACAAAATAGCACAGTCTGATTCACCCACCAACACCGTAAAGCAAATATATTTGCCCCACGTAAGAAGTTTCAGATGGAGTTGGAATTCCTAAACCCCGTAAATTATATTACGATTATTTTCTTTATTACATCCGGCGATCGATCCGTTGAATTAGTCGAGTTGTGTAAATACGTACGTGCGAAAGATTTTCAATATTTTATCAGAAATTGGAGATCACTTTTATAGTGACAGGCACTCTGCGTTTTGCAGTCACAAATTGGGCCTAGCAGCAGAAACCACTCCCTAACAGAAGCCACTATATCGTTGAGGGAGTAAGGGATAGAGCCACTTCATAATCCTTTATCCTCAATACTAAAGTCAACAGTACACTTGCAGGATCTGTGGAGTTGCTTGTCATAGTTTAGCTGCCTATCATCAAATGGACCGTCAGTGTCTTTGGCGAGCTCTATATAATAAATAAATACACTACTGGTATAAACAGACCGACATCAGCACTTTTTAATTATGGCTTTTAGTAGGCTCCATTTCAATCATGGCAAAAAAATTAATTCGAATGACTATTCCCTATTTCTTTATAATTAGATTTAATTTTGGATTTTTTTTAGAGTTATTGGATTCAATTATATTATCTTATTCAAATGTTTCTTATTGGGGAAGTTACCAAATGATTTAATCATTAATCTTTTTTTTATTATCCTACTAATATTATAATAAATGTATGTTTGAATGTTTGTGTTTGTTACTCAATCACACCAAAACGGCTAAACGGATTTCGATGAAATTTGGCACACATATAGTTCATTACCAGGAATAACAAATTGGATACTTTTTATCCTGGAAAAATGTTAGATTTTCGAGGGATCGTCTGAAAACATAAAAAAAACGGCGCCACCGTCGTCGTCACAGTGATAAAGATGTCAGCCATTATATTGCTCATATGTTTTCTCAGGTGTTATATCATTTATCAACGTGGTTTTTCATTTAGTTGATAACAAAGTTTATTTTATTCTATTTTATTTCTTTATTTATATTATTTTTTTATTATTATATTTATATTGTTTTTTTTTTTTTCAAATTTTATTGCCGGGATGCTACTTTGACTTTTATTGGCGTAGGCTGTGCCTCCTTTAATTGCGGCAGCATCTGCCATGTTATTTTTTTCCTGTCCCTTGCTGTGTGTTTTTGTTCGCTGGAGGCCATGTAATAATAAATAAATAAATTAATTAATTAATAATGTAAAAATATTTCACGAATATATTTGATTTTTTTTATGTTAAGATCGGCAGACAGGCTGACGGTCCACTTGATGGTAGGTGGCTACCGTCGCCTATAACACAAGCAACGCCAAAGCTGCTGCAAGATCGCTGCCGACTACAGTGGGATTAAGGATAAGGGATTAGGGGGGATAAGGAAATGGGCCCTGACATCCCTTATTCACTCACCGAAACGTCTATTATTTACGTCTATTACGTCTGATTTACGTCTATTATGTCACTTCCAATATCTTCTAGATTAGGTGAGACAAAACGAAACTGAGTTTGATTTTGCTGAGGGGGAAAGAGTGTTGAATGGAGAAGATAATATTAGAAATAGAACAGATTCAATTTCACTTCCTGTTATGTGAAACAGAATATTTGGGAAGAAGCAGGAACTAGTTGGCAAGTTATAGCCGATCCTGTGAATACACTAGTACAAGCGCATTAGCACCAATTGAATAGCTTGTCACTAATTTGGGTTATCGACTCGACGTCCCTATGACTAATACTAACAGGTTGTGTCCACGTAACACAAGAGGAGCGGAAAGCTGTCAAATAAATAAACAATTACGCCTCTTGAATTTTTAAGAGCGTATTTGAAAACTGTTTTGCCCTTATTTGTCCTCCACTTATGTAATTACCTTCCCGATCCTCCTACCGGTAGTCTAAGGGGACCATCAGCCCATAAAACAACTTTTTTTTTTCTTTTTGTTTTTGAAACAATAGGGAAGATGCAAATATAACATTTATATGATGATTATGTGGTTGAAATGTTGAAAAGCTATTAAAGGAAATCCACGGCAATGTTTTTATTTAAGACTAGCGGCAATCCCGGCTTCGACGGGTTTAAACATTTTGGGATAAACTGTGGGGGAAAGGGGGGAGAGATGGGGGGTGCTGAGTAGCCTATGTTACTTACTGATAATGTAGCTTTCTATATGTGAAAGAATTTTTAAAATCCAGTAGTCATTACAAACATATAAAAATACATAAAAACAAATCTTTTCTCTTTATAATATTAGTATAGATAATATTGATTTTTAACAATAAATACGAATTAAAGGTTACTTGAAACGGAACGTATTTTAATCCACCGATCAGCGTCTAGTGACGTAACTCGTGTAATGACAATTTTTACGATTATAGTTGTGGAAGAAAACTATATTTAGTTGTTTTATATGCATTAAACTCAGTTCTTCTGAACCACTAAAAATCTATCAGTTTTAGTGGAAAATCAACTAAGTTGGCAACACTGTGACATGAGTGACGTCATCGGAACTGTAGGACCATTTTAGCGGGCAATTTAAACTGTTTTTATATTTATATAAAATACTTTTATATTTATATAAATTTAAACTGTTTTTATATTATATTTTTATGTTTTTGTTTTTATTTTTATATTTTTATAAAAATATTCATATTTTATTTTATTTTTTATTTTCAATAAGCTATTGAATTACATGGAATACTTTAAAACAAAAATAAAAAAATTATATTGATAGCAAAGCAAATATATTGATAAAAATTTCCTATTGATTGCAAAATGTTACTAGAAAAGATCGTCAAAAGATATTAAAGAAAAAAAAAAGAAAGAAAATTGTTTAGTTACAGCCTAGCGTAGATTTGGCTCTCGCAGGAATAGCTGTTGTCGATGGTAATCTTTGGCAGGTTATGGCTCTACGATCGTTGACTTGCTATCGTCGATAACCATATGTGTTCCGGGCTGCATACTTAGTTGCGTTGGAAGACTGATGAAAATACATCCAACAAGTTATAGGTAACGTTTACTTATCGATGTATTTATGTACATAGACAAAAATTAAATTGTCTGTGCTATTTTTTCATCGATCTCCAAGGATTCTTACTGGATCTCAACTAATGCTGAGTGCAGCTCTTTTTACCTTTTACTCTTAAACAAATTCTGTTTTATTTTTATTCGATTTATAATCTCGAATTACCTAGGTATTGCAATAAATAAATTACGCGAAAATCATTAGAAAAAACAATTTCAGTGAATGAATCTTATTGTTGTGTACTAAACACATACGGTCACATACGGCTCTAATCTTATGTTACGGTCGACAGACAGTCTGATGGTCCATTTGATGGTAGGTGGCGTTGTCAGCAGCATGTGCAACACAAGCAACACCACAGGTGCTCCAAGTACGCTGTTGACTCTAGTAGGTTTAAGGATAAGGAATTGGATAGGAAAATAGGCTCCTGCATCTCTTACTCACTCACCGAAACGCAACAGCACACATACTGGTATTTCAGGGTTGTCTCCTGTAAGGGGATGGTTCCGACCGTAGGAGGATTAAGAATAAGGAAGGAAGAGATCCCTTACTACTAATCGAAACACTACCGGCAAGTACTGCCACCAGACAGGCTGACCAAACTTCGAGAAGCAGCGTGCCTTGCTACTACTAGCACTTAAAAAAGTGCTACTACTACTACTACTAGCACTTTTTTTTAATTAATGGAGTGATTTTTTCCTGAACAAAACTCCAGCATTTTGATTAGACAGTTCTCAGATAATAATATTAGAAAAAGAGACTTTTGTAAGAGAAATATAAGCCACATTTTCTTCGAAATACTAAAGATTACACATGTTTATTTAAGTAAGTAGTATTTATTTCTTTATAAATAGTATGTACCTAATGTAGATCTATACATATTGTTACATGCGAGGTGAGTTAAAATGCCGTGTAAGGGCGAAACGAACGATTTATTTTCACAAATCAAGATGACTTCCAAAATCACTATTAGACTTGTCCAATGAAACCGTTAAATTTGCAAAAAGTCGTCAATGATTCCCTTAATGTGGTTCACTGTCGCAGGTAACTTCGCAAAAGCTCCGAAGAGTCGCTTTCGAATCGCTTGATATGCATACAAGGTAGTAACTCTTCAATATCGCTTCGCATATGCACTTAGTTTTCAACAGATGCATGCGTCACTTCCAATGTAATTGTATGACATTTGCCAAGAATCAATTTTGGCACCGAATGTAAACACCCTCCGAACTTAATAATAGTGACATTAGGTACAGGTGTTCCTATCGCCAGGTAAACAAATATAATGGACATTTCGAGAATTATGCACAACACCTTAGTGTTATTAAACAAACAATAACTCTAATCAATTAAACTCATATATAGTAAACTACAAAGATTTTCAACTCTATAGATCGGGCAAGACGGAAGAATCCGTAATGTGACATTTAGAACCACGTGGTACAAAATCGCTCAGTTCATCGCCAAATTAACAAGGTTATTTGCCTACACCATGGCCATCTTGATTACGGCGATAAGGATCAATACTATACTTTACTTTACCTTATAACTCTGTCAGTGAAAGTCCCATAGAAATAGATCTAGTCGTTTCGGAGATTAGCCCGAACAAACAGACAGACAAGTTTATTGTAAAAATTCTAATAATTTAGTAAAAAACAGTTTTTTTGACATTACAGATTGACACTTCAATTTTATTTATTTGTATAAATTTATTAAAACACTAGCTTTTTCAAAGACTTCGTCCGCGCTTTGGGAACTTTTTCCTATATGAGAGACACCCTATATCCATTTCCTTACTCCGTGATAACATGTGTGCGAAATTTCATCACGATCGGCCGAGTAGTTAAGGCGTGATAACAAACAAACGAACAAACTTACTTTGTGCATCGTTTACACCTGTGGTTTACACTATGGTTCAAGGTCATAAACTGTGCAGTATCCAACCTCTTACAAAAGACGACCGTTACAGAAGACGCGAAACAATATCCCACAGACTCCCAATTCCAAATTCAGCCACAATCTCTCCATCTACGAAAGACAATGAATCTTCCAACTAACATAATTATTTAAAAATACATTTATTTAATTCTATTTGGCGATAAAAATAAACATCTTAACTGTAAGTATTGACGCAATAACCGTAAATTTAACTGGTTTAGATCGCAAAACGATACGATCTGTAGAAGATCAATGAAAGTAAACATTTTAGATGTATTTAAAGATTTACGTTACGATAACGACGGTACATTTAAGTATTTAGGTTGGGGAGCGATTAATTCATTGGTTTATTTAATAGTTTTAAGATGATGAAGCCATCTTTTCGAACAATTTTTGAGTTTCAATAATTGTTAAGAAATATACGAGTAATGAGTGACATTTGTGGCGCGGGACGTTTGTTTGTATGTGTGTTCTAATATCTTTTCTGTGTTTTTTATGTATTTTCTGGTAATTGCCCTTTGTTGCAAAAAAATATATATCGTATCGTATTAATTGTATAATATTCTTAAACTTTTATTTTAACGGACGCGTTGTTTTATATTAATACTAGATGAAAACCCGGCTTCGCTCGGGTGTAATGTGACTCATAATATGTACACATGTAAGTACAAAATGTAGGTACCTAGATATTTCTGTAGTTATCGGTTCTCAAGGAATATTAAAGGCAAAGCGGCATAGATTTCGCTCAATGTTTGCGGCAAGACGTTTCGTTTTACACAATCACATGAGTCACAGTTCTTTACAATGGACACTTACGACGACGTATTGAGTGGCGAGGCGTATGTGCGCTAGTAGAATGAAACGGAACGTTTATTAACCACTCAAGATGTCACAGGTGTCAGTGAGTGACGTTTCGCTAGAGTGGCCAATATGGCGAGTGCATGGAAGTATTGTATATAGTACTTATTACTTCCATGGGCGAGTGCGATTTGTCTGTCAGCACCATTAGAATTTAACAAAATACTTGACAATCCCAATTTTGCGGATATATGTTGTCGACTCGAAATCTTTATTTTTTTATGTTTTATTATTCAGGTAAGGTTTCAATCGAGTCTACCGTACCCCTTGACGAAATTATTAATATAGATAAAACATTTGATTACTGGCTGCATTACCTCGTTGTATTGCAAGACTGATTTGCTGACCGAGGTAATGGCCAGCTCTGGGATCACCAGTTATGTCGACCAAACGTTTAGACAAAATATTGAAGAATTTTAGTGCGTTGGGACCCCAGGGACCCAAAGATTCGACACCGAAGGGAATGAAAATGTAGCCGGTGCCGATATCTCTGTGTTTGTGGATTTTGCGTTTCTCGGCCGCGTCCGCAGCAGCACCAGGTGTAGCAACTGTTCCATGAAGATGGGACGGTGCCAAAGTGTCGACACAAGTGGCATCCCATACTAGTGGACGACCCGATGCTCCAAGGAACTAGCGACATCCCATCCCAACTTGTATATATATATATATATATATTATATTTGTACTGTTGGGCAAACATTCTGTTGTGTTTGGATGCGAACACATGGATTAGTGGTAGGGCACACTGCGTTTCGCAGTCATTTGGGTAGCCCGCCTGGCGGCAGTGACCACCCCCTTACAAAAGACCACCGTGAAATAACAGCATATACGTGTTTCGGTGAGTGAGTAAGGGATGCCAGAGCCCATTTCCTTATCCCCTCCTAATCCCTTATCCTTAATCCTACTGTAGCGCACTTGCAGCACCTGTAGCGTTGCTTGTGTTATAGGCGACGGTAGCCACCTACCATCAAGTGGACCGCCAGCCTGTCTGTCGACATAACATAAAAAAAAAACTACTATTATTTCACAGTGGTCTTCTACAAGTATGAGGGGGTAAAATTTATATTTGTACATCAAATTTTCTGTTGAATAAAAAAATGTCATATACATTACAAATAAAAAATATTATTATTATACATTTATTCATTTTAATTCTTAGTTCTAAGTTTTTTTACAATATGTATCTATCAAAAAAAAATATTTCAAAAAACTTAAAACTAGTCTTCCGCAGGTAGCGGGGCAAGGCCCAAGCTATCGGTGGTTAGGACTGCAGAGTGAGGAACCTCCTGACAATTCGTGCCGTGTCAACAAGTACCGCCTTCTGTATCTGTCCCTTGATCCAGCCATCTAGTGAGAGCCTCTTGAGATGTTGGTCGAGGCTCTTCGCTATGAGACCGTTGGCCGAAACAACTATCGGGACGATGAGTCGAATCGACATCCCACATGGCGGTCACCTCGTGAGCCAAGTCTATGTACTTAGTGAGTTTTTCTTTTTCGGCTTTCACGAGGTTTTCGTCATGCGGGACAGCAATGTCAACAAGCATCGTCTGGCGCTGGGATCGGTCGATAATCACGATGTCAGGCTTATTGGCGACAATAGTCCTGTCCGTGATTATGGAGCGATCCCACTAGAGCGTTGCATGACTGGCGCAGGTACATATTGATAATATGGTACCACAGACTCAACAAGGTGGTATCAAAGAGCAACTTGTTGGTGAATAATCCTGGCTACTTGATTATGTCTGTGCAAATACTCGCCGTTAGCAAGATGAGAACAACCGGAAATAATATGTCTCAGTGATTCTCCGGGACGGTGGCATGCTCGACAAATGTCGGCCGTACCGTCCTTGAGTATATATTTCCCATAGTTTCTCGTCTTGATAACTTCGTCAGCTATTGCACAGACAAAACCTTCAGTTTCCCCAATTATTATTATTATTATCATTTATTCATTTTAATTCTTAATTCTAAGTTTTTTACAATATGATATATATAGATATTACAAAAAACTTAAAACTACTCTTCCGCAGGTAGCGAGGCAAGGCCCAAGCTACCGGTGGTTAGGGCTGCAGAGTGAGGAACCTCCTGACAATTCGAGCCGTGTCAAGAAGTACCGCCTTCTGTATTTGTCCCTTGATCCAGCCATAATTGTTCAGCGCGGCAGATTAACATATAGGGGATACCTTGCACCCTGTTGAGTACCTCCACCATATCTAAACCTTCTACCTACGAGTAGGTCGCGCGTGTAGGGCAGTCGGTCAGATTTGTAAAATAGTCGGACATAATCGATGGCGTCCGTAATTTTCATCGAAAAAAAAATGCATTGTTATTTGTTTTCATTTGCATGCTATTTTCCGTGCATTTTATTTGTCACATTCATTTAAAAAATCATGATTATTTTTTTTTCAAATCACACGATCTGGACATAAAGATAAACCGTCTATGAAAATCTTACGCGTTCGAGTATATCAAGACGGAATTTTGTTTTGCATTTTCAATCAGCTGCCACGAGTCTTTTAAATGGAAGCTTAATTTGGGTTCATTTCTCATCCACTTTATATCTGAAGCGCTCGAGTAAATTTATTTTTTTCCCATTTTTGTCCCTACCGTACGGCTGTCCCCACCAACCAAACCGGCAGATTAAGGGGGATAAAAACGCTAAATACTAAAAATTTACAAGAAATAGACAAGACAATTGCTTTGAAAAAAATATATATTATACTTAAACATGTGAAGAACCAATCGTATTAATTAGAATTTTCGTTAAAGTAATAGAAACTCCACAAAAAAAGTTAGAACACAAGAAGAATTTGACCTTTATTGAAAATTCTCTCGAAAACGGCTTATTGCGGGCATATGAATAATAAGTTAATGTCAGTTTAAAAAATTGTATTAATAAAATTTTTTTTTTGTGTAATGTTCTAATGGTAAAAACAAAAAAACACCATTTCTAGGCCTGTTGAATTGGATCCGCCGCCAGCGAGTTCTATAGTAAATGTCATTTGCCTCAGTGAAGCCCTTAACATATGGGGAAATATACATTACCAATATCTACCGCGCTTGAGTATTTCTATGGGACTGTTTTTTTTTTTACATTTTTGAAAACCGGTACCCTCGCTACTGGTACACATCATATGACCTTTTTTCCTTTCTACCATCTAATCTTCAAAGTTCAATAGGTCCCCACGATACTCGAGTAAATCCCCATTTAGCATCGTGGGCTCCCCTATAATATGGAGTGTCAGCGTATGAGAAATTCAGGAGCCAGATCTAAGTACCTAACTATTAGATGTAGAACTTACCATTATAGCATACTTATAGCATACTTATAGCATAAATTAAAATTGAAAACCAGAAAAAAACTAATAATGCTTGGAATATTTTAATAAAAGATCAAACAAGCACATTTATTTATAAGTTACTTTATAGATAGTCCAAATTGTTCTTCATATTCCACTCGGTGCACTTCTTCAAATAGTCTTCTTCCTTACTCGTGATATTATTGGCGGATATCTCTTTGGAACTGGTAATGCTTACCGTAACCTTCGTCTTAGAAACTTTGATCATAGGTGTGACCAATGTTGACCACACTTTTCCGGCAATTGTCAGACAGCTAACAACGGAAAGACCAAGAAGAAAACCCTGGAACGGACAGAGTTTTTTTTGGAAGGTTTTTTTCTATTTTTTAACACGAACAGCATAAAGATTTTGTCTGCATCAATTTAACTGTCCTCATATGACGTGTCACCACGCAAAAGTTCTTATTCCTATTTTTTTATTATTATTTATTATGTTAAAAAAAATATTGTTTTAATAAATTTACTGATACTGGTGTGCATAAAAATTAATATTTCTTTACAAAGAAAAAAATTAAATAAAGAAATAGAAAAAAAAATTAAGAAAAAAGAACTCGTACATTATGAATGCAATAGAAATTGGGTCTCGGTGGCAAGTGGTAAGGTAACCAGCATGCTGGCTGCATTAAATGTCGGTAACATTTTTTTAAAATAACTGAGTCCGCAACTTCGTACGGGTGGTATTCGGTATAGCGCGTAACATTTTTATTTGTAAACCGATTGGAATGAAACGACACTAAATGTTACGGGAAGCTTGCTACAATACATCAGTGAAAACCGCATTCGAACCGGTTAAGCCGTTTCAGAGATTAGTGTGCACAAACAGACAAAAATCCCAAAAAACTGTTTTTTTGACCTCGGTAGGTAAGATATGTACAACTTGTGCAATTTTTTTTTTTTTTTTTTGAAAAAAACTTAAATGACACGGCTCGTTTACGATTTTATTATATGTATAGAGATATCTGCATTATAAATATGTGGATTGAGATTGCCTATAGATGCACAAATATAGGGAATTTTATTGGTGGTATACGAGTTATTTTTATGAAAATTAAGAGTTATTTTTATTATTATTATTTCTCCTTTTAACTCATCTCCCCCTCTAAAAGCCAAAATGAGGGGGAGACGGTGTAACCCCCGACAGAAGCACAGTCGGTCGGGGTTCAGGGCGACAAGGACAGAAACCGACGCACGATCCTGGCTGTATCGAGCAGCACCGCTCTCTGCATCTGGCCCGGGAGGGAACCGCCACGGAATCCCAACCGCCCCAGGTTATCCCTGAGACTGACTGGGATCAGACCATTTACGGACAGAACAACTGGGATGATTTCAACGGATGCCACGGCCCACATGTCGACGATCTCGTGGGCCAAGTCGAGGTATTTCCTCCTCTTCTCGGTTTCAGCCTTCACGAGACCATCGTCATGGGGGATAGTGACATCCACCAAAAACACCCGCGACTGCTCCCGGTCCATCAACACGATATCAGGTCTATTCGCTAGAATAGTCCTGTCCGTGATGATGGGCCGGTCCCAGTAGAGCTTGGCACGGCTGTTCTCGAGGACTGGTTCTGGCGAGTACCGGTAGTAAGGTATCCTCCGCTCAAGGAAGCCGTATTTCAGAGCGAGCTCCTGATGCAGGATTCTGGCCGCTTGGTTGTGCCTGTGCAGATACTCAGTGTTGGCAAGCGCCGAACAACCGGAGGTGACAGCCATCCTTTATGATGTACCTCTGGTAATTCCGCGTCTTGACCACCTGATCTTGTATCGCACAGACAAAACCCTCGGTCTCTCCGAAGAGATCGCCGAAGCGCAGCCAGTGCACGGAGGCTTTACGGTCAACATGAGGCTCATGGAGAGCCTTGTAAAACCGTCCGTGCAGCTCTTTCTCCTTCCATACGGCCTCCCTGGCAGAGGGGCTCAGTACCACCGGCTCCCGCCATTGCTGATCAGATAGAGACAGAGGAGTGAGTCCGTTGTCACATTCTATGATCGCCCTACGGAGCCCACCACCCGAATCAGTCAAGAAGAAATTTCTAAGGTTGCACATCTCGCGGTTGTGCATGGTCTTGGCACTTAATAAGCCTCGACCACCACACTTCCGCGGGATGTACAACCTCTCAACCGATGATTTCGGGTGGCGAAATTAAATAATAATAATAATTATTATTATTATTAAATTTTGATTATTATTATTATTAAATAATTATTAAATAATAATAATTATTATTATTATTTCTTTTTGAGAAAATTCGAGAAAACTAATATTCGCAACATACAAGTTTTATTTATGGTGGTTGTAATTAAAGGCGACGATAGCCACATACCGTCATATGGACTGTCAGCGTGACTGTAAATATGAAATGGTAGAATATTGTGTTGCCATTAAACACAAAATAACAATAAAATTAAGCGGATGGAAATGAGATACGAATAGCATAAAATAGAAAAGTACTTACAATGCTACCACCAAGATCTGAAAGAAACAGGTTCCAATCGTAGTTATACCGTTCTTCATGTACTGACACCATCATTGAGTTAAAGTAAACATAGAGCTAAAACACAATCATGTACGTTTGTATATAATATGAAAATTTCCAAGTAAGTAATTTGTATGTAATTTTTTCATAGAGAAGGTAGAGAAGGTTTTCAAAGCGACCAAGGTCGTATGGTGCAGCTAATTACTTATTTTAACTTTAAGGCTGTGCTTAAGGTTTAAAAGACATTTTTATAGGTGACTGTGTTTTTTTAGCGCCGTTATGTCAAGTACACCCCTCAACCTGTCTGCCTCCTTTTAGCAACCGTGTATGAAAATGTGAGAGAGTGGACCCGGAATTAGGGTTGCCAGGCCTCAAAACCGAAAATCCGGACACAGACTTATATTTAGCCGGACATTTTGCCATAAAAGCCTGACACACTGGTTTTTAAAAGAAAAGTTCTTTTTATTTGTGCATTTATTACTTTAAGATTTGCTCTACTCTTTATTATGTGTCACATATTGTTTTCTTAAAGTAATTTGTAAGATCGCGAATCATGCGCGTCCGCGTGATTGTGGCCGCTGCGGGGTTGAGCAAAAGCCTATCAAAAGCCGGACGGGTATATACTTGTATATATTTGGCCGGACACGACTTTAAAAAGCCGGACATGTCCAGCTAAAGCCGGACCTGGCAACCCTACCCGAAATACTACTCTAATTATATGTATGAATGATTGCTTTTTATAAAATTATAATTTAATACAGTTACCAAAAGTAAGGTGTATAATCGTCGCAAATCTTTTTGGGCTTTGACCTTGAGCAGGCGTCTTTCATTTGCGCATGTACAATTGCGAAATTGCGTCTCGCTTATTCCGTGGCTCCCTCCCCTCCCCCCTTTTTTTACAAGAGGAATCCATCATAGAGTGGTACCCCGAGATGGTAGTGGGGTAGACCTACCGACTAAACCTCTTGGCGTCCTCCTCTTCCGCTATTGGTGAAGTTGCAAGGTCGGATAAACACTCTTCCGCAGCTCCACCGCGGTGGTCCGCAACCAGACACTGCTCATTTGGAAGGCGAACCCGAACTGCCAAGGTGCGCCCTGCCTTTCAGGATGAAGCGGGCGGTAGAGTCCCCCCTGCGTCGCAACACCTCTCAAACAGTCCCAAAATGGGTTACTGCGCATACTTGACACGTGATATCGCCAGAGCCCAAGAAGATTTGCGCCGATTATACCTAATCACACTGACTTTAAGATTATATACGAGTATAATGTCATATTAAAGCTAATCACCTGCATTTGTAACACAGCGTCTCCTGACTTGGTGAACCACTGGTTTGCAACAGAGTCCCAGGAGTAGCCGATTTGTCTATTTACCACGTAAGCATTGTACATGTATGAACGACAGAAGCGCGGACAAACGGTGCAGTTATGGTTCTCGTAAGTACTGAAAAAATTGGCATCTAGTAACAGCTGCAAAAAAACATTGGCCTAATATTTCTATTAAATCTGATACTGTTGAGAAAGTGACTTACTTCAAGTAAGCGGTTATGAGATTTCTCATACCAGTGAAATTATTGCAGCGTGGTAGACTGCTAAACATCCATGGACCTGAACAATTAGCCCGCTCTTCCACTAAATTCCAAACAAACTGTGCGGTACACTAAAATTCAAAGACATAGATCATTTATGTCTTAAATAATTTTATTTATTTATTTTATTCCGAACAAAAACCCTACAGCATTACAGAAAATAATAGACAAGAGAGAGTATGTAGTATCACCAATCACAATGCCACTTACAGGGTTTCATTTTATACCTAAGCAGATGTTAAGTTGAAGGATAAAATTGAATCTAAACGACCGACGGGGAAGAGGATCTAGGTACGCTAATACTCTTTATTATACTGTGATCTAGGGGTAAAAGTTAGGATGTGTGTGTGTGGGGGAGAGAGGGTGTGTGTGCGTGTGTGTGACTATTTGACCAAAAAGAATTTTGGCTAAAAATAGTAAGCAATAGTAATTTAATGTAGGAAACCCTTAAGTAAAAAAATGTAAAAGAATGATTCCTTACTTCAGTAGATTATTATATATAATTCCTAAATAACAAAAAATATTTTTGTATATATATTTTATTTTATTTTTATTATAGATGGGTTTGCTCTTGACCAGCATCTATCCATGTAGGAAGGATCAGGCCGAAGATGGAGCGAGCTCACCCAGAAGATGCCTAATCACTCGAACCTTGAAAAGATTTGGGTTATATGAGCTCGGAAATACAGACGCCGGCAGGGAGATCCAATCCTTAGCAGTGCGCATCACAAAAGATGTTTTAAAGCGCTTGGTCCGAATTAGAGGGATTTCGACAAGGTGAGGATGGTAACCAGCCGTACGTCTGCATGTCCGATAGAAGAAAGGGGAAGGCGGTATGATCTCATGCAGCTCTCGAGCACACTCTCCGAAGTACATCTTATAGAATACACATAGACAGGCAACTTTGCGTCTATGTGCCATATAAAGTTCTTATTAATATTATATAATATAATATTCTTATTAATATATTTTTATATAATATAAAGATACAAAGTTATGACTGTAAAGAAAGAAACAGTGAATGCATAGTTAATTATATGAAAATGGTAACTTGAAGGTATGTAAATACTTACTGCATTGGCGCTGTAGTTTCTGCTGTAAGAACATGGATCATTGGCATTGTTAATCTTCACGTATTGATCAACGGTAAGCTTAGCCATAATGGTTTCTCCAATATTTAAGTATAGGTAATCGACCAGGCCCCCGTTGTAAACTTCCACTTCTGTATAAAAAATGGATAAAACCCTTACCATGAATTAACAAATAAGGAGCAGTACTTTAAAGCCGTCATATAATATAGTGTTCCAGAAACAGTATTTCAGAACACAATATTATAAAAACAAGCCAACATCATCAGGTTTGTTTCGCCAGTAGTGTCTATTATTCAAAATGAAACCGTTTTGGTTATTTATTTATTAAAAAGGGACAAGTGCGAGTTAAACTCGCGTGAAGAGGGTTCCGTACGATGTTACCTATCCGCACAATATTGAGTGATTTACCATGTTATTTTAATATCATGTGATGTGATGTGATGTGATGTGATGTGATAAAAATTGGTTTACTAAATAGATGGCTGGGTAACACATTTAATAAATTGGATATACTTTTTTTTTATGTTATGTCGACAGACAGGCTGACGGTCCACTTGATGGTAGGTGGCTACCGTCGCCTATAACACAAGCAACGCTACAGGTGCTGCAAGTGCGCTGCCGACTACAGTAGGATTAAGGATAAGGCATTAGGAAGGGATAAGGAAATGGGCTCTGGCATCCCTTACTCACTCACCGAAACACAACAGCACGTATATGCTGTTATTTCACGGTGGTCTTCTGTAAGGGGGTGGTCACTGCTGCCAGGCGGGCTGCCCAAATGACTGCGAAACGCAGTGTGCCCTATTTTTTTTCTCAAATTTTAGTTACTTAATTTCCACAATAGACTCCTTAGGAACTTTTGTAAATCATAGACGACAAGGACAAATCATTTCCAAATAAGTAAAGAGCGTGAAAATTTGAAAGCAACTGACATCAGTTAAACTCCACAATAGCTGAGCGTTATGGACTTACCTTCTCGTTTTAAGAAGCACCTATGTTTGAAAGAATTATTGCATCTAATTGAACAAACCGGTAAATGGCTCCCTGTAGTAATGCACGAAGACATGATATCCCGGTGGATAAATACTGGTGCTAGCCGCAACATCCGCGGAGCTGTGCTTCAGAGTTATGGAATATCCAGTGTCCATTGATACCCGTGTGCTGTAGTCCTTGGGAGTTAAGGTGTAGCAACGACCGAGAACGAACCCAAGTGTGGGCGTCATTACCACGTCTGAAAAAATAACAATATTGATTTCATTTGTATTACATGCTACATTGATATACAAATATAAAACACTCATCCACAAAGATTTGATAGATTTTTTGAAATATTATACCTACCTAAGCTAGAACACTTAGGAAGACTGTATTCAAAAGGAATTTCTGGATTTGACGAGTGGTTAGGGTGCTTGCCTTCCGCGCCCTTGTCAGCGACTACCTTGGTGGGCGGGTAGTGCTTTATGAGGGCGCGGACGGACAGGTCCATCGCCGGCCAGTGGCGGTAGGCGTACCCCAGGAGGCTGTTTTAGGCCCATTATTGTGGAACCTGGGGTACAACTGGGTCCTGCGAGGCAACCTACTTCCAAAGATGGAGGTTGTCTGCTTTGCCGACGACACCTTGGTCGCGGCAAGAGCACAGACGTGGGAGGACGCAGCGCGGTTAGCGTCGGTCGGTACCTCATTGGTGGTCCGGCGCATCCGCCTGCTAGGATTGGAGGTGGCCCTAGACAAAACTAGGGCCATGGGTTTCCATCCCCCACGCCGCAGGATCCCTCCGGGGCTCCGAGTCCGAGTGGAGGGGGTCTGGATCTCGGTCGGGATGCACATTAAATATCTCGGCCTAACACTGGACCCCCGCTGGAGTTTCGAGGAGCACTTCAAGCTCCTGGCTCCACGGCTTACGAATGCCGCAGCCGCACTCGGACGACTCCTCCCAAACCTGGGAGGACCGAATTCGGCGTGTCGTCGACTTTACCACGGGTAAAGGTCGATGGCACTCTATGGAGCCCCGGTGTGGGCGGAGTCCCTCACTCCTAGCACCCGGGCCCTTTTGCGGAGGCCGCAAAGGGTCATGGCGATCCGGGCAGTGCGGGCGTATCGCACTGTCAGCCACGGGGCCGCCTGCGTGCTAGCAGGCACGCTCCCGTGGGATGTCGATGCCCTGGTTCTGTCCCAGGTGCATCGGCATCGGGTCGCCGCAAGGTCCCAAGGAGAGAGACCCGTCGCCGAGGACGTGCGACGGGTCCGCGCTGAGGCGCAGGAGTGGGCCTTGCAAAAATGGAGTGAGGGTCTGCGTGTGCCTACCGCCGGCCACCGGACGATCCTCGCGATTCGTCCGGTCTTGGAGGAATGGGTGAGGCGCCCGCGAGGTGACCTCACCTTCCATATGGTGCAGGTAATGACCGGACACGGGTGCTTCGGTCATTATCTGCACAATATAAAAAGGGAGGAGTCGCCGCAGTGTCACCACTGCGGCGATCCAGACGACACGGCCGAGCACACACTTCAGGAGTGCTCGGCTTGGAGATCCCAGCGTCGGGAATTGAGGGCGGCGCTGGGAGGTGGAGAGGTCACATTGCCAATCATGGTTAGAGCCATGATTGGGAATGTGACCACCTGGAAAGCGGTCGCCTCCTTCTGTGGTGATGTCATGTCACAGAAGGAGGCAGCCGAGAGGGAGCGAGAGGAAGCGGCTGGTCTCGCTTCCCTCAGACGCAGGCGGCTGGGCAGGAGAAGGTGGGCATACCAAGCTCGTCTTCAAATGCCCTAGGGGACCTGCACACATGACTTTCGAGCTATGTGTGCCTGCACAAGGTCCCCCCCGTCTGGGGATTGCCTGGGTGTCTCCGGGCAATCCCCCATTGGAGTAAGCCTAGTCAGCAATGACTAGGCTGCCCTGGGGTGGATCGGAGTTGTTGCCTAGGCAGAACCCGGTCCACCCCGCTCAAAGGGCAAGGAGACACCGGGGAGTTTTAGTGGTGTAGGACCCAGTCCATTGACTGGGTGAGTCCCACATATCCCTACCGCCTAGCCAGCGGTAGGGAATCCGTAAATGGATTTCTCCTCGTAAAAAAAAAAAAATAAAATAAAGGGTGCTTGCCTTAACGCTCTGTTCTAGGGTTCCCGGGTTCGATTCCCGGCAGGGTCAACTTTGAAAAATCAACATTTCAAATTTGGCTCTGGTCTGGATTTGGAAAGTAGTCGCAGCGCACACATTTGGGCAGTCCGTCTGGCAGCCCGTCCGGCGGCAGTAACCACCCCCTTACAGAAGACCATTGTGAAATAACAGCACGTGTGCTGTTGTGTTTCGGTGAGTGAGTAAGGGATGCCAGAGCCCATTTCCCATTTCCCTATCTCGTTTCCCTTAATCCTACTGTAGTCGGCAGCGCACTTGCAGCAGCATTGGCGTTGCTTGTGTTATAGGCGACCATAGCCACCTACCATCAAGTGGACCGTCTGCCTGTCTGCCGACCTTAACATAAAAAACAAAAAAGAAAACAGAAGATTGAATTCACGAAAACATAAGTGGTTAGACCAAATAGAAACCTTATTCAAAAAAAAAAACACGAACAGTCTAAGCAGATTCTGTTGTATTGTAGAATAAGACGGCTAATATTAAAATGTGGATTTATTCCATTGTTAATTATTAAAATTTAAATTTAAATATATAAAAATTAATACAAAAAAATAATAACATAAAAAAATGTGAATATTTGGCTTCAGGTACCTTACCTACCATTGAAAAAGATATAGGAGAACTTACTGTCAGCCAATCCATTTATCCCATACTGCGCGAAAAAATCCTGCGCGTCGTAGGTAATTTCATTCCAGAGAAAGTCCAGTGGAACACCTGAGTAATTGTAATTTCTCCATGTTGAAGTGTAGCGAGGATGAGAATTAAGACCGTACTCCTGAAATACAAAACACATCCCTCACCATCCCAATCCCCTAGTTATTCAAAGCATTCACCTAAGGTCCGACATTTACACCATTCTTTTACATTCCAGATGGAAACCCAGGCCCGTCTAGCTCACGCCAGCCAACGTCACTTCACAGTCCAGACGACAACACGCGAAGAAGATCTGCAGGAGCCAGCAGGAGAGGAAGATCTGCAAGATCATCTTACCTAACGACCACGTATATATATAATTATATACCTGGTTATTTCTCTACTGAAGCGATCTTTTGCTTACAGTGGTTCGATCCACCGACGTTATAGACGGTCTCATTAATTCTATCACCGATCTACTGAGACGAGGCCTTCTATTGAGAGTTGCTTAAGTATGTCAGATATATTTTAAGATTTTTTTTGTAAGACTGCACTCTTTACACTCGCCCGATTAAGTTATTTACCTACTAGCGCCTTCAAGCGAATGAGTTCAGTACTATTTATCGGAAATAATTCGTAACGCATTACCGTAATCGACCTTTAGGGTACGTTTCGCGCGCGACCTTTCGAGGGGACGCGTAGCGAGGAATGTGCTTTTCAAGAACCAATAAAATTGCTTCATTTATCTTGCTTCGCTCAGCACAGCTCTGGCGGAGCAACGGCTTGGCGGAGCGAGGCAAGCGAGAGATGTGTTTCGAGGTTTGTGATAACTAGCACCAGCCAATCATCTCCCATTACACCGCAACCATCCTCGCCACTACACATTTTTCTCGCACAGCTTTGGTGAAAACCCCTTCACATATTATCACAGCACAGCCAGACATTCCTCGCACGACACATTTCCCTCGCACATCTCTGGTGGAAACGCACCCTTACTGGTAAACCTGTCAGCAACGCCAACATGTGAATCCACTGCGGTTTTAGGAGTTTATATGATAAAAACATTCTGCCTTTAAAACAAGTGCTGCTGTGTAAATCAGTACATCTTTACGATATGCTAAAACTAGAATAAAGTAATGTACTGTCGTTTATGAAAATTATACTTCCTCCAGAGGCTCAACGTCATCACTAGTGCTGTCATTTGGTTAATTTATACATATCGTCCCCGATATATACATATAATAACAACTAATACAACAGCTGAATGCTGTCTCAATTAAATTAAATTAATTGACAATAACAAAATAATCTCCTAGATAGATAAAAGAAACAAAAAACGGGGCAATCCCCACAATATTGAGTGATTTACCATGTTATTTTAATATCATGGACTTTTTATAGTCCTAATAATCTATAAGTAGAAAACAAATTTCTGTATTTTTATCAAAATTTTAGGTTAAGTAGTTTCGGAGATAGGGGGGGAGGGGGGGATGGTCGGACAGACGGACACACGTGTGATCCTATAAGGGTTCCGTTTTTTTATTCAGACGTACGGAACCCTAAAAATCGCTAAATGTGTTGTTAATGGCAAAAATTGAGAACGACTGGACCAATTCGCCATTTTTTTTTAATAATCGTTGAAGTCCGAGAGAGGTCCTTAAATTGGAAAAATTGACTTCCCATACAGCTCAAGCTGCCACAGTCAAAAAGCTTCTGACAGATCACTTTCTTCGGTTATGTCAGTCATCATAATCACCATTCAAGCTCGAAGGCCGTCCATTTAATATACCATTAATAAATGCGAATATATTAAGAAAATTATCTCACCAATAACTTGTCGAATCTGTAAGGTGGTTCTCTACAAAACGTTAGACTCGGATACAAAATAGTCTTATTAAAATCAAAATGGGTGTACGTTGTTATTGGTATCTCGATTAACTTCTGCACTGATGCTGATATCTAAAAGATAAAGTCATATTTAAATGATAATCTGAAAGATCTGAAAGAAAAACAAGACAGATTGACGGTCCAATTCGATTGACCAGGTGTAGAAAGAAATTTAAAAAACTACAATTTAAAACCAATGACAAAAAACGGGACAAGTGCGAGTTGAACTCGCGTGAAGAGGGTTCCGTATGAAGTTACCCATCCCTGTAATATTGAGTGATTTACCATGTTATTTTAATATCATGGACTTCTTATATGTTTTCCTATAATCTAATCTATAAGTAGAAAACTAATTTCTGTATTTTTTTCAAAATTTTTGGTTCAGTAGTTTCGGAGATAATGGTCGGACAGACGGACACACGAGTGATCCTATAAGGGTTCAATTTTTTTATTCGGACGTACGGAACCCTAAAAATCACTTTATCGAAGAAACAAATCGGCTTTCTTTTTTTTTTTCAGTGCGTAGGTAACTGTACAAGTCTGCTTGATTTACTGGCCACGATGGCGACATTTTTCAAGCAACTGATTTGAAAATAAATTTATAAGTTAATAATTGCATTAGATACAAGAAGTTGGAGTTCCTTACTTGTTGGAAGGCCACTACGACACAAATCATCACCACAATGGTCTTAATTAAATTTGGTCCCTTCACACAGTTTACGCACTTCTGCTTTATTGTTTTCACTGGTTCCTCCACCTGAACAAAATATTCTAATCTGGGTACTTAGTATTAAATCTAATAATAAATATTGTATTTTTATATAATTGTATATCGCCACGTATTGACGAGCCAGTTGGATGAGTACCTAGTTAGGGTTAACGCTCTGTTCTAGGGTTCCCGGGTTCGATTCCAGGCAGGGTCAACTTCGAAAAATGAACTTTTCAAATTTGGCTCTGGTCTGGACCTGGAAAGTGGCAGGGTACACTGCGTTTCACAGTCATTTGGGCAGTCCGTCTGGCGGCAGTAACCATCACCTTACAGAAGGTGAAATAACATCACATGCCCTGTTATGTTTCGGTGGGTGAGTAAGGGATGCCAGAGTCCATTTTCCAATGTAAGGGATCCATGTAAGGGATCCAATCCCTTATCCTTAATCCTACTGTAGTCGGCAGCGTACTTGCAGCAGCTGTGGCGTTACTTGTCTTATAGGCGACGGTAGCCACCTACCATCAAGTGGACCGTTAATATAAACCAATCCTTACAGATAAAGAGAGTGGATCGATCAAAATGCTTTCTCTCCCGATACGCAGGTGAAAGGCACAGAAATATCCTCTTTAGTGATGAAAAAATGTAAGCAAAATAGGTACGCTCACAGTTCTAAAGGAGATGCCTTAGTGGTATGATTTTTAACTTTGGTACACTTTTTAAAAATGTACCGTGGACTTTCCAACAGGACTCTGGCACAAGACACAAGGCGAGAACTACTCAAGCCGGCTCGAAACCAGATAGGCTCTTTATAAGAACTGAAGACTGGTCTTAGTCTAGCCCAGATCTGAACCCTTAGGCTACAAATTATGGTCAGTTTTAGAGGACATGACCTCCTTTTAAACGACACGCTGACAATGAGTCTCTTAAGAAATCTCTGGAGCAAGCAGTGGCTAAATTTCGTATGGAAACAGTGCGTAAATCCATAGATTCGTGGCCAAAAGGCCTGTATCAAAGCTAAAGGTGGCCATTTTGAATAGATTTTTTTTTTTTGCTGAGACTTCAATAAATATGTAGATATAAGTTTTATTAAAATACCTTACTTCATAAAAAAATAAACGCACTTTATTTATAACTAGGTATTTATAAAGTAAGAATTCGTTATTGACTTTAAGGGAAGAATAAATCTTGAGACACAATATTGAATTATTTTGGTATTTATGACCATCATTACACAAAAAAAAAAACCTATCTTGATCAGATCGGATACATAGTTATGTAACAGTATACTAATAGTAAGAAACTGTACTACTAGTATAAGTAAACTGCAACCATTTTTATATGAAGTAACATATTGGCTGGCGATCCCCTTGATGGTAAGTAGCGACGCTTTGCCTATTATATAAAACAAGCATCACTATAGTTACTGTAATAGGGAATATGCACATTTTTTTAATATTTTCATACGATAGGTTATATCGTTATATAACCGTAAAAAAATATTCAGCGCCAAAAAACAGAAATTTGGTAACAAAAAAAAAGTTAAAATTAACTAACAGCTACGGGCACTTTAAACACCCGCCCTTTTGGCGCGCTCGTCGTGACGTCAAAGTCTACATACAATCAAATGTTAAAAATCACAAACATCTACACGCTTGTTGACATTTCATAGACGTTGACGTCACATTCCATAGTAGACTTTGACGTCACATTCATTGACCGTTTCGAGTATTTTGAATTTCCCACATTTTTATGCACTTTTTAATAATTATTTTCTTAACGAAAAAGAAATAATATTAAAAAATATTTACATAGACATAATTCTAAAGCAAAAATGTTGATAAAAAAATATATTTAAGCCCTTTTTTGAATTAGACGCATATTCCCTATTGCGTTGCCGACCTCACTAGGATAAAGGATAAGTGACGAGGGCATAGGGAAATGGGCTTTAGCTTTTCTAATTCGCTTACCTCTGTTGAAAACCTCTGTTACTTGACCTTTAGAGACTATGTATCTCTAAGTAATTTAATTATTATTAGGGACCTCATACATCCTTCGCAATACCTACCAAAGTGGTCAATTAAATCGCGACAATTAAGTGTGTTCTAGTTTTGCTTTGATAATGACTACTTTGAAATATGTAGGTATATAAATTGTAACTTTTTTATGACTTTCTGCCAAGTTTCTTGCGGCGCATTCTTCTTGGCTGTGGCTATGATGGTCCTTCCGAAGCGCTGGTAGACTCAAGGCATGTTAAAGAGCCCCCTGCGGCCTATTTGCAGAATAAACTTTTGAATTTTAAATTTTACCGAAACAATATACTGTTATGTTACGATTGTCTCCTGTAAGGTGGTATGCTTACTTTTGCCGGACGGGCTGCCCAATTAAAAAAAGCCAAAATTTTCAAAAATTCACTCACCCTCTCGTCCATCTTCGAAGGCACCATTAAGAATCTACACCATAATATCCATGGCGACACTTGCTAGGACGTGACTTGTATTGCGATTAGAAAAATTCTATCGAATTTCGATACAGAAATGATATTGCATTACAGAATTTATGGCGTTCCATAAAATTTACACCATGAATTATAGCTCAGATAACTACTCATTAGTGCTTATTGATCCTGAATGCTTTATCTTTCACTTAGTTACCTCATAAACACCGTACTATATCAAATTCAAATTCAAATTCAAATTCAAACCATTTATTTGCCTGTACATGGGTGTATAACCAGATTTTACAATAATAACCTCCCAGCATGTACTACCACATATGGTGTGCAAAATATAAATCATAAGTAGGTATAATAAAAAAAGTCAATCATAATTAAAATAATCTACGGTCAATTAATAATAGCAACAAAAAATAAACAACAATCTAAAATAATATAAAAGTCAGAGAACATAAAAGTTATTTGTAATTGAAGTAATCATTCACATTATAAAAACATTTATCCAGCAAAAAAGCAAACAAAAACCTTTTAAATTTATATAAAGTCAATGTTTTAACATCCTTAGGTAATTTATTATAAAGTTTGACTGCCATAGAATAAGCATTGCTGTCACAGAGTCGTAAACGGTTTATTGGCTTAAGCAAATTATTTTGTTGGTGACGTACAAGGGTAGTTTGTTCAACCTCGAATAGTGCTATATTCCTCTTAACAAATACACACATTTCAAAAATATACATACATGGCAATGGAAGAATTGATTTTCTTTTAAATAGTGGGATACAACTGTCTAGAAAATGAGAGCCACATAAGGATCTCAAACATTTTTTCTGAACTTTAAACAATTTTACTGCATCGACAGAGTTACCCCAAATAACAATACCGTAACGAAGCAAAGATGCCACATAGCCATGATAAGCAGATGTAGCAGCATTTTCTGACACTGAATTTCGCAAACATCTCAGAGCATACACAAATCTATCCAATCTTGTGCACAAGACTTCTATATGGGATTTCCAACTACAGTGGCTATCCAGGGTGATTCCTAGAAACTTAGCTGTTTCTGCTATCTCAATTGATTTAGAATTAAATTTTACATTAAAATTTTGAATTTTTTTTGAATATGTTGTTTGGAAGTAAATAACTTGTGTTTTATCTAAATTTATTTTTAAATTATTTGCGTCCAACCAACTTTTAACATTTGTTAAGGTTTCAATTATGGATTCTTCTAACCTAAAAAGGTCTCTATTATTTATAACTATGGTTGTGTCATCAGCAAATAGTGTACTTTTGTGGGTAGTTGTATCAGGGAGGTCATTTATATACAAAATGAACATCAACGGGCCTAATATACTTCCCTGCGGCACACGGATGCTATTATTGTATTTGTATTGAGATCGTACAGTAACTTTAGTCTTATTTGATATTTTTGAAATTTCGACACATTGTTGACGTTCAGTCAGGTAGCTTTTAATCCAATCGTAACCTTGGCCTCTAATGCCATATGTATATAACTTATTTAGAAGCATCTTATGGGAAATAAAGTCAAAAGCTTTGCTCATATCAAGCAGTAATGCCACTGTGTGTTGTCTATCATTCAAACTATCTGTTATATTTTTTAAGCCTTTATGTCATTTATTAAATGACATAAAGGCTTAGAAAGATACCTCGCACATAATTTCAATATTTTTGTTTTTAAACCATCATAACCAGCTGACTCAGTGTTTTTCAAACTTAGTATTGTTTTGTGTACATCTTCCTCACCCACCGGAGTCCAAAATATGGTATTTATATTACTTAATGGTAATGTAGGTGCAGGATTAGAGTCCAAATGATTGACTGTTTTAGTAAGATTTATATAAAAATTGTTAAAATTTTCAGCTATGTCTTCTGGTTTAGTGTAAGTCTGTCTTCCTAATTTTATTTCATTAATTTGAGATATATTATTATTAACATTTAAATTATTCTTTATTAAATTCCATGTCGCTTTACATATATTTTTTGAGCCTTTGATATATTGTAAGCTAGCAAACTGTTGTGCCTTAAAAATGCATTTTTTAAGTAACTTAGTATAACCTAAATATTTCCTTTTTTCCATTTTCTTATTCGATGAAGAGAATTGATAATCGTAATATAGTTTTCTTTTTGTAATACAGCATCGTTTTAGTCCTTTCGTAACCCAATTTAACTTTAGGCGTTTATTGGTAATTTTCACATTTATGAGTGGAAAGCAAAGATTGTAGAATAAAACCAGTAGGTCATGAAATTTATTATAGCAGTAGTCAGTGTCATCTTCTTCAAAGATTTCAGAGAACGATAAAACTTTTATGCAGTTTACAAATTTGGTAATGTTATCACAGCAGAAATCTCGTCTTTTCTCGAACCAGAACTAGTACTATCGTCATTTAATACTCAATTTTGAGCAGAGATACAGACTATATTCCTTCCAATTATATTTTGAGTAATTTGTTTATAGGTGACGAGGTTAGCTATTCATATGCATCAAATGGACCGTCGCTGTCTACCTCACTTTATCATTTAAAAATAATAATGATATAAATGAGACCTACTCAAATAAAAATAAGGATGTTTAACCATTTCGTCAACAAAATAATAGGTTTAAGAATAAGAAAATTAAATGTCACAGTCAACGCCATCTAGTTGTAATGTAATAAAACTAATTTAAACATGGAATGACGACCATAGACAAGAAATTAAATAAATAGTCGAATCGAAGCACAACACACTGCGTTCCGCAGTCACAAATTAAGTGCCGCCTCTATCCAGAAATATCAGCATGTGTGATGTTGTGTTTCGATGAGTGAAGATGGGATCCCTATCCCTTCTTAATGAATGGTTATCTTTTATCATACTTAAGATCGGCAGCGGACCAGCACCTATGGCTTTGCTTGTGATAATAGCCACCACAGAGCAAAGAATCATCGCGTCGCCCGTTACTAGAGACAACATAGCCAACGCTTTCCATACAAATCCAGCGTGTCAGGGGACCGTTACACAGCTTAAGCACTCTTGAGGTTTTGGGTTCCAAAACAATTGCGACTTGAATTTTTGAAGTAGTGGTTCGCACTGCGTTTCGCAGTCATTTGGGCAGCCCGCCTGGCGGCAGTAACCACCTCCTTACAGAATACCGCCGTGAAATAACAGCATATACGTGCTGTTGTGTTTCGGTGAGTGAGTAAGGGATGCCAGAGCCCATTTCCTTATCCCCTTCCTAATCCCTTATCCAATCCTGCTGTAGTCGGCAGCGCACTTGCAGCAGCTTTAGGCGTTGTTTGTGTTATAGGCGACGGTAGCCACCTACCATCAAGTGGACCGTCAGCCTGTCTGTCGACCTTAACATAAAAAAAAATAAAAAAAAATTACATTTAATTACTTAATTGTGATAAATAAGTACCAGAATTTATTTACACCAGAATTTTGATTATTCACGTCTTGCAATTTTCATCGCTTTTTTGGATAATGTTCACTCCACAACGTGCAAATAAAAACGGCCAATGCGCCCTGAGTTTCGTTCAGCGCAATTGCGAGGCACAAACATTATTTCCACTACCCTCTCTAGTAGCGCGCCGCGATTCTTTGCTCTGTGATAGCTACCTACCATTTGTAGATCTTCAATTTGTCTCCCAATCTTAACATAAAAAAAGAATAAGCCAAAAATTTAAACCAAATATTTTCAAAATAAACTCGGAGGTAACTAAGCTGAAAATTTGAATAAAAATTATATTTGACTGAATTAGTTTAGATACAATTTTATTAAATATAATACTTCTACAAGACAATCACTTAAATTTAAATTAGAAATATCACTGAAAAAGCACTTATTACAATAAGTACAAACACAATAATATAGGTATGAAATCACAATAAATAAGCGGTAACATCATTAATCAATTAAATACTAATTACATTATGTTTTCTGTCACTTATTATTATTTACACATAAAACCAAAATAAGTTTACAAAATTAGTCATTTAATATGTGAAAAATTTATGAAAAATGAAAAATTTATGACTTTTTTATCTTGAAAATACTTACTTTTGAAGGAAAGACAATAAAATATAATAATAACTTAATCTAGAAAAACTAAGACAGCCAATATTCTAATACAGTGTGTAGAAATTAAGAAATTTGTTAAAGTTAAAGTATTTAACTTGTCTGTGATTTTGAAAACAATTGAAACAATTTGTAAGTTAGGGTACTAAGCAGAAAACAATCTACATTGTTTTATTTATAACTTATTTATATAAGAACTTATTTATAAGTCACTGGATCAACAAGTACCTAAATATATAAGCATGGATATGTGTTTTGGGTTCTGAAAGAACCCTCTTTCAGAACTCTTTCTGAAAGAGGGTTTCTGGGGTTTTTCTTTCTCTTTTCTTTTTGTTTTTTTTTTAAGAATTTTGTTTTCTCTTGAAAATACATGGGAAAACCTATAACATATAAAGTAATAATATAAAATTTTAAGTTTACGCTTGTACCCTTCAACAAACCTTATGGTATAGATAGACCGTTTAAATGAGTCCTCGCCCGCGCCGTACAGCAGCGCGGGGGTATAACGACAAAGGGGACCGAGAGAGATGCGGGCGGTGCACAAACAAAAATGCGCCCCCTTTGTCGTATACCCCCGCGCCCCTGTACCGCGCAGGCAAGGACTCATTTAAGCGGTCTATCTATAGAGGTGATAGGTGTTTTCCACGCTATACATATTAATATATTATTACTGTTACATTGAATTAAAATAAAGTTAACTTAAAAAAAACGGATTACACTTAAGGTATATTTACTAGAACTTAACTACATCCTTATACATTTAATATAAATAAAGAAATCTAAGACTAGTAAAAATTATTCAATAATATTATCATCTGTAACAAAAGTAAATTATCACAGCGTTTACGAAAAAAAATGTGATCACTTTTATTATTCTAGATTTTATGTAATTTTTTTATCTCAAATTATTTGATAGTGCATCCTAAATTCTAATCTTAATACCAACTACACAAGCTTTTGCTGACAAAAATTTTTATTATACATATTAATAAACTTAGTGCATAATAATAATAATAAATAATAATTTGTATAATATTAATACTAGGGCTTTCAATCCGGAGTTCCGGAGCTTCGTAACTCCGGAGTTTCGGAGCGATTTTTGTTATTTTTCAAATCCGGATTTGAAACGCAACTCCGGATTTGAAACCGGTTTTAAAAAAAATACTCATTTTTTTAAACTGATAAATTTCATTAGATAATAATGTACCTTTAAATTATAAAAAACGCATTTAGTGCATTTTGAGTCGTAGCGCGGCACTTTATTCGGTTTTATTCGGAAGACTAAACAATGTTGATTTTTTATAATTATATTTTCTTAATATCTTCGATTATTTCTTTTTTTAAATTTTCTACGATCATTGATAGTTATTATTTGTTACTAATTCTAAAATAGGTCGTTTACTTACATAAGTAACTGATATTTTCTAAATAACGATGGCATGATAAAAAAGATTGTGATTTTTTTTGTGATACAAATAAAACCTAATTTGATTAAAAGTAAAACTACGTTTTTTCTTAATTTCTTAAAAAAATGTAGGAACTCCGGAGCCAACTCCGGAGTTCCGGAGTTGATGTCTCAACATCGTAACTAGCTCCGGAGTTGAAAACAATCCGATTTTGAAAGCCCTAATTAATACTTAATTAATATCAATAGATTTAATGAAACTTGATTATTGCTTGATTATTAACTACTTGATTATTGGGATTTGAATGATAAAAATCAATGACTCAATGACACTTAAAAAAACAATACAATAATTATCTTAATTTCACAAACTAATTAAATAAAAAATTAAATTATTAGAATTAGGAAATAGAATGTAGCTTGCTGACACTACTTTCTGCAATATTAATATAAAATTGAGACTTGTGGCGAATTTACAATAACCTATGGAGAATTTATAACCATTTTTTAAGATTGTGGCGAGTTTACTTTCAATGTATGGAATTATAGGAAAGTGGGCGAATTTACTTTGTGGCGAATTTACAATAAGCCCTAAATATAACCTCGAATAATTTACATAGTGAGAACAAACAATAATTTTTAAGACACCAATAAAACACACAATGAAAAGGGCGTTAATATCTTTAAGAATGTTGACGAAGCAAAAAATGTTAAGCAGTAAAAAATAATATTAGACAAAAAGGTCAAATTTAGAAATATCATAAATTGAATGTTATGCTCTACAATTACTCTAAAACTCGTTTATTAAGAGCAAAGAAAATAAAATATTTACAAAAAAAAACTGATTAAAAGTAAATCGATTCCCATTGTGTACACGAAATTCTACGAATTGCGTCACAGAATTTGATATGAGTGTAGCGAATTAGCTCTCACTCCGAATGAATCGTCACACGCATGGACTAAGGAATCCACTTTAAGATCTATAAACTAATTAAACCGAAGCTGTCAGACATAAACATAGCGACCACCCAACTTATTACAACAAATGAACCCAGGCCAAATGAAGTACCTGAATTAGGTTTAATACTCGAACTAATTTTGTTAGTAATATTCTTCACCTTATTAACAAATTTATCCAAAATATCTGACCTCGGCGTAATGTCGCAAGCGGTATGACTTATGGCATCGAGCACTGGTGCCATGAAGACCCTGAAATTAACTTCATCGTAGTTCAATTTTCCATACATCCATATGGGCATCCGATTGGACAAGATCCAGAGATTATCGTTGTAGTCCACTTTGATGTCGGTCGGGTATACCATCGTCTCGTCACTCATGTAAATTCTTCCCTGGTTCTTCATCTTATAATCCTTGTTTGATGTTCTCCAACAAGCCACTGCGTTTAGATTTACTAAGGAGTAGAATAAAACTCCGGTCTTTCTGTCGACAAATGACGCACTCGATTGCGCATTGGGACCTCTACTCCCTAACAACTTGAAAGCTCCAAAGTGTTCCTCTGCGATCGATTGATTCCTCAAATATTTAGTCGAAACCGAAAATTCGTTGTAACTAGCCATTGGATGGAAATAGAGAGTGCTATATTTATCAGCGTCAGGACCCGACAATCCAATCCCGAATAAAGCGTCGGTCCAGCTGAAATTGTAGCCTTTCACGCTAAAATCACAAGCCAAGGGATCAGGGTGGAAGAAGTGATGGGTTATCCTCCAGGATTCATTCTTCTCCCAAGAATAGACCACAATACCCGGTTTACCCAAGTCCGCTGAATACGCATAAGTCCGTTCACAGTCAGTGTCTTCTACTGCTATGTTAGCGAATCCAGAGTCCTCCTTGACCTGTTCCTGTGGAAACACGTATTTTCTGATGAGATTGTCCGTCTTTAAGTCATAAATTATGATGCCTGGGGGGTATTTAGTAGTATTTTTCTCTAAGTTGCCCATTTTGCCGTTATCAAGGACCCAAAGTCGACCGCAACGGTCGGCGCGTACTCTGAATGGTGATACTATTTCTGGTGGTCTTCCGTCCAGCCCCATGGAGTGCGCTGCCCAACTCGGGTAAGGGATCAGCTTTGGCATAGTTGTGGAATTATCTGTAATTTTGAAAATTAATTATTATACATTAATTTCTTTAAAATTATTAACTTTGCACGATGTCCACATAAATTAAAAATCAAAATTTTTATTGCTTACAAATGTATAAACACGAGATTGAAATCTCCTATTAAATTTATAACACCTAAGCCAGAGATTTCGCTCCTTCATAACCTTCTCAACTAGCTGAGCCCGCAACTTCGTACGCGTGGTATATGGTATAGCGTGTAACTTTTATGTTTATAAACCGATTACAATAAAACAAACACTAAATGTTACGGGAATCTTGCTAAAATACATAAGTGAAAACCGCATTCAAATCGGTTAAGCCGTTTCTGAGATTAGGGCGAACAAACGCACAGATACACAGACAAAAATTTCAAAAACTATTTTTTTGGCTTCGTTAACAAAAGTACGACGTGTGGAAATGTTTTTTTTTTTTTTTTTGAGAAAATATTTAATGTGCAGACACGGCTCGTTTACGATTTTATTATATGTGTCGGCGGCCGATCGTATAATCCGGCTTTTCGTGATGTGCCTAGGCAGATCGTTATGTATGGCGCCGTTTCATGAAGTTTCTGCTTAATACCCAGCCAATTCATGAAATGGTTAATTAAAATTCAGGCAGATTGATCAACGAATGACGTTTGACGATTTAGTCGAAAGATATACTTCGAACGATCTGAAGAAGAAACTTAATGAAACGGCGCCATATATAACGATCTGCCTAGGCACATCACGAACTGCCGGATTATACGATCGGCCGCCGACATACGAGTATGTATAAATATAAATTTTCACTAAACAACGCTTATTAAATTTTGTGTATATGTAAGAGCGTGTATATGAGTGTGCATGGTACAAGAATGCTCGAGCGACATATATCTGTTCATTGCTGACAAATCAAGTAAATAATGTGTTGTGTGTAATACATATTAACATCTGTTTCTGATTGGAGAAGTATTTAAATACCTACGATTACAACGTAGAAGTACGATTGAGAAACTATTCATTATTGTTTGTTCAGGTAACAAACACTACAAACAGTGTATTATGAAACAGTGTGTTATGAAACCGCAAATTCTCACTGTTTTAAATATAAAAACAAGTTTTAATTTAAAAAAAAAATTGCTAATACATCCCACACACGTAACTCTATGCTTGAGCGATTAAGGGCTTCACTTAGGCAACTGACATTTACAATAGAACTCGCTGGCGGCGGAGACAATTCAACGGGCCTAAAAATGATGTTTTTTTGTTTTTACCATTAGAACAATACGCAAAAAAGAAATATTTTATTTTAATAGGTATTTATTAGGTACAGGATTCATATGCGCGCAATAAGCCGTTTTCGAAAGAATTTTCAATAAAAGTCAAATTATTCTTGTGTTCTAACTTTTTTTGTGGAGTTTCTATTACTTTAACGAAAATTCTAATTAATACAATTGGTTCTTCACATGTTTAAGTATAATATATATATTTTTCAAAGCAATTGTCTTGTCTCTTTCTTGTAACATCTTCATTAGGCTTGTGCTAAACAACTCCGGATAGAGATTGGATATACGACATATCACTCCGGCCAAAGATATATATCCACTTAACATATCCATATCCTCTTACATATCCGAGGTATTGCAATTCACTCGCTCCCAGATCCCAGATTCGTTTGAATTTGAAGTTATGAAAGTGACGGAGCGTCGTCGGAACCATATCCTTTGATTTAAATATGGGCGATGCGTTATGTATGTTTATTTAAGGCTTAATTTTTTTATGATATTTTGATTTTTTTTATGCTAAGTAGACATTAAAACATAATTAAATTTTTGAGTTTTACACTTTATATTTGATTTAAAATGATAAAATTGTGAATGATGGTATCACTTTATGTCGTCAAAACGGCAGTGAGAAAATTTCGAAAGCAAATTATTTACGTTGTGTATTTTATCATAAAATTTCTCTTTAGCGTCAGAATTCATATTGTTAAGATCAATCTAGAATTCATATTGTTAAGATCAATCTTGACGTTATCATGAAATTGACATAAAATTATCAATAAGAAAATTATAATTATAATATTTTTCAATTTCTGTAAACTTCACCGCTGCCACTCTGTACACCTATTACGGAGCCTTTTCTGAAGTTATATGTTTTTTTTTTTTTTTTTTTTTTCCAATGTAATTACGTTATTTCACATATTTAAAGATACGAATTTAAAATACAAAATCTATGACAATCTTTCATGGATACGAAAAACAAAGTTAAAATCGCTTTTAGCTTGCTTGCGTCCAGTAATACATTTTCATTTCAAGCGCTACACCGCTGTTCGTATATCCACTTGAGATCGTTCATTCCCATTTGACAACTGCGTTCTCTCTTTTACTCTCGGACCCATTTAAACATAGGAACGAAATGGATATATTTGGATATAGGATATACTAATTTGTGAAACAGAGACTGAGCGATTCATATCCAAATGAAGATACATATCCGAGGATATAGATGTGTCCGGAGTTACTCAAGCCTAATCTTCATTAAACAATGGATATTTTTAGTATTTAGCGTTTGTCTCCACCTTAAGCCAGGACTACTGTATTTAAGTTGAACGTACTGCTTAATGAGTCCAATATTGAAACAATAGCATTAAGTTGTACATCAATACGATGTTTTCATACTGTGCAATAGTTCAATGCTCGATACAATAGTCGTTCAGACATAACTAACACAGAAAACTTCTCACCTCCATTACTCAGTTTTTCTCTTTTATCACTAAAAACGACAAACGCGTCTTTATTTTATCTTTCTTAACAATTTTTGTTTGGTATTATATAAGGTCACTTAGATTCAAGTTCACAGTTTACCGAGTGTCCGTTAATGTGGGATAACACATACTCAGCTATTCATTGTCTGTTATCTATTGGCTTATAGATATCCCGGTTAAAGGCTTCATTCAAAACTTGTGTGCTCTCACATAACCCAGAAACATGCGACAAATTCTTTGCTTTTTATATGTTAAAAGTTGTTCACTTAAATAGTAGGTGGTTATCATCGTCTAATGATGCACTGCCGACACTGCAAGAATTTGTAGCTACGTCCACGTCTTCATGGGTAACAATTTCTACCATTCAGCATCGTGCGCAATGATTCCTCATCCAAATGATGCAGATAAACTCCGCATCTGTGTCACGCAGTACGGTAGTCAAAACTCTGGTTAGGAATAATTCATAAAATCACACCCTATTGTACATCCAGTAGAACACACAAAGAAAGGTTACATCTTTTCTTATACTAACTGGTATACCATTACAAGAAAAACTGTTAGCTTACCTTTAAGATTGATGTATGTCAAACTTGCAGGAACTCCCGACCTCCATCTCGGCACTGTTATGAACAATCTATCCTCATAAATCTCTAAACCCATAGGGATATTGTTCTCCGGAATAAAAGTCTTGCTGTCGATGGCCTGTTGTCTCGCTTCAGGTGTTAAATATTGGAAGTCTAATTGTTTCCATTCATACACTATATGCAGTTGATCCATACAACTTGTTATGTAGAACAGCTGAAGTAGAATAAGGGTCTTGACACCCTGCATCTTGAGGTCCTGGAATTAAACAATAACATTCATTGCATTATTATTATTATTATTTTCTAATTTTATGACGTCTTCTTGGTTAGAATGTACGAATACGTCTACCACAGACTGACCAATAACTTCAATTCATTTCAATTCACTGTAGCAAAAGCATTCCTGGCCTCGCATGAGAGCTTTCTATTAATGTATCTATTAGTAGTACCACTAGTACAGCTACTACAGCGATTACTGTTGCAATCACTGAAATACTTTATGAATAATACTTACACATTATATATTTTACATTCGTTGATTCATGGTCATTTTAATTATATTTGCAAAATTTGTTCTAAATGTTCAAGTTGCTAAAAATTCTAAATGTTCAATTCTCAAAAAAAAACCTAACTTTTTTTTATTATTAAGGTCGGCAGACAGGCTGACGGTCCACTTAATGGTAGATGGCTACCGTCGCCTATAACACAAGCAACGCCAAAGCTGCTGCAAGTGCGCTGCCGACTACAGTAGGAAGGGAAAGGAGATAGGGAAATAGGGAAATGTTCAAAAACCTCATATAACGATCCTATCGACCAATTTCCTTTTGATAAGGTCCCTTTTGACGTAGGGATTCGTCAGAATTCACTATCGTCGCCTAAAACATTATATCTGAGTGCAGTGACAACCATAGTATGGTCCAGATTAAATGTATTTAAGTACATTGTCATTGAAAATTTATGGTCATTACATATTAAGGTAAATCTGGAACATTTTTAAAAGACACGGGATTAGGAGGATATAGGAACCCATTTTTCTTCCCTTACTCACTTATCACACAATATCACACATGCGATATTTCACGGTAGCCTTCTGTAAGGGAGTGTGCTCTGCCACTACTACTCTGCCATACTAATTCCAATTAATTCCAACCAACTATCTTTGGTATTTTTTTTTTTTTGTGTTGTTGACAGTCGTTGTCTGTCAGTGAAACTTGATTTTTCTATGTGTATACCCATTCTGTTCATGTTTTAGCATTACCTAGTTACACAATGATTTTATGTTACGACTTTGTGTTACGTCTTACAAGAATTTCACACTTTGAACACGTACCTACATATTTGTGCATGTTATATTAATATTAAAAAAATTCTGTGTTTGTTACGCACAAGGCTCACGCAATTGACCTCGAAAGCTTTTGCTTCGATCAAGGTTATTTAAGTGCAATCATCGATCATGTATAGGAATATAAATTAAAAACCCGTTTTGAGACATTGAATTATTTATTTATTTATTGGTTAGTGACTGCCTACACGAACAACGTTAGGTACTGCATGGTGTATTTAAACGACTCGTTGGGCGGGTTCCTCTTTTTTTCTATTTGCAAATAAAATGGGTCTTTCTGATCGACATCATTGACCTAGCGTAGTCAGCCTTATCTGTCTATATACCTACGTATTATCATAGTCTAACCATACTTACATCATACAGTCGGGCAACGCTCAATGTTCGAGCCTGCAATCTGAAGCGAGTTCGCCGAACGTTGTTCTAAGCAAGTACATTTCGTTGAATAACTGTATGTATGGTATGGTTAGACTGTGCTATTATAAAATAAAATCGCTGTCTGCCTGTGTCCTATTTTTTTTATGTTAAGATCGACGGTCCACTTGATGGTAGGTGGCTACCGTCGCCTATAACACAAGCAACACCACAGGTGTTGCAAGTGCGCTGTCGACTACAGTAGGATTAAGGATAAGAAATTGTTGAAGGGGTTAGGGAAATGGACTCTGGCATCCCTTACTCACTCACCAAAACACTCACCGACCTTGGGTCCTAATTCACTAACGTCACTTAGCGATTCCACGCGATACTTCGAAATCATGTCATATTAGTGATTCCTTACTTCGAAACCACGTCATATCCTCAAATTGTTACGATATCTGCAAAAGAGTCATTCTCTTACAAATATATAAATGCATGACAAGACATTACGTGTTTTGATAAGGTAAGACAAAAGCGTGAAATCATAATTGAATACAGAATCAAGGCCCACACGTACTGTTTTTTCACGGTAGTCTTCTGTAAGGGGTGGTTACTGCCGCCAGATGAGGTGCCCAAATGACTGCGAAACGCAGTGTGCCCTGCCTCTACTTTCCAGATCCAGACCGGAGTCCTTGAAAAGTTCATTTTTCAGAGTTGACCTTGCCGGGAATCGACTCCCATAATTATCTCGTCATATTTAACCTTATTTTTTAAAAGATAGTTCAGAAAATAAAAACCTAAAAGTACAAAATATAAACTCATATATCTAAGACAGGGTATTATCGGTCAGATAATATCAGAAATCATTCGAAGGAAATTCTATGAAATTTATTGACTGTAAATAACGGCCTCTAAACATTTAACGTGCCAATACCATCATTTAGGTTAGTACTTAAGGGGGAGACAAACCCTAAATACAATATAAATTGTTTAACGAAAATGTTACAAGAAATGGACAAGACAATTGCTTTGAAAAAATATATATATTATACTTAAACATGTGAAGAACCAATTGTATTAATTAGAATTTTCGTTAAAGTAATAGAAACTCCACAAAAAAAGTTAGAACACAAGAAGAATTTGATTTTTATTGAAAATTCTCTCGAAAACGGCTTATTGCACGCATATGAATCCTGTACCTATTAATAAGTTAATATCAGATTAAAAAATTGTATTAATAAAAAATTTTATTTTGTGTATTGTTCTAATGGTAAAAACAGAAAAACACTATTTCTAGGCCTGTTGAATTGGATCCGCCGCCAGCGAATTCTATAGTAAATGTCATTTGCCTCAGTGAAGCCCTTAACTACTATCTACTTCTACTTATTTTATGTAGATATTACAAGTAATTCAAGTATTTTATTTGAATGTTTCGTGTGAGGCATAACATTACGCAACGTGGAAAGGTTTCGCATAGAGGAAGGCCTTGTGTGAGGTCTTATTCGAGGCAGAAATACTCGGAGCAACCTCGCGCGAACCGGGAAATGATATGATTTCATTACTCTTTCATAATTAACTCATTGCTATTTCGAAGTAGTATTTTATGATACGAGCATGCATACACTTGGTGTGCATATAATATTATGGCAAACCAGCATTTGATATTATGATACAATTAAAAGTAAGTTTTTTTTATTAAAGTGTTTAAATTTTTTAGTAATTTACATCTATATACATAAATAAAATCGCAAACGAGCCGTGTCTGTATATTAAATATTTTTTCAAAAAATGTTATCGAGGTCAAAAAATAGTTTTTAGAATTTTTGTCTGTATGTTTGTGCACACTAATCTCAGAAACGGCTTAACTGATTTGAATGCGGTTTTCAGTGATGTATTGTAGCAAGCTTCCCTTACAATTTAGTTCATTCCAATCGATTAACAAACAAAAAGTTATGCGCTCCTGAGGATCTTCGAAAAATAAAAATACATGACAAAAACATATCTCTATATATAAAAATGAATCACGGCATCACGCGTGAACGGGTAGATTGCGCTAATTAAAAGTTCAGTCATTAAAACCAAACTCCTCTCGAAAGGCTGTTATAAGGTTACTGATCATTTAAGTGACAATGAAGCCTGGAATTAAAGCCTGGATTCGGAGCTCATACTATGTTTAGTATGTACTTTGATTTAAGTATTACTTAAGTGTATATAATTGTTGTAATTTTTATATTTTAAAGATGACAAAAAGAATAGTATCCTGAGTTTCTTTCGGGGTTTCTTCTCAGGATCGTCTTGGCTTTTTTTGGAAACCCTGGTAAATTTAAATGACGATCATAAGAGTTTCTTGGAGAAAACTAATTGATAAATAAATATTTTGATTTTGATTTGATTTTGATATGTCCTAAATCTGCGATCCACGCTCGGGCCGCTGCGCTGTCGCCGGAGAAACGCCAATTTCTGCGTCTGTGTTGCGTCAAACTAAGTATTTCAGTGCGTTTCTTTCACCGCAGTGCGCGGCATTTTGTATATACTTACTTATTATTACTTATATTAAGGTTTGTATATACTTATTTGTGTAATAACATCTTACTGTGGTTAGTTAGTTAATAAAATATTACCAGATTTAAAATACCTACACACAATCTCAACAGTAATTAGCTACATTATTAAAAATTCAATATGTAAATATAACAAGTAAAGAAATATATAAAGCCAAGCTAAAACACAATGGTCACACATTTAATAATAATAACATTAAAATTCCAAGACCGGCGTGAAACGTTAGAAATTCTATACACGGCTTTGTTAACCGTGCAAATCGAAAACTCATTATTATAATAAGCAAAAGGCCTTTTAAAAGTGCCTAACACTATTTGGGTTTTTAAAAAAAGTTCCACTCACTAGGTGGTTAATAACTATAATTATATCTAAAACTACTAAGGATACATTTATGAAATACTAACTGTGCCCTAGCTAGGTATTAGTTTTTTGTTTTTTAAAAACCTAACCTTTTCCTAGGATAAAAAGTATCATATACGAATCTATATAATAAACTATCTATGTGCTGAATTTCACCCAAATCTGTTCATCCGTTTTTACGTTATTGGGTAACAAACATCCAACAATTCTAGTATCACTAGTTGTGCCCGCAATAAATGCGTTATAAAGCTGAGATCTTAATCTCTGTAAGGACGGTCGGTGGCGCCGAAACTTAACATTTTTTCAGGATGAAAATTATCCTATATGTTAATCCTGGTAATAAACTATATGTGTGCCAAATTTCATCCAAATCCGTTTAGCCGTTTTGACGTGATTGAGTAATAAACACACAAACATACAAATTTTCGCTTTTATAATATTAATAGGGTTAGAATTAGGATTAGTATGGTCAGATTATTTTTTTTTGTTTTATCTTTGGTCCAAGAATATTTAAAGTGAAATTGTGTAGTTATGCGAGTGTGCTTAGCCCTTACAAAAAAGAACTTAAAAACTAAGTTACATACTAACTCAGCCTAAGCAACTATTGCTAGATACCCTTCTTTACCCGTCAGTGAAACGCACCACCCGTGGACAGAAACACTCCCTAAGTGATGAGGAGGTTAGATAGGATGAGGTCTTCTAATTCTTCATCTTCAGACAAATAATTTCTGTAATCTAAAAGGCCATCAAAGAAACATTTTTTGGAAATTTAAGGACGCGAAGGGCAATAGACACGGAAAACAGCTAAACTGTGTACAGTCAAAACTAGTACCTATAAAACTTAGAACTTAAGTAGTACCTACTTACTTAGTCAAAAAATGAAGTGAATTTAGTAAGATGAAAATACTCGTTTTAAACTTTTTCTGTCGTAATCTAGTATGGTCTGTATGGTGCGGTTCATACTAGATTACGCAGGATATTATGCCCACACGGATCGTCGTCGGTAAGGAGTCCTGATCCAAATACTAAAGATGAACTTTTCATCCCCACTATAATTAAGTTTAAGCCATTAAGCAATATATACTATTTAGTTGAATCCCTTTTCTTATTATTATTCATAGGAGCGAACATACATAATATCCGTAATAATTCATAGGAGCGAAGTAGGTACACGTTGTGCTTATGTTACCGAGGTCAAAAAAATAGATTTTAGAATTTTTGTTTGTTTGTCTGTGCGTTTATGCACGCTAATCTCACTGTTTTCACTGATGTATTATTGTAGTAAGCTTCCCGTGTTTGTTTCGTTCCATTCGGTTTACAAACAAATAAGTTGCGAGCTATAAACCACATATACGAAGTTGCGGGCTCAGCTAGTTTCAGAAATAAGTTAAGAGAATCTTCTGGGTGCGTAGACTCTTTCTATGTTTAAATTCCTCTATATACCCTATGCATTGAGTTGTGTAATCCTATTAGTTTAAGATCACTATTGTTTTGCAAACTAAAAAAGGATTCCATATTTTTCTGTCACCTGTTTATTTGTCACTCATGACGTGACGTGTTTAACCATGTTTATTGATATGTCAATTATAACGGCAGTGTAAAACACGTTGTTAGTTTTTACGTTTAGTATAGTCGTAAAAAAATATAAAAACATACCTATTTTTCTTTTTTTTTAATGTTAAGTTCGGCAGACAGGCTGACGGAACACAAGCAACGACAAAGCTGCCGCAAGTGCGCTGCCGACTACAGTAGGATTAAGAATAAAGAATTGGAATAAGGAAGGGGATGGGGAAATGGGCTCTGGCATCCCTTACTTACTCACCGAAACACAAAAGCACACGTGCTGTTATTTCACGGTGGTCTTCTGTAAGGGGGTGGTTACTGCCGCCAGAAGGGCTTCTCGAATGACTGCGAAAACGCAGTGTGCCCTGCCACTACTTTTCAAATCCACTCATCCAACGGGCTCGTCAAAATATTACGTAATCTTCGGTAGACCGATTTTAATTCGGTTTTCACTAATGGAAAGAGGGATAAACGGGGAGTGTTTAATTGCATCCCGGGCGAAGCCGGGGGCGGGTCGCTAGTCTTAGATAAAAGTATAGATCCCTGTCGGTTAGCACTCCCTAACTACGACAAATGGTGTGAATTCACGAAAATTTACGTCATAATAAAGCAAAGTATAATAGTAGGTATTTGTAATAATATTACACGGTCCCACCCTTAAGCCCAGCCCTATTTAACTGCCCAGGGCGCGGCCCATGTTTTTATGGTGAAACAACAGGCGAGCAAGATTACTTGATTGTAGGTTTTTACACCTAAAAACAATGCAAGTTGGGATGCAAATGGACAAGCAAAAGGGTGGATATCATAAAAATTACCTCAGCAGCACACATGCTGTTATTTCTCCGTGTTAATGTGTATTGAATCGTGAAACTGAAGTCTCTGAAAGTCAGTGGGCTTGTTTGTCTCATTAAATAGAATTTTTATTTGCTCAAAAAGTAAAAACTGTGGGAAAAATACGTGCCTTGAAGACTCTTTAAGACTTGTGTCTTGACTCTTGAACGACATGAGAAAATTTACTAAACTGGTAATCGCCCGGTTAAAAGGCTAGTACTATTTCAGGACCGCACAGAGATCGTAAGACTACTTAATCGTGCAGAAAACCCTGATGGGAAAGAAAGAAAACTATATGACGATTTTGGATAGACATTTTCAGCCGCCATCATTTCTCCATTTTTTATTAAACACGCGGTATCTATTCACTTAAGGGGGAGACAAACCCTAAATACTAAAAATATCTATTGTTTAATGAAGATGTTACAAGAAATAGACAAGACAATTGCTTTGAAAAAAATATATATTATACCTAAACATGTGAAGAACCAATTGTATTAATTAGAATTTTCGTTAAAGTAATAGAAACTCCACAAAAAAAGTTAGAACACAAGAAGAACTTGACCTTTATTGAAAATTCTCTCGAAAACGGCTTATTGCACGCATATGAATCCTGTACCTATTAATAAGTTAATATCAGATTAAAAAATTGTATTAATAAAAAAATTTATTTTGTATATTGTTCTAATGGTAAAAACAAAAAAACACCATTTGAATTGGATCCGCCGCCAGCGAGTTCTATAGTAAATGTCATTTGCCTCAGTGAAGCCCTTAATAATAATTTATGGTTTTTAACTATAATTTCTTTTTACTATAAACTACTGTATTTAGTAAACATTCGTTTTCTAGAACTACATTTGTTCAAATGTAAATATAATTGATATGGGAAAAGATAGATGGCGCTGCCACTAGTAGAATTAAGTTTAAATGAATAATTAAACGAATATCTAGATGTCGCTCACCCTATTGGAAACAATATTGATGGTGTTGTATGTAGTTTTAAAACAAAATATGTAAAAAAAAATTTCTACCAGGCGCTCGTTTGTGATTCTTTTTTAATAATCCCAAGAATAACACAGTTAGGTTGGTGGAGTCCATTGGTCCTTTCAAAAATTCCTATTATATTAATTTAAATGTTATATAAGTAAAATAACTATAATAATTAGACAATGTTAACCAGAAAAGCTTCAAAAGTTAGTTAAAATCCTCGCGACGGCCAACACCCATTTTAATGAGAAATTCTAAGCGAGTCGCTCCAAGGTGAACCAGGTTGGGACTACAGAAACAAACTGTTCTAGTTTATATTAGTTTAGGTTATGTATTGCTACTGTTCATAAAATACTGTTTATTTTCAAGCTTTGAAATAAATATGTAAAACAAATTAACAAAAAATATTTTAATATACATACATACTATGTATTATACTAATATATACTTATTAGTATGTATGTACTTATACATATATACTAAACATATGTTCGCGATAATCTCGAAAACTACTGAACGGATTTTCACGCGGTTTTCACTAATGGAAATAGCGATGACCGAGGAAGGTTTTTGTAAATAATTTGCTCAAAAAAATTGGTGCAAAGCCTGGGGCGGGCCGCTAGTAATATGTATAATAAATAAGCTTGTAAACGAGCCGTCCGTACATTCATTTTTTTTTTTCAAAAAAACTATTTTTACTGTTGAACCTAGGTCAAAAAAATTGTTTTTAGAATTTTTGTCGATTTGAATGCGGTTTTCACTGGTGTATTGTAAGCAAGATTCCCGTAACATTTACTGTTTTTTTCATTCCAATTAGGTTACAAACAAAAAAGTTACGCCGTACGCGCTATACCGTATATCACGCGTACGAAGTTGTGGGCTCAGCTATAGTTATAGGTATAATAAAGTTACTGTCCTTTCTCCCCTAACTACTTCTTAACTACTCAATGGATTTTGATTCGGTTTTCACCAATGGAAAAAGTGATAAACGAGAAAGGTTGAACTAGGAATTTGCAGAAAAAAAAATTTAATCTGTGCGCACAGGCGAGGCGCAGGAGGCAAGTAGCCAATTCAGTTATATTTTAATGTAAAGACACCGTATTTTAAACTTTAGGATTAAAAAATAATCAAAAAAGCAAACTTTCAAAAATAACGGCAAGATGTCAATGTCACATATGGTTATATGATTACTAAATATTCAAAAATGGAATATGTAACGTCTTTGGTTTTTATTTACATTATTATAAGAATACTTTACAGTAAAAAATATATTAGAGAACACAGAATAGGAATTAAAGATTTTAATTTAATTTAATTTTTAACTAAAGCTTATTACAGAAATAAAATACCTTTTAGTTAGTATAAATTTCATGTAATTCTTTCTACCCAAAGGCCATGACATATGTAGGTACAGCCTTACCTGAAAACGACACGTTTTGAACAAAATGTTTCGAACGTCAGTTATATATTATACTAGCTGAACTCGGCCACGCTTCGCTGCGGCCCATACGGCGGTGGAGTGCGCATGGGGCGCGCGGTACTGGACACTGCTTATATGTAATACTATTGATCATAGCGTAATATTATATAGCCTATAACCTTCTTCGATAAATGGACTATTCAATACAAAAAGACTTTTTCAATTCGAACCAGTAGTTCCTGAGATTAGCGCGTTCAAACAAACAAACAAACTCTTCAGCTTTATATATTAGTATAGATTTCGCGACTATGACGTCATGTTACACGTATTTACGTATAATTTACTTTATTGACAAGACTTTTTGCTATTATGCTATTTTGCTATTCTACTTGACGCTCCTGAAAGAAAATTTTATATCAAAACTAATAATATAAAATGCCAAGTGTTTGTCTGTTTGTTTTTTACGCTTTCACGCCTTAATTACTCAAATGATCATTGTGGAATCGTGGAATGGATGTACTGATCCTGAGGGATGCTGCCGATGTCGCGAGCATGGCTAGTTTATTATTAATCTAACTGTATCCCATGGTTTCATCCATTTACTTTACCGCTTTTAAAGTCAAACCACCAAAAAATTAACCTAAGATGACAATTTATTTATTAACAACTAGCGGCCCGCCCCCGGCTTCGAACGTGGTGCAATTTTTATATATATAAACATTCCCCATTTATCCCTCTTTCCATTAGTGAAAACCGAATTAAAATAGGTCTACCCGTTCACGCATGATGCCGTGAGCAAGGGAAATGGGGATTCATTTTTATATATAGAAGAAGGTTACAGAAGTTGAAGACCGCTTGCACCAACCAATTTTTAAAATTCAATATAAACCCAACCATTAATTAAACATTATGGTTGACCTGGGTCTTAAATCAATTGTTTAACACGCGATATTTGAAATGCAAAGTGTTTAAAGCAATGGCATAGAATCTCCTGTAAGAGTCCAGTCGTGCGTGACAGTTCGACTTATAATTGACTAGCTGTGCCCCGCTGTTTTAACCGCCGTTTAATTTAAACTGAGAGAGGCATGCACATTTCGTCCTTTTTCGTTAAATCTCCCCCCGCTCGCGCTACAACACTTTTTAGGGTTCCGTACGTCAGAATAAAAAACCCTTATAGGATCACTCGTGTGTCCGTCTGTCGGACCACACCCCCCCCCCCCCCTCTCCCCTTATCTCCGAAACTACTGAACCTAAAATTTTGAATAAAATACAAAAATTAGTTTTCTACTTATAGATTATAGGAAAACCCATAAGAAGTCCATGATATTAAAATAACATGGTAAATCACTCAATATTGTGCGGATAGGTAACATATCGTACGGAACCCTCTTCACGCGAGTTCAACTCGCACTTGTTAAGTTTTTTTTTTCTTTTGCAAGTAGTTTAACTGCTAATTGCAGAGTAATTTGAGACAGTAGTGGCAGGCACACTGCTTTTCGCAGTCATTTGGGCAACCCGTCTGGCGGCAGTAACCACCCCTTACAGAAGACCACCGTGAAATAACAGTATGTGTGCTGTTTTGTTTCGATGACTAAGGGATGCTGAAACCAATTTCTCTATCCCTTATCCTTAATCCAATTATGGTCGGCAGCACACTAGCAGCACTTGTGGCGTTGCTTGTGTTATAGGCGACGGTAGCCACCTACCATCAAGTGGACCGTCAGCTTGTCTGTCGACCTTAACATTAACGCGTTTAAACAAACATAAGGGGTTGGGGAAAAAGTTTCTTTGCATTTTATATGAAAATTCAAGATATTTATTTACATTTAATTACACTATTTATTGCCATTTTCTTCCATGACTTTTGCCATCTTGTGGGTAAAGACATGATCCCATTGCTGTAGAAATTTTGGGACTTCTGATAAAAAAAAAACGAGACAAGTAGTTTTGGCAGTCCTCTCTTAACGTTAACCTGACGCTGCCTAAAGAGTTCTGAAGAGACCGAAACATGTGGAAATCTGAAGGTGCACGGTCAGAGGCTATATATGGTGGGTGCATTAACACCTCCCAGTAAAAATATCTATTGAATTATGATCAATTCAATAGATCAAGCCATCAGTTGCTGGCAGTAGAGATCCGAAACGGTGGTTCTGGCTGACTTTGAATAGGTGCCACTGCGCACAATTCGGATGGATAGAACAATCTTCCTTCTGGATATTCTGCCTAACTACAAAATGGGATTCTTCGATTTTTGGAGTTTACTTCCTAAGAAGTAAACTAAGTTACTAATTACTAAGTTAGCTTGCAATTAGGTATTACCCCTTCTAGAGACTATAAAGATAATCCAGTTTAATTTCAACTCAATTCCACTCAATTAAATAAAATGTTATATAACTTTGTTGTATAATATATCCACAGTATAACACTTTATCATAAAACAAAATAAGGTATTTTAGTCTATATGAAAAAAAATGTAAAAGTATATTATTGAGATAGCTTAGGCAAAAAGCAGTCGGAAAATGTTAGTTTTAGTTCGTGAAATAACAAAATAAATTTTAAAATTAAATTCAAAGTTTTTAGAATTTTTAGTCTGTTCTTAAACACAATGAAATAGTAGCCGCCATGTTTACGTCATACGGTTGTGCAAACAAAAAAGTGTCAGTCAGTGTCATGTCAATTACCGGCGCATTTGTTTACAGCCAACTGACGTCATGACCACAGAGCAAAATAGTTTGTAGCGTTTTCGTCAAATTACACGCGAAATTTGAAAATGTAAATTTTAAATGCATTTTTATTAAACTTATCGATTGAATAAAAATTTGGTGTTTTTTTTTAGTGGTTCATTAGCACTACAGAATCTAATTGAGACACTTTTTAAAAATGGGTGTAATACCCTATTATTGTACACATTGAAATAACAGCGCAGTGCATTAAATGTCTCGTTCGCATTATTAGTATATACACATGTTTTATAAATTTGTTTTATTAACACATATAGTACACACAATATAAAACATGCCATATAACTGTGTTTTATAACGTACTAGCGACCCGCCTCCGGCTTCGCCCGGGGTGCAATTTTTATATATATGAACATTCCCCGTTTACGCCTCTTTCCATTAGTGAAAACCGAATTAAAATCGGTCTACCCGTTCACGCGTGATGCCGTGACCAAGGGAAATTGGGATTCATTTTTATATATAGAGATTTTGTTACATAGTCTGGACTCATCATAAACTCGTCTTGCCTTTTCATTATTGACTAGCTGAACTCGGCCACGCTTCGCTGCGGCCCATACGGCGGCGGCCGGCGTGCACATGGGGTGCGTGGTACTGGACACTGCTTAAATCGTACTATTTAGCGTAGCATGATGTTATATAGCCTATAGCCTTCCTCGATAAATGGACTATTCAAAACAAAAAGAATTTTTCAATTTGAACCAGTAGTTCCTGAGATTAGCGCGTTCAAACAAACAAACAAACTCTTCAGCTTCATAATATTAGTATAGGTAAGAGGTACCTCAAAAATAAAATTAAAAGTTGTTCCAAAATTAAGGCGTATAAAACAATTTCTGTTAAGAATTGTTAAGAAATGTCTAGAATGTCATTTAAAATATGGGCAGTTAGAAATACCGAAGGTAAATAAACCTTTAGCGTTAATGCCAATCGCTCGCATAGCCGAACTTGTGGGTCACGGCATTCGAGTCGATCGGAAATGCCTCCTACCACCTACGGAATCTTTCCTTATGTCACTTCCGTAGAAAGTGAACCCTAAAGGACATTTAGCACTCATGCTATTTATTTATTGTGATTACTTAACTGCAACTATAAATTACTTTACGCAATGACTTTTATATATGTATATCTTGATCGAAGCAGTTAAAATATTAATTATACTATTATTATTAAGTAATAATTGAAAAAAAAAAATGTCGGAAGTACCAGAATACTCGTTTTTATCGTCGCCAATTATACAAGAAACGCCTTGGTGGCAAAAAATAACAAATATGAGAATTGGACCTGCCACCTTTTCCTACTTATCGAAACACAGCACTCAAATTATTATATAAAAGGTTGGTTACGCCGTCAGACTGGCTGCCACTTATGACTTCACAGTGTAACTATTAACAGAATGTGTAAGGTTGTGTTTCGGTGGGTGAGTAAGGGATCCTATTTTCCTATCCCTTCCTAATCCCTTATGCTGGTAAGGTAGTCAGCGCACTCGCAGCACCTATGACGTTGCTATGGTGAACACCTATCCAGCCTGCCTGCCGACGTCCACAAAAAAAAAATATAATTTGGAAAACTTGTACAGACATGCATTCCGAGTGGTATTCGAATACTGAGAATATATATATGTCGGGCGATCCTTATGAATCATCATATGGAGCCTACACTGAAAAAAATGGAGTCCAACTAAGTGACGTTTTGTCTTAGTTGGCAGTGTTTTATTTGGAATAACAAATATTTTATCTGTTTTAAAAAAGTGTGCACAGTTGCTGCAACAAATTCGATTTGTATGAATCAATTAATGCTGATATTAATCAATTTAAATAATGCAATTAGTTAATTGAATTATTTGATTGTTGATGATACTAACGTTAACAATTGTTTTTAACAATTCTAATAATAGTTTAAATCAAACTTTATTGTAGAATAAAACAAGATTATTTGCAAAATCATACAAGTTAATTAATATGATTGACAATAATTTTGTCCATTTCAAACAAGTAACGCATAAGTTTTCCCCCCACACCTCACGTTACCTGCCCGCTCACGTCATTCTAACTAAATTCCTGTCAAGACATGTTCAGTGTTCACTGTAGGAAGCATTTCTTTTCACGAATTATTGTTTTACTATCGTATTATATTATTACCTATGCTATTTAAGTCGTGACGTTTGTAGGTACCGTACGTATAATTATAAGACTTAAATCGCGATATCCGTTAGTGTAAGTTTTATGGTTTTACCACAGTTTAAACTGTGGCTTTACTATGTTTTTCGATGGTTTTACCTAAAAATCTAATGGACTCGTATACTACAAATATCGTTCATGGGCGAAGTTGCCGAATAGCTGAGCACATAGGAGCTCTCCGATCTCATACAAAAATTTGCAGGTAAGTTTACATATATATTTTCATATATTTTACTTTGTTTTAATTCCTTTCACCCCAAAGAGAAACATTTACTCTTATGATACTTAAACTACCTAGGTACCTAGACATTGCGTTACCTACTTTATGAGAACTAGGTTGTTGTTATTTGCTAACTGATTACTAGCAGGAATTCAAAATTATTCTTTTAGAACAGGCTATCACTGTCCAGGCTTTGTCAGCCCTGACCCCAGACGATGTAAAGGATCTAATTCTTCAGATTGGACCGAAAGTTCTCTTCATGAGATGTTGGAGAATGTATCTTTTTCTGTAAGTTTGCTTTTATACTGCCTGTAATTTATGGCATATTCTCACCTAGGTAGGTGGATTGGGTATTTTATCTGCTTATTTTAAATATTTCAATTATCACACCCAATTTTTACTTTAACTAAAACGTTAAAGTAAAAATTATCAAAAAATGAAACTAACATTTTCCTACAGCTACCTATAGGAATAAAATATTAGAAATACCTCTATCAATACCTACTTATTTATAAATTCATAAATTTATAATCATGACTGTGATTGTTTCTATTATTATTTTAGGGTCTGGATTTAACAAACTTGAACTAGAGCAAGAATTACCAACTGAAAAGGCTTTGACAGAGTTGATTATTGTCCCAACTGCGGATGCTCTGTATGACACACATGAAAAAGAAAATATACACCCAAGTGATCCTACTCATTCGTGCGAACAACTAGAAAATGTTTAATATTCAAGGATTAATTAATATTCAAGGACTTCAGAGTGGGGTATGTTGATTTCATTTTTATTATAAATGCAGTAGTTGGGTAAAGGATAGAGCAGATAAGCATTCCTGCTTTACTTTACGGTGATATTGTGTAAAGTGGTTGTTTAAAAATAATAATTATAAAAAAATTCAATTCTGTTTGCATATTATACTTTATATGATTTATTAATTTAATGTTCATTTTTTAGGTACTTGAATGTTTACTAAAAAAGTCTCTTGAGACATGTTCCCTCTCGATATACAAGAGTGATACTCTTGATGATGACGCTACAAGAAATTTATTGGCTTCTACAATTGCCGGGCCTATATATTTTAAGTGGGCAAATCATATAAAGGAACTCTTTCCGGGTGAGTGAACCACAACCTGTTATATTCCTGCATGCACAACTGTATCTGGTACATTGTTACAAGCACAAGGTAAATTTGTACACCAGGTAATGACCATAAGGTGTCTGCAGTAACTAGGAGCCCTGACAACTAAAAGAAAGTACAAAACCATTGTCTGATATCCTTAATGAAAATAACCCACTAGATGTTAATGTTGCAGATGATTTACAATGGCTTCGAAATTCATCAGAGCCCTGGAGTCTTGTGGAAATAAAATGGAAAAAATTTTTAAACAACACTCACCTTTGTCTTTACAACCAGAAATCAGAACCAGAGTAGTCAATAGCGTCCTACTCTAATGAATACCCAGCATTAAAGAAACCACAAGGTTATATTTTGGTAAGGTTTGTTTGTAATATCAGAAAAAACTAAATTTATTTTATAAGTATAGATCAGAAGTTTTTTTTTACTTTTTATTGCAGTTGTTTGGTTATTATTAATAATTACTTTTTTAGCTAAACAGTGATTTTAATGCGGCCAATAAGGACAAAAGAAATAATTTGTTTACTTACTTTCAGATAGCAAAAACGAGGATATGAAAATTATTGAAAAACAAAAATCAAAAGATAGTAGCCGATTGTAAGTTTTTTTTTTTTTAGAAAAGAATATTAAATTTGGAATATACGCATACTGCATCGTTAATAAGACTTACTTTCCAATAGGCTATTCTAGCTTTATTATCCTATTATCCCATAAAAGCTTCATCATGGGAACCGAAATCTTTACCTGAAAAAGTATTTTACAGAACATGAATATTAACTTTATTTATTATTCCTTTCAGCATCCAAAAAAGAAGAAAAGAATATTGCAGTGGTTTTATCTATGCCACATTTATTAAATACAACAGTAAAATATAAATTGGAGTGTAGCTTCAGCTGGAAACCATCGAAGGCAGAAACACGTGATGCTTTTATTAAATATGTCAAATCCCATGCTGAAATCACTTCAATTGAGCTTTGACTTAGAACACTAAATAAAAAAGGGGTGTCTTCTCAGTCTTACATAATTATAGTTGGTGAGTCATTGAAAGAAATTAAATCCTATTTAGTCATTATCAACAAATCAGTAATTTACGAGACAGCGAATATTATACAGCTATTGATATTTGCTATAAAACCTTTTGGGCAATCAACGCAGAATATGGCGTCGACTCTTATGCGATTTGGTTTTTATATAGAGACGTTTTTACCAAATGACATCAAAATTTGATAAAGGTTTTTTAGTCGAGCCTCTCTTAACCGATTGTAATTTTTAGAATTAAGTATATGTTAGAATTAAGTCTAAGTTTAATGACCGTCAACTTTGGTGTATTATACGTAAGCTGATCACCTAAAACAGTTAGCGTACATATCTATCATTGTGTCATTTTATTCTACGAGTAAAATGACATTCTCGTATGTCTGTGTATTAAGTTTAAGAAGTACTGACTAAATAAGTACGCAAAATTAATACTTTAACTCATAAAAATAACTTATTCAAAATAAATTAAGAAAAAATATTATTTGACAGTAAAAATGTTTCTTTCCTCAATGGTACTGTTCATTATGGTAAGATTGCTTTAGGTAGCTGATCAAATAAATAAAGCAGATTCTGATCAGTAGTGCTCTTTCGTTAGATGCGTTTTTCTTATCATATATTTGTATATCATGGTGCCATGTTTTATATCCCGTAAGCAATTGCCAAGTGTAAAAATTCTCAAATCACACTTTACGCTAATACATAGTCCTGAAGAGTTTTGTGTTATATATGCGTGGAAGATCATTGCAATCGCCAATTTCAGTTGTTTAATTCTTTTAGAAGGCATATTTTACAAAAACATTTCTCTCAAAGCATAAGAAACAACACTTTACGAGTTACTTAGTACATTTGGCTTTAGGTAAAAGATTTTGATTTATTTAATCAAGTAGGTGTCGATTGTATGCACAACATTTTAGAGGACGTTCATTTTAGGGGTGACCAGTAGGTGACCATAAGTACCAAAGGCTAAGGAAAATTGTCAAATTTCCCAAATATTTAGTGTCTCCTACACCATGTAATATAAAAGCATTCTCAGTAATGGAAAAACATGTATAACTTTACGTTGTTCACTGTAAATAAATAAAGAATTTAAATCGAATTAGGTATGTAGTTTAATTCCGATTCTACCTAGATTTCCAATTTCAGAAAATAATGACACGACGTGTTTAATAATTTGCTATATTCCAGTATTTTTTTAATGTAACAGGTCGCGTGCATGTTGCAGGCTGGATTAAAAGAACGGATTGACGTGGTCGATATTAACAAGGGAACATAGGTGATCCTAAAATAAAAATAATCTATAATATTGTGGTATTCATTTTGTAGACGATATATTTTTTGTTGGTGCTATTTTAAAGAGACAGAGAAATTTATCTGCTAAAAACTATAATCTTAATAATAATCAATAATTCAGCATCGACAACAAAAAGTATTGCTTACAATATGATCCCACATTATTTAGATTATTTTATATTTTCGGGTAGCCTATCTTCCCTTGTACGATATTGGTTATTTTAAAAAATACCATTATTGTATCAAAGAAGACACATAGTCAATTTGCTCAAGTGTCAACTTCAGAATAATCAATTATTTTACTAAAATCAACCAATAAAATTAGTAAAAATGAATAGAGTTCATGTATAAGTGGAATAAGAACTTAGTTAAATTGAATATTGGCTATAGTTACGTTAACAATCACTCCTTATTCAATACAACTAAGTTTTTGTTAAAATTGACCAAGACAAATAATAAACATCAATAAGTACCTTAACTGAATTAGTAAATTAAGTTTATTGTTCTGAAAATGTTTCATACTTAAATCGTGCAAGATCTTAGTTGGCCTGAATAACCTCCTTTGTTTGGTCAACACATCACTTAGTAGGTGAAACTATATTATTTTGTTACTTTGACACATTTCAATGATTAAATTAGACAAAATATAAGTTAATTGATACAAGTACTCGTAGTTAGATCAATACTTTACTTAGTAATCGGAACTATGACAATTTAACAAAGTTCTCTTAGCTTCAATGGTCAAGATCTTGTTAGGCTCATATGGAGTCAAGATGTGTGTTCGCGACAAGCAAGATCTTCGTTGAAGTATACATTTTTTTTTTTCAGTGTACATAATCAAGCAACGCCTGCATACGCTTCGGGTTGCTTCGACAGAGTCTCTGGTACCGCCTAGTGGAGCAGACGTGACCGTGCATTAGGCTGCGGTTCAAGATGAAAATCTGTAGCGATTGTTAGGCGCGTTATCGAGGAACTGTCATAATTATGTAGTGTCCATTCGATAATCCAGTTTACAGTGTCATTGAGAATTATTATAGAAAAGACATTCATTATTAAATATTGTAATAATTAGAAAATATAAATATTGTTAATAGACTCTATTCTGAGTTTTAGTTAAATTATTATAAAATAAAATGAGTAAAAGTAACGAAGAGACTAATGAAACGCCCACCAAGTGTTATGTTCTTCTTTTCCTCGTGCTGCACACCCGACATCAGAAGTGGGATGGTAACCATGACAGCAACCGGGATAGCAAACGAGACTTCAACCGGGATAGCAACCGGGATGCAACCGGGATATGCAATCTCGAAAAAGAAGATAACCAGGATGATTCACGATGGCGGCTTATGTTTGAAATGCAGAACGAGCAGATGCGTGCCTTAATACAAACCCTGAAATCATCGAATGTGAGTACACAACAAGCCTCATTACCTGAGTTTGATCCTGACAACAGAGACACCGACGCTAAATCCTGGTGCGCGACAGCTGATTTGTGTTTTAACGACAATCCACTTGAGTGAATAAGCCAACTTATCATAGCCATAAGTAAAGCCTTAAAATGAGCCTTAAAATAAGTAAAATAAGTAAAGCCTTAATCTACCTGGCTTGCTCGCATCACTTATCCTGGCATAACATGGGAACAATTTAAGGACTTATTTCACTAGAGATTTGTCACTACCGAAATCATTGCCGCTACATTGACAAATTTAAACATTGATAAGCCAGAAGAGAGTGAAAGTTAGCGTAGATATATGTGAGTTGTTTGATATCATCTTAATGACACGTCTAAAAAATGTAAGTTCTGAACAATTCATAATTTCTTTGGTGTTTTCACAATTGGCTCGAATGGATACTCGATTTGACCTAAGCTCGGTTACAACATATGGCATTTATAAATGAAATCACTACGCGCCAATGTCTGCAAAAAGAATTGCAAGCGTTTTCGTACGGAAAACCTAAAGCCGATACTACACACGAATAAAAACGGAGAATATGAAAACAGAAACGTTTCACTCAATCTAATATGATAAAATGTTATTACTGCGGGAAAATTGGACACAGCCAAACGGAGTGTAGACTGAAAACAACAAACGCGAATCAACATCTACAACTTCAATACCACCCAAGCAAGAGGGACCTCAACATGCATCAAATGGACCCATACAATGCTACAAATGCGGTGCGGCGGGACATATTTGCATCACGCAGTTCAGCTGGCGGCAGCAGTGGCAGCATCATCGAGTCATCGCGGAGCGGCGGCGGCGCAGATCCTCACGCATAACGGCGCGTGGACGTTAGCATGGTACAGCGTCCTACCGGAAAGCCTCCTCACCATCAGGTGTGTTGTACGATTTTCATTCGATTCGGGAGCTGAATATTCATGAATAAAATAAAAGTATGACTTCAAAGTCAAAGATGTCTAAAAGGATAATTCATAACACTATTCCATTAAGCTTGTAGAACAAGCGGTAATGTTTGAATATTCAGTACCCAACAAATGTAATGTGTGTTTATGAGAATAAACTATAGAGATTTTATTTCATGTCTTGCAGGATGTTTATATGAATAGCGATATTATGTTGGGTCGCAAGATTCAAATTAGGCCTTTGTAGTCGGCTTATCGGAGTCTCAAATGAAACACTCGTTGTTATGAAATACGACTAAACATTTTCGACACTAATCAAGTGGGGTCGTAAATTCACTGTGGTAGGTAACGGATTCGAATTCATGAAGTGTTCATGTAAAAAAAAAAGTACTACTTGACGTCGTATGTTCATATTTAAAATCACTTGTTTTAATATTTTCATTTTATTTAGACTGACAAATATGACTCACATAGAATTCTCTCGAAACATTTCGAAACCCAAACTAGGTACTCTCATTAAAACAAAGTCGAACAAAAATAAAATAACCTACACACTTGAAAAAAATGGTCAGAGATTAGGATATTGTTTAACTTATGAGTTACGTTCCGGTACACTTCATGGAATAATACAAAGAAACGGACATAATACAAAGAAACGACTTACATATTGTTGTTTCTCGAGCGTTTAAATGGATTAATTATTATAGTTTTAGTAACTTTTCTTTTTGGAGAAATTCAATTATGAATTATGTAGATCCTATACCGTTGATGACCGGAAAAAGTTGCGGTCTGTTATTTCCGTTGAGACGTGATGATAACGAAATTGAAATTGACTCACCAATATAGAGTCGTCAGTTATTTATGATAAACGAAGATTTGACAAAAACAAAGCTAGACCTTATAAATTTTCTATAGGTAACTTATAAGAGAGGAATCAAATGTTCAAAGTTGATTCAAACCATTCAAAGCTGGTTGAGTTCTTAAATGGTGGTCGATATATCTTGCAAGCTCTAAATTCTTAGTAATCAAGAATTGAACATTATGCCTAGCGATCAAAGAAACATTGACGAGTTAAGTGTTAAGGAAAATGATATGATGTGGGGCAGTCGGAACCCCAAGTTGGTGAATAGCGTTACATTCTCTGTGTTATCCTGCCAGTGGTATTCCGTAGCCGTAGCTTAAGAGAAATCGGTGTCTGCATTATGTAGTCCGTGAGTGAGCGGTGCGCGGTTGCCATGGTGGAAGGTTGTGCTCGCGATTCCATTGGGAATGCGCGGAGTGTTTGCGATTCCATGGGGAATGCGCGGAGTGTTTGCGATTCCATGAAGGAATGCGCGGAGTGTGTGTGACAGAGGAAAATGTGTTTTTCCTGAGCTCTGGACAGAAGAGCTGGTTGAGAAGGCAAAGCTATAACACCGTTGAGTTTTAAATTGAGTTGAACAATTTGAATTGTTGAGACTTGGTCAATGCTTCTTTATCGATAAATTTTATAGTAAAAATATTTGAAGGTTTAGACACCCTAAACTCGGTAGCACTTTGCTATAGTACAGTGTATTATGATTCTGGGATACCAAATTGAATGGGGTCAGATATGGCCGAGCGGATATACCTTGTGGAATTTCTTTTTGCAGAGTAAACACACGAGGTCGTGTGTCTCGCAGGATGGCCGTGTCGGGCGATCCTTATGAATCATCATATGGAGCCTACATAATCAAGCAACGCCTGCATACGCTTCGGGTTGCTTCGACAGAGTCTCTGGTACCGCCTAGTGGAGCAGACGTGACCGTGCATTAGGCTGCGGTTCAAGATGAAAATCTGTAGCGATTGTTAGGCGCGTTATCGAGGAACTGTCATAATTATGTAGTGTCCATTCGATAATCCAGTTTACAGTGTCATTGAGAATTATTATAGAAAAGACATTCATTATTAAATATTGTAATAATTAGAAAATATAAATATTGTTAATAGACTCTATTCTGAGTTTTAGTTAAATTATTATAAAATAAAATGAGTAAAAGTAACGAAGAGACTAATGAAACGCCCACCAAGTGTTATGTTCTTCTTTTCCTCGTGCTGCACACCCGACATATATAATAAAATCGTAAAAGAAACGTTTGTAGTACAAAAAAAACCAGTTTATACACGTTTTACTAATGTTCACGAGGTGAGAAAAATAGTTTTTAGAATTTTTGTCTGTTTGTCTGTATGTTTGTGCACGCCAACTTCTGAAACGGCTTAACCGATTTGAATGCGACTTTCACTGATGTATTGTAGAAAGCTTCCCGTAACGCTTAGTGTTTGTTTCATTCCAATCGGTTTACAGACAAAAAAGTTAGGAGCTATACCGAATACCGAAAAAATAAAATCGCTCTCCGCCTCTGTCCGTTTCTCCGCTTACTTATTTTAAAACATCCAAAGAATTTTGATACGGTTTTCACTATAGCTGGAGCAATAAACGAGGAAGGTTTGTGTATATAATTTTAAGAAAAATTTGTAACCCTGCCAAGCCGGGAGCGGGTCTCTAGTATTTCTATAAATATTGTCAAAAATAAATGAAACTATGTTTGAAAATATTCCCATTATTTTCCTGCGTTGTTTTAAATGCCGTTAACTTAATTAATTCATTTCAACATGTTTAAAGTACGTGTAACCAACGCCGAATTATCTTTATTTATACCTTGAAAATTGTCGTAACGGCCGACTGAATTGTAATCGCCATACATCATTTGAAAACAATGCAAATGGGCAATTGAGTCATAAGAATTAACAGGTGTGTAAGCGTGTCGTCGTATAGTGTTTGTACAGCTTAAATTAATGAAATATGAACATCGGCTTAACCCTGAATTGGTTTTTAATGCGTAATTATGCATTAAAAACCAATTTTAATGCATAATTACGCATAATACGATACATGCATAATACGATGTTCGAGCCCAGGACCGAATTAACCCTGTAAGTCCTTCACCATCGTCTCAGTGGTCTATTCCCAAAATGTCCCACAAGAAATGTCCAATTTGGGACATTTTGGGAATTACAAAAAAGTGTTCCTTCACTATTTCCTAATTTCCTCAACTATGCAATTCTACGTTTTTCTTAAAAAATGTTACTAAATGAAGATCAATAGTCAGTCTCTAGTCTGTTAACGTATTTCAAGATATTGAAGAATAAGTAAATTCTTCTTCAATAATTTGTAGGTACTGAAATATGACGAAGTAGTAAGTATAAAAAACAGGGCAATAATATGGGATTCACTGAGGCAAATGACATTTACTATAGAACTCGTTGGCGGCGGAGACAATTCATCGGGCCTAGAAATGGTGTTTTTTTTGTTTTTACCATTAGAACATTACACGAAAAAAATTTTTTTATTAATACATTTTTTTAATCTGATATCAACTTATTAATAGGTACAGGATTCATATGCGCGCAATAAGCCGTTTTCGAGAGAATTTTCAATAAAAGTCAAATTCTTCTTGTGTTCTAAATTTTTTTGTGGAGTTTCTATTACTTTAACGAAAATTCTAATTAATACAATTGGTTCTTCACATGTTTAAGTATAATATATATTGTTTTCAAAGCAATTGTCTTGTCTATTTCTTGTAACATCTTCATTAAACAATGGATATTTTTAGTATTTAGCGTTTGTCTCCCCCTTATTTGTTAGGTACAGAACTTCTAATTTAATTTTATTCATTTTTTTTCCTAGCCGATGCGGGACCCTAGGCAGTTGCTTACACCGCCTACCTAATGGATAAGCCGGCCCTGATCGAACCAATTTTTTTTTGTATGTAGAATCTATTCATATAATAAAGTCGTAAACGAGCCGGTGTCTGTGTACATAAAATATTTTTTCAAAAAAACAATTTGGGCGGGCCGCTAGTCTTATATATAAAAATGTATACCCATTTCCCTTGGTCACGGCATCACGCGTGAACGGGTTGACCGATTTTAATTCGGTTTTCACTAATGGAAAGGGGGATAAACGGGGAATGTTTTAGGGCATATAAAAATTGCACCCCGAGCGAAGCCGGGGGCGGGCCGCTAGTTAATTTATAAATTGAGAAGGAAGTAGTTTCTTTCTTTCTGATCCTTTGCGTGTTTGAAACGAGCAATGAGATTATAACTATAGCCCATATAATTACCTCATAAGGAAATAATTATCAGAGAAGATGCGTTTGGTATTATTTACTTAATTAGGTTAATATCTCTTAGTAACATATATTTTGATAATTGTACAATAAATATTTTATAGTTACATTAGTATAAATTAAGTTAGTCAATGGAAGTTGTTCCGAAATCAAAAAAAGTTAATCTTTATTCTATATACATATCTCTATATATAAAAATAAATCCCTATTTGCCTTGGTCACGGCATATCCGAATTAAAATCGGTCTACCCGATTTTTTAATATATATTTCACTAATGGAAAGAGGGATAAATGGGGAATGTTTATATATACAAACCGAGCCGAAACCGGGGGCGGGTCGCTAGTATCTAATAAAATCGTAAACGAGCCGTGTCTGCACACTAAATATTTTTTCCAAAAAAAAAAACAATTTGTAGACGTTGTATTTATGTTACCGAGGTCAAAAAAATGCTGTATAGAATATTTGCCTGTTTGTGCGTTTGTGCACGCTAATCTCAGAAACGGCTTAACCGATTTGAATGTAGTTTTCACTGATTTATTGTAGTAAGCTTCCCGTAAAATTTAGTGTTGGTTTTCCAATCGGTTTACAAAGAAAAAAAGTTAGTCAATACATATATTATAGCGTTGTAAATGACCCATGTTTCAAAAAAAATTTTTTTTTTTTTTTCAGAAAAACGAGGTGAAATAAATAGGTTTTTTTTTAGATTTTTTTGTCTGTTTGTCTGTGCGTTTGTGCACACTAATTTCAAAAACAGCTTAACCGATTTGAATGCGGTTTTCACTGACGTATAGTAGGAATATTCGTATAACATTTACAGTGTTATTACAAAAAAAAATACTAAACTATGTCTCAACACGTGTTTTGTCAAACAGCGTCTAATGACATTTGTATACAATTTCACAGTTTAAACCCTGCCTCAAATAATGTTTAACCTTCGCTATTACAAAATAGTGTTTGTCCTTTGACTTACCAAAACATCGCTGGGCAACCTATAGGCAACCAAATGTTGCTATTTTAAAATTATAAAATAGCAAATAGTAACAATAAAATAGCAACATTACAAAACGTTCGTTCAACTTCATTTGGTTCAATCCGAAACGTTCCTTTCTATGCAAATTTGTTATGTGCTAATAGAATATCCTACGCAGAAAATATTTTAAAATTATCTATATATAAATAAAACAGTGACGTGTGTGATTATAAATTAATTATTGCTCTAAATACACCGCCATAAGTATGTTTTGGAACCAAAACTTACGTATATAATGAGTACATTGTACACATAGAACAGTGATCGGTTGAAAGAATGGAATGTGTTTATCAAGACTTGTCAATCGTCATTACTCATTGTCAAATGAGTATAATATAAAAAAAAATATGGAAAAAAATGGACAATTGCAATATTAAAATAAAAATTCGTGAACGTGAAGAAAATTGGGTTCAAGAATAAAAGGTAAAACAACCCGATATTTCATCACACCACTAAATACAACTTGCGAAAATTAGAGACAAAGCAGTAGACTAACTTTGAGTCTTCGACAAGTATTGACATGTATTTAAATATGAAAAGTATTATTTAAACCGTGCCTAACTCTAACTGCTTAAACACGCTTTTGTAATAAAGTTTTTTTTAGACACTTGTTCAATGTATGTTTAACTTTTTTGTAATAACACTGTTAGTGTTTGTTTCATTCCAATCGGTATACAAATAAAAAGTTACAGGATATTCCGAATAGCACGCGTACGAAGTTGCTGGCATAGCTATTCAAAAATAAGTTGTTGATGTATTGATGATGAGGTATCCTAACTAATATCTACTATAATTCGAAAGTGAGTTTGTTTGTTTGTACGCTTTCACGCATTAACTACTCAACCGATTATCCTGAAATTTTGATTACACGTCAGACTGAAAAGGACATAGGGTACATTTCATGCACAGAAAAAGTACTCCGAGGGTACATTTAAAAATAAAAATAAAAAATTCAATCTCTATATATAAAAATGAATCCCCATTTCCCTTGGTCACGGCATCACGCGTGAACGGGTAGACCGATTTTAATTCGGTTTTCACTAATGGAAAGAGGGATAAACGGGGAATGTTTTTATATATAAAAATTGCACCCCGGGCGAAGTCGGGGACGTGTCGCTAGTGCCTAATAAAAATATATGAGCAGTAAAGATTTGAACAAATGTTTTAAACCTAAGAAAAGGCGCGGACGATGTCACGGGTAAAAACTAGTAGCTAATAATTTACATATTGCGTATAAAGAAAATATTTAAAGCCAGATTTATATGTTCTCTTATTATACTAAAATATGTTACTCTCTATTTATTATTAAGTATTCTATAAATGTTTGTTTTGTAGTATTTGTATATTAGGTATTTTATATTAAGTAAGCATATGCAGAGTTCATGTATTTGTAGTAGACTCCGATACAAGCACAGCTTAGTGTGGGGGTCAACGATAACTTATGGTATTGTAATTTAACTGTTTGGAAATTAATTTAAATAAATAAATAAATAAAATAAATAAAGATTTAGTTTAAGAGACTTAAAAATGTATGTGTTCACAAATTAATAGTAAATAAGTATAAATGGAGTATTTACCGACATAACGAGATTAAATTTCGTCATGTAACGTTTAGAGGTCGCAAGAGGAAGTGGATACAAGGTCGACAATTTTAGCAGGATATGTGTTAAGTAATGTAGATTTTAAGAGTTTCATTTACTTACGGAATAACTATAGTGTACAGTGAGTTCTATATTAAACAAGTAATCGGTTAGAGCGTGTCGTGAATGTTCCTAAGTGAAATCATATGATCAGCGAACTCTCACACTTTTAGCTTAGTTTGAGATAATACATCAGGAGTTATGTAAGTGTGAGACAATATTACTTTGCATAAACAACGTTAGCCTACTAATGCTTCGTGTTTATGTGCTTGAAAACCAACTATGTACTTCTTTATTTATTTATGCTATACTAGCGACATACTCCCGGCTTCGTACCGAGGCATTTTTACTGCAAATTATAGGTATTCACAAACAGTTACCGCTCCTTCCATTAGTGAAAACCGTATCAAAATCCGTCGGCTGATTCGGAAAAAGTTAAAGGGGAAACGTACAATGGCATAAACATGTTACATGTATAAATATAGATATAGTAGATATAGATATAGATGTAGACGTAGACGTAGACGCAGACGCAGACGTAGACGTAGATATAGATATAGTAGACTGCAAATTGATACTCGATGAAAAAAAATGCGAGTCTTTTAATATTAAATTACTAGCAGCACTAGCTGAGCCCGCAACTTCGTACGCGTGGTATTCGGTATAGAGCATAACTTTTTTGTTTGTGAACCGATTCGAATGAAACAAACACTAAATGTTACAAGAAGCCGTCTTTAATAAATCAGTGAAAACCACATTCAAATTGGTTAAGCCGTTTCTGAGATTAGCGTGCACAAACGCACAGACATCAGACAAAAATTCTAAAAAACTATTTTTTTTTACCTCAGCAACGTACCTAAAAGTACCATGTGTAAAATTTTTTTTATTTTTTTTTTTAACATTTCTGTACAAACACGGCCCGTTTACGATTTTATTGTACCTATGTATGCGTCTCTCTTTATTTACTACACAATATTAATATTTTAAAACTTCTGACTAATACATATTACCTATAACAAAACTGTGTACTAACTAAATCGTCACTAAAGTTAAAGATAAAGAAATTCAAATGAAATCATTCATACATTCATAATAAGAATGTTATGCATTAAAGACATTGAATAGGTATTGGCGGACAAGCGTAACTTGACATTACGTAAATGTACTTCCATCTACGTGTAATTTGAATACATTATCTAGATACAAAGTCTTTGAAAAGCCATTAACTAATTCAAATGTAACAAATTGCTGCCTCGAATTGAATTGTAAAAATATACGTACCTACTCACTGGCTTTTGATTTTACCCGTCACTTTGACGAGTTAAAAATACATGATAAGTTGTAGTAAATATTTTTCTTATTATTTCATGTATAATAAATAAATAAATAAATAAATAAAATAAACATATAGCCTCCCTAGGGTGGGTTTATTCACGTATAAACATGCGTTAAAAAATACTTACATAAAAGAAAAGCTTGGCTTTAAAATTGTCTTAAATTACAGAAAAAATAACAATAGTTATCTAGTTAGGTACCTAATAGGAAAAATTACTAATAAAAACCATTCGCTGCTTAGCGAAGACGTAAAATACGGTATGCAACAAACACTTTATCGCAATTTCCAAACAACTTCTTTAATAGAAAAAAACTCATAAACATTCAAACAATTTCTTAAATTCCTTAGCATCGTGAAGTAATAAATTTAAAAAGAACCCACTAACCTTTATCCTTTTTTTTTCAGCGATGTTAATACAACGTACACATTAAATGAACAGGGTGTATTTTGTTTAATGTCGTGGCGTTATTACGAGAACGCGGTATCAGAGTTCGATGCTTGAACGTAAACTAAAGTTCTCAATACTGCGTCGCGAGTCGCGTTCTACACAGGCAGGTCGCACCGTTTGCAACGCATACCGGCAGAGTAGGGTAACAATACATTGTACCTCTAAATGGTATAAAATAAAAATAGCCATTCGTCTGTCTGTTTTTTTGCTTATTTGTTCTAACTCTCGCAGCCAATGTTGATAGGATTTTTATTAATGGAAAAAGAGATAAACGGGCAAGGTTTGTGTATATAAAATAGCATTAGCGCCTATAAATCGAAGATTATACGCGTATAACCCCAAGCTCAGGGGCCCCGCGGAACCTGACCAACAAACCTAAAATCGAACTAGCGAAAAATTCTCCCACCTTCGAATTACACAAGTTTTAATCATGAAAATACTTCTAAAATTGTGACTAATTCTAAAACAAATTTCTGTTATATTAGGCCCCAACTTTTACCTTTGATTTCTTAATATTTACCACCTATTTGAATTAACTAAGACATGGACTTTCACCATTCTTTTTTTCATATAGATATAATGAGCGAATATGGAGTACTAGAATGCCACCCAACCCAACCCCCATTGACTGGTTTTCCAAGTGGCAAATTTCCATCGTCAATGGGTAGCGGTTCTGGCGACAGATTGGTGCAATGGTGTCATGGAGCACCTGGTTTTGTACCCTTGTGTACCCTTCAACGGCCAAGTCACACAACATTAACTATAATAATAAAGAAATCGCAGTAAGGAACCTTAGACTTGGCACGACTTTGTCTAGATTTCATTACTTTTTAGAGATAAACAAGCAGCTCCATCGAGACTTGGCTAGTTTTTTACAGAATGTTTTTGGTGGGATTTCACTTCTTTTTGTAGAAACGTGGGCATATTGATTTATTTTATTAGATTTTCTTATTTGACACAGTTTTTTTCTTTTTAGGAGTAGTTTTTTTTATTATTACAAATCATTCCGGTTCTGATTCTTGTACAGTAGCAACAGTTTTTCGTATTGCCCATTCGCGTTCATTATTTATTCTTTTAGACGGTTTAGACGGTTTAATTTACGCCTAAGGCGTGATCGCTGCTCGGTGATCGCTGAAGCTTGAGCTTTTATACTCTTGAAGTCAACATTTATGAGGTGCACCCCATGAAAATTGGTTACTCGTGAAAGCGCCACGTAGGCTTGGCCACAAGAGAATATGGAGGTGCCAATGTCCATGAGGGCATTTTTTAGTAGACCTTGCAGTCAGCGCCATCTAGCGACGTGTGCGCGTATCACCGCCACTCTTAGTCCAATGCGTTATATTTTGACCAAATTTTGAGCGAAATTAATATTTTAGTGTAATTTGTTTATTTAATTTGTGTAATGTTCGAGTAGAATAAAGTTAATCGTTCGACTATTTCTTCTTGTAAACTTGTAAGTATAAGTATAAAAGCCAGTCTAGTCTTATCCAGAGTTTTCCTTTAATTTTATTTATATGCATATTTAAAGCAGAAGGGGAGGCATTCGCCCAGCAGTGGGACGCTATAGGCTAGATTAAATTAGAAGATGTGTCCCACTACGCTGGATTTTTGCAATGACAGTCGATTTTTTTATGTACCAATAGTGGAAGGGGGCATTACCATATCTCTAATACAGCTGAGACCAGCTGAGGGTTCTTCATCAGATACTTCAGACCTTCGATTTTTGACATCAAATGAAGCGGCCCACCAAGTTGAATATTTTTTATAAAGGCGGTATGTCGATCTCTAATAGTTTGGTTGGGCTCTTGTGTTTTCTAATCAGGGTCATCAGGTACTCCAGATCTTCGATTATCCTAGTTTTTATAGTTTTCCCTTTATGTGGCCATTAAACCCTAACTCTGCACCAAATTTCAGCTCTCTGAGTTTATGGGAAGTACTAGTTCTATTCTGATGATCATGAGTGAGTGAGTGAGTGTCATAAATGCGAAACCTTGCTTTCGCTTAACTTCGGAACTAAATGACCTACAGGCTTGAAATTTTGGATTTTAAGTATGTGATTATAGCTTACTGGATGACGAAAATTTCTGCGTTCTGGTCTTATCCAGAGGTTCTCAAATAGGGGCCTGAAAATGCGGCGAAATGGTTCCAGTAAAGGATGGTACGGCAGTGTTTGCTTTTGCTTCGCGCTCGACTTGGCGGGGGCACTGCCGTGCCCCCGATACACAACACACTTATAATAATCTACTCATAATAAATTGAGGTGTAAATATTATTGCGCATAGAAACATGGTCATGGTCTTCCCGTCTCGGTGGAGCGGTTGTGACTGATCAATCTCCACCGCTCCAAAGAATGCACATTAAAATATGCATGACATAAGACGGAAGATAGCGCATTCAAATGAAAAATTAATCCTCAAAGGCCTAGATAATCTGTGAAGTGAGATTACTGATAATTTTTTTGGTTTGTAATACGTGTTTCATTTGAAAATAAAACAAAAAAAACGATAAAAATGAGAGGTAACTTGGTGATTTTGTTCCATCGAGAAAATTTCATTGTATAATATTTTCTGTCCACAATTCACTTTTATTTATAATATATAAATATTTTCTTATTTGGACTTTATATATATTTAGATAAAATTCAAATCTATAGGGTTAGCTATTTTTATATATACATACGATTTTCTTTGCCTATGCAATAGGAAAAAGAGTAAATAAACGCGCCATCTATTATACTACAATAAAATTAGGTGAAGCGGCGACATCTATAGGATATAGGTTGAACTGCTTATAAGAACATAAAGCTTTTTAGTTAACATTTGTATTAATTTTACTCCTCATAAAATTTTCATACCGAGGTCCTTATATGAAAAGGAATAAACTCCAAACATTGAAATATTAATGAAATCGTGGTGACCGTAGTCCGCTTCAATCGTCAATTGAGTCGCGGCTGACACTCCGCACCGGTGTAGGTGATTTAAGATGTTCAGAAGACAGCGACCTGTCCTGTCCACTACCCACTTGTACACTGCCTACTCCAAACAACTGGAGGTCAAGAACAGGCCTTTGTCATTGTATTTCAAGGAATACGCGATCACACGCCCTACCCGGTACCCGGCTAATGTTTAAAGAAACTGTTCATACACTCAAAAATTTATTTCTTATTAGCTGAGCCCGCAACTTCGTAAGCGTGGTATTCGGTATAGCGCGTAACTTTTTTGTTTATAAATCGATTGGAATTCAACAAAGACGAAATGTTACGGGAAGCTTGCTGCAATACATCAGTCAAACCGCATTCAAAACGGTTAAGCCGTTTCGGAGATTAGCGTGCACAAACGCACAGACAAACCGACAAAAAGAGAAAAATTCTAAAAAATATTTTCTTGACCTCGGTAACATAAGTATACATCGTGTACAAATTGTATTTTTTTTTTTTTTAAATCTTTAATTTAATGTTAATTAAATTAAAATTAAATTAAAATATTAAATCTTTAACGGTTCGTTCAGGATTTTATTATATGTATTTATACAACTGAGACGTATAACCAATAAACTTTTGTACATTTATTATATGAATTATTTATAGGTCGTAAACGAGCCGTGTTTGTACATTAAATATGTGTTCAATAAAACAATTTGTACACGTTTTACTTATGTTACGGAGGTCAAAAAATATTGTTTTTTAAAGAATTTTTGTCTGTTTGTCTGTACGTTTGTGCAGGTTAACCTCAGACACGGCTTAGCCGATTTGAATGCGGTTTTCACTGATGTATTGTTGCAAGCTACCCGTAACATTCAGTGTTTGTTTCATTCCAATCGGTTTACAAACACAAAAATTACGCGTTATACCGAATACCACGCACACGAATAAGTTGCGGACTCATCTATTTAATTTATTCAATATGGATAGAGATAAAGTTTAGTGTGAAGGCATATTTCTAGTTGCTCCCGTTACAATTTAATTTTAAAATACCATATTTAGTTTATTTATATAATTTTGTGGACCTCAAGTTACAGTTTGTTTAACACTAGTGGCCCGCCCCGGCTTCATACGAAAGCAGTTATTTTACACAACACAACGCAAACCATTTGAATCCAACAATATATATTTGACGATTTTAATAAAAAAATATTAAATTTTCTTTACTACATAGTTCCAAGTTCATAATATGTAACTCCCTAAATTAATATGAAAAGGGCTAAAAATTTATTACTTAACTAGCGACCCGCCCCCGGTTTCAGCCGGGGTGTAATTTTTAATTATATAAAAACTGCCCGTTTATCCCTCTTTCCATTACTGAAAACCGAATTAAAATCGGTCTTCTAGTCCCTTTTGAAGTTGCTTCGCGCAGACGTAAAGTCACGCACAAATAAATTATGTTGTTTTGAAACACAAAACTCTTCTGAACACAAAACTCTTCGTGTCTCTTTGAAACACGAAACACAAACACACACTCTTTTCTGCACGTGCTTAATGTTTATTTTTATGCCTTCGTCCGCTTCTTTTTGCATAAATTTCAAAACATTGTACACAATTTTTCTTGCTTGACGACGTAAAACCGTATTCCGGTTAGGCATGTTTAAACTTATGTTATTAAAAGAACAATAAAAAAACTAAACAAATAACGGAATAACGAAAACAATAGACAACGAAAACTTAACAAAAACAAAGCAGAATTGTGAGTGACTGTACTTCGCTACGAAAAACAAGCGTGTGTGCTATTCGGAAGAATTCTGAACGCACACAAACACGCACGCACAGGTGAAATGGGTGTGGGGGCGGGGAAGTGGAATGGGCCCTGCCGCCGCCGCCTCCTGCCGCTCCCCGTTGATACCTATTTTTTTTTTTGCTACTGCGACGCGGTTCGCGCTGTGTTCAGAGCGGACTAGAAGTTTGGCGCGGATTATACCCGTTCACGCGTGATGGTCATACGCGTGATGGTCCTCTTTATTATACTGTGCCGTGACTAGAGTTTTACAATTCTAACGCAGGTTCGAATCCCGGTGGCGGTTAAGTATATTTTTTTATTTCCATTGTTTTACGTTTTCAATTGTTAATTAGAAATGTTGTTCATTAATTGCTCAAACCGTAAAAACAACAATACAAGGTAAACAAAAACAAGCAAATAAATCTATAAACTCACTAAGTGCACATACCGTTAACATAAACTATTTGTTTGTAGTCAAAACGAGACGAAAAAAAACCGTTATCCAATATTTATTACCTTGTGGTAATAAGTCGCTCAGTCGACGGTCAATATTTCAAGCGCGTACACGTCGTTTTCGTTGTGTTCCGATAATAATCTTACTAATATTATACATAATTTGGGAGGATGGATTGACGTTGATATTTGTTACTCTTTCACTTAAAATCTACTGAACGGATTTTACAAGTATCAAAAAGGTAAACCGACTTTTTTTTTCAATCCAACACTGAAGATCAGTTTTCCAAACTGAGATAATTTTTTATCGTCAGTCGTGCGCTCGTGCGCGCGCGCCGCTTAAATTGCTTTGTGAGCTGTCGCTGCGAAGGTGTGAAAATGCCAAATCGCTCTCCACTCATTGTTCGTTTCGTTACCGGTTGGTGTATGTATGACATAAAAAGTGTTTAAAAATCTACTTGAGTGATATTTTCCCGTTAGTGTTTGTGTCTTCCTCAAGAAAACTGAAGAATATGAGATTGAATATACGTGCGTCTCTAATAGTGTATAAATAAATTTAAGTAATTATTAATTAATATTGTATTTCATTATTAATATTATTTATTTAATCATGATACATGAATTTAATTATTAATTTTTTAAAACAAATAAGTTGATATGAGTAGGTATATCAAACTGAAATCATTTACATTAGGCATATGTATCTATTATTGCTTCTGTGGTTACCTGCAAAATAAATAAGAAATATTATACACGTAGTGCAGTGTTGCCAACTTAGCAGATTTCCGTCGGATCTACCGAATTTGTGTAAAAGGAAACTGAAGAGAACACGTCTTAACGGATAACGAATTTTTATAGCAAGATTAGATTTGGATCAGATGGTATTTGTAGCGGATATTCCGCAATCATAAACAAGCCAGCACTAAGCAAAATAATTGACTTCCATTTAAAACGGAATGTTATTGTTCTGTTGCTGTCTTCATTATACTGTAGGCATATTTGTATTAAGCTATCTCATTTTGACATAATTGTGAAAAAGAGAAAAATGATAGAATTTGTGAACAGGATAATACGATAACATTTTAATCAGAAGCCAACGAAGATTCTGCTGACATTGATTCGTACGAAGGGCAGATGTGGAAAGAGTTTACAATGTATTTGAGCGAAAACAAAAATATGTAATAAAATGGAAACAGACATGTTTAGTGCCATTTTTTATACAATACTTGTGGAACTAAAGCGAAATGGTAAATCTTGTCATACTTGCCATTTGCCAGATAATAGTCTCTACCTACTGTCTCTACAATGACTGAGCCACATAAACTAAATGTTCTTTTAGAAACTAAAAGTGACAACTATATAGATTTAAGTTAAATCTAAGAAGAGTTCTATGTTCATTTTATATCTAATGTTACTACAACAACAATTCTAATTGAGAATTGATTTTTAGTGTGTTAAGCACAGTAACGTATCTAACGACCTTATTTTTCAAAGTCAGTAATAGTTAACTTCGTTAATCACCAATCCAATACAATGTAAAAAGTTAACTTCGTTAGCTTTTTTATATTGTTGCATTATTGATTTACTTATAAAAACTATTGGTTTGAATTCTGCAAGTTAACAGGTTATGAACAATAAAAAGAAGCGTGTATAATTAGAATGTGTAATTAAAAACAAAATATGAACAAATTTATTCACAGTTTTCTTATTTATTCACACGCACGCCGGCAAGACATAGTTTCGTATCACTCGCGACATGCGCTGCGTCACACATATTTGTCTATCTCGGCTTGCGTCGATAGTGCCGACCGGCCTGAACGTGTTTTTCGCTGGGCGGCGTGGTACGTGGTCCGCTCGGTATTTTAATGGTAATTATAAGGTAGGTAGTGAATTAACCATTAACCCATGCCATTAACAGACCTGAGGAAAGTTAACGGAAGTTAACGGGTCCGTTAACATTTTTTTAAATTAACTTAAAAGTTGATCTGTTACTCGAACTCGTTAGATAACGATTAACGGATTAACGATCTTGTACCCAGCATTGTGAGTATTTGACGGATTTTGACGGAAAAAAGGTACTGCAAGTATGGCGGATTTCTAACGGAATTTTACCATACAGATGACGGAATTTCAAAATTATTGTTGGCAACACTGGTAGTGCCACTAACACTGGTAGAGTAGAAATTTAGTCCAATTCTATATTCCATAATATTTTTGAATCAGTAAGTGAACCATATATAGTTGATTATGGTTGATTATGTTCCTTGATATAATTTCATATGTATAATAATAGTCTTTGGTTGGAGTGAACTCAGCTGCGGCAGCAGTAATAGCTAGTGTTCTGTGGAAATGTCACTGTCACAGAAAGTTATCATAGGTACAGACTAATACAACATCTTTGATCTCAGCAGTCTCGGTGGTTCTGCGGCTTCTGCTTTACTTACAACCTCGCTCATCTCTCGCTAGAGAGTATATATGTTCTGTGCTTACAACATTACAATCACAGAACACTATATTACATTACAATTTACATCTCTTCTCTTATCAACAACAATTCAACATTAGATTGTTTTGTATTTATTACTGTGTTTCTTTATTATTATGAACTAAATCTTAATTAAATACGTTTCCACTTTAATCTCAGTTCTAGTTACATTATACAAATGGCGTTTATTTATTCTGCTCTTAGATATCGTAAATTGACTATTTTCATTTTCTCTGTTTTTATTGTGAGTTCTTCCTCAAATGAATCCCACGGTTGTGCCAAATTCAATATTGGAGTAATACAAAGGCTTCATAATGAGGGATACCACAGGTAAATATGAAAGAGTGCCGAAAATAAAACCTTTGTCATACAAACTTTGTTGAATAGGAAAAATTAAAGACGTCAACAATTTAACCCTCAAGTTTCACCCTCTATTAAAGTTATTAGTAATACCTATTTTAGACAAAAATAATACAGGGTTTCCCAATCTCTTTCCTAGGGCGGCTCCTATCGCAACCTACCCTCTTACATCCTAACCCTAACTCGCGGGACTCCTAAAAATAAAAAACAGCTTTAATATTTTTATTTTCTATATTTACTATCTAAATTTTACTCCCTTTAGTATATGGACCATGAGCCAGGCACATATTTCATCAATCATTTCCTCTCGGGCAATAACCCGTAACACGCTTTGAGATTTGTATCATGAAGCCTTGTGAACGTCAAGCCTTGTGGCTCCATGGGTGGGTTAAGCAGCGTAACCCTCCCATACATGTAAAAAAAATATATATTATTAGTCATTTCCTCCCAATTGAAATACTTATCAAATTATAGTTATTATCTGTTGTGTTTCGGTGAGTGAGTAAGGGATGCCAGAGCCCATTTCCTTATCCCCTAAGATTAAGGATAAGGGATTACCCTTATCCTTAATCCTACTGTAGTCGGCAGCGCACTTGCAGCACCTGTAGTGTTGCTTGTGTTATAGGCGACGGTAGCCACCTACCATCAAGTGGACCGTCAGCCTGCCTATCAACATAACATTTAAAAAAAAGTTAACCTAATATCTTGAAGAAAAAAATCAGCTGACTATAAAGTAGTGGATTATACGTCAGTTGATGACTTGAACTTGATGAGTTAATACGCTATTATGAAAAATAAAAATGTCAGCTGGCTGTATAGCGGTGGAAACATCGTCAGCTGATATCCTGAATGGTATAATACAGAAGACAGATGGGAGCATCTATCGCTAAAAGATTTTCATGATCTAGTTCCTATCAGGCAATAACTCGTGAAATGCTTCCGACTCACAGCTTAGTGGTGTGTCACTTTGTTTGTTGCTTTATAATTTTTATTTTTACTTTATCCAAGGACCCTCTAAGATAAGTCTGTGGACTCCAGGTTGGGTAACATTGCTTTATAATATTAATATTGATAGAAATGTTGTAAAAACTTGCTGAGCCTGCAACTTCGTATGTGTGGTATTTCTAAAAACTATTTTTTTTATTTCAGTAATATAAGTAAAACATTGTACACATTACATTTTTGAAAAAAAAAAAATGTACAAGCACAGCTCCTTTAATATTAGCTCCTTTAATATATCTCCTATTTATTATAGGTATAGAGTTGCAACTAAAGACAGGCACAAGATAAATTCAAAACAAGAGTAATAATACACTTTTATATATTTTGGTGCTATCTTACTAGGAATTATATTAAGTTTCATAAACAACGGGTCTCTAAAAACATATACATATCTACTTATTAAATATATTTAAAATGTATTATCAAAATTCCAGAAACCTAACATATACAATTGAAGGCTTATTAAAGGACAGTAATGAAGATGACAGCAAAGAGGCTTGGCGTGAAAGAGACTGTACAGTGATGATTGAACAGTACCTACCATCTGGTGTGTTCAGTAACCCAAATGAACTTGACGACCTCAGGAGATCTAGGAAGGTAATTAATGTCTTGGAAAATATTCACTAAGACCATTCAAGTCACTGTGCATCAAATTGTGCAGATTCTTTAGCACCAACAGTTAAAATCCATACTCAATATTATAAATGCGAAAGTAACTCTGTCTGCCTGTTACCTTTTCACGTCTAAACCACTGAACTGATTATCATGAAATTTTGCATACACATTAGGGATGCAGGATAGGACTTAGGGTACCTTTCATCCAGAAAAAAAGCTCTGTTCCCGAGGGTTCACCTAAAGCCTAGCAAAGTTATAACTGCAAAGGATTGCTACATAAAAGGATAAATTTGTATTTGTACATAAAAGGATTGCTATAGACTTTAGTCTGATGCATATCAGCTAGAAGGAAAGCTTAAAGTTGGAAGAAGAGTAGTTGTCATGGTTACGTAAGATCAGAGAGTGGACTGATATTCAAACCGTGGAACATTTGTGCGAAATTGTTGAAAAGATGTGCACCTTTATATTGTGTTATAGTACAGTACAACTGTATGATTACACATATTGACTTATTTCCAACTATAGTCCTCCATCCACAGAGATATAGAAAATGATATAAATAAAGTTAGTCTTAGTTTAAGACCTCTTTGTTCTTTTTTTTAATAGTGTGTGGTTTTGTATGTATGTAGCTTCCTATTTTTATCTTTTATTCATGTTGTGTAATTTTTTGGTTTCCTTAATTAAATAAAAATAAAATAAGATCTGTGATGTGAATGTGAAAGTCTGCTGATCTGCAGTAGGTTATCGGGATGAACTATAACCGAAAGCTCTTACAGGCCTTTATAAAGGGTTTTTTTTTTGTGTGTGTTAATATCTTGCAATCGGTTCTCAACCATAAGCAGATTTCATTAATAATGGGTCTTGTCTTATGTTGTGCAACTTTGGGTTGCCTGAACATGTTTTCCTATCCTCTTTACCTTACTTCATCAGTTTTCCTATATACATAATAAAAAATAAAATAAAATAGCCTTTATTTGCTGATACATATGTTTAGAGTAAATAATGCACGTCAGTCCGGTTCCGTATCAGCGTGTCCTGCTGACACATAGGCCTCCTCTAACTTTTTCCAAGCCAATCTCATCCATAGGGGTCCGGTAGTCCTTTTTATGTCATCTGACCATCTCTTAAGTTGCCGGCCTCTCTTCCTTTTGGCGTTGTATCTTGGAGTCCACTCGGTTAGCTTTTTCGTCCATTTTTGTGTTGATTGCCTCATCATATGCCTGTCCAGCGCCATTTCAGTTGTTTTATTTGTATGCATACATCCACAAATTTGGTTAATTTCCTCATATCAGTAGCTCGTTTTTTATCTCTTCTACAATATCTTAAGATACTCCTTTCCATACCTCTCTGACAGGTTCTCAATCTGTGCTGTAGTTTTTGTGTCATAGCCCCATCATTGCTTATTCTTCATTATGTCCTTAAGAGACCAGTATCTTTTCCATGCATTTATTATCCTTCTGTCGATTTCTTGTGTCATTTGGTCTCGGAAAGCTATTAGGTGTCCCAAGTAAAGGTAGCTTTTGACATATTCTATTGGTTCCCCATCTGAGTATACTATGCTAGTTTCTGTCCTGTTAGTCATTGCCTTTGTTTTACCTTTGTTGATAGTTAGTTCGACCTCTTTACTTTTAATAGCAAGATCTTGAATCATAATTTGTAGTGCTTCTGAGTTGTCACTTATCAGTACAAGATCATCTGCAAACCTGAGGTGGTTGAGTTGATCCCAATCAACTTTTCTTATAACTTCTTCCAACACTGCAGAAAACAACTTTAGTGATAGAGAGTCACCTGGTCTAACCCCCTTCTGAATCTGGAAGCTTTTCCCGTGTGTTTCAAGTCTGATGTGCGAAGAACTGTTTGCATAAATGTTTTTAATTATTCGTATATATTTGAGATCCACACAAAGTTTTTTCATAATTGTCAGTGCCTGGTAATAATCATTCATTATCATAAGTACTCACTTTCTAAATTTTAGTAGGAGTAGTTAGCCTCTTAGTTAACTAAAAGTTTACTTAGTAGAGTGTGCTCAGAAGTTGCATGAGCTCATATCGTCTTCCCCGTTCTTCTATCAGGAATTCAGTCGTACGACTGGTTACCATCCTACAACAGGATTCTCAAAATACCTCTTTTTGGACCAAGCGATTTAAAACATCTCTTATAATGTGCAATGTCAAAGATTGGAATCCCTGTCAGCATCTGTATTTCCGAGCTCATACAACCCAGATCTCTTTCAAAAGTATCTTCTGTGGGAGCTAGCTCCATTGTCAGCCTAATTTTTCCTGAATGACTAGATGCTAGCCAAGAGTAAACCTACCTTTAATTAGCTGATTTGAATGCTTGACATTTGTATTAAAAAGCTGTGTATAAATTGAGCATATCTTAAAGAGGCATGCCTCTTTCCCAATGACAATTTCCTAGTATAGCATATTGACTTATTGCTATTTTATTGCTCAAAAACAGTCTAAAATGTTTTCAGACAATTGTCATCACAAAAGATGTCATAAATGTAGAATTGCCTGCAGAAATGTGTGGACCGACCACTGTGTATGTCGTTGGTAAAGTACTGTCCAGTCGGATGCAGTTATGGGTTCCTCTGCACGCTCGGTACCATAAAGCTATTACAGGTGGAGGGTAAGTTAATTATGGCAGTCTTAAGATCTCATTCATTACGTTTTAGCGAAGCCCTATACAATGCACCCTTGCTGTTGCTCCCTTGTTAAGATAAACTTTCTTTTAAACAAACTACCCCTTTTTTTTCTAGGGGTTGAAATATGAATAACTCCTTAATAACTGTTTCACTTGGAATCTAAAAAGACTCAGAACTTTTACACCGTGATAACCGTATCCACCGGTTGTTATCTAAACTCATTCATATTGAGAAAAATTGATTTTAGAACCACTCTACCTCTTATCTCTAATCTATCTCTTATCACATCAGAGTGGTGGGATCTTATCAGAGTGGTTATGTCATGGGACAGGCTACCAAGAGACATCAGCGGATACTGCAGACCTTGAAACAAGTATATTTGGTTCGGAGCTTGTACAGGGAAGGGACTGTATTGACCTTCACTCGGCTTAGATTTCACTGGCTATGATTATTTACCTAGACTCTAGCGCTTCTTCGTAAAATTCAACCTCTCAGTGCTCAGTAAACTATGGATTAATACGTGCATAGACTCAATCATATAGGTCAAGTAACACCGCAACGAGACGCGGCGTTTCGAGCACATATAATATAAAACTTTATACTACACAAAGAGGTACCTAGTTCACAGAGTACGCGAAAGTGGTGTCGACGGCATCTCGCTGCACCGCAGGTACATCTCGCAAGACGCAGCGCGAATGCTACTTTACTAGATTTGCAGTGCCAAACAACTGACCTCTTCAAGGATCTTCGCGTCGCGTCGCTTTTAGGTGTGAATTGTCACTTAATCGTCGATGACGCGGGAATGAATCTGAATGAACTGGATGATTGAACGAAGATTGTTCGGCACTTGATCTGATAGGAGCAGCCAATAGGAAATGTTGCGAATATACTTAGGAGCTCAAATGAAGATATGACGAGCCCGTTGGATGAGCGGTTAGGGTGCTTGCCTCTGTTCTAGGGTTTCCGGGTTCGATTCCTGGTAGGGTTGAAAATGAACTTTTCAAAATTGGATCTAGAAAGTAGTGGCATAGGGCACACTGCGTTTCGCAGTCATCTAGGCACCTCGTCTGGCGTCAGTAACCACCGTGAAATAACTGCTGTTGTGTTTCAGTGAATGAGTAAGGGATTAGGAGGGGATAGGGAAATGCCAGAGCCATTTCCCTATCCCCTCCTAATCCCTTATCCTTAATCCTATTAAAGTTAGCAATGCACTTGCAGCAGCTGTGGCGTTGCTTGTGTAGGCGACGGTAGCCACCTACCATCAAGTGGACCACCAGCCTGTCTGCTGATCTTAACATAAAAAAATAATAATAGACACACCAGTGCAAGTTTGTCTAATAAATAATTTACTAAATCAATTAATTATGTCGAAGAGCACTCTCAAGCTTAAAGTAAATTGGATCAGATTCTATTTTCACACTTTCGTCGTTATGCCTATATAGGTAGTTATAATAAAATTCAGAATACTGATGGTAACAAAATCAGGGGATATAGTTTGATGCTGTAGCTACCTACATATCTATCATTCATATCCACTGGATAGCTAAAGGGTCAAAGAATTTAACGAATGAGTGAGGACTGTGACGCACCGCATTTTGAGGTCACATAATGTCAGTTTAGTATAAATTTTGACTCGGAGAAGCTAGAACGTTCGTTTGCGTTTCAATCGGCAGCTCTCGTCAAGGTCTATATTGCGATTGCAGTTGTAATTCATTAACGCCTATATAAATTCAATTTCAGATTAGCTCGAAACGATATCGAGAAACCCAAGTTGTATCTGCGGTGCTCTAACTATAGCTTGGAGAATTGTAAAAATGAGCACTATCGCAAATTGTATCTCCTCTGCAAAGAGTTCACGAGGAAGTGCTTGTGGAGGGATATTCCGTTTCACAGTGTAAGTATTTCTTTTTATTAGTTTTTTAAAATATTTCGACAGAGAGGACGTCTCCTCGAGTTTTACAAGATACTGCATAAGATCTACGATGTGCCCTGTCTCCAAGAACTATACACCCTTGATACTAATAAGCACTTACGAGGACACCCTTTAAAACTATACCAAAACTTACTTGACTTTTGTAATTGATTAGATTTTAAGTACACACCCTTCTCTTCCAAATTGTTTTTAATATTAATATGTATTTTTAATTGGTATTTGTATGAAATGGTTGACAATTGTAAATTTTTTTTTTAACATAGATAATATGCAAGATATACAGCTGTAGATACCTGTAATTGGCAAGTAAATGTAAATGTGTCTATATATATTTTTCTGTGTGACTTGATGAATTTTTGCTGTGCTGTTGGTATTTCTATCGAATAAAAATAAAAAAAAACCAAGTAAGAAAATAGTTAGTGTGGTTTATATATATATATATATATATATATATATATATATATATATATATATATATATATATTACGCCACCTTCACAATCTATATCCGTATATTATCGTAATTTACAATATTACACTCAATATCATATATATTATTAATGTTTCTAACAATTTTACATATTACGATTACTATACATAATTATAATAAAATCATAATAGTTAAGAAAATTAAAGAAATCAAGGAAGAAACTACTCTTTAACAAATGCTATTATAGTATAAAAGATTACATGTCATTTTCATTGTAATTATTAGTAATATTTAATTAGCTTTATTGATTGTGTAATGTATTTAAAATATTTCTCGGAGGGTAGAATGTAGCGAGAAATATCTATTGTAAAATAATAGGGGATCCGACAGTAGTCAGATTAAAATCTAAAATGTACTTAGAAAGAAAATATATAATTTTTTACGATTATTTATCGAATAATAATTTAATATAATTCATTTAAATATTTTTAAATGAAGAAATAAAATGTTATTATTTACAATATTTTTAATCTATACTGAAACACCAATCACAGTGCGTGACGTCATTTGTGGGCAATCATTGTCTTATGCCAACGCAGCTGTTTTGTTATGATATGACCACAAATGACGTTACGCGCTCTCAGATGAACTATCGTGGCGTTTTGGCGGCATTTTCAAACAAACAATATTAAAACATGATTTTGAGTACCTAAAAGGCTATAAATAAATAAAATAGTATTTTTTATGGGAATAAATATCCATGAAGATTAATTTAAAACAGTTTCTGAAAATTTGTCCGATCCCCTATTGTAACCTATATTCAGCAAATAAATGATTAATATTATTATTATAATAAACTGTCCAAATTTCTCATGTTTTTTTAAATTTTGTCAGCAGCCTAAAGGATAATGTTTTAATGCCTTCCTAATATCAATTGATGTTTGTTTCAGGGGAAAAATGCTATAGTGTGGTACGTTCCGGTTGGAAATCTACATCATTATTACACGGTGGCCTGTTCAACAATGGTGATAGTAGTGATCGGGTCTTTATATTTGTTGAATACGTTACACGATTACAAAATGGCCGCTAGAAATAAAGTTAAATAGATTATTTGAAAACTTCAGTCATTCCAACTTTGTATAAACATCAAATTTTAGTAAAGCAGACAGATTACTAAAGTGATTAAAAATATTGAAAAGTATTATTATAGCAAGCAATTCGCAAGCAATGTGTGCATATCATTTTCGAATGAGACTGGAATGTTTATGTAACCCAGACTGCTTAAAACTTTGTCACCTGCGGCAGCAATCAACTCCATAAGAGTTGTTTTCCACAATCTTGTAACCCTGGTCCGTTAGGGCTTTATGCTCGTTATCACATAGGATGGAGATAGCTGAGCCGCTGTCCAGTAGTCCGTTGATTTTAAATTGACCGATATTGACTGTCACGTAAGGGCGGTTATCATGTACATTGTTTCCTTCCCAAATTATGGCAATATTATAGCTGTTAAAGAAGTAATGAATGAAACGAAGCCAGTTTCGCCACTCCTGTTCGTTTTTCGCCGCAATTTGGTATATCTAGTTTTTTGAAGAGGGTCTCCTAAACCTAAACCATCTTTCCTAAACCACGCAACCTAAATATCCTAGAATCCTAGAATTATGTATAGCATCTAAAAAAATGTTTTAAATGTTTTAATCTGAAATACTATACCTTACACAAAAAATATTTAAACTAGATTTATGTTTGGTAACCTTTTGGTAACAGTTTTGCCGATCTGGCGAAAGATGGCTACATATGATTACTTACATAAAATATTGTTTTACATATTTTTTTTTCTTTTTACTCTCATATTTTCTTAATAAACTGTCTGCCTCGCTATTATTTTAATCAATGTTAAGTATATAGCAAACGACTTACCTACGTTATACATTCCTAAAAAATAAATTCGATTTTTATATAATTTGTTACAAAGCTTATCTTATATATAAAAATGAATCCCTATTTCTCCTGGTCACGGCATCACGCGTGAACGGGTAGACCGATTTTAATTCGGTTTTCGCTAATGGAAAGAGGGATAAACGGGGAATGTTTTAGGGTAAATAAAAATTGCACGCCGGGCGAAGCCGGGGGCGGGCCGCTAGTGGAAGAATAAATCTACTTTTTAATTGAACAAAAGCATTAGGCAAATTTGTGATACATACATACTTTTTATTGTTCAATGAGCATGCAATAGAGATTAATAAATTAAATGTGACCTAATAAATTGTTTCTAGAAGGATTTTTTTTTTGTATTGCAATTTTTGTTCAGTATTTAATAGTAATAATTATTATTATTATTCTTATTCCACAACGACTGAAATGGTCAATGAATGCAGTGACTGATTGGCTAGATGATGGTGGTAATAATTCTGATTATATTTTTTTTTATATATAAAAATTCCATATATAAGATATATCCTACATTGTTCTCTATATAAGAGTTTTTATAGGTTAATAAATTTGTGATAGTAACTATAATTTTGTTCAAAATTAGAAAGGTTTTTTGAGCATACTGAAATTTGAAAAAGACTTAAGAGTAGCTATTAATTTGCTAGATTTATTTGTCTTTAGTCTTGAGTGAAACCATAGATAAAATACTACTTAACCAGTATAGATCGTCAACCTCCATATGACGATCTGAAGCCAAATTCATAATGGGATTTCTACTCACTAGATGTCACTAATAGTCTCGAATTTAACATTAATGTGTATTTTGTTAAAAATTATAACCAACAAATTCAATCACGCAGTTATAGTTCCTTATTATCGTGGTAATAACTAGAGGGCGACGTTGCTGGGAGTACTTTTATGTATGATATTGTTCCATTTCATGCATATTTTAATGTAAATGATAGAAAATTTTTATTTAGATATTTAATATTATTATATCCGAAAACATTATGTTATTAATTTGTTTTACAATTATAATGCATAATGACCATAGTACAAAAATAACAAATTAAAATGTGTGAGTTATCATTTTTTTCTTCGTAACACAATCGACAAAAACTGGTTAATTTTTATCTACTGAACCTGGCCACGCTTTGCTGTAAGCTCATTTTTATTTTCGTTTCCGCTGAAACTTCGGAATAGAAAGTATATATAAACACTCTTGTGATAAAATGCATCGTTTTGCAAAAAAATTAAGTTAATCCATCACCCAGTTTTTCAGCTTTCTGAACACAAACATACGTACCTAAGCAAAATTATATCGAAGTATGTAAAGATTATGAATACAAATAACAAAAAACATAATTAATAATATTTTATCGATTGACAAGACGTTTTTCTATTATAGGATATAATCGGTCAGTAATTAACGTTTTAGTTCCTTATTGCCCTATTTTTTAGAACAGAACCTATACCGTTCATATTGTTCGTGCCCACTTCTTTTATATTTTAAATAAATTTTAGTAGTGCCATCTCTTGTACACGAGAATTGACTGAATGGTCGACTGCAGCGACTCTAGCGGATTTTTAATGACAACAAATAAGCGACAAACTACACAGGCGGCATCTAGATATAAGCGAAATTGGATAGGGTACGGATTCAATGTACGTGAGTGACCATCTATACTGGTTAAGTAGTATTTTATCTATGGTGAAACTCTGATGTTTGAAAAATTAATAAATTAAGAATTGGAGTATTTTAATTTAGAATTTGTAGTATGTAAGTCATAATGTGTCTAGTCGTAGATCATATGAAGCTAATTATTTAATGTTGTTTAAATAAGTAATTTGAATCAATAAAATTCGTAAAAAAAATTGTGTTTTTATTTTACTAATATTTTGTACCTAAGCGGGTACCGATTTTCTGATGAGTGCCTGTTGATCAAGATCTCTCACATTTGTGACCAGGATGGTAGATGAAGTACCGTCGCCTCAGGACACAAGCAAATGTGTTGCCGTTTCTCTCCATCAGCAGGACACATGCTGATGGAGAGGGAGCCAGGGTATTGATTGCACACGGGCGCTACATGACCTAGAGTCGCCTCTGCTGAGCCCGGTCGCGAGACGAAGAGTATGTAGTCGAGGAACACATTAAGTGATGGCACAGCGTGATGCAAAAACCCCTAACTCTTGGCTTATTGGCATCTTTACTAACGATACTTTCGTAGTTATTGCTTAGTTTTAGGTTAGGAAATTTAATTTATAAGAAAAAAGGTCTAAGGTTTTTTTGCGATAGTGGCGCCGCTGACACTATATAATAGTGCCGTAGTATATAATACTTCCATAGGCGACACCACGGAACAGAAATCAAATTAAATCCGCCATTTCTCATGTATTGACAACTAGTGAACGTCGATTATAATTTTCATTGAGTGTGTAGTTCGTGCTCCTGAGGCTCTAGTATGAGTTTACGATACTACACCATTACTACACTCGCTAGCGAGAGCTTAAAACTTTTGTATGAAAAATCTTGAACTGTCAATGTCAAATTGTCAATTTTCCATATAAATGTTTTACGCTCTCGCTAGCGAGTGTAGTATCGTAAACTCATACTAGAGCCTCTGCTCTCTTTTGCGAATCGACAGCCATTATCATTTGGGTACCAGAGATATTGTAATTTTATTTAAAAAAAAATAATTTTTTGAGACATTTTGCTAATAATATGTAGCTGAAAACGTGTCATACTTTTTTGTTCACCAAAAAATACCTTTGAACGGTACATATAACTTCTATTTTATCAAAAACAGTTGCTGAAAAAATCCACCTAAACAAGCACAAATGTATTTTGATATTAACCTAATATTGTTAGTGATTATTATTCAGGGGAAATCGTATCATTTCATTTAATCATTTAAGTACATAATATGAGAAATATTTGTAACTTAGAATAACTTAGAAGTAGCTGAAAAAGTGTCATATTATATTTTCACCTGCTTATTTTAAATAAAAAATATTTAATGTAATGTGCTCTGTTTAGAGGCGGCCATAGTGGCCGCAAAAATGCCTATTTTCAGCCTTAAATTAAAATTATAAAAAACTAGCGACCCGCCCCCGGCTTCGCCCGTGGTGCAATTTTTAAATACCCTAAAACATTCCCCGTTTATCCCTCTTTCCATTAGCGAAAACCGAATTAAAATCGGTCTACCCGTTCACGCGTGATGCCGTGACCAGGAGAAATAGGGATTCATTTTTATATATATAGATAGAGACAGACAATATTCGCGAGTTAAGAATTTTTTATCGAAAATTTTCTCCCCTTTAAGAATTTCTTTTTACTATTTTCGTTATCGCCTATAATTTATGAGTTATTAGCGAAAAACTAAATGCCCTTTTTTCTAATCTTAATTTGTTTATAACTTTTGCAATTATTATTGTTTATGTGCTGAAACATCATTCCGAATCTAGTGAATATTCGCACATATTTTTAGGAGCTTTATCAAAAATTGACGCCATTTTAAACTTGTGACCTAGACTCATCCTAGACTAATATGCTAATATTAATTTATAAACTTTTTTGAACAATAGCACGTGAGAAATTGTTAATAGCGCCATCTGTAGAACGTGACTTGCACTACTACATTGTAAATTGCTATGTCAACTGAAACATGTTAACGAAAGATGGCAGCACTGACATAATTTATTGATTTAAATTCGCTGCCTTGATTGAATTATACGTCTGTACGATTGTCGATCTTTGTCATGAACGTAACCGTTTCTAATATTACCACCATTCTTGAAAGCGTGCCGCATCGATGACATTCCTACACAATTAAATCTCCCCTTCTGAATTGCACATGTCACCCGCACCCCTGCTGCTCATAACAACTTCCTGTTTTCATTTGACACCCTCTAAAACAATAATCTTTTGAAGTGTATATTATTGTCTGTCTAGGCTTGTTGCACCGCAAATTGTAGGTAGACATCAAAAGAACGAATCGGTTTCATATTAGACTATCGTGAGCCCTATTTTCAGACTCATAAAGTCCTTTTATTTTACTTTTTCCTTTCTAGTTCCCTCCTTGGGCTCGCTATAATATTTTCATTTGAATCTGTCCTCTTAGTTTTTTCTATGGTTGTTTTACTAATATCCATGGTAGGTACTTTTTTTAGCTATTATTATTTGATTGTAAATTAAAAAATAATTATTATTGCACCTATAGATATAATATTTAGTATGAAGTCTTCTGTGATGAGGCGATGCGTTGTAATGATCAATAGCTTTATTAGTAAAAAGATAACTCATGTCATAAGTACTCTACGCTCATACACTAATGTGCATCGTGCGGTTTGGACTACATAGTGCTTTTCTTCATGGAAGCTAGATTTAGGTGTCGTGGTGCAAGCTGCGAAAGTTGTAGCTCTAGCTGTAGTGCCACAACTCTCCCGATGTGGATGCAAGATTAAAGGAGGCCACGTAGCCGGGGCGCGGGGCGCGCGGTGTTTACATGCGGGTGCAGCGGGCGGGCGTGCGCGATCGATGGCTGGGCGGGGCGGGGCGGGGCGGGGCCGGCGCGCCGGCTCTCGCCAGTCCGCCTCGGGGCCGCGTCCGCGCGGTCGTCGCCTGTTTCTGCAGTGCGACGCGCCGGAGTGTCTCCGCGGGTGCCCGGCGGCGGCGGCGAGCCTCGCGCCGCCCGCCCCCGCGCCGATGTCGCCCGCAGTCGCAGCGTGCCCGTCTCCCGCTCCTCTCCCGGCCCTCGCCGCCGCGCGCGCAGCCTGGCCGCCGGCCACGCTCTCGAACCGCCCGTTCCGCGCCTGCGCCCCGTCTTCGTCTGGGCGCGCCAGAGCGAAGGCACCGTGCAGGAGGTCCTTTGCGAAGACTACGACCCTCGCAACCGTATCCGCATAACTAGGACTGCCGCCGGCTGGCGTGTGATACCGCGCACCGAAATATACAACTCTATCCGTGTTCCTCTCGCTCCGCCGCTGCCTTTTTCGCGCGAACGCAAGGAACGGCGCAGGCGCCGACGCTACGGTAAATCTAAACGCCGGAGCACTAGTGATTCCACCTCTGGGTGGTTCGCTCCCGACCTGGAGACTCACATTCCCTCGCACACGATCGCGGTGCCGCGCGTTCCGCCGCCGCGATCGCCACTCCCGCCCGTGCCGGCGGAACCGACGCCTCTAGACAACCTTCTCGCCGTGGCTGAACTCGAATTGAACCATCAGCGAGGCAAGGAGGCCCTCGAGCTCGAACTGGAGGCGAGTGGGAGTGCACAGTATTCGTTCTTACCCGCCGAGGCGGTGGCGAGAGACGTTATGTCCTTCGAACTCGGCGAGCCGCCGAAAACCGACGTGGAGGACGCCTTCCCGAGTAATATGGGTGTGCATAAGGACCTATTCGATACTATAAGTGAAGCGCATTATTTACCGGAACTAAGTGGACCGCACGACGAAGCGTTACTAGATTCTCTAGTTGAAAAAGGTTGTGAGGATAACCAAATTCTCGGTCAAGCATTGGACAAGCTCGCCCATCTTGTTCACGGTTCTGGAGATTACGCGGAGGAGGAAGAAGATATGTTGTTAAGCGGTGCGCCGGTCGCGGACATTATTGATCGACTGGAGCAGTCGCTTGAATCGCCGGGACGCAGCAGCATAACTGCCGCTCAAGGTCTATTGCACTTACATCACATAGGCGACCACTTGGCCCCTCCGGAGCATCAACAGTCTGTCGAGCATTACATGACCGAGGAAGTTTATACGGCTGAGTCCTCCGCCGAACACGCAATGGAAACGATGGACCCCGAGACCAAGTTGGAAGGGAACGGCGAAGTTGACCACTTAGTAGATTACGATCCAAACGCCGACAAGAGGCTAATAGACGAAGTCGAGCACGACGACGTGTTATATACTGAACCAGTACCTGAAGCGCATGAGACTTACGATGATGATAAGACGAATGGGGAACAATTAGAACAGTCAGAAGCATTGCCCGATCAGAGCGAGATAGCGCTGAACGGAGATATGCCTCAAGATGACATTAGTACAGACATTTGTGAACAAGAAGACAGCGAACATGCAAACGACCTCGATAATAACGAGACTTGTGATATTAATGAACAAGAATCAACTCTCGATGCTACTCAAAACCAGACCGTTGATTATGACGATAAGGACGAGGACGTTTCTAATAAAGATGACTTAATTCCTACAGATTTGAGTATAAAACAAGTGAAGAACATCTTAATTACTGACAATATGGAGGAGACTGCTAACACGATTGAAGATAATTTATCGGAAAAGAGCGACGAACAGCCTAAAGATTTAAGTGTACATAAAAGGTTACCAACTCCGCATGCGTCGCCGAGAAGGATAGAAATACCGCGGGCTCCCTCCAGGGAATCTGACGCCATGCAGTCGCCGCAACCGAGTGGCATACCCGCGATACCGTCCTCGCCGGAAATCTTTACGATGCCACAAACAAAAAGTAAACAGACTTTGTTTTTAGAAACCCTCCTATCGTCTCCCTCTCCCAAAATGTATACTTCCGAAGTGACAATAACAAAACAACAGTGTGAACCCCTAAATTTAGGTAAGCACAGGAAATCCGCTAGTCCGACAGTTTCTAGTTGTTCCGACGAAATGAGAAAACTGAATAAAGAATTCGGGGAACCAGAAGAAAAAAAATCAAAAAAGGATGGGGTTGAGGATAATTTGGTCAAAATAAGTAAAGTTTTTAATAAATCTGGGGACGATCATATGTCATATTCGAAACATAATAAGGAAAGTTCATCACATAAGTCCACAGACTCTATTGCTCCTCTAAAACAACTTCAAATGTTAAAAACGAGTCTTGAGTTTCATCTTCCAGACCCACTTTTGGTTCCTAAAGACAGATTGAATCACATTCTTGCAGCACCGGGAAGAGAAATACCAGCGCTTCTGCTTCAGAGGCCTGAACTGAGGTTACCGGAGGCTTTCGCTTTTCCCGCTGTATTACAAGACCCAGACATTCTTGTTATATCGTTATCCCAATTAGAAAATATATTGGAGAACGATTTGAAATCTCAAAATGAAAAATCCACTTATTCTAAAGAAACTTCCAAGCCTACGACTACAACGAGTACTACTTCTAGTACAGACAAATCGGGCACGCCGCAGCCCGATCAAACGAGTCATCCGAAGCCTATCCCATCCATGGATGCATTGGCGGGAGATATAGATGCGGCAACGTCGGCTGCTTTAAATCAAATGATATGGTTGCCGTATCTCAGTCAATTGGAAGCTATGGCGGCGTGTTCGCAAAATATGGATTTCTTGAAAGCATTAAATTCTTCAGGCTATACGGGACCGAATTATCCCGATCTATCGCAAATGTTCAACCCCTCTGCGCGTTTCATGGGTTCAGGAGGGTTTCCCATGATGCCTCCCATGGACTATGATAATCGATTACAGTTCGCGATGTGGCAGGAAGCTGTAAATCATGCAAACGCTGCGGCGTCACAAAGGCCAAAAGCCAATTCTGCAGAGACCACGTCTAAGTCGAGTGACGTACAAAATCCTTACGTGCACTCCACAAAGAATCAACAAGGTAAAACTCATTCATCAGCGCGAACAAGTCCGATAGCCCACAACTACAATAATCAGCGTTCAATGCCCCATCACCCGTTTCTGCAAGGCATGTACCCGGGAATGAACGCCAACATGAGACCTAACATGCCTCTACCGGGTTTACAGATACCTTATTTTAACCCTAATATGATGGGAAATCAAAGAGGTCCACGATCCGGACAGCAAAAGAGTCCGACGTCTCCATATTACCCTAACAACAATTACTTACATTCCGTGAAACATTCTGAAGCCCAATCGCACCACAGAAACAGTGGTGCCAGCGAGCGAAACAGTCAAGAGTCGAATCGTCCGCGGATTAGTGTGAAATCTCTTCAGAATCTGTTGGAGCCCACGGCGGCTGCGGCATCAGGTGTAGGGACTTCTAGGAGAAATTCAAATCCGCCTGTGCCCTCAATAAGTAGGAGGAGAGACGAGCCAGAAGTTGGGAGTACTACGCCGCTGGGAGAGCCTCCGCCACATCTGACGCCGCATCCGCACGATCCCTCGTCCTTCCATTTATGGCATCCGCTATTTGGCAAGTAAGTGAAAATTTCAATACTCATTGTATTAAGAGCATTGCGCATGCGAGAACTGTAATGCGTTTACTTAAAATCATATTTATCTTAAGGTCTGTCTTTGTAATTAATTTGTACGATCGGATTACTTTGCAATGCAAGGCTCATTAGTCTATAGTCGTTTTATAGTTAAAATGTAATCTCTATACAGATGTTCATAACTTGTCTAATATCCAAGCTACTCACGGTGAGAATGGGGGGCTCCATATTCTTCGCGTGAAGCGTAAAACCTTCTGGTGACATCTGAGTTCCCCTATGTCCACTTTAATCCATTATTTGAGAATGTTTACAACTGAGTTCAATCATCAAAGACAAACGTCCTCGCAACCAGTTATTTTTGATATAGATTTTATTGCATCTTTAGATATAGATCTATAGCTATAGATCTATAAGTTGATAGATCTATAGCTATAGTGTTGGGTCTATTTATGAACAGTTTATGGGTCAGACTAGCGACGAGTCGACGACTGAACGCTTTTGTGGAAATCAATACGCGCCTAAAATAAACGGTCTCAGTTAAAAGGTTTAATTATTATTTCACCGACTCACTACTGCTTAGAAACTGGAAAAACATGAATATTGGTTAATTATGTTATATTCTTATCAATTTCATAACCGAAAATTTTCCATCATCATCACTAAAAGTCACTAGGAAACCTATTTCTGGATATAAGCCTCCTCCAATGCTCACATATCTCATCCACTGTTTTCACTCCTACTTTTAATGTTATCAGACCACCAAGTGGTGACCCGTCCAGCCTGGCAAAACACAAGGAAGTTGCACGTTTCTTGTGTTCTGCACATTGCATTCAGCTTACTAATTCCTAGTGATTCTGTCTCACATAGCAACTTTGGTCATTCTCATCAGGCCGATGATTAGGACCTGCATCTCAGTGCCAACAAATTAAACCTATCTCTTCGATAACCACATGAGATCACTTTTAATGAAAAATGTGTAAGTTTTTTGTCTTCCTACTAATATTATAAATGCGAAAGTTTCGGAGAATGAATGAATGAATATAAGGCAGTTTGTTCAATCAAAACCTACTGAAAGGATTTTGAAGATATCCGGATTTGTATTGCAGTAATATTTAATAACTATATTCTGTATTTAGTATTTAGTTTTGTTATCGTACTATCTTAAGTTAGCATAAATTACATTTAACTATTCTATGTACACTAGTTAGGAGTGCAATTTAGCAATTGATTTTTACACATGCACTTTTTTTTTTGTATTATTAATTGCATTCTGTTTGTGTACTTTACTAAAATAAATAAAATAAATAATAAATAAATAAAGTCTTTGCCAACAAGAGGTGCCAACAAAAAACACAGGTTTTTTCTATAGACTTATCTCACTATCCATATTTTATATTGTATATAACATATACAATATAACAATATTATTGTAGTTTAATTGTTGAATATTATTGTTTTAAAAACCTATAAATCTTAATAAATTTCATAACAGACTACTTGGTTTGAATTGAAAAATTCAAAAATTATCCTAGATTTTACAATCCATTCTTGCCTACTATGGGTGAAAATGGTCAGCAACTTGAATATGGTTCTGTGAACCTAAAGTAAAAGACAAAAAAGTTCAGTACCTTTTTCTTCTCTATTTGTCAACTTTTCATACCTTTGGTGTAATCAACAAAAAAAAATTGAAAGTAGTTTTTTTAAATCGATTTTCATATTTCATTTTCAAGGCCCCACTGTCTGGAAATATTACGAAGAGTAAAATTAATACAAGCGTTACGTTATCTGTCACTTTGACGTTTGTGCGACAGTTATAAAAGCAAACGTCGAAATCTTGTATGAAAATTGTATTCCGCGTTGAGGAACGAAAAATTAACTATTTGAACTTATAAGAAGTAGTGACGTAACCGTGTATACCGAAACAATCGATGTTTACGAAACCGAACGTAACTAGCATAACTTTTGTTGGAACACGTGACATCTGAGTATGCAGAATGTAACTAAATAGTATAAAATAATTAGGTATCCAGTTAGTGGGGCCAGAAACGCCGCTGTCGGGCCAAAAAAATTTTTAGATTCGTCTGCCCGTATACTATCTGAATCCAAAAGGACCCATTGGTTGCCAGATCTGAAGCTTTTTTCAGCTACCTAACCCCACTAACTATCTATTGAGACCAGGAAAATTTTATACATTTAATTTTATATGCTTAAAGAAGTAAACTCCACAGTAGTGTGTCAGAGCTATACACACACACATGCCTTTTTCCTTGGAAACAGTTATGGTCAAATTTCGACCAGTGTAATATTCGGAATCGATAGAATTCCTTAAACAAAAGCATTGTTAGTAGCATATATTTATAAACACGATGACTAATCGGACGTTGGTTTGCTACAAGGAGGTACTGAAATGCGAAACCCAACCAGCATTTTATTTCAAGAGAACTTTAAATATTAACAGGCCGTGAGAACGTCTACGTGTCTTTTGTTTCTGGTTCAATTGCCTGAATTCTAGATCAATGAAATCGATAACTTTAATGTAGGTAGGTATTAATAATTAATTAATTAATAATTAATTAACGAATTTACAAAAAAAATGTCTTTAAATTAATAACAAAAAATCAATATTCATCATAAGTCTATTTATCAATCTATACATTATAATAAAATCGGAACGAACCCTGTCTGCACATTAAATATTTTTTCAAAAAAACAATTCATACACGTTGTACTTATGTTACCGAGCTCAAAAAAATTGTTTTTAGAATTTTTGTCCGATTGTGCGTTTGTACACGTTAATCTCAGAAATGGCTTAACCGATTTGAAAGCGGTTTTCACTGATGTACTATAGCAAGCTTCCCGTGACATTTAGTGTTTATTTCATTCCAATCGATTTACAAACAAAAAAAAGTTATGTAAGTAAATTTAAAAAAATCACGTCCAACATTTTTTCGATAAAAATGCAATAAAATAACTCTTCGGTTGAATTAGCTGAAACTTTAGTTAACTGTATACCTATTATCACCTATAAAACGATGATGATTGAAAGTTTATATAAAGTTAAAATTAGTCAGTTTAGGTGATTTATAAATTTCCAATTTAAGTTGATCTCAGATCTATATGATCAGTGATATTACGTAGAGTTCAGCTTAGGCTGGTGCATCATCTATAATAAAATCGTTCTTTGCCTACTATACCATTCATTGCACACGCTAATCTCAGAAATGGCTTAACCGATTTTCATGTGGTTTCCACTGATGTATTGTAGCAAGCTTCCCATAACATTTAGTGTTTGTTTCATTCCAATCTGTTTACAAACAAAAAAGTTACGCGTTATTCCGAATACCACGCGTACGAAGTTGCGGGCACAGCTAGTTAGCAAATACGAAGTTGCAAGGTGCTCTACAAAAAAAAGTACAAAATTTAATATACCTATGAACTTTGATTGTATTTTGGTAAATCTGAAACAAATATTTTTAATTATTTTCCCATTAAATTACTTACTCGGAATTCAGGGCCCTCTAAGAGACTGGTTTTTTTGAAAGTACCAAAATTTACCAATGAGGTTACATATACATTTTAAACTAAAAGAATTCTGACATTTTATCTATACTAATATTATAAAGCTGAAGAGTTTGTTTGTTTATTTGAACGCGCAGGAACTACTGGTTCGAATTGAAATTGTTTTTTTTTTTTTGTTTTGAATAGTCCATTTATCGAGGTAGGCTATAGTCTATTTAACATCACGCTACGACAAATAGCATATATAAGCAGTGTCCAGTACCGCGCGCCTCATGCGCACGCCGCCGCCGTATGGGCCGCAGCGAAACGTGGTCGAGTTCAGCTAGTATTATACTATAAAAAGTCGAGAGAGTAGTGCGTAGGGTAATTTTTAAATTACCCATGACACTACCAGTAGGTGGTTTGGTAGTGCAGTGGGTAATGAATGGGTATCTGCATTTGGTTACCTAGGCGTTTACATCGATTGGTACAGGGAATAGAACTATTGGTACCTACTTATTAATGTTTCCTTATATTTTTACTGATCATCATCATATCATCATCAACATTATATGTCCCCACCGCAGGGGCACACAGGCCTTTTTTTTACGTTGGGAAATCCATCATGATACCCAGCAGCGAAGGGAGACGCTGTGGGTGCTGTGGGTTATGCCGGACTCCTACCGGCTAAAACCCAACGACTTCCTAGCGCGGCCGTGGATGGGCACGGTCGCAGGAACGTTGTTACACAACTTCGGCGACCCGCCACGGCTGTTCAGCGCGGGGAGGACTACGCTCCCTGTCGGAACCTCGGCTTACCCGAAAGCGGAGGTACGCCAGCCAGGGGCACAGGCCTACCCTCCCAACAAGGGCGTATGGGCTATATGGTCCACCACGCTGGCCCAGTGCGGTTTGGTGGACTTCACATGCGCCTTAGAATTTCTTTGTCGTATGCAGGTTTCCTCGCGATGTTTTCCTTTACCGTTTGAGAGCAGTCAGTAAATGCACTTACATTTTTAGAAAAAACCCATTGGTACATGGCATGACCGGAGTTTGAACTCGGATCTCTCAACATGATAGGCCGCGTCTTTAGAGAAGTTAGTGAACATACAGGCAGAGGCGGGCAGCGACTTCAATTTTTACTACGAGTATATGTACATATAAAGATGACAACTATTTTCACATTTTGTTTATTGTTAACGTATACTTTCAGAGATAGCTTTTAATCTCGCAAATTTTTACGGTATCTGTCTAAAAACTGAAACAAAAAACCGTTGAAAAAAACAAAGTTATTGCCGCTTCGCTGTTTCGCAGTTGAGTTTGTTGAGTAAATTACTGTTATTATTCTCTGTAGGTATAGTCTGTCTAATCAATGTTGACTTTTGTATTTTACAATACTCGACGACTTCAATATACATATAGACCGGGGAGATGGTTACAGACAGATGATGAAAAAAATTGTTTTTTCGAATTTTGAAAAATGTGACGTGGTGACTTTCATAGAAGATTAATCAAAAGCAATTGTTTTAGAAAAATCAGCCTGTAAGAAATAAATAAAATAAAAAACTTTTTCAACAAAGTATGGCGGGGCTAAACACCCACCGTATGCCAGATAGCAAGAGCCGGATTCTTTTTTGTTTAAATACAGAAAACTAAAAAAAAAAAGAAAGAAATTGTTTCACACCCCCAAATAGGCATGATGACAGATTTTGAAATTCCCTTCCATAATGTAGACACGTCTACCATATCCGAAAAAAACAATATTTCACCAAAAAACTAAATTTCAACGCGAATTATTGAATGTTTTTAAATCTATTTTGAATTACGCGCGAAAACGCTCTTAGGTGTCACGGCGTCGCGTCTGATGAACCGTGAAGTCACCGACATCTCATCAGATTTTTCATTCTGTCAAAGCAAAGTCAAGCAACACGATGGCACTTACCTGGGCGTGACGTCATTCGCTCTGATTGGTGTTTCAGTTAACATGGCCGATTTCAGTTATTTATACTTCTATTTTATTGAAAATCTTATTAATCTCAATTTTAATACAAAATATGAGTAACTTTTTAGACTCCTTTCAACATATATTTTTCTCCAAAACTATTTATTCTTTGATTCTTTAATACCGTCATCATGCCTATTCTCGAGTAATTTCAATAAATTATTCCGCAATTACGTCCTTTCACTCATTACATAAATACGAACCCCCCTAAGAGCGCCATACTGTAAAAAAATATCTTCATTATTCAAAAATCCAATACCTACTTCATTATTCCCTATGTATTTTGACACTTGTATGTTTTGTTATGTTTTTCCTATGTTTTTCTTTTTTTTTATTTAAGGGGGAGACAAACCCTAAATACTAAAAATATCCATTGTTTAATGAAAATGTTACAAGAAATGGACAAGACAATTGCTTTGAAAAAAATATATATTATACTTAAACATGTGAAGAACCAATTGCATTAATTAGAATTTTCGTTAAAGTAATAGAAACTCCACAAAAAAAGTTAGAACACAAGAAGAATTTGACTTTCATTGAAAATTCTCTCGAAAACGGCTTATTGCACGTATATGAATCCTGTACCTATTAATAAGTTAATATCAGATTAAAAAATTGTATTAATAAAAAAATTTATTTTGTGTATTGTTCTAATGGTAAAAACAGAAAAACACCGTTTCTAGGCCTGTTGAATTGGATCCGCCGCCAGCGAGTTCTATAGTAAATGTCATTTGCCTCAGTGAAGCCCTTAATCTAGACATCAATGACTCGTACATCTCTGTGTTTTATTTCTTTTAAAACACAACAGCACAGATGTTCTTATTTCAGGATGTTCTTCTTGCCACTGCTAACAATTAAATAATTACAGTCTGCGATGACAACAGTTGATTATGAATTTGATGTTTTTGTTACAGTTCTTTCCTCGACTGTATCTGAATTTCCAATAGAAAGCATTCACGTCACAAACGCTCGTTTACTTAACTGTTCTCTTTACAAATAAATAACTAACACAAAAGTACTTTGATTGCTTCTAATGGTGATTTATTCTTTATGTTTTCAAAGAGACTTAAACAACAGCGAAACAGTACATTATTAATGTAACCTTGGAATGTTAGCCTAGGTAAATTAATTCAGTGGGACATTTTTTAACATTTTATTATTGACTAACTGTAGCCGCGGGAATTCGTTATGTGATAAGAAGTCTTATCAGTATTTTTTTATGGTGAATTATTGAAAATGTAAGTAAAAGCAATGAATAATTTTTCCATGAAGAATGTATGTACATTATCCATCGACGACATTATCGTCTTTCACAAATTAAAAATTTACTATTGATTTTTATATGATTTTTACACAGTAAAATTACATAATTTTAATTAATTTTAATAGTTTTTAATGAAAATTCTATTGCGCGTCAGTTTTTTTACTCTATTCGGACAGTTTTGACAGTTTCGAATCTCTCATATATGTAGTTTCCAATAGCAAATGGTCAAATACACTTTGTCTAGAAAATTTGCTGACAGTATATCAATTTTCTCTGTGAAACGAGACCTGCATGGACGCAAAGCTTTTTCTTGAAAATATCTTACGAGAGCGGAACTGTGACTAAGCCAGCAATAAAAATAAAAGCAAGCCTTCTATCTTCTCCATTAATTTCTATTTGTACGCGTGACGTCAGCGACGTCTTCTGCCACCGCCCACCCCGATTGGTCGAAGTGAACCCATTCCCCGTCCTTATTGGTTGATGAAATTTTAATCTGCCACCCGATTGGCTTTGTGCCGATTTCATGTTACATTTTATTCCATATGTGATTGATTTTTGTATCCTATTTGTACTCGCGTTTCATTAGATTATACAAATATGAACAGCTTTTTCCAATTGACTCTTTATAAATTTTTCGTACCCTCTGACTCTTGATTTTATTTTAAAAAAAATGCCCTATTTGTGAAAGAGAATCCATTGTAAGTAAGTATAAGTATTCGTCATTTATATTTAAAAAAAAAAGGTTGGCCATATAGTTGATGGTAAGCGGCTACTGTCTAGGAATTAAGGTGCGCTAGTCCTTCAAGAATTAGTTTACAACTCGCTTGAAGAAGCCCATGTTGTAGTTAGACGGAAATAACTCATATTCATACACAATATAATTTGTGCTGTGACAGAATGACTACCATAGCCAATAGCATTCTGTCACAGCACAAATTATTTTGTGTAAAAAGTTTTAGAAGAAAACCAGCTGCGCCATTGTTTGGAGAATAGTTTTAATTTTATAAGCAAGAAACTAAAAAAAAAACAGTGATTTTTGCATAAAATTGTTAAAAATAACAAAGTTAAGAATAGCTAGCTGTTCCATGCGATTCATCCAGGTCTCTTTATAAAATATTAGCTGACTGACGTTGTCCCGCTCGAACGCGAAAATAATTCTGTAACCCGATTGTGGCGCCACCTATCGGGTACAATTTTATTTTCAAACTATATGTCAAAGTGACACGACACTTCACGTCAATCAACGACGGTTAAATTATTTGGATATTGTTCATACAAAAATACTAAAATTGCTATTTACAAATGGAGGAGTGGTGGTAGGAGGGTGAAAAGTACTTTACGACCTATTCTCATACCTACTAAATATACAAAAACGATTTCATAAAAATCGGTCCAGCCGTTTCGGAGGAGTTTTGTTACAAACACTGTGACATGATAATTTTATATATTAGATATTCGTCGAAAACGGCAATTTTGTGTGGAGGGAGGAGATTGGGGGGGGGGAGTAGCCTGTGTTACTCGCTGATAATGTAACTTTCTATAGGTGAAAGAATTTTTAAAATCGGTCCAGTAGTTTTTTGAGTTTATTCATTACAAACATACATACAAATCTTTCTCTTTATTAAGTATAGATAAAGTCGAATAAAAACCGTCTCACTATATCATATAAAACAATGGCGCAGCTGGTTTTCTTCTAACACTTCGACAGGGAAATGGGCTCTGGCATCCCTTACTCACTCACCGAAACACAACAGCACAGGTGCTGTTATTTCACGGTGGTTTTCTGTAAGGGGATTTCATTATAGGTTACAGTACAAAATACGTTCTAAAATATTTGTTTTATTTCATTTTAACTTTAATTATAAAATAAATTAATTAATTTCTTTTACTATTAGTTATATAAAATTCTTTACTCACAATAGCAACAGTCTCTCACAGTTCTTGTGAATATAAAAAAAATACGATAAAGCTATTGTGCCACGCCTTAAGAGAACTTTAATTACTCAATTATAATTTAAAAAAAAGTTTGCATGCTGCAACTAAAGTATGTAATGCCTATATAAAATGGTCGTCTTCCTTCCTTGTCTCGCATGAGAGCGGCTATTTCCCTCTCCCTCGCACATACGTCATTAAGCCTGGATAGCCTTCAGTCCAGAGCTTTTAAGAGCTACATCGATTTTGACGTGTCCGGGCTGCAATGTTTTAAGCGTTACATCATATTATATTATATACTTGCCCATAATATATATGATCCTGTGCAATGTTTCTTGTTTTATTTATTTATTTTAGGTTTAAAAAATAATTGATATTTATGAAACCTTTACAAGTAGACATATTTATAAATCGCCAAATACAATAAATTTAAATTAATCTTCCGAAAACTGTTTCTACGGAGAAGAATATGACAATGGACCTCCATAGTGGCTCTTTCCAAATAAACCTTCAATTACCAAAAAAAATGTGAATCGTTTGGTTACTTATTGTACTATACCGTATTATACCATGACCTTTAAAATAATTACTTATTCTATGGAGCTTTGAAATAGGTGCCACGAATTTATCCTCATTTTAAATTTAGAATGTACAAGTCACTTAGTTCTCATAAATTAGGTATCTATATGAAAATACTTTTTTTTTAATTGCCACTAGAGCTTGGATACAAAATTGTACAAAATTTTCATGTAAATTACAAATGTTCAGATGAGAGCTCAATTCATCATTTCAATCATAAAATTTTATCACAAGACTTTTTGTATGATCTAGATATATAGGGATATTTAGTCCTGACAATTATTTTTTCAAGTCCTGACAATCGGGTTTTTCTTATAAATAACCGGATAACAATGATAAAAGGCAAAAAAATGTCATTTAAATTTTTAGCCGCCTAACCATGCGTCGTCACGTGGTCTGTATGTCGACATATTACTCAAACAAGAACTGAAAGAAGACTGAAAAATCTATTACCAAATACAACAATGTACTTTTATGAAAATAATTTCAATATTTTCATAAAAGTTTGTATACATATTCCTCTTGAAGTTTGTGTAATGTGACGTCATACAGAGCACGTGACGACGTGTGGGTGTTTAGGCGGCAAAATTTCAATGAGATTTATTTTGTGTGTTTTATTATTGTTATCTGGTTATTATTTGTGCAAAACAAAAAAAAATATGGCTTAAAATTAATCAATAATGAAATAAAAACACTTTAAACTTAAATAGTGAAAAATAGGCAAATACCCTTACAACACATCTATTCTATAGGTACATATAATTTAAAAAAAAATCATAAACGACCTTGAATGCGAAACGAAAAATAGGTCTCTTTGTCTCTCGTGATCTCTTTTCTCTCTATACCATCAACTAAAACGTTATTAGCTCAATCAATAAAATCAATAACCAAATAATAAAAAAATAGAGTTTTTCAATGAAACAATATTTTTGTACCATGCGCAAATTTTCCCCCACCACCTCACGCGATTTAATATTTATTAAAAAAGAAACACAATTTTTACACACGCACTTATGATACCAAGGTCAAAAAATAGTTTTTAGAATTTTTCTCTATTTGTCTGTGCGTTCGTGCACACTAATCTCAGAAACGGCTTAACCGATTGAATGCGGTTTTCACTGATGTAATTGTAGCAAGCTTCCCAGTGTCAGTTTCACTTATACCGAATACCACGCGTGACCACGCGTACGAAGTTGCGGGCTCAGCAAGTCAAAAAATAAATCAACAAAACCATTCTCAAATGATGCTCTGTCATACGTGTTTTTCTATAGAGTATTATAACTAGATCTGCGCTGGGTTATACCTTGAAGATTAGTTCTCGTTTTCAGTAATATAAGTATGTAAGAAGCGTATTTTGGAGAAAGAAGCGTATAAATTCTTTTTATTTTTTTATTAAGATTTAATCAGAAACTGAGTTCCAGGCGGATGAAACCGCTCGCTCAGCCTACTGGTGTAATAATTATAATCTTGATACAACATTATAATAAAGGAGATTGAATCTAAAAATCGCGTTCATTCCGCCATCGCCGACAAGTACGTTCACCGTACCTATTTCTCGCTAACTACTCAACGCAGAACCATTAGAGGCTTCTTACATTACCAACTTCCGGTCGCGGCCGAAGCTTTCACGGCTATCTTCACTGCAATCTCGCTCCATTGTACTAAATCACTTCCTACTCCCTACATCTTCACCTAAATTGTCTTCAATCGAACCAAATTGGTCTCTGTCAGCTTTAGCACTAGTGATGTTTGAAGGTCGATTCGAGTAACAACACCAAAGTGACGTGGCTTACATACTTGGCATTCAATTTTTGAAGTTATGGGATGTAATAATTCTTTTGGCGCTGATTAACAAGAACCTAATTAGTTATCTATAACTAACCCAATTGATTAGTTTTATCAACGCACAACCAAAACTATAACAAATTCAGCTGTAGAAAGCTGAAATTTTGAATATAGGTTTATTTTATAACTAGCGTAACTTTGGAATGAAATGAACAGCCGATTCTGAGATTAGCATGCACAAAGGCACAGACAAACGAGGATTTTATTATATGCTAGGATTTTAGTGCCTGCGTTAACGTCGTTCTGTTTTAAGGTTTCCCGGTTTGATTTCCGGCAGGGTCAACTTGGAAAAATGAACTTTTCAAATGTGGCTCTGGTCTGGATCTGGAAAGTAGTGGCAGGGCACACTGCGTTTCGCACTCATTTGGGCAGCCCGTATGGCGGCAGTAACCACCCCCTTACAGAAGACCACTGTGAAATAACAGCACGTGTGCAGTTGTGTTTCGGTGAGTGAGTAAGGGATGCCGGAGCCTATTCAATCCCTTACCCTTAACCCTACTGTAGTCGGCAGCGCACTTGCAGCAGCTGTGGCTTTTGTTATAGGCGGCGGTAGCCATCAAGTGGTCCGTCAACCTGTCTGCCGATCTTAACATAAAAAAAGCCCACAACTTTGTACGCGTGGTATTCGGAATAACTCGTAAACAGATTAGAATGAAATATGCTCTAAATATTACCTACCGGAAGCTTGCTAATACATCAGTGGAAACGACATGAAAATCGGTTAAGCCGTTTCTGAGATTAGCGTGCACAAAGACCTAGTAGGTAAAAGAACGATTTTATAATAGACTAACGACCCGCCCCCGGCTTCGCCCGTGGTGCAATTTTTTATATACCCTAAAACATTCCCCGTTTATCCCTCTTTCCATTAGTGAAAACCGAATTAAAATCGGTCTACTCGTTTACGTGTGATGCCGTGACCAAGGGAAATGGGGATTCATTTTTATATATAAAGAAGATGATACCCGCCAGTCTAAGCTGAACCCTATTTAATATGTCTGATCATATAGATCTGAGGTCAACTTAAAGTCTCAAATTCGCCTAAATTGACTATTTTTAACTTTATATAAACTTTTAATCATCATCGTTTTACAGATGATAATATATAGTTAACTAAAGTTTCAGCCAATTTAACTGAAGAGTTATTTTATTGCATTTTATCGAAAAAATGTTAAATTTACATAACTTTTTTGTTCGTAAACCGATTGGAATAAAACAAACACTAAATGTTACGGGAAGCTTGCTATAATACATCAGTGAAAACCGCACTCAAAAAACTCAGAAACGCTTTCTGAGATTAGAGTGCACAACCGCACAAACAGACTAAAATTCTAAAAACTATTCTTTTGACCTCTGTAACATAAGCACATAATTACAACGTGTACAAATTGTTTTTTTTTTAATATTCAATGTACACAGAAACGGCTCGTTTACTATTTTATTATATATATAATAACTATTCCGTCAAATTGAAGTATTGGTAAAAATGTTTATCAATATTTCAGTTTATATTTATGCAAGTAGGTATATTTTTTATTGAAGTCAAACGACGTCAAAAAGAATTAAAACCTTTTATATGCGTACATAAGTGCTCACAATGGATTTTTTCTTTGTATTTTTTAAAATTGTAATGCTATTTAACTAAAACTCTTAACATCTACTCACTGAGAAATAATAGCAAGTAGGTACGACGCTTAGATCAGGAATGTACGGGAGAATCGGCTTCAACTATTCCCTGTTTTCATAGTCTTTTTTTTAAATCTGGTAGTAGGTACTATTGGATCATGGGAAGCTATGAAAGATTTAATTTGAAGTTAATGATTTTATTTAAGGGGGAGACAAACGCTAAATACTAAAAATATCCATTATTTGATGAAGATGTTACAAGAAATAGACAAGGCAATTGCTTTGAAAAAATATATATTATACTTAAACATGTGAAGAACCAATTGTATTAATTAGAATTATCGTTAAAGTAATAGAAACTCCACAAAAAAAGTTAGAACACAAGAAGAATTTGACTTTTATTGAAAATTCTCTCGAAAACGGCTTATTGCACGCATATGAATCCTGTATAGGTACCTATTAATAAGTTTATATCAGATTAAAAAATTGTATTAATAAAATTTTTTTTTGTGTAATGTTCTAATGGTAAAAACAAAAAACACCATTTCTAGGCCCGTTGAATTGTCTCCGCCGCCAGCGAGTTCTATAGTAAATGTCATTTGCCTCAGTGAATCCCTTAACTTATATATTACTAACTCTTGGCCGCCCCTTTTTCTTAGGTGTTAAACGCACTATACATACATACCTATAATAAAATCGTAAACGAGATGCGCCTGTACATTACAGTTTTTTTTCAAAAGAAAACTATTTGTACACTTTGTTTTACTTACGTTACCGAGATCAAAAAAATAGTTTTTAGAATTTTTGTTTGTTTGTCTGGACGTTTGTGCACGCTAATCTCCGAAACGGCTTAACCGATTTGAATGCGGTTTTCACTGATGTATTGTAGCAAGCTTCCCGTAACATTTAATTTTTGTTTCATTCCAATCGGTTTACAAACAAAAAAAATACACACTATACCAGCTAGTATCAAATTAAATCTCTTTCACATGTATAAGCATAACATTTATTACAATAGGTCTTTGTTTATACAAATGTCTCATTAAAATTTATATTTAGATCCAATCCAAACATCCTAATATTACAATCCGAATATCCTTATAAATGCGAATGTCAGTTACTGTTTGTTTGTCACACTTTCACGCCTTAACTACTCATGAAATTTTGCAAAGACTTTGTCAAGGATACAGGACTCAAAGATACGCATAGGTTAAGACTCAAAGATAAAGTGAGGATTACGAACCAAAGTTACAGACCAAAGTTACAGACGCCTTAACTTTCTCACTACAAAGAAAATGGAGGTGGGCAGGTCACGTGGCTAGATGCGAAGACAACAGATGGACTCTGAGATCAGTGGAATGGACCGGCCCGCGAGGAAGAAGAGTGAGTTTGTTTGTTTCTTTGGTGGAGTTCCGTTAATGGTTACAGTCGCCAGATAACCTCATTTAATATTCAATTTTAATATTCATCAATTTTAATATTCATCATTAATCAATATTGAGGCTATCGAGAGTTTCATCGTCGACAACTAGGGGCGTTTCTGTTTTACATAAACATCTGCCTATTTCGTGTCGATTGATACGACTATCTGTATTTAAAAAAAAACACGTGAATCATAAATATACCTATTTATAATTCTATGTAATCATTACAGTATAATTGTTTTGATTATTATAATAATAAAAATAATAAACTGCTATTGTAGTCTTTATTATTATGGTGTTTGATTGTGTTAATAATTCTATACAAATAAGAAATAAATCGCGAAATGTGTTGCCAAGCGCAAAACTAGAAAACGGCTGGACCAATTCGACTATTTTTTTTTAAATTATTCCCTGAACTTCGAAGAAAATTCTTGTGAAAAGAAAAATTGAAAAAGTCGCCGGTAAAAACATAAATACTTACCTACCCCATTTTTCTTCCTCCCATCCAAAGTGCCTAGTTGACACAACACGTCAGCTGCCACAGTCCAATTATTTTTGACAGAATGACATCTGTCAGGTCAGTTAGTATTAATAATTACATATTTATTTCTAAACCCGTTTACATATACTAAAACTACAATTTTTTTTAGACATCTAACAATGACAAAGTTACCTATATATTAAGTAGACTGTCCAAGTGGTCCCCTTAAGCCGACGCTAATTAAAATGTATTTAGCAGTCAATGCCAAAACTACATAGCAATCATAAAAATTAATGATGCTTTGCTATTATCCACATCGCTCCCTTATAGAATAACGCCATCAAATAACAGCACATGTGCTGTTGTGATTCGGTGCGAAATAAAAAAAGGCGAGCCCACTCGCCTTTGCAAACCTTGTCCATCGATGATCCTATCATTCACTAACGTACTTGCATATGGTTTCCATAAGGCGTAGCTTGTGTTCACAGTCGCTTATACCATAAAGTGGGACTACATATATGGTGGATGACGTCAATGATAAATATAAGTGAATATAAACATTCTCCTTCTTCTTTTAGTTATGGTTCCATCAGATCTTATCCGATGATTTTGCCAGCGTCAGTTGTAAAAATAGCAATATAAAAAACTCAAAATTCAAATTAAAATCAAAAGTAGCACTTCCCGAAACTTGTCAGTCAAGTACAATTTTTTTTTTAATTTTCCAAAACAGGTCCGTCATGTCCATAGCAGTCAAGTCAAACATAACAAACATTTATATTATAGAAAACGTAAATAGAACGTCACATAAGTTTTGCAAACTGTCAACTGTCAAAAGGAAATATAGGAACTGATTGACAGTTAAGAGTGTTTAATGTCAATCAGACCTCCATTGACGTAAATATTTATGTCATTCGAACGATATAATTGCGATTGATTTTACTGACCTAGAAATAGAAGGACATTCGTTAGCCAAGGATACCAATTTGATGTTTGTTTGGTTGTAGGTACAATTGACTAGTCACGAATTTTATTGATTTTCTCATTTACTTTGATTTACGATATACGAACTCTTGATGCTGTTTGTCGCCGTTATTTTTAATAAAAAATATTTGAATTTTTCACACAACAAAACTTTCATTTTCACACTAGAATAAATTAGTTAATTCCATCTAAAAATACTATTTGCACGTTAAATTTAGCAACTACTTATATTATAGATAGCCCGTTTAAATGAGTCTTCGCCCGCGAGGTACAGGGGCGCGGGGGTATGACAACAAAGGGGACGGAGAGAGGTGCGGGCGGCGGGCGCTATCTTTCGTTGTCGCCGCCATGTTTTGCTTTTTCTTTTGTCATAATTCTCTTCGTTATTTCATGAATGAGGTAATTATACATCGTAGTCGAACCAAAATCTGTTATGCACTTTTTTAAGATTTCAACATTTTGATCTTAATGAATAATACTCTGCCTTATTTATAGTATAAAAAACAGCTAAAGTGCTTATGAGCACTATTCGTCGAAGTTACGATCTCTTAATAAAATATGCGAAATTTACTCTGTTATCGAAATAATAAATATTCTACCAGATCGATACTACAAAATTGACATGTTCAAAAGATAGCAGATTTCAGTTTGACAACGACGATATAAAGTACTTTGGTTAAATTAGTTTTTAACATAAATAGGGCCAAATTGACCTTAGCACATTCAAGTATCCCAGGGGTTCCTGAGGTCTTGAAATCGCGAAGCTAGAAGCCAACCTCCTACTAGAAAAGTATTTTCTGCTTAGAGTAGAACGCTGGAAAAACATTATTTAGATAGTAATTTCTTTTTGTTAAGGTCGACAGACAGGATGACCTACCACTCGATGGTAGGTGGCTATAACACAAGTGCCCCATAGTAGGATTAACTATAAGAAGTTGGGTAGGTTAGGGAAATTGGGAAGAAAATTGTATAATATGTATGCATAAAAAAGCCTTTTATTTCTTGCAAAAGTTAAATACATATATTCTCTAATTAATCCTATACTAGTATGTTAAACTTAAGAATTCGAATATTATGTTTAGGGTAGGATATTATTATTATTTTTTTATATTATATTAATTTTTTTTTATTTTTTATTTATTATAGATTATTTCGTGAATTTATGTGGTGAAAGAGCGTTTTTCTATTTTGAATATTTTTCGAATTTTAAAGTTATTGAAATTCATGGTTTTTCTGTATTATAACACGCACGTACATACGTATGTATGTATGTATGTACAAGGGGCACACTGAAATGATCGGGAATAGAATATTTCGGATTGAGTTACAATAAAACCTTTTTTAGAATTTGAATACTGGCCTCTTAGAATCTTAATGACATTCAAACAATTAAAAAAAAATATTAAAAACAAAAACTATGTTGGTTTAAAGTTGACACGTCGTTAACAGAAATGGAGCTCACGCGTGAACATTTCCGTGCCATAATTTATCACAATTTTCGTCGCGGCTTATCTCAAGATAAATGTCTCAGCGAACTTGTTTCGATTTATGATGTTGAAGCACCGAGTCAAACGACAATATACCGCTGGTATGCCGAGTTCTGACGCGGTCGTATGTCGCTCAGCACTGTTTCTTCTGCAGGTCGACCAAGAACAGCGGTCACGCCTGAAAACATCGCAGCTGTGCGAACTATTATATTAGATGACCGTCATGTGACATACGAGCAGATTCGGGCTGTTATCAGTATCGGAATGACCGCTGACCGGAATGCAATTCAGTCGATATCACACAATTTGTCCGAAGAGCAAAAGGCGGCTCGTGTAGATTGGTGCCGGAATACTCTGCAACGCTTCAACGGAGGGAAGTCAAATGCCGTTTATAATATCGTCTCAGGTGACGAATCATGGATTTATTCATACGAACCTGAGAGAAAACATCAGTCAGCAGTTTGGGTCTTCGAAGACGAGGTCAAGCCAACGAAAGTGGTTCGCTCCCGCAGCGTGTCAAAGAAAATGATCGCTACGTTTGTCTCGAAAAAGGGGCATGTTGCTACAATTCCTTTACAGGAACGCAGAACGGTTACCGCCGAGTGGTATATCACGGTTTGTTTGCCAGAAATGATAGCCGAACTCCGAAAAAATAACCCGAAACGTCACATCATCTTACATCACGATAATGCGAGCACCCATACGGCTCGGAAGAGAAATGCTTTTTTGAAGCAGGAAAACGTTGAGCTGATGAGCCATCCTCCGTACAGTCCTGACCTGAGCCCAAACGATTTCTTTACATTCCCTAGAATGAAAGATTTATTACGCGGTCAACGGTTTGAAGACCCCGAAGCAGCTGTGGAAGCGTACAAATCAACCATTTTGTCAACATCAACTTCAGACTGGAATTACTGTTTTAATGATTGGTTTGCACGAATGGAAAAGTGCTTAAGTTGAACTGAGAATACAATTTAGCTATACCGTGCATGTGGTTGTTCTTATTCCCGATCATTTAAGTGTGCCCCTCGTATGTACTCATATGTCACGCACGACGTTCTTCTGTCAAGGGTTGTTTCTGCCAGCAGATTTAAAACGGTCTGCTTAAGTTATGACTGCGAAACGCCACTACAAAAAATATAAAATTTAAAAACCTCGATATTTCATCTATATAATAAATAGATAAGCAAGTTTTTCGTCGTCAATTATACAATAGGTTAGTCAATACCTATATTCATTCATATTCATGCAAGCGGAGTGTTCAAAAGGTCAAAAAACCAACCGCCATTTTGTTTTTTTTTTATAGTCATTATTTGCGGTAATTTATAAAGAATTTATTAAGCATACAATGTACGAATTAAGTAACGTAAAATGCACCGTAATGCTCGCTACTTAGTAAGCACACTGATGACTTAGGTATAATTTGCAATTCTACCTATGTCAATAATTGCAATTACATTAGACAATTCAAACATCAATATTTTAAATTCTGTTTAAAATTATTTTTCATATTTTAAAAAATATTTATAATTTTACTTAAAGGAACTGGGGGTTCTCGGGCTCTGGGGTTCTGGGGTGTTCTCGGCCTTCCGCCAAGGCTAATTTTGTTTGAACAGGGTGTATCCGCGGTTAGAGCAAAATTTGCCTTGGTCGAAAGAATGCTGGAACCTGGAACACACCTCAAGCACTTCATTCGAGCATAATTTTATCTGGACAAGATTTGATCATAACCGCTCCGGGTGACCTGTCAGAGCTAATTATGCTCTGCCTGCCGAAACGGGTGTGATCAAATCTTATAGAGCAAAATTAGCCTTGGTGGCCGAAGGAATGCTGGAACACACCCCAAGCACTCCATTCGAGCATAATTTGATCTGGACAAGATTTGATCACACCCGTTCCGGGCGACCTGTCAGAGCTAATTATGCTCTGTCCGCCGGAACGTGTATGATCAAATCTTATAGAGCAAAATTAGCCTTGGCCGAAGTAGTGCACCCCTGGCAGTGAATTTAACGTGTACGTATTGAGAATATCTTTTGTAATTAAATTTATAATAGACAAAATAAAAGATGGTCTTCATAGATAAAATGTTGAGGAATCGGTCTCCAGACAGGTGTTGGTTAGTTATTAGAAAAACACGCAAGACATTCATAAATCGCCGTTAACTCGGACTGCATTGTCCAAGATGAAAGTGTTGGTTCAGTAAAAAGTTTTCGCAAAGTAAGCTATCATTGTTATGTCAGCGAGTTGAACGCTCCGGCTAGTGAACCTGTGACCTCCAATTCACGGTTCGGCGGCCAACATTCATGTAATGTTACTTCAAAAGGGGTTTTGGTGCGATCAACTCAAATATTCTGACATGCAATATACCATGTGGTAAATACACGTCAGTGTGTTACCACAGAGCAGATTAATAGTGCTTAATACATTTCTTATTGCACATAGATAACTGTTTACCTTTAGTGATACTATCATTATTATTTTTTACTAGCTGACCCTTCGTACGCGTGGTTTTCGGTACAGCACGTAACTTTTTTGTTTGTAAACCGATTGGAATGAAACAAACACTAAATGTTACCGGAAGCTTACTTCAATGCATTAGAGAAAACAGCATTCCAATCGGTTAAGCCGTTTTAGAGATTAGCGTGCACAAACGCAAATACAACAGACAAAAATTCTTAAAACTATTTTTTTGACCTCGGTAACATAAGTACAACGTGTACAAATTGTTTTCTTAAAAAAATCTTTAATGTAACAGACTCGTTTACAATTTTATTGTTTGTATAGATTATTGTTATGTATCATCGTTGTCAAAGCAAAATGGTTGCTATGTGCCCTTTTTTGAGATTCCAATCTTTATGAATTACAATCTTTTATGTACAAAATGTTATAATAAATAAACACATATTTTATAATTATATGTATACTTACCTAATATATAAAATGTTATAGTAAATAACCCAAACAATAACAAAGACAATAAGTTTAAATATAACAACTATAAGTTTCAAATAAAATTCTTTAATAAAAAAATAAACCTTCATGTAAAATTTTTCAAGAAAACATTTTTTTGTCAATATCGCAAAATTACACTTTTTGCACATAGCAGATTTGATTTAGCAACGACAATATACCTAATTAAAACTTTTTCATAATAATTGCTTGCTTAAAATTATATCGATTCGGAGAACCGATGTTTTAATGTATTTTGTTTTACATAAATAGCATTTTTGAAAGAAATAGTTATCGGAACCGCAGTGTTTCCATTTTTGCATAGTTGCGTAACGTTATATCACTTACACAATGACTTATTAGTCATGAAAATTGGTGAGGTTGGCTGTATATAATTTTTAAGTTTTCATGAAAGCAAATTTATAGCAGGCAAAGCCAAATTCAAAATAGACTACTTTAAGTGAGTGCACTCATCCACTCTGACGGTTAAAAGGTTAAATTTCAAAAAATCAGTCTCTTTTACCCCATTAGCTAAAAGATTTACTATTGATTTTATTAAGCCTCGTTTTATGTGTACTTAATAATTAAAACTATTTATTTAACTAATTAAAACTATATAATTAAAATTATATTAATAGTGATTATTACTAATAATCACTATTAATATAAAATATAAAGTAATAATAGTACTAAATGTCAAAATGCATAAAAAGCAAAGATTTTCCACTGTATAGATCGGGGAATCCGTAATGTGACATTTAGAACCACGTGGTACAAAATCGCTGAGTCGATCGTCAACTTTACAAGGCTATTTAGCTACGCCATGGCCATCCTGATTACGGCGATAAGGACAAAGATATTATAATATATAAATAAAATATTAAAACATCATTGGATAAAGATAAATATTTTTGTAGGAAAATTTTCCCAATGCCCTCTCTATATATTTAATCTTTTTGATAAAAAGTAATATCGTAATCTCAGCTCTGATTTATAATTAACGAAAAATACGATGATGTATGCCCTTGAACCATTTTCGTTTTTTAACTTTCTTAAGATCCTTTGGAGAATCTTTTTTTTCCTTTAGAATCCGTCTTTTGCTCACAAACAAAAAAAAATTATAAATTATTATCCCAATTATTTTGTTAGAAACTTGAAAATAGCAGCCTGTCGAAAATATCTTACCATTTTTAAATGTAAAAAAGGGAATATTTTTTGTATAGAATCGAACCTCATTATCAAACATTTTTATATCCAGTCGTCGCGTCGGTTCGTTACACAGACAATACAATGTTTTGTATGTAGATGGAACACCATTGTTGAGTGGAAAGTTACCAATTCTCTATAATCGACTTATGTACTCTCATGGCTCCATAAATAACCTATATATACCATTACATAGCTAATAGGTTAGGTACTCCGTTAAAATTTCTCTCAGAAAACAGAAACGGAAAATTGTTTTTCGCGAAGATAATGGAAAATAATACAAATTATATTTGAAATTAAACTCAAGGTTACTTTTTTAGTAGTAACAGGAAACACTGCATTTCGCATTCATGAATAGGGGATCGGACAAATTTTCAGAAAGTGTTTTAAATTAATCTTCATGTATATTTATTCCCATAAAAAATACTATTTTATTGTTTGTTTGAAAATGCCGCCAAAACGCCACGATAGTTCATCTGAGAGCGCGTAACGTCATTTTGTGGTCATATCATAACAAAACAGCTGCACTGGCATAAGACAATGATTGCCCACAAATGACGTCACGCACTGTGATTGGTGTTTCAGTATAGATTAAAAATATTGTAAATAATAAAATTTTATTTCTTCATTTAAAAATATTTAAATGAATTATATTAAATTATTATTCGATAAATAATCGTAAAAAATTATATATTTTCTTTCTAAGTACATTTTAGATTTTAATCTGATTACTGTCCGATCCCCTATTGGGCAGTCTGTGTCTAACAGCAGTAACCACTCTCGACTCTCTTATTGAAGAGTCTGTCGTATTTGGGTGAGTAAGGGACGCCAGGGCTCATTTCCCTATTCCTTTCTAATTCCTTATCCTTAATCCTACTAAGGTCGGCAGTGCACCTGATAACGTTTACTTAAAAAATAGGCAATTTTGAAAAGTTGCTAATAGAGAAATGAGCGGATGGCTGCGTGTGAGCTCTTACTGATTTATATGTACTAATTAAACATCGACTTAGATATCTAAGTGTTCTAAATCTCTGTTTTAAATTCGTAATATTTTTATAATTTTGGGCCTCATGTTCACCTAAAATTACACTTAATTTTCCTGTATCCCCTGTTATGTTACGTTTGCAATTGATTTCTTCAAACGTAGCAACAGGTTCCTTTCTGTACATTCTTCACTCGTACGTATTTAATGTGAATTAAATTTTGTATAAAATTTGTGTGAAAAGTGGTGCAACACAGACTCTGTAATTAATCGGTTGTTTGATGAACCTGTTGCGAGTGATGAGTTGTTAAAATTCCTTAACTCAGAGGTACTGGGTTCTATTCCTTGTAAGCTCAATTGTGCAAAAATATGTGCCGAGTCAACTTTGTCAACAAACCCAAACTTCAAAACTTGACACAAATTTTATTATAATCCCTTTATCTATGAGCATAGAAGTAGGAATAATATAATAGACAAAATGTGTTAACATAGGGCACGCTGCCTCAAATGTCAGAGCATTTACTTCTTACATGACACTGACACTTTTGTTGTCAAAATAAGTGATTTTTAACAAACACAAAGACAAATATTATTCTATGTCTATGAGTAATTTAGGTATATATTATAACTGGCTTTTAGTCCTGACTTTGTCCGTGTAACTATATAAATAACGCTCTTTTTTTATAATTCACTAATCTATAGGAAAATATATGTAATGATTAATAATTACGATTGCAGAAGAGTGTTACTAGGCCGTCATACGATTGCCTAAACGACACCAAATATTCGTGAGGAAAATGTTAAAAAAATTATGCCATTCCGACCAATCAACAGTTAATGTTGGTCGATGGGGCGTTAAGAAATTGAGATCTGTTTAGAATTATTTTTCACACAATTTTACTGAAATCGTTCGGGCAGTTTCGGATATTAACCTGAACGAACATCGTGACACTTGATTTTTATATATAGATATTACTAGCTAACGACCCTATCCCTATCCCGACTTCGCGCGGATGCAATTTTTTTCGTTTGCAAATAAAGGAGATATAATATCCGAAACTTATTTGAAAAAGAAATTCACCATTTTAAACGTACATTATTCCAGATGGACACAGATTATATTTCATGTAGGTAAACGAAGCCTGTTAATTCCACATCAATTTACAATTTACCTAAAATTCCCAACAAAAAAAATCGGTTAAATGAACACATGCATTTCGCCTTCTCACTAAAGCTATTTTAACCACGAACCGTAAAACGCTATTAAAATATTTTAGTGGGAAAGCATTTCATAATTTTAAAGAGACGCTAACGTCACCCGTCAAGAAGCAGAGAAGCCGGGGACACATCTATTTTGGTATATCATTATTCATAAATTCCCTTAACTATTAAAGTTTATGCTCACACTGTGACAGCTAATATGCATAATACTGGTAGACAGGTAGGCAGACTGACATCCACTTGATGCTGGGTGGTTACCGTCGCCTATAATAATAGGCAACGTAAGCGGCTAGTGACGTTACTATTAGGGTTGCCAGATTTTTTTTTATACTGTAAAGGACAAATGTTAAAATTCAAAATTCAACGCCTAAAAATTCAAAATTCAAAAAATTCAAAAGTTTATTCCGCAAATAGGCCGCAGGGGGCTCTTTTACATGTCTTGAGTCTACCAGCGCTTCGGAAGGACCATCATAGCCAAGAAGAATGCGCCGCAAGAAACTTGGCAGGAAGTCATAAAAAAGTCACAATTTATATACCTATTTCAAAGTAGTTGTTATCACAGCAAAACATCTTTATTGCAGTTATAGCTTTGACCAGGAGTTAGATGATCCCTCGGGAACATCTAACGCCTGGATGAAGGGTACCCTATAGCCTTTCCTGCATTCCTGACAACGGTCAGCTGTATCCAAAATTTCATGACGGTTTAGCATAGAGCTGCCGGTTCAGGCGTGAAAAGGTAAGAGACAGACAGAGTTACTTTCACATGTAAATATCTAATATATAAAATTCTCGTGTCACAGTGTTTGTAACAAAACTCCTCTGAAACGGCTGGAATTTTTTTTATGAAATTTTATTTCTATACTTGGTAGGTATGAGAATATAGGCCGTAAAGTATTTTTCACCCTCCTACCACCACCCCCCATTTTTTAATAGCGATTTTAGTATTTTTGTATGAAGAATGTTTAAATAATTTAACGGTCGTTCATTGACGTGAAGTGTCGCGTCACTTTGACATATTGTCAAAGTGAAAAAATGGTTTGAAAATAAAATAGGACCCGATAGGTGGCGCCACAATCGGGTTACAGAATTATTTTCGGGTTCGGGCAGGACAACGTCTGCTGGGTCAGCTAGTTATAGTATAGATTTTGCACATATGTTGTCACAAATATAGAAAAGTTTATGGGTACATTTCATCGAGAAAAGTACTGCTCCAGAGGGACGTAGTCGCGGTGTAAGCTAGTAAAATATATATTGTGTATTATATGCCTTTGGATTATATTTCGGACCTTGGGATCTATTTTTTAGTTTTTTTTTATTTTATTTTTTTACTGTTACTTCGGATTGAAGCTCTTGAACCAAGTTTGGTTAGTTGGAACGACGCTTATTGGAAAAATATAGCAAAAAAAAAGTTTGTTGATCGTTCAATTTGTGACGTAAATTTGAAGCCATTAAAAACAGTTGGAAAATATTTTCCTAAACAATTCCTTTTGGGTTATTAATAATTGTGCATTTTGATTTATTTATTTATTTAACAATTTTTAAATATATATAATCAAAGCTTTTCAAATATCGCACGGCATATTAGCGTTCTAGTATAGAAAAAAGTAAACCATTGCTGCAAATTATAAAAAATAGAATTTTTCTGTTTACAAACTATGGGTATAGAATAAATGTAAATAAATCAATGAAGTTCTTTCAAATCATAATTACAAATTTAATTACCTGCAGTATATGAATCCTTGCAGTAGGTATATATATTTATATGGAAACTATATTAGTATAAACAGGGTCCCCATCTCAGCGCCACCTTAATTAGTTGTTTGATGAACAACCAATTAAGATGACTCTTACATGTATAATATGTACAGAAGAATAAAAGAAGATAAGTAAAACAGCTCAGTACTTCATTTCTCATTTTTCAGTACATCAACGAGCTTTCATTATCAATGAAAAACATTTTCATAAAAAGAAATGCGAGACTCAAAATTGTATGGTTTCGTGACAAAATAGATATTGCAATGACCCAATATATCTATAATTATAAAATTGTTTGTCCTGACTGACTGAAACGCAGAAGTTAGTCTAGAAAGCTGCAGTAAGCATCAGTCAGCATCAGCCAAGAAAGGCTGTAATATTTTTCACATCTATAGCATGGATACGTTTGATATACCTCATATATGGTATGTGAAAAATATTATGGTACTTAATATAAAAAGAAATGTAACGCTGAAAAAGAAACCATATGCTTTCGTGACAAAATTGATATTGCAATGACCCAATTGTTACTATGCTATATTTTAAAAGTAAGTAATATGTCCGTAAAATTTAATAGCGTAAGCGAGGAAAGTGGCGCCACTGTCGCCTGCGAAATTCAGCGGTGTACGTACAGTACACGCCTTCGCGTACAATGTGTGCCGGAGCTAGATGTTTCACGTTGATGGTGGGGCTGTGGAGGGGGTGCGGCGCGGCGCAGAGGGGCGAAGGGGGGTTGTCGGTCGATCGCCTTTGCTTTGCCGGAGTCTCGGGCTCACCGCGGCGTGCACGTAGCGGCAACGTCGCGTAGCGGGGGCGTTGTGGCGAAGCGGCAACGTGGCGCGATCAGCTGTTGCGCTTTCCGTCTAATAAATTCAAAACAGGCCGCGAAAACGTGACGCCTCGATGTCCTTTGGGACGCACCGAAATAGATCGTGCGACCAAAACATTGCCTTCAACTTTGAGAAGCGCACTCTCCGATTATAGGTCATTAAGAAATTCCTATTTGAGTTTTATCACAGTGGCTTTTTGTCACTTTTAGAACTTCTTTACATGGAATATTGATTGTTACTTACTTAAATATTTATTTACAATCTATACATATTATTATAATAAAATCGTAAACGAACCGTGTGGTAAATTAAAGATTTTTTCAAAAAAACAATTTGTAAGCGTTGTACTTGTGCTACCGAGGTCAAAAATTTTTTTTTATAATTTTTGTCTGTTTATCTGTGCGTTTGTGCACGCTAATATCTGAAACGGCCTAACCGATTTGAATGCGGTTTTCACTGAGGTATTGTAGCAAGCTTCCGTAAAATTTGTTCCATTCCAATCGTTACAAAAAAAAAAGTTACGCGCTATTACCACGCGCTCGAAGTTGCGGGCTCAATTAGTAAATAATATGTATATTTTTTTCTTATTTTTTGTACATTAGACAAAATACCTATTTTTATTCATGAAACATCTTAGGAGTACCTAAGTCTCGAAACCAACATACCTAAAACTGCGGTCTTTTGGAGATGGAGACCACGGAGGCTACTCGCCTATCGGAACACCTCAAACCTTAAATTTCATGCTCTTTATGACATTATTGCATCCGCAGGTGCCTAATAAAATTTTATCATAATAAAAATTGCACTAATAAAAGTTATTTTATAAGAAATCAAGGATAACTTACAGTGTCATATTTTATAAACATTTACTTAACAACTAATTTGACACATTAATTTGACACCATTTACAAGGTTTCTGTGAGGATTAAAATTCATTATAATCACTGCGAAGGTATTGTAATACTACCAACCCTCCAACCCCCACACCCTTCTGTAGAAATAGAATTAGAACTTAAAAAGCTAATACCGCAGCTTGTTTGAGATTGTTCTCGTAAATGTAAATTATACAAAATAATAATTGTTCACCATAAAAGTTGGTCATCATTTATCATCACCATCTCAGCTTTTGTCCACTGCTAGACAAAGGGTTCCTCTCTAATATTCCAATAGAGCCGGACAGAAGCAGCCTGGACCCACCGTCGACCCGCGGCCTGGATGTCCGTGGCTTCCATTCGAGAACCTTCCGGCCCCAGCCAGGGGCGGATCCAGGATTTTATTTTGGGGGGGGGGGGGGGGGCATTCTGACAAAGTTCGGAGTTAGGGTTAATATCACAAGTAATTTTTTTGGCCTGGCGGTCGTCGGCTCTCCGTACTGTCCTTCCTGCCCACTGCCACTTCAACTTACTAATCCGCCGGGTTACGTCGGTAACTTTCGTTCGTCTAGAGATCTCCTCATTCCTGAATCGATCTCGCAGTGTAGTTAGAGACGACAGTCGACAGCACACATTGGTCGAAAACTTTTGTTTTAAGGCTCTACCTAATTAATTAAAAGTTGGTAAAAGTTAAAAGTTTTTCGTGGAATGACTTTTACCAACTTTTAACTTTTTATGCTATCAAACTTTCAATCAGGCAAGTCAATATATAATTTTAATGCATTTTTTAAGTAATTAGTAAATAGTGCCTAGTAAAACGAAGTATACAATTTCATTTAACGCCATCTATCGTCGATTTTCAATAAACCGACTGCGACGTCTGCATTAAAAGATGTACATAATATTTTCATTGTTATCGTGTGGATAACAATGCAGATTTCAATAAGATAAGCCCAATACAACTTGTATATAAAAATGGTTGCTGCGTATTTCCATAAGTCTTTTAATGTAATTAAAATGTCTTGCAGTGCCTCTGATGTAACATGGTTGTGTTTTATTATGACATCTCGTAAAGTTATGACATAAAACATTTTGACACTTAGGTCTAAGAAACGTTTCATTTTCATATTTTAAATTAAATTATCATAAAGTACGTCTGTTTTAGCTTGGTAAACAATATCAAACTCTGTTTAGCATTTGTCTAACACCTGTCTGACATTAAAGTACTAGCTACGACGAGTGGTATTCGATGTAGCGCGTAACTTTTTTGTTTGTAAACCGATTGGAATGAAACAAACACTAAGTGTTACGGGAAGCTTGCTACAATACATCAGTGAAAACCGAATTCAAATCGGTTAAGCCGTTTCTGAGATTAGCGTGCACGAACGCACAGACAAACAGACAAAAATTGTTTTTTTTTTTTGACTTCGGTAATGCAAGTTCGACGCCTACAATTTTTTTTTAATCTCTGATGTACAGACACGGCTCGTTTCTATTATATGTAAAAATAAAAATAAAATAAAATAAATCTTTATTTGCGTGAACACATGTTTACAGGATTTTAATTTGTATACAGCAGTTACAGTACAAAGTACGTTCTACCCGCCAAGGGCATGCAAATGTTTGTGTTTAATTGTTTGTAAACTTTATTAATATTAATAAATGAATTAATGTTTGTTATTATAAAATTCTTTAACATCATAATAACAACAATCTAATAACCATTTTGTTAATGTTCTTGTAAATTTAGGATCCGGCAATTCTTTTATATTATTAGGTAGTTTATTGTATGTTTTAATTGCCATAACATAAACATTTCTATTAAATAGTTCTAATCTACATTCTATCTATGTACCTATAGATGTACACGTTTTCCAGGAAAGAAAATTCCTAATAGACAGCGTGCAATCGTCACCCACATAGCTACTACACACATCCACTATAAAACCAGAATAGAAATGAAAACCGAACGTAGTTGTTACGTACAGAATCATAACCTAACACAATCCCAGTGAAACTAGAATCCCGCAGGCGTGCGGTGAGGAAGGAAGTGCAGGGGGGAGGTAGGTAGCTCAATAATTTGCGTGCGGGGGCCGCGGGTGCGGGGCACGGGAATATGCTAGGGTTGCCACGTTTTTACATCACTTGAGTGGACATTTATTTCCATGCATAAATTATTTAGAAATAACGTATTTAAACCCAATGCGAGGCCATAATTTAGCTAGACATCACTCATGACTCATGGCCACTGGGTCGGTAAAAAGTAATCTTAAGGGCAGGCGCAAATTTGAGGACGGCACGACAAAGTACATATTTCAAGTAGGTACATAGTTTTTTCTAGTTTAAATACTTTTAATATAATTCAAATTTATTGTTGCCATATTATGCTCGGCCTGCTGCGGCATTTCGCCATCATGCTCTTGCTTGCCATGGTGTGTGCCTAATCAGCATTGATCGGTAAGCATCAGCACGCCTTGGTATGCCGCCGGCGTCACTGCAGCGCCAGACCACGTGGGTCTACGTTTTTAAATAACAGTGCGTGCTTGAATGTAGTACGTGTTTTTTGAAATGAATGCTTAGTTAGACTACACCGAATGTCTGTACCTACTGTTGTCCTGAATATATTATATGGATCAAAATAAGTGACATGTTGGATAAAGGCCAGTCGTGAGTGCGAATACACGTTCAGGTGGAATGCTGCGAGACGCGGCGGTATGATGCGGTGTCTCGGTGCAAGCAACAGTTACTATTGTATGTGTATCTAAGCTAAAGCGGGCTTTTGCATGCCGTGGCCCCCTTTGCTGTACAGTCCTCCAATTTGCCCCGGCCCTAAAGGTACATTTATGTTTGCTGCGCCTTGATCCGCCTTTTGATTTTCTTTGGCGGAGACACATGTTTTAATAGTGGGCTTCTGTCACCTATTTACATTCGTGGCATGACAACAGTCCCCTGAAATATCAATTCAATTAACACACCTGTTGATGACATATGTGAAACAAACTACATATTTTAGAAGTGTTGTTTGTCTAACATATAAAAGGCTGAATTATTCGAAGATATCATAAATAAACTTATACAAGAAAACTTGGGTAAAATCAAGAGAAACGTTTTTACTCGTATTTTTTTCTATTTGCTATGGGTTTTAGTATATTTTTGAAATGTTATTATCAGTGACACAAATGTAATGTAACTATTAAAAAACTGTAGGACCTAGAGATAGTTTTTGGTGGCGCTATAACTCATTTCGCTTTAATACAATGTATTAAGGGAACATAATTGTGTTCATAATTAGCATAACGTAATAGGCATGATGACAGATTTTGAAATTCCCTCCCATAATGTAGATACACGTCTACCATATCCGACAAAAACAATATTTCAGCAAAAAACTAAATTTCAACGCGAATTATTGAAAGTTTTTAAATCTATTTTAAATTACGCGCGAAAACGCTCTTGGTGTCATGGCGTTGCGTCTGATGAAACGTGACGTCACCGACATCTCATCAGATTTTTTATTCTGTCAAATCAAAATCAAGCAACACGATGACACTTACCTGGGCGTGACGTCATTCGCTCTGATTGGTGTTTCAGTTAACATGGCCGATTGCAGTTATTTATACTACTATTTTATTGAAAATCTTATTAATCTCAATTTTAATACAAAAAATGAGTAATTTTTTAGACTCCTTTCAACATATATTTTTCTCCAAAACCATTCATTCTTTGATTCTTTAATACCTTCATCATGCCTATTGGGAATATTAATGTTAGGTATCCTATTTCCCAAAATAACCACCTTGTGCAACTTATTTATTTATTTTATTTGGCAAAACAAACAATTATACCATGTATATTAGACTAGAAAAAAAAAGTAAAACATACATAAACTTAAATAATAGTGCAACATTTTCCACAAAGTGGTAAACAAATTTTAATCAATAATTCGTCATAAATACTATAAAGAATCGATAGCATCGTGTTTATTTATACGATATTAAAATAGATCAAGAACCAAATAAATATAATCGAAAGATATAATAGATACACATGTTCTCCATCACTCGCCCATGAATTTACTCCTTCATTCCATTTTCAAGAGTTTTGAGTTCCAATAACGTTTTAAGTGGAGATTATAACGCCTGACATATTTACAAAACATTTACTTTGTAGAACTAGTTAATATTTATGAGTAAAATAGAAATTACCAATAAAATAAAGTATTTTTGTTTTAGAAATCTATCACTAATGGACCTTAAGTTTCAACTTTGGGGACACATAGGTAATTACAATCACAATATTTTTTATTTGTTATTTTTTTTAACAGTTCAAGACAATTTCTTTAGCCGTTGCTACGAACGAACACATAAGTCTGTATATAATTATGAATGTTATGGGTGTCTTAGATTGGTCCATATCCCAAAGATCGCCGTCACGCTTCCGCGAAGCCTTTCAGGTCGTCTGTCCACCTGGCCGCGGGGCGTTCCACGTTGCGCTTTCCAATTCGTGGTCTCCACCCCATCCGTTATCTGTTCTGCAATAGTTGTAACAGGCCCATATATATACGAGATATTATTTTAACTAATATTAGAAATGCGAAAGTGATCTCATTTAAAATGAGGTTTCAACACCTAAGAAAAAGCAGCACGGACGAAATCCCGGTCAAAAGCTGTAACTGGGTACCGTATGTAATTTAATTAGGTATATGAGCTGTTGGTGTAAAGTAAATAATCATTCAACCCTACGTACATTAAGTTGTGAAAACGATTACTGGATTTTATGATCAAAATTTCTAAGAATTAGATATGAAAAACGTGTACAATTAAAATCAACTTTGTTGTATAACACGTCAACAGTATATAACATTATTGTATACCTTGCAATATAACAATGTTATCTAACAATACTAAAATTGTCTGGGACCCATCATGAGTACACGTAATTGCGTGAATCACACGCAAATGTTACATATAACTATGATTTATAATACATTCTGTTTTATACTCTGGACTCACCTTTATTTAGTCAACTTCCGGAAAAGTTGTATGAGAAATGCGCTGATATTGGAGTTATCTACATTTTAACACACGCGTAAGCTAGTAAAAATTTTAGAGCAGTGTTTTATATTTTTTTTTATTATGTGGCAACCCTACACGCGGGGAAAACGCGGGGCAGGGGGAGATCGAGTCATACCGCGTTTGCTTGCGGTGCAATAGCCTGCCCCACTCGAGTGCTTCACAAGGTCACTGCCGAGCTTCACGCGACTTCCATTCATGAGTGCCGACAATTAGGGATGCATTTTTCTATTTTTTCACACATCATTTTCACCCCTATACCTATAATCAGGTAAACTCATGTAACACAATTCACAATGACTGCTACCTAAAATATTTTTAAATTCTTCGCCCAATTCATGATTCGTAATAGGTAGGTCAATGCTAAATAAATCTATGGTAATTTTCATAGAAGCATTATTATTTTATTTAATTAGGAACTGTTTAGATATACATTAATAACTAATGTATAGAAATGTAAAATATGGGTCTAGTTACCTGAAAATAAATGAATTTGAATTATAAATACTTTTAGTAAATTACATTTAATTGAATTAAATACAAATACAATGTGTACCACTATTTAAAAAGTTACATATACTTCCCTTACCTTGGTTGTATATAAAGACGTTGTGTATATTTGTTAGAAAATATCCGAATTGTTTTGTCGAAAATAATGAAATAGGAACCAAAATAACTAGGCAAGGTAATTTATTGCAAAGACCAAAATGTAGCTTAGAACTATTTAATAGAAATGTTTATGTTATGGCAATTAAAACATACAATAAACTACCTAATTATATAAAGGAATTGCCGGATCCTAAATTTACAAGAACATTAACAAAATGGTTATTAGATTGTTGTTATTATGATGTTAAAGAATTTTATAATAAGAAACATTAATTCATTTATTAATATACTTTACAAACAATTAAACACAAATATTTGCATGCCCTTGACGGGTAGAACATACTTTGTACTGTAACTGCTGTATACAAATTAAAATCCTGTAAACATGTGTTCGCGCAAATAAAGATTTATTTTATTTTATTTTTTTATAAATATAGGTACATATAATGTATGTATGTTTTGCAAGTCAAGCTAAAGGTATAAAGATTTAATCTATATACATACCTATAATAAAGTCGTTTCAGAAAAACAATTTACCGAGGTCAAAAAAATAGTTTTTAGAATTTTTGGATGTTAAATCAGTTTGTCTGTACGTTTGTGTACGCTAATCTAAGAAACTGATTCACCAATTTGGGTGCGGTTTTCACTGATGTATTGTAGCAAGCTTCCCGTAACATTTAGTTTTTTTTTTTTTTTCAATCCAATCGGTTTACAAACAAAAAAGTTATGCGCTATACCGAAGTTGCGGGCTCAACTTTTGTTTTTGTTACTTGATGATAGCAAGGTTTCGTTTAATTGTAAGATAAATAAACAGTTAAATAAAAAAAAAACTTTTAGAAAAGGAACAATTTTTAAAGCTATGTACTTTCGATATAAAGATGATGAATTATTGAATAACAATCAAAAAAACTTAAACAATTTTGAATCTAATTCCAAAGGTTTTAACTTCAATTTTAAGTTTTCAATGGACAAATGAAATGAAATTAAAATACCACACTAATTTCCCTTGTATTCGAAACGATAACTACATTTCAAACCTTGTTGCGATAAGAATAAAGTTAACATCGGCTCATGCGGTATTGGCGTTTTTCAGTGTCTTTGTGTTCGTAAAACGTAAGAATTAATTGGTGGCCGCGAAAGGACACATTCCACACTAAAAACTGCATCAATAAAAGTGTAATTGCATTATTCCGCTGATGTTAATTGCGTTTTTGAATTTCCATTGGTTTTTTTTTACCTGCTTATTGTTAATTTATTTCTCTGTGTCAGGCGATCTTGCACAATAATTAATATTGCGCAATTTAAAAACGACGCTATATGTCCAAGTTTTTTCAGTGTTGCAACATTTTGTACTACGTGAACTATATATATATATATATATATATATATATATATATTTTTTAATATTATTAAAAGGTGACAGACAGGCTGACGGTCCACTTGATGGTAGGTGGCCACCGTCGCCTATGGACACAAGCAACACCAGGGGGGTACGTGTGCGCTGCCGACCTTGCAGGAATTTATTTACTGCTCGCTTGTAGAAGCCCATATTGTAGCTAGATAGGAACCTTAGAAGGGAGACTGTTCCAAAGATCGCGCGTCCGTGGGATAAAGTTTCTACTCATCCTAACTGTGCGCAGCGGCACTTTATCCAATTAATGCGGATGAACTTCGCATCTATGGCGCGCAGAATTTACATTACAATATGTAAATTTATAACCCAACCCAATAACCCAACCCAACCCACGCTTAGCACGGATGCAAACTGTATTATACAAACCTTCTTCGTTTATCGCTTTTTCCATTAGTGAAAATCGTATCAAAAACCGTTGGGTGAAGCTAGCGGAGAAACAGACAGTGATTTTATTTTATAACTAGCTGAACTCGGCCAGCACGCTTCGCTGCGGCCCATACCGGCGGCCGGCGGCGCGGCGGCGGCGTGCGCATGGGGGCGCGCGGTACTGGACTTATATATAATACTATTTATCATAGCGTGATGTTATATAGCCTATAGCCTTCCTCGATAAATGGACTATTCAAAGCAAAAAGAATTTTTCAATTCGAACCAGTAGTTCCTGAGATTAGCGCGTTCAAACAAACAAACAAACTCTTCAGCTTTATAATATTAGTATAGATAATATGTATAAAATAATATAAAATATAGATTATACAAATTATGACCTAAAGAACTTTTTATATGGAAAAATGTTACTCGAATTTTAATAGTAAAAAATAATCTTAGAATTATTGTATGTAGGTACATAAACATTATTTTACACATAAAGCTCCGGGGTCGTCGGCCCTTAAGCGGTCGCATGCCTCTATAGAAAATCATGACTTGGAAATTAGATCATGTAATATAATTTTATTTTAATTTTACTCAAGAAAAAATACCTACTTATTTTTCAAATTTGGATAAGAGTTGACATTTCTAAAATAAGCATAATTTATGTAAGTAGAAGTAGAAATAGATGTAGATAGATTAACCACGGTTGTATTGATAAGCACTCACTTTATATATTAAAAGAGGTCCCAATAGAAAAAAAATTAAAAAAAATTGCACAGGTGGCTCTTGTTAAATGAATATTTTAAGTTAGGACAGATATTATGACATTTCATATAAAATACTAGCTGACTCAGCAGACGCTGTCTTGCCCGAACCCGAAAATAATTCTGTAACCGGATTGTGACGCCACCTATCGGGTCCAATTTTATTTTCAAACCATATGTCAAAGTGACGCGACACTTCACGTCAATCAACGACGGTTAAATTATTTGGATATTATACAAACAAAAATACTAAAATTGCGATTAAAAAATGGGGGGTGGGGGTAGTATACCTATAATTATAAAATAAACCATTTGTGTAAATCTAAATAAACTCGCGGCCTTCCTCAAATGTTGCGACATTTGTTTTAAATACATTTGTGGTTTCTTGACAATATATTAATAAATGAATTTACATTAATTAATACATGAAAGTTGAAGACACGATAAATTTAATGTATAAATTACACGCGTGAATGGTTCTTAGCGATTGCATTTTTGCAACTTAGGTAAGTAAGTAGTTGCGTACACGCAAATACAGTTATTGCAGGCCAATTAAAACGCTTACACATTTAAACAATTTATTGATGACTCGCATTAAAAACGAATAATTCAACAATTAAATAAATAATTGAAATTTAAACAGGCTTTAGGTAGGTACACTGTGCTGGGATTTAGTTGTTTAATAAATAAAAGATAAAATCCACGTTACGAGATACAGTCAATTGGAGGACCACCTATTCGAAATTTTCTATTTTCAAATAAGAATTGTCACACAGCTTGTAAGAAACTAGCGGCCCGCCCCCGGCTTCACCCGGCGTGCGATTTTTATATACCCTAAAACATTCCCCGCGCATCCCTCTTTCCATTGGCGAAAACCGAATTAAAATCGGTCTACCCGTTCACGCGTGATGCCGTGACCAGGAGAAATGGGGATTCATTTTTATATATAAGACTAGCGGCCCGCCCCCGGCTTCGCCCGGCGTGCAATTTTTATATACCCTAAAACATTCCCCGTTTATACCTCTTTCCATTAGCGAAAACCGAATTAAAATCGGTCAACCCGTTCACGCGTGATGCCGTGACCAGGGGAAATGGGGATTCATTTTTATATATAAGAAGATATGTATTTCTAATCAAATTTATCTCTATATATAAAAATGAATCCCCATTTCCCTTGGTCACGGCATCACGCGTGAACGGGTAGATCGATTTTAATTCGGATTTCACTAATGGAAAGAGGTACCTATAAACGGGAAATGTTTTCCTATAAAAATCGCACGCCGGGCGAAGCCGGGGGCGGGCCGCTAGTTTAGAATAAAAATAATATTAACTTGAATTAAACATTTATTTTCTATTTAATATATACTGTTGACACCGATTTTCATATAAGGCCCCCGGTATAGAAATTTTATGAAGAGTAAAATTAATACAAGCTTTACGTCACTTTTTATTAAATCAAGGTAGCGCTTGACCACTATCTCACAGGTGCAGATGCGGCCGAAGGTGGACCGCGCTTACCCAGTAAATGCCCATTTACCCTGGTTTTGAAGACCTTTGTATAGCAGCCGACGCATGTAGGAATTTTTCTTCCCTAATTCTATACTCTGGGCTTATAAAAGCAAACGTCAAAATCTTGTGTGAAAAGTGTAGTCCGCGTTGTTGAACGAAACGACTGCCGGCGCGGCGAAACTACATCTAGCCAAGATGCAAACGCTTCGTTTGCGTACTTACGAAACGAAAGAATTAAAGCCCGGTGATTGATTGTTGAAGTTACAACTATTACAACAACCAATCACCGGGCTTTATTTCTTTCGTTTCGTAAGTACGCAAAGGAAGCGTTTGCATCTTCAAAATGCAATGTGTAATCTTCAAAATGAACTATTTGAACTTATAAAACGTAGTGACATCTGTGTAATACCGAATGTAACTCACCTAAATTTTGTTGAAACGCGTGACATCTGAGTATGCAGAATATAACTAAATAACTAAATAATAATATAACTAAATATAATGAGGTATCCAGTTATCTACTCACACGAGGAAAGTTTTATACGTTTAAAGGAGTAAACTCGTGCATCAGAGCTTATATTATAAACACACTCTTTTTTATACTATTTTATTTGGCAATGTCGTTTGTCCGAATAAAAAATTGTATGTTGTCTAAGAGAAAAAAATCTAAAATTTTTTTCTAATTAAATCGCCAGCTTTCCTAAGAGGCATTTAAAGTCCGACGTAAAACTCTCGAGGGATAAGTGAAAAAATTGTTTCGAAGCTGCCATGTACTCTGTCCCCCTTACATCTTGTACCTAAGTTAGTAGTTGCGGTTAAGTTAGTCGACTTTTTGCTATTCTTATTTCATCCAATTATATTTTAAAACGGTTTCAATTTGTGACAAGAAACACAAGACCGCGTCGTTTTAAATAACAATCAGCCGATAACAACATCCGGTAATAAAACTTCTACAAATATCAGGGTTCCGTGAACTCTTTTAAAATAGTATACCTATATTTATTTTCATTGTCAGGGAGGTAGACAGACTGATGGTCTACTCGATGGTAGGTGTTCCTCGTGTTACGAGCAAAACCGTGTGAAAATATGCAAGTAAATATGTACAATGCCGACCGATTACAAATCAATTGCAATACATTAGTCTATAATATACGGTAGCAAAACTAGGAAATGGCTCGACCGATTTGGATATAATTTTTTTTTCATTTTCTCCTCGTTTAGGAAGAAACAGAATTACAAAAACCCAAATTTTTCGGCTATACCGACTGATTTCTAGTACGTGTGTTTGTGTTAATTTGCAGAAGATAATTGCATCCCTGAGAAGCTATAGGCGGATCGCTAAAAAAGGATAAAGGATAACGATTGGGTTCTGACATCCATTATTAATGAACAACCGAAGACACCGGGAAATCTAGACGCTCAGACCTTACGAACAAAAATTTACAACTTGAGAATTGGTTAGGTTAATGATGCTAGTGGATTGCACCAGCGAGGCAGAAACGGTTACAATGGCTGTACCAATTATGATCTGATTTTCAAAGACTTTTTTTTTTTTTGTTAAAGATTGCTCTCGACCAGCATCTTGTCCGTAGGACAGATGAGACCGAATGGAGCGAGCTCACCCAGAAGATGCCTGAAAAGATTTGGGTTGTATGAGCTCGGAAATACAGAGCAATCCTTAGCAGTGCGCATTATAAAAGATATTTTAAAGGGCTTGGCCCGAATTAGAGGAATTTCGACAAGGTGAGGATGGTCTGCATTTCCGATAGAAGAAAGAGGAAGGTGGTATGATCTCATGCAGCTCCCGAGCACACTCTCCAAAGTACATCTTGTAGAATACACACAGACAGACAGGCAATTTTGCGCCTATGTGTTATCATTTATGTCTATGACTAATTTTTTTCTTTATCTACAGACTGTGTTGATAGTTTGTCTAAGTATAATCTGCGGAACGTACTGGAGACACCTTTTACATCATTGTTGGTTTTTCAAACAAAGAATTACCTAATACACTACACGCTGCTTCCGTTGAAATTTGAATAGCGATTGATTCTTTTTGATTGATTGATTGATTCTTTCTTTTTAAAGAACATCTAAACTAAGCTACTAACTTATGTTATTTCTGACATTACTGAATGTTCTCTGTTAATTTTAACAGACCAAGTCCCCACATCCATTATGTTATCGAACAATAATTTTCTATTTATCTTTTTATATATAAAAATGAATCCCCATTTCCCTTGGTCACGACATCACGCGTGAACGGGTAGACCGATTTTAATTCGGTTTTCACTAATGGAAAGAGGGATAAACGGGGAATGTTCTTATATTTAAAAAATTGCATCCCGGGCGAAGCCAGGGGCGGGTCGCTAGTCCTAATATAAAAATCATGTGTTTATAAATGTTAGTTCGAACTAATCTCGCGAAACTGCCCAATCAATGAAATTTTGTGAATTTATATAATTGGTTCCAGCTTCAATGATAGGATATAAATATGTAAATATAAGCTACTATATTAATATAAGCTAGTGTACTAGGTACATAAAGCTAAGTATATATTTTATGTGGAATGTAATTAAAACAACATATAATTTTTCTATACATATAACAAAATCATAATAGAGTCGTAAGTATTAAATATTTTTTCAAAAGAACAATTTGTACACGTTGTACTTATGTTACCGAGGTCAAAAAATAGTTTTTAGAATATCTGTTTTTGGCTCGTTTACAATTTTATTATACACTAGCTGTTGCACGCCGCTTCGTCGGCGTCTATTTATAAAATACTAGGTGAACTCGGCCACGCTTCACTGCGGCCCATACGGCGGCGGCGTGCGCATGGGGAGCACGGTACTGGATACTGCTTATATATAAAACTATTTATCGTAGCGTGATGTTATATAGATAAATGGACCTTCCTCGATAAATGGACTATTCAAAACAAAAAGAATTTTTCAATTCGAACCAGTAGTTCCTGAGATTAGCGCGTTCAAACAAACAAACAAACAAACTCTTCAGCTTTATAATATTAGTATAGATTACTCGCTGATAATGTAGCTTTCTATAGGTGAAAGAATTTTTAAAATTGGTACAGTAGTTTTTGAGTTTATTCATTACATACATACATACTTTCTCTTTATAATATTAGTATAGATAGATTAGTATAGTTAGATAACTCCAAGCACCGGGAATCGAACCCGGAGACCCTAGAACAGAGCGTTAAGGCAAGCACCCTAACCACTCATCCAACGGACTCTCTACGAGACGTAATCAATAACTAGGAATTTGGGTAGGATATTGCGTGATCTGTAGGATAAAATTACCGAAACACCGATCAGACGGGCTGTCCAAAACGACTGCGATACGCAGTGTACCCTGAGTCGATTTCGTTTATTTGGCCTCAAACGTAAAAATGCGTACGAGACATTAAAATATCCTCGGAATTCTTTAATCCTACTGCAGTCGGCAGCGCACTTGCAGCAGCTTTGGCGTTGCTTGTGTTATAGGCGACGGTAGCCACCAACCATCAAGTGGACCGTCAGCCTGTCTGCCAACCTTAAGGGGGAGACAAACCCTAAATACTAAAAATATTCATTGTTTAATGAAGATGTTACAAGAAATGGACAAGACAATTGCTTTGAAAAAATATATATATTATACTTAAACATGTGAAGAACCAATTGTATTAATTAGAATTTTCGTTAAAGTAATAGAAACTCCACAAAAAAAGTTAGAACACAAGAAGAATTAGACTTTTATTGAAAATTCTCTCGAAAACGGCTTATTGCACGCATATGAATCCTGTACCTATTAATAAGTTAATATCAGATTTAAAAAATGTATTAATAAAAATTTTTTTTGTGTAATGTTCTAATGGTAAAAACAAAAAAAACACCATCTCTAGGCCTGTTGAATTGGATCCGCCGCCAGCGAGTTCTATAGTAAATGTCATTTGCCTCAGTAAAGCCCTTAACATAAAAAAAAAAATTGTTCTGCATTTCAGATTACATAACAAAACTTGTATGTTACAAGCAAGTAAATATTATCTATTATTTTATGGAAATTAGTTGTGACCTTTTGCACATATGTATTGTAATGTTTTTAGGTTAATGTCGCGCTCATTTTCAAGGTGTTTTCCTTGTATTTTGTGCAAAACTCATTATAGATTACCTATAGAATATAGATTTCTATAATATAATTCTATAATGTATTGCGCCGACGTTAGTTAGGGCATAGCCATTAATTGAGAATACCCTCATAAATTTTTAAAATCAGTATTAAATCGGCTACAAATCGTATATAAAAATATCACATACTAATTGGCGCCCGTGACTTCGTCCGCTTTGAAAAATAAAATATATTATAACGCCTGACATTTTATACTTTTGCCAAGAGGTGGATCTTTATATTTTTTAAACAGCTGGTGCCCGCGGTTTCGCACGCGTTGAATGAATAACGTATTTAGTATTTAGCCACAGAGCCACAGAGTAAATAATAGTACTAGACAGAGCAAAGAATCGCCGCGACGCCCTCTACTAGAGACAGTACCTCTACCCACAAATCCAGCGTTACTGTTTATTCAATGCCATTACAAGGTTTCCACACTATTTAGGTTTGTGTTCCAAGACAATCTCGAGTCGCATTTTTAAAGGCTAAAAATTGTATTTAATTACTTACTTGTGATATGATACATCAGAATTTTACTAATTCATGCTTTTACTTTGATTATTGCACCAAATCACAGTAAAATGAGACATTCCATCGCTGTTTAGATAATGTTTACTCCACAATGTGCAAACAGAAACTGGTGGCCAAATGTGCCTTGAGTTGCGTTCAGCGCAATTTTGCGGCACATATATTATTAACTATTACTGCCGTCTCTGGTAGGGGGCGGCATGGCGATTCCTTGCTCTGTGTATTTAGCTTATGTTCAATGTCCATCCTGAAATTTTATTCTAACTATTGGTGAAAGATTTCTTTTAAATCGGGTGAGTAGTTTTGAAGATTACCTCCTAAATAAAAACAAACAAACAAACAAACATACATATAGACTAATAATATTATTGGAATAACAACTTAATTCGACAACGGGATTGCAAATCGATTAATCTTATTCAAAAACCGGTTTACAGAGTTACAGGGCCACAATTACTTGTACTAGAAAAGACGCACTTAGTGCGTTCGGAATTTATAAATGGTGGAACAGGATTGTCAACTGTTAATCTTTTTTTTTTCTAGACCCCTATTTAAGTAGGTATCTAAAACTATTGTAAAAACATTTGTTATTTTTATGTAACACTGAAAATGTGTATTTATTTATTTTTATGTTAAGGTGTATTTATTTTAATGTTGTGGTTCGGAGAGTGTGCTCGAGAGCTGCATGAGATCATACCGCCTTCCCCTTTCTTCTATCGGACATGCAGACGTATGGCTGGTTACCATCCTCACCTTGTCGATATCCCTCTAATTCGGACCAATCGCTTTAAAACATCTTTTGTGATGCGCACTGCTAAGGATTGGAACTCCCTGCCGGCGTCTGTATTTCCGAGCTCATATAACCCAAATCTTTTCAAGGTTCGAGTGAATAGGCATCTTCTGGGTGAGCTCGCTCCATCTTCGGCCTCATCCTTCCTACATGGATAGATGCTGGTCAAGAGCAAACCCATCTATAATGAAAAAAAAAAAAAAAAAAAAAAAAAAAAAAAAAAAAAAAAGTCGGCAGACAGGCTGACGGTCCACTTGATGATAGGTGGCTAAAGCAACGCCTAAGCTGTTGCAAGTGCGCTGCCGACTGCAGTAGGATTAAGGATAAGGGATTAGGAGTAGTTAAGGAAATGGGCTCTGGCATCCCTTACTCACTCACCGAAACACAACAGCACACGTGCTGTTATTTCACGGTGGTCTTCTGTAAGGGTTGGTATGTAGGTAAATTTATAATATTACATTGCATCCGTGAACATTTACCTACATTATTACATTTGAGAACTATTTTATTTATCACTCTCAATCTCATACCTACTACAAATGAACTAGCTGAGCCCGCAACTTCGTACGCGTGGTATTCGGGTATAGCGCGTAAATTTTTTTTTCGTAAATAGTTGGAATGTAACAGACACAATGTTTTGGGGAAGCTTGCTAGCTACAATACATGTGTGAAAATCGCATTTAAATCGGTTAAGTCGTTTGGGAGATTAGCGAGCACAAACGCACAAAGAGGCAAAAATTTTAAAAACTGTTTTTTTTTTTAATATTTAATGTACGTACATAAAATATTTTTCGTTTATTGTAACGGCTCGTTCACAGTGTAACCGTACACGTCATACAGTCAGGCAACGAATGTACTTGCGTAGAGCAACGTTCGGCGAACTCGCTTCAGTTTGGAGGGTCGAACATTGAGCGTTGCTCGACTGTATGACGTAAGAATGGTTAGACTGTGGCTCGTTTACAATTTTATTACTATGTAAGTATAGATTTTGCTCGCATTGAAATAAAATCGAAAATGCATTGAACATTCTCCTAGAGTTTAGCTACTAGAGCATCAAAACGACTACAGGGGGCCTAGCCAAGATGCAAACTGTTGCAAACGCTTCCTTTGCGTACTTACGAAACGAAAGAAATAAAGCCCGGTGATTGGTTGTTGAAGTTACAACTATTACAACAACCAATCACCGGGCTTTATTTCTTTCGTTTCGTAAGTACGCAAAGGAAGGGTTTGCAATAGTTTGCATCTTGGCTAGGGCCCCTGGAGCAAGATAGAGTATTAGAGTATTACCAAACTTACTCGTATGTGTACACAGTCTTATTATACGACATTTTCGATTTTATTTTAACCACACTAAAATCCATGCTCTACACCGCGATTCGCCATTATGTGCGCCGCCGGCTCTCAAACACTTCTCAGGCATCGTCAAAAACCTTACACGGTTATTACACATACATTGCCGCAGTTTAAAAATAGAAACCAATTATAATGTTTTGTTATTCATTTCACAACCCTAATAATTGCAATCAAAAATATCCTAACGATTCAATTTCATCCTGTTCGAGTGGCAACCCTAGCCGCTCCCCATGTTTTTATCAATTAAAATGTGGGTCCCCTGCAAAATACTTGTCAAGGATGCATGCCTGTCGGAATGCATCCCGACTCTAAACTCGCAACTCAATTAAAATTATCAATTTTCAACTTTAACACAAGGCGATAGGAACTGTCGAAACTGTTTATTAACTTGGTACCATTGAACACAAAATTAATTTAACACCGTGTCAAGAGAATTAAGACTTTATGTTGAACGTGTTAAAGGTCAAATGTGTGGCAATTGAATTTGTTTTGTTTATGTCGGAGCGGGCACGTGCCCATTATGCGACGTCAACTTGAATTTGTTTTGAGAGGGGTCTTTCATAAGTACTTACGATTATATTTATTAATATTATATAAGCGTATGCAATTTTAGTTTTTGCTTTTATTTTATTATTTAGTTGTCGAAAAATATATACAAAAAACATCATAATTTTTTGAGTTTATTAACAATATTTGATTGATTAAAGGTTAATCTGATTGATTAGTAACTAAAAATACTTATATTTTATCCAGACATGTTAGATAACAAGTATGGAGTTGTCTTCAGTTGCATCATGAGTACACGTGATAACGTGACTCAAGCACAATCGATACTTCCATACTAATATTATAAACTAGCTGAACTCGGCCACGCTTCACTGCGTCCCATACGGGCGGCGGCCGGCGTGCGCATGGGGCGCGCGGTACTGGACACTGCTTATATATAATGGCTACTATTTATCGTAGTGTTATGTAGCCTATAGCCTTCCTCGATAAATGGACTATTCAAAACAAAAAGATTTTTTCAATTCGAACCAGTAGTTCCTGAGATAAGTGCGTTCAAACAAACAAACAAACTCTTCAGCTTTGTAATATTATAAGTATAGATGTGAAAGTAACTCTGTCTGTCTGTTACCTTTTCACGCCTAAACCGCTAAACCTTCATGAAATTTTGCATACACGTTTTCAGGGATACAGAAAAGGACATAGGATACTGTTCCCGAGGGATCATCTAACGCCTGGCAAAGACCTTTTTTACAATTTTTTTTACCATTTTTACAATTTTTTTCTATACAACCTAGACTCACCCTAATAAGAAACTTCTTTTTGATATGAATCTAATAAGGTTTTTTTATAAAAAAATTTTTTTCGTAATAAGTTTTATAGGTAGATATTTTTAAATTTTGATGAATTTATACCCTTATACGAACAACATTAAAAAGATTAATTTATGTATTCGAGGGTTATGGGTTGCAGTTGCAGTGGAAGCTTGAGAAATAAGTACTTAGTTATACTTGTTGTACTCATGTATTTATAATTGAAAAAAAAAAAAAAACTGTATTCACACAGCTTCAAATCTCTTTAATAACTGACACACTCCTACTTTAGGGGACTTTACTTTACTTCCTACTAAGGGGGGACATGGGGGAGGGTGAGTAGCCTATGCTACTCGCTGATAATGTAGCTTGCTATAGGTGAATTATTATTTATATTATTATTATTACAGGTGACTATTATTTTATAATAATAGTGTAGGGATATTTGACATATAATACAGTCTGTACACAGAGCTCTATAATCATTAAATGAATGCACGTTAATCTCAGAAACGGCTTAACCGATTTGGGTGTGATTTTCACTGATGTATTGTAGCAAGCTTTCAGTGACATTTAGTGATTGTTTCATTCCAATCGGTTCACAAACAAAAAAGTTACACGCTACTCTAGAAACGCGTACGAATTCGCGGCAACAGCTAAAAGATAATATTATATTAAACAAACAAGCATGGTAGCGATATCCAACAAAACTCAGAATTCATGCAACAGGAGGTCTTGAATTTCCCTTAAATAAAAATAAAACATCAGAGCCTTTAAAAGCCAAAGAGATTTAAAGCCTTTTAAAGCCTTTCATATCAAATCTCTGACCACAAAAAGAAAAGTATTGAAAGATTCGAGGTGAGATAAGGTTTTTTAATGACATTTCACGATGAGGCTGGCCAGTATTTTTTTTTGTTTTTAATCTTCTTAATTTCTTTCATAACGAACATTATTTTTAGAGTGGGTAAAACTGCTTTTTTTGCGATTAATTGACTATACCGTACTTAAATGTGTTATTTTTATTTTCAGTTTTCTTTGCTTACTAGATACTAATTTATTATAGCTTAAAATTGTTTTTAATTTAAACGCGTTAATCGAATACTGTTTGGATTTGAAAAATTATTTCTGTATTTGAGGTACCAATTCTTGAGGGAGGTCAATAGACGACCCGATCCTGTGGGGCGGTGGCCGAGAACCCAAATTAAATTAAACGATGGCTGTAACTGCGGAGTATGTATTGTAAATCTGAAAAATGCCTATCTCACATTTTTACTTTTAATTTTAAATTGGTTACAAATGTAAATAGTGTTGCCAACCGTACTATATTATATAGTATTGTACTATATTTTGGCTATGTGTACTATATACTGTATACTATATACTGTGGCTATAAAAATTGCACAGTGCACAAGTTTTTCAAAGGCTTGTTTTTATTGTTTACCTCGTATTGTCACTGGGCTGATGAAGTGGTGAGTAAGCAGTGAATGTTCATAATGAACAGAGTGCCATTAAGTATAATTAAAGTATTTAAACATATATTACACTTATTTTAAGCTTTCTATCTTAGAGTACTGTATTTTTTTGAAATGTACTATATTTTTGATGCCTTTATCTGGAAAATACTATATACCACCAAACAAATAGTTGGCAACCCTAAATGTAAAGGAGCTGTGAAACAAAAATTACGTAGAAAAATCAATTTTCTTTTTCTCATATAATGTCTATTTCACTTGTGAACTTGCTAAAGATTGATGAGTGAACTTTGTATGTTGTATACTTAGGGACCCGCTCCCTCCTTCGCACGGATGAGTCAAAACAAATTTGAAATTTTCGATTACATAGATGTCAGGAATTCAAAGTACTCTCTAAAGAGTCAACACTGATATCAAACGGGAAAGAGTACACATATCACCCATCGCAACATCTCATCTATGTTAGGTAACCTGATGCTTTTGATATTTGAAAAAAAAAAAAAAAAAAAAATTAGGTACTAAAGTAAGCGGATAAAGTGTAGAGCGAAAAATAAAGTAAAAGCTTAAAGTAACGGCTTAAAAAACCGTTCCAGTCTGTACAATGGAACTCTTTTTAACCTTATTTTATGTGTTAACTATTTTTAGCGTTATACCGACTTTAATGCGCAGTAAGTACCTATATTACTAAATGCGTACTTCCATTTAAGCAACAACTAACTGTGCCCCGCGGTTTCACCTGTTGCTTCCACATTTCGGATCTTTTCGGGCCCCCGATCCACCACCGCGTGGCATTGCCAGCTCACGCTACATTTTCTTTGACTTTTTTCTTTTATTATACTCTTAAGAGCTGTAGCTTGATTTTGAATAGTCCATAACCTTCAAAAATTTAGCTAACAAATGCAAAAAAAGGATTGTTTCAAGTCGAACCGGTAATTCCAGAGATGATCACGTTCAAACATAAAAATAAACCCTTAAATTTTATTAGTATAGTCCATCGACTCGCCCCCGGATTCGCACGGGTTAAAATTTTTCTTTAACTTATATGCGTTAACCTTCCACGTTTAACGCTCTTCCCTATAGTGAAAACCGCATCAGAATTCGTTGGGTAGTTTGGAAGAAGTTAGCAAGAAACAGACAGAAGCGGACAGCGACTTTATTTATTACTTTTTTTTCTTTATTCGGTTTGCAAGACAACACACAATAACATTAAAAAAAATATTTATTAACATTTTATTAACAAACTATTATCGATGTATATACATTTCATAATGTTACATACAGTAGTTTGTTGTTTGTTTGTTTTTTTTTTCTAAATTTAAGCACTTGTCCCACCGCCGACGATGAACGAAAGGCGAGTAGAGCTAGAAACTACAAACGAGTTTGCGAGCAGCGGGAAGCGAGTGTGTAGTTCCGATAGTTTTGTCGCTGGGCTATAAGCGAGTGTACGACTTCATAAGAAATAAAAATACGTGTACTTTTAAAGCCTCACTGTAGAGAAATGACCACTATATAGTTGGTCTCTCGGCGTGAGTTCTGACTGCCAAGCGAGCATCGCTGAGCGGGTATTATCTTTGATAGCTCTTGTCGCTCAGCGACAACTAGTGGAGCGCAAGCACGTATACAGAGGGGGGGATAGTTGGGATTTATCCCCCCCCCCCCCCGAAATCTGACTGAAAAAAAACGATAGATGTCATTCATTCAGAAAGTAAGAAAAAAAGACTGGTCGGCATGTGTGACACTAGATTTATAGAACGTCACGACTCTAATATAAATGTATTTTGTGAGTTACTCAAACCTATTGTCACTACATTGAGAGAACTATTCTGAACAAACAGAACTGTTGCCCAAACTGCGTCTACATTCATAGCTGCGATGGAAAAGAGTAGTTTCTTGATTTCTCTAAAAACCTGTGAAAGATTTTTCACAAAAATTAGAGTAAAGTACAGTGATTACAGCGATTTTTACACAGTTCACATGGTTGTTTCAATGTTTGTCCCCCCCCGAACCAAAAGTCTGGATACGTGCCTGGTGGAGCGAGTCCTCGCCGGCAGTGTAAACAGTCAGCGATCAACTATTAATATATGCATCTCTTTTATTTACACGGAATGTATATCTATCTACTGTACGTTTCTTGAGCGAGAAAATAGCCGATAGTTGCTTCCTCGCCGGCGCGGCGGTGGGACAACTGCCTAAAATGACAGAAAATTATTTTAGTGAGCTTAATAATAATAACTAAGTTTTAACTGTAGAGCTAGAAACTATAAAAGAAATATATAAAAACATAAAAATTTTATATTATTTTTAAGTCTCTGTTTTTAACAGAACTCTCATAACATTGTAAGTACTCTCAAAGGAATATTGGAAATTGAAAGTATTTTGTTGAAAATATATTCAACAAAATATTTCAATTTCCAATATTTCAATAAGTATAAAATGTTTTTCTTACGATATGAAAGCCCTCTTAAGAGATTATGTTCTAAAAATGGCTTGTTTGTGATTTTTTTCCATGAAAAGTCCATAGTATTGAGGCGATTAAAAACATTCATATTATATAATACTTCGATATTACTTTGAGATCTGATAGCTACCTTTATAATTCATTTTTAGAACTCTTTGTAAAAGCTGGCTTTGTAAAAGCTCTGGCATCCCCTACTCACTCACTGAAACCCAACAGCACACAATGCTATCATTTCACGGTGGTCTTCTGCAAGGGGGTGGTTACTGCTGCCGGACGGGCTGCCCAAATGTCTGCGAAACGCAGTGGTGCCCTGCCACTACTATCAGAGCCAAATATGAAATGTTTATTTTTCAAAGTTGACCCTGCCGGGAATCTAATCCGGTACCCATGAATTAGATAGAGCAAAAACCTTAACCACTCGACCAATGGACATCCTGAGGACAGTGGATCCTGAGATGGACAACTACGTATTTTTCTTCCATTTTTCCCCATTTTTTTTTCAAATTTTGTCATGTTTTTGTTTTGTAGCAAAACCTGACGCTTAATATTTTGTAGACCACTGGACGCACACAAAAAAAGAGTAATTACAAAGTGCCTTTAGGTTTATTAGTATTCGTAAAGTACAGCTTACCTTTAATAGAAGCTGAAACCGACATAAAAGGTGTGGTATTTATGTTAGAACCACACTTATAGGTTATGGTGTTCGACTTAGCAACAACCTTGGGAAATCACGTTGAACCTAGCCGGCGATGCAAGTGTGCCGTGCGCTCTTTAGGTACACCACCGCACACTGGCGAGTACGTACGACCGACAGTTGTACGCCTAACTTGGAGATGTCAATAGGCATGATGACGGTATTAAAGAATCAAAGAATAAATGGTTTTGGAGAAAAATATATGTTGGAAGGAGTCTAAAAAATTACTCATTTTTGTATTAAAATTGAGATTTATAGGATTTTCAATAAAATAGAAGTTTAAATAACTGCAATCGCCCATGTTAACTGAAACACCAATCAGAGCGAATGACGTCACGCCCAGGTGTTGCTTGACTTTGCTTTGACAGAATGAAAAATCTGATGAGATGTCGGTGACGTCACGGTTCATCAGACGCGACGCCATGACACCTAAGAGCGTTTTCGCGCGTAATTCAAAATAGATTTAAAAAACATTCAATAATTCGTGTTGAAATTTAGTTTTTTGCTGAAATATTGTTTTTTTCGGATATGGTAGACGTGTATCTACATTATGGAAAGGAATTTCAAAATCTGTCATCATGCCCATTGTAGGTATACGGACTCGAGAAGCTGCATAACGCTTTATTATCTATTCAGCCTAAACATCTTCAAATTCTTCTTACTAGGATAAAACAGTTGTGTTCCAAAAATATTACGGCTAAGTTTTAATGTTTATCTTCTCTATCTCCAAATTGTCCCTTCTTGCACTAAACGGTAGCCACTTACTACCAAGTGGGCTGTCGTACTGCCTTCATTAGCCCAGATGATATCTGCTAAAAACACCAGTTATTAGCACTAAACTGGTTTAGTGCTCTGTGGCTAAAAATCACTCACCCCGTACGAAAGATGGAAGATTTTTGTTGAAATCATTTCCAAAAGTCATAAGAAATTATAATTTCACCTCAGTCTATGAACCAATTTTACACTACTATTTTTACACTGTGATTTCACTATGCGCTCGAATGAAACCATCGGCCTTATTTTTTATTAATTTGAAAAAATCATCAAGTTTTTGTTTCTATTTTTCTCATAGTAGGTATCTGAAAAAGTTTTGCAAAACCACAAAATCATTTTTACTACCTATTCCAAAAAAAAAAATAACTGATTACTGGTCTGCCCTTTCCTTCATGTGAAGCTCGACATAGGTATTTTTGACAAGCGTTGAATTTTTTATTTTATTTTAAAACTAACTGAGCCCTCAACTTCATACGCATGGTATTCGGTATAACTTTTTTATTTGTAAACACATTGGAACGAAACAAACACTAAATGTTACATCGATGAAAACCGCATTCAAATCGGTTAAGCCGTTTCTGAGATTAGCGTGTACAAACGCACAGAAAAAGAGACAAAAATTCTAAAAACTATTTTTTGACCTCAGTAACATATTAAGTAGGTACAACGTGTACAATTGTTTTTTTTTTTTGAAAACATATTTAATGTACAAACATGGCTGGTTTACGATTTTATTATACTTATGTATAGATGATTTCTCGGGAACAGTACTTTTTTTCTGGATAAAATGTCTATCCTTTTCCCCTGAAAACGTAATCACGATGATCGGGTCAGTAGTTAAGGCGTGAAAATGCAACAAACAAAATCACTTTCGCATTTACAATATTATGTTTTTTTTTTAATGTTAGGATCGGCAGACAGGCCGACGACGACGGTCCACTAGATGGTAGGTGGCTACCGTCGCCTATAACACAATCAACGCCACAGGTGCTACAAGTACGCTGCCGACCACAGTAGGATTGAGGATAAGGGATTGTTGAAGGGGTTAGGGAAATGGACTCTGGCATCCCTTACTTCACTCACCGAAACGCAACAGCACACGTGCGGTTATTTCACGGTGGTCTTTTACTGCCGCTAGACGGGCTGCCCAAATGACTGCGAAAAGCAGTGTACCTGCCACTACTAATTTTTTAATATTTCAAGTATCCCTACTATCCACTGTTGCATTCCAAGTGTAGTTATATTTTAGCAGTTAGAGAAATGCAAACGTTTTATGCACGTTCAGTCATATTTGAAAGCGAGTTCAATGATCTCGCTCCAAGTTGAAAACCTCGTTAAAACACTATGTTTTATAATACAAAAGAGTTGACGACCTGTAACCTAGATACTCTGTAAGTATGTAAATGTGAACACGGGACGGGAGTACGGGTACTGACGTGCACACAAATCATTATGCAATAGGGTATTACACCCATTTTTAAAAAGTGTCTCAATTAGATTCTGTAGTGCTAATGAACCACTAAAAAAAACACCAAATTTTTATTCAATCGATAAGTTTAATAAAAATGCATTTAAAATTTACATTTTCAAATTTCGCGCGTAATTTGACGAAAACGCTATAAACTATTTTGCTCTGTGGTCATGACGTCAGTTGGCTGTAAACAAATGCGCCGGTAATTGACATGACACTGACTGACACTTTTTTGTTTACACAACCGTATGACGTAAACATGGCGGCTACTATTTCACTGTGTTTAAGAACAGACTAAAATTCTGAAAACATTGAATTTAATTTTAAAATTTATTTTGTTATTTTACGAACTAAAACTAACATTTTCCGACTGCTTTTTGCCTAAGCTATCTCAATAATATACTTTTACATTTTTTTTCATATAGACTAAAATACCCTATTGAATTAGGTTATGAGATTAGCATATGCACAAATGCACAGACAAACAGACAAAAATTCTGAAAACTATTTTTTTAACTCGATAACATAAGTACAACGCGTAGGTACAAATTAATTTTTTGAAAAAATATTTAATGTACGACACGCCTCGTTTGCGATTTTATTATATGTTTAGATATAGATATTTTTTGCATATAAACACAGATATACCTAAGCATAATGTGTTGTAGTGTTTCGGTATTTGAGTAAGAAATGACAGACCCCTTTCTCCAATCCCCCTGTCCTTTATTCTGTCTAGTTCGGCGGAGACCTTCCAAACTGTGGTTATCTATTTAGAAACACCTACGAGTATCACCTACGCAATAAAAACTTGTCTATTTTTAAACGATTTATATAAATAGTTAGGAATTAAAAAAGGTAGTGATAAACGATTATTACGCATTGGAGATTGCATGTTTGTATCGTATATTTTTTTTTATTAGAAGTCTGGTTAGAAATTTAAATAAAAATAGGATAGTTTGAATCAGGTAACAGTTAAGAAACTTTACAAGGAGAAGACGCCCTTTCTTAATTACACCATGTCCTTAACAAATCCGATAATTTAGATTTTAGTGCATATTTTTTCTCACAAATGCTCGTTCACAATATGTACTTCGTCCGCTCATATATTGCTCATATCACACATTTTATTTTTTATTTTTTAGATTTTATTCGGTAACAGTAGGTACCTACCTACTACACTGATGGATGAAATTTCACGAAGATCGGTTGATTATTATTTAATGCAGAGATTCCCAGACATTTTTTCTCATAGACCACTTTCAAAATTTAGCTGGTTCCAGTGGAAAACTCTACAAAAAATGTGAAGATTAGATCTAACTATGGAAAATTGCGTTGCGGCTGAGTTCCAATTCCAACCACGAATGGGGAGTTATGAATTAAGTTAAATGAAATTAAGTTAGAACTGATTGTTTTTTTTTGTCACCCCCATTTTTTGTCACGCCAACGTAGACCCCCGTCGAATATCCCGTGGACCCCTTTGGGAACTAAGGATTTAATGTATGAAAGCATAAGAAACAAGCGAATTCACTTTCACATTTATAATATTTAGTTAGGAGATGTAATGTCACCAACTTACTTATCAGTAACTCACTCATTTATTTATTAGTTACATCTGCTACTGCAAGTGCGCTACCGACCGTGCTAGGATAAAAGATAAGTTATTATAAGGGGATAGAGTTCTGGTATTGCCCAGAGAACGAACTGAAACGCAGTGCGCCCTGCTATTACCTACAGGGCATATACTAGAGTAGTGATATAATGTAATGAATCTCCAGCACGTCCCAGAGGGAACATGTTGTTATTAGATTGGATGTCACTACTGAAACACAGATTCAAAAAATACGCACGCAAAAGGTAAATTTAAGTTTAAAATTAGGAGGGTTGTGAGTGGACTAAATGCCTATAAATCTTTTTTTTAATCTGTCTCAAAAAGAAATTAAACATATAATATTATTATATAAAATATTAGCTGACCTGAGAGAGGTCGTTCTGTCAAAAACAATTGAATTGTGACAGCTGATGTGTATTTGTCAGCTGGGATATTTGGATGGGAAAAATAAAAGGGGGTTTTCACGGTTTTTTTTTAATACTTTCACAGCAAAAACATTGTTCTCTTCGTAGAATTTGTTTCATGGTCATTTTTTTTTTTTTTTTATGAAATCGAGGTGTCGCTTGACCACTATCTCACCTGATGTGAGGTGCAGATGTGGCCGAAGGTGGACCACGCTTACCTAGTAAATGCCCATTTACCCTAGTTTTGAAGACCCCGAGGTTGTAGTTCTGTGGATTTTCCCTATCAGCACAATATTGTGTGATTTACCATGTTATTTTAATATTATGGACTTCTTATAGGTTTTCTTATAATCTATAAGTAGAAAACTAATTTCTGTATTTTTTTCAAAATTTTAGGTCCAGTAGTTTCGGAGATAAGGGGGGGGGGGGGGTCGGACAAACGGACACACGAGTGATCCTGTGAGGGTTCCGTTTTTTTATTCGGACGTACGGAACCCTAAAAACTAAATCAAAATGGGTATATCCGTTTGGGAGCTATGATGCCACAGACAGATAGACGGGTCAAACTTATACAACCCCTCTTTTGCGTCAAACTTCGGGGGTTAAAAAGAATTTTGTTGGTGACAGTAAAAATAATCGCGTTTTCGTTGTCGCATGTCTAGAATGTTTGCTGCACATTCAAAGTGCAGCTTAAAATGACGAACCAGGTCGAAGCGGTTACTTTGACGAGTATTAGTTGAGTTGCAATGGCGTTGCAGCACGTCAAAGGTCGGTCATTGTGCCTCCCAGTCTCTAGTACCATCAGCATGAACAACTTATTATTACGACACGAAAATCAAACCGTCGTACATCCCAGTTTACAATAATCTTTCTCGTCATTTTAAGCTCGTTATTGTTTAATTTTTGTTGTTTATACTTGTGAACAACCTACCACACTGAGGTTGTTTATAATATCATTTAACGCCTGGCAAAGCTATAACTGCAATAAAGATGTTAGGTGTTACATTCCTCATATATTTAGTCAGGCGTTATAATTTTTTTATTTTTGGACGCGGTAACCGATCTTCATGAAATTTTGCATACACGTTGTCAGGGATATAGAGAACGACATAGCCTTGTAAAGTTGGCGATGAACTGAGCGATTTTGTACCACGTGGTTTTAAATGTCACATTATGGATTCTTTCGTCTTGCCCGATCTATACAGTTGAAAATCTTTGATATTAGATACTTCTATAGGTACTAATATTAAAAAGAGGTAAAGTTTGTTTGTATGTAGGAGGTTATCTTCGAAACTCCTCATCCGATTAGTTCAATATTGGACAAACAATTTCAGGATGGACATACATCCATGCGGTCGAAACCGCGGGCACGATCTATTCAAAAATAAAGAAAATAAAGGCAATACTCTTGCCAAGCGTCGAAATCGCAGGCAACAGCTAGTTTCTTTCTTCCTATCTTTCTTTCTAATAAAAAATCCTTATCGCGTAGTAGTGGCAGGGCACACTGCAGTCATTTGGGCAGCCCGTCTGGCAGCAATAACCACCCCATTACAGAGGACCACCGTGAAATAACAGCACGTGTGCTGTTGTATTTCGGTGAGCGAGTAAGGGATGCCAGAGCCGATTTCCATATCTTCTCAAATCCCTTATCCTTAATCCTACTGTAGTCAGCAGCGCATTTGCAACAGCTTTGGCGTTGCTTATGTTATAGGCGACGGTACCATCAAGTGGACCGTCAGCTTGTCTGCCGATCTTAATATAAAAAAAAAGACTAGATTTCAGTCTCTTATACAGAATGCACATTTGGGAATGCACATTCTATGAAGAACTGCAAAGACACCACATAGTTGTTTCTTTAACATCAATTTACTATACAAATCTATACTAAATATAAAGAGAGAAAGGGCGGATTTTGTATGTTTGTTTATTGTGGAGGATAATCTCCGGAACCGGAAGGATATATACAAATGTATATAGGCTAGGCCTAGTATTTATTATATATAATCATTGTGCTCCATCAGTCGAATAATCACTGTGAATGCTTTTTGTAAAAAAAATAATATTAATCTTGTAGGAAGATTTATTGATTGTTCAATGTACACAGCGTTGTTGTATATGCGTTGCTTTCGATTGTTTTAAGAATTGTTTACAACTTAGAACCATTGTCAAATCTCTGATATCCAGCAATTGAATTTGGCATTCTGCTGAAACAATAATAAAAAGAATACTTGTGTTCAAATTCAATTATTAACCCTTAAAAATGCAACGTGACAGAAGTGTTAAACCGCCTCAATTTAAATATAATGGCCCGGCGTATCAATAAAATGGCCATTGAGCTGACTAAAACACTCATAAAATTCAATTTATGTTAATAGTTTAGTTGGCTTGAACCATTTAAAGTTTGTGCTCCGTGTTATTTGGACAAAATTCTCGAATCGCCGCTCGTAATCCATTTATGGACTAAAAAATGAACATTTTAAACAGTCATTACAGACCATAGAGATAACCTTGTTGTGAGCAGTGGACGTTGTAAGGCAAAAATACCAAAATACCTACAAATTGTATAAACTTAATCAGTTTTATTATTAGTAGTTCAATTAACGGTTCAATTGATTGAACTATTGACACTTTTACTAAATTCAGTGATATCTAAAATGTTATGCAGGTATAAGTTGTGAAGAATCAATACATTTTTTACTAGAGTTGTGTCCGCAAGTCCCTGGGAAAATATTTGACATCTCTATCACTGTGATGACTGTGGCGTTTTTTTTTATGGGAACCTAACATTTTTTCAGTAATAAAAGTATCCTACATGTTTATCCAGGCAATAAACTATCTGTATGCCAAATGTCATCCAAATCCGTTAAGCCGTTTTTGCGTGAAAGAGTAAGAAACATTCACACATACAACCATCCTCACAAACTTTGGCATCTTCTCCATATAAAAAAATGAATCCTTATTTCCCTTGGTCACGGCATCACGCGTGAACGGGTAGACCGATTTTAATTCGGTTTTCACCAATGGAAAGAGGGATAAACGAGGAATGTTCCTATATATAAAAATTGCACCCCGAGCGAAGCCGGGGGCGGGTCGCTAATTCGTAATATTAGTAGGATATTTAAAAAGTATTAAATTAGTAGGATATAATTTTATTCTGCTAATTATATACTCACACATTCCTCGTTTAGCGCTCTTTCCATTAGTGAAAACACTATCAAAATTCGTTGGTTGGTTTAGAAGAAGTTAGTGGAGAATCTGATACAGCAAATTTATTATCAACTTATTTATTCATTCATAAACAAACGGTTACATTAAGTACAATGAAATGGTCTTAAATCCGTAGTAGTATTTTCTAGACGATGAGTTATCGTATACAGTGTCAGCTGTATAAATACATAGTTATGCGCAGTTTATTAATTAGATTGGGATTTAAGTACTTACCTATTGCGATGTTCTCTTGCCATATTCATTATTAAATTTAGGTTAATTTTTTTGTAAATGATGCCTTTGGTAATACTTTTTTTTTGGGATTGAATCTGATCACGAAAGTAACTGTTCAAAAGATTGTATTCAAGATTTCGTTGTAAAATGTGAATTACACCGCAGTATTTAAATAGGTCAAAGCATAGGGTGCACTGGGGTAATGCCTAGGTTTTTGGGCGAGATTGTTTAGACTCAAAAGAAGATTTTCTCGGTGCAGACGGATAAGGTATGGGAAAAATGCCTATTTCATGGCTATTAAAGGAATATGTAATAGAAACCCTTTTAAATTAAAAAAAAAATACTCTTCGATCTCCATAACGCATTTTGTTAAAATCGTTGCAATAGTTTAAGCGTTAAAATGTAACAGACTATCCACTCACTTTTTTTTACAAAATATTTTACAAACAATCTTATCATTGTTTGTACCTATAGTCGGTTAGCTCTCGTGTTGAACGGAGTTTATACGTGTGAAAACACTCTGAAACCAAACAGAGAGTTAAGTTAAAAAAAGAATGCAATACGAAACGGGATTTTAAAAGTGTATAGGTAACTGCACAAAAGGATTTAAACTGGGATTTAATGTTGATTCTGGCGTCGGACTACCGAAGGCGATAAGTCACCGCAACCCGCAGACGCTTCTTGTGGTCATCTTGCCATCATAGGTACTCATAGATACATACATACCTATTAACTGTAAATCATATTAAACTGGGTTTTTCCGTCGACTTCATCCGCGCCATTTTTTCTTAGGTGTTTAAATATATTTTTTCAATCTTTATTGCTGATATAATTTGACAGGCTAATTTTTATTAGCCTGTCAAATTATTTAACACAATTTTTACCAAAATGAGCGCAATCTAATATAGGTATTGCAAAACAAATTTTTGTAGCTTCTCGCAGATAACTGAACAGATTTAAAATTGAAAGGTTTTTCTTAAATATTGTGTAAAATATGAAAAAAGAAATAAAAGTAGCCGATTAAAACTTTAGTACAGAACTTAAATTAATTAATAAGCTTAAAAAATAATATAGTTGTCGCTGAAAATTTTTATTACTGTGACCAGAAAGTTTTTTAATGGGCAGTAATTTATTGTTTTTTTCTCAGAAAATATAATTTATTCTATAAATCTGTCCTAAATATAGTCCATTATGCTCTGTATTTTTATCTAAGTTTATATTTTAAGCCTTTATAAGTTCTTATTTCCTCGCCTTAAGGCGTCAACTCATTTGCGCATTTATAATATGTATGTAGTTAAATTTGTGTTTTCCCTTGTAAATATATTATCTTTCGCACTTAAGAAAATATATAGTTGACTACTTGAGCTCGCAACTTCGTACGCGTGGTATTCGGCATAGCGCGTAACTTTTTTGTTTCTAAACCGATTGGAATGAAACAAACACTGAATGTTACGGGTAGCTTGCTACAATACATCAGTGAAAACCGCATTCAAATCGGTTAAGCCTGAGATTAGCGTGCACAAACGCACAAAAATTCTAAAAACAATTTTTTTTTTCACCTCGGTAATTTAAGTACAACATGTGCGATTTTATTATATGTATATAGATTGTTAAAATGTATACCCACGGAATAGGATTACTAGTCAGTGTCTGAAAAGGTTTTTCTCATAGCTTTTGAAGTACAATTTACTATTGCCTTCTTCATTTATAACTAGCTTTTGCTCGCGACTTCTTCCGAGTATCTTTATAAATTAAAGCCTATTAGCGACCCGTTTCCGGCTTCGCACGAATACAATTGCTGACTGAAAATTTTATGACACAAACATTCCTCGTTTACAGGTTTTTCCTTTAAGGTGGAGACAAACGCTAAATACTAAAAATATCCATTGTTTAAAGAAGATGTTACAAGAAATAGACAAGACAATTGCTTTGAAAAAAATATATGTTATACTTAAACATGTGAAGAACCAATTGCATTAATTAGAATTTTCCTTAAAGTAATAGAAACTCCACAGAGAAAGTTAGTACACAAGAAGAATTTGACTTTTATTGAAAATTCTCTCGAAAACGGCTTATTGCGCGCATATGAATCCAGGGGGCGTAGACAAAGTAAGATGTATCACGTGATTTAGCGACGGCATATTTCGATCCCATATATTTTATTGTTTTCGAACTTCGTTATCGTTTTTAAAATGTTACTTTGTCTAAGGTCCCTGTACCTATTAATAAGTTAATGTCAGTTTAAAAAATTGTATAAATATTTTTTTTGTGTCATATTCTAATGGTAAAAACAAAAAACACAATTTCTAGGCCTGTTGAGTTGTCTCCGCCGCCAGCGAGTTCTAATGTAAATGTCATTTACCCACTTTGCCCAAATTAGTTGGGTAGGTTAGAATAGAACTTACTATAAAAACAGACAGTAGCGGACAAAGACTTTATCTTTTAATTCGAGTACGTATTATAATGTGTTATTCTGAAAACTATATTCCTGAGAAATCTTGTTAAAATCTTATCAAAATTTGTTAAGTAGTTTTTACGTGAAAGAGCACTTATATAACATCCATCGTATTTGTATTTGTAACAGGTAATATTAGCTGGTAGTATTGTGCGCGTGGACTTTTTCTTAAGAGTGCTTGCTATACAAGGAACGTTATAGAACGTACAGTCGCGGATAAAAGCTAGTCTATTGTAAATCGAATGTTAAGAAAATACTAAAAAAATCAAAATTTCAAAGCAAAATCAATAAACCTGTATTTTCATATGATTATAATAGAACAGGCATATCATTGTTTTTCTGGCGTAATAAATAATAATATCTATTACTTTTTTTTCTTCAAATAACTTCAATTTCAAATAATATAATATTTTAAATATTATGAGGACATAATTATTTCATTAATAATTTTACACTTATTACTTAAATAATAATTAACACTGTAACGAGAATTTATTTCCTTTTAACTTAAACATAATACAGTAACTTATGGTTTGTTATAAAATATAAGCATTCACTTAATTACAAATGTACTTAATATTTATAACCTCAAAACTATTAAAGTTTTTCGGTATTATCTAGTGCAGTGCCTTCAAGAATATTTTTAGTGCAAAAATATATCGTGTCATAATTGTAAACAAACACTTTGAGACAACTTTTCACAGAAAACACTCATTAACTTCATAATTGTTTTTTGTAAAGAAATGCATTGAAAATCAAAAATAGAGTACGTCCAAAGATTTTCAACTGTAGATCGGGCAAGACGAAGGAATCCGTAATGTGACATTTAGAACCACTTGGTACAAAATCGCTCAGTCCACCGCCAACTTTACAAGGCTATTATGGCGATCAGGATTAATATTTTTATAGGAAATATTTCCCAATACCCTCTCTGTATATTCTATAAATATTTAATCTTTTTGAGTACGACTCAAGCTGTCAATGTTGTCAAAATGTAGAGATGTGACTCGCATGTATGTGTCACTTCTTTTTTTAGTTCGTAATTGACTTTCGTAATCATAAATTGGGCAATCCATTTGGCGGCAGTAACCACCCGCTTATAAAAACACCGCAGTGAAATAATGTGTGCTTTTGTATTTCGGTGCGTGAGTGAGAGATGCTTTTCTATCCCTCCTAATCCTTTATCCTTAGGTAGGCAGCACACTTGCGGCACCTGTGGCGTTGTTTGCGTAATAGGTGACACAATCCATCTACCAGCATCGTCCACGTCAGCTTTCTATCGCCTTATAAAACTAGCTTTTACCCGTGACTTCATTCGCGCTCCTTTTCTTACATGTATTGAGTCTTTATTGCTTTTATATTTTGTCAGGCATTGAATATTTAATTTTTATTTTTAAGTGGAAGAAATCTAATTTTGCGTTAATTTGTAGGGAAATTACAAAAAATAAAATAAGGTTTATCACATTTGATGACATCATATTAACAATTTTGAGGAACTGGATGAACAGGGCCAAAGGAAAGTATTCATGGAAAAAGTTGGAGGAGGCCTTCGCCCACAGATGGCCCACAGAGAGATCCATATCTCTTAATTATTTAATCTTATTATTTTGTAAAACTTGGGATATGGAAATAAAAAGAGCTTTATTATTATTATCCCATAGCTACTAAAGTTCTGGAGATTGTCTATAATCCCTTATGCCTTTATCACTATAATAGTACCTGGTGATAAGAGTTAAAATCAGTTGTATTAGAATTGAATAGAGGAATATTTGACGTATGCGTAATATCCTCGTAACCTAGCAAACACACTACTCTCGTACCCTAAATTCGTTGTCAAATATTAGAAATGCCGTCGCATAATGGAGCCGCGCAGTCTCAGGCAACGGGGCAACGACCTGCCCGTCCACATCGCTCAATTCAATGCGCCCGACAATTTCTATCTACTGGTCGTGTGCTCACAAATATTATATTTAATATCATTGCTTTAGCCTCGTGGGTTATGGACTCCAACCCCATAACTTCTCACGTGAAGAAGCCTCTAAATATACGAGAACTTCTAGCAGAAAAACCAAACATCAAAAAAATACATTTAAACTCCAACTTTCATGGTGATGTTAGCGATTGCATATACTTACATATAATAAAATCGTAATTTTACATTAAGGGATTCACTCAGGCAAATGACATTTACTATAGAACTCGCTGGCGGCGGAGACAATTCAACAGGCCTAGAAATTGTGTTTTTTTGTTTTTACCATTAGAACATTACACGAAAAAAATTTTTTATTAATACATTTTTTAAATCTGATATCAACTTATTAATAGGTACAGCATTCATATGCGTGCAATAAGCTGTTTTCGAGAGAATTTTCAATAAAGGTCAAATTCTTCTTGTGTTCTAACTTTTTTTTGTGGAGTTTCTATTACTTTAACGAAAATTCTAATTAATACAATTGGTTCTTCACATGTTTAAGTATAATATATATTTTTTTCAAAGCAATTGTCTTGTCTATTTCTTGTAACATTTTCATTAAACAATGGATATTTTTGTATTTAGCCTTTGTCTCCCCCTTAAATGTTTTTTCAAAAAACAATTTGTACACGTTGTAATTATGTTACTTAGGTCAAAAAATCGTTTTTAAAATTTTTGTCTGTTTGTCTGTGTGTTTGTGCTTGCACGCTAATCTCAGAAACTGCTTAACCGATTTGAATTATGTATTGTAGCAAACCGTAAAATTTTGTGTTTGTTTCATTCCAATCGGTTTACAAACCAAAAAAACTTACGCACTATACCGAATACCACGCCTACGAAGTTGCGGACTCAGCTAGTTGTACATAATATACATCATCCGCCTATGTGTTTTAAATGTATAAGCTACACTTTGACGTATAAGCTATACTTATTACTGCGAAGTTTCATCACAATCCGTTGAGTAGTTTTTGTGTAAGACCAACACGATATCATGGTTAAAATACCGAATGAATTTTGAGAAAGCAATGTTGAGCTTTCACGAGGCTCATAGAGAGCACATTTCAACGCATCACGGCAACACACACGACGAGCCCATCATTGTCAGGGTCAGGGTGTTGCCTTAACGCTCTGTTCTAGGGTTCCCGGGTTCGATTCCCGGCATGGTCGACTTTGGGAATTAACTTTCAAAGTTGGCGCAGTCATTTGGGTAGCCCATCTGCTGACAGTAACCATCACTCCCATACAGAAGACCACCGTGAAATAACAGCAAGTGTGCTGTTGTATTTCGATGAGTGAGTCCAGAGTCCATTTCTTTATCCTTTCCTTATCCTTGCAGCGCACTTGCAATACCTGTGGCGTTGCTTGTGTTAAAATGACCTTAATATAAAAAAAAAATTAAAAAAAAATGCTCCAACACTTTTGACATAAATTTGGTAAGGATTATCACCTCACCAATATCTTTATATCAGTAGGTTACTTTTATTTAACAGTTCGATTTAATCTCTGTGTACTTTTTTAAGGCTTGGATTATGAATCATCCAATAATGTCACCTTATGTCAACAATATTTGCAGTAACGTTAAATTATCGAAATGGAATAATGTTCGACGAAGATATATATCACGAGGATGGCCTCACTGAATCATCGTAGCCCAAAGAATCAGTCAGATGATGTGGAAATGGACATATCTGTCGTGCAGCGAAGTGGAGACCACTGACCACCTGCTCGTTGGACCGATGACTTCAAGAGAGCGGCTGGTAGTGGATGGACACAGAGAGTGTGGTGGCTTCATGGATCCAGATCCATGAATGGTTCTCCTACAGTGAACGCTTGTAGACTGTGATGACGATGATGAACTGAATATTTTTTGTGTAACCTAACAAAACGAACTATATCCGTCTGATTGTAAAGTTAGTTAAGTTTAAGCATTTCGCAGTAACTGTACTCCACACTGTGTTATTATAACTGTAATATCATAGTTAATACTGGTAAACTCTCGCTGGTTGCAAGTACATACTTACGCTAAGCGTTAAAACGAACGGTTAAAACTGGGTTAAGTGCTCAAACAATGAACTTAGATTAACTAATATTTGGGTTATATTAAATATGTATGCTTATAACTCACTCTGGTCCATACCGCTCACTCCGTGAGAGCTACGTGCAAATAATTATTTTAACCTGTTAATTACGAAATCTCAAAATGACGAAGAATCTTCTCTAAAGTATGTGCCTAAAATCTAATCTAATTAGTATGTGTTGCCGTTAATGTCTTAAGACATTAACAAACAACGTCTTAAGACGTTGTTTAGCGTTATATGAAAACAGATAATTATTAGATTATGGGCAGCAATGAAAAACTTCAATTGAGGTTAATGATATTATTTAATAGTTAATTCAATTCAATTAAAATAATTATACTCAAAAATATTAAATTTATAGAATAATCAATTAAACAGTTTAATGACTCATTAAAAACTATTATAAATACAAAGTCATTTGGGCAGTCCGTCTGGCGGCAGTAATCAACCACTTACAGAAGACCATCGTGAAATACCTACACCTCTTTTTGTAACCTATGCTTAAGTATACGAGTCGAATAAATTATTTTGTATTTTGTGTGCTGTTGTGTTTCGGTGAGTGAGTGAGGGATGCCAGAGCCCATTTTCCTATCCAATCCCTTATCCTTAATCCTATTGTAGTCGGCAGCGCACTTGCAGTAACTGTGGCGTTGCTTGTGTTATAGGCGACGGTAGCCACCTACCATCAAGTGGACCGTCGGCCTGTCTGCCGATCTCAACATTAAAAAAAGAGAGAGAGACACCACAATTGGGAAAGCAATTGATGCAGAGAAAGCGGCTTTTTAATGCATTTTATGGTCCTCTCATACGGGGTTAGGTATTGATAACAGTATTTCCCCATTAAATCGTATTATGGATGTTGCCAACTCCCTGAGTCACGATGTTGACCTTTTTAACTACGCTTTTTCCAAAATTAAAAGACTCATCCTTGTCCGTGGTTCAGATAATTAACATTAGTTTATTTTTGACATTTATTCCAAACTTCCGATTTAATTATATTTCTATGTATAATTTTTTTTGTAATTTTATTGCCGAGATGCTACTTTGACTTTTATTGGCGTAGGCTGTGCCTCCTTTAATGCGGCGGCATCTGCCATGTTATTATTTTTTGTCCCTTGCTGTGTGTTTTCGTTCGGTGCCTGCCTCGTTGGAGGCCATGTAATAATAAATAAATAAATAAAAGCAGACATCAGCTGTCCACTACTATTATTTTCAACTTCCATTTCAGAAACTAATTGCTTATTCCTTGACTTCTCTCCTACGAGAATCAGAAGCAGACTTGTAATCAAGAGGACGGTTCCTCTGTATTAGTTCTAGTAATCAGATAAAGGAAATAAACGTTATCAACGATCATTAGCTTACGCAAATGAAAGCCAAGCAGTGATTAGTTTGTGTAACAGAATCCTGTTCTAGATATTTAGTTTCAACGGTGAAACGCTAATTAGATTAATTTTACGAACTAAGTAACTTTAATTTTTTAGCTATCAAGTTACGTGTCGTTTATTTTTTTAAGTTACATCCTTTGTAATTTGTAATTGCAAGTTAATTTCGGTATAGCTTTAATTCAATGTCGATAATAAACTCAATGTATCAAACTACATCATTTTTGTTTCACTGTTGTTTTAAAATATATTTTTCTTGAAATAAGTACATTTGCTCTACAGTAAGCAGAACAAACTACGTAACTACGAATATAATATTATCATTAACTCTTTCCTACTCGTTCATTTTACTCATAAATATAATCTATAAGTAGAAAACTAATATCTGTATTTTTTTTTTCAAAATTTTAGGTTCAGTATTTTCGGAGATAAGGGTGGGGAATGTTCGTACAGACGGACACACGAGTGATCCTATAAGGGTTCCATTTTTTTTATTCGGACGTACGGAACCCTAAAAATAACAATAAGTAAGTAGATAGTTAATTTGTTTCAAAAATTGTAACGTGAAAACTTGCCTAGTGACCAGGCTTGACCAGGGCCAGGCCTGTCTCACTCCGCACTATAAGTATAAAATTGTACCTACGCTACGCGGTCTCTTCCCAAGTGGTCAATCCAAGTGGTGCGCGCGTTCGACCTGGTTCTCGCACATTACTTATTTTACTCGTATACATTATTTTATTTTAAAATTGTCACTAACACAAAGCCAAAAAGAATAGCATACGGGTGCTTAAACAACAAATTTCCGTTAAATTATACTTAAAATAAAACTGTTCAACATATTTGACACTGAGATTTAATAATAGAAAATTTAAAGACGGGAAAAATGAGTTAAAAATACATTAAAATAAAACTAGCGTAGTCGTACCGCTTATAGTAATCGCTTATAGTTACAAAATAAAATGCTTTTAAAAATATGCTATGTTTAATAAATGTTAAGCAACAAATATGCTTTTAAAAATAATTTTAAAAGCATATTTGTTTTAAAAATCTGAAAATATATGTTTTTTGAAAACTGCAAATATAAAAAATGAAAAATAACGTACCTATTGAAATATAAAAAGATGGATAGTGTGCAACATTTTAAAAGTAAAGTAAACACTTGAGATCCTACTTCAAATATTAGACACGTGAGCTTGATACTTTTAAATATTTACCTAGATTTCACACATCTAAAAATAAAAACCTATTCAAACTGAATCATTGGAAATTTATAGAAGATTCATTTTCTGCTGTGTTAATTAATAGTAATTATGATATTTTGAGGTTCGCTTAAATTAATTTGCTTCTAAATGTTTAAACCAAATATTCTGTTCTGAAAAGAGAAACATTTTTTTAATTAAACTAAATTGATTTCACATTTTCTACTATACAAATCTTCACCTAAATAAATAGTACTAGACCTATTTATTTATTACATATTACATATTTTACATATTTTAAGTGGTAAGAAGTATCAAAACCGTTTGTGGGGACAAACGTTATGGTAACTATGGCATTCAGCAATAATTTATTTTTATTTTTTATTTGTTGACAACCCTGTTCCGTCCTATTTTTATAGGCTGCGGCGTACGTGCGGAATAATACCTTTGCGCTCAGCAACAGTGTTCGATGTTGCTTGCTCGCGCGCGGTTGTTTATTCTGTGCCAGGGCTTATTTTTGATTGTAATGTGTTATTTATAGTAAATAAATCATTTGAATTAACTGTGCCCCGCGGTTTCACGCGCAATTTAATTTGATATGGGCATGCCCATTTTCTCAGCAGTTATGCTCAGTTTTCGTCGAGCGCTTTAGTAGCGTTATGGTCAATGGCCTTCCTAAACTTGGAACTTAGAAACCAAAAATTGAGATATCAAATACATAAAGAATTTTTCAAATCTGATTGCTAGTTGCTAGTTCTAGTTCTAAAAAAATATAGTAAACAATAGGGCTTGAATTATAAAGGAGATCAATCAGTTTTGTATGGAGATCGGGCTATCAGTGTATGGTATTTTCGTTTTAACGGTTGAAACTTGTACCATTAGGTAAGAAGAAAATGTAGTTTTTACTGGGAAAATATCTTGTATTTTGGTGGGGGTTTTATAGATATTTAAGTTTGAAAGTATTAATAAATCCAATTGTTCCAATTAAGTAATAAGTTTTTTAATTTTCAAATGGTATCCCCATTTACAAAAATTGAAATATTCACAGGAAATTACTGAAATTAAGAAAGACTTTTATTACTAAAATCTCCAAAGTTTAAGTTAAAAAATAAAAATGGCATATTTTTGAGCGATGTTCACTGTGTTCTTTTTTTTTAAGTACATACCTTATCGCTTTATGTTTCTTAATAAAATAAAATAAAACAGTGCAATCCACAAAGTCTAACAATCATTCACCATCTGGTTTAGCCTTTATGACAGTATTGTTAGGCTGCAAGTGGCCAGACATGTTTTTTTAACTTTATGTAGGTTACGCTTATCTTGTTTGTGGCATGTTCAGCTCGTAATGCCATTTGTCCAGTGGGGGGAATAAAAACATGAACATTGGTGCTTACATTAAACGAATTAGTCGTGATCAGAATGAATCAATAAAATTAATATAACAACATTCAGTTGTTAGTCTGTTTATTTTATTTCATTTTATTTTATATTATATTATCGATCCGCCCCCGGCTTCGCGCGGTGTGTTGATTTCTTAGCCGAATCCTACTCCTATTTTAGTTTTCTAGACTTAGTAGTTTAGTTTGTGCGTTGATAGTCACTCAGAACAAACGATTTTATATAGATTATTTGGAATACATGCAGTCTATTTTCTCATTTAATTAGTTTAAATACAATTAACATATTTCCGGATATAAAATCTATAAAAAAAGAAAACTTATATGAAATAAACATCAACAATTAATAGTAGAATGTAGGTTTTCTCGGCCGATATCCATATGAGTTGTGGGTTTCCGGGATGATGGCCCAGGTCTGTTGGAAATTCTTCCAAACGTTTCGTCAACAACTTTTCGACTTCTCGAGCGAGACTGAATCTCTCTTGAGTCTCGCTCGAGAAGTCGAAAAGTGCAGAAGTGAAGTGCAGTGATGTGATGTACTTTTTCTTCTAACACGGACTACGCCACTGAGGATGTCAACTGCAGTTGTTGACGAAACGTTTGGAAGAATTTCCAACAGACCTGGGCCATCATCCCGGAAACCCACAACTCACATCAACAATTAAATTTTGATTTGATGACAATTTTATGAAGAACTTAAGAGCGCGTATAAAGAGAAATAGCTAATCCTAGAATTGAATTTTATCTAAGTTTGTAAAGTACAAGTAAGAAAATATTTATATATAGATTAATACATTATAAATAAAAGTGAAATGTGTAAAAGAAAATTTTATACGATGAAATTTTCTCGATAGAAAAGAATCACCAAATTACCTCTCATTTTTATCGTTTTTTATTTTATTTCCAAAATGACACATATTACAAACCTAAAAAATTATCAGTAATCTCACTTCCCAGATTATTTAGGGCTTTGAGGATTAATTTTTAATTTGACATTGTAGTTTACGAGTAATTAATATTTAATACTTTTGGCACTTATAACATTTTTATTGCGCGAAATGCACTATCTTCCGTCTCATGTTATGCATACTTCAATGCGCATTGTTTCACATGATCAGTCACAATCGTTTATGGGGCCACGCGGGTGAAATTAGAAATATTTTTTGCTTTGTACGCAGCCTCAAGGAAACATTAGTCTATTATACTGAGCGAGAATCTATTATACAGATGATCGTCGAATTAAATAGATAATTGACCTTGGAAAGTCCATCACATTATTAAGATTTGCAAATTTTTGCTTGTAAACCGATTGGAATAAAACAAACAGTAAATGTTACGGAAAGCTTGCTACAATATATCAGTGAAAATCGCATTCAAATCGGTTAAGCAGTTTCTGAGATTAGCATGCACAAAGGCACAAACAAACAGATAAACAGACAAAAATTCTAAAATTTGCACGCGTGGTATTCGGTACAGGGCGTAACTTTTTTGTTTGTAAACCGATTGGAATAAAACAAACAGTAAATGTTACGGAAAGCTTGCTACAATATATCAAAGACGCGCGAACTTTGGAACAATCTCCCTTCTAAGGTGTTTCCATCTAGCTACAATATGGGCTTCTTCAAGCGAGCAGTAAACAAATCCCTGCAGGGTCGGCAGCGCACATGTACCCCCTTGGTGTTGCTTGTGTCTTTAGGCAACGGTAGCCACCTACCATCAAGTGGACCGTCAGCATATCTGCCACCTGTAATAATTTAAAAATAAAAAAAATACAAAAATAAAAAGAATACAAGAAGATGGTCTATTATCAACTGAGAATATCTATTGTGCCTTTGTATTGAAAAGTTCAAATAATAGTTACTTTGTTTCGAAATTCCGTTCTGCCTGAACTTGTACAGGTTTCGCGCAAGTACGCAACCTTGAGTATAGGCGGGCGTAATCTATTTGATAGTCCCCTGGGATCGATTCTCTCCGGGTCACAACTAGTTCTCGAGGGTAAGGGATCACGTTTCGTTTTAGTAAATAAGCGTAACGACCTCCCAGCCTGCTGACCGTCTTTGATCTCTTTCAAATGTTGATTACCAACGTGTTACCCACAGTCTCATAGTCTCACTTTAAAAATATAAAATTTAAACTTAATTATGAAAAAAAAAGTTAAAATGTACATTTAAAAACTAATTAAAAAATTTATTTAAATTATTCAATATTTTTGGACAGATATTTTAAATGCATTTAGAAATCCCAAATTTATAGTTTTGCATATGTTCAGTAGTTTCTATGCTAATTCATCTTTTAACTATATAACTATTGTAATACATATAGGTCGCAAATCGCACACTATGACAGACAAAAAAGAGATGCTCAATCAAATCAAATCGTTTATTTCTCAAAAATGGGATAAGAAGATCACTTTTTTGAAGTCTATTACATATTCTGCCAAGGTTTCGGAAAAGAATAGCCAAGAGCCTGAGATGAAACCCCGAAGGAAACTCAGGATACCTACCATTCTTTTTGTCATCTTTAAAATTATATAATAATTATAATTATTATACAGTATATATATACAATACTATGTTTAGTATTGTATAGTACTGAGCTCAGAAACGTTTAAATCCAGGCTTCATTATCGCTTAAATAATCAGCTATTTTATAATAATAACATTTCGAACAGAGTTTGGTTTTGATTACACTTTAGTTAAAAATACACGCTTTTGTTTATTCACATAAACAAAAGCGTTTTAAAATATTTACCATATTTAAAATATTTATAAAATTTAAACTCATAATTATTATTTTTTCTTATTGTTACTTTTATGATATGTAAAAATGTTAAATTGTAAAATTCAGGCCTGTTAGTTAAACCTGAAGCTACTCATTACTCACAATTAACAGTATGGTGAGATTTGCAAGTAATTATGTGATTTTATCGCTTTATTTTTTATTATTTGTTTGATGTCGATGTTTAATTATTTACCTTACATACTAACGGTTTTTTTTATTAAATATTGTTAGATTTCAAAATGCGAATACTTAGCAGTAACATTACGCCCCTACATTAGAATAATCTCCACTTAGTTAATTGATTACTTCAGATGATTAAATTAGAGTAAGTGCGTTATCTAATCGCATTTGTCTATCTAGGTATACTAATATTATAAAGAGAGAGAGAGAGAGAGAGGATTTTGTAAGGTTGAAGATACCTACTTCGTTCAGATGTACATAGCCTATTTATTATGTACCTACTGTCTGAGCCCACAACTTCCGTGGTATTCGGTATAGCGCGTAACTTTTTTGTTTATAAACCGATTGGAATGAAACAAACACTAAATGTTATGGGAAGCTTGCTATAAAACATCAGTGAAAACCGAATTCAAATCGGTTAAGACGTTTCATAGATTAAGGCGAAGCAGCGATAAACAATGACTACGGCTCTGATCCCATATAAAAACGAGAGCGCGCTTGCTTATTTCGTAAGGTCGTATGCGACAAAACGATTTTTATTAAAAAAAACGGTAATGTATTTTAAGAAATCCAACTGTAAAATTAAAGTGTATGTTTATACTAATGTACATAGAAAATTTGGAGGTATAAATTGATCCCGTTTTCCTGTAATATGTAAATCTATGTTTTAAAGGAGGTTTCTTTGATTTTTTTCCCTCTGTTATAAAAGTTTACCAATCGTGTAATCCAACAATGAAGTCAGTAACGTCAAGAAACTGATTACCAAACACCACTTTCATATGTTTTGTCATTGCTGAGAAAAATCTAAAACCCTGCCACCAAAATTTCCGATGCGTCGTCTCAAATGCACAAACAAACAAGAATTCTGAAAACAATTTTTTTGACCACGATAACATAAGTACAACGTATACAAATTGTTTTTTAAAATAATATTTAATGTTAATTTAATGTTAATTTAACACGGCTCGTTTACGATTTTATTAATGTAAGTATAGATAGTTACCCAATAGCAAGCGGGGAAAGTCGGAAAATGATTTAATAGTCTCATAGGATACTTTTTACACCAGAAAGATAACTGTTGTCTAGATTTTCTACAAATGTTGCAGGCGAAGCCGCAGTCAGCAACTAGTTTAAACCTTGTATAACACAGTATACAATAATATCGTAAACGAGCCGAGTCTGTACACTAAATTTTTTTTCAAAAAGCCTTTTGCACGAAAAAATAGTTTTTGGAATTTTTGTCCGTTTATCTGTGCGTTTGTGCACGCTAATCTCTGAAACGGCTTAGCCGATTTGAATGCGGTTTTCACTGATGTATTGTAGCAAGCTTCCCGTAACATTTAGTGTTTTATTCCAATCGGTTTACAAACAAAAAAGTTAGGTACGCGCTGTACCGAATACCACGCCGAATTGACAATATATTCCAAAAAAAAATATAAGAAACAAAATTATCTTTGCTAAATTGTCTCAAGGTACCTAATTATATACGTATTCCAAACACATTTATACACAGCGTACAACCATTTCCGCCGTCTATCTGTATGTATGTATAATGTAATTGTTTATATAGAGTTAACTTAATGTATTGTCTCATATCGATCCTGCGTTTCCCCCTTCTCCCTACTAGTACAAATACGTGACCTAAAACGTCTCCTTACACATTGCAAAATAATTCTTATTGCGTACAACAAATGACCTAAATTGGAATGACAGGATTTGACCTACAAATGTGAGGGCGCTTTAATTTGCGACAGGCACGTACTCTGCGCGTCGAATTTTTATAATTACAGAAGAGGTGTAATGAAATTACATCGTTTGGACCGGTCTGATGTCGAAGCTCGATATTTTATTAGTAATTAAGGACCCGTAATAGATTAAGGATAATTAAAAAAGTATTTCTTTTCTTCAAAGGAAAGGTGACTGCTAAATATGTATAAAAGGTTGGGAAAAAAGTTTCTTCGCATTTTATATGAAAACTCAATACTTTTTTTTTTTTTCAAAGTTCATTTACATTTAATTACAAAATTTATGTGCCATTTTGTTCCATGACTTTTTGCTATCTTGTAGGTAGTGACATGATCCCGTTGCTATAGAAATTTTGGGACTTCTGATCAAAAAACGCGACAAGTAGTTATGGCAGTCCTCTCTTGATATTAACCTGACGCTGCCTAAAGAATTCTGAAGAGACCGAAACTAGTGGAAATCTGAAGATGCAAGGTCAGGGCAATTTTATACATTTAAACGAATAAAATTAAATGTATAAAATTTTCCTCGTGTCAATAGATAACTAGATACCTAATTATTTTATATTATTTAGTTACATTCTGCATTCTGCATACTGCGGACTACGGTTTGCTCTTATAAGCCCAAAGAATAGAATTAGGGGACAGAAATACGTGCACCAGCTGTCGCACAAATGTCAAAGTGACAGATAACGTAAGTTTTTTAGTTACGCTTGTATTAATTTTGCTTCTCATAAAATTTCCATACACCAAAAAAGGCCTAAACACCAAAAAGAACAAAATTGAAGTCCAAATTATATTTGAACACCATATTTAATTATGTCTAATTTACTTGTAGGTTAAACTTTTTTAATTTTTAAGTTTAGTTGGCGTCCTTTTGAGAGCTTAACCCCTTGTCACTCCAATGCAGCAATGTGAAAAATAAAACACAATAATAATTAGCAGAAACACATTCTAAATCCGTCCCCGCGGTTAGTATAGTACCACACAACCCACCAGAAACAAAAGGAACAAAGTTAATAACGAGACACGATGTGGAACATCGCTCGCTTCTCTGTCAGACTGTAATCCGCTCGTCATCCAGATGTGGCATTGTAAAGCTCGCATTGTGTGTGCTTCAGGTTACAGCAAATTTATATTAGCTCACCACCACTCCTTCCAACGATATAAATGTACTACGCGTACTAGATTTCACGCTAATACTGTACTGCACTTTATTTAGTAAGGCTTTGAACAAAACCTTTTCATCACCATAAAATTATGTCCTATCCCTTTCTAAATCTTACTGTGGCGTTCCTTGTGTTATAGGCGACGGTGCCCACCTCACCTACAATCAAGTGCATCGTCAGCCTGTCTGACGACCTTAACATATGTAAAAAAAAACATAAATATATTTCATCATCGTAGGGATAATAAAATAGCATTTTAAATTTTTTATTACAACTAACACTAACCAAATTTAAAAATTTAATTCAATTATAGAAATTTAATTAGGTAGAACTTAATTAAATTGATAAGTAGAGGTTTTGAGCCAATTAGGTAGATAGAGCCAACTTCGAAAAGGAGGTCAATCGTCGAATCCAGCTCGGATGGGCAGCGTTCGGGGAGACATCTTTTCGTCCAAAATTCCTCAGTTTCGTTGCCAGTGATGACATAATATGAAACGTGGTCTCTAATTGAACTCAAAGCCGGCGGATTAGTAGGTTGAAATGACAGTGGGCAGAACATATAGTACGGAGAGCCGACGGCCGCTGGGGCCGGAAAGTTCTCGAGTGGAAACCACAGACCGGCAAGCGCAGCGTAGGACTTCCACCCACGAGGTGGACAGACGACGCGCGGCCGCGGGTCGACGATGGATCCAGCCTGCTTCTGACCGGTCTTTTTTGAAAATTGGGAGGGAGGCCTTTCTCCAGCAGCAGTGGACGTCCTACGGTTGTCATGATAATGATATTCGTTCGAAAGTTAATAGATAAATCAATTCATTCCGATATTACGCACAAGCCACATTGTTTTTACCAAAAGTACCTACGTGTCAATTTGTATTGTAACTTAAATGAGAACGTATAAATAATTCTGATTATTATAATTGGTAAAGACTATTGATGTGAAACATCTATAGGCGCGGGTGAAACTGATTGATAACGTGGCGTCGCAGTCCGTGGCGACGCGTCACCACGCTATACGATGGTATATTACATATACAGTCTATGCGTAGTAGTGTGTACGGTGAACTTGAAATAAATATTTGAATTTTTGTATTCAATAAAAATAAACGTTAAATAAATAAATAACAATGGAGAAATGTTTTCAATATTCGTGCAAGCAGTTGTGTTTCTTGACAACAAATAAATTTAAATAAATATTTTTTATTTCATTTGTTAGCGGGTACATGCATGGTGTGTGATCGTGTTTGTGTATTAACTAAGGGTTCCTACGGAAGATCAGTGCTGGCCTAAGGCAGCAAAATGCTGAGTATTTCTTTTTTCTCTGTGTCTGTTAAATGTATGTTTTATAAGTTACAAATAAATTGATTGATTTATTGATTGATTGATTGATTGAAACACTCATCATTTTATTTCACTCGATGTTTCACATCTACCAGGCGTCCCGTGACGACTTATTTTTTTTTTAAATAAGTCGTCTGTAGAACCACGTTCACAATTCCATTACCCTAAGGGAACACATTAAAAACATAGTAGATATGTGATTGTCCAATCGGGTCAGATTGTATTAATAGCATAAAATACGAATTTATAATATTAAGAAAAGGGATCAACTGCGTTAAACACTTAAATTCAACACGACAGCTTGGATCTAAATTCTATAAAAGATTTTGCTGTTTTATATACAAAGCTGTGCTCCCTTAAGGAAAGTAAAGTAGCAACACTTTTTATAATTAAAGTAGCATTTAACTTTGAAAAATTCTAAAATGTTTTATTACTTAACGAATCTTAAAAGTTTTGACCGAACTTAAGACTGCTAAGGCGTCCATTTTCTACTTAAAAGTCTCTTGTGAAACGTTTAAAAGACTTTAATAAGTAGGTGTAGCAATAGCAGGTATATACGGAGTCTATTTATATTAATTTGTAATTACTTGGATTGCTTTTAACCACAGAATACTAACTAACATATAATTGAAGTAACACAAAGTACTCTGTGTATAAACTCTGTGAAACTGCTCTGTGGACAAGGAACTTGTTATATGACGTAGGCGGTCCTTCTCATACGATCATTTAATTCATTACATCTAATTCTATATCTAATCTAATATAACTGTCAAAGCACAGCCAAAACTATTAAGTCTAGAAAACTGAAATTTGGAACATAGTTTTATTTTAAAACGTACTAGCAACTCTCTCCCGGCTTTGCACGGCTGCATTTTTTCTGCAATTTATATATACAAACCCTTCTCGTTTAACACTCTTTCCATTAGTGAAAACCGCATCAAAATTCGTTGCGTGGTTTGGAGGAGTTAGAGCATATAAAATTTCATGATGATCGGTTGACATTTCATTTTAAATATTTTATAGGTTAACTGTTCTTCAACAACAAAAGGTCAGCAGATCTAGTCTTAGGTCATTTAATTGGTAACAAGGTTGCATTGCAGGCTGCGCCGGGAACCGAGGGCGCCGGGTAAACAGCGCTTTCAATTTATATTATGCAAAGTCAAGATAAGAAAAGGTTCGTCTCCTGAAAGTCGTGAAAGTATTATTATTGCCCAGGGTAAATGGGCATTTACTGGGTAAGCGTGGTCCACCTTCGGCCACATCTACACCTCACATCAGGTGAGATAGTGGTCAAGCGCTACCCTGATCTAATAAAAAAAAAAAAAAAAAAGTACTAGCGATCTCCCGGCTTCGCACAGATGTAATTTTCTGCAAATTTTATACCTACATAAACCTTCCTCATTTATCGCTCTTCTCATTAGTAAAAACCGTATCAAAATTTGTTTGGTAGTTTAGAGGAAATTAACGGAGAAACAGACAGAAGCGGAAATTGTATTATGTATATAGATGTAGATTTTAGGATAGTTCAGCAATAGTTTGACTTCATATGTGCCAGTCGCAATAACCTTTAAGTCGTTGTAATAAGGTTTATAATTGTTAAATGATTACTCAAGTCGTGAAAAGATGATAACATGAAAATTTTACTAAGTTTGCAAACATTTTTCTATATATTTAATTATGTAAAAAAAACCCAATACCCATAGCTATCTAAATTATATATATTTTTTATAAAATACTTTGAAATTATTATTACCCAACCTTGTTGACGTTAATTTCATTTCGGGTATATTTAATCAAAATTAAAAATAAAATATAGTTTTTACGCATCACAAAATAATCACGCACGGATTCATTTGGGCGTAGTGTGTACCGGGCATTATACGCAAGGGGTGGTTACTGGGTCAGGGGGTGGTCCCACCTCGCGTGGGGAAACACCCCCGGGCAGTGGGGTAGACCCACCCTTCTGTGCGTGTGTTAGCCCACGACTTTTACTTCGTTTTTTGGACTGTGATTTCTTTTTGCGTCTCACATTGTGTACAATTTATTATATATTTTTTTTCGTGTTCTCATACAAATACTTCATTAGACTTCAGTTGTAATTAGACATCGCTAATTAGAACCTCCTTACAACCACCCTCTCACAGAAGACCATCGTGAAATAACATACATTATACGTATAATAAAATGGTAAACGAGCCGTGTCTGTACAGTTAAGTATTTTAAAAAAAAAACAATTGTACGCGTTGTACTTACGTTACCGAGGTCGAAAAAATAGTTTTTTGTCTATTCGTCTGTGCGTTTGTGCGTTTGTGTACGCTAATCTCTGAAACGGCTTAACCGCTTTGAATGCGGTTTTCACTGATGTATTGTAGCAAGCTTCTCGTAATATTTAGTATTTGTTTCATTCAAATCGGTTTACAAACAAAAAAGTTACGCGATATACCGAATACCACGCTTACTAGTAAATAGTATGCTGTTGAATTTCCGTAATGAATAATGGATGCGAAAACCTATTTCTCCATCCGTATCCTTTATCCCACTAAAGTCTGTAGCACCTATGGAATTGCTTGTGTTAATAGGTGGAGTAGCCACATACCATCATGTTTTTCTTTTTCTTAAATAAACAAAAATGTGGAGTAATCTGTAATAAGTTATTACAGAAAATGGCTGGCACTCACAAACAAACTTAGTCGGCTTGGCGAATAAGGAAATCTATATTTATTGACACCGTCTTCAATCCTACACAACAAAATAATATTATGTTCTCTACTAATTGAAAAATTGAATCTGATAGATGGCGCTAATTGATATTTTCGTTACTTTTGATTTTGTAAAGATTTAAAGATTTAACAAGTAGGCTTTTTATATAAAAGTCGGAGGACAGGCTGATAGTCCATTTGATGGTATGTGGCTATCTTGGTAGTTATCTACTGCTGCTTGTGACTGTGGAATGCAGTGTGTCCTGCATTCCACACACAATATTTGACAAAAAAATTAATAATAACTACACAATACTTATTCGACTAACAGTCAAAAAAGATTGTAATGGTAAGATTGTATGTTTGCGTATCAACTTTTTTTTACAAAAGTGCGGCAGGTAAGCTAACGGTCCACTTGATGGTAGATGGCAATTACCGGTGCCTATAGACACAAGCAACACCGGGTGAGATGAGAGTATACTGCCGACCATAACAGGATAGAGAATAAAGGACATCCCTTAAATGTAGTTGACTTCACTATTAGAATGGATTTTTTAGCTATATCAAAATAATTTATTAGAGTTATTTTTTGTTAAAAACCAGCTGTACTTCGTGGTTTCATCAGCCACTAGTTCCAAAAATTTGCGCTTCGAAACAAAAAAAAATTCTTCAGCTATGGTAGTTGGCGTAAAATCTTATATATAAAAATGAATCCCTATTTCTCCTGGTCACGGCATCACGCGTGAACGGGTAGACCGATTTTAATTCGATTTTCGCTAATGGAAAGAGGGACGGGGAATGTTTTAGGGTATATAAAAATTGCACGCCGGGCGAAGCCGGGGGCGGGCCGCTAGTAGTTTATATTTACTAAAACAATATTATACAGATTTTTTGATGACACTTTATTACAGTTGCTGCTTTGTAAAATAAGTATTTTCTTTTGCATATATTCCGGCATGGTTACGAAAATTTTGAGTAAATTAAAATGCACTTAGCTGAGGCATGCTCGTGCAATTTTAGTTTTAATTCCAATCTTGTTTTTAATTAGGGTTTTAATTATGATAAAGGTACTTGCGGTAAGTTTTACTGGGCAACCCTACGGCGTTGTATGTTGTATGTAGTTTTTAATTTAGGGTGTTGGAGAAGCGGGGTTCTCCTGATACAAGTATTTTATACTTAATAGGAGGCTCCCTACACCTCTTTTTGTACCTATGCTTAAGTGTATGAATAAATTATTTTGTATTTTTTTTTTTGTAATTTAAATAAACCCAGTTTACTTAGACATAATTTTAAAAAAATCCAATTTCACATTAACTACGACGCTCGAGTGATATAAACGACACGTCTGGAATCTTCTATAATAAGTAGGCACTTTTAATGAGCGTTGTGTGAACGAGCACTACACTTACATCAACCCCCTTCGCCCTTATTACAACCTCCCCCCCCCCGCCTAAAGCACCCCCCACTCACCCCAGCGCATACTTTTTTTTGTGAGCACTCGGAAAAGTGTTGAGAGAAATTCGACATTTTTTCTCTTCCAGGGGTTTTCATTCGTTTTTATTATATATTTCTATAGCTACACCACTTCGAACCAATGTAAAAGTATATTTTTTTTACTAACCGATGCCCGCGACGTCGTCCGCGTGTAATTCATCTTAGGATATCAATAATATTTAATTTTATAAATAAAAACTAATAAACTAAATACAAAATAAAACGAGTAACTAACCCGCCTCCGCCTCGTCGTAACTTCTAATAGTCTAAGATCCCACCGTAAAATTCTGTACCTATCAGTTATTTGATGGAAATGTGATTTAAATTAATATAAAGGTTACACGTGGTGTCATACAACGCCGTAGGGTTGCCCAGTAAAACTTACCGCAAGTACCTTTATCATAATTATTTTTGCTACCTTTTTTTTAACAATTGCACTCATTGTGCAATTGTTAAAAAAAAGGTAATCTTCGAAATCTTCAAAAGATACCCTAGGGTTATGTGAGACTTTTACCGGACTGAAACGCCCGTCGAGTTATGGGTGTGGTTCTGGCCCACAGAGGACTTTGGAACCGTCACCGCGCGTCGGTCTTCCTCCTTTTTCTCGGTGGCGGGGCAGCTGTACACCATGGTCATGACCAGTAAATGCCGCGTTTACTGCTGTGATGGGGTCATCCTGGTCCAACAGCCAACAGGATGTGTCGAGGTCTTATTCTGAAAAGAAAAAGAGTATTGTTAGTACCGGGCGTATAAATGAGAGAACTAATCACTAACACTTGGGGTGGCGAGGGAGTTTGTCGTAGTGCTTCAAGGACTTCAAGGTCCTTGAAGGTCGTTTAGGTTTAGATTGACGTTGCGGATGTATCATGGGGCGTCCACGGCACTCCGCAGGAATGGACAATTTGAAGGTATTGGATATGGGTGTGAGCAACGTGCGCAAAGACAACGCTAGCGTACGTCTTGATTGGTCTGACGCAGACTTTGTATAATGTCACCTTATCTCTAAGGGCCGTTGTACTTCGCCTGCCTATAAGCACGTCAGGCGACCCAGGACCAACGCTGCTCTGTCCCTGACACGCTTCATCTGGGGACCGAAAGTAAATTTCCGGTTGAGCGTAACACCGAGACCTGGGCCTTGATTATGTATGGCAGTTATGTTTTCACGCTTTTGCCTTACCTTATCAAAGCACGTAATGTCATGTCATGCATTTATATATATGTAAGAGAATGACTTTTTAGCAGATATCGTAACAATTTGAGGAATTGACGTGGTTTCAAAGTAAGGAATCGCTAAGTGGCGTTAGTGAATTAGTTAGGGTTAGGGCCCTGTCTTGTTATAAGAGGAGTACCGACTTTTTTTATGAATATCAACTAAGAGTTAATAATTGTGCATGACACCAAAAATAATTAGTTACTTATTAAAATGATTATTAAAAGTCAATAAATCAGAAAAGTGCAAGGCAAGTGTTATTATTAAATCTAACACTCAGAACGCGTTGTGGCTTTTCTTTATTGTCACGACGCGTTGTGGTCGAACATTATGAAAGCCACGACATGAATTTCGCTAAGTGGTCTTTTTGTATTTGCCATAATGCGTCATAGCCGTTTTTTTTTGAAGTGTCATGACGCGAATTTCGCGATGTCACAACGCGCTGTGAGGTGTTTTTTCAAAAATCGCTAAATGTCAAAAATTCAAAAATCGCTACATTAAAAAAAAATCGCTAAATGTGTTGCTAAGCGCAAAACTCGAGAGCGGATAGACCAATTCGGCTAATTTATTTTTCAAATGTTAGTCGAAGTCCGAGGAAGGTTTAAGAAGGTTTTCATTACGAGATATTGCCCGCAAAATTGTATCCTTGCGAAATACAAGACATATGACATATATTTTTTATAAAATACTATATAAATATTATACAGGACATTTATTTAATTAAGAACTTAATTCTATTGATGAGGATACGCGTAATCCTTTTTGTTTTGCTTATGGTTATGAAAAAGTCGATTTGAAGAATAAATGTCTCTGTAAGTGAATACTCTCTTTGTTTAATTATTGTGTCCAAGACAAAATAAAACTTCTCGCTTTTTTATGGTCTTTCTATTAACAACATGAGGTTATAGTTGGTGTTTAACAGAGAGTATATATTCACTACGTTTTATGTTTAAGGCACAACAAAAGAAATGACGGCGCACTAGCGCACACACCTCCGCCCGCTTCCCCTTGTCGCCCCCTCGCGTTCCCTAGTGCAGGGCATACATCAAGCCGGCAGTAGTGTTGGGCGCGAACATCCTCCCGGGGTTGAAAGGGTAGCTTTCAAGCTTCTTTATTGCCAGCAGAACCCGTGGCGTCATCATTGGTCAGTTTCGTGTCAGCTGAGCTTGGTAGAATGCACATTTTATTCACAGCCCTCCGTACTGTGCCCCTGGAAGAGATGACATCGGCTACCCTGCTGACTCCATCCTTTCCTGGATACAAATGGGTAACACGGCCGAGTCTCCATTGCAGTGGGGGAACATTTTCTTCTTTGAGGATCACCAGATCGCCCACACGAAGCTCATATTGCCTTGTTTTCCATTTCGTGCGTTGCTGAAGCTCCGCTACGAACTCCCGGCGCCATCTTTGCCAAAAGTCTTGTCTAATCTTCTCTATAAGCTGATAACGATTTGGACTCTTCGTATTAATCGGTGCCGATGGTAGCGAAGTGAGAGGTCGCCCGACAAGAAAGTGTCCTGGGGTAAGTGGTGTAGGATCGGTAGGATCGGAAGAGAGGGGAGACAGAGGACGGGAATTAAGTATGGCCTCGACTTGTGCTAATAACGTAGCAAGCTCCTCGAACGTTAAGGAAGCTTTACCGGCCGTGCGTTTCAAATGAAATTTAGCCGACTTGACTCCTGCTTCCCATATGCCCCCAAAGTGAGGCGAGTATGCCGGGCTGAACATGAATTTGATACCGTTATCATTCGCGAAATTATCAGTACACTTACGATTGGACCTGAGCACTCTACACATTTCGTTATTTGCGCCTCTGAAATTGGTGCCATTATCACAATAGATGACACTAGGTTTGCCTCTTCTTGATGTAAACCTTTTTAAAGATAATATAAATGCGTCAGAGCTCAAACTGCTTACTAATTCTAAATGAATTGCCTTAGTCGAGAGGCATACAAATAAACATAAATAACATTTTGAGGATTGACTTCCTCTGCCCTTGCGACTGGAAATAGTAAAAGGACCAGCGAAATCTACCCCGCATGTGTAGAAGGGAAACATTGAGTAAGTTCTTTCTGAAGGTAAGTTACCCATTATTGGTTGAATGGTTTTCCCACGAAAGCGAGTACAGAGTAGACACTTCTTAGTCGTGCTGCGAGCTAAATTTCTACCTCCTATGGCCCAAAATCGCTCTCTGATAGACGCTAGCAGGTGTTGCGGCCCTGCATGAAATAAGCGTTCATGCTCTTGCCGGAATAATAATTGAGTGAACTGATGTTTTGCATCTAAAATCATAGGGTGCTTTTTATCATGATCAAATTCAGAATTTTGGAGTCTACCACATACTCTCATTATATTGTGGTCATCTAAGAAGGGATTTAACGACAGTAATTTAGATTTACGATTAAGAGTTTTCTTTTCACTAATTAATTTAATTTCGTCAGAGTAACTATCTAACTGACTTAACCTTACTAAAGTCAATAATGACTTATCTAATTCCTTAACATCTAATGGTCCACTTATTCTGCTATATTTATTTAAACAATTATGTACAAAACGTTGCACGTATGCATGGATTCTAACAAGTTTATTAAAGTTGGAATATTTATCAAATTCAATTATTTTATTTACTAATGTGGTGTGACATTCAATGTTGCATGGGATTTTGAGTTCAGGTAAGTTAGGGATTTGTTTTTGTGTAGGCCAACAAGTAGGGTCATTAACGAGGAATGAAGGCCCTGCCCACCAAAGGCTAGAAGCTTTTAATTGCTTGGGAGACACACCTCTAGAACCCATGTCTGCGGGGTTTTGTTCAGTTGGTACATATCTGAAGTCGAATCCCGGTGTAAGTTGATTTATTTCATTCACCCTATTACATATGAACACTTTAAGATCCCTGGGTGGAGTTTGCACCCATCCCAAAACAACCATTGAATCAGACCATAGAACTTTTCGAGACATATTACATTGTAAGGAATCTAATACCTTTGAACATAGACGAGCACCTAGGAGAGCGCCACACAACTCCAGTCTCGGTATGGTGGTTGGATTCATTGGGGCGACTCGTGCTTTAGCACACAACAACCTAACTGTAACCTTTCCATTACAGTCTTCAGAGCGCAAGTAGACACATGCCGCATAGGCTTGTTGTGAGGCATCGACAAAACAATGTAGTTCTATAGTTTTAGGATTGTCACATAGAACCCAACGATCTATATTAATATCAGATAAATATGAAAATTCCTTCAAGAGGTTAGACCAATTCTTACAAAATTCAACTGGTACTGGGTCATCCCATTCCAATTTAGAAGACCATAATTGTTGTAGTAAAATTTTAGGTACTATAATACAGGGGCTTAATAATCCTAAGGGATCGAATACCTTGGCAGTAGTAGAGATTACTGACCGTTTGGTTATTTGAGCAGAGGGCTGTAAACCTGTAGAAAATAATAATTTGTCAGACTTAGGGCACCAAATAAGACCTAATACACTAGATTCCTTATTAAATTCTACAAATTTTGATGAATCATCTTCATTTTCAAATAAACTAGAACAATTTGTTCTGAATTTTCTTAATGGCAAAAGTGCTGAATTAAGAGTAGCAACAACTTCTCTATAAATATTTTTTAAACCTTCTACAGTTTCGGATCCAGTATTCAAATCGTCTGCATAAAAATCATTTTCAATGACGCTTGCTATAGACTTATTCTCGCATTCTTTAGCTAGCTGTAGCAGACATCGAGTGCTGAGAAATGGTGCAGAAGCGGTACCATATGTTACTGTGTTCAGCTGTAAGACATCTATCGGTTTTGTTTCGTCATCGCGCCATAATATAAGTTGTAGATGGCGCTGCGGTTCCTTAATTTCAATCTGCCGAAACATCTTCTCGATATCTGCAGTAAGAACATATTTATGTTTACGAAAGCGAAGCAAAATTGAGATTAAATCACTCTGTATAACTGGACCGACCATCTGTATATCATTAAGTGATATCCCAGAACTAGTTTTACACGAGGCATTAAATACTACTCGCAATTTAGTGGTTTCACTATTTTCCCGTATTACTGCATGGTGGGGCATATAATATCCAAACTCAGGTTTATTTTTTAAAACTGTTAAATGTCCTAAATTAGCATACTCATCTATGAACTCCTTGTATTTAATTTTAAGACTAGGATTCTTAACAAATTTTTTCTCTAGATTTAAAAGACACCCTTTTGCTATATAGTACGATTTCCCAAGAGCTCCCTCAGGTGACTCCTTAAAAGGCATTGTCACAACAAACCTACCATTTGGTAATCTAGAAAAATTCTCAATAAAATTTCTTTCACAAAGTTGTTCCTCTATAGAATATGTTTTAGTAACTGGAAGTTCATCAATTGTCCAAAACCTTTGTAAAGATTCCTTTATTTCTTGAGTGAAATTACAATAAATCTGTGAGGTTGGCTGTTGTGCATTTATTGGACCACTCACTAGCCACCCAAACTTGGACTCCTGTAAAACAGGATTTTTATTACCTAACTTAATTAAATTAGAGCCTACTATGTCCCAGTAGACATCTGCCCCTAAGAGGATATCTACCTCAGAAGGGAAAAAGTAATTTGGATCAGCTAACTCAATGTTACTTGGTAATTTCAAATATTCAGTATTTATAAAGGAATTTGGTAAAATACCAGTAATTTTAGGAACCACTAAACACTTTACTTTAATCTCAACTGAATTACACCTAGACTTTATTTTTAAATTACAACTTTGATTAATATTACAATTAGAATTATTTATGCCACAAACATTAACTGACCCTCCCGGGTTAGTTTCTAAACCTAATTTTTCTTTTAAACTGTCTGTAATGAAAGATGATTGGCTTCCTGTGTCTAGCAGGGCTCTGGCTGTGTGTGTTTTCTTATCTTTCACAACCTGAATAAGAGCTGTACTTAATAACACCTGGTCGCTGCTGGCCACAGACAGTGACACCGGTAAAGACGATGTTGATGCTTGTTCACTATTCTTTGTTGGTGTGATATGCACTAATGTATTATGCCTTTTCTTGCATGTACGACACATCGCCTTTAATTTACATTGATATGCATTATGACCACTTCGAAAACAATTCTTACATAAACGAAATTTAGTGACCTCAGCTAATCGGTCATCCACCGACATACTTTTAAATCTATCACATAAGTGAAGAGGATGATCTTCCTTACATACAAAACAATTATTGTCAATTGTTTTCTTATCTACAGCTACAACTAAACTTTTAGAATATGTGTTAGTTTTAGGTTTGTGGTCAGTCACCTTGTCCAAGTGACTATTATTAAAATATGAAGTTTCAAGTATGTCAGCCCGGTTACGCAGAAAATCAAAGAAATCGCTTAACAACACTAGTTCACTAGACTTACTTTTATATTCCTGCCACTTTCTACTAGTATGTAAATCTAACTTGGACGAAATCATAAATATAATAAGAATATCCCACTTATTGGTAGGCAATCCTAATGTCTCAAGCGCTCTAAGGTGTTTCATAACATGGTCAACTATAAACCTTAAAGATTTGTAGGATTCCCGCTTTAATGGCTCAATATTAAATAAAGCTGTTAAATGATTATTAACTAAAATATCTTTGTTTTCAAACCGTTGACACAATAAGTCCCATGCAACTTTATAATTCTTAGCGCTGAACTCTATTGATTTTATGACTACCGCTGCACTTCCTTCCAGCGCAGACCTCAGGTAATGAAACTTGTTTATATGTGGAATTTCTAGGTTGCTATCTACTACAGACAGGAAGGTATCTTTGAATTCTAGCCACTTTAAGTAATTCCCATCAAAAGTAGGAAGTTTTATAGTAGGCAATTTAATTCCACTGTGTTTATGAGAACTATCACTAGAGTGTTGATCATTATGATCAGCTGTCTCCCTTTTAACACAGCAAGTGTCTATTATATCTTGACTAATTGCAATTAAGCTAATGAACTTATTTTCTAAAAACTCTCTTTCTTTAATCTGCTCCTCAGAGTCAGAGTGTAATATATCTATTTTATTTTGAATTTCCTCAAATTCACTCATTAATGACTGTATTTTACTTACCTTTAACTCTAATTCTTTATATTTTAAAATAGGAATATCCTTTAAACTTGTAATTTCGGTTACATAATGTTCGAATCGCGTTAAACGACCTTTAATGATACCACGCTGTTTAACTAACACAGATAATTCCATTTTGAGCTCTGATTCACTCATATTTTATAGCACTTGTCACCAATAATCACAAACGCAAAGAACGAATATAATAATATAAATTATTATATGCACTCAAACCGATTTCGGGAAGTAGAAGGCTCAGGTCCCGACGCACGCGCTGCTGGTGCCGGTGCTAAAGCTCACGCCAAGCAATCAGCTTGGCCAACACCTCGCAGCGGCGCACACGATTAACCGGCTAGCACGACGCGTCGACCTCAACCCAATAGGGGAGGGAGCTGGAATAGTCGGCAAATAAAGTTGAAAAACGGTTCGAGTATTGAAAAGTTTAGAAAGTCTTTATATACTTAGGTATACACCTAAGTATTTGCACGTAATTAGTGTTGCGAGTGCTATGGAATTAGCGTGGAAATCGTTAAATAATGAGTTATGAATAGTTGCGTGAATTAGATACGTGCAATGTGCGTGTTTTACAGATAAATTATCACCCTCAAGCTAGAAAACTTTATAGAGCTGACGCCAGATGGCGTCACACACATGCTTAAACGTTATGTAATGCAACACTTTTTTAACGTAAATAGCCGAGCCGAAAACTTGGGCGAAGCGCTATGTTTATTATAATCACGTGCACAGCCTGCCACCGGGAGCTAGATTAGGAATATAAACTCCTAACGCTCGAGTCGCAAGCGTCCATTACGCACAATCGTAGACACACAAAGGATATTTAGGATTACGGATAAATTAAAGGAACAGGGCTTACTCTCCTTGTTGGCTAGACCTCTTATGGCTCCAGTAGGCTTCCGAGCAGCTCAGATTGTCCTTCTCCTTCGTTCCCTGCCTCGCCTGCGCATCGGATTATGTGTGGCACGTAATTGCGTCGCACGCAGCGTCCATTCTCTGAGTCCTGTCACGGTCGCCACTTTTGTCCAAGACAAAATAAAACTTCTCGCTTTTTTATGGTCTTTCTATTAACAACATGAGGTTATAGTTGGTGTTTAACAGAGAGTATATATTCACTACGTTTTATGTTTAAGGCACAACAAAAGAAATGACGGCGCACTAGCGCACACACCTCCGCCCGCTTCCCCTTGTCGCCCCCTCGCGTTCCCTAGTGCAGGGCATACATCAAGCCGGCAGTAGTGTTGGGCGCGAACAATTGCCTATGAATAATTTGAATAATTTACCCTCGAAATGTATTATAATTTCCTCGCTGAGGTGTTTCCATTCCGCTTCAAACATGTGAATAAATTCTTTTGTGGGAACTTTATAGCATCCCCTGTATGCTTCTAGGCGACATTATCCACCTGTCGTCAAGAGGACTCCTAATCCTTATTCTTTATATATAAAAATGAATCTCCATTTCTCCTGGTCACGGCATCACGCGTGAACGGGTAGACCGATTTTAATTCGGTTTTTTTTTTTTTTTTTTTTTTATTATAGATGGGTTTGCTCTTGACCAGCATCTATCCATGTAGGAAGGATGAGGCCGAAAACGGAAAGAGGGATAAACGGGGAATGTTTTAGGGTATATAAAAACTGCACGCCGGGCGAAGCCGGGGGCGGAACGCTAGTTATTAAATAAAAAATAGTTAGTTCGTCACCGACAAACAAGAAAATATACCTATAGAAATACCAATGTCTGCATGTACGTTAATTGGGTTTAGGTATTGTTGCAAAGCACCCGCATCAGGAGTTTCTCATCGGACATCCTGATTGGATTTCCGTTTCGTCTCGCTTCACTACATATCGGAGATGTATAGTATACTATGTATGTTCAATTGTATATAGTTAAATAGATATCAAACAATATGCCCAGAATTCTTTAAATAACTTATTAGTTTGAAAATTAGTGAGGACTTTGTAGGGAGGAGTCTGCCGAGTCTGCTAGTTTCTTATAAATTAGTTTTCGAAAAAGATGTATTGAATAATTTGGACATGTTAAAACAATATATTTAACCACTAATAATTCCCTATTGATGGAAAATAATTGGTTGCATAGCCATCTGACCCTAAGTCAACCACAATTGGATTCAATTGGCATGTGACCGCAGTAGGCTGACGAACGGCCAGGGTTTTCTCGCTTATATTCTTTATAGAGAGGACTCTCGATTTTTTTTTTGATCCTCTTGATGATGAGTGGCTATCTTCGCCAAACAACGCCACAGGTGCTCAAGTGCGCCGCCCCGATCCTATAACCTATAGAATTAATTAGATAATAAATATGACCCCTGGGGAAATGAGCTCTGGCTCCTTTTACTCACTCACCGAAACAGCATACGTGCTTTTTTCACAAGGCCGATACTGCCGTCAGACGGGCTGCCTAAATTATAATTCTCGAAACACAATATACTACTGCGTACCTATAACATGATATGTGAGATTTCAGAACAAATACCTAATTCTCTAAAAACTCGACATGCGAATTAGGCCTCAGTCAGTAACCAGTTCTTTTCCCGGGAGTGGAAAAGAAATATTTGAATGCAGTTTTCTTTCTTTTAAATTATTTGAGTGAAATTCTCTAGTATTTAGAGTACTTTCCCTCCATAAGATCTATATTAGATTATATCTTACTAGTTTTTGCTCGCGACTTCGTTCGCGTATATATAGAAATTATTACTCCCTGATAATGTAGCTTTCTATAGGTGAAAGAATTTTTTAAATAGGTCCAGCAGTTTTTCAGTTTATTCAATACAAACATACAAAAATACATACATACAATTTTTTTCTCTTTATAATATTAAATATAGATTAGATAGGTATGTACTATATAATGAATAATGAAGATAAGACTGCTTAAAAAGTAACTTTTTAAGCAAACACAGGCTTTTTAAGCTCCAGCCTCTGTAGGCACGTATAATGAAAGTTTTGTGAAAGAAATAAATGATTTTGTTCTTTTATTGACTTTTTAAATACCTACTAAACTTTCACACAATGCTGAGTCAAAACCTAAATTTGTTATCGTGATTATCTTGAAAGCGTTAAGTAGTTGAATCACTACATTACTAAAATTCATTTGAACAACAATATAAATTCTATTGACGTCATTTGCGTTACTGATTATATTGTAGACGTATGTACTCGTATGTGCCTTCGTTTACATAAATTAGTTACACGTGTACGAAACTATCAAAGTGTCCACAATTAATAACGGGGAATCCCAAAAAAAACGCCAAAAAGACTCTTTGATATTTAATAGTGTTAAATGTCAAGCTTGGATACTGACATTTCACGATATAGCGTCAGAACGAAGTTAGGACCTATTTAAACGAAATATAAGCTTTAAATTTAGTCAAAAAGGTACAAAATTGTTTCGGTGTGCGAGTAAGGGATGACTGAGCCAACTTCAGTATCACCTGGTCCTTAACTCTATCAGGTAAGCAACGGTGGACACCTACCATTAAATGGACCGTCTCAGCCTGCTTATGAGTAAAATTTACAGCAAATGGGTTTTATTCCTCGTCCAGTAAAGAAATATCATTGCTATTCTACTAATATTATGAATACGAAAGCTTACGAAAGATGGATCAAGTTTAGGTTTTAATGAAAGTTTACAGTCATATAGCTTAATTTAGATTAACACAGCTATATAAATAAAAAACTTTATATTTATCCTATGACACACTATAATTGCAAAAAGACCCTGACTGATTGGCTCTGGACCCTAAATTCTAATGAAACCGAATCTTTATTAAAGACTATTACTTAACTAAATTAAATATTTATTATCAAAACATTAATTTGATTGTGAAATAATAAAATAAAATAAAAATAAAATAAATCTTTATTTGCGCGAACACATGTTTACAGGATTTTAATTTGTATACAGCAGTTACAGTACAAAGTATGTTCTACCCGCCAAGGGCATGCAAATATTTGTGTTTAATTGTTTATAAACTATATTAATATATAAAAAAGGAATTAATGTTTCTTATTATAAAATTCTTTAACATCATAATAACAACAATCTAATAACCATTTTGTTAATGTTCTTGTAAATTTAGGATCAATTTAGGATGAAGGGGGACTTATGTAAAAGCTACACTTAACTCATATAGATAATGCTACTTCACATACACATTCACACACACATACTCATTCACACACTCATACAAACATACACACTTTATTGTATTCTTTGGATTTTAGTACGGTGTTGGAGAAGCGGGGTTCTCCTGATACAAGTATCTTATACTTAATAGGAAGCCCCCTACAACTCTTTTTGTACCTATGCTTAAGAATATGAATCAATTATTTTGTATTTTTGTATTTTTTTTGTATATATATATCCATACATACTATAAATAGTCGCTGTCTATCTCTGTCTGTTACTCTGCTGACTTCTCCTAAACAACCTAACGGATTTTAATGCAGTTTTCAGTAATGAAAGGGGCTATAAACGAGGAAGGTTTATTTCATCCGTGCGAATCCGGGGCGAGTCGCTAGTAGGCTATAATTTATAAAGAGATAAGCGGACGAAATCACAGACAAAATCTACTAACACTGTAAACGTGCACTTCGAGTCTGATAACTTTGGTTGGAGATCGATATTTTATAAACTTCGTTTAGACATTATCTTTGTAATAGTTACACGTCATAAGTATAACACAATCCATTGGCATTGTCAAATCACAAATTATATTGAACTGCGTTTAGGATGAAACGTGTATTGGACGAAACACCCAAATTAGGAATGGAGTTGTGCCATCACATCCAACCTGCGCCTGATTAGACCTCCGCGCCTGCGCGAAGGAGAAATTTGAAGGCAGCAAATCGCTAGCGTTCGGAAAATATTGTTATCGACGGAAGCACGCGCGTAAATCAAACATCCGCTCCGCTTATATAATTACGTGCCCGTACGTTGTGAAATCTTATTTCTGTGAATCTAATTAATAAAGCTACTTTATTTTTATTAAAGATGGGTTTGCTCTTGACCAGCATCTATCCATGTAGGAAGGATGAGGCCGACGTTGGAGCGAGCTCACCCAGAAGATGCCTAATTCACTCGAACCTTGAAAAGATTTGGGTTATATGAGCTCGGAAATACAGACGCCGGCAGGGAGTTCCAATCCTTAGCAGTGCGCATCACAAAAGATGTTTTAAAGCGCTGGTCCGAATTAGAGGGATTTCGACAAGGTGAGGATGGTAACCAGCCGTACGTCTGCATGTCCGATAGAAGAAAGGGGAAGGCGGTATGATCTCATGCAGCTCTCGAGCTGTCAACTTGTCAACTTGCGGCGTCTAATTTACCACGCCTGACATAATCACCTTCCCTACAGACTCTTTAGGAAGTGGACTAATAACGACTTTGACGAGCCCGTTGGATGAGAGGTTAGGGTGCTTGCCTTAACGCTCTGTTCCAAGGTTCCCGAGTTCATTTTCAAAATTCGATCTGGAAAGTGATGGCAGGGCACACTGCGTTTCGCATTAATTTGGGCAGCCCCTTACAGAATACCACTATGAAATAACAGCACGTGTGCTGTTGTGTTCTGGTGAGTGAGTAAGGGATGCCAGAACCCATTTCCCTATCCAATTCCTTATCCTTAATCCTGCTGTAGTCGACAGCGCACTTACAGCACCTATACATCTTTTGCTCGTGTTTTGGGCGACGGTAGCCATCACCTACCATCAAGTGAACCGTTAGATCTTAACATTAAAAAAAAACGATTTCAATGGTGACAATTTAGAAAAAGAGACCTTGTAGGAGTAGACGAATTAGGAATAAGACAATTTGGGAAATGGACTATAAACGAGTCTTCGCCCTCGCGGTACTCGCGCTTGTCCCGTTTTTTGTTTGTAAACCGATTGGAATGAAAATAAATATAAACTAAATGTTACGGGAAGCTTGCTACAATACATCAGTGAAAACCGCATTCAAATTAGTTAAGCCATTTCTGAGATTAGCGTGCACAAACGTACAGACAAAAAGACAAAAATTCTAAAAAAAACTATTTTTTGACCTCGGTAACATAAGTACAACGTGTATAAATTATTTTTTTGAAAAAATATTTAATACAGACAAGGCTCGCTTACGATTTTCATTATATTTGTATAGATTCATCATAAGTTTTAATTAGTAATACGATGTGTTTTTTTTTTGCGAAATTAAAAATCACTTTTCCTAAAAACCTTTAATTTCAATAACGACTTCTCTGATATTAGTATGTCTACGACATCTAAGAACGGATCTTCAGGTTGCAAAAAGTATCGAAAACTGTTCTCTTCTCGCAATAACCAATTTCTAATAGCACTGTAAACACAAAACCGGCTTACTTCATATCTTAAGCTGTACGAACAAGTGGTAATTAAGGACGTGGTTTGAGTGAACGCGGAACTTTGACTTAAATCTTTGTCTAATTCTTAATAACTTATTGACAAAGTTATTTTCTTTTTTTTTTTTAATTAAAACATATTTTAATAAAATCCTGGATATCAACGTTGGATCACTCTTTTCGCTATTTTCTCTGCTATTCCCATAAATGAGGGTAATACTGAGTACTTTGTTACTCAATCACGCAAAAACGACTTAACGGATTTTGATGAAATTTGACACACAGATAGTTTATTACTTGGATTAACATATAGGAAATCCAGGATATAGGGCGTACGAAATTTCGGGCACAGCTAGTATTAAGGCGAGGACTTAGTAGAAGAGCGTTATTTTCATCGCCTAATTTGATTCGTTTGAGTAAAATTAAAACTTAGATAAAAATATTGAGCATAACAGACTATATTTAAAAAAGTTTGAAGCGGGTAGATTAATACAAAAAAAAATATTTGCTGAGAATACTGCCCAAAAAAGTTTTCTCGTCACAGTAATTAAATTTTCGGCAACAACTACATTATTAATTTATATTAAGTATATTAAGTTAAGCATTATTACAACTACATTATTAAGCTTATTAATTAACTTAATTTCTGTACTCAATATTTAATCGGCAACTTTTATTTATTTTTCATTTTTTACATAATATTTAAGAAAAACCTTCCAATTTTCAATATGTTCGGTTATCTCTCTGAAGCTACAAAAATTTGTTGTGTAATATTGCACCTTAATTCATACGTTGCGTTCATTTTGGTAAAAATTGCATGTTCTGAGGTTGCCTTAAAATAAACGATAAATATGTAGGAATGCGCGACTGTTTCTGTAGAAAATTATTAAAATTATACTTATTTTTTGTTAAAAATCTTCCTAAATCGCGGTTCGCCTGAATAATGAATACTTTAATATTTTAGCTTAAAGTAAAAGAGTGTTTGGTTATAGTTATATTCTGCTTTGAAGGATTTACGAGCATATTTGATCCACTGACACAAAAACGTTCATGTAGCTAAAGGTCATGAAAGTAATATATGTATATTCTGCACAGATACTCAAAGAAACACTCAGTAAAAGCATAGATAAAATACTACTTAATTAAGTAGTATTTTATCTATGGTAAAAGGTATACGATAAAATAACCACGGCCACCTTGCAGAAGAGCGCAGTGTGCAGTTGTGATACGCTTCGCGTTCAATGGGACCGCACCCGCTAAATATAAAGACTGTTAAAGAATTGCTATGCGTGCAAGTTGAAACTCCGTTTGTGTAAATAATTCATAACTTTTAAAGTGGGTCAAGTTCGCGTGCGTCGATTCTTGAATGCGATTCACGCGTTCAAGAAAACCATCCATTTTCATAATTACATACATTATTCAGTGACGGTTGTTACATTGTTAACGACTACATATTTTGAAAAAAAAAAAAAAAAAAAAAAAAAAAAAAAAACGCAAAGTACGACCGCTCGTTCCTTCCGAAAGGATACCTACTCTGTTTGCACAGATTATTTTTTGCCAAAACTAATCTCGTTTGACAAAAATGTTTCTAAGCAAAATTGAGGTTTTATTTCATTCATTATGCTTAATGCTAAGTGAAACCTTAAAATGTTTACTAATTTATGTTTTAATCAACGTAATGCGTTCTGTTACGGTTTAATTATCAAAGTGAATTAGTTTTTAATACAATACTATTCTGTGATGTTCACGGGTTCTGATTACAGTATAGGCAATAATTATTATATTTATTTTATTTTTTTCGTAATATTTTTTCATTTGGACCTATCTCCTCGAATCGCCCAAGGGTAGACCCCTTAGTGACCACTAACCTTATAAATTCAATCACACCGTGTGTTATCTGCACATATTACAAAACTAGTTGAGCCCGCAACTTCGTACGCGTGGTATTCGATATAGCGCGTAACTTTTTTGTTTGTGAACCGATTGGAATGAAACAAACACTAAATGTTAGGAGAAGCTTGCTTCAATCAATTCAAATCGGTTAAGCCGTTTCAGAGATAGAGTGCACAGACGCACACACAAACAGACAAAATCTTGTTAACATAAGTGGGACAACATGTGCCAAATTGTTTTCTTTTTTTTTTTTTTTTGAAAAAATCTTTAATGTAGAGACGGCACGTTTACGATTTTGTTATAATAATATGTATAAGTAGATAAATTAGCTCTCCACTTCTATCTGTTTCTTCTATACTAGGTACGGTTTTCACTAATAATGGAAAGAGCGCTGAACGGTTAGGAAGGTTTATATAACTTGCAGAAAAAAATTACATCCTAGCGAAACCGTGGGCTGGTCGTTTATTATATACATTAAATAGAATAATTTACATAAAAAGATAAATAGATACACTTATAGAGATATTAATAGTAATAATTAATTCCTATAGGTAATAGTTAATGAATATAAATTAATTGATGTTTCTCTCTCTTTTCAGCCAGAAAAGTTACAACAGCCCATGGAGTTGGACTACGGTGACAGCCACCGGTGACTGACCACGGGCTCCGCGCGGGCCTGGGCCTGGGCCTGGGCCTGCGCACCCGCAGTGAGGACACGAGGGGCAGGGGAGTGGCAGTGCGGGGTACGGCCGTGACGGCAAAACGACAAACTAAATAAAATTGTATAAGGTGTTAATAACCTGAAGTCATTGTAGACAAAAAATAGGCGTTTTTTAATAGGTACTATTTCTTTTATACTACCAAATATACTTAGAGCTGTGCGCATAAAAGTAGCATTAAGTAACTATATACATGATAGTGTTTTGAAAAATTCTTTTAAAATAATCGTGAAATAAGTCTACTGCTAACCAATTTGAATGCTGATCCATTGAAGTAACGAACAACTTTCTCATAAAAATATACCTAGTTGTGCTTCACTGTGATAAAGTGGTTAAAATCTGTAAAATGGGTCAAGAATTCAACGTCCAAATTGGATAAAAACTGTATGCACATTATTATTTTACTAAACATTTTTTTATCCATATAACACAAACCAAACTCGTGCAATTTATGCTAATTCAGATTAATTTATTCCAAATAATAAATACGATTTCTTAACAGATTCCTATCAGAACATGACTTCCGATGAAAGATGATAACACCTTATACAAGATAGAATCTTGCGCACGCATCATTCTATAAAATTTCCCGACTCATGTAAATTAAAATCAGTACAGCTAGTTGTCGTGTTCAGCCGTCTATCCGTGGCCCCGGCGACCGGTAGCCTGGTATCCATCCACCTGGTGACCCGGGAAAGTGTGCGTAATGATCCGTCCTATGGTGTCTGGTCCCCTGTGTTGGCTCGCCGCGGTAAACTTTCCTAAGGAAAACATTCTGTCTCCTTCTAGCATAGCTTGAACTTATTTGTGAGAAGAAATAAAGAGTATTTTTGTCTACAAAATATAAATGGATGTTGTTCAAATACCTACTATGTAATTAAAAATCGTTTAATGTAAAAATAATCTTTCGTTAATGTTATTATTAATATTATGGTGATATTGTTTAGTTGCGTAATCGTAATCTTAAAATGTGAGTAGGTGCATGTATATTGATGCAAATAAGTTCACACTATGTTTAACTTTGGAACGGAATTGCTTATTAAAAAAAACACCTTTAATGAACGTCTACATTCAAATTTGTATGTAAATCAATATAATCTCTATTTATATATTAAGGCCAACGTGAAAAATAATGTATCAACTAAATGCTCGCAATGTAACACTATAGTGAGTGAAAATACTCGCTGTAACAAGACGCGTGAGCAATACGCAATATATTGTGTGCTCACTCGCACATACAGATCCAACATAATAATGCTTAGAGATTTTACAGCATTATTTATTATCTCTGCAACGAGTTATTGCACTCAGTATACAAAATGTTTTGTATTAAGAAATAAATATGAAAGTTGTATAATTGTATAGAATTAAATAACATGACATTGAACGAATGGATGCAACATTCAGTATGAGCGATTAATTAAGATACAAAGAATATGCAAAGGAAGCTGCTCTCTTATAAGAATTTGTCTTTTGTGAATTAACTGCCAATGTAATTTAATTATAACAATACTGTTTCATTATACAATTTGAATTTATTTTTCGTATGTCTATAAACTTAATTAGGTGTACGGATTTAGACCGAATAATTCTTTCACATTATCATTCGTTCAATCAATGCATATTTGAATTAAAATAAATTATGAATCTTCGTGAACCAAGCAGGTTGATTAGCCAAATGAATCCTGCATTTTTTAAATATTTGCCTTTGTCACATACTAATCAAAATATAAAATAATCAAATTGTCAACAAAAGTTGATTGTCTCTATTCGGATTGTTAAAATATCGGTTGACATTTATGATAACAGGAATGTAGACGTTCTAAGAATATCATATCCCCTAATTAAGTGAGTCTCTGGTACATTTTGACGGACTAAAGTACATAGAATATAATTTTTATAATTTAGTTGTGATATATGTAATGAAGTTTAAGAGCGCCTAAGCGCATAGTTCCAAACCAGTGCAATCCATGTCGGACTGTTATTGTATATCGTAGTTAGAAAAGATAAGTGAATGCATTTAATTTATGTAAGGGGGAGCTGATGCAGGCTTCATTTGAATTTCTAATGCACGATTCACAGCTGACGGAGCGGATCGGATCGGACCGAAACGCATGTTACAATGTAATTTAAGAATTTCGTGTAATGCACGAACAGTCTCATTTTATTAACAGACTTAAATGACAACTCAAAATGTCAATTTCAATCAAAAATAATGAATATATAGAGAGGATAAGGATATTGATCCTTATAGCCGTAATCAGGATGGCCATGCCGTAGCTAAATAGCCTTGTAAAGTTGGCGATGGAATGGACTGAGCGATTTTGTACCACGTGGTTCTAAATGTCACATTACGGATTCTTTCGTCTTGCCGGACTTATACAGTTGAAAATCTTTGCTTCCAATCAAATTTAATTTCACACAAAAATTAGTGAATTCACCTCTAACCGAGGCCACCCTTTCTTATTACGGAACTTATTCTTTTTTTTTTTTTAGAATAGAATAATTAATAAAGGGTCTACAGAATATTATTTAAATATGTAATAAGAACAACAAACATGAATTGTCCTATTTAACAATATTTTTCATTTAGGTTCGTATTGAAAATTACTTATCCAATGACCCTGCGTAAAAATTACGCTTCAGAAACAAAATATACTGAGCAACATTAATTAATCATTAATTTGATCAACATTAATTTGATTTTCAACTCAAAAAGTAAATTTATTATGCAAATTTTCGTAAAAATCTATCCATACCGCGTATTCAGCTATTTCTAAACAAGTCGTGGCACAGGTCAGCCATTTTAATAATCCATGCGATATTTTTACGACGTATTATCTTTGATTTTAAAAAAATAATGACAGTGATATTTGATTGTCATTTGACTGCGTCAACAAAACTATACCGATTCGGACCGTAAGATGTGCATCGTACATAATTCTGTAACTTTCCACTATTTGAATGAGGAGAATGTTCTAATTTTGTATACGATAGACGATTAGATTGTTTCTTTAGTTTTTCCAAAGCAGCCTGCACTAAATTCTCCCCAATTATTAGTAGATCAAGTTTATTTAAAGCATTGAATGTGACAGTTCGTAACGGAATTAAAGAACTTATTTGAGAATATAGATATTTTTAAAAATCAGTTGTATTTTACAAACCGTATAGTTCAGTATACTTATATAATCGCTCAAATTTATTTAAAGGAAAAATTACAGTTATTTATTAATTTTATAGTAGGTATTTACATACAAATATTTTTAAAAATAAATCCCGAACATGACAAAATGGGCTAGAAATCAAACATTTTGCTGGCGCAGACTCTATGTAAAGTTTTTTAAAGTTTCAGTATTTAATTTAAAAATTGAACTATTATTTTATGAGAAAATAAACTTAGAGCATTTTTATTTATAATAACAATAAAATTTATAATACAACAGTATTTATAATTTTATTTATAATACACCAGTATTTGAATAAAAATTGGGGAAAAAAGGCGCGTACATCTTCAGAGTACGCCTGTGAGACAGAACCGAGACTTATTTGGCGACTTAGAGAGAGAGAGAGAGAGAGAGACCTAATAAGAGAGAGAGAGATTTCACTTCAATAATCCGTATAATGGAATTTTAATGTGTTTAATTAGTGTCTGATTCTGATAACAAAATGTAAAGCAGTGAAAAGCTCATATACCTATATTCTCACTGATTTCTCTATTAACTTTTCAAAATTATCTAAAACTAGCGTTCCGCCCCCGGCTTCGCCCGGGATGCAATTTTTATATATAAGAACATTCCCCGTTTATCACTCTTTCCATTAGCGAAAACCAAATTAAAATTGGTCTACCCGTTGACGCGTGATGCCGTGACCAAAGGAAATGGGGATTCATTTTTATATATATCTAGAATATTATTAACATCGACTTTAGCAATAATATAAAATAGTAAGTAATTATCGCTGTTAACTTGCAAGCGCATGACAAATTTTAATGCTAAAGGTTAACGTCCGATGTACTCGTAGGTAGGTACAATTCCCAGAAGTATTACCTACGCTTATTAAAAGTTTATTTTACATAAAATTATATTGTAGGAACAATATGTGGCAACAACTGACGTTGAACCTTATTTTGCAATTTTGTAACGCAAAAGTAGGTCGTATACGAGTACGCTAACAAGGCGTTTTGAAACAAGAAAAACTAAATAAAATTAACTGTTTTATGTGACAAATGCAAGACCTAAAAAAGAGACGAAAATATTGACTCAAAACCTGTATGATTTAATAGTTTTTAATTCTTTTTTGTATGTTTCTTAGACAATCCTTGCCTCAACCTCAAAAAGATCTCGTTACGAACTGTCACAGTTAATTATATCGTTAAAATGAGAGTGTGCAACGTTTATTGGATCTCTAAATATCTACGTAGTTGCGAATTCTCATTTCAGCTAGAGTATGTATTGATTGATGTACCTACCTACCTATGATGTTATGTTTAACAATATTTGCTCTTGTAACTGCTAAGTTCATTAAAATATTTCTAAGTAGTGCGACAAAAAAAACTATAGCCATTTAGAAGAAACGATGTCGTTTCACCTTGTAATGAAGTCTGGAAAAATTTAAGTAGGTATTTCTTATTAATTGAATGTGAATTTTGTCTAGTTTAAAAAAATAGAAGTTATGAGAGCAAAAGTGTTGTGTTCGATTAATTTTTTTTTTGTATTAAATATTAAAAAAAACTATTTATTTCGTTATTTTTTAAGTTTTCAATGATTTTAATTGTTCTCGTTAATTTCCTTGGGAATCTTTATAGATTTAGGATTAGTAAGTACAATTTGTCAGTACCTATGTAAGACGGGGATTGAATTAGGATGAAAGGTCGAATACATGCCAATTTGATGTGGCATTTCGTATCAAAATGTTTAATTGATTCAATTAAAGCGCGACTATAGTCCGGGTTGGTTAGGCATAAGATGGGATAAGCAACTTTCATTGTACGACAACGTCATGAATCAATGAAATGGTTTGTCAAATTAGGATGTTCGCGAATTAAGCGCCCTCTATGACGACGTTCACTTTGACAGCAGATTCTAGTGTTGTGTGTGATTTGTTATTGGAATTATAACTGTAATGTAAATCAATAGCTTTTTAATAGGTAATAAAACTATTTATTTTGTTTTCAATTGTTTCAAGAGGTAAATAATGTTTTTTTATCGGATAAGCTTGCAATAATTATGTCTCCTGCCAACAATAATTTTATTAGATAAAAATTATTTTAAAAATTAAATCAAAGTGTTATCACCGCAAATCTCTTGGGCTCTGACTTTGAGTAGGCGTCTTTCGTTTGCGCAGGTACAACTGCGAAATCCGAATAAGTTTCTGTCTTGTCTTGTACAAATGTTATCATTGAGTCTGCGCTGTGTCGCAATACCTCACAAACAGTCCCAAAATCAGTTACTGCGCATATTTGACACGTGATATCGCCAGAGACCAAGAAGATTTGCGCCGATTATATTGATTTGCGCCGATTATACTGATTTGACAGTTGTTGATGTTTATACATATGTCAATGTCAAAGTTGTATTTGTGAAAAATTTGTAAATCCAACGAGAACTGTCAAAAACTGTACCTACTTATGAAGTTAATGACATAGAGTATTTTATTATACTTACTCATATAACTCCCAATAAATAAATCTTTTAATTCTTAGAGCAATATGTAAATTCTTATTGACACATGTAAATGTACTTACGGAAGTATTTCTTCGTGTTTCCTTTCTATTTTACAGACGGAGGCTCTATAGCTAGCACCAAAAATGTGTCTAGAACAAATAAGTACAGTATATTTGTCTGTATACTAAAAGCTGCGTCATTGTTGTAAATAGGTAGTCGGTGTTTAAGGGCACGGAATTAATTCCCCCCATTGTATGTTGATTTTATATGACTGTACAGTTTTAGTCGAAACCAAACCCGGAAGGCCTATATTCGACCTTACGCCGGCAAATCTAGAGTTTAATGTTAAATAATATTCAGTGCGTCCTACTTTTCTAGTGTAAAATACCATTTTTTCTATTCCGTACTATCTATCTAATTGTTGTGTACCGATATTTACCGGTTTGTACCGGTTCGATCCCCGTTGCGGTAAAAGTTGTTTGTTATCAGTAGCGATAGTGCGGATATTATTAGTGGTTGGGTTTTTGTGAAAATTTCAACATGGACTACGAAAATGGAACTCATTTGTTTTGCGCAAATACCTAGGTACTTTTTTTCTTTTAAAATTGGTAAACTGTCTCCGTATCTAATCTAAGTAAGTACTATTTTGCTATGTTACTAGATACCAGAAGCACTTTAGTGCTAGTAATTTTTTGACATTAGTAATTTTTTGACATTAGTAGATATATAACTATAAGACAGTGTTATGTGGATTTTAAAATAAAATTCTTCTTACACTTAGAATAGGTAATCGATTTTTTACGATTAGGATACGAAATAAGAGTTTTAACCGGATGTGTATGTAGTACATACACATCCGGTTAAGGCTCTTATTATGTAGTTAATAAATATTTGCATAAATCGATGTTCCATTTTTCAAATACTTTGAGCCACAAGCAAGCCAATTAATTTTCCAGAATGTTCCACACATTGTGGAAAACTGTACCTCCCGACAGATAAAAAGATCCCGAGACAATATACTGCGTAACATAATATAATCCACGGTTCTTTTTATGTGTGTCTTCTTTTTATTGGTCATGGAATGGGCTCTGGTAGTCGTGCGTGACTATGCATTGATTATATTTGTTGCAATTCCATACTAGAACGAAGTACTAAGAGAGTGTCCGCATTTTCGCTACATTACCTACTCACTATTCAAAAGGTTTCCTGATGTGTAATTTATTGACTAATAAATCAAACTACGCTTCTAAAGTGTACTATTACATATGTAAATATAGGACGAACTAATACTATAATAGTAAATGTTGTAATTTGTATATAAGTAACGAAAATTAAATTTTAAATACATAGATAAAATTGTGTGTATTTATTTATTGTTTTTTCCAATTATTTTATTCTGCCTTTGAGAGTTCGGAAGCTAGTCTTTCTTTTACCTACGAACTATTGTTGTAGAGGCGTACCAGAAAGTATTGCCACATTAAAAAAATAGAACATGTTTAATATTTTGAATTATTTCTGAGATTTCAAATTATCGCATTCTCTTTTTTAAAATGGTGCGAATTTGTAATTCAAACTTGATAGAAATGATATGAAAAAGAAAGAAAAAATAAGCACATTTAATTTAAACTTTCTGAAGGTTTTTTTTTTATATTTCCGAAATTTGTCATAGTGCGTTCAAGTTTTCTATAAAATAAACACATCAGTGTTAATTGTTAAAGTAATAAGTATAATATAATAAGTCTTTTATTTCCTTACAATTATTTATTAATTTATTTTTAAGGTAGTTAAGGAACTCTCCACGAGTTAAGGCCTCTTCCATCTCTCTCCACTTATCCCTGTTCTGGGCCGTCTTCATCCAGTTACTATTCGCAAGTTTTTTAAGTTCGTCTTACCATCTTAACACCACTGTAAGTATATTTCTCAATAATATTAAAAAATGTATATATAGGAAATGTTTCAAAGAGTAATGACTCCCACAACTATAATGACCGCTACACTAGAAAAGCAAGCAGTGTAAATAGGTACCTCTGAGTAATTTTGTTTTCATGGGGGGAATAGAGTAATAGTCAATACCAATTTTATTTGAGTAATTTAAAGTAGATGACGCCAAAGCCCTTGAAATTAACTTTTCATAGATGGCCCTGGTCTGGAAAGTAGTGGCACATACCGAATTTCGTAGTCATTTGGGCAGCCCCTCTGGCGGCAGTAACCACCCGCTTACAGAATACAAGCGTGAAATAATAGCATGTGTGCTGTTGTGTTTCGACGAGTGAGTAAGGGATGCCATTTCTCTATCCCTTCCTAATTCTTCTATGGTTGGCAGCTCACTTGCAGCACCTGTGGCGTCGTGTTATAGGCGACTGTAGCCACATACCGTCAGCCTGTCTTCCATATTATAAGACCAATGAATGGTGAACGGTCTGATACGTTGTTTCAATTCATGTCTATTTAGAATTTTTACCACCACACTGTACATCATAGATGCAGTATTCATCCGCATTATTTGAAAAAAGTGCCAATATGCACCATCGGGATGGGTAAGTAAAAACTTTATCCTGCGGACGCATGAACTTAAAAAAATTAGAGCTTCTTCAAATCAAATCAAATCATTTATTCATCAATTAGGTTTACAATAAACTCTTATGACCGTCAATATAGGTATAATTTACCAGGGTTTCGGAAAAAAAAACAAGCCAAGATGATGACGATCCTGAGAAGAAACCCCGAAAGAAACTCAGGATACCACTCTTTTTGTCATCTATAAAATAATAAATATGACATTTACAATTATACACATGTCAAAGTATATACAATACTGAACATAGTATGAGCACAGAATCCTCAAATGTACTGTAAAAAAAATCTCGAAAGTATGTCGCTTTAGGCGACGTGGCCACTTCAACGGCCATCAAACGATTTTTTTTGTTAAGGTCGGCAGACAGACTTACGGTCCACTTGATGGTAGGTGGCTACCGTCGCCTATAACACAAGCAATGCTAAAACTTCTGCAAGTGCGCTGCCGACTGCAGTAGGATTAAGGATAAGGAATTACGAGTGGATAATTAGGGAAATGGGCGAATATAAAAATCGAAGAAATATTGGAATTAATTTCGGTGCGGCAATGGAGTCGAATGGAAATAAGAATGACAATAAAAATTCAATATAGACAAATATATTATATATAATGAACTGTTATACACTTCCCGAAGGACTCTTATAATTGAAGTAATAAATATATTAACTTAGTTATACAAAAACGAAATCACAGGAATTTATACATTCTAAAGGTTTGAGTGTGTTTTTGGCATCGCATTAACAAACAGTTGCTTCCTGACTGATCATAGACAAACAAAAATAAACACCCCTTAAGGAAATAACAGTCATAGGAATGCACGTCAGAAGTGAAAACTTCTTAGCTTCAAAATCCATATATGAAGGTCACGCGAGTTCAGTGCTTTTTCCCTGTCCCCAAAAGTGCCTAAAGAAAGACATGAACGAACAACACGTCCCGAGCGGGATGATGTGAAAAACACTGTTCCTCAAGGAAGCCAACCGCTTCCACTTTCTTGTACTACGCTAGTACTCTTTATTATACTGTGCTTGTACCAAGTGTAACAATGAATGCTAGACGTATGTACAGTCGAATGTTCCACAATACGTGGACGATTAATCTCAGCAAACACCATCAAAGACGAATGTTATTTTGATTTCTTATACTGAGCTGTCATATCTAAGTTCGTTGTTACGACAGCAAATAAATTTCAACGAAAAACACGACCAATTTCGAGTTTACAGGGTTGTCAATAGATGTCGCTGCTATATTAAACTTAATATATAAGGGGTCATTCAGATAGATAGAATAAAATGTTGATTATTGAGTAATAATGGCCATTTTTATATATGCGTTGATAACTTGTTATACAACAAACCAAAAATACGCAAACTTCGGTCATATTTGACTAAACCTTAGATAGATTCGCATCATGAAGACTTCTACGTGAATATCAAGAATATGACAAATGATTGACTTGCGACATTACGATACACTTGTTACCGCACTATCAAAAAGCAAGACATTTTCTTACAACATATTCGGCTTTGATGGTAACCATTTTCCCGGCGCGCCGGTTCGGGATGTTCCGGTGGAACTTATGCACTGTTTGTAGGTTTTCTCGGCCGGTATCCACATGAGTTGTGGGTTTCCGGGATGATGGCCCAGGTCTGTTGGAAATTCTTTCAAACGTTTCGTCAACAACTGCGGTTGACATCCTCAGTGGTGTAGTCCGTGTTAGAAGAAAAAAGTACATCACATCACAACACGGACTACACCACTGAGGATGTCAACCGCAGTTGTTGACGAAACGTTTGGAAGAATTTCCAACAGACCTGGGCCATCATCCCGGAAACCCACAACTCTTATGCACTGATTATTAAGATATTAGAACAAGAAACATCATCGTATAATGAGTGGGAGCCAGTTTACACCGAAACGTGACGCGGCAAGCACGTTCAAATGTAGCAATACAATATATAACTTATTTACTACACTAAAAGGTACACAGGCGTCGCGTTTCAATCAGACATATTAAACTGTATCTAACTTACAAGAAACAACAAATACGAATTCAGCCTGAATAGGCTATTATCTTATGAAAAAACCTTAAATTATATCTATTACTTCAAAATAAGTACAACTTATAACAATAACTTATAAAAGGCGTTATTGACGTTATTACAATTATGTACAATATTTATAAAATATGGAACGATCAAACGAAAAGTCGCTTTAAAATCTCATGCTGATTTTCAATTACATATTTGGACTTTTCCATCCATTAAAAGATAATTTCTTAAAAAGCACTACTACAATTGATATATTATTACATTTACTTTAAATATATATGTAATTGTATACTTACATGAAATTTGCTTTGAAAAATAAGCAGTCGATAACATAACATATATGAAACTATCTATTTTCATAAATCATTTAATTTTAAATTTTACCAAGTTTCAGAAATTATAATAGGGGATCGGACAGTAATCAGATTAAAATCTAAAATGTACTTAGAAAGAAAATATATAATTTTTTACGATTATTTATCGAATAATAATTTAATATAATTCATTTAAATATTTTTAAATGAAGAAATAAAATTTTATTATTTACAATATTTGTAATCTATACTGAAACACCAATCACAGTGCGTGACGTCATTTGTGGGCAATCATTGTCTCATGCCAATGCAGCTGTTTTGTTATGATATGACCACAAATGGCGTTACGCGATCTCAGATGAACTATCGTGGCGTTTTGGCGGCATTTTCAAACAAACAATATTAAAACATGATTTTGAGGCTATAAATAAATAAAATAGTATTTTTTATGGGAATAAATATCCATGAAGATTAATTTAAAACACTTTCTGAAAATTTGTCCGATCCCCTATTATGTATATATTAAAAAAAAAAAAAAATAAGACTAATCATGCTTTTAATACTGCATTAATCTCACCAGTTAGTCAACAAATGGTTTAAAAATTTTAAAAAATATTCATACTTAATTCAACTTTCTAATTGATCCATAGACAAAAGCTATTACAAATACTTATAAACATAACCTATGTATTGTGTACAACAACAGACACTTAGGCGTAAGTCTTGTTTTGGTGGACGCTAGCTTTGTATTGAGATCTGAAAAGAGAAAATATTCCATTTTAATGTTAAGTTCTTCGGAGGCAGACGGTCCACTCGATGGTGGGTGGCTACCGTTGCCTATAACATAAGCAACGCCACGAGTGCTCGCAATTTGTATGCTAATATGTATGCCGATGACGCTAATGTAGCCATACCGGTTATTTGTCGAGCAGTGAGAGCCTCAGCGCCTCGGCCAGCTCCTTTTGCTCGTCTTCCATCTGCTGTTGCCGTCTCGCTTGCTCGCGGGCGGACAGAGCGAGAGCCGCGGCGAGCTCGTCGTCGGGCGTCTCCACCTCGCACTCGGCCGGTTCCGGCGCTGGCTGCCCGAGCGACATCGCCGCTAGCGACGCTTCTATTGCTCTACGGGGAGATAGCTCACTGAGACTAGCGATAGCAGTGCACGGGGGTGCGACTATAGCAGACGCAACACAAAGCTAGTTAAATCCTAACTATAGTATTTTCATTGTATGATGATATTCGTGACAGTTCGTAACTGACAATTTTAGTGATGCAACCTAACGACATTTAATCGATTGTTTGAAAATATCGAATCAGTTGTTAAAGCAAATGGAATCGAACTACCGATTTTAGATTTTCAGATTTAAAAATAAATTCTAGTAAATTGAAATAAAGGTTACGTTAAATAAATTATAGAATACAATGCAGTCTGTTTAAAATATTAATTTATATATTCATTACTCTCAGAACGAGTTCTCTCAACTCGTATCAGACTCAGAACAAAATTTACTTTTGTTTTATTGTTATTATTAGTCAGCTTTAGTTTTATTATCAAAATACGATGTTTTTAAAAATATATGGAATAGAAAAATATTTGTTAAATCTCCGAATATCCAATGACAAACATAGAGTACTTTCGATATATCGAATATAAGTGAATATTCCTAGTGTCAATCCCTATTGACACAAGTTCCGTTCCACGCGTTTGACACTTTTAAAATATATGTTTTTTATTACATTTACCTATTATAATAATAAATTAATAATAAAAGTGATAATTGTTATTTTTTTGTGCCGTTTTTTTTAGTTGAAAACAGTATGCGTGACATGAAAAAGTGAGAACTGTCACGCATATCATCATACAGTGAAACTGAGTTTGTTTGTTTGTTACGCTTTTACGCCTTGATCACTCAACCGATCATCATGAAATTTTGTATACACGATGTCAAGGATACAGAAAAAGACACAAGGTAACTTTTATCCAGAAAAAAGTACTCTGCACCCGGAGAGATCATAATATTAAATAAATTATTGCTCATAACTATATTTTGTCAGGTGTTAGTTGGTTTACACAAGCTTAGTAGCCAATGCTTAGTACTTTAAGTTACATCAACAACTTGCGCGTTAACGTGCTGAATTAATTCAAGAGAATAGGAACCGATCCTCAGTAGAATATTCCCATGACAATTTAAATGAAACAGCTTTGAATGATCAACGACTGAGTTGCTCAAAATCATCCCTAACCCTATTTAAAAAATAAAAACAAGGGTATCAGTGCTTAAATGATTGCTAAAGTATCCACTTGACAAATAACATTCGTCGCAATAAGCAGTTTCTAACTTAAACGAACATTGTGACGATATATATAGGTGGCCGGTTAATTGTGCTGGAGTAAATTTTTAAATGCATATATCGTTCCGCAATCAAGAAAGATTATTTCTTGTGTTTTGTGTTGCGTCTGCTATTGAAAACATGTGTTGGGGTGTGCGAATTTGGCAAATTATTACGATAGGCAAACGTGATAAGGATTCATAAAAGTGTGTCGCCATATAATACAAAAAAATAGCTCGATCACATTTTGAAACTTATGTAAGTCGATGACGCTTGGCAAAGTTTTATTTCGATACGATATTGAGATTCCAACATTTTGACCTTAGTAAATAGTTCACTGCCTTATTATCGTATAAAAAACTGCTAAGTGCTTAGGAGCACTATTTGTCGAATTACGACATCTAGAATGTGTTATGTGTTATTACTTTTCATGTTTAAAAGACCAATCAGTTTACGTATAACAACCCAATGTTTCAATTTTTTTTAGTAGATATTTATTCTGTTAGTAGTATATTTAAAAAAAACGACCAATATGATTTAGGATATATGAAAAGCATAGAAAAACTGTGTATAATTTATTCTACTATTGTTAGTGATCCCTAAAATAATCAATTATTTTAAAAAATGGATGTGTGCTTATGACCACACGTTAGAAGTGAAAACTTTTAATTTTCCAATTTTAAAATTATAAATATCATTAGGTATAATTTATAAATCACATGCAAAACGTGGTTCACGCAATAAACGCGCCTAAAAGGTTTCGCACAAAAATGTCATCTATACATTTTGTTCAAATTATAAATTGAGCAGCGACATTTCAGTTACCTTTGCAGTTGCCTCTCCTCGTGAGCCAATAACTCCTGAGGTGAGGCGCGCGACCGAGGTGGCACCGGAGACGACGACCGAGCGCCTCTTAGCGCTTCCCACACGTCCACCTGAAAACGATTCAAACCGAGTGAACGTTGGTCCTTCGAGCCGGATACTTGACAACATACCTGTCCCAATAGACCTCAATATTCTGTAAATAGAAAATAGTGAGATCCTATTGGGATATTGATTTAGCTCAAGAAATTTATTTACAGTCTATAAATAAGTTTCTTGAGTTAAATTAATTATTTGCGTGCACATACTTTATAAAATATAGCATGATTACGCTGAACTATGTGTATATTCGCTCATAATTATCGATATATTATATATCGAAGTATATTTAACTGACCATATTAAAAAAAACAAGAGGATTATGAGGTTACATGTTTTTATTAAACTAATGGCGTACAACCCAATTCGGAGTAGCCTGAATCGCCGGAACAGTCCTATCGAACAAAAAAACCTACAAAAACATTTAGATAATCGAAAGTTGATATAGGATTTAAGATGTCATTTTCATTGACGTAAAGAAACTTAAAATAATAATTATTAAATGTAAATTAAACTTTTAAAATTATTTTCATTTTACTCTAGGTATTTGTAAGATTGATAACGATGGACGTCACTAAGTGTGCATTCTCAGCAATAAAGTATAACTTAATAGTAGTTGTAGTAGGCCTAATGTCACATAAGACGAAACTTAATGGGCATGGTTTTGAGAGCTGTCACAGAGCTGAAGCTATATTTTATGAAAATAAAATGTGAACAATCTCAAAGGTCGAAAATTGTTAGAATATGGTCCTTCGAGCTGGATAGTATGCGGGGGCAGACAGTGGGTTACCTGGTCGTCGTGCGTGCCGGCCTCCATGAGGCTCTGCTGGATGGCGTACTGCAACAGCCCCTCCTCGTCGTCCCCGAGCGAGCTGAGAACAGGCGCGGCCGCATCGCGGTACCCGCGACCCACTGCGAAGCACGCATCGTCCACTAGGCACGCGGCGCGGTTGCCCTCGGCCACGCATTCCACGTGCGCCGTGGGCGTCTCCCGCCCGAAGATATTGCCGAAAGTGATGCGTGCGTTCAGAACGTGGAACAGTGGGATTTCTGTACACACGTGTAATGCTGGGTATAGCTTATTACGACTTCAGGTTGCGTTTTGGTGATAAAACAAGTGCTGATGGATTTTACTATTGGTTAGTGGTCGCTTACCAACAGTGTTTTAGCTGAGCAAGCTCAATCGTTTCCGTTACACATGTGACAATTTTAATGCAAAACCTTAAAAGCCTTAGGCATAGTAAGTAACCCACATGTATAAATATTAACCACCCAATTGGGGTATTGAAAATCGATTCATATACGTACACGTTGTCAAGGGTACTGTTCATCATCTAAAAATATTAAAAAAATTAACACGTGACAAATGTGTGTGAGCAAAAGATTTTTCTCGTGCGTTGATTTTTTATTTTTCAGCCCTTATGAAAAAGGGACGCGGACAAAGTCGCGGGCAAGCCAGTTAAGTATAATCATGTAATGAACATTGGATTAATTAGAGGGAGTGCGACGATAAGCAGAATCAATCAAATTCGACTCAGGAAACAATTAATCCAAAAGATCTGTCTTCATTATTGTGTTGGTCAAAAAGGTATTATCCAATTATGTGTCAGACCGGAGACTTATTGAGTTATGTAATATACCATCATAAAATCGTATATAGTCCTATTCCTGACTAATAATTTAAAACTTACCAATTTTGACAGGAAATCCAGATGGCAATTGCATTTGAATGAAGTCCTTTAGCTTAGCGAAATGTGGAGATGACATAGCAGCCATCAGATCCAGAATAGGCATTATTTGCTCCTGTAACTGTTTAAAATTGAAACGAATAAGCAACTGGCTCCCAACATTTTCTCATCCCTATCCTGTAATATCGAAAATGTTAAAAGTTTATGATGATGTTTGCACGTCTGTTAGGTGGATTAAAATCAAAGATTTTCAACTGTATAGTTCGGACAAGACGAAAGAATCCGTAATGTGACATTTAGAACCACGTGGTACAAAATCGCCCAGTCCATCGCCAACTTTACAAGGCTATTTAGCTACGCCATGGCCATTCTGATTATGGCGATTAGGATAAATATTTTTGTAGGAAATTTTTCCTAATACCCTCTCTAATAAGAATGAAACTCGGCACACACCATTTCCTAGTTAAAGACGCTATTAAGACTTTAACCAAAAACAGTTTATTTTAGAATGTGATATATTGAATTGTTTCTGAAATAAGTTGCATTCAATATTTAGGTAGTAGATACAAAATATTTCTTTAATTTCAGTTTCGACAATAATAACTCACTTCCAAAGGATAGTCCTCACAAAGCCAGAGATGCGCTCTGAACTTTTGCACTTTAGTGTTGATTTCCTTCGGCTTCCCAATGTCTCTATCCAGGGGTGCCTCGCTGAAGTACTCCTCCCAAGTCACTGGTTTCAAATCTTCGCCCGACTTCGACCTCGGAGGCTGAGTTGCCTCCTCCTGACAACAGTAAAATTACACCAATGTCACAGTGCTCTCTCTGTAAAAAAAATGCAAGGTCTTACATGTAGTTTACGCCATTTAGAGTATAGAGTTATTCCTAGACAAGTAAAAAAATAAGAAGTAAAATAGAACCGAAAACCAACTGTTTTATTATTGTTAAAAAATTGGTTTACTAAATTTTCGAAAGTAGTCTACACCACATAGTTCGGGTTTTTTGTAGCAAATATTAAGCCAACTATTATTACCAAAGCGTCATCCATCGCATAACATACGACGCTCACTTTCGTAGAAACGGTACATATTTATTGCGCAAGTATACTTGAGCTGTCTGTGGTCACCTGGGAACACGGAGTAGCTAACCTATAGAGTAATAATATGAGCCATCCAATTCCGAAAAACGTCAGTGATTTGTCACTTACAAACGTCAACTTTCGCTCTCTATGAACAATGACAGATCTGTTCGTACGTGTCTGTTTATTTAGAAATAAAACAAAAATACTTTCACAATGGTGTTGTTCTATTCGCTGGTGTGGAAAAAACAGTAAAACATCGAACTTTAAAACAGACGGACTCACATTTCATCGGTAAGTAAAAATAAATATTAAGTTTTCAATTTATATTCATACTAGCGACCCGCCCCCGGCTTCGCTCGGGGTGCAATTTTTATATATAAGAACATTCCCCATTTATCTCTCTTTCCATTAGTGAAAACCGAATTAAATTCGGTCTACCCGTTCACCCGTGATGCCGTGACCAAGGGAAATAGGGATTCATTTTTATATAATAGAAGAAGATAAGATTAACACGGCTCAAGATGACAATGGGAGTGACGCGTATCTTTTCGTCTTGTTTTCACTTAAGTAAAAGCCCTATTAAGTCATCTCATTCTAATCTTTTTAGTGTTTTACTCCAGTAATCAAATTATATGTTGATATTTACTAATAAAATAATACTTGTATATTTTACGCGAACTATTTATAACGTAGAAATTACTTTGTCTTACTGGAGGTTTGTGTAACATGTTACTGCTAAATAGTGCACACAATTTATCGATTATATTAAGTATGTTAGATGTTAAATATTGATCGGAATATGATGTACGCTAATTAAATCATTTTCTTTATAAGATATGCTAGTAAAATAGGAGTATCTTTATCAGATTATGTAAGATGTAAATCTTGTTAAAATGCAGTTCAATTAATCATTTTAATAAATTTTTATTGTTGCCTTTGGATGTTTGATTTTGTTTTGACTTACCTACTTAGTACCTATAATATTCGAGTGTATATCTCTTATACACTCGTCCTTTGTAAAGTACCATCATAATGTAACAAAAATAATTAAAAATGATTTTAAAATAATTAAAATTTCACGATAAACCGATAATTCAATAATAACAGCATGTTTTGTGAACAGACCCTGAGAACGATTCTGTACCTGCTGAGAAATTTGTAATAGCTAGTAATAATATCATAAGTATATAATTGTTGTACATAACTTCATTGATAAGTAAATTGATATAATCAATAAAATATCACTATTTTAGTAATCAAATTTATTACTCAGTTCTGCAATAATTAAACATCGAAGTCGATAATAATATTTGATATCCAACTCTAATGTGATGCATGACGTTGCCATTGACCAATTGGAGCACGGCATTCGCAATAGGGATAGGATGAAATTATTTTCCAACTAAATGAAGGACATTTCTTCTCTATAGGTTAGCTACTCCGTGCTTGGGAATGACATTTCTGTAAATAATTGCGCAAGTCAGACTTGCGTAATTATATCGCTACATGTGTGGCTACCATTACGTCTTTTTTAAACCCACTTCCAAAGGATGACCCTCACAAAACCAGAAATTGGCTCTGAACTTCTGCACTTTAGTGTTAGTTTAAAGATAATTCTAAAAATGTATAATAAGATAGCAATGGGTAAATAGGCTATGACATCAATAATAATAGTTTATGAGTATGGTTCTCAGTGAGTTCTGCCACCACATTTAATTGAATGTGACTTATTTGTTTTGTATTCTGAGGGCTGAAAAAACACTTCAGCACAAGCAGGGACAGTTTTGCATCATGTTTTATATGAATTATTGCGCTACAAATAACATTTACATACAGTTCATTCACAAGATTAATTAAGATACTGGATGATTACCTCAAACCATACTAGAAGCAGCAAAAAAGAAAACAGTAAAACATCATATTAACACGACCATCACCTACTGACATCCTTGTAGTGACTTTAGCCAGTGTTATGTAGTCCTTTGAGTTCATTTTTAATCTGAAGCAGCTTGGTGTGTTCTTTTTAATTTCTCATCTAGATTTAAAATAATCATCACACGCTCTTACGGTGAAGGAAGAAATCGTATTGAAATCTCCTGGATGCCTGAGAAGACTAAGAAACACAAAATAAATGTAGTCCTACCGACGTACTAAAGCTTGCAGGAAAGAAGACAAAAATGCAGCTTTCTTGTGGGAGTTTCAGCTCTTTTGTTGGCAATATATTTAAGAATTCCACCTAAGAGAGATAATTAAGTTGTTTACATGCGGAAAACCAGATTTACTAACACCGTCCGGAGACAGAAGTGGCTCGGTGGGAGTGGAAGGTTCGGAATCTCTGTCGGCCAAAGCCAGGAGGCCCGCCAGAGGTGCTTTCGGGGCAGCCCTGCGCGGGCCCCGGGGCAAATGTTCGGTCCTCGTCTTCGAGACCAGTTCCACGTTGTTCGCGCTGAACACTTTGCACTCGTAACCGTTCACCACTTCAGTCTTGTCCTGACGCCAGCCCCATATGCCACTTTTGTTCCTGAAAAAAAAATGCACTTTCTAAAAAAGCCGTGAAGTCTTTCACACCTAACGTTTTCGAAGATAATTTTTTAAGGACTAGTAGGTTCCTTCAGAATATTTTCTTTTGGATTTAGAACAAGTGAGCGCGTTCGGAATTTGTACCTGCGCACGCAACTTCCGTAACATACTAAAAATACACTCTAATCTTTTTACCCTAAGGCGTCAAAAGAAGAATAATAGTAAACTAAATGCAGATTTTTTTGGTGGTTGACCAAATTTTCTTTTTCTTCCAATAATTAACACGTTAGCCTCCAAGAATGGAGTGGCTCATTTAAGAAAACGGAAGATTACTCTTCTGTTTTTGTTATTGAGGTATTGTTTTATCCAGAAGTGATTTTGTGGATATAATAAACAACGCGGTCACCTCTCAAAGCTGATCTTGTCCGTGTCGAGGTAGTTGATGGCCAAGGGGGCAGCGCGGCGCGCCTGCAATGCATGGGCCGGCGGCTTGGGCCACGCGTGAGCCTCCGGCTGTAGGGGCTCGAGATGTTCGCACCAAGACGTGCCCAACTCATGGTCCAGCTCCACGAGGCTGGCGCGCGTCCCCTGTCCCCTGAAGATGTACGTGCGGTCGCCTCTCTGCCACCGATTGTTCTCGAACCCTATAAGGGTCGTATCGACCCGCACGTTGCCGCCGCGCTTATACAGCTTGTACGTGTCGAATGGACACATACGTGACACGAGGGGCACTGAAACCGGATAATTAAAAATAAACCTTACTAACGCCGAATAATTTTATGATAATAAAACATTGAACAGTTATCAACAGCGTTCGCGCGACGCCATGACGCCAGATAAAGTCTATTGCAAATATGTTATACAAGCGACAATTTTGTCAGTATATGAGCTAGATCCTTGCAGCATACACTTTTTCTTATTGTTGATTATCCATTGCCCATACAACAGTAGTTAGAAGTAAAAAGAAGTAAGAAGTAAAGTAAGTAAGTTAGAAGTAAAAAGAGAGCAGTGTAAAAAGATATGTAGGCCCTCTTTGCGTGTCCTACCGGCGGCTGTACATCCCTAGGGCGACGGATTTTAGGGACGGCAAATTTGAGACCAAATATTTTTTGTCTTATAAAAATTTTAAAAAAATCATATTTATTTATATACCTAGAAATGTTATAGAGCCCTATGAGTTGTGAGTTTCTACATTCTACTGTTATAGAGCCCACACAAACAATTCAGCATGTAATATTAAAGTATAATAATGAGTATTAATTAAGTATTATTAATGTATGTAATTTGATTAAAGTGCGGAAACGAATGACATGACCGTTTGCTAAGCATGCCTGGGTCGAATTGACCATCTATCTATGTTAACAAAAATTTTATGTTTGTTTATTCAAAAATTGTAATGAAAATAATGGTAGATTCGATACCCTAGATATCGAATTGTAGGAGTGGCGAAATTGAATAGCCTACTGACGGCCAAGCTGTACCAATTAATGCCTAATCAGACTTTCTACCATCGTACTACGCGCCACTTTTATAAAATTCGTCTGTTAAACCAAGTACTTGTATCAAGAGTCGTTGCACGTCGTCCAGAAGGTTAGAAACTATATTATATCCCATGAACTTTGAAACAAACTCCTTTCTAAGGTAATTCTCACAGGGTTAACAGAACACCTGTATCCCCCTGATGTTGCATTTATCCTTAGACGACGGTAGCCACCTACCATCAAGCGGACCTAAGGCCTGCCTGCCACCCTTTTATAATATAAAAAAATTAAAAACTCACCCCAACTAGTGAACTCCCATTTCATCTCGACATAGAAATCTGGAGCAAGACTCAACCGACGCAACAGGTCCGGTATACCTCCAGTTCGCACCATGTGTCGCTGATAATCTCGCTTCGAGAGCACCAGGGAGAGAAGCTCTGTGTTTCCGGTGGCTGTTGCTTCTTGAACAGCTGAAAATAAACATATATAAATAGCCAAATGAAACAATTTCACTAAAGTAACAAAAGTTGGTGTTTATTCCCCACTCTTTTCCACTAGTGCTATATGAGCAATTAACTTTGCAAGCTTTATTTTTGTTAAAATAATGTTTATGCTTTTTTTAGGCATTGGATAGTTATCGGATATCTGATTCATCTGATCAATCTTATCTTTATTGCTCACATACTTGTTATTTTTATTTTTAAATAATCCCTTGTGAACAGTTCCTTTTTTCTGGATGAAAGGTACCCTATGTCCTTTTCTGTAAACCTGGCAAAGAGTATCCAAAATTTCATAATGATCGGTAGAGTAGTAGGGAAGTAAAAGTGTAACAAACAAACAAACAAATTCATTTCTCATATAGTTAAAAATATCACAATTTCTGGAATTTTTTACTAAAGAGGCCACACACATATCACACTTTTAAAAATTCATCTATGATTTTAAAAAAAATTACTATTTACCAGTCCAACCATCCTTTTCACAGTTGACATCGGCACCAGCGTCTATCAAGACACGCACAGTTTCTATGTGGCCGAGGGTCACGGCCAGCAGTAGTGGTGTGCGACCTCTTGGATCCTTCGCCTCGAGGTCTTCATTTGAAAACTGTAAACCAAATCACATCTACTTTCAATCATCTGGTGAAGGAACTAAATACAAAATTAAGAAAGAAGAAATCTTTATGTCACAACTTTGAATAGCAAATAATACGTTATACAGGCTGACCGGGTAAACGCTCGCATTCCTCTCAGGGGACGAAATTATGATTACATTGGAGTAATTTAACCCCATTTATATCTGGGTCGAAAATTAACCATTTTCGAAAAAATCGAGTTTGAAAAAATTTCTCAGATTATCGGGATTTTTGGTATTGGAAAATTGAAAAAAAAAATTAACATATTAATAAAAAAAAAAAAAAAAAATTAACAATCTGAAATTTTGTACCATTTAATAGCTAACTAAATAAGTAACATAATAAAATTAAAATGTAGGTATTCCATATTAGTATTTTAACTTCAGCTTTTAGGTGCAAATGGTGACCATAAGTTAATAAATATTTTTTTTATCTTCACACAAATGTGATTATCATCAAATAAAGGTATGAAATATTGTCGTAAAAAACATTTAGATTGCTTCTATCTAAGAAGCTAAAAATAATAATGCATGCTGAATATTGTACGTTCAATGTTAATGTACAAAAAGCTGTAGAGTTTCGGAGAAATGTGTTAACTAAATTTGTAGACTCATATTGATAACCATCTACAAACAAAATGTATGAAACTAGTTTGCAAAAAATTTAAATTACTTACTTAGAATGCCGAAATAAAAAATAATTAAAGTTTTTTTTTTTTAATAATGGAAGAAAAGAAAAATGTTAATCCCTTCCTTATATTTGTACATATAATAAAATCTTAAGAGCCCCATGTCTGTACATTAAATATTTTTTCGAAAAAACAATTTTTACACATTGCAGAGGTCAAAAGATAGTCTTTAGAATTTTTGTTTATTTGTCTGTGTGTTTGTACACTCCAATCTCAGAAAAACTGCTTAACAGATTTGGATGAAATTTGACACACAGATAGTTAACCTGGATTAACTTAAAAGATATTTTTTATCTTGGAAAAATGTTATGTTCTAGTGGGATTTAAAAAAAAAAACGAATGACAGCACATACATTATTGTAGGCACAGCTAGTTCGTTACAAAGTTTCAATTTAATAAAAATAAAATTTTATGTATAGGTCAGCTGACAGTCTACTTTGTGGTAGACAAGTGTGTAGTACTTGTGGTTACTTGGTAAGATTAAGGATAAGGGATTAGAAATGTATTATTTAGATCCTAGGTTCTCAATGTGGATGATAATGGCGTTGTCGGCGTTTTAGACTTTCAGGGGGGCAGAAGAATACTCAGATAAAATTACGATCGTTAATATGGCCCCCTCTGCGCCATTTAAAAAAAATAGTCTAAAAGACACATTTATTTCTTTAAAATTATTTTTATTATTTTCAAACAAAATGGATTAAATTATATTAATATTTTGTTCGTCAGTCTCTTCGGGGCATTCGAGAGTCATCATGACATGAGTCATCTTTAAATAACATAAATAAATATTATCAGTATATAATACAACAGAAACCTTTAAAATGTTAACTTCATTATTAGAAATTATTTTTAATACCTACTTTGGTGAAGGAATAAATTATTATTATTATTATTGAGGCATATGTTTCCCGGAAAGGAAATAGCCTGCTCGTTTTGTGTGGCAATGACATTTCCAGAGTGAACCTTTACATTTTAAAGGCTTCACACATTAATAGGCTTACTTTTACGTGTTTGCAGAATTGATTGGCTTCTAATGCTTTAAGTTACAATGCAGGAGTGATGAGTGTAAACATGAGTAATCCTGCACATAATACCTATTTATATTTAAAAAAATATTCATGTAAATTTGAGAGAACACTTTTAGTTAATTAATAAATTTTGAAATTTCTTCAATTAAAAACATGTTCAGTGAAACTTTAACTGTACCTTTTTAAATTAGTTTTTCAAATTTTTTTATTATTCCTTTATGTCAGTTAAATAAAAAACAAGGGCAAAATGGAGATTAATTAGTTTTGTAAGGAGATCAGGCTATCAGTTTATTTTATTTTCGTTTTAACAGTTAAAAATTGTACCATTAGGTATGAAGAAATTCATTTTTTTTATTATTCCTTTATGTCAATTAAATAAAACAAGGGCAAAATGGAGATCAACTGGTTTTGTATGGAGATCAGGCTATCAGTTTATTTAAATTTTCGTTTTAACAGTAGAAAGTTGTACCATTAGGTATGAAGAAATTATATATTTTACTGGGAAAATATCGTGTAATTTTGTAATGAGGTTTGACAAATATTTAAAAAATGTGTTTAAACTACGCACTGACTCGAACAACATATTGAGTATGTGCTTTGTTATGTTACAACATATTTTATTTTATGTTAATTTTCAAATGTTATCCCCATTTATAAAATCTGAAATATTCACAGGAAATAACCGAAATTAAGAAGAAAGATTTTTATTACCAAATTCTCCAAGTTTTAAGTTAAAAAAATATAAATGGCCTGGTTTTGATTGATATTTTATATTCATTAAGTATTAAAAGTGCCTCGTCCTTTTCAAGTGTAATTAGATAAGTTTTTAGATGTGATAAATAAAAACTGTGATAGAAGAAAAAGTTTACCCAAGTTTAATCAGAATTATGGGTAATAAAAGTTGTTGATCTAGTTTTTTTTTGGTTGGTGAGGTCATTAGACCTCATCAAGCATTTTGTGCTTTCTATCACCAGGGATATCTATCAAGGCTTAAATTGGTAGTCAAGTTAAAAAAAATAAGTTAATAAATATTTTATCCACTTAACAAAATCCACATTCAAAAATATTGAGTTGATATCTTGATATGAACAGATGTTTTAAAATATTTTTTCAATTTTATTTAAATAGTAGCTTCGTATGCATGGTATTCGGTATAGTGTAACTTTTTTTGGTTTATAAACCGATTGGAATGATACAAACACTAAATGTTACGGGAAGCTTGCTATAATACATAAGTAAAAACCATATTCAAATTGGTTAAGCCGTTTCTGAGATTACCGTGCACAAACAAAAGAGACAAATTCTAAAAACGTAAAATTTTTTTTGTAAAAATATGTTTAGTGGACATAGTTCGTTTACGATTTTATTATTTGTATGTTAAAATATGGCAACTCTCGAGCACACCGCTGCCCACTCTGTTTTTTGTTTGCCTCATATTTATTAAATTTACATGATAGCTAAACATACTTATTTTAATGAAATATATTAATGTCACCTCGAAATAGTGCATTTACTAAATAAAGATTACTTAAGATTTGGTTATTTTCAATAGTCACCACAGACACAGCCTTATTAATGTATAGATTACAACACAATATCACAAAGACTTAAAGGAATGTTCCCTTATTTTTAAAATTATTTAGCATTGCTTTGTTTAAGACAGATAATGATCTAATGAAATGTGAAAACAATTAATTTTATGATACCGATTGAAAAACTGATTTATTATAAACGTCATAGAATCTCAAATCGAAGAGAGACCATAAAATTTGTCTATCTCTTTAGCATGATTCATTAAACGATTAACATACATTTACTTCAAGTTGTGAAATAATACGGGCCTTACTAAAAAAATTATGTTATATACATCTTTCAGTATTTACATTGTTATTTCACTGTATATGAAATGTTTAGTACACTTAAATACCTTTTTAGCTTCTAATGAACTTATTAACTCTTCGTGTTGATTGTTCCACACCAACCAATGTATGGGATAACGACATTTAACTTCGTTCACACTTATAGACATTGTAAAAACATTAATTTAATATAAATATATAGCAAGATAATACAATTAACGGTCACACTAATTATGCCACATCTTAATTAAAACGTACTAATATTAATTAATTTAAAATTAAATGGGAAATTTTAATCTGCATTCGGCATTTGGCAAATGCAATTTCTTGTACAAATGACAAGCAAGACAAGACACAAGTACAATACCCTCTCGCTCGCTAGAGCATAGAAAAATATTTTTCTATGCGCTAGAGAGTATATGTATTCTGTGTACAATGTAATGTAATGTCAGACTTTCAACAGATATAGACACATGGACTGTATATCCAATAGACAGGAAGTACAGGGCGAACACATTCAGACAACACATAAGAGAAATAGATATTATATAATTCCACGCCCGGTAAAGTTCGAGCAGTAACGACCAGATCTGTGACCCGTGAACATCTCTGCGCTCGCTTACTAAAATTTATCTATTACTTGTTGCAATGCCTACTTGTAGCATAAAATGGTGTGGCAAGGACAGTAAGAGCTCAAATTTTAAAACCAATTTTAAAACATTTCACAGGTAAGCTGGCTTCTTTAATTATAATTAATAAGATACATTTATTTTAGTAATAGCGTAGTTCACCTTAAAATGGTCGTTCAATCTACGTCACTGACAGTGCATCCCTTTCTTTCATAACTAAATATATGATTACATTTCTTTCTTCCATGATATGGCACGTGTAACTAGTGATGTACAGTACCGGGTACCGGTTAGTGGTCGAATATCGATATCAATTTCGTAATTGCATTTAAATCGATGCTTAGTATGGAACAAAATAGACAGAAAATATATGGCTCCTTCAAAGATGTTATATTAGTCTGTACAATTTCCACAAACAAGGAGTTGGATGGTTTTTTTTTATGTGTGTTACGTGATATCTTCGCCAATTGTAAACCGATTTTAAAAATTCTTTGTGGTTCATATAGGGTACGTTTCAGGATACCTAGTTTTAAACTAGGTAATTATGTTGTAAGTTGAACACGTGAAGAGTATATTAAGTGTTAGGATTTCATGAAATTTGGCTAAAATAACTACTACTGTTGCAATCTTTTAAAAATTGTTTATACTAGAATTCTTATATTTTTAGATATCCCAATGACACTGCATTAAAAGAAAAATGGATAAAAGTTACCAGGCGGGAAAATTGGGTCCCATCAAAATATAGTCATTTGTTCCCGACATTTTACTCCAGACTTTTATGATATGAAAAATCAACGAAGACTTTTAAGTTCTGCGATATCCTCTTTGCTTCTACCGTTTTTGGTAAGATGATGACTCTTTTCAACCGACTTCTAAAAAAGAAGTAGGTTCTATAATTGACTTTAGAACCGCCTCCTGTTGACGCGTATATATTTTCTATATATGACCACGCATAACATTATTGCTGGGTTATCCGATGATTGTTTTTTTTTTTTTTTTTTTTGCATTTAATCGAGTATACCTCCATTTAAATTTCATCAATACCGATCAAGTAGTTTTTGAGTAATAAGTACCTACTCAATAATTTGAAATTTGTTTACTTACCTGGGTGAAATATTTGCTATTGAATGAGAGTTTGCACCATCACTAAGACTGAGAAAAAATATATTTTCTAGTATAATGGAACTATAGTACGGTCATTCTATGAATGCGTTTTTTATTATGGCGCCATCTTCTGACGTCATAATAATTACAGGTATTTGTTGATGTCCACAGGTCTCGGTTCATAAATGCTTCTATCTAATCCGGGTGCTTCTCAGTAGGTACATACTGTAATTTAAATTTATTTTCTGGTATTTCAAAATCTCAAAAAAAAACTTACAGATAGATAAATATAAAATACTTTTTAAAATTGGTAAAATATCTTACTGGCGATGGCGGAGATATCGCGTAACATACAGTCATAAAAACATATTCAGAATCTCCTCCTTTTTGCAAATCGCTTCAAAAATAAGGCAAAAGTACCATTCACTCTGTTTAGTAAAACCTAGATATACTGTAAGTATCGATCGTTATTTTTATCGAAACTAAATACCCCATCCCTATGTTTTGTGTAGAATTTCGTCGTGACCTTGATCGGACCAATTGGCGTTCAGTACCCCGCGCCCGCGCACCTCACCATACCTCAGTTAGTTGCCAGCAAAGATGTTGTATTAGTCTGTACCTATAGATGGATCACAAAATGCAGCAATATTTTATTCTTTCTAATACCTTCAAATTGTCATAAGATTGAAAGAGACATACATATATAATCTGTCGGGTCGAAGTTGAGTGAATGTCTCCATTTTGACTATACAATGCAAGCTAAAGTTATAGCGTATAATAGTGCTGTGCATTTTATTGATAACTAGATATCGTTGATATAGATTTTAAATATATGACGCATAAAAAGTATGGCTAAATGCGTTTCGGTGTACTGTTTGGTTATTCAATATAAATAAAATGTGGGTGCGTACTGGTACTCGCCGCATTGCTAATCGGTTGTATGAGATTGTATGCAACCTCTCGCATTTATTTCACCAAAATATTTCAAAAGAATAGTTATTTTTTGAATAGAAATATTTAGAATCTATCCTTAAGGGGTAGAACGGGAGTAGGTTTTTATTACGAGAGAAAAAAAACTCGATAATCTTAAAGTTTTATTTTTAGAAACGATATCACAGATTGGATAATCTGTGATATCGTTTCATTTTAATCTGTGATATCGTTCATCTGTGATTCGTCAACATTTTAATTTAAAGACTTGCACTTAATGTTGACGCTTGGGTATCCACGTATTTATTAGTAAGTTTTCTTTTTCTGGGTAATTTCTGAAAAGAAATAGTTTTTGGTTATTAATGATTCAAAAGATTTTCATAATTTTCATAGATTGAAGCATAACTTCTTTATAACTTATAGATATTACTTACTGGTTTACACAATGGTGGTAATTTTGGGAATATTGTCGGCACTGCATACGAGTGTAGAATTTTACGCTGATATCCTTGGCGAAAGCAAGAATCTTCAAAGTTCATCGAGCATATTCTTGTATATTGCGAAGCTCCCCAATCGTCGGCTTTTCTTACATCTTTTGTCCACGTTTTTTTTTAAATCGATGTCGGTGGGAAATCTGTTATAAATTGATAAAAATTACTTTCAACCTGCAGTGAATGCTAGAAATTGTCAACACTCTACTAAAAATAAATTAGTTATCGATATCGATAAACTTATCAAGATCAGACTACAGCACTATAAAGCAAGACAAATGTCAAATATTCCGATTAACTTTGGTTTTTGTAAATTTTAGTTATAAACACCAGCTTTTCTTTAAATAAATCAACCTTAGAGCTGTGTATGCATGTACAATGATTCATTTTTAGTAAATAATTATAAAAATTTGTTTACAAAACATCAAAATTAATGAGTGCGAGCTGTACGACTTACCGGTGAAATGATATGTTTCCATTATTCTCCTTCAAAACACCCACTCTACTTGGACAAACGGGAACAGTACAAGCCATTCTTGGCAAGCAACAGATTTATGAAATCACACTTTCAGATTTTTAAGTATTTTAAATCACATAAAGCTAAACGCGCTTGTTAACCAGCATGATATAATCAAATATGACGTTGCCTCTTTTATGGCGCGCAGCGTTTTCAGACGTCATATTCGGCTATTGTTATCTCTTTTTAACATACGACATGCAGCCATTAGAAAGACGGGTATCGAGTATCGAAGGAATCTTCAATTTTTATTGTTCCATCTATACACTAATACAATTATCTTTGGTTGCCAGAACAGATTGCATTGTGAATAAATAGGTATTGCCCAAAGATGTTGAATTAGTCTGTACCTATAGATGGATCACAAAATGCAGCAATATTTTATTCTTTCTAACACCTTCAAATTGTCATAAGATTGAAAGAGACATACATATATAATCTGTCGGGTCGAAGTTGAGTGAATGTCTCCATTTTGACTATACAATGCAAGCTAAAGTTATAGCGTATAATAGTGCTGTGCATTTTTATTGATAACTAGATATCGTTGATATAGATTTTAAATATATGACGGATAAAAAGTTTGGCTAAATGCGTTTCGGTGTACTGTTTGGTTATTCAATATAAATAAAATGTGGGTGCGTACTGGTACTCGCCGCATTGCTAATCGGTTGTATGAGATTGTATGCAACCTCTCGCATTTATTTCACCAAAATATTTCAAAAGAATAGTTATTTTTTGAGTAGAAATATTTAGAATCCATCCTTAAGGGGTAGAACGGGTGGAGGCGCGGAAAAAACCCTGAAGGGTTTAACAAGATCTAAATCTCGTTGCGGCGGGATTACGACAGATCACGCCATGAATCCCTGCGGCGGTTTAGTGGACTGTATGTTGGTTGCGGCTGTAAACGAACAGTTGACTGTCTGATGGACAGGATAGACAGAAGGAAATGCACGTACCTTGTAACCGGTGCTCTGGTGCGATCTCCTGCAGGATTCTCCAGAACGTCCAACTGGCAGACACTGCTCCTTATAGTTTGTTTATAAACGTTAAGACGCGGATAACAACTACACTCGTGTTCAATTCGATTCTTCCCTTTTTTTGAGCGAAATTTGCTGAATCGTTGGCGAGATCTCTTCTCACGTTCGCGGCGGTGACGTGCATATATATCGCGGGATTGTGGGTAAAAAGGAAAATTGAGGGCTATAATTTTAATGAAGAGGCGGGTACAAAGGGAAAATGGACTTGACAGCCAAACCATTCGATTACGGCGCAACCATCTCCCCCGGCCTTAAAGGGTCCCCTTTAAAACCTCAAAATGCGAATGCGAAAGAAATGCGGATAAGTTAAACAAATGCGATATTTTATATGAAAAGATGCGATTATTCAAGAGAAAAGCAAGCGGTAATTAACGCGAAAATAAATGCGGTTACTTGAAACTAATCCTAAAACTAGATAAATAAAATAACTAATAACCTAATAACTAAAAACGGTACTCTGCTACTATTAATACGCGGTTATTGATTCGGTAAAGGACAAAGTCTGACTACAGGGCGCACGAAGCTTCCCCTACTTGTCCTAACCGTAACTACACGCGTTGTTCCGTCCTTCGAAGGGTGAACAGCCTCCACCACACCGAGCGGCCATGCAAGCGGTGGCGCATTGTCCATAATAATGACCACAACTGACCCTAACTGAATGGGAGTGGAAGGCGTAGTCCACTTGGCGCGAGCTTGTAACTTATGCAAGTACTCTACTCTCCACCGTTTCCAGAAGGACTGGACCATTTTATCCAGTAGCGAATGTCTCTCGCGTAAGCCACATGAGTCTACTCGAGGTGCGGGTAGCGACGATAGCGGTGCGGTATGCAAAAAATGTGCTGGCGTTAGAGCTGACGGTTCAGCGGGATCGCCACTCAAAGCGGTTAGCGGACGCGAGTTTATAAGTGCCTCAACCTGAGCAAGAACCGTTAACAATTCTTCATACGACAGTATCTGCTGTCCTATAACCTTGAACAAATGAGACTTGACTATCTTTACCATGGATTCCCAACATCCACCCCAATGAGGGCTGGCTGGTGGGATCTGCTTAAACTCGATACGACTTTCTGCAAGCTCGTGTTCAAGTTGGGGGCGAAATTTGTCAAGGAACTTATAAAGATCTCGTAGGTACGAACGACAACCCACAAAGTTAGTGCCGTTGTCGGAGTAAAGACATTGAATCGGGCCGCGGCGAGAAAGAAAACGCTTTAGTGCTGCAAGGAAAGCGACTGTGCTCAAATCTGTTGCTAATTCAATATGTAGACAACGCGTGGTAAGACACGTAAAAATACAGATCCATGCCTTACGGCTTCTAACGCCTCTGCCGCGTACGGGCGTGTATTGCAATGGACCTGCATAATCGCAGCCTGTATGCAAAAATGGTTTGTCCACCTTATTTACACGATACGCGGGTAAATCTGCCATTAAGGGAAAAAACGGACGCGGTTTAGTTCTAAAGCAAGTATTACACTTGTGTATGCGGCTTCGAATAATATTTCGCGCTGCAATTATCCAGTACCTATTCCTAAGTAAGGACATAAGAAGCTCAGGACCGGCGTGTAAATGCGTTTTATGATAATAATCGATTATCAGATCTATAACGTGGTCGCGACGCGGGAGCACAGACGGGTATCTCTGCGAATAACTGATGTCAGCATTCGATAGTCGACCGCCAACACGCATGATACCATTTTTGTCTAAAAATGGATGTAATTTTTGTAAAGCATTCGAACAGCTTTGGTTACATTTCAACTTAATTATATCCTCAGCGAAATAGATACTTTGAAGAACAAGTATAATTTTATTTTCTGCGAAATTTAAGTCTGAACTCGTTATATGTACTCTGGGAGGTAGCACCTTCAAAAAACGATAAATATAAACAATTATACGCAGTAACTTCGACCACGAAGACGTACGAGTAGCGAGCATATAAATTAAAGATTCAGTCGAAGTGGCAGTTACTATATGATTAAATTCATAAACTGATATTGGGTCTTGCGGATGGAACCCAAACAGAATCCGTTGAAATCTACGATCAGCTTCGCGCATACCAATCTGCAGGAACATCTGACGACAGTCTGCAGCAATCGCGATATTAAAAAGTCGGAAGTTTAAAATAATTTTATTTAAATCACACTGTATATTTTCGCCGGAATGCAATAAATCGTTAAGCGACAACCCTGTGGTTGATTTACTACTCGCATCTAAAACCATACGAACTTTCGTTGTTGATTTGTCATCACGTAATACGCAGTGGTGCGGAACATAATAGGATACGGCGGGTAGTGTTAAATCAATAAATCCTAATTTCCTTAAATAACCCTTATCAACATATTCACGAATGATGTCGTTATAGGCGGAGCGCAGCATACTCGAATATTCTAACTTGCGTTCCAAGCACATAAATCGTTTGCGGGCAGTGGTGTAAGAATCTCCTAACTTGTATACGTCGTCCCTAAACGGCAACGCGACTATGTATCTTCCATTATCCTCGCGCGTAGTGGTATCACGAAAATACATCTCACATTCAAGATCGTCTTGACTGTGGGCGGGCGGAGCAGATACCTCCTCTAACTCCCAAAACCTTTTAAGAAGGCTGTCCAATGAGGATTGTTGCATGACAGTACAACAAGCGGATGCGGATTTTAACAATGACCTGTTTCGAGGCATTAGGACTGGAGCTGCACCCATAATTATGTATCCTAAAACTGTTTCTACGGCTCGCGGCATTCCACTAATATTACTCTGTACCGCGCCCGATAACAATAGGTGTGGGAATATATTAGCTCCAATCAGAACCTGTACCTCCGAAGGAATTGCGAAAGTACTGTCCGCAAGCGGCAATCCCCTTATGTGCACGAGCGTAGATGGATCGACCGGAATAGAAGGCAACTTGTCCGTGATCCGATCGACAATAAATGCCGATACGTCATAATGAACGTTATCCGAATAACGGGAAAATATTTTAAAATCCGTTGCGCCTGTAATAGATTTTTCTGTACCACCGAAACCGCGAACAATCGTTTGTGTATTTTTATTGCAATTTAATCCTAAACGTGCACAACATTCGCTTGTTATAAAGTTACTTTGCGATCCCGAATCAAGCAAACATTTTACAACATGTGATCGTCCTTTACCATCGTAAATAATTACTTGAGCGGTTGACAGTAATACAGTAGTTGGTTGCATACATTGCGCGCTCAGACCGCTACTACTCGCGGCACTCTCAACCGGCGCAGCGATGAATGTGTGCATCGACGAGACATTCATATCACGTCTCTCAGTAGGCGATCTAGCTCGAGGCGGCGTCTGTCTCGCGTTAAATGTCGGCGAAAGGCGAGTCGGCTCGTCCGCTTGTGATGAGGTTTTAACCTTAAATTTTTCGAAATGTAACGCGGAATGATGTTTTTGACTACAACTACGACACTTCATACTTGAACCACACTCGCGAGATTTATGTTTTAAACTAAGACAATTTATGCATGCGTTACGTTCCTTAACCAATTTAAAACGCAAGGAAGGTGTTAGATCATTAAACTTCGGACATTTGTAAAGGTGATCGTGAACGATGTCTTCACACAGACATTTTTTATGTGCAGGTAACACTGCTACATAAGTGTGCGGATTTGGTACACGATTTCGCGGCTTATATGTATTATTATTGCATGCAGTCGCGCCCTGCGTGTTATGGAATATTTTATGTTGACCCCTAATAAAGTCAGTTAATTGAATGAAAGTAGGTATCTTACATTCTCGACACTGTGATTCAAAAGCGCGGACGGTATCTAAATCAAATTTCTTTAATGCGATATGTAACATAATAAAATCTGACAGATTATCGAGTTGCAAATTTTTTAACGCGTTCGCGGCAGTTACAAACTCATCCATAAATAATTGGAACTTAGACTCTGAGGCGGGACCGTTTAACTTAACATTCATCATCTGTTCTAAGTAGGTATTTGCAATCGTACGAATGTCCTGATATCTATCAACGAGACATTTTAATATTGTATCATAATTCTCTGCGCATGGTGTAATACCCGAAAATACAGATTGCGCCTTAATAGATAGCTTGCCCATCAGATAATATAATTTTTCCGATTTATTTAAATTTAGATTGTCATGTACCATGGACTTAAAACCTGCGTAGAACAAAGGCCAGGTACGTATGTCACCATCGAATGACATAATTTCGATGGGTGGCAAGGTAGGCATCCTACTTCTATCTACGCGGTCAGATGAACCCTTCTGATCGTGATCAGCGCTGTCCACCCTCGACGGAACGGCATCGATACGCTTCAATACGCGTTTAATTCGACAGTAAAGGTCTTCGAAAGCATTCAAACACTTATAACTAGGTGTGCTTTCCGGGTCTACCACGAGTACTGCTTCATTGAAACGATCAACAATTTCCTTAAATTCCGAACGCGTATCTTCCAACGTTTCTACGGAACATAAAAAATTCTCTTTATGTTCATCGCCTATATCAACCTTCTTTGACAAATCATACACTCGATTTATGTTTTCAAAAAGTGCATCGCGTTTAGACTGCAATAGCACAATTTCATTACCTTTTGTCTTAGACATTTTATGCGAAGAAGCGTTATGTTACTATTATTACAAGTAGGTAGGTAAACAACGTTCGGTGCACCTGCACCGGAGCGCGCGAAATTAAAATTACTAAACGAATTTATAATGCTATATGAATGCGAACAAATAATTCTAAACTAGTCTATCTAAATAATCTAACGTGAATGCGGATTAATTAACCAAATTTAACTAGGTATTTTTAAATATGAAATTTTATTAATGGGTAGGTACTATTTTATAACTCGAAAAAAACTACAAATGGTTTCGCGGGAATCAAAAAATCCGACTCGGAGGACCAATAAAAATGGAGGCGCGGAAAAAACCCTGAAGGGTTTAACAAGATCTAAATCTCGTTGCGGCGGGATTACGACAGATCACGCCATGAATCCCTGCGGCGGTTTAGTGGACTGTATGTTGGTTGCGGCTGTAAACGAACAGTTGACTGTCTGATGGACAGGATAGACAGAAGGAAATGCACGTACCTTGTAACCGGTGCTCTGGTGCGATCTCCTGCAGGATTCTCCAGAACGTCCAACTGGCAGACACTGCTCCTTATAGTTTGTTTATAAACGTTAAGACGCGGATAACAACTACACTCGTGTTCAATTCGATTCTTCCCTTTTTTTGAGCGAAATTTGCTGAATCGTTGGCGAGATCTCTTCTCACGTTCGCGGCGGTGACGTGCATATATATCGCGGGATTGTGGGTAAAAAGGAAAATTGAGGGCTATAATTTTAATGAAGAGGCGGGTACAAAGGGAAAATGGACTTGACAGCCAAACCATTCGATTACGGCGCAACCAACGGGAGTAGGTTTTTATTACGAGAGAAAAAAAACTCGATAATCTTAAAGTTTTATTTTTAGAAACGATATCACAGATTACACAGATTGGATAATCTGTGATATCATTCATCTGTGATTCGTCAACATTTTAATTTAAAGACTTGCAGTTAATGTTGACGCTTGGGTTAATGTTGACGTATTTATTAGTAAGTTTTCTTTTTCTGGGTAATTTCTGAAAAGAAATAGTTTTTGGTTATTAATGATTCAAAAGATTTTCATAATTTTCATAGATTAAAGCATAACTTCTTTATAACTTATAGATATTACTTACTGGTTTACACGATGGTGGTAATTTTGGGAATATTGTCGGCACTGCATACGAGTGTAGAATTTTACGCTGATATCCTTGGCGAAAGCAAGAATCTTCAAAGTTCATCGAGCATATTCTTGTATATTGCGAAGCTCCCCAATCGTCGGCTTTTCTTACATCTTTTGTCCACGTTTTTTTTTAAATCGATGTCGGTGGGAAATCTGTTATAAATTGATAAAAATTACTTTCAACCTGCAGTGAATGCTAGAAATTGTCAACACTCTACTAAAAATAAATTAGTAATCGATATCGATAAACTTATCAAGATCAGACTACAGCACTATAAAGCAAGACAAATGTCAAATATTCCGATTAACTTTGGTTTTTGTAAATTTTAGTTATAAACACCAGCTTTTCTTTAAATAAATCAACCTTAGAGCTGTGTATGTATGTGCAACGATTCATTTTTAGTAAACAATTATAAAAATTTGTTTACAAAACACCAAAATTAATGAGTGCGAGCTGTGCGACTTACCGGTGAAATGATATGTTTCCATTATTCTCCTTCAAAACACCCACTCTACTTGGACAAACGGGAACAGTACAAGCCATTCTTGGCAAGCAACAGATTTATGAAATTACACTTTCAGATTTTTAAGTATTTTAAATCACATAAAGCTAAACGGACTTGTTAACCAGCATGATATAAACAAATATGACGTTGCCTCTTTTATGGCGCGCAGCGTTTTAAGACGTCATGTTCGGCTATTGTTATCTCTTTTTAACATACGACATGCAGCCATTAAAAAGACGGGTATCGAGTATCGAAGGAATCTTCAATTTTTATTGTTCCATCTATACACTAATACAATTATCTTTGGTATTGCCTGTCTATTGGATATACAGTCCATGTATAGACATTAGACCACAGAACATAATATATATTATATACTCTAGCGAGAGATTAGACCATAGAGCATACAAAGAAAGTTATATGCTATATGGATATATGCATATATTTAATACTTCTATATTGCTAGTAGGCTAGTAGGGTGCACCGAACTGATGCCGACCGAACGGTGCAGACTATATGTCTGTCTCCCTTATGAAGGCTTCGAACGTTGTGCGCATGTCCGAGAACTACATTATAAGCATCTTATTGGCTGGGCTTCTCTCACTACTCCCAGTACTGTCGCAAAGCATGCGCATAACTCGTCAAGTATCAACGAGTGAGAGAAAATTTGTAGTTCCGTCTCGGCAACGCTGCACTAGCAATATAGGAGTATTAAAGATATGGATATGGTTATATGGTCTATGGATTACTAGACCAAAGACGACAACGAGACTCTACCGTGCAACCGCAGTGCAAATAATATTAGCATCGTTTCCAACACAATATTAAATACTAAAGTATATAGTGTTCTGTGGAAGTTAAAACATGTTTTTCGGCGACAAAAAATGTTAAAATCACCCCATAATTGACTCCTCAGTTGAATATAATCATTAATATTTTATAATTATCTTTATTTGTGCACTTGTGACATGCTCTAAAAGTTTGACCCGTTTAAAATGCTTAGTTTAAAAAAATGAGCTTGAAAATGGCGTTTATGTAATTTAGTAAAAAATTGTCTTTTCTTAAAAAAAATAGCTTAGAAACCAAGCGATAAAAACCAATCACATATTTTTGCAGAATCAGAACAAGTATATTGGAGCATTGATGAATACACATTGTAATTTTAGGTACAGACATACTTACAAATATTCACACAAGTAGGTAAGTACTCTGTTTAGTCACCATAAACCAAGAATGTTTTTTATTTTCGATTGAATTATTCGCGAAAAACCGTCTGAAAGCGTGGTTTTTATTTGGTAGAAAAATTGACACCTATAATAAATATAACAAAAGTTGCTTAGAATTAGTCAACTATCCATTCCCGGACTTATTTTCAGTGAGAAGATTTTCACCTCCGAGAAGGGGTGGAATCCACCCTCAAGGTAAAAGCTACCTTCGGTATATGGTCAACTTTGAAGTGAAGGGTAAGTAGAACCTAAATCCAAATTTTTGTGCAAATGGATGCTGTTTGGCAAAATTGTAAGGGAAAACGGTCGTTAACTGGACTAAATGAAAATAAATGAACAATCACTGCCTTCATATAGGTTATATACATTTAACACGTAATTACAGAAATAAGATAGACTCGTGTAAAATACCTGGCTGGAAAGGAATGGATCAGATGACATTTATAGCGGATATTCCCCATTCGTAAACAAGTCAGCTGCAGTACCTAAGCAAAATAATAGGCTTCAATTTAAAACGGAATATTATTGTTCTGTTGTGGTCTCCGTTATACTGTAGGCCGTTATATTTGTATTAAGCTATCTCTCTCAGTTTCACATAATTATGATATAGAGAAAAATGATTGACAAAATAATGCAATAAAATTTTATTCACATGTATAAATGTACGATGTCGAAAGTTTACATTGTATTGAAGTGAAAACAAAAATATACATAATAATATTATAATGAAAACAGACATGGTTAATGTTATTCTTTATATATACGTGCGAAACATCAACCTTTACTGTATGACTGAGCAACAAAAACTAAAAGTGACAAAATATATATGTTTTATAATAGTTGTTGTTGCTACAATGACAATTTTAACCGAGAATTGATTTCTAGTGCCTTATTTTTCAGTATTTTGACGGGAAAAAGGTCATGGTGGTTTCTAACGGAATTTTGCTCTACAGATGACAGAGTTTCAAAATTATTGTTGGCAACACTGAGCTCAGAAAGATATCAAGAACCATTCAAGAACAGACAAAATAATATATAATGTGGTCTATGTGGTGTATTTGTTTCTCTCGGTAGAGAGTATATAATATGCATGGAAGTATTATATAGTACTTATTACTTCCATGACTTTTGCTAATACTTTTGAGTTTTTGACATTTGTCTGTCTATTTTATTCAAAATTCAAACAACCAATCAATCAACCCATAATCAACCGATCACCTAAGAGATTTAAATTATTGTTTTAATGTAACAAAACATGAGTAAAACACATTTTTCTATATTTCGTGTTGAACAAAAAGTTCTGTTGGCCACTTCTTCGTGTTTATTACCTAGAAAAACAATAACATCTTACAATCAGTCTACTGATAAGAAATTAGAGGTAAATGTGTGAATATCCATAAATTTTCCATCATACGCAAGTTATGATGTCTGATAAGTTGCGTATTCACCTATGAACCAGTTTTAATCGAGTAATAGATGAAAGAACATGGTTTTCCGTTGTCGAACTGTTTTGATTACCTATATTACGTAACCCAAGAAATTTATTTTCAGGAATCCTACAAATTATTGAATATACCCATTCATTCGAAACAAACTGTGGTCCGCCAAGCATTCCTTGAACTAGCAAAAAAATACCATCCTGATTCAGGGTCTCCTGAAGCTTGCATTGAAAAGTTTGTTGCCATAGAAGAAGCATTTAGAATATTAACCAAACACAATACTGGTCACACCAACAGTGACGAAATTGAGGGCATAGTTTATGATATTAAGGTGAGGCTGAGGAGTTATATTCATGTCAGTCGTCATGCCTGGGAGTTGATGAGTCTTGGATTGGAGACGACTGATTATTTCCTTGTTGGATGGGACGGATTAGAACGGCAGTAGAAGTAGAAAATGCAAGTGTGGTGGCACTCCTATATCCAACAGTAGATACTTGTGGGCTAATGATGATAAGTTTTGCTCTAGCAATCCACTAGCACTAACTTTTTTTTATGGATTACAAATTGAAAAAAAAAACCACATTTTAATTTTCTTGGTGACAGAACACCATGAACACCCCTATGTATACATAGGCCGCTAGGAAAGTTTTGAAACTTATTCATACGCATTAGCCGAACTGCACCATACTCTGTCAGTTTGGCAAAAAGAAACATCTCGTGCATTTCCTATATTTGTTTTAAATATCTTAGTTTACTCCAAGATGTTGAAGTTGACTCTTTGTAACTTAAGCGCGGTTACTTAACTGGTGATGAATGTGTTAGTGAGATGCAGTATGTATTCCATGAAACAGCACCAAGCCGTAGCAGTGTTATCGTTGGTACAAACAATTCGAATGTAAGGACTTTAACCTGGACATTTATAAAGGAATTGGGGCTAACGCTGCTGGAACATCCTCCGTACAGCCCTGATCTTGCGCTTTGTGACTTTGGTTTGCTGCCCATTGTGAAGGATGCTATGAAAGGATGACTTTTTCCACCGACATGGACTTGGAATTGTGGCTTGGAACAACGCTGGTGCAAAAATCTCAAACGAAACATGGGAGCATATTTTTAATGACTGGTTTTTTTTTTGCTATTGCTAATGCTGGAAATTATTTTGAAAAAACATCAGGTTAAGATACTTAATCTCAAAACTTTCCTAGTGGTCTACGTAAATTTAATAAAATCGTAAAGGAGCTGTGTTTGTACATTAAATATTTTTTCAAAAACAATTTGTACACGACATGTCATACTCACATTACCAAGATAACCTAAAAATTCTAGAATTTTTATCTGTCTGTGCGTTTGTTCACCCTAATCTCAGAAATGGCTTAACTGATTTGAATGGGGTTTTCACTTATGTATTGTCACAAGATTCCCGTGACATTTATCATTCCAATCGGTTTACAAACAAAAAAGTTACGCTCTATACCAAAGACCCTATCCTACTCTACCCTATTAATATGACTGATCATATAGATCTGAGGTCAATTTAAATTGGAAATTCAAAATCACCAGAACCAACCATTTTTAATTTTATATAAACTTTCAATCATCATCGTTTTACAGATGATGATATACAGTTAACGAAAGTTTAGCCAATTCAACCAAAAAATTATTTTATTGCATTTTTATCGAAAAAATGTTGGATGTGATTCTTTAAATTTACATAACTATTTTGTTTATCAACCGATTGGAATAAAACAAACACAAAATGTTACGAGAAACTTGCTATAATACATCAGTGAAAACTGCATTCAAATCGGTTAAGCCGTTTCCGAGACTGCTCATTTACTATTTTATTATATATATAGATATATGTTTTGTAATATGTATTATAATTTCAGCACACCGCACCTCAGCATCGCCAGTATTTGAGTTATGAAGGGATAGGTCATGGTACACCATTTCAACGTGAAAAGCAATGGGCCCAAAACCGAGCTCAGAAGGCTGCAATCAATGTTATGGAACATCGTGTGGCCAAAGCTGTAGCCTCAGAAAAAACCCTCATGAAGAAGGGACAGTACAAATATGGAAACCATGATATTAAGACGAAATATGGTTTCGATAGATTAGTGGAAGATTTGATTCAAGAGTCCATGTCAAAGGGGGAATTTGAGAATTTGAGTGGTAAAGGAAAGCCCTTGAAGAATCAAAACACAAATCCTTATGTAGATTTTACAACACATAAGTTGAATGAGGTAAGGGTCGTTATTAGTATTATTATTTTATGATAAAGTCGACAGACAGCCTGACACTCCACTTGATGGTAGGTGGCTACCGTCGCCTATAACACAAGCAACGCTACAGGTGCTGCAAGTGCGCTGCCGACGTATGATTGGATAAGGGATTAGGAGGGGGGATAAAGGAAATGGGCACTGGCATCCCTTACTCACTCACCGAAACACAACAGCACGTATATGCTGTTATTTCACGGTGGTCTTCTGTAAGGGCGTGGTCACTGCCGCCAGGCGGGCTGCCCAAATGACTGCGAAACGCAGTGTGCCCTACCACTAAATTGAAATTTGAAATTGAATTGAATTTGAAATTGGGATGTAAATAGCTACCATCTATAAAAGTTTTTCTAAAATATTGGAATTGCTGGCGTATGTTTTATTATTTTCGTGAGTTGAATAAGTGGCGTGAATATGTTGCGTCGCATTCTGTCTTTGTTATTCACATTATAGTAAGTTGAGACAACAAATTCTCTCAAATAATTATTACTGAGTTCCCACGCTCGTACAGCGCCACCTTAAGGCAGGGTACACTGATACAGTTTATTGCCCCTATAGCGTTGCTTTTGTTAATCAAGATCACTTATGGCCATTTACAATCAAGTGATCTTACATTAATAAATAAAAATGTAATCCATTGGTGAATACACACTCATATAACAGAAATGTTGTAGGTACTAATAAATAATGGTTTCACGCCAGAATGGATCACAATGAACAAAGACATAGACAATGAAATCGAACTCCTGAAGGAAGAAGTGAGGAAAGACAGAATGTACCTGGGTCCCTACCCTTTAACCGATGAGGATCAACGCAAATGGAATCGTGCATGCCAGAGTAATGGAGAATTAGCTAGTTCTATTAATAAAAAAATTGACACATATAATTTAATTGTACCTCTAATAAATAGACAGAAGCTTCACATAGAGTTTGAGAAAATATGCGATGACATTTTAAAAAATGGTCTGCACTCTGTGGAGAAAAGGGCAATTGAATTGAAGCCCAAACCACAACAGGCCGATCGAAATGAAGATGTGATAAGCTTTTTAATCAGGGCAGTCAGTGATATGTTAACTTTTGGTAAACGGAAGTAAAAGAATATTGAAAATTTTAGAGGTAATAAAGCTTTTTAAGCTATCCTAAAGTGTAGCTAGGTGTTTGTTGTAGAAATAAAACCAAAAATATCTCATCTGTGATATGAATTTAAAACTGTGATTTAATTATGTCAAAATTGTAATAAATTAATTTAAATTTATAATTTGTTTAATTTTTTAAAATAAACGACACAGCTTTAAATCTTCTTGGAAATTATTTGTTTTATCCTCATTTTTGAATATTTCGCTAAGTGGATAGTGGAGCTCATCGAAGTCTAGCTATACCAGCCTCTACATGGAGAGATGACTTTCCTAGTTTATCTAATTATTTATTTCTTTTAGACTAGTTGAACTATTCAGGCACATTAACTTTAACTGTTAACTTTTTCTAAATCGCCCAACATATTTTAATACGGTTTTCACCAGTAGAAAAAGCGATAAAGGTGGATGGTTTGCGTACATGATTTACAGCAAAAAATTGCATCTGTTCTAAGCCGGGAGGGTCGCTAGTTAAATCTGTAGATATAATAAAATCATAACCTTTTCCTCCCGTTTACTTTTCTATATAGGTATTTGTTTGCTTGTAATTATTATTTTGTTGTATTGTTATATATTGTTTGTATTGTTCACATATTGCATTAATAGAGGAATAAAAGATGGTATGAGTTTCTTTCTTTCTTTCAAACGAGCCCTGTCTATACATTTAATATTTTTCAAAAAAACTATTTGTACACATTGTATTATGTTACCAAGGTAAAAAAAAAGTTTTTAGAATTTTTGTCTGTTTGTGCACGCTAATCTCTGAAAAGGCTTAACCGATTTGAATGCGGTTTTCACTGATGTATTGTAGCAAGCTTCTCATAACATTCCAATCTGTTTACTAACAAAAAAGTTACGCGCTAAATCGTATACCACGCGTACGAAGTTGCGGGCTTAACTAGTATAATAATATGTCTATTTTGAAACGAAAAATTAGTTTTATTTTATCCCTTAGCTATGTGAGAAGAAATTATGTACGAAGTAGTAGTAGTTTTTTCAGTTTTTTTTTAAATATATCTGTATGTCTATACTAATATTACTCATCCAATCGGATTCACCAATTCAACCGCAGGCACCTGGGAAATGTATAACAGCAATAAAGATGTCCGACGTTATAATGCTTTAAACATTTTTTCAGGCGTTACCTCTGTTATTTTTCAGCATTTTAAAACAACGTTCGTTCGGTTATCGGACGAACGTGAATAAAAGAAGGCATATTGCCAATAAATTGCCTGTTTCTTTCTACCGTTTTTTGAACAGCAACACTGCACTTAAGTAAGTATACCTACTACCTGTTTTATCTCTTTCTTTATTTATCATATAAGCGAGTGTAAGCGAGCTGACGGGAGGATGTAAGTTTTAACGCCTTTGACCACTTCCTAACTTGACAACTTCCAAAGTCTCCATTTCCTAACTTGACAACTTCCGAAGCCTCCATTTCGTAACTTGTTCATTTCCTAAATCGTCTTTTTCTTATTTCGTCCATTTAATAAATATACCTAATGAGATATCGTCCAGTATCAGTTCCTTCCTGTTTCGTACAATATTTTTTTTAATTAGGTAGGTACGTAGATTTTTTTTTAATTTATATTTTTGGATGAAACGTTTTGTCCAATACAAAACGCCCAAATTAGGAATGGACTCTTTAGGAAGTGGTCTAATAACGACTTTGGTAACAATTAAGAACAAGAGACATTGTAGGAGAGGATGAATTAGAAGTTGTCAGAGTCGATCGGCAGGGTTCTACGAGCCCATTGGTCGAGTGGTTGAGGTGCGTGTCTTAGCGCTCTGTCTCAGGGGTCCCCGGGTACAATTCCCGGCAGGGCCAACTTTGGAAACGGATTTTTCAAAGTTGGCTCTGGTCTAGATCTGGCAACTAGTAGCGCGGTACACTGCGCATCGCAAGTCATCTAGGGCGCGAAATAACAGCATGTGGTGCTTCTGTGAATAAAGGATCCAGGGCCGATTTCCCTATTCCTCATCCTTAAACCTACGATGGTAGGCAGCACACTTGCAGCATCTATGAGATTGCTTATGTTATAGGTGACGGTAGTCACCTACCAACAATCGGACCGTCAGCCTGTCTGACAACCTTTACATGAGAAATGTGCTGCAGATTTAGATCCAATAAAGGGTGAGACATAGGGTGTAGACATGAGATAGGAGACTGCGCGCAGTTTTGACATATCGAATATCGACAAAACTATCGAATGCTTTTTGCCATCCGATAAGGCTCCATTCTCTCTATATGGCGCAGGGAGCAGGAAATTTGCATATTTTGCAAAAGATGCCACTGATTTAAGAATTTAATAAAAATCTAGGTCTAAAAAACTATCTACACCTAGTTACACGTTATAAAAGAAATGGAGCTGATTTCTATCAAACAGTCGTCACTTATCGCACCGAAATACAATAGTTCACAGTGATATAAATTAAATACAACCGATGAAATAAAATGTGTTGAAAATTTATAGAAATTCTGAAGGTGTATTGTTGATCGAAGTTCTAAAGGTTTCGTGAGCAATTAAATGTACAATTGCTTAACTCACAAGTAACTAGGTGGCGCTTTTCGGCTTGTGTAGTAAAAACAATTTTTCTCTTTTCAATATTTTTTGAACAAAAAAATTGAATCTGCCCATTGGATGTGTGTTTAGAGCTCTTTCTCAGGTGTCGAAACATAACAGCACACGAGCTGTTATTACACGGTGGTCTTCTGTAAGGGGGTGGTTACCGCCGCAGACAGGCTGCCCAAATGACTGCGAAAACGCAGTGTGCCCTGCCACTACTTCCCAAATCCAGACCAGAGCCAAATTTGAAAAGTTGATTTTTCAAAGTTGACCCTGCCGGGGATCGAACCCGGGAACCCTAGAACAGAGCGTTAAGGCAAGCACCCTAACCACTCATCCAATGGGCTCGTCAAAACTGTAGAACTTAAAAAAAATAGAACCAATAGCTAACATACTAAAAGAGACTCAACTGAAGCTCGCTTCAAATGAATTCAACTTACCTACTTGATGCACATGTAACTTCTTTAAATGAGACGCGACCTCAGTTAAGAGCACGGAGCATATACAAAGAGGAGATGGCCTAAACAACTGTGCTCTGATTTCAAACTAGGTCCTGACGTCATTTTTTGTGGGCGTGGTCTTGGTCAGTCTGCTGTCGGCACTGGTCACGGTGTGGCGGCGCTTGTTTGTTGTAGACTACAGTCAATTTTCATTGGCAATTTAAGATAATTGGGCGGGGTCTAACTCCCTCCTTGCCCCGCGCAGTAGTCACGCGCTGCTCTATAGAAAAATTCAATAACAACATCTCCTCTTTGTATATGCTCCGTGGTTAAGAGTCATCTATAACCTCAGTTAACTTTACACTGTCACACAGCATCCGATATTTACAATGGCATGGACCGCTTCTCGTCCAACGAAGTCAACGATATCCTAGTTGTGTGTGGCACAACTTCGCTACTCTATAAAAATTTGGCTTTTGTTTAACTACTATGCAAGCTATTATATTATACAAACTGTCTCAAAATTCAACCGTAACCGGGCACCCTGGAGTGGACAAGTTGATGACTACTTTTTTTTAAGGTTTTTTTTTGAAAAAACTTTAGATATTTGACTGCTACTATCATTTTTTTTTGTGTATTATCAACCTAATTGCATTGTTCATAAAAGTTCCAAAATCAAACGAGAATACCTGTAGCTTAATACAAAAATTAAATAAAAAAAATTTTCTTGCAATATCAAAACATTTTAACTTTTTTCAACTTTGACACGTCATGGTGTGAAAAAATGTGTCAACGCTGCTGTGGCAAGTTATTATAAATGTTAGGACAAGTAATCAACATTCTAAGTTCCAAATTCCCTTCGGGACTAGAACCTCGTCCATCCAGAGAGGTGGTTGTTATGGGTGTGAATCCCAAACAATCCTATGTAGAATTACATTGCATGCGGCACATGTTACATTCGGAAGATTTCCCCCTGTAAAATTTTTTACTGTACTCTTAAAAACGTTAAGGGAGATCTGCTGTTAATGTGTTCCTTCACCGTTATAACCTGAAGACACAATATTATGCACATCAGACTGAGACGTCTAAGCAGACTGTCTTCGTGTTTCAGACAAGTTTATTTGTAACAGCAAATTAATGAACAGTTGGTAAAGAAAAAACAACTAAGTATAGTTGAACAATTTATTTTGAGACTGTTTTTATTTGAGTTTAAATTATTATTTTTTTTGTCGATCTTTTTGCAGGATATACAAATGGGGTTCTGGACATAATTTATTAGATTTCATGAGAGAGCACTTAATCTTGTAGAAACATTTATTGATATCTGATTTTACCTAACAATAGGCCATGCTGCAAAAACTGTCGCTATGAAATTTTATATGAAATACATAACACATACAAAAGAATGAAGCAAAATAATAAATTTGTTTTTAAAATAATTTCTGTGTTTTAGAATTGACATTTAATATCATTTTTAATTTCATTTATGAACCCTTCCATGGTCTGATGGCAAGTGGGGAATTTGTTTGGCAAAAAATCTTGAAAATATTTAAAAAAATACCAATGGTTACTTGATTTTCCCCTGTAAATAACTTTAGTTTTTTTTCTACTCAAAAATTATATGGACAAAGAATATGAAAAATTTGTATGAGTGAATTTTTTGGGCAAACATAATTTTTTACCTTTCTGTTGGTACTAATGAAAGAAGAAAAAACAGGCCACTAAGTTGAGCCATACAATATTACCTAATGAAAATGTATTAAAACACTGTTTAATAAATATGAAATACATATTATATATATACCTTGAAATAGATAATGCAAACTGCTGTCAATACAAATAGTTTTTTTTCATTTTTTTTTTTCAAGATTTCCTTATCTTTTAAAAATCATTGCAATAAGCAACATGTCTGGCAAAATATTCCCGCTTATCCCTCACTGCAATGAATCAGTTGAAAACTAACTAAGCTTCGTAATAACATTGGAGGTGTATTAGTATCAGATTTAATAAACCTCTAGAAGACACCAATAAAAATATCACAATTTACAAATAGTGTTTCAATGGAATCATCATTTACAAGACTTGTCCAAAGAAAGTTGTCACTAAAATTCATTCTCTGTACATATTACAATGTTACAATCGATGATAAGATTTCATTTAAAGAAATTCTCTATCCAAACAATGAGTAACTACAAAATAAGTTATGAGTAGAAGGTCTAAGTTATGAGAGAATTTTGATTTTAAATTACAATCGATTGTACAGAGAGAACTACTTAAGATATTCTGTTCAATTGTATTATGAAATGGGGTGTAACTTGTCCGAGAAAGATTTCACATAGGCATCATGCAGTTTGTTGACAAACTCCGCATCGTGCTTCAGCAAATAATTAATGGCTTGCAGCATTTGATTTTTGGTGAGAGGTTCCAACTGCGTCTCTTCTCTATTGCTGCTTGATGTGAACATTGTTGGTGGCATTAGAGCAGGCTTCTGCTGTGGAGTCAGTAAGTTGGAGAGTGAGAAGGAGCCTCTCTCGTCTACCTTGCTGCCGTTAAATGTCGTCGGTGTATTGTTATCCTGACTTTGATTTAAAAATGTGGCTAAGGGAGACACTGGTTTCGGTGTAGATATGTGCATAAAATTAACATCTTTCTCTAGAGTATCACTGATGTTGACTTCTTTCATTGCTTGAACCTTCATTTCAGTTTTTTGTTGTTTCTTTGACTCTTTTTCAATGGTGGATTTTTTTTGCATCAGTGGATCCAGGCCGCCATTGGTAACTGGTGTATCTTGCGGTGTAACAGACCTTTGTTGTTTCTCTATATGCTCAACAGAGTGAGCAGGGTTACTCATTAACCTCTGAAGCAGCAGCGGTTGATTGGAGCTTCCTGCCTGCTGGGGAAAGATTCCAGGAGACGGAAGCGATGATGCATTAGGAATAGGAATTGAACCACCGCTCCCAGCTTTCGCAAAGAAATCCATAACACTTTTAGATGTCATATCTGGCGCCCGAGGCGGTGTAGATTCAGATGTACTAGCTGCTGCATTTGGATTGAATTGGTTAGCTTTAAAATCGTCCTGTGCCTTCGTCAACATCTTAAAAATATTAATCGGAGCACTTGTCGTCGGAGTCATGCTAAATGTGGACATATTGTCGCCGGAAATTTGATTGGTAGGCTCGTTTACTAAACAATTTAACTGCATAGATAGTCTAACACACTCCTCGCGGTCGTAGAACCAAATTCCGTATATGCGTAGTTTAGTATTCCGGAAGAGCAGAAAGGGTTCCTTCAACTGCCACTCTATTCCCTTCGAAATGGGTTCAATAAGGTTGTTCCTGTTCAACCTGTTTAAAATAACTAAACTATGTAATGGAGTACCGTGTCTACTATACACAAACAAAGCTCCTTCGATGCTAGTTTTTTCCCATTCGTTTTCCTCAAATGTGTATAGGGCAACGTGAGCAGAACTATCGATTATTTCTTTCGCAAAAGGATCTACTCTCTTTATAGCGATAATATTTATGTTACGTGGACCACCCTCAGCCATTTTAAAATAATTCGTATTGTTACAATTAAAACGAGCATCACATCACAAACACAGTGCAGCGGAAAGTAAAACGTCAAGAATTGAGGAGGAACACCATTTTATACATAGAACAAAAAAATTGCATGTGGAATAGAATACAGTAAATCAGACGTGACGAAATGTCACATGACAGAAAAGTAATGGTACCAGTTTGGGCTTGAAAACATTGGGCCAATATACATCCAAATGAGGCCATCATCAATGTATACAGAGGGTGACAGAGGGCATGTTTGTAGAAAATTGCTAATGTTGACGCGCAATCGCCAAGTTGTCAGTCATAAGTCCATAAGGGACTTTGGAACCATTACTGGTCGTAGAGGGGCGAAAGGGCGAAAGCGCCCGGACTAACTGACGGTCGCTACGCGTCAGACACGAATATAACGTTGGAACAGTTTAAAGTTTCTGCATTAATGTAGATCATGAACCCAATATTCTTCTTCATTTCTTTTTGTTATTGTTGCTCGGAAATATTAATTTAAAAATAATAATCATAATAAATCGTCTTCAAACTCAATATAATAATCAGAAAACATGTTTCAGAGACACTATGCACTTTTATTTATTTATTTATTTATTTATTTTCTAAAGGTACACCAACAGCACAAACAAAAGAAGTTTATAATAGGAATAGGTAACACAAGGCAATTTTAAGGCATACACAAATAAACTACAAACTAGAAATTGAGACGACCGATAATACACGCACAGCAACACGCAAATTCTATACAAAAAAAAAGGACATGAAAATGAAAAATTAAACAATGAGCAACTGAAATCAAGAACAAAGAATAATAAACTAATTTAACAATATTTAAATAACAAAAATAAAATTAAGTACTAATAAAAAAAGGAAGAACCGCTCAGCAGAACAGTATAGCTGTCAATTTACGTTTAGCTTCAGCCGATTTACAGTTAAATATATCAATATCAGTATCAGAATCAATACCCAGCCTACTGAACAACATGTTTAGATTCCTGCTAGCCCGCCAAAGAAAGAACTAATAACAGCGTGTAATGCCAATTCACGTTGCATAGTCGGGATAAATGTGTATACATCAACTCCCACGTTATATAGCATTATGTGCATATGTGGGACCAGTTTATTTCTACCTTTATGTATGGCCAGCTGTCGAATTTCAACCGATAGGTCCGCCATCTATTGAAAGTTGATGAGCCTTTACGTTTCCCTTTACGCTCTGTCTCAGGGGTCCTGGGTTCGAATCTCGGCAGGCTAACTTTGAAAATGAACTGGTCAAAGTTGGCTCTGGTCTGGATTTGGAAAGTAGTGGAGGCACACTGCGTTAATACTTCTATAGTCGGCAGCGCACTTGGAGCACCTGTGGCGTTGCTTGTGTTCTAGGCGATGGTAACCACCTACCATCAAGTGGATCATCAGCCTGTTTGTCGACCTTAATATAAAAAAAGTAGAAACTTCCACACGACATTATCATTTTAGACATAATTTTTTTCGACTTTTCGGCTCTGCTTCCTTAAACAGCTGACACATACGAGGGGCACACTGAAATGATCGGGAATAAGAAAAACCACATGCACGGTATAGCTAAATTGTATTTTATTGTTTTTCGAAGTATTCTCCGTTCAACTTAATGCACTTTTCCATTCGTGCAAACAAATCATTAAAACAGTAATTCCAGTCTGAAGTTGATGTTGACAAAATGGCTGATTTGTACGCTACCACAGCTGCTTCGGGGTCTTCAAACCGTTGAACGCGTAATAAATCTTTCATTCTAGGGAATGTAAAGAAATCGTTTGGGCTCAGGTCAGGACTGTACGGAGGATGGCTCATCAGCTCAACGTTTTCCTGCTTCAAATCACCGAGCCGTATGGGAGCTCGCATTATCGTGATGTAAGATGATGCGACGTTTCGGGTTATTTTTTCGGAGTTCGGCTATCATTTCTGGCAAACAAACCGTGATATACCACTCGGCGGTAACCGTTCTAGGTTCCTGTAAAGGAATTGTAGTAACATGCCCCTTTTTCGAGACAAACGTAGCGACCATTTTCTTTGACACGCTGCGGGAGCGAACCACTTTCGTTGGCTTGACCTCGTCTTCGAAGACCCAAACTGCCGAATCTGCTCGTATATCACATATTGACAGTCATCTAATATAATAGTTCGCACAGTTGCGATGTTTTCAGGCGTGACCGCTGTTCTTGGTCGACCTGCAGAAGAAACAGTGCTGAGCGACACACGACCGTGTCGGAACTCGGCATACCAGCGGTATATTGTCGTTTGACTCGGTGCTTCAACATCATAAATCGAAACAAGTTCGCTGAGACATTTATCTTGAGAAAAACCGCGACGAAAATTGTAATAAATTATGGCACGGAAATGTTCACGCGTGAGCTCCATTTCTGTTAACGACGTGTCAACTTTAAATCAACATAGTTTTTGTTTTTAATAAAAAAAATTAATTGTTTGAATGTCATTAAGATTCTAAGAGGCCAGTATTTAAATTCTAAAAAAGGTTTTATTGTAACTCAATCCGAAATATTCTATTCCCGATCATTTCAGTGTGCCCCTTGTATATTTATGTTCCCTAATTCTATTCTCTGGTCTTATAAAAACAAAAGTCGGAATCTTACAAACGTAGTCCGCGTTAAGCCGGCGCAGCGACACTGTCCTCGTAAGTGGCATCTGTGTATACTGAATGTAATTATAAATTTTGTTGGAACACGTGACATCTGAGTATTATGCAGAATTTAACTAAATAATATAAAGTAATTGGGTATCCAGTTATCTATTGAAACGAGGAAAATTTTATACATTTCATTTTATACGTTCAAAGGAGAAAATCCCAGTCAGGCGTCGGAGCTGCCAGACACACTTTTTTTTTATAAAACCTATTTAAAATGTTATAAATTGCAGACAAAAGTCTAACATTTTGTAATATAAAAGTAACTAAATAGTAAATCCTGTAGTACACAACTATAGTACAAACGGATGTTTTTAATAGGTAAGTAAGTAATTGTAGCCATTACTTGATAAATGATAATTTTTGTTTATGAGTTGTTATTTATTAGTTACTTAATGAGAACATACGATATTTTTTATGTAGGTACAAAAAGTATTGAAAAATAAAACTATTGTGCTTAAGACAAATATCCGAATCTAAGTTTCGACCACCACAAGTGCGTTTAGTGTTTGTCTTGTTATTTCAATAACATTATTTTCATCTAATAACATTAATACAATAACAATTGCTTAAGTCCGACTTAAGCAATTCTATGGGCTAATATTAATGAAATTTTCTATTTTATTTACTTATCCATAGCTCGTGGAGTGTTGACTGCTGACTAGGGTGTTGACGTTGACACCTACCGCTATGTGACCAGCAGTGTGTCAGCAGGTGAGCCCAGTTAGCGATGCGCCGAGTTGACGATTTCGCTACTTGAGTAACTCGAGTTGAAATGGATACTAACTCGAGTTGCAACTCGAGTTGACTCGACTCGGTCTCAATCCGCTGAATCGTGTGATGCAGTGTAGTGCAGCCAATGGTGTGGAGCGTCGATGCTCCGAGTTGGTTACTTAATGACTCGTGTTTTGGACCGCGTTGGTTAAGTAATCGCTCGCATACACGATTTTTGGATAGTTAAAATCTTAAAAATTCACATCACTGACATAGATGGCTTTGACACGCGTTGTTCTTAACCGATAACGCCACCTACAAAAACGACCCGCGAAACAACGACCGAGTTGGCGCGACTCGCGAGCGACCGAGTCGACCGACATCGTTCGTCGTGCGTCGTCGGACTCGTCGGCCGAAGCTGTCTCGCTCGCCGCGTACACACCGAGTCAACTCAGTTTGCAATAATCTTGACTCGAGTTAACTCGTTTACAATCTGACTCGCGTTCGTCGCGCGTCGTCGGACTCGTCGGCCGAAGCTGTCTCGCTTGCCGCGTACACACCGAGTCAACTCAGTTTGCAATAATCTTGACTCGAGTTAACTCGTTTGCAATCTGAGGCTCTAGTATGAGTTTACGATACTACACTCGCTAGCAAGAACGTAAAACTTTTGTATGGAAAATCGTGAACTGTCAATGTCAAATTGTTAATTTTCCATATAAATGTTTTACGCTCTCGCTAGCGAGTGTAGTATCGTAAACTCATGCTAGAGCGACTGACTCGAGTAACTCGAGTCAAATAACTCGACTCGCCAATCGCTAAGCCCAGTTCGTTGCGCACCTCCCCATTGAACGTTCAGGTTGTTAATTCTATAAAAAACTTCGGTGACTTATTCTACATTTATTATTTCAAAGCTACTTAAAGCCCTCCCAAAGAAGACCTGAAGCAGGGCAGCACAGTCTCACATAAATATTATATTAGTCTATACACATTTTTAAAGGTAGGCAACGTAGTGATTATATTCTCTTTGAAGGTAGGTAGTTCCTGGCGCGGTGGCGCACCGTCTTATTTTGGGTGCTTTGTATGGGAGTTCGTCATTGTTCTTTCTATAGCAACGTGATCATGTCACTACCTACAAGATGCCAAAAAGTCATCGAACAAAATGGCACATATATACAATAATTAAATGTAAATAAGCGTTGAGAAAAAATGTCTTGAATTTTCATATAAAATGCGAAGAAACTTTTTCCCCGACCTATTATATGACACTATGAACTCGTAGTAATTTAGATTTATGATGTAATTTTATCGTACTCTATAAAATGGGTTGACCTCTGTTGTTTGCACCAAACAGTTCGTTTTAACCTATCGATAAAAGACGAACTTGGTCACGATTGTAGACGATATTTAATATAGTATCGAGACAGTAGAACACTCACTCACTGATTTGTAGTGAAACTTTTGAACGGATCGGACGTCTGTCAGACAGAATCGGAAACGTCAAAAACAAACAACAAACAACGTCATTTTAAAACTTTAAAGCGTGTTTATTTAATTTGTTTTTAATTATTTTTATTATATTAATAATACAACCGGTTTAATTATTAAATAATTAAATAAATAATAATTTAGGAAATACATTCATTATTTTAAGACATATATTCTTATGACTTTTTAACAATTTCTTTAAAATACACGACCGTAAGTTTTTAACAGACATAAAGTGGATTTTAATAAAGTAAATAAATATGTCAGAGAATAAAGTTCTCGTGATCGGTGGCGGTGGACGCGAGCATGCGTTATGTTGGAAGTTATCGGACTCTCCTTTCGTAAAGGAAATTTTTTGTGCGCCGGGAAGTGTGGGTATTTCGAGTACAAACAAAGTGTCTAACGTAGAGATAGATATAGCAGATCATTCGGTAAGTATTTTATTTTAATTATATTTTAATTAATAATACACAAATCAATATAGTTTTATTTTTATTTTAGTACATTTTTATTAAAAATGAAAGATATTGGTCTGGTAACTACCTAGGTACTTATTTTGTATTTCCATTAAAAATGGTATAATTTTAATGACCAAATATTTAAAAAAGAATGCTATATATATATTTAATTACTGTATGCAGCCACTTACGATATATCTACATTTATCTTTACATATAATAAAATCATAAACGAGCCCAGTCTTTACATTGAATATTTTTCAAAAAAAGTATTTGTACACTTTGTACTTATTGTTACCAAGGTCAAAAAAATAGTTGAGTTTTGTCTGTTTGTCTGTGCGTTTGTGCATGCTAATCTCTGAAACGGCTTAACCCATTTGAATGAGGTTTTCACTAGCATATTGTAGAAAGCTTCCCGCAGCATATTGTATAAGCTGAATCAAGATGAAGAAGTTAAGTTCTGCTAACAAATTTAAATACCGATGTTGAAGTTATACCCATGTTCTTGTAAAAATATAATTGAGATTCAGTTGTCAAATATGACAGGGCTGTATTTTTTTAACTTTTTTTATTGTTAAATTCGTCAGATATTCTGATGATCCACTTGATGGTAAATGGCTACCATTGTCTATAACTTCACATGTATATTAGGATTACATATAAGGGATTCCGAAGGGAAAGGGAAATGGGCGCTGGCATGCTTTACTCACTCACCGAAACACAACAGGACATATGCTATCATTACTCCATGATCTTCTGTAAGGGGGTGGTTACTGCCACCAGACAGGCTGCCTCAATAACTGCAAAACATAGTGGATTTTTGGATTACCCATCTCAATTTGAATGCACTAAAGTTAATGCTGCTTAAATTTCTTTTTAAGGTATCAACCTTAAAAAGAACTACCAAGCGTTGGTAGGAGATAGCTTTCTACCAACTGTTGATAGTCATTATTGCAATGAGCTCGTTCAGTTCAAATGTCAACAATTCAAAATTTAAACTATGCATTTATGTTTATTACATTTAATATTGATATTACTAGCATATGAATTAAATATTCAACTCAAATGATATAAAAGTAGTTGAAGGGTTATCATTATTGATGTATTTAATTGACTTTGATTAAATGCATAAGGCAATAAATGAAGTACATCATGTTTTAATTAAAACTGATTAAGATTGTTTCACTGATTAAGGATTTTATCAGATTTAAGTTACAGTCAGAATCGGTAATTTAATATACAGTCAAAAATCGGTCTCACCCCTTTCAATAATAAATAAAAGAACAAACATTTTTTTTAAATTTAATGTTTATTCTAAAATAAAGCAAATTTTTCTAATGATATCTGTTTTTAATTTTACTTTCGATTCAATACTTATGGACAAAATTAATACATTTTAAGTCATGGTTGATCGTAAATAGTTTTTTATTTTCAATTTTGAAAAATACATTTCACTCTTTGCTACTGTCACAAGAAGTGTTAAATATATATATGTAAAGATGTAGAGACGTTAGGAAACACGGACAATACATTATTGGAGTAAATATAATTTATTACATTGATTGACAATTAATTTTGAATGAAGTAGCAATTGTTCAAATGCACTGATCTAGAATCATAAATTTTATCCATATAAAAATGAAGAGCTTTCAGAGCCCGTTTTCCTATTCCTTCCTAATCCCATATAAGGATATGGATTAAGGATTAAGGATAGGATTAAGGAATCCTACTATGACTTACAGTAGCAACGCCAATGGTGCTCTAAGTGCACTTATCATTGGCTTTGCTTGTGTTATAGGCGACGGTAGTCACCTACCATCAAATAGACCGACACACTTGTCTGTCGACTTTAACATAAAAAAAAAACTTTCCCGTTGCATATATGAAAGAGGTTTTAAATTACTGTTAAAGTAGGTATCTGGCTCCGGCACATGGAATGCAAAATGCATGAGAAATCCAATTTTTTTGAGCCCTATATTTTTTCCTCTTACATTTGCTCTATTATCATATGTTTGTCCAGTTTATATGTTGTTATATATATGTCCCAAACAAACATATATAACAACATATATAAACAAACATTTATATACTATTATTACAGGTATCTGCAGCTATTACATTTTATCATTTTAGTTGCTAGTATTTAAAAAAATACTTGGTAATTAAAAAAAAAATTGTGAGTAATTACAACAATAAGTCAACAACTACAAATGAAAGTACAGATAAGGGCGAGAAGCAAAACATGACTTAAAATTTAAGAAATTATGAAAGTCAAAATAATAATAAAGAAATAATAATGTAAATTCGATATGTCAATAAAGGAATGGTATTATATGAATGGTATTGTACGGTATTATCAGTAATAACACAATAATCGAGATTTGGAGCTTCAAGATGTCAAGATTTGCACACCGAATATCGGTTGGTCATGAAGAAAACTCTGGTATGAGTTACCCAGGGTTATTTACATTTACGGATATCCACATCAAAATGTCATTGAAATAATACAGAAAATTATTTCACAATCAATTATGAAACAGATAAGAACTATTCCATTTTAGTCTTTGGTTATGAGAAATGTTATGTTTGTTTATTCAAATTTTTATCCACATTTTAATAATATCAAATACATATAGAATTTGTGCAGTTTAGTACTTAGTTACTTCTTAGTTTAGTTTACTACTTAGTTTCCCTTACTACTTAGTTTAGTTGGCACTCTTGCAGCACCTGTGGCTAAGCTTGTGTTGTAAGCGACGGTAGCCATCTACCATCAAGTGGATCGTCAGCCTGTCAGCAATTTTTACCTATTTTTAATTTATTAAACCATTGAGTGAATTCATTGAGTTTTTTTATATTAAGTTTGACAGACAGGCTGATGGCTAACACAAGCAATGACACCAGTGCTACAAGTGCGCTGCTGACCAAGTAGGGTTAACGATAGGAAAATGTTTCATTGAGTGAATTTATACACAGGAGCAATCAGCATGAGAGCTGCATTTAAATGAAACTTACTCATGAAAAAGTTATTGATTGTAGATTTTATTTCACAGGCTGTTGCAAAATGGTGCAAAGAACATTCGGTAGACCTTGTGGTCGTTGGCCCAGAGGATCCGCTGGCCAACGGCATCGTAGACAGTCTAACGTCTTATGGCATAAAGTGTTTTGGACCGACGAAGGCGGGTGCAGAAATAGAGGCAAACAAAGAGTTTTCTAAAAATTTCATGATAAAATACCAGATACCAACAGCTCGCTTTCGTACATTTACCGATGCCGCAGCTGCCAAGGACTTTGTTAACAGGTTTGTATAATGATCTTTTAATTAGATAAGACACACAATAATGACAATTTAATCATCATTAGAACAATCCAGATAATGGTAACCTTTTGCAACTTTATTAACACAAATTTAATGGGCATAGCTCTGTTTCATACAATTTTATCTACCTCAGATTAAGGTACCCTTAGTCCTTTTTTGTGCAACATGTGTATGTAACATTTAATGGTGATTGGTTGAGTAGTTATCGCGTGAGAGCGTAACAAATTTTTGAACAAATAAACTTACGCATTTATCATATTAATTAGGTTGTAATCAGTGCTGTCAACATAATTTTATAAATTACCCGTTGATTATTGACCATTTCTCCGAAAATTCCCAGAATTTTCTATCCTTTTATATTAGATTGTTAGGTTTATTAAAAACTTTATTATTAATGTTTATTTATTAGTCAACAGTCAGCACTTACAGCATACAAAGTTAGGTACAAAAAGAAGATAATACATATAATTGGTGACTGTTAGGACTCGTACTCGCAAGTTTGTTCTGTTGCGATAGTTTTCAGATACAATAGTGATATCTCATTGTTAAATAAAAATAAAACAAACACTACGTATCTTGCTCTTGCAGTGACCTTTCATTATGATATATTAAGTTTTTCTACATACTCGGAATTCTATTATTACTAACGTATGTAAGTGATTCTATATATCTGTATTCGAACTGTACTAAAGCTACTCACAGCGCAATCTAGAAAAAAAGAGACCAATATGTAAAAGTATAAAAAATTAAAATTAGCTGAGTTCGCAACTTCGTACGCGTCGTATTAAGTAGAGCGCGTAACTTTTTGGCTTGTAAACCAATTGGAATAAAACAAATACTAAACCTTACAGGAAGTTTGATACAATACATCAGTGAAAACCGCATTCAAATCGGTTAAGCCGTTTCTGAGATTAGCGTACACAAACGCACATACAAACAGACAAAAATTATAAAAACTATTTTTTTGATCTCTGTAACATAAGTACAACGTGTACAAATGTTTTTTTGAAAAAAACTTTAATGTACAGACACAGCTCGTTTACGATTTTATTATATTACTAGCGATCCGTCCCCGGCTTCGCCCGGCGTGCAATTTTTATATATATGAACATTCCCCGTTTATCCCTCTTTCCATTAGTGAAAACCGAATTAAAATCGGTCTACCCGTTCACGCGTGATGCCGCGACCAAGGGAAATAGGGATTCATTTTTATATATAGAGATGTATGGAATAGACACGAAAGTGTAACGATAAAAAAAATCAAAGAAATAAATCAATGGACAGTGCTTACACAACTTACACTATCTATTATCATATTATTACGAAACGTTCCTTTTACAAAAACTAAATAAATAAATAAAAAATAATTATATTTACAAGAATAAAGTACTTATGTGAAATAAAATAACCGTAAATTGCACCTGCAGTAGGTGTAGGAATTTATTAAAATAAAATTGCTTATTCTACAATTACATTTAAAAATATCCCTAAGTACATAAGTGATTTAAATAAATTAGTTATTTAATCGTGTTGCAATATCATGGATATTGCATCGTGGATATCGTTCGATAAATTGTTGTAGAAATTTCAACTTTATTCAGAGAGTATTAAAGCTTAAAATCGAGTGCAAGTCGGTCTGGGCCAAGTTGGTCGCGCTCGCGACACAGATCTGTGTCGGGACATACAAGCATAGTTGCATAGATCTATGCCAAAAAATACGGGGACATACGAGGGGTTAATCATCATGGAAATATATTTATAGCATACTGCGATCTTATTCAATAATTGCTGGATGTATTAATAACTGCGTTCACAAAATATAAAAAGAAAGAAATAAAAATATTAAATAAAAAGCAATAAAAATAAAAAGCAATATATAAAAAAAATAAAAAGCAATAAAAAGAAAATCATATTTAATTGTCTCTTTCTTGAAATTCCCCGATTCGATACCATCTTCGTCCGCTCCGCATTCCGTATTCTGGGGAAAAACCCCGCGATTTGGCAGCACTGGATGTAACACATAAACCATCTTCTCTTTATGCGGTACCTACATCAATATCTCAATATGTAGTTCAATGCCGCAAGATACTGGATTTTATTTTTGTACTTGTTTCTTTTATTATTATTGCATCCTTGATATACTGTCCTTTGATCTTTAGACGTTCAGGTTATGTTGAGTTCTTATCGCAGCCAGACATTTATTATAACGAAAACTTTCTCAAGTGAAGTAATAAACATTTTAATAAATAAATCATATTTAAGTCCTTTGAAGTAGAATACATACTTTTGGCACTAAATTTCAACAGTTATTATCTGGGTAGCAACCCACTACGCAAAACCTATGTTTTTCTATTCGTGGGTGAGATGAGATGATGGTAGACCCTATACTATATCCAAATTTCTCCTCCTTATCCATTTTCTCATCAAACTTGACATCATTTAGATAAAAAATAGCTTTTTCCCTGCGAATTCGTCAGCATACCTGTCCTTAAATATTTTTAGGGTTCCGTAGGTCCGAATAAAAAAACGGAACCCTTATAGGATCACTCGTGTGTCCGTCTGTCCGTCCGTCACAGTCAATTATCTCGGAATCTACTAGACCGATTAAGTTGAAATTTGGTACACATATCAATTTCTGTGACCCAAACGCAGATGTATATGGGAGGTCATTTTTGGGGGAAGGTGGAAAATGAATTTTTTTTTTAAAACTGCATCGTGTGACATCAAATGGAAGGTTTTTTTTTTGTAATTTTGAAATAAATAGTTTCCAAGTTATTCAAGAAAATAGACGAAAATTGACCTTATCTCCGAAACTACTGAAGCTAAAATTTTGAAAAATAATAATAGAGAAATTAGTTTTCTACTTATAGATTATAGGAAAACCTATAATAAGTCCATGATATTAAAATAACATGGTAAATCACTCAATATCGTACGGAACCCTCTTCACGCGAATTCAGCTCGCTCTTGTCCCGTTTTTAGCCTATGTACTGTTTTCGTATCATTCCTCAATATTGATGCATGCAGTTGTGGTTTGACAATTATTTTTTTATTTATTTGATTAATGTTTTAATGAGTAGGTATATCCACGGTTTAATCCTACCGAAGATCAGAGCACTGACCTATGCCAGCTAAATGTTGATTAGGGACCTTTTTATAACTTTTATTCTTGCTTTCTTTCTTTTTAATTGTATATATTTAAGTTGCAAATAAAAATTGATTGTTCGAATGAATACTGATTGAAATTTTGGTTGGGTAATATTGAGAATTTGTTCATTGCCCCAGCGCCCCATACCCGGCTCTAGTGGTTAAGGCAGCGGGTCTAGCGGCTGGTAAAGGTGTTGTGGTTGCATCAAATAAAGAGGAAGCTTGTCAAGCAATCGATGAGATCCTGACTAATGCCAAATACGGTTCAGCCGGACAGACTATTGTCATTGAAGAATTATTGGAAGGAGATGAAGTTTCTGTAAGTACAATATCAATTTGTTTGAAATCGCTAATCACTGGAACTTTTTCTGCTTTTGATTACTTTAGGTAGATTATTGGAAAATTCTTGAGGTAGATTATTGGCTTAATATCCCACTAAGGAGTCGAGCAAATAGAAAAAATTTAGAAAGTACGTTAAGCGAAAACTAAACTATAGCGTTGTGATATGGTGGTTCGGTTCCTAGGAAAATAGAAGAGATAGAGAATCCGATTTATTTCAAATATATTGTATAGCTAGTAATTAATAAAATAATTGAAAATAAGAAAGACAACTTTTCTTATTCTATCGGATTCTTTTAAATAGGCTGTCTGGAAATCCTTCGCCGGCTTTCCCCTTTCATTCTTTTAGTCTTTTCCCCAACTCTTTCTTCACCTGCTTGTCTCTTTTTTAATGTAAAGGTCGTCAGACAAGTTGACGGTCCACTTGATATTAGGTGACTACCGTCGCCTATAACACAAGCAACGTTACGGGTGCTGCAAGTACGTTGCCGATCTTAGTAGGATTAATAATAATAAACTCTTTATTTATACCATGTCTGATCAATAAGTTAGTTAAATTCAACTTAAGGCTATGTTTTAAGTTACAAATATTTTAAGTTGACTTACTGCTGTCCTCATTAGTCAGTAACTGAACCATACAACAATGGTTCAGGTATCGACAGTCAAGCCTTTCGGATAAACCCTTCGACAGTTAAGTACAAGGGATTAGTAAGGGATAGGGCAGTGGGCTATGGCATCCCTTACTCACTCATTGAAACACAACAGCACATGTTCTGTTGTTTCACGGTGGTCTTCTTTAAGAGCGTGGTTGCTGCCGCAGCAGGGGTTTGCCCAAATGACTGCGAATGCATCGTGCTCTGTCACCATCTTCTTCAGCAAGAAGATAATTTACCTCTGTTGTTTGGCTCACTGTCATAAAGGTTTTAATATACAATTACTCTGATTCCATATTGTAAGTTTACTTGTATTATCAGCAGAAGGGAATAGTAAGAATTAAAGTATGGATCATGTTTCGATGTGTATTTTTGAATGGCTGCTACTACACGATTTTTTATATAAACTCGATTAAAGAATTAATATGTTTCAATTACAAAAAAAAAATAAAACCCATTGGTAGACAGTATTGTTTTGTGTGCATTTTAATGAATAATCCACAAGATTAATAATTTTTTTGTTCTATAATATTGGAATGTTACAATGAAATAATTAATAAGTGAATGCAATGTTTGCTAATTTATGAAACGACTATTTAATATTATTCTAATGTACTTATTTGTTTTCAACGATTTAAAGTTGACCTCACTTGTTTATCAATGTTCTTTTGTGATTAAATTTTGTATTAATTAAAATTAAATGTGTTTACATGGAATTTTGGCCCTGAAATTCGCCTGATGATGTTCTTAATAAATATAATTAATTAGCTTTTACCAGCGATTTTGTCCGCGTAACTTTATCTTGGGTTTTGAAACGTTTATTCAATCTAACGCGACGCCACGGGGCGCATCGTCGTGAAGCTATGTTAAAAGGCCGTGTCCGTTGCCCCAAAATTTCAACTAAACATTGTTCTTGAATATTTCTAGACTGAACATTTCCCGTCCGCTGCTACTTGTTCACTAAATTAGGGAATGGGTTATGTTATTTTCACTCACTAAAACGAACTGGACGACCCCTTGGATGAGTGGCTAGAGTGCTTGCCTTAACGCTCTGTCTTAGGGGTTCGGGACTCGATTCCCGGCAGGGTCAACCTTGAAAAGGAACTTTTCGAGTTAGTTCTGGTCTGGTTTTAGAAAGTAGTGGCAGAGCACACTGCGTTTCGGTGTCATTTGGGCAGACAGTCTGATCACCGTGAAATAACAGCATGTGTGCTGTTGTGTTTCGATGAGTGAGTAAGGAATACCGTTTCCCCCTTTCCATCCTAATTTCCCTATCCCTAATCCCTCATTGTTAATCCTACTGTGGGTATTTAACGGTGGTAATTATAGGGATGGAATGCAGTGTGCCCTGTCCATCATCCTTGAGTGGTTGGTCTGTCGGGAGGGCGCTACATGGAAATTCCAATGTGTAGTAAAACCACGTGTTGCTCTCCAAATGTGAAATACGAATCTTCAGGTGTTGGCGTTCACCGACGGCGAGACGGTATCCGTGATGCCACCGACCCAAGACCACAAGCGAATCGGCGAAGGAGACACGGGACCAAACACAGGAGGAATGGGGGCATACTGCCCCTGTCCCCTGATCACACCAGACCAGTTGGCCGACGTCAAAGATCAAGTGCTGCAGCGAGCTATTGACGGCTTGAAGGCTGAAGGGATCAAATACGTAGGTAAGTAAACGAGTTTCTTAATGTTCTCCTTACTTGTCACACTTTTAAGCAAGCGTGGTTCCATTACAGTTCAACCAAAATTACTCAAGTGATAGTAATGGTTCGCGCATTGTGAAGTCTTAGGCTGCGGTTATGACACGAATGTCTCCCGCGCCGCCCCGCTCCGCCGTGTTCCGCCCCGCCTCACTCCCCTGTTTCGTAATCGCAGCCTTAAATATATCCCAGTTGGGATGTCTTGCAGTCGGCAGTCATATGGTTAATTTAGTTATCTACAGAAATTTTACTAGTTATTAAAGTAAATAATCATTTAATGCTCGAAGACCTCCTCAATCGAGTTTCTCAAATTGCGGCCCTTAAAATGAATATGGACAAGATGAAAGTTATGTCTCATGTCCACGCTGTGACCACCCTAGTAACAGTTAAATTTGACTTTCGAAGTTGACGAGTTCATCTACTTGGAACAAATAGTCCAATTAGGTGGAGCCAATTTCGAGAATAATTTGGCAGCGTGGCATGTTTTGGTCCAAAATTCGTCAGTGTCTCAAAACATAAGTTTTCAACGGCTATGGGGAGGGCTGTGCTCGAATCAGTAATGAGGGAATCCGTAGACATAAACCGGCGGATTAGTAAGTTGAAGTAGCAGTGGGCAGTAGATATACAGTACCGACGGCCGCCGGGGCCGGAAGATTCTCGAGTGGAGGCCACGAACCGGTAAGCTGCGCGTCTGACGTTCGCCCACAAGATGGACAGCCACATCTGCTGTCGAAATAATGAACTATTTGAACTTATAAAACGTAGTGACATCTGTGTATACCGAACGTAACTAACATAAATTTTGTTGGAACACGTGACACCTGAGTATGCAGAATGTAAGTAAATAATATAAAGTAATTAGGTATCTAGTTATCTATTGACACGAGGAACATTTTATACGTTTAAAGGAGATGTACTTCAGGCTTGCGTCGGAGCTGACACACACACTTTTTTTATTTATGTTAGATTCCAAACGGGTAAAATAAGAGACATTTCCTGATTTCTGTGTTTAGAAATATTCAGATTGTTTTTTTAAGGTATGTATTCTTTTCTAATTTACAATTAGAAAAATTATGTTGCCCTCAAAAGTTCCTTTAAGGACTCAAATCTAATCGTTCTAAGAGTCTATGGCAGTATTGTAAAGTTATCAATTCACGCTACTATCAGTGCGTTGACACCGAGTCAAGGTGATTTCGGTCAAATTGTATAACAGACCTACGACTTTTGTACCCATTTATTTATAAACCAATAAATATATGTACTACGCTACAGTCCATAATCGTTTCTCAAAAATAGTCTATTTCACAAGTTAAAAGCGTAATGTGCGATAGCTCATTGGTTATGTCTAGAAAAATGTATTAAAATGTTGGGTCCATAAAAAAATGCAAAAGTTATAAACAAATTGAGAGAAATAAAAAAAAAAACACCATTTAGTTTTTTTGTTAATAAATCAAAAACAACAAGAGATAACGAAAGAAATGTAAAAACTATCTAGTAAAATATTAACCGGAAATTTTGTACCATTTAATAGCCATATTTGTATTTCGTTTTCACTTTTTTGATGCAAATGGTCACATAAGTTACTAAATATTTTTTTATCTTCACACAAATGTGATTATCATCGAATAAATTTATGAAACTTGTAAAAAAACATTTCGATAACTTCCTTGCACGCCCAGAATTGATAATCTTATATATCTTATATATATAAAAATGAATCCCCATTTCCCTTGGTCACGGCATCACGCGTGAACGGGTAGACCGATTTTAATTCGGTTTTCACTAATGGAAAGAGGGATAAGCGGGGAATGTTCTTATATATAAAAATTGCATCCCGGGCGAAGCCGGGGCGGGTCGCTAGTGTACAAAATAGTTGAGCGTTGCGGAGAAATGTTGTTACATTATCAGCGAGTAGGGGCTGTATTTTATTAATTAGAGGTCCCTGTGATAATTAAAATAATATAGCCCAAGGTATTAAAAAATTGACTATGAAAATTCTAAATTATTTGCCGATTATTTTTGGTCAAATTAGTCAATCGGGTTGAATCGAAAGATGATGACATTCGTATCAAACTAATTTCGTACCTTTTTTTATCTTAAGGTCGCAAGACAGGCTGACGGTTCACTTGATAGTAAGTAGTTGGCTACCGTCGCCTATAACACAAGCAACATCATCACAGGTGCTGCAAATGCGCTGCCAACCGTAGTAGGATTAAGGATAAGCGATTAGGAAGGGATAGGAAAATGGGCTCTGGGATCCCTTACTCACTCACTGAAACACAACAGCGCACATTATTTCACTGTGATATTAACAGCTCTAAGATCTGGTCATTAGAGTTCTTAATCGGTACTGTCGTGTATATGAAATCGTTCCACAAGCAAATTGTTACATAAAATGATGTGAGCTTAGGTCCATGTGGGGCCTATGAATTTGACACCAGAGGTCGTCACTTATCGCAATGAATTATAAATTTTCCGTTATTTTATTTTTCTACTAATCGCTTTATATTTTCTGACGAAATATGTTGTTGACTCTTTGTTAGATTTTTTTTTTTTTATAAAAAAAAAATGTAAAAATTGTGACTCTTAAACGTCCCCTGAGTATACTGGTGTTCCTCCCTGACAACATTTACTCAAAATTTCAAGACGATCTGTTGAGTAGTTAATTTTATAATACTAGTTAGGAAACTGCGTTGGTGTTATTGAAACACGAGAATTAGACATTTCGCATATATATTACGCATAATCTTATACTTTTTCCCATAATCTTTTCCTACTAATTTCCCTATTAATTTTGGGCCAATTTTAAAGCGTCGGTACTGCAACATGTAAATTTGATACGAATGTTTCATATAGCATGTATATAAAGCCTTTAGATTGAGCTTTACCCGATCTTACAACCTTAAAACGATTTTATTTGTCGATTTTGGAGGTGTCCTTGTTATTTTTAAAATGTGAATATTTTAATCATTTCAAGTAAAGTCCCAGTCTCGAATAAGATATGACATTTTTCAGACAAGAGTACACAAAAGAGCTGGTCCGTTAAAAATATGTATCTTTTTCATGTCGTAACGATAATTAAAAAACAAGTTAAACTTATATCACTGTGGCGACTCTCTAGCTCTGTAGTAATTCTCATGTGGGAATTCCCCTCTACCATTTCATTTAGTCTATACACCTGGTATATTCAAATGAAATGATTATGTCTTACAATAAATATATAGATTGAAATAATGTCCCATAAAAATGGCATTGCTAACATCGATTACTTGAAACTTCTTAAATTTAATATATTAATAAATATAATCTGAGTTTGAAATGGCCAGGCTCTATGAATTACTGTAAGCACTGAAGTTAATTTGAAGAAAAAAGAGTGTTTCTTTTTTTTCTACTTTCTATCACAAGAATTTCAAAACATTTTATTACCTACTTGTTTACGAGACAATCGATTTAATTGGTGTTATTGTTTACAGCTACAAAATATAGATACAATGTAAGGATTCCTCTACTATCATTCTCTAGTTATTCACTAAGCGATAATTTTAATATAACTAATAATATCGCAGAGAAAGACATAAATTTAATTATTAATAGATGAAGGAAGTGTGGTCCGTGTAAGGCACCTTAGACCTCATAAAACATAGCAACTATATGACATTTATACATATAATAAAATCGTAAACGAACCGTGTCTGTACTATGTTTTTTTTTTTTTCAAAAAAATAGTTTTTAGAATTTTTGTCTGTTTATCCGTGCGTTTGTGCACGCTAATTTCAGAAACGGCATAACCGATTTGAATGCGGTTTCACTGATATATTGTACCAAGCTTCCCGTAACATTAGTCTTTGTTTCATTTCAATTGGTTTACAAACAAAAAAGTAACGCGCAATACCGAATACCACGCGGACGAAGTTGCGGGCTCAGCTAGTTGTAAATAAATGTAGGTATGCTGCTATCGAGAAAATAAATAATTTGTCGCTCTATTCATTTTGTGACGCTAGTTGATTTAATTTCGATATCTGGACATTGTTAAATATTTGTCAAGTTGTAATTTATTTATGACAGGGGAGCAAGCTTGGCTACAGAAGGAGCTGCGAATATTAATATCCGGCTCGAAGGACCATTGACACGGTCGATATATTATATTAAGGTTAATTCACTTTAAGGGTAGCGAAGCAATGATGTAGATTGTAGACTGTATAACTTTAAAATGAATATAAACGAAATAAAGATAAGACATTGCGTTTGACCAGAAGAGATGGGAATGATAAGACAATCAAAATTATATATGATATTAGCGGCCCGCCCCCGGCTTCGCCCGGCGTGCGATTTTTATATACCCTAAAACATTCCCCGTTTATCCCTCTTTCCATTAGCGAAAACGGAATTAAAATCGGTCTACCCGTTCACGCGTGATGCCGTGACCAGGAGAAATGTATATATATATGTTAACTAGGAAATGTTTCAACGGCATGTAAACTGTAATGTCACTTGTTACCGAGGCACATCTATAGTTAATTGGATTCGAAATTGACCCCTCTTTATGGTCAGCTTTCTTGTCTGTGGAGCAACATATTTACGTCATTTACTATGCAAGCGTTACGTCCGTAAACTGACGACCTATGACCGCGTATTCGCACGTACCTACTATAGATAAGTCTGAGAGTCTGAGATAAATAAGACAAACACTTATATTTTTAGCTTAAACAACAGAGAACAGAAACGTATAATGCGATAACTAACCTTGTTGCTATATGGAAACAGTTGTTTTTCAACTGTAACGTGTAATGACATGAAAATATTGCGTTTACTTGTTTTTTTTTTCGATCGATGTCGATGTTTGTTTAGATCGACAATTAATTCATAGTAATTAATTATTGGCAATTATTTGTTACTAAGAAAAATAAAAGGAGCCACTCAGACTCTGACTCTGACGTAACTATTTTATTTTTTATTTTTATTTTTATTTTTATTTGATAGAAGCGAAATACCAACAGCACAGCAAAAATTGATCAAGTCACACAAACAAATATAAAGACACATTTACATTTACTTGCAAATTACAGGTATCTACAGTTGTATATGTTGCATATTATCTATGTTAAAAGTTTAAAAATTACACAATTATCAATAATTTCATACAATTACCAATTAAAGAGTACATATTAATATTAAAAGCAAATTGTACGAGAAGAATGCACACTTAAAATTTAGTCAATTACAAAAGTAAAGTAATATCAATAATAAAAATTACAATTTATTGTTGTTATACAATAACAACAATAAAATTAAACCAAGAACAATCCAAAAAGTCAACATAATGTCAATTACATCAATAACACTTCACAATACGTTATTATTATTATTATTAATTAAATATATCGTCAAAGTCGATCAATTGTACAACTATTGTGTACAATAGTTGTAATTACAACTATTGTGTAGGATATCGTTTCTACTATAATATAATTTCCATCTTTTTTGTGTCTTTCCAGGAGTTCTGTACGCGGGTTTAATGATAACAAAGTCTGGTCCGATGACTCTCGAGTTCAATTGCAGATTTGGCGATCCAGAGACTCAAGTACTGATGACGCTGATGGAATCCGACCTTTACACAGTGATGAAGGTAGCATATTGAATTTATAATTTTCAGATAGGTAATAATTACGAGAAAATTTTATCTGATAACGCTCAACGCAATTCGTCCTGCTATTCAAGAAAAATTCACAAATCTATATATACGTATAGAAGAGAGACGTGTTAGTTATTACATTTATAACTCGACTAGGGACCCGCCCCCGGCTTCGCCCGGGGTGCAATTTTTATATATAAGAACATTCCCCGTTTATCCCTCTTTCCATTAGTGAAAACCGAATTAAAATCGGTCTACCCGTTCACGCGTGATGCCGTGACCAAGGGAAATGGGGATTCATTTTTATATATATAAGATAACGGCTGGACTTATTTTTATGACTTATATCTCTCTCAATATGGCTGCTGACGCGCCTCTACGATATAATAATGATAGGTATATTTATTTAAATATCAGATATATGTACAGATGTTAAATGTTTGATTTTTATTTAAAACTAGCTGACCCGGTGAACTTCGTACCGCCCCAGAATCACATATGGGATCATATATGAGATCACGATAACCATGGGTAGATCGGCTCTGCATCCCTTAATCACTCACCGAAACACAATAACACGCGTCCAGTTATTCACGGTAGTCTTCTGTAAGGGGGTGGTTACCGCCGCCTGCGAAATGCAGTGTGCCCACTACTTTCCAGATCCAGACCAGAGCCAACTTTGAAAAGTTCATTTTCAACGTTGACGCTGCCGGGAATCGAATCCGGGAACCCTAGAACGGAGCGTTAAGGCAAACACCATAACCACTCATCCAACGGGCTCGTCATACTTTTACAGGGTGGATTTGAAAATTTCTTTCACCCATCCATTTTTCATATCATCTAGAAGTGCCGTGCTAAAACGCTAAAGGACAATGCTCATGAAGTATGGAAAAAAACCCAGCTCCGGCGCAAATGAAATGTAACTGAAAATATATGTAAATATGAGGTAATTAAATACTGCATAGGGGTATCATCGTTTACATTTACATTTCGTTTGCGCCGGGGCTGGGTTTTTTTTGAGCATTGTCCTTTGTCGGCCGTAAAATTAAGTGAGGTCGTGGTTATCATTTTATGAATTTTTGCTTACACGCGTCGCTAATTGATACGGCTAAGGCAATAGTCCTGTAAAGAAAGAATAGTGTACGGTATAAATGAACGACATTAAAGCAATAGTGTGACAGGCGTGCGTGGAGGGCACGCTGAAGCGCCTGCAGGTGACGTGGAACACGAAGCTGTCGGCCGTGGGGGTGGTGCTGGCATCAAAGGGTTACCCGGAGTCGAGCACCAAGGGCTGCGTGATCAGCGGCCTGAGTCAGGTGACGGCCGGAGGCCTGGTGGTGTTCCACAGTGGAGTGGCTCGGGGCGCAAACGGCTCGCTGGTGACGTGGGGCGGCCGCGTACTCATGCTTTGCGCCCGGGCGGCTTCACTGCGCGCCGCAGTTGCCGCAGCTACGGCCGCGGCAGCGCTTGTCGACTTCCCTGGGAAGCAGTACCGCAAGGACATCGCGCATCGCGCATTCTCCAAGTTAGTGCAGTAATAGATTGCAATAGCAATATTTGTTTGGGTGTTTTTGAGTCAATCACTTATATATTATGTTGTAAATGGCCATACTTGTGGCATACGCGACCTCTCTATATTATTATTCCATCTTTATATATGTATATCTTTTCCGTGGCTTTTGCTTTGTACAGCATGTCAAACGGAGTTAAAACAGACATTTATTGTACCTCAGTGAAATTGACTACAGTTTGTCTTTTCTGTTTTATTAATCTACAAATGGTTCGTGCCATGAAAATAACGATATCTGCACATTACCTACCGTATTCTCGATTACTCCGAATTAAGAATAAAAAATAACGAAAAGAAGATTATATGTGCCATTTTGTTTCAATGATGAATCCGCTTTTATCCACTTTTTAATCCACAGTGAGATCCACTTTTAGTACACTTTTAGAACACTTTTAGTAGTTCAACAAAATATGTGGCCGTCAGTATTTTAAAATAAATATGTTTGCTTTCTTGTATGCTTCAATGCTTTGTTTGAATGCACATTCATATTTACATATTATTTGCGTCTGAATTTTGCATGTTTTTTTAAGCAAGGTGCAAGCCTTTTTTCCAAACGCGTTCGACAAATTCTATTAATTAACTAGAATTTATTGACAGAGTTTCTCTAAAGTGTTAGACTGGCTGGCGATCTCCCTCAAAAGTGTTAGACTACAAGCGATCGACTCGGTGGATGCCGTAACTATGTGTCATGCACATACATAAGTGATGCAGGTAGGTAGGGTGTATCATGGCGTAAGTAGGAAATAGGTGTAGATCGCTGCCAGAAGTTTTCAGTAGAATCGACAGGAAACAAAGACCTCGCGCGCCATGGTTTTTCTGTGACAAATATCGCGCGTTCCTTTATAAAGCCGCCTTCGCCGCTAGCAGGGATTATTTAGACACAAAAGAAGTAATAAGGAGTTATTCTGGTTTAAACGAGAATCATGTCGCCATCAAAATAAAATTTTTAATCGACGATATCGGCCAAATTACCCAAGATCGACTCAAAAAGAAGAGTACTCTTTGAGCACCACTGTTCCGAGTACACCGAGTATTGTCATCGATCATGTGAAGAAAAATGGCGGTCGATATAATAATAATAAAGAAAATCTTTAATATCTCTCGAGGCTTACATTTAAAAAAACTATATAGAGAGACTCACAAAGCTGAGACTAAATTTTTTTTTTCTAGAGTAAATGGTCTTTCATACCTCCAAAGCGGCGTAGACATCGATGCAGCGGCTACTCTGGTTCGTCTCATAGAGCCACTGGCCACCGCCACTCATAGACGAGGCGTGCTCGGCAGACTCGGCTGCTTCAGCGGACTATTCCACTTGTCGGCCATGGATCCCACCCTCAAAGACCCCGTACTTGTCCAGGGAACCGATGGCGTCGGTACTAAGTTGAAGGTGAGTTATTCTTTAAAAGTTCGAAAGTTCGTTTCTACAGAAGAGTATAAATACATTTACATTTGAAATATAACCAATAAATTATTTGAGCGTTGATCATAAACTTTAAGGTCAGTCATAACTCCTCGATACAGATTTCATAGAAAATCTAAGGGATTAAAATTTTCGTATAGAATAATAACATGTGAGCCTTCGTTAATAGATCATTCACTTATCTTTTACTCCATAAAATTAGTTATTCTTTTAAAGATTGACATTGACAATTACAATAAGTTACCAAACGATACATGGCGTCTAATCTTTAACTAAATTTAAATCCTTTCCCATTTAGTCGGTTTACAAACAAAAAAGTTACGTGCTACCACGCGTACGAAGTTGCAGGCTCAGCTAGTTTCTAATGTGTGTTTCAACTTAAGTTTAAAGTTATGATAATTGTTAATGTTATTAATTGTTAGCGCCAATGTCTGAAGACCAAGGTATATAATCAGTGTGTCCTGCCAGTAATGAGGTATGATGCCGAAACGTGGCCTCTCATGGCAGAACTGACCCACAAGTTCAAAGTCGCTCAGCGAGCTATGGAGCGGGCTATGCTCGGGAGTTTTTTTGGTGTAAGTACATGTAAGTACAAGTGAGGTGTTTGTTTTGGCGCAGATAGCTGAAACAATGGGCAAGTACGACTTAATAGGACAGGACTTGGTGGCGATGTGCGTGAACGACATCCTGTGCGCGGGTGCAGAGCCTTTCGCCTTTCTCGACTACATGGCATGCGGACATCTGCAGGTAGAGGTGGCCGCCACCATCGTGCGCGGCATCGCCGACGCTTGCTCCGCCTCTGGCTGCGCCCTCCTAGGTAAATTCTCAGGCATCACGAGGTTTAAGTCGTTTTGAGTTATGTGCTATTAAGGTGTTTGCTTTAGCGCTCTGACTCAGGTCCCAGGTTCGTTTTGAATCTGAATCCTTCAAATGAATCTTTCAAAGTTGACTCTGGTCTGACAGTGGGTGTCGGCCCAGTCCGTTGTATGGGTACCCATAACATAAATAATTTGTGTGGGTAGTCTCGGCGATTTATTTATTAAATAAGATTCTCTAGGGGGTAGCTATACCGCCGTATCAGCCTTGTTAATTATACGGGGCCACCGGCCTACAGGGGCCCGACCTGTGTAAGCAAAAATTCGTGAAATGTTATCCACAATCTGAATTAAACTCTAAACTTAAGTCTCAAGCGTTTAAGAATTTAGAGTCTAGATGGAATCAGGTAGAAGGGCTTCTCGATAAAATTTGATACAGGGCACATCTAGGACAAGCTACTCCATTGCGCGACTCACAAACGACACGTTGTATATTTGGGCAAGATTGGCTTGCAAGTATCTTCATGTTGGACAAGCCTTAACAATTGGCACTTACTGAATTGCTATTGAACACATCTGGTGCGCTAAAAATTTTTTCAGATAAGTTATTTAAACGAACGAGAGTTCAATTTTTTCAAATGTACTTCAGGTGGTGAAACTGCCGAAATGCCGTCGATGTACGACGTCGGCAAATATGATTTGGCTGGTTTTGCCGTCGGAGTGGTGGACAAACTCAAGCAGCTGCCCAGAAGTAAGGAGATGCGTTCGGGAGACGTGGTTTTGGCGCTCCCTTCCACGGGCGTCCACAGCAACGGCTACAGTTTGGTCCAGAAGATTATGGGTGAAACTGGACATAGGTATGTAATTTGCTGGCTTAATTTTCGTGTTATGTGCGACAGGTACGAAATACGAAGCTATCAAAATTTCCCTAGCTCTCCTACATCTCCAAAAGAGTCATTCATGACTAAATTCCGTATTCATAAACTGGGCAGTCAGTCTGGCATTAATGACTATTGTTTTTATATTTGAAATTAATAAAAACAATAATAATGGCCTCAGGCTAGTGTTATGGGATACACATACGTTTATGATCTTGCCGGGAACCGTACCCTGGACTCCTGAGTCAAAGCACTAAGTCAAGCACTCGATCAATCAATCAATGCTTAATCAATTGAATTAAGCATTTGTACTCTTGTGTTTCGTTTGCTAACTTTTTATCATATAAAAGTCAGCAGCGCGCTTTTTATGTAAAGATAACTAGGCAGTCAGACTGAAGATCCAAAAAGAGGATAAGGAATTAGGAGGATAGCTGAATTAACGGGTTCTGGTATCCCTTACTCACTCACAGATACGCTACGGAACACTTGCTTTAATTCTACCTGGTTTTTTCTAAGGGATAGGTTGCTAGACTTTTAAAGTTGAATTTCTACATGATTTTATTTATTATATTTTTTTATTAACTAGTTTTCACGAGAAGGCTCCGTTCAGCGAATCGGACAAAACCTTCGGCGAAGAATTTCTGGTGCCGACCGGCTTATACGTGCACGCTCTGTTGCCGGCCATCAAGAAGGACCTCATCAAGGGTCTGGCGCACATAACTGGAGGCGGATTGCTGGAGAACATACCAAGGATCCTACCTCCGGGGGTCAGAGTCAAACTGGACGCATCTAAATTTAAAATAAAGCCGATTTTTGGTTGGCTCCAGGCGAAAGGTAGGAAAATTTCTACAGATTTCTTTGTTTTCTCGCGGGCCTTCCCCTCAGTTGGTCTTGGAGCACATTAAATTAAAAGACTCAAAAGGTGTAAATTGATTCGATCTTTCGGTTGTGATTTTTAAGTATACCTACCTACTTAATTTAATGAAATATTTATTTGCAAAAGGTGGTGTGTCAGACTTCGAAATGCTGCGTACATTCAACTGCGGCGTGGGAATGGTGGTTATTGTGGACCCTGTGTGCCTTAAGGAAGCATTGGAAGCCATCGATGGAGAAGTTCAGGTGGTCGGCACCATCGAAACCATGGGAAAGGAAGGTGAGCACGAATTTGTTTAACAGTAGTACCTACATAAGAAAAACGTCATACCTGGACGTCGATTAATTGGTGAAAGATATTGAACGTCTACTGTCCATAGAAATTAAAATGAATCAAAAATTTGAGTTAAAAATTAACCTTTAATGGTGATTCTTAAATTACGTTAACTAAAATAAAGCAAATGGTTTTTCAATTGTTTGTTTGTTCATACGAAATGAGTAATCTGTAAATTATTTTACTGATATAATATTTATATATAAGTTTATTTAATAGTTGTACTAAAAAAGAGCTCCAGCGCAGTAAAGATATAGTGATAAGAAAGATTTAGAATAAGTACCACCTCAATTATAGGTGTAGACGGCAAATCAAACTAATATTTAAATTAATTATAAACATGATTGCAAAGTGCAAATTACATCAAATACCAAACTGACATACACAAAAATACACAGTTATCACAATAATATAGCTTATATTGTACATAGGCCGCACTGAAAGTTTTTGGAAATGGCCAGAAAGAAAAAACCAGGGCCGGCTTTACCTATAGTGCAGGGTGTGCCGTGCACACGGGCGCAGGGTCTTAGGGGGCGCCACTCCCGTTCGCAACACCTACAAAGAGCTTGTGTCTCTCGCGGTAACGACGCTCTCAAAGAATCTGTCTCCATGATGTAACCAAAGCCTGGCGTGGTAGCAAAGCAAGGCGCGCCATGAGCGGCCAACAGTTAAAGCATTTAAAATGTTATAAAACCAAAAATAAGACATTAAATGAGTTTCAACATACTGATGGAGAGAGCGCCAGGTTATTGATTGCACACGGGTGCTACATGAGCTAGAGTTGCCTCTGGACTAAAAATTAAAATTAAAAATAATATAAATTTCGAATTAAGAACTCTTTAGGAAGCTGTCGATGTAATTTCATTCAGTTGACATTTTTTTTTTTAGAAATTTGTATTCATTTAAATGTGTGTGTCGAGCGAAAAAATGAATTTGACGAGAGATTTATTATGGACTATCGTTGCGATCTTAATTAACAACAAAGTTATGATAGACTTCGATTAGCATTTCAATACAAAGCACCATCCCGTGCCACTGTTTATAACTGGTTCATTGCGTTTAAACGTGGTCGTAGTCATGTCACTGATAATTTTCGTAAAGAACGTCCATCTACGGCGACAAATGAAAATAATTTGAGTGCTGTGTGGCTCGTGGTTAAAACAAATAAAAGAGTGACATACCAACAGATTCTAGGCGCGATGAAGCTTTGCTGCTTCTTATCTTTGCTTTGCTTTGCTTATCAAGCTTTGCTTTGATGAAGATGGATTCCCTATAATTTGACAAAATAAAAAAACGCCATCGCTTAGATTGATTCCGAGAATTTACCAACAAAAGTGAAGATGGGAAGAAGTGAAGGGAAAATGATGATTGCATTTTCCCTTTTTTTTGGAATCATTGCATTATTAGAGGATCAAAGGACCGTTACTGTAGACAGGTATATTAGTAATTGCTTGCCAGTTGTCTTGGAAAATGTTCAACAGAAGCGCCCAAGTATTAGGATCCTCCTTCACCACAACAATGCTCCGGCCCACTCCGCCAGACGAACTATTGAATATTTGACTATGGAAGGTGTGGAATTAGTGAGTCATCCTCCTTATAGTCTCGACTTGGGACCATGTGATTTCTATTTATTCCCAAAAATAAAAGATAAACTTAGAAGAATTCGCTTTATAAGCCCTGAAGATGCAGTGAAAGCGTTCGAAAACACCGTGATAGAGACCCCTCTGAAGAAGAGTGGGCCCACTGCTTCAGTCAGTGGTTCCATCGCATGCGACGATGCTTACACAGGAATGGATATTACTTCGAAAAACAATAAGAATACAAACAGCTTCCTACATTATTTAGTTTTCAAGTTTTAAAAACCTTCAGTGTTACCCTCGTATGCGATTTATATTTAAAAAATATAAATTAATAATGCAACTGAAAACAGAATCAATAATGAAACTGAAACGATCTTCAATGTTTTCTTTATTGACACAGTCGACTTCAGAAGTAGAATATGTCATTTTTCTGTTTTTCCTTTTTGTTTTCAGGTGGTCACCAAGTTGTCGTAGAGAAGTTCAAGGAAGCCATGTTGCCTCTCGTCACGCCATTCCTGACTCCAGGTCAGGGAATTCCACAGAAATCCCTCTCGTACAAGGACAGCGGTGTGGACATTGAGGCCGGAGAATCTCTTGTAAATCTCATCAAACCTCTGGCGAGGTAATTAATATGCTTCCTTATTCTTTGTTCAATTTCTAGTAACATTAGCTTAAAAACACTTGTGTATGAAAATTTTGTTGACTTACTACCGAGTTATTCAAATGCTAAAGAAGGATGTGGCAGGCTCACGATTACGCAGATTAAGGGAAGCCCCTTAATATGCCATTAAGTCCAAATTTGGATGCGTAGTGTTATATGATATTTAAAAAAAAAAAATAACAATGAAAGAAGGCCCTTAATAGGTTTCAGGTTTCTAGATCTCTCTAAGTACAAACAATGAGTTATGTTTTAACTTATTGAACTGATTTTATCAATATTAAAGATAAAAGCGAGGACAAGAACGATTTAATTAAATTGTAATGCAAATTTATGTGGATGTGTGTTACTTTTCCAAGCCATAAAACTAGATTTTTATTGAATGTGAAAAAAGTGATCACCGTGCATTGTATTGACCATTAGATCGACGTCGCGATCGGGGGTGCTGGGCGGACTGGGAGGCTTCGGCGGCAGTTTCCAGCTGTCGGCCGTGGAGAAGGAGTACAAGGACCCGGTGCTGGTTTTGGCCACGGACGGCGTAGGCACCAAGTTACAGGTCGCGCAGCGGCTCAACCGCCACGGCAGCATCGGCGTGGACCTGGTGGCCATGTGCGTCAACGACATCCTCTGCAACGGAGCCGCGCCCCTGACTTTCCTCGACTACTTCGCGTGTGGCCACCTAGACGTCTCTGTCGCCGGCGAAGTCGTCTCCGGCGTCGCCGAAGGTTGTCGCCAAGCCTCCGCAGCCCTCATAGGTACCATTTGTAATAAATTATCCACGTTGTCATTCTACTATATCACGGTTACGGTGATTATTGGAAACTAGATTTTTTGAAGAGAAAACTTCTTTAGGCGCGCTTTTCACTTCTATCGTGTGGTCATAAGCACACACCGTCCATGATGGTAGGTGGTTACCATTGCCTATAACACAAGAAAACGCCAAGGTGTTTTAAGTGCGCTGCAGACAATAGGATCAAGGATAAGCGATTAGGAAAGGATAGAGAATTGGTATACTAAATTATCAACAGCTCACAAGCGTCCACTGTTTGGCGTAGGCCTTTTAATTGAGCGCCACCACACTCGATCCTCCGCCTTCCGTATCCATCCTCTCTCTTGAGGTTAAGCAAGCTGGTGGTCGGTTCATGCGGCGTTTAGACATTGGTTCATGATTCAAACATATTTCAATTTAAATTAAACGGCGGATGAAACCGAAGTTTATAGCTAGTATTTAAACACTTTGAGACGAAAGCGACACAGAATACAAGGGTGATCCAAAAGTAAAGGATTTTAGAGACGTCACAGAAAAAAAAAACCTTTATTTGAATATGAACAGTCAAAGAGTTTTAAGGAAAATGGAGAAAAACAAAGTCAGAGCCATCAAACTGTGCCAAACAATTGTGCCCGTCCTTATTCTATAGAGCCACGGTGGAGTAAGGCAGAAAATCCATAGAAGACGAGTATTGCGAAGGATAAGCATTCACGTTCCACACCGGCGAAAATGTGATAAAAATCGAAGACTAGTTTTAGCTGACTGAAGATTGACTATCAAGCATTTCGCTGAGGATCTCAATAGGCAGTGTTTAGAGTGTACAAATGCGCTCAAAAATACCATCATAATCCTACCCTTGGTTTATCGAGAATGAAAACACAGGCAATTTTAAGGGTAGATTGGTAAAATCTATTTATTAAAGAAATATTTCTTGTATATGCAAGACTCAATGAATGGAACGTTCACGCGTACGTTTTTCATATTAACGCCATCTAGTTAGCATTCATTGAGCCTTGCTCGTTGTTAAGTATGCCGACTTAACAAGAGGATACTTAGCGACAAACTTCACACAAACAAGGTGTCCTCACGTTGGGTACCCAGAACATTAACCGCCAACCAAAAAAAGAAACATGTCGACATTTTAAGATCAAATCTTGAATATAACCAGACTGATCCACATAGATTTTTGGCTCGATTTGTGACGACGACTTTTCAGAAGGAACTTGCGCTTTAGAGAAGAGATGGACCAAGTGTATAGATTTATTAGAAGACCACGTTGAAAAAAATATTGTGATTTATTTCGATTATTTATCATTACTTTTTGATCACCCCTCGTATGTCTCCACTGTATTAAGATTAAAGAAAATTGTGTACTTTAATCACAATTAGTCACGAGATCCGTGCGCTTAGGGGCTAAGGTACAAAATTGCGTAGACCTTGTGTGACAGTAGTGGTGATGGTTTTTGCGCAGGTGGAGAGACCGCCGAGATGCCGGGCATGTATCCGCCAGGCGTGTATGACATCGCGGGATTCGCGCTGGGGGTGGTGGAGCGGGAGCACATTTTGCCCAAAATCAACGATGTCGCGGTGACTACTCCACTCATATCTCCTATGTCTCCTTAGGCTGAACGCCAATGCCATTGCAATCTTTGTCGCCCTCCTCTGTTGGCGATTTGGTACACATGCTACGCCAGGAGGTATAGCGAAAAGGGCTCTGGCATTCCTTACACTTCTTACACTTGTGACAACGTAATTAGTGGTAGGGAAATTATTTAAAATACAGATTCGAATAGTTTGTAGCCGCCTTCATCAAGAACTACGGAAATATTCTTCAGTACCAATTCTCACAAATTTCTCTTTTCGATGAGAGTCAAACAAACAATATTACAATATATTTAAATGTCAAATAATGGAATGGTACAATTTTGGTCAGGTATTACAAAAATCTATATCTATACATATTATAAAATAAATTTGCTGTCCTCGTCGGTCTGTTCTAAGCCACCCAATGGATTTTGATATGTTTTTCACTAATAGAAAGAGTGATAAACGAGAAAGGTTTATGTTTATAGTTTTCTAAAAAAAATATCCGTGCGAAGTCGGAAGCGGATACACTAATAATATTATAAAAAAGTAAAGTTTGTATTGTCAGTAATTGAGTATTTAATATATATGCTGTGGCAACGCAGAAACTGTTTAATAAGTAGTCTGTGGTTAAAAATATCTGTGCTGTGTGTTTTCTTTTAACAAAAAACAATATAAGAATAATAATAATGTAATGATGATTGTGTTCAAAAATTTAAGAAAAAGAACAAAACTGAATAAAAACTGTATCTTAGTGAACTGGTGAATCTAATTTGATTTTTGTTTAACATGTATGTGGGGGGTAATCTTCGAAACTACTCATCCGATTTGAAAACAATCTTTATAGTTAGAATAGAATAGAATCTCTTCCAATAGTTAGAATAGAATTTCAGGATGGACATAGGCAATGATATGGTATTTGACTATAATGAAAATATGAAACAAATTGTTACTAGACTAACTGCAAGTATTTTTTTAAAGCAAATTAACTAACATAGTATTTAAAAATATGTAAGATTTTCATAAGAAATCATTATTAAAATAATTAAATTTTCACGTTTGACCACGTGATTAAGAATGCACGCGATTGGTGCCATATAGAGTTGCGTCATTTGCTTTGTTTACAGTTTGTTTGCAAGCAAGTGACGTGCGAGTATTGATATCACGTGACTTAGCGTTTTGGCGGTCTTATTTACTTTGATTCTAATTTTCATAGAAAATAAAGCAATTCACAAAGAATGAATCAAATTGCAAGTGTATTATAGTATAATTAACAATTTGAGATTATTTTCCTAAAATCTGTCCAATACCCTATTATATTCCACGCGGGCGAAGCCGCAGGCACCAGCTAGTATTATTATTAGTTAGTATTAGACACTATATTAGCTAAAAAACACACGCTGGTCGATAATTGAACAACATAATCATATTTTACTGAGTATTTGCATTTCTTGTTAAAAACTGATATAGTTTCTTTTTAGTTCAATTTATTGAGATAATCTGAAAGATTATCTCTAATATACATATTTTAACTGACATGCAGTAGACATTTTTAGCATAGATCGCTAATCATTGCTGTGGTGGTTATGACTGGTTGCCAGATCTCCCTTTTATGTTTTTTTATTCTGCACAAGTAGATAACACGAGGAGTCTGCTGGTTTAGAAAAGTGTTACAGAAGAGACAGAGAATCTCAACATGAAACCACGAACTCTAGATTTTGAATTACACTATAAAGATCCGATCCATGGTACTTCCAGCCAGATTAAAAAAAAAATAATTTAAATTTCTCAATAGAGCAAGTGTTATTAACTTATAATTTGACCTTAGGTGGGCGATATAATAATCGGATTACCCTCAAACGGACTTCACAGCAACGGCTTCAGTTTGATACACAAATTGATAAGGAAGACCGGCCTCACGCTGGCTGACAAGGCGCCTTTTAGCAAGGAGGGCTTGACTTTGGGTGAGGACCTTCATCTTATCCCATCCAATAAAATCCATACTTACAGGTGCAACAAAACTAACGAAATATGTAGTTATTTATCTAAAAACGAATATGCATCTAAGAAAATGGCGGAATTAGGCCTGGACTCCACCGAAGCGGAGAGAGATGAGATGGGGTGAACAGCTTGGGTGTATAGACCGAAGTTGGGCGGAAATGCGTACTGGCTAGAGCGGAGCCTAGATGCGGGGTGCGTTGGATATTGAACGAACTACGCACAGTTAGCGGGTGGGTTGTGATACGCAGGAGAACAGTCGTCAGCTTGCGAGGCACAATCTCACAATACAAATATGAGACATTTCCTTTCCCTCGCCCAAGTTAAGCGGAGACTTGATAAGGAAATAACGAAATCCTATTGGTCGTTTTTAACACATCTCCTCTCGTCTCCGCTTTGGTGGAACCTAGGCCTTAGTATGGGCACGTGCCCTAGAATGTTCAGAAGCCGAATATATATACCATAGTATAAATGAAGATTGGATGAACATTTGCTTATATAAATCGCAACTAACAACCAAACAAAATGTGAATTTATTACCTTTTACCTCTCTAAACGTGATGCTTTTATCAAAAGTTCATAGTTTATTAACGGTCTAAATTCTTTGACCACAAATAAACAATTGTTATAATTTAGTTGCACACTGAAGTAATATTAAATTTTAAAAAAAGTTAATATTTTGGTAAGAGAAGATAGAAAGCCTATTATATCTTTTTATACTTTTTCAATTAATGAAAAGTCAGATTGTAAATTCAGGTTGTAAAATGTTGTAAGGTATGGGTTATACACTACTCAAACATTTTTTAATATGATCTTTAAACAAAAGATCACACAAGATCAGAGGTTAAAAGATCAGAGTGTATTTTTAGTATGGAAAAAGTTTGTGGACGCCGATGTAAGACACCATGAAATTAGTTTCGTATACATGTCTGAATTTTTACACTGTTAATTTTGTGTTTATAATCTTTATTTAAAATTTACTGTAAGATTATTCTACTGTTTAAGTCTTTTAATTGATGCCAGGGAAGTATAACTGCTCAGGACCTTATTTCGATAAGCAAGGAATGATCGCGGCTGTAATGTATTTGACCTTTGTGTGTATTTTGTCTTTCATTGTACGTGCGTGTAGAAATTCAATAAGTCATCCTCTGAAATTGACCTCTTCTACACCAGTACGGCATCAATAAGAGGAACACTTGCTGCCAACTTCTTTGGTGCCTAGTAGCCGTGTAGTGTGTATTCAGTGATGTTGACTGTGTAGCTTGCATCTTGTAGTGATGTTGTATCTTACTATGCAGTTCTTTAGTCTCACTATTTTATGTAAATGAATAAATAAATAAATAAATAAATAATAAATGTGTGCGGCAGGCGAAGAGCTGATAAAGCCAACGCGCATATACGTGCGCAGCGTGCTACCGCTGCTAAGGTGTGGGGCCGTCAAGGCTGTGGCGCACGTGACTGGCGGCGGTCTGATGGAGAACATCCCGCGCGTCATCCCGCAGCACGTGCGCGCGCGTCTCAACGCGCACTGGTGGCACGTGCACCCCGTGTTCGCTTGGGTGGCGGACGCGGGCGCGGTTTCGCACGACGACATGCTGCGCACCTTCAACTGCGGCATCGGCATGGTGCTCGTGGTGGCCCCCGAGGACCAAGCGCAGGCGATGAACGCGACTCGCTCCTTCGGCGCCATGGTCATCGGCACTATACAGGCGCGCGGCACTGACGGCGCCAGAGTCATCGTCGACAACTTCGCCTCAGCGCTCGACTTCACGCGTCGGATGCCTCTCATGCCCACCAAGAAGGTTCATAGTCAATTTAACAAATTTATTTTATCTAGACTTGGTAGTTTTAGCTGTGCAATGATGGTCTGCGAGGACAAAGTATAGGTAACAAACGAAATTGTACATTGACGACTAGCCACTACGATTTTTAACAAGAACAGAGTGATGGTACCTACATTTAGGGCGTGGACCGACCATGCTATGTGGCAATATAATCCCATTTTTTAACATTCATATTTTTGAGTTGTTATATTTTTTTGTAATAAGTATTGTTTTGTTTTTATAGAAGACGCCTGAGCCTATAACCTCCTAAACCTTGATCCTACTAAGTTTGATGGCGTACTCGCAGCGCGTTGCTTGTTGTCTCGCGTTGCATTTTTTTCTTTTTTTGTAATAATATGTTAAAATATATCGAATTTCTTCATTAGATTCACTGATTTTGACAGAAAGAAAAACAAATGAAAAATTGCTGGAAACAATATTTTACTAATTTGTTTCTTTTTTGAAATGTAACTTTTTTAATGCCACAAAAACCAGCCAGATACAAATAGTACAAAGAGATTTTGTTGCTAGTTTGTACATACTATATGCGAAAAGACTTTTTCCATTAATGGGGGCACCAAGACGTAATTTAGAATCCAATATTAACATGCAATAACTAAGGAATCAATAGCTCCGTAGCAACTGAACAGATTCGCAACTGGACGGACATTTTCTTTTGTATTTACATTTGGAAATCTACTTGTGATATGTTAATTAAATAATATTCTGCGCACTCTTTGCTCGTGAGTGATTCAATTTAAAATTTATTGAGACATATCTCAAGTTATAGAAGTTTCAAGCACCAAGTTTTATCGTGATTTTAACTCTTTTGTTTGGTGAATACTACTTCAGGTGGCAGTGCTAGTGTCTGGCAAGGGGAGCAACCTTCAGGCGCTGCTGGACACGAGCAGAGACCCGTCGCAGTGCATGTGCGCTGACGTGGCGCTCGTCGTCAGCAATCGCCGAGACGCCCTCGCCCTGCGACGCGCTGAAGCTGCCGGCGTGCCTACACTGGTATATTCATTAACTTTAGGACACAGTGGCAGTTAGCTGCAGTCACCTGTATACACGAGGAACACCAGCTGGGACTTAAGTGGGCTAAATTATTATTATAATTTAGTCGTATATGATAATCGTTTTTGTTACTTATATAGGCTGAAAGCTATTACGTTTGTTATCCTTTAAAAAGAGCTCATATTGTAGGAAGATGGTAATTTAAGAGAGAATTGGTCACAATATTGGCCCATAGGGCGATTGCTAATCAGCCGACTACTTCTTTATTAAGATATATTATTATACACTATATAACCTTGGAAAGCAGGGAGATAATAACGATTGTTCTATAATTGGCCGGGTCTTTGTGGTTACCCTTGGAGCCGCTGGTAGGCGACTCCAGGTGGGTTTGCGATAATGCGAATGCGTATCAAACACACCACTTACCTTTTCGTCAGCGGCTGCTGCGATGATTTTGTACAGTGTTATGTTTTGTATGTATTAATGTGGTGTACCTAGCTAATTTTTATAATTGCGAAGTGTAAAAACTGCAGCAACTCACTTAGTTTGCGGTTTATTTTATATGCGGAAAGTCACTGGGATGCGGAACATTTAATTTTCACCTTTTAATTACTAAATTCAACACAACTGTCTGCTTCTATTACCAAAAAACTCTCGTGAGGTACCGACGCGGATTCTCGATCATATCAAGATAACGCCACACGAAAAATGAAATAAATTTATAAAATAAAAAATCTTAATAAGCGCCACCTAGCGGACTAGAACGATATCTCCACGCTATGCCAAGTGGCGTGTTCAACCCTTTTAAGCAAATGGGGTTCCATATTCACCTGTTCATTTATCTTATTAATCTTATGCCCTATATAAACAACATAAAAAGTAAAGGAATACTGTCAGGCTACTTTATACTATTAAAGGATCCAACCAAATCGGTAATGTACTCAGGTTTATCAATAAAATAAAACAATCGAGTGCTTGGTGGAATACAATACCTATATATTTTTTTACTTTAAGTACTCCGGGCGACATACTCATTCGCGCGTTATAAATTGGGTGATTGACATTTATATATTCGGCCAGTTAGTATATCTTATCGCGAAATACTTAAATTTACATTTAACAAGTATTCTACAAACGCCAGTGTGTTGATAGAACATATTTGCGAAGTAAATTGAGTGTTCATTAAAGAATAACTCTTCGATCGGAAATTGTTGCTAAAACGACTTGATGACAAGATAAAAATATCTTGTAATCAAGTCGTTAATAAGCTTATTTTTTTGGCTCTTACTGACTAAACTTTATCTAGGGCATTTTATGTACTATAATAAAACGCCAAGCTGTGATGATTTTGTGATTTGAATTAAATTATAAATGAGATTTCTGTATTAATGTCCGCATTGTTGTATTCCATATTTGTAAAAGTAAATGTGCGAATCGCGAGCACATTTGCTGAAAATAAGGAGAATACTTTTAAATGGCAACTTTCACATCTACGCTCCTTTTAAATACTGTTAAGTCCCAAATGATTGTTGTAGCATTGTAGTTATCTTGTATCAGTAGTAAAAGTTTTTGTTTAAATGTAGGTGCTGAACCATAAGGACTACAGCAGCCGCGAAGAGTTCGACCGAGCCGTATCGACGGCTCTGGAGGCCTACAAGATAGACGTCGTTTGTCTCGCGGGATACATGAGGATACTATCCAAGGAGTTCGTTCAAAAGTAATTGATTCTTTTTTCATTGCAAATTAACGAATATCAAAATGATTGAACAATTTTTTTTTTAAATGTTAGTCAAGCAGTCTCAAGAGTGGAGCAATTTATTTTGTAATAAATATTTCAAAAAATAATTCCGGTGACTCCAGGGCACACTGCGTTTCGCAGTCATTCGGGCAGTCCGTCTGGCGGCAGTAATCACCTCCTTACAGAAGACCACCGTGAAATAACAGTACGTGTGTAGTGTTTCGGTGAGTGAGTAAGGGATGCCACAGCCCATTTCCCTATCCCCTTCTAATCCTTTATCCTTAATCCTACTGCAGTCGGCACCGCACTTGCAGCAGTTTAGGCCTTGCTTGTGTTATAGGCGACGGTAGACACCTACCATCAAGTGGACCGTCAGCCTGTCTGTCGAACTTAACATTTCCGAGTGGAGATCAAGGACCGGCAAGCACAGCGTAGGACGTCCAGGACGTGACTGAGATGGTGATGATGAAGCATATACATATACCTAATGTAGATTTGAATCAATCTTCTTATTTTTACTTGACACTTGTTTTAACCTAGAAGGAAAAAGAAATAAATGTTTTTTAGAAGACTAGGTCAGTTAGTAGCCACGTGGAGTCTACTAATTGCACGCATAAAAGCCGCAAGGCCGATTGCGGAGAATGTCCTCAGAAGAAATGTAAGTATGCCGTACATTTCAGATGGAAAGGTCGCCTGATTAACATCCACCCATCCCTGCTGCCGAGCCATCCCGGGCTGAACGCGCAGCAGCAGTGCCTCGACGCCGGCGACAAGGAGACCGGTTGCACCGTGCACTTTGTTGACGTGAGTTGCATAATTCCTCTTTATATCGACAAAGAGCCTTAACAGAATACTAATTTAATTGTTTTTTTCTGTCGGCCCATTTGTCAAGTGTAGAACGTTTTGTTGAAAGCGGACAATATGGCGTCCTCGCCTCGAATAGCATCTCGCATTGAATAGTTAGCCGAGTTGTCGCATTTTGTCATGAAAAAATGTCTGTCCAATTTCAGGAGGGCGTGGACACAGGTCCAATAATATTACAAGAGCGAGTGATGGTGCAGAAAGACGACACCGTCGAGACGTTGTCGGAGCGTATTCACGAGGCGGAGCATCGCGCTTACCCTCACGCCTTGAGGCTGGTCACCACCGGCCGCGTGCGACTAAGTGCCCAGGGGAACCTCATGTGGTATCAGTAGGCCTCATCTTTCCCACTTATTAAACAAATTTACTCAAAACACAAGAATATACCATGCAGGAACCATAAGGGAGTAAGTTTTTCCCATAGAAAATACCGGTTTTGTAAATGTAAGCAAGTCGTTTATTGATACATCTGCCATGTATCATAGGAATATATTGTAATATTAATGACATTTTAATTTAGTTATGAAAATACTCTGAACACATGTGGTGTTTAGAGGTTATGTTATGTCATTTGAAATGGCAGTGACAATTAAGCATCGATTTCCATTCACTTTTCAAAAATTCAGAAAAATAGTTGTCATAATAATTTTGAATTGTGATATTTATGCTAAAATAAATGTATCTATTTATAAATTACAAATTCATTAAAATAAATTTAACACATACTCTATTAAAATAAGGAAACAAATACATTTTTCACCTGTGACTTGAGGTTGTACAAAGAGTGCCTTGCAATTTCTTTACAAAAAAAAAAATAATGAACTCAATTCTTTACTCATTTCATTAATTCTCGTCTGTCATTTTTTTTCTGTATATTTCTGTTTTTCCGTACATTCTGTCAGTAAAGAAATAATGATTTAAAATTGTAATTACATATTCTTGAAAATTTTATGTATTAAAAATAAAATTATTGTCTGTTTTTTAGACCATACATATATATTTTTTTAATTTACAAATGTTTTATAATTTCGTTAAGGAATATACTTTTTGAGATGTAAACTGTTTATTAAAAATGTTATTGTAAGTTGTTAATAATTTCTAACTGAATAAATGAGACTAAGAATTCTATTGTTTTATTTTACTAATATATGCTACGGTTGCTACGATTTTTTTTAAATTAATCTTTATAACCAGTATATAAATTATCAACTTGCATGTGAAATTAAGTTTTTTTTTTAATGTTATGTCGACAGACAGGCTGACGGTCCACTTGATGGTAGGTGGCAACCGTCGCCTATAACACAAGCAACGCCACAGGTGCTGTAAGTGCGCTGCCGACTACAGTAGGATTGGATAACAGATTAGGAGGGGATAAGGAAATGGGCTCTGGCATCCCTTACTCACTCACCGAAACTGGTCACTTGGTCACTGCCGCCAGGCGGGCTGCCCAAATGACTTCGAAACGCAGTGTGCCCTATTTGTTTCTCGCGTATAAAAATCTTTCGCTACGTTTGGACTTCACCAATCAGCGGACCTGATAAATTTTGATACAGGGTCTATCTAGGGCAAGCCACTACTGTCACAGTCTGACCATACTTACGTCGCACAGTCGGGCAACGCTCAATGTTCGAGCCTGCAAACTGAAGCGAGTTCGCCGAACGTTGATACTCCGGCCATTATAAGGGTGCTGTTCTGACAGGTGTCAATTCCATACATTTTCTGTATCGTTTATTCGGAAATGAACTTTATGCAATGGACATAAAGAAATGTCAAAAACGCATTCATAGAATGACCGTACTATAGACTGTGCCACTGTCATAAAAAAAAACAGGTTTTGCTTTTTTATTCTGGCACAATGGCGAATATCACGACCCGAAACTGTTGGGATGATGGGCACCTCACAAGGGTTTGCTGTTTTAAGACTACCTGTTTTCTTCGATCCCTTGCAGGGGGCATTTATAAAATGTTTCGAGTACTGATTTTCAGAATTTGATGAGCCCGTTGTACGAGAGGTTAGGGTGCTTGCCTTAACGCTCTGTTCTAGGGTTCCCGGCCGAGTCAACTTTGAAAAACGAACTTTTCAAATTTGGCTCTGGCAAGTAGTGCCAGGGCACAATGAGTTTCGCGGTCATTTGGGCAGACCGTCTGGCGGCAGTAACCACCCCCTTACAGACACCGTGAGCTGTGTTTCGATGAGTGAGCAAGTGATGACAGAGCCCATTTCCCTATCCCCTCCTAATCCCGCTGTAGTCGGTAGCGCACTTGCAGCACCTGTGGCATTTTTTGTGTTAAAGGCGACGGTAGCCACCTACCATTAAGTGGATCATCAGCCGTCCACTGTATAAATTCTCATAATACTGCTAAAATTTTCACTACCGCCTAAATATACTTACTATTTCGTTTCAGACGTTTATTTTATGAAAATACTAGCTGGTGACCCCGAATTTGTCCGCATTGAAAAATGAAGGATTTAAGCGCCTGCCGAAGTGCGTAAAGCAATATAACGCCTGACATCTTTATTGCTGTTATACATTCGGCAGGCGTTGAAGTCTTTGAAAGAATTTTATAAATCGGATGAGTACTTTCGACGATTACCTCCCACATACAAACATAACCTCTTCATAAAATAACATTCGCCTTTGGGATGTATTTGGTTAAAAATAAGAGTCAAATTATCTTGAAATCGATTTAATATTGCTATAATACAAATCGTTTTTGAACTTTGAACAACCGGTTGAGACCATCAATCATAATATTACTCTATTTTCAGTGTCACTGGTCAAGCACTCGCGGTTTAACAATTAACATTTACTTTTATCATTTACGCTAAATATTGTTTCGATTGTTTTTTTCAAACATTCTTTATTATTTAGAATTTCTCTAATAACGGAATATTGTCATTTTTATACGTCCATTCAGGGCTTTGTACTAAATTTTATGTTAATATTTTTCCATCTCAATCCAACAGAGGTTTCAATAATTCGAACGAGAGGTATTTTGGATTGCAATTTCATCACAGTTTATACACATAGTAATAAGATAGAACAGAGTATGAAGTGCGAGTTTGCCTCGATCAAATGCATCGAACGCGTAAACGTGAATTTGTATGGAATGAAGCAGTGTTATATAGTGGCCAACTAGATGGCGCTGCTTCAATCCCATAAAAAGTCACGTTTACGCATTCGATGCGTTTGATCGAGGCAAACTCGCACTTCGCACACAGCTAAAAATGTATGCGTTCTATAACAGCGTCTGGTTACGTAATTATTTTGTAGATGTCATAGTGACATTTGACGTTTATTATGGTCTACCACAATAAAACGTGTTGAAGGCCATAGAATTTGTTAACCGTTATCATTATATTGCATTTGCGTATATAGAAAACTTCTATTTATCTCATTTTTAAACAATCTTGATACACGGCTCATTATTGAATTTATTATATTCACTTTCACTAATTACATATTTTCCGTTCATAGAAAAAAAAAGCGATATAATTAATTTTGTGCCTAGATTTACACCTGTCACAAATCTTCTTTTTTAAAGAGTATATGGCATAACAGCAAGTGATTTAAGCTCATAATACCAGTTCAATTCAAATTAAAAAAAAAAACAATCGAAACAAAATTTTTACATGCCTAAACAAAGAAAATTTTAGGGGTCGGGGAAGCAGTAATTTTTTACTACATGGTCGGAGTAAAGTCCAGCACAGACGTATGCAGCTATAACATATTTTAGCCACACATGTTACGACATATTTTCAACGTGAACTTAGGGCAGCCGCGGCGTTGTGAAGGCAAAATATATACATATTTTATAATAATAAATAATAAAATTTATTTTATTTCGCAATACATATTAACATATACACGAGTTATTGTAGCAAACATTTTAAAAAGTGAAAAAGGTAAATATGTTAACAAATGGCAACGGGAAACGTTTCAACAGTCATTATTACAATGATCTTTACACTAGGCGAGGCCTGTTCTGTAGTTGACGAAATAGTTCATTTATGCAACATCCATCAGTACAACAAATACTGCATTAAAATCTAAGATGCTATTAAAAGATTAATAGTCATTTCGGTTCTTTTAGTAGTCCTTCAGGTTTCAATGTAAGAAAGTGTGGCAATCCACTTCATAACTATGATCTTCATTTTTTGAAGTGTGCAGTACTTTACATATACAACAGCGTGATTGGACCTTGTCTATACTAATATTATAAAGCTGAAGAGTTTGTTTGTTTGAACGCGCTGATCTCAGGAACTACTGGTTCGAATTGAAAAATTCTTTTTGTTTTGAATAGTCCATTTATCGAGAAAGGCTATAGGCTATATAACATCACGCTACGATAAATAGTATTATATGTAAGCAGTGTCCAGTACCGCGCGCCCCACGCGCACGCCGCCGCCGTATGGGCCGCAGCGAAGCGTGGCCGAGTTCAGCTAGTTGTAGAGATATATGAGTGAAGGAAGATGCTGTATTTTCTGGAATGCTTGCATTTAATGATTTATTTTAGTATCTTACACCGTGTGTGGTACATTTCTATAATATATATTTATATTTTGCCATAATAATATATATATATACCACAGACGTGGTAACCTCGTCTGTGCTGGTCTTTAGGGTGGTATTTTGCGGTTCACTTTTCTCCCCGCCCGCCATTTTTGGAAAAGTTGTCCCCGGAATATCATTCTAACACAGTGATAAAGTCACTTACTCAATTTGCAAAATACTATTACTACTATTAAACACATAAAGTCCATCCAGCCTCGCCTCGGTCCACTCTATCCTCGGATCGTAAATTAGTTGGCCAGGAAAACTGTCAATCATATTCGCAACTAAGTACATTTAGTCACATTGAAAATCTCACTTAAACCAAATCCCTGTTTAGTAGTAAAAACTTGAAAACTACACTGATATGATATTAATTAATATTTACAAATGGAAATTATCTTGATTTCACGTAAACTCGTATCTCTCACGAACATTGTGAAAAGATAAACAAAATGGAAGGTTATTTCTGTACAAAAGTCGTAGAAAAAAAAAATTAGGAACCTAATTTTAAGGTGCATTTCAGACACTGCAACGTTCAGTCGTACGTCTGTCCAACTCCTCAATCGACTACAACTAGACGTTTATTTCTTTCATTTCTAAACGCATTTCTCTACTATGAATCGCTCAGATGTGTAAGATCAGGTAAGAAACCCTGATAAGAATAATTATCAGGGAAGTTTCTGTTAAAACCCAAGGTGCGGTCGGCTCGAATAAATATTTCAATTTTAAGCGAATTTATAGTATTACTACCTTTCGCTCGCGACTTCCCCCGCGATGAAAGGTACTCTATCTGCTTTTCTGTAGGTACCTCATACAATGCATAATTTTATGGTCATCGTTTGAGTAAAACAAACTTACTGTCAAAAGTCTCAGATAATTCATAATAAATTAAATGAAAATTGAGATTTTATGAGATTTTTTTTTTAATTCCACTGAAATAATTGTTTAAAAAAAATTAAACGTACATTTTAAATTTGGAATTTAATTTAATTCATTTCTATGATTACTATTAGAGATTTGTTGAGCACTCGTCTATGGTAAAACTCAGTTTTTTTTTAAACTATCTAACTTAAAGTTCTAAAATAGATTTAAAGTTTTCGCGCCATTTAAATTGGAAATATTCATAACGAGTTATTCAACCGAATACTTGGTTTCATTGAAGTAAAACTGAACAATGCTCAGCATTCGTTTACTCAGTATACTCAACCCAGCTAATTTAATATTTAATTTAATTAATACATATAAATTTAATATGTATTAAATTTGAACTTAATTAGTTTTTCAATTAATTGTTTAAGCTTTCACGAGATTCGCACATTTGTCTCGACGTAAAAATGAAAAAAAAAAAAAAAATCAAGAAGTTAAAAAAAGTAGAAAAACATTCACCTTAACCGCACCTTAAGTTCTAAATTTCATGTCATTTGGTTTGCGAACACTGTTTTTCTGGTAACTATAAAAGTTTCAAATTGACTAACGACATGTTTTTTTTCTAATGTTGGTACTTGTATTATACTGTTGAAGTAAACGTCTAGTTTCTTTCGCATACATATACACAATTATAAACAAACATACAAGTATACTATGTATCATATTTACTATTTGGTTTAAATGTAAGAAATGGGAATCTTACATAGATTAATTTACACAATTTTAATATTAACATTTTTTTTAATTATTATTATTATTAACTGGGCGAAAATAAGCTTTTCTATTTTGAAATTATAACATAAATAATCTATTTTGATAATATATATATATACTAAGGACTGTTTTAAAAGTTACAATGGAAATTTTGTACGTTCCATTTCAAATTTTTTTTTAACGAAATCCATAAATAAATGTTACAAATTTTAATTTTAAAGCATCCTTTAGTACATATATTAAATGGTGTACTTTGTACATATATATGTATATACATAATTCATTTATTAAGTATACTAAACTATTGTCAAGTACAATTATTGCAGATGTCGCTAAATTCAAAACGATTCAATGAACAGGTGATTAGGCCTTAATTAAAATACATATTTTAAAAAGAAAACAATATATTAAAATTTCTTTCATTTGACATTTTCGCGTCATCTGCAACTTTAGGGAATTTGCTCATGTTGGAGTGATTTGCCTAATTAAAAAAAAAAAAAAATAGAGAGTTACCCGCGTTTCAAATTGCATATAAAAATTACACAAATATAACAACAATTAACATTACAGTAATCTCTTTGTCTTCGCACAAAAAAGCTCACAATTTGAACATCATTCGTTTACAACGAAAATAAAAACAAAAAAAACCTTGACCTGCAACATTTACATTGTCTATTTACATTTTTTTTCTTTGTATGTGTTTAATTTTGTAACAATATGTGATAGCTGAACATATATATACATATATATGTATAGAATATGTTCAACTATATATATATATATATGTTCTACTAACAACAACACTACCGTAACCCTGGGTGAACCAAACCAATACAAATGGTGATAATTTACGATGAATATCAAAAGCAGCACACATTACTCAAAAAAATCTCACATCGTGTTTCAAGTCGTAAATTGAGCAGCCTGTCTGGCGACAGTAACCACTCTCTAACAGCTCTTGTGTTTCGGGGAGTAAGGGATGCCGGAGCCCATTTTTCTATGCCCTCCGTTATTCTACTAAGGTCGAAAGCGCACTTGCAGCAACTGTGGCGTTGTACCATCAAGTGGACCGTCAAACGTGAAACTTTCCAAGTGCATCGGTTAGGACCTGAATATTCTTTAAAGTAAGTACATAACGTAAATATATTTAAAACACACATCTATCATAAATACCTTATATCATTTTCATTAATTTTCATACCGCTTTTTACCACAAAAATTATACCATTTCAATAATCATATCATCTCTTTACTTATCATCAAGGTATCATATTATTATACAAATCACGCGATATTCATTTATGTATAGATATTTTAAATTGAAATGACTGAATATTACAAAAATCTTCAGTAACAGGATGGATAGGTAGTTTTTTCTTGTCCGCATGATGATAGGTTTTATTGCGGCTACGGTCGCCTATGGGAACACGCAGCACTAAAACAGATGCAGGTGCCCTGCAGACCTGCAGGAATTTGTTTTCAGCACGCATGAAGACACCTACATCATAGCTAGGTTCCAAAGTTCACGTGTCAGTTAGGTTTCTATTTATCTAGACCGTGTTAGATCTCAACTGACATACTCTAGCAAATAATGAAACGTAATTGGTGCTGCTTTATTTACTAGGTAGTGATGTCACTGCTACCGTTGTCTCTGAGTTTTGTTAAAAATAGTACAACCTACGAATAAGAACTACATAAAGTAATGATAGAAATTGAACAGAATGGCTGCAAAAGGATATTACATGAGATAACCATAAACAACAAAATTTGTACAAATAATAATCAGCAATAAAGTCGATATTACAACAGATAATCCGTCATAAAGCTGGTATTACAACAAAAAATCAGCTATAAAATCTGTATTATAACAGATAATCAGCTATAAAGTTGGTATTATAGCAAATAATCAGCTATAAAATCGGTATTATAACAAATAATCAGCTATAAAGTCGGTATCATAACAGACAATCAGCTATAAAGTTGGTATTATAGCAAATTATCCGCTATAAAGTCGGCATTACGGCAAATAATCCGCTAGAAAGTCGGTATTACAGCAAATAATCCGCCATAAAGTGGGTATTGTAGCAAACAACCTGTTATAAAGTCGGTATTACAGCAGGTAATAACGCTATAGCATCTGTATAGCGTCTGCATAACAGCAGATTAACTGCGACTAACTTATTAAGACATTTCATTATCAGAACTGCTCTGTCAGGAGTGTACAGACTCCTGACGGACTCCTGAAGAGAGGGACCGCTGTTAATTCGGTATAACAGCAAGGAAACCAGAAGATAAACTGCTGAAAAGTCGATATTAAACATTTCATCTGCCGTAAAATCGGCATTGTTATACACCTGAAACACGACACAACGTCGAGAATTAAGACATGATCGACATCATTATCTAGACTAGACTTTTGTCACAATTTAGTGATAAAAACTTATTCTTTACAAAAAAATACTATGTTCGAATGTGCGACCCTCTACTAACCAATGACAACCATTGCCAGGTTTCCTGGCATGTCTCTAGGCGACTACTAAAATAAATACAATTTTGTGGTAAAGAGGGTAACATTGATAATTCCGTGTAAGTTTGCTATGAGATCTTTTGCACTAAATGACGAGTATAATAGAATGCAAACCACTTCAACTGATTATTGTTAAAGAGTACAGTTGCATTAGTGACCGATTTCAACTGAAAGAGGGTAGATTTGAGGTTTGTTATTTGATGTAATCATAGGCGAAAGAAACCGTTAACAGCTTTGGTATGTTGTTTTCATATAAAAAAATGAATTAAAATTGCCAAGAAATAAAATTATTGTATATACATATATAAATAAAAGGCAATTTTAATTACAGTAATTAACGCAACTGTACTTGAAATCTCATTAAATTAAAAGCATACGAATTTGTTTGGTTGTTTGTTTGAGCTTCCCCGCCTCACTTTTGTTCAGTGTAAAAAATTTGTAAATTTCCATCAAAAACGTATCACATATTAATACTAATATTTTTTTTTTAAATTTCCAATAGAGAAACATTACGAGTTACAGAAGAGATATTTTTACAATGCGCGTTTAAACTCTCTTTTATATTTTGAAATTTTTTTAACACAGTAAAACAATGCAGTGTACTCATTTTTAGAATCCTAATGAATTTATCTACCAATTATTTGAATCGTGCATTATTTAAATTAATAATAATAAATAAAAAAACAAAAGTGAGGGGTAATAAGTGTTAAAGAGACATTTTGGTGGGGTAAACGTAATAATTACATTATGTTTCATGTTTGGAGTCAGAATTCGACTCAAAACCAACATACATAGTTAGAACTTTTCGCAATTACTAGTACAATTTCTCATTGTAAAGAACGAAATGACGCGTATTCTTATTTTGCCAGACTTAAATGGATTCGCTAATATAAATATATATGTTAGTGATATTTCGGCGTCTTTTATCTCTCTATGATGCAATCACAAATTAAGACGTGTGTGCACAGGTGCACAATGGAAACGCGCGTTTTAAAAACGTCTAGGTAAATGAAAAGGGGCACTACCAGGTGCGGTGCAAATGCAGGTTTCTGGACAGCACCGAGCGGACGTCGTGAGTGAACCGCAGGGCGTCCAGCACTGGCAGCAGATTCAGCAATGCCACGTCCAGCGGATCCGAGAACCATGACTTTATCGGTATCGCATTATCTGGACCCAAGAACATGACAATTTTTTATATCTACATATATATCTCGTAAGGTGACACACAGACACTTCTCGTTATGTTTAAACTTTTTTGAAATAGAAAAAAGAAGAAATTAAAAGTAAGTACTTTTACCAGTATTAGCATTTACAACGGTAAAATTACAATGACCGTTCTGACGGTTTGAACTTGAGCAAAACTTAAAAAAAATTTTTTTTCATGAAAATGAACAATAATATAAGTGAACAATAAAATATAGACTGTTTAAATGTGTCTTTGCCCGCGCGGTACAGAAGCGTGGGAGTATGACGACAAAGGGGACTATTTATTATTTTATTTGATAGCTTATGATCAGTACCAATAAAAAAAATTAGTACGGCATTCCTACTTTTGGCAAAACCACCCTTAAAATAATTGTTATAACTATAAAATTATTTTATAAGATATAAGAAAAAAATAAACGTAATTTTTTTTTGTTTTTAATATAATTGGTCTGGTAGGTTAATATTTTACCAAAATCTCGCCAGACCAAGATTAAGAATGTCATTCGCTGCTACCTCTTGCTACCTGTTTCAGCAAATTGACATTACAATTGACTTAGCAAAAATATTACCTACAATTTTTGTCAATTCTAGGTGGCAAAATGGCATATCTGCTTTCTGTCTTCAACTCGATCCTTTATAATTACATGTCGAGTATATAGAAATAGTGAATACAGAGTACCTAGTATGTAGATTAAGGTGTATGTTTCCGAGGTTCCAAATTGTATTTAAAGAATATAGTATTTTTTTTTTCTTCTATTAAACAACATAAACATAACAAGTTAAAACAATAGGCAACGAACTTAGGTTTAGTGGTAATAAGTATTATTTTGATATTTAGTTGTCTATTCGGTTTGGCAAAGGGCAGCTTTGGCGTGTGCCTAAAGTAAAAAGTGGGTGCCAAAACTTCCTTCGAGTGTGCAGCGAAGTGAGCAAGTATTGTGCTCGTAAAGAACTTTTGGAGGCATTTCGTACAAACGGAAACAATTTCTTGGAGTCCATTGTCACTGGGGATGAAACTATGATCCCCTTTCAAAAAGAGAGTCGATGGAGTGGCGTCGTTCTGGTGAAAAATCGTCTAGAAAAGCAACGTGTCCCAATCGACTAAAACGATAATAGCTACGATATTCTGGGAATGTCAAGGAATATTGCTCATAGACATAAAAGAACGCAATACTACGGTGAAAGGTAGCTATTATGCTAACCTTATCGAGCAATTGCTTGAAGCGATCACGCAAAAACATACAGGAAAATTAAGCAAAGGCGCGGGCCTTCTTCATGACACTGCGCCTGTCCACACCGCCGCAGTAGCGAAGGCTGAAATTTTAAGATGTGGCTTCATAGAAATTCGTACCCACGTTACGGTCCTAATCTACCCTCCGGTGACTATTATTTATGTTCAAAGCTGAAATCTGACTTAAGGGGTGGAAGATTTTCTAGTGACGATGAAATAGCCGCTGAAGTTATTGCTCACTTTGAAGACACAACTTAGGAATATTTTTATAAAGGGATAAAATTGTTAATTAAATGATCTGAAAAGTGCAAAGAGGTCGACGGAGACTATACTGGGAAATAAACTTTATGTACTATGGTGCCTTTTTCTTTGCGGAACCGAAACATTTTGGACCTTCTCACAGTTAGATATAGACAATAGACACAGAACCTTCAATATAAATGACTATGTAATAGGATACCTTGAAAGAGTTTTAAATTTTAAAAACTTCTATTGTACAAATAAATGTGTTTTCATATTAGTAATCTGTAGAATAAAAAATGTTCGGCTTACATCTAATCCAGTAGCTAATAGCATTATATTAAAATTGTAGACCAAAAAAGGCTCAGTAAATTCTTCTCATTTGTTTGTGAACTGATTATTATTTAAATTTCTTTTATTAAATATATGATTTTTGAAGTGATTTAGTGTTATCAATTAAAAAAAAAAATTAAACTGGTAGAAGTAAAAAATACTACCAATTTTAAATGATTGTGGTCGCATTTAAACCAGTAAGAGAACTCTATAACTAATACTATGATTTTTTTTAATGATAAACTTTACTTAAAATATATTTAATATTAAGTATGTTTAATATTTAAATTTACTTAAATTATTATAATACATTTTACTCCTTCTGATTTTTTTTTTCATCTAGAAAGAGAAAAAGAGAGTGAAAATCTCTCTTCTAAATAGAGAATGCATATTGGAACAATAAATACCTGGAAAGTCCCGGTAAGCTCCCGGCGAATTGTCCAATATGAACACCCTGTTTAAGTCGTCACATATCGACGACAGATTCTTAGTATAAGACCCGTGCTCAGCGGTACAGTGTTGTCTGTAATTTTACACATTTAAATCACTACAGGTACATTATTCATTCTATTTCTGTTAGTAAGAACAATACAAACTCATACTTGACTATAGTTATTATACTTATTTTTAATACTATATGGGCTGTTTGGAAAATGGTAAACGCGTTTATTTATTATAAATAAGATATGAAGTGAAAGTCTGATGAGAGATCTGATGAGAATGATGAGAATTTTTGGTTCTACAAAAACTAGTCATAGATTGAAATCTAGGAGGAAGGAAAGAGTGTGTCTACGCACGACTTGGAGTTTATTCCTTTAAACGTATAAAATTTTCCTCGTGTCAATAGATAAATAATTGGATATCTAATTGCCTTATATTATTTACTTACATTCTACATACTCAGTATCACGTGTTCCAACAAAAGTTATGTTAGTTACGATCGCTATACATGTCACTATGTTTTATAAGTTCAAATAGTTAAGTTTTTTCGACGACAGATGTCGCTGCGCCGGCGGGTTTTTAACGCCCTATCGTTTCGTTCCTCAACGCGGACTGCGCTTTTCATACAAGATTTCGACGTTTGCCAGAGAATAGAATTAGGGAATATAGATACATGCGTCAGCTGTCGCACAAATGTCAAAGTGACGGATAACGTAACGCTTGTATTAAATTTACTCATAAAATTTTTATTCCGGGGGCCTTATATGAAAAACGATTCTTAAGGAATAAACCAAAAAAAGTGGAAGATATTATAATGATTTATTAACTCTTAATAACTTAATCTAACAACTGTTATTTAACTTACACTATCTTATATTAATTTAATAGATACTTACCTATAGGCCCTTAATAATTAAATTAAAACGGAATAGACACTATAGACAGTTTCACATTATTATGTTTGTGTAGGTAGGATGTTGCTTTTTTGTTATGGTGTTCTGAAGAATGCTAAATTAGTATTTTGGGTTCGCAACCGAGGTAATAGTAATTTATATTTCAGACACAAGTGGAACAGGGGAGAAAACATTTGTATTTTCATTAATGCTGGAAGTTGAAATAGAACGGTAACTTTACTCATGCACTGAATCAAAATATCACCAGTGCTATTACATTCTTTACGACTGTCTTCTGTTAGGTGGTGGTTCTCCGGTTGCAGAACTCATTGCAACTTGGTACAGTGAAGTTCTTCAGTGCCGCACCCTTACAATGGATGCCTCTATTGAAAATCAGCTCTATTACGTTCGTATTAAGTTTGATAGTGACCTGTAAAACCGCCGCCGCAGTATGCCTCGGCCGTTGTCTAGCTTGTCGGCCACCGCTGCGCCATATATCTCCATAGACGCTGTAAACACCACTAGCTCATACCACTGCGATACCTGTAACGTACCAATTACTCATATTGGACAGCAGCCAACAAGTTGTAACCATAAAACATGGATATAGACCTCCGCCTGGATTCTCTTTATTACTCGAGTACAACATTACTGTTTAACTTTTTTTAAGTAGGTTTTTTAGGTAGGTGGATACCATCGCCTATAACAAAAGCAATTCCACAGGTGCTGCAAGTGGGCTGCCGATTTTAAATTTTTAGTTCAGTTATAATGTGTTTTCTATTGAGTGAAGTTGCTCTAAGGGTAAAATTCACAAATTTTTTTTCTGTTTTAGAACTCTTTAAATTTATAATAACCAAAATTATCTATACATATAATAAAATCATAAACGAGTCAGAAAAACAATTTATGTTAATCTGACGTGGGCCAGTATAGTGGACTATAGTTGACATCTCCCACAAATAAGTCTATGCCCAGCGATGGTATGTAATTAATGTAATTAAAATAAGCTGATGGATATTAAATATTTCAGGTAGTAATATAAAAAAAATAAAATTTTTTTAGGATTTTTTTTTTAATTATAGATGGGTTTGCTCTTGACCAGCATCTATCCATGTAGGAAGGATCAGGCCGAAGATGGAGCGAGCTCACCCAGAAGATGCCTATTCACTCGAACCTTGAAAAGATTTGGGTTATATGAGCTCGGAAATACAGACACCGGCAGGGAGTTCCAATCCTTAGCAGTGCGCATCACAAAAGATGTTTTAAAGCGCTTGGTCCGAATTAGAGGGATTTCGACAAGGTGAGGATGCTTATGCAATGCACCCTAACAATTTCTCAAAAACTAAAAGATAAATACAATGAATCGACAGTTCATTATCAAAAGTAGTTTTTATTTTTGACCGTGACCATTATTACAACAAAGATTATATATTTATTTAAAGATATGTGATGAATTTTGTCAAAGTCGGTTGTCAAGTAAAGTGTTGTTGAAACTTCGTGCTAGTAAAAAAAATCATTAATAATTGTTAAAACCACAGTGTTAGTGCCAAAACTATATAAAAACGTAATATAAACCTAGTGTCACTGATACCACAAAGAAATTGTTAAGAAGAAACATACACTCGACACAAAATTGCTAAAAACCGGCGTTATTAATTACATAAAACTACCTACAACTACATATTTCATATTTATCAAGTGTCAATAAATCAAGCCCGCCACTCTGTAGAGGTCAGAACAAACCACAGAACAAAAAGAAAAATTTGAATCATAGACTATTAGCGCGGATTTGATAAAACAAAAATTAAAAATACCCTACCAATTAGTCAAATTACGATAATGGATGCCCATATGCAAACATTAATAGACAAAATGAATGAAATGCAAAGGGAATTCCAAAAACAAACTAAAAACCTAACGAAGGGTTTGCCAATTTATCTTCGTCTATAGACGAGAAGTTGAAACCCTTAACTGAAGAAAACACCAAATTAAAGAGTGAGTTAATGACCTTGAATCAACGAGTTTACCGCCTGGAACGCGAGACCAGAAAAAACAACTTAGTCTTGCATGGATTAAGAGAAGAAGAGGAAAATAGCAACAAATTATTAGAAATAGTTATCAATTTCCTCAATACTGTTTGCAAAGACACTGGTATAGAAAATTGGGACAAATGGGAAATAAGCAATGTTCAGCGACTGGGAAAAAAAGATGGAAACAAAATACGACCTATTCTAGTGACTGTCACACTGGCTTGGCGTAAACAAGAATTACTTCGCGCCAGGAAGACCTTACCTGAAAACACTTACATCACAGAAGATTATCCTAAAGAGATTCTAAACATTAGAAAAGAATTAAGAATTAAACAACAGGAAGAAGTAAAGAAGGGAAAAATTGCATACATACATTACGACAAGTTAATAGTTAAAGAGAAAAACATAACAATTAAAGAGAGCGAAAAGAGGAAGAGGTTATCAAGCGAGTCACCTTCACAGCAGGGGAATAACGAGAAAAATAGAATAATAGCTCCTTCAAAAATGTATAAAACAGACTCACTAGAGCTCCCAAGTCGCACAAGAGCTAATTCCATCCCAAGCACAACCAAACAATGACAACCTGCGCACATCAGAAACGGGAGGCCAAGCAACTACAAAATTATACAAAAAGATGGAAAAAAACAAAAAAAACCCCAAGCCGGACAGCGGTCTCCGTGGGGAAAAATGACCGCAACCCTCTAACAAATAAAAATCATATCCAAAAGACACACAAAAACTTATACATAGCAACCTTGAACGTATTAACCTTAAGAACCGATGAAAGACTACAAGAACTGGAACATGCACTGCAGGAAGTCAAGTGTGACATATTAGGGCTTAGTGAAGTAAGAAGACTGGGTGAGGAAATCGTGGAGCATAATAACTATATATTTTACTATAAAGGCGAGACAAAAGGACTTTATGGTGTGGGTTTTTTGATAAAAAAGGAACTAAAGAAGAACATAATTGAATTCAGAGGTATCTCCGAGAGAATAGCTATACTTAACGTGAGTTTGCCTGGTTTCAACAATGACTGGTCAATAATTCAGATCTATGCACCAACAGAGACTTCAGATGTTGAACTGAAGGAAGATTTCTACACAAAATTAAATGAAACACTAGATACCTGCGGTAAAAACATCATCGTCATGGGCGATTTCAATGGTAAAATTGGAAAACAAAATCCAGGAGAAGAACTTATATTGGGAAAATTTGCAACAGGAAAAAGAAGCCCCAATGGAGAAATGATGGCGAATATGGCCCTGGAACACAAATTAATGTTCATGAGCAGTTGTTTCAAGAAGAAAACATCAAAAAGATGGACCTGGCTCTCACCAGATGGTCTTTACCGTAACGAAATAGATCATATCTTGAGTAACCAACCTAGTACATTCCACGACATAAATGTGTTAAATCAACTAAACTTTAATACCAATCACCGCATGGTTAGAGCAACACTACACTATACCAAACGTAGAAAATATAAGAAAAACGTCAATCAATAGTGCTACCACAATTTTTTTAAAACTTTACTACGATTTACCAAAGATAGTACCAACCCCATCCAAGAAACATACGACACTGAAATTACAGAAATGTACAACACAACAATACCAATAAAGAACAAACCAGAAAGATTAAGCACAATTACGAAGGAATTAATACAAAAAAGAAAAACTTTGCTCAAATCTAAAAAAGATAAAACAATACTAGGGGAGATTACCAAAATAAGTAAACAAATTAGCAAGAATTTGAAGAAGGACAGAGCTAGAAGAACAATGACTTGTATTAACCATCATATAACAAGAACAGGAGGAATAAAGAAAGCTCTCAAAGAATTACGCGAAACTAAAGAATGGATACCAAAACTAAAGAACAAAAAACAAAACCGAGAAGCAAACAGAAAAAATATACTAAACATCGCTACTGACTTCTACAGGCGGCTTTACTCAACGGAGACTACAGAAAGAGACAATGTAAACCTAGAAACAGAAAAGGAAGATGCCATTCTCCCAATTCTGGAAAAGGAGGTTGCTCACGCTGTTAAAACACAAAAGAACGATAAAGCACCCGGACAAGACTTTATAACAAACGAGATTATGAAAATTACACTACCAGAAAACCTACAAAGATTAACGAAAATATATAATTTAATTTTAGAGTCTGAATACATTCCAACCCAATGGACAAGCAGTACTATTATTTTGATACATAAAAAGGGTGATAAAGAAGATATAGGAAACTATCGTCCTATAAGTTTACTTTCAAATATATACAAAGTGTTTTCAAAAATAATTTTAAACCGCATCTCTAAAACATTAGATTTTAATCAGCTTATAGAGCAAGCAGGATTTAGAGCGGGATATTCAACGGTAGATCATATACATACACTGAAACAAATTGTAGAGAAATGCCAAGAGTATGGTTACCCTTTATATTTGATTTTCGTGGACTATAACAAAGCCTTTGATTGTTTAGAGCACCACCATATTTGGAAAGCTATGAAAAACCAAGGTGTGGATCTCAAATATATACGATTAATTAAAAACATTTATGCAAACAGTTCTTCGCACGTCAGACTTGAAACACATGGGGAAAGCTTCCAGATTCAGAAGGGGGTCAGACAAGGTGACCCTCTTTCGCCAAAGTTGTTTTCTGCGGTGTTGGAAGAAGTTATAAGAAAAGTCGATTGGGATCGCTTTGGAGTTAATATCAATGGTCAAAAACTCAACCACCTCAGGTTTGCAGATGATCTTGTACTGATAAGTGACAACTCAGAAGCACTTCAAATTATGATTCAAGATCTTGCTATTAAAAGTAAACAGGTCGGACTAACTATCAACAATTGTAAAACAAAGGCAATGACTAACAGGATAGAAGCTAGCATAGTATACTCAGATGGGGAACCAATAGAATATGTCAAAAGCTACATTTACTTGGGACAACTAATAGCTTTCCAAGACCAAATGACACAAGAAATCGACAGAAGGATAATAAATGCATGGAAAAGATACTGGTCTCTTAAGGACATAATGAAGAATAAGCAATACAGTTTGGAAATAAAAAGAAAACTGTTCAATACATGCATTTTGCCTATACTAACTTATGGTTGTCAAACATGGGCTATGACACAAAAACTACAGCATAGATTGAGAACCTGTCAGAGAGGTATGGAAAGGAGTATCTTAAGATATCGTAGAAGAGATAAAAAACGAGCTGCTGATATGAGGAAATTAACAAAATTTATGGATGTATGCATACAAATAAAACAACTGAAATGGCGCTGGACAGGGCATATGATCAGGCAAGCAACGGAAAAATGGACAAAAAAACTAACCGAGTGGACTCCAAGATACAACGCCAAAAGGAAGAGAGGCCGGCAACTCAAGAGATGGTCAGATGACATAAAAAGGACTGCCGGACCCCTATGGATGAGATTGGCTCGGAATAGAATAGATTGGAAAAAGTTAGAGGAGGCCTATGTGTCTGCAGGACACGCTGATATGGAACCGGACTGATGTGCATTATTTTTATTTACTTTAAACATATGTATCAGCAAATAAAGGCTATTTTATTTATTTATTTATTTTATTTATTATGTGATGAAGGCAAAACGATTAAATATGTAGAATACATAGAGAGGGCATTGGGATAATTTTCCTAGAAAAATATCAATCCTTATCGCTGTAATCAGGAAAGCCATGGCGTAGCTAAATAGCCTTGTCAAGTTGGCGATGGACTGAGCGATTTTGTACCACATGGTTCTAAATGTCACATTATGAATTCTTTCGTCTTTTATACAGTGGAAAATCTTTGGATGAACGTTATCATTGTTTTCCAAAGCAATGCAAATATTTTTAGTTAAATTGATAACAGTTTGATAAAACATATACATAGATTACTGGCCAGTATCATCCTTTCAGTCTTCATTTTATTGGAAACTAGCTGTTGCACACGACTTCTTCTGCGTATTGCGTCTCTTTATAAAATCCTAACTGGAGGGTTCCAGTTGCATTGAAAAATAAAAAATAACACTTGACTAAACACATATGAACAATGTAACGCTTAACATCTTCATTGCAGTTATAGCTTTGCCAGGCGTTAGATGATCCCTCGGGAACAGTACCTTTTTTCTGGATAAAAGGTACCCTATGTCCTTTCCTGCATCCCTGACAAATTGTATGCAAAATTTTATGATGATCGGTTCTGCGGTTTAAGCGTAAATTGGCAACAGACAGAGTTACTTTCACATTTATAATAATAGTAAGGATAATATTAATATCACGATATGAATGTCATCATCTTTCAATTCTACATGTGTTTTCATTAATTAAAATGAACTAAAAACTGTTATTGTGACTTGTTAGACAATAGACATAATTGACATCTCGCGAATTTTTTTATTGGTAATGATGAGTACTATAAACATGTTGTATTATTAATAGTTTTCGTAGCGCATGCCAAATAATGACTTTTATAGGCATATTCATGACACCTTGCTTTATGTATGTAGTTTCACTCAAGAATTTTCATGACCTTGTAAAATCGTTAATGGTTTATTTGTGGGTCTCCTTGGTTACTACCCACATATCTGGTTCTATTTTTAATTGAAGTAGTTAAGGACATTCAAGTCTGAATGAAAGAGGTAAATTTAGTCAATAATCTTTAATCAATCTCTAATATTTCAATTCAAATTAATTTCGAAGAATCTCAATTTGAAAAAAAAAATACAGCCTATGTTACACACTGATGACATAGCTTGCTATATGTAAAAGAATTTTTAAAATGAGTTAAGTAGTTTTTGAGTGATATCCATTACAAACAAACATACAACTATCAAATCTTTCATCTTCATTGTTTCAATTACTATCTTAAAAACAAGTCAAGTTCCATTTACATAGAATATTCTTAATAATAAGCATTATTTTAAAAGATCCAAATACTTACTATATCCAAAAAGTAATCCACATGTGGCCTCTTATGAACAAAAAATCGTACCGGATGTTTGTCTATGGTCACTTTTAGTACAAAATCAGGGGGTGTACCCTGTTTCACTGTTGGTCTCAACATTGCGTCGTGTTGAGAATGTATTAATGTCTCATCTAGGTCAAGAACCAGCATTTTTCTTTTGACTAGACCTGTAATAAGAAAAGAATTTATTTAACACTTTTGAGTTTAAAAAAGCAAACACATATAACCGGTTTATTTTTAGAGGCATTAAAACGTTTGGACTAGCACATTTAATTTGGATTTTATTGTTTTAATCGGGTGGACTTAATACTTGATCAGAGAGAAAAACCCATGAGCTTCAAGATTTTATAATAATTTTACAAATAGACAATGATTTAAAATAATAACTTTAATGACTTACTATCCATTCTACACAACTGTTTGGCAATAAAAACTTAAGTTGAATCAAGTAAATGACAGAACAAATAAATTTTTACCTTGTAACTTTAAGCTTTTGCCACCATGACCAAGACAATCTGGACATTTTGCTCACTAAGACAATTTGCAATCAAGACTTTATGAACCCTAACCCTATAATAGTTTAATATTTATAAAACAAAATATAGATAAATTTAAAAAAAATACATAGAAAAATTAAAATAAAAATATTTGCTGAGTATTTCCTACACTCCTGCCATTAGTAAGGGTGTAAAAATATATATATTTAAGTATTTAAAATGAACAAATTATAATTTTATAAAAAGGCCACAATTTCTATCTTAAGTGATGTAAAAAGAAAATACTATCAGATAAATGTTTAGAACAAATATCTTAAAACATTTTCAACTATTACAATTTAAATTTTGAATATGGTTGGTTACTGATTACCTATATGGAATTAGTCCAACCTAAGCCCCAAATAGAATTATTGTGGTCTTTTTTTAAAATAAATAAAGGTTTTATTCAGTACATAGAATGTTTACAGTTGCTATAAATTAAGTGCTATTCTGTACATACATTCATGCATCCAACTAGTTTCTAGGTGTCACAGCGAGAGTGTACATCGACATGAATGCCTTATGAAAACTATAAGTGATGCTGTATAAGCCAGTTAGTTGCACTTATTACTCGTAATTATTTTTTGTTGTAGTCTAGGAAAATTTAATAACAAACCAAAATGTTAGTTCCTTAGGTGCATTTTTGATATAAGTTTCCAGAAGATATGAAATATACATGTATAAATTTATGTATAAACCCTTATCTTCTAACCTCCCTAACTCTGTTAAATTTAATTTTAGTAAAAAAGTTATATGATCATTTTATGAAAAATTAAATTCTCTGCAATATTTGTCTGAAACTTTTTCTTCTAACTCTCACTATTTTGGTATAATTTGAGAAAAAAAAAAACACTAATTTTTTTCTACCCCTTCTAAGAAATCAAAAATTTTTTTCACTCATTGATATTACACATCTAGAAGCTTATATTAAAAATATCCCTGAAGGACTGAAATTTTGAATTGTTATTAATTTTTCCTGGACTATTGATTACTTTGTCAACTTTGTTTAATTTTAACTGTATGTATGCTATACAATTTTAAAATGTGCCGAGATATTTATACATAAATATATTAAAAAAAAAACAATTAGTACATGTAGTTATGTTACGAAGGTAAAAAAAAATGATTTTAAATTTTTTCTGTTTGTGCACATTAATCTCAGAAACGACTTAACCGATTTGAATGCAGTTTTCACTGATGTATTGTAGCAAGTTTTCTGTAACATTTAGTGTATATTTCATTAACAAACAAAAAAGTTACGCACTATACCGAATATCACGCGTATGAAGTTGTAGGCTCAGCTAGTAGGTACATAATACATTAAAAAGGAAATTAATTTGAATTGAAATATTAGAGATTGAAGAATGTCTTGAATGTCCTTAACTACTTCAATTAAAAATAGAACCGGATATATGGGTAGTAACCAAGGAGACCCACAAATAAACCATTAACGATTCTACAAGGTCATGAAAATTCTTGAGTGAAATTACATACACGTTTAATGATTTTATTAAAAAATATAGACTCTCAACAGTATTCTAGGGTAGTTTCTATCAAATCGTACTAAGGAATTTAATCTCATAGGCTTCTAAGAGGAAATCGCGACTAATGGTTAGTTTATTTGATGTAGTTTGAAATATTTCTACAGAGCACTGGTTAGAACTAAGTAAACGGCAAAAAAAACAGATAATTATACTCACTCAGCCTGTGTCGAGATACGGGAGAAAGTGGATATATTTCATACTTGACAGACTGGTATTGAGCCAACTGAAATAGAAGAGCACGTGAGACACAATGAGGCTTCAACGAATATATTTAAACAGTACACAGCAGCTCACGATCAGAAGCACAAAATTTATATTTACCGCTCGATATTGCTTCTTAAACATATAACAAAAACAACTCCATACTTTAGACGCGAGGACCATGAACGCGCGAAGGCCCATTTGCAATTGTTTCAGCATTTGAAATGTTTAATAATTATTTACTAATAATAATATACCCTTAATTTTAAACAATATTTGTTGCAACGAGATCATTGACGATGTAATTCAAAACAAATCCAATAAAATTAAGTGCCGAAAACATCTAACCCGCCATGACATAATCGACCCAATTCACAATCCATAGATAAGTAAAATTTACTTTTTCTTACTTTCACGTTTTTGTCTACAATAATAGTGTTGTATTTTGATCTTTGTCCAGATTACTTCTATTATTTTAGGTTTAAATATTATAAATAATTGGAAAAGGTTTCATAAATTGTAAACGCTATAGAATGAAACATTTTGCCAGTTAGCCTAACGAATGGCGTTTTAATGAATGTTAAAAAAATCAGCAAATTGGTTTACATATATTAAAATAACAGTAAAGTGTAAAACGACGTGCATATAGACAAATTGTCATTTACTGTATGTATTTAGCAGGATGCGTTGATGCGTCATATAATGGTTATAAGAGCGGAACAAAGTTGTAGGTAGCGCAAAAAACGTAGTGATTGTATTCTCTTTGGGTAGCGCTTGAAAAAATATAGTAACCTGTTCGTGGAAAGTGATAAACATACAACATACACATGCAGATTATTTTTCCTAAATACTATTGTAATATCAAAACATCGACCTTCCAAAATAACTGAAATCTTTTAGTTAAAAATCTGTAGTTGAAAATTCTTGAAGGATTTTGTATCATTTAATTTGGGAGCTTTGGCAAATGGCAGTTATATAATATAATGATTTTGATTTACTTATGACATCACTAACGAACTTGGCCACAGAACACTTTATATTGTTTTCTGGTCTATGGTTCGTGTTTTTTTTGTTCTATTATCTGAATGATCTGAATTGTCTGAATCTGAATCTGACTGACTACATGACTGTGACTCTGTGTGTGACTGCTGCTGTAATATTGACGTTTCAATTTTTAGATTTAGGGGGCGGGTGTTAGATATTTTAGAGGATATTATTTTAAAATGAGATAATTATTGCTAATTTCGTCGTTTTCTTATCATCAAAGTAATTTAAAGGTCTGATGTTTGTCCTTATAGAGTAGCAGGTGAGTCTAGCCATTGTCAATTCTCTATTAGAAAAGCAAATTCCCTTCCAATTTTATTGGTCATATCCTGTCGTTATTGATTTATGTTTAAAAAAAGATTGATTCTTATAGGATTAAATCTATTCATAATTATTTTTCTTAATCCTTGGATACATGTTCTGTTGTTCGTGCTTATTAATAAATAAAAATTGTAGGTACCATTTGGCGTCATGATTGGGGGTTTATTCGTGTATAACCATAAGGGAGAAGTTCTCATTTCGAGGGTGTACAGGGATGACATTGGTCGCAATGCTGTCGATGCGTTCAGGGTGAATGTCATCCACGCACGGCAGCAAGTACGATCGCCTGTCACCAATATTGCGAGGACATCCTTCTTCCACATTAAGGTCTGTATGTTTTTTTCGTACCTATTATCTGCTGGATAAATAAATAATAAATGAATAAATGACTCTTACTAAACACCAATTGTAAGGTCCCCAAAGAAGGCCCAAGGTTTGTGTTCCGAGGATGACAAGCCTAATAGTTGCCAAGCTAAAGTAGCCCCCGTCAGCAATCGAACCATCAACCCTTGTGTCAAAGCGCTAAGGCACGGGCACCTAAACAAAGAATTAAGTTTTTTGTTACCTACTATTAATTTGTTTGATAATTTGCATTCTTAAGCTCAATAATGGTCTGCGGAGCCAGCAGTACTTATCTTATTCGTTTCTTCAGAACATCCCAGACATGCTCCATAGGATTGAGTTAGGGATGATGAATTCTGATCTATTGCATATACACTTCAATATCGCCAGACCAGTGGGTGTGAGCGTTGTCATCAAGAGAGACAATGCGGGTTGTGCATGAGGAATTAGAACTTCTATATGTATCGGTGTGCAGTCAGTGTGCGAACAGGCTGACTGTCCACTTGATGGTAGGTGGCTACCATCGCCTATAACACAAGCAGGTACTGCAAGTGCGCGACTGACTGCAGTTGGATTAAGGATAAGGGGATATGAAAATGGGCTTTGGCATCGCTTACTCATTCATCGAAACACAAAAGCACACATGCTGTTATTTCACGGTTGTCTTCTGTAAGGGAGTGGTTACCAGATGGACTGTCCAAATGACCATGAAACGCAGTGTCGTCCTGCCACTATTTTCCAGATCCAAACCAGAACCAACTTTGAAATGTTATTTTCAATGTTGGCCCTGTCGGGAATCGAACCCGGGAACCCTGGAACAAAGCGTTAAGGCAAGCACCCTAACCACTCATCCAATGGGCTGGTCAAGTATGTACATGTTTGAAATATGTAGTAGATATGTTTATATGGGAACTGGGGCTTATTTTTTTAAAATCAGAGAGCAAACATCTGGCTGGCAGCTGTCACCAAGCAGAATGTGAATGCTGCAATGGTGTTTGAGTTCTTACTGAAGATTATTGATGTAATGCAGTCTTACTTTGGCAAGATCTCTGAGGAGAATATCAAGAATAACTTTGTTCTTATTTATGAGTTACTTGATGGTGAGTTTTACCATTTATTATTAGCAATATACTTTTTTTACCAGATATTACAATAAAAGTGTTATAAAAGTCTAATTTAGGGTTATTGCCCAAAAATTGGCAGAAATGGTTTTGCCAATTTTTGTCCTGGGAGGTTATACCAAAATTAGTCATGTTGACATACCTTGAAGTACCTGTTAATACTATTTTGGTACACTTTGACAAATGTAGTATGTCATTTGAAAATACTTTTTAAAATTGTCATTAAATTATGTTTATATAAAAAAATGTTAAGTTTTTTAACTATTCTGCTATGACCTTATGGTGACATGCAAATAGGATGCAAATTAAATTATATTTAATTACATATTATAATCATTAAGTAATATAATTGGCGGATCAGTAAGTTGAAGTGTCATTGAGCAGGACACATAGTTCGGAGAGCTGGTGGCCGCTGGCGCCGAAAGGTTCTCGAGACCGGCGGCCCTATTGGAAAATTACAGGGGAGGCGTATGTCTAGCAATGGATGTCCTACAGCTGAGATGATGATGATGATGATGATGATGATGATGAGGAGGAGTCATTACATAGACTGTGACAATAGGACTCCAGGGGCCCTAGCCAAGATGCATACGCTTCCTTTGCGTACTTACGAAACGAAAGAAAGAAAGCCCGGTGATTGGTTGTTGAAGTTACAACTGTAACAACAACCAATCATCGGGCTTTATTTCTTTCGTTTCGTAAGTACGCAAAGGAAGCGTATGCATCTTGGCTAGGGCCCCTAATGTATGCTGAATGATTGGACATTCTAACTAAAGTATTTTAAATCTTCTGCATTTCATTATATTAGAAGTTTACTAATGATGTAGCATTTGAAGCAATAATTTCAACTGTGTTCCAGAAATCCTGGATTTCGGTTATCCCCAAAACTCCGATACGGGAGTGTTGAAGACATTTATAACCCAGCAGGGTATCAAGTCCGCCTCCAAGGAGGAACAGGCGCAGATTACGTCACAGGTAAATCATACACAAAACGATTTCAATATTTAAATAATATATGTATAATTTGGAGAGTTTCATTATAATTTAAATTATTGCGTAGTTTTTAATTCATGATGTTCTTTGTCATTTAATTAAGAACAATGTTCGACTGCTCAGAGGTTCTGTATAAAAGAAATATTTCTGCTTCCTTGTCTGGTAAGGACAATTGGACATAACTCATCTCCCTACTCTAGTAGTGAAATCCCTCTTGCCATAACTATAAAGCAGAGATTGAAAATGCATCTATTTACAGTATACAGTATGTAATATAAATACAGTGTACATATCAAAGGTTGTGCTGATGATGATCCTGGCTAGTTGGTTTTATTATTATTGTAAACAATGCGAAGTGTGCTTAAAAGCAAAAAAGCTTAAAAGTGTGGTCATATTGTTTCCAGGTGACCGGTCAAATTGGTTGGCGTCGCGAAGGCATCAAGTACAGACGCAACGAACTATTCCTCGATGTACTCGAATATGTTAACCTGCTCATGTCACCTCAAGGTAAAAATCGCATCAAATAAAGTTGGCTATTCGGCTCCATTCGAGTTTCGCTGAACGATTACACAGTTGCGCTCGCTATCTCCGCTGAACTGCATTTACCATTCCGCGTGCACGTCTTTTCGCCTCTTTGGCGCGAAATCTGAATAGATTCGAAAAGCTGAACTGACGCGTACGTATCTCCATACAAAACTGCTTTTTTCTATGGACTAAAGCTGAATCGAGCTGGATAAGTACAGTTAGGCCCAAACATTTCCTGAAATTAATATGATTTTGGTTTCATTTTTTCCTATAATTTTGAACTGTTTATTTAGATATTTGCTTGTCTATGATTTGGTGACATCATCAACAATGTTAACTTTTTTCTTTGTAAACCGATTGAAATGAAATAAACACAAAATTTTGCGTGAAGCTTGCTACAATATATCAGTGAAAACCGCATTCAAATCGCTACTGTGGTTTCTGAGATTAGCGTGCACAAACAGACAGAAATTCTAAAAACTATTTTTTTTTTACCTCGGTAACGTAAGGTACAACATGCATAAATTGTTTTTTTTTTTTGAAAAAATATTTAATGTACAGACAGCTCATTTACGATTTTATTATATATGTATAATAATAAGAAATAAAAAACTATCATCGCCTATAATCATTACAATAGGTGCTTATGGTGATTATAATAGATCTTAGTGAGATAGGAGGATAAGGGATTAGACGGAACAGAGAAGTGGCATCCCTTACTCACGGAAACACATCAGAACACGTCATGTTGTGTAAGGGGGTGGTTACTGCCGCCAGACTGTCCCAATTTATGACTGAAACGCAGTGTACCCTGCCACTACTATTAATGTAATATTTAGTATAAATAACGGTGGATCCAGGCTACTTTGGCCCAGTCCTATTGGAAAATTAGGAGGGAGGCCTATGTCAAGCAGTGGACTGATAATATATTACTTATATAAAGAAACCAAATACTGATATATTGCTTGCAGTGACATCTTAAATAACACATTGTCACAGACCTGCAACATTAATTTGCCTATTTTATATTTCAGGTCAAGTATTGTCGGCTCATGTTGCTGGAAAGGTGGTCATGAAGTCATATCTCTCCGGCATGCCGGAATGCAAGTTTGGCATCAACGACAAGATAGTAATGGAGGCCAAGGGGAAAGGGAACGGGGGCATATCTGGCAACACAGACAGCGATCCGGCACGATCTGGCAAGCCGGTCGTGGTCATAGACGACTGCCAGTTCCATCAGTGCGTGAAGCTCAGCAAGTTCGAAACTGAGCACTCCATCTCGTTTATTCCACCCGACGGGGAGTTTGAGCTGATGAGGTACAGGACCACCAAGGATATCTCCCTGCCTTTCCGTGTGATACCGCTGGTCCGTGAGGTTGGGCGCACTAAAATGGAGGTGAAGGTCGTTTTAAAGAGCAATTTCAAACCTTCCCTCCTCGGACAGAAGATTGAAGTTAAAATACCGACTCCTTTAAACACTAGCGGGGTTCAGTTGATCTGTTTGAAGGGAAAGGCGAAATACAAGGCGTCGGAAAATGCTATTGTTTGGAAGTAAGTTTTTTTTAAATAAGTAAGATATTATAAAACTAGAAAGGGTTTTCTTAGATAACTGGGATGAGAATATAGACCAAATAGAGACCGTTTAAGTGGACCCCTGACTCAGAGTTATTTCTGTATTCTGCTCTGATTAGAAATTAGAAAATTAGATGCACATCCAAAATTAGAAAGTTTAGAAAGCTCAAATTTGGAACATAATTTTATAACGTAAGCATTTTCTAAAATGGATTAGATGGCATGTGCCTGTATGAAAAATTAATTATCTTTTTTGTCTGTCTGTCTGCTTTCTTGTGCGTTTCAATTAATTTATAAATCCATTATACTTTACAACAACTCCGTGCGAAGCCGTGGGCGAGTCGCTAGTATTATATAAAACAATGCGTCATGAAACAAAATTGTATTGATTTATTAATAATAAATGTTATGTATTTTTGATTTTAACTATTCTCGCTCAAGTAATGATATAATGTCTTCAGGATAAAACGGATGGCAGGGATGAAGGAAACTCAACTGTCGGCTGAGATTGAACTACTCGAAACTGATACTAAGAAAAAATGGACTCGACCGCCGATTTCTATGGGGTTCGAAGTTCCATTCGCGCCTTCTGGTTTCAAGGTAACATATGTATTATTATTATTTTTTTTAAAGCTGTGCCCGCGACGTCGTAACTACGTCGACGACTAACCTAACCTTTTTCCAGAATTAAAAGTATCCTCCCGCTCAAAGGGCAAGGAGACACCGGGGAGTTTTAGTGGGTATTCCCAGTGCCGCCATGATCAGGTGGTGGGCGATCCCCACATACCCCTACCGCCTAGCTAGCGGTAGGAAATCTGTAAACGAAAAAGGATTAAAAGTATCCTATAATATGTTAATACGTTCAGCAGTTTTTGTGTGATTGATAACAAACATCTAAACTTTCGCATTTGTAATATTATTACTATAATTGTTACATAAGTATAATATATAATGTGTTTAATTATAATACGAAAAGTATTTATAGGCTTGCATTGTTAAAACCACTTAAAGTAAACCATTTATGATAAACGTCAGAACTTAGATTGACTGACCATTTGATGGTAGATGGCTACGCAATATGCAAGTGTAGTGCACTGTTAACCTTTGTTAACATACTTAAGTTAAGTTTGAATACTCTAAAAAACCTTCTGTTAACCTTTTGTTTGGATACAAAAATATGTTTACATGCTGTGGATTACTCTGATCATTAAAAGCAAATGATTGTAGAATTGTTTTTGTGGAACAGGTGCGTTACTTGAAAGTGTTTGAACCTAAACTGAACTACTCGGACCACGATGTGATCAAATGGGTTCGGTACATCGGCCGCTCCGGACTCTACGAGACGAGGTGCTAAACTGGACAGTTCGCTATGTGAGTATTTTGTATTATGTTTAGCGCCATCTACCCGCTCGTGGCTAGGCTTTCAATACTGTTTAACTTATACTTTACCACAGTGTTATATAAACTTTATAAGGTTTATCCTCAAGAGAGCTGCTTTTTTTTAATATAATCGTCAACCAACCTGCCGTTTAATTAATGATTCAAGATATAGTTTGGCTAATGAAATATGAGACTTATAATGGGCATCAAATTCATAAAAAATGTATATAACACATTGACGTGTTATATATAAAAGAATAAATATAACTATAAAGATATAAGGAAATCGAAATCGACTTGAAGATCTAAATGGAGATCTATTTATTGTATATCATATGAATGATTTTTGTATTGTATACAGGGTATTAGGGAAATCTTCCCGAAAATGAAGACAGACGATTAAATGACATCTTTCATGATGGGTCAGGAAAAAAAATAACATGATGGAGCGTGAATAATGCTAATAAAACGTTGTGAAAATATAATTATTATTTCAATTTTTTTTCTGACCCATCATCAAAGGTGTCTAGTACTATCGTCTGTTTTCGTTTTCGGGAGCGTTTCTCACAATACCCGTTATAGTTTTCCATCACGATAACTGAGTGGATAACTAGTGATATTTTAAAGGGTAGCAGAGGAGGTTTATGGCCATACGATGATAGGTTGCTACTGTCGCCTATATACACTAACATTACCAAAGGTGTGATGTATAATCGGAATGGAGAATGGTCGCTGGCATGTTTCAATCAAGCATCAAACCCAAAATCAGAAGGGTGCGGTTTCTGTCTCCTCCTAATTACTGCCACAGTTATGATAAACTGTCCAGTTAGTGACTGTGATAACGCAGTTAATACCAAGTGGGCACGAAATTAAAACTAAATTTCTTTTATTTGTTCTAGGGATTTTTCTGCACGGAATGGATGTTCTTCACTGGATAATAAGAGCTCGGTTTTTTTTTAATCATTCAAGGATTACTCGTAATATTTATATGCTAAAATCGTATCTGTTTATTATAATTTTTTTTAATTTGGAATCTCAATCAGCATGGCGTTATTTTTCCACAATAACATTTTAAAGTATGAATTAAAAAGATTTTGATGAATTGAAATTTGTTTCTAAATATTGATAATTGTCATTAAATGGAATAAGAAAACGATTACTTAAATATGTAATTTTTTTAGAAAATATCAGTCATCATTTTGGATGACTAAAGAGATTAAAATGTTTATTGTTTTTTTTGTTAAGATTAACAAAAGAAGTAACGCCTCTGATGTTTGTTTAACTCCCCTATGTATTATATATATTATATAATTGTTACCACTTACCATCATCACCTTTCGGTATACTAAATTACGATAAGTATTTTGCATTCGATATGTGTTATTATATACATAGAAATAAGTGTCGTATACACTCGTTATAAACTTAATATTCCAGTACAATATGTTGTAAGATAGTTATTATTAGACAAAAATGTAACTATGTATAAGACGTTATGACACAATAGAGCATATTTGAATACTAAACATATGATTAAAAATGTCTGCATGTTTTGTCACAAGTGGTAAGCTTATTTTTGTTCCCTTAAATTATTTACCTAATGTATATCTCATGTATATCCCAATGTAGTCGGAGTCAGGAGAAGCTTTAAATTATGTAAACAAATATTCAGGGGTTTACAACATTTGGCTCGAATAATAATTAACCAAAATGACACTGATTTCTAACTAATAAAAAGAAAATTAATTGAAAATAAAAAATAGTAATAAAATCCCATGCGCTTTTTAAGCTCAAATGACGTATGAAAATGATTGCAGACGAAATGTTTACATCCGATTCTTTATAACCCAGTCAAATTGAGTTGTTTGCGAGCGTCGAAGTATGCGCTATACAGATACTTTGTTTGTTTACATAATTTATAGCTTCTTGTGATGGCTACTATACATATGTGTTCATACTACATTTAAAGATATATACTTTTCCTTATAAGTGGTTCGCTAAAAAAATATATGTATGTACATATGGTTGTTTTTTGTGTGCCCTCCCATTCACATTGCATGTAATATGCGACAACCATTCCTTTGCACTTTTCGTTATGTGTAAGCAATTAATTATACATACATTTATTATTATAATATAATATATTAAAAGATACTATCACTATGTTATAGATGAAATGAAATTAGTTTTAATTTTTGATTTTCAGATAGGAGTGAAGTTATATGTAGTCTCTTTTTCTTGTCTAGTGCCGTTCTAAGTAAAAGAGTCGCAAATAAAAGCGGTTTTCAAATTAGCAGCACGTTAAGCTGTATGTGTTATTTGTTACATTTAAAAATATATGAATTTACAGTTGAAATTGTCTACTGACGTCACTAGTGACAGTTCGCGTTAACAGAGTTCAAGCGAAATATTGCATCGTGTCACCAATCGTCGCAATCTCTATTGTCTTAAACGACTTCAAACCAAGCCTTAAATAAAAAAAAGATACTGTTAGCTGTCAGTGCAAAAGTCTTTTTTCTTTATGAACGGTATTTTTTAGAGTCGAGTAAATGCATGCGTTACGAAAAATGCTTAAAATGTATGGTGTTATAGAAGTTTATTGTAAAATAAATAAAATAAATTATATACTGCATTTTGTTTTTGCCCACAATTTCCTTTTTAAGTAATTTACAGCTAATCTTGCAGAACGAGGGACTAAAGGACCCATGACGTCTGCAACTTGATTCTATGATATCCTCATGATGGACTACATTAATATAAAATTTCATCGATTTCTTTTCAGTTATTTTGCTTGAAAGAGTAGCAAGTATCCACATCTCCTTTCGTATTTTTAATATGGGTATTAATAAAATATCTGAAAAATAAATAATGGATATTAATAAAAATGAAAGAATTAAAAAATATATATTAGTGCCTATTTATTATTAGTTTGTCTGAATAAAAATATTGAAATTGAAAATTATTAAATTATAAATACTCTAGTGACAGAGATATTGTTAGGAAATACATAAAGAAGCTTGTGAATTCTACTTTCTTTAGATATAATTATTACTATTTTACGAATTTAACCTTATATAAAATGATACTTTACTTACTTTTGTACTTAGATAATTTGGATAGCCCGGTCGGCGGCAGTAACTACTTTACATAAGACCACCGTGAAGCAACAGAAAGTTTGCCGGTGAGTAAGTAAGGGATGCCAGAGCCCATTTTATCCCTACCATATCCTTTATTATTAATTCTACTATGGTCTTCAGCGCACTCGCAGCAGCTGTGGCGTTGCTCGTGTTTTAGGCGCCGGTAGTCACCTACCATCAAGCAAGTGGAACGTCAACCTGTCTGTCGACCTTAATATAAAAAAAAACTTATGTCAAAAATGGCCCTGAGGGACTCAAAGTTTGATCTGTTAGTAAATTTTCTTGGACTAAACTAGCCCATGCGGTATGGGACAAAAATCACTTATATTTGGGTAGTATGAGAGTTTTTTATGAGTATGAGAAAGATAATAATTATCAAAATATAAAATTTTCCTGTAAGTTTTTTCCAAATTAATTTGTATAATAAATAGCTGAAAACTTAAGGAAGAGACCAAAAAGTAAGTAAAATCTATGACAGTATAATCCTTACCCACATAATAAAATCTAGTATGCGCGATACTTTCGGCAGATTGTAAGCACGCATACCAAGATAATTATGAATGTAACATTGAACGCACACCATTCAAATAGGTATCTTTCCGGCTAAAAATCATTGTTCAGTCGGATTTTTTCTTGATGATCATGATATTTCACACAAAATTCTATGAGATTGATCAAAATCCGTGATGATGGAAAAAAAATGATGGAAATTTAATAATATATAATTTTAATTTATTTAAAAAATTTCCGGCCAATCAAATCCACACCGACCAAGCAAAATTTTTAATAAAACTTTTATTTTTTATTAAAAATTTTAGTATCCGTATCACGGAGCTTTCAAGATTGGTGCCTCCTGGACTATTGTATTTTGCATTGGTGTGTAGTAATGTGGACTATTGTTCTCTTGTTTGGTTCCCCAATTATCAAAATAATATTCAGCGTGTTGAGCCAGTGCAAATAAAGTTTCTGAAGAGACTTTTCTTTCGGGAATTCATTATTCAGTCCATAGCTATGATGAGACTAAATTACTTTATCATGAAGTTATTAAACTGGCGGAAAAAGTTTCTGAGTCTGGTTTTTCTTTTTAAAATCATTAACCAGAGCGTTGATTGTCCGTCCCTTACATCAATGATTAAGTTGAACACTCCCAGAATGTTTGCTCTAGCACATAACTTTAGACCGTTTTATATAAGATTTAGTAAGAGTAAATATGGTAGTAATACCTACACCGGTTGCTTGTGCCTTGCAATTTTATAATGAAATAATTCACAAGTGTGACATTGACATTTTTTTTATAAAATTGGACAATTTAAAAGGGCTATATACAGTGTATCGTAATAATTATCATAACAAAAGAATAGCCTCCAGTAAGGCCAGAATTCTCTCTGGCCTTACTGGAGGATTATCTCAGCCGCAAGACGTCCACTGCTGGTCATAGAGGCCACTCCATAATTTTCGAGTAGGACCGGTCATCAGAAAGCTGGACAAGGCGTCGACCTAATTAATGTTGTGAATTTATCTTCTGGGTGTACGACCTACGCTGCGCTCGTCGGTCCGTGGTCTCCACACGAGAACCTACTGGCACCAGCGGCTGGCCGTCAGCTCTTCGTGCCATGTGTTCTGCTCATTGCCACCAATCCGGCGCGTATGTCGGTTGATCCCACAGAGTAATCCTCTCGGGGAATACCTTTCTATCGCTCGTGGAGAGACATTAAGCTTTCGTACTAGGCCCATAGTCTTACCTATCTCTTTTTTTATTAGCGTTACTTCCTGCTGGATTCCTCGGGAGGACGCTATAATTAATAGTAGAATGTAGGTTTTCTCGGCCGGTATCCATATGAGTTGTGTGTTTCCGGGATGATGGCCCAGGTCTGTTGGAAATTCTTCCAGAATTCCAATGGAAGAATTTCCAACAGACCTGGGCCATCATCCCGGGAACCCACAACTCACACGCTATAATTGACTATAGTAAATATTAAACGAAGTAAATTGTTTAGCAGTTTAATAGAACTGCTCGTTCAGTTGGCATATTTAGCCACAGTCTTGCAATAGCCAGCTATAACTATAGTCAGGTTATTGGAATTACCTTTTTATTAGAAAATAGTTTCACATTTTACAACTCCGGCCAAATAAGTTGGTATAACCTATTACTTAGCGAGGAATTCAATTTCTAAGAAATGATGTAAGAAAATCAATTTAGGCCGAATGAAATCTCACAAACAAATCTTGGGTTCGCGGGTCCGAGGTAGATAAGACAAAAACTTTGCTCGAGGCTTTTGGTTCTTTAGCGAATCGTCTTTGGTTCTGTAACTTCAATTTTATTCGTAATGTTTACTAATAAAATTATTTTACAATTTCGTACCATCTTAGATCAATTACTTTAAATATATCTAATTTAACCACTTGTATGCCGGAAGCCGAATTACCCTTGTTTGCCAGCGCTTAAATTTATCAATTCAAGTGCCATTTGCCATTTCAAGTGCCATACAGGTTGTTCAAATTTCAACCGTTTTTACCGATTTAACTACTGACTCTGACTGACCTAATTGTTCTCCCAGAAGGAGTAATGGGGGTTCTACCATGATTTATTAATAACGTGGGTCCACATTCCGGCATACAAAGGGTTAAGTGCCTTTTTATGTTAAGATCGGCAGACAGGCTGACGGTCCACCTGATGGTAGGTGGCTACCGTCGCCTATAACAAAAGCCACAGCTGCTGTAAGTGCTTTGCCGACTACAGTAGGGTTAAGAGTAAGGGATTGGATAGGAAAATGGGCTCTGGCATCCCTTACTCACTCACTGAAACAACAGCACACATGCTGTTATTTCACGGGGGCCTTCTGTAAGGGGGTGGTTACTGCCGCCAGACGGGCTGCCTAAATGACTGCGAAACTGTGCCTACGTTCTAATTTAAAATAAAATTTGGTGTGCAATAAAAAATACTGAATGTCAAAAAAACAATCGACTAGTTACTTTGTATGATCAAAACTGCTGTTGTATTTGGGGGATATCATAACAAATTGATTTATTAATGCATATGCTTTTAGACGCAGAGGCAGCAAGCGATAAAATCGTAAAAATATTTAATATTTCCAAAAAAGGTTAATTTATTATAAACGTTTCTTTTAACTAGGAGAGTTATTCACAAAAATACGTGTCTAAAAATTTCACATACAGAAGCAGTATAAAGTACCACCACCTTACAGAAGACCATCGTGAAATAACAGCACGTGTGATGTTGTGTTTCGGTGAGTGAGTTAGGGATACTAAAGCCCATTTCCCTATCCCCTCCTAATCCCTTATCCTACTGTAATCGGCAGCGCACCTGCAGCAGCTCTGGCGTTGCTTGTGTTATAGGCGACGGTAGCCACCTACCATCAAGTGGACCGTCAGCCGAACTTAACATAAAAAAGTGAGCATTCCTTAAATGTTGTAAATATTCCTTATATTATTGGTATTTAATTTGTTTTCAGATTTTATTGTAACCTTTAATTGCCATAAAATACACATTTCTAATGTATTACTTAAATATTTGACAAAATAATATACCTAATGCATATTTTCCAACAAATATACACACTGTTTATATGTATGGCAAGCAAGCGAGTTTTAAATATACAGAAGTGGCGACCAGAGGCTCTAGTATGAGTTTACGATACTACACCAATACTACACTCGCTAGCGAGAACGTAAAACTTTTGTATGGGAAATCTTGAACTGTCAATGTCAAATTATCAATTTTCCATATAAATGTTTTACGCTCTCGCTAGCGAGTGTAGTATCGTAAACTCATGCTAGAGCCACAGAGGCTCTAGTATGAGTTTACGATACTACACCAATTCTACACTCGCTAGCGAGAACGTAAAACTTTTGTATGGAAAATCGTGAACTGTCAATGTCAAATTATCAATTTTCCATATAAATGTTTTACGCTCTCGCTAGCGAGTGTAGTATCGTAAACTCATGCTAGAGCCACAGAGGCTCTAGTATGAGTTTACGATACTACACCAATTCTACACTCGCTAGCGAGAACGTAAAACTTTTGTATGGAAAATCGTGAACTGTCAATGTCAAATTATCAATTTTCCATATAAATGTTTTACGCTCTCGCTAGCGAGTGTAGTATCGTAAACTCATGCTAGAGCCACAGAGGCTCTAGTATGAGTTTACGATACTACACCAATTCTACACTCGCTAGCGAGAACGTAAAACTTTTGTATGGAAAATCGTGAACTGTCAATGTCAAATTATCAATTTTCCATATAAATGTTTTACGCTCTCGCTAGCGAGTGTAGTATCGTAAACTCATGCTAGAGCCACAGCTCCCGCTTACGCGGATGCAATTTTTTGATATACACAAACCTTCCTCGTTATAGTTCGAGGTCAAAAAAGGTGAAAAAAATAGTTTTTAGGATTTTTTTTCTGTTTATCTGGATGTCTGTGCGTTGCTTAACCGATTTAAATGCAGTTTTCACTGATGTATTATAACAAGCTTCCCGTAACATTTAGTGTTTGTTTCATTCCAATCGGTTTACAAACAAAAAAGTTACGCGCTATACCGTATAAAACGCTTACGAAGTTGCAGGCTCAGCTAGTTTTATAATATAGTTTGATGTCTGTATAAGTAAACTCGTATTTAATTTTATGTAACAGATTTATGTTTCCATTTTCTGTACAAGGAAGCCTTCAAGAAGACCATCTTTGCTAATTTCAGATTTAATCAAATATTTTTGGTCTTTATTTCATCCATTTCATTTATTTATTGTTATTAAATCTTATTAACTATATCTATTAAATAATAATTGATAATGTTCTAAATATTTACCAGCTGCGGTACCCCAAAAAATATGCAATTCGACATTCCATCATGTTGCAATCTCCACAATAATAGGATCCGTTTTAATCTTCGGTCTCGACTCTATCGACTTGGGGGGAGCTGACTGAGCGTCTTACCAGCGCGCTCCGAACTCAAGTGGTAGTGATGGCCCACTGTTTACGATGCTCTACAGCTATAATTAAAAATAATAAACTAATGTCTGACATTCTACTGATACCATCCTAAAGAGCCCAAACACATTGTATCTGCTGTAATTTGCTGAGGAGTTGGTTATCCCGCGGACTACTTGATGCTGCAGCGTTAGGTCTAGGTTGCCATGTCATGGAAGTACCACCGAAGTAACAGTTACACCAAATTTCAAATCAATCAAACCGGTGGAAGTTGGTGAGATCCCTTCGTCCATTAGGAAATGTGGTGATGATTTTAAAACGCCCAAAGAGATCTTCATAAATTATAGTTGAGAATTGTCTCGATCATGTCAGCTTTCAAAAAAAAAAGTGTGTGTTAACTCCAATGCACGACTGAAATTTACTCCTAACATATAAAATTAAATGTACAAAATTTTCCTCTTGTCAATAGATAACTGGATACCTAATTATATATATAACTGGATACCCAACTGGATTTGACGAGCCCGTTGGATGGGTGGTTAGGGTGCTTGCCTTAACGCTCTGTTCTAGGGTTCCCGGGTACAATTCCCGGCAGGGTCAACTTTGAAAAATGAACTTTTCAAATTTGGCTCTGGTCTGGATTTGGAAAGTAGTGGCAGGCCACACTGCGTTTTGGCAATCATTTGGGCAGCCCGTCTGCCGGCAGTAACCACCCCCTTACAGAAGACCACCGTGAAATAACAGCACGTGTGCTATTGTGTTTCGGTGAGTAAGGGATGCCAGAGCCCATTTCCCTATCCACTCCTAATCTCTCATCTGTAAACCTACTGTAGTCGTCAGTGCACTTGCAGCAGCTTTGGCGTTGCTTGTTATAGGCGATGGTAGCCACCTACCATCAAGTGGACCGTCAGCCTGTCTGCCGATCTTAACATAAAAAAAAATTACAATCTGCATACTCAGATGTCACGTGTTCTAACAAAAGTCACTACGTTTTATAAGTTCAAATAGTTCATTTTTTCGACGACAGATGTGGCTGCGCTTGCAGGTTATATGACGCGCTATCGTTTCGCTCCGCAACGCGGACTACACTTTTCATAGAAGATTCCAATGTTTGCTTTTAAGCCATGAGAATAGAATTAGGGAACATAAATACACGCGTCAGCTGTCGCACAAATGTCAAAGTGACAGATAACGTAACGTTTTTTAGTTAACGCTTGTATTAATTTTTGTCTTCATAACATTTCCATACCGGAGACCTTATATAAGAATCGATTCTTAAAGAGTAAACTCCAAAAAAAAAGCCGGATCAAAGTCGGTCCATCCGTTTATGTGCTACAGACACATACACTTACCTCTTTGCGTTGGGCGTTGGGAATTAAAAATAATTTATTTTGGTTAGTTTGTGTATAATGGTTCTTATATAATTTGATTGCGGATAATGGTCCCTGTATTATTTAATTTCTATTTTCGTCAATGTGTGTTTCGTGAAATGCATTTTGCAGTTGCTTATTTATTTTTAATTTCTTCATAGACTTTATGTTGGAAAAAATATATTTTTTTAAAGGAGAATTTGCCCTATTAACAAAAGTTAATAATTTCGATGTGCCTACAGCTCAAATGAAGAAGGGCTTAGCCAAGTCACCGTTTCAATTTCCGGCCTGGCCCGAGTAAATTGTGTTTCGCTACTAAACCGCTGTGCGGCTTCCATAGTAAAAGCCTACAGAGGTTAATTTGACGTAGGATAGGATGTAAGGTAAATAGTGTATTTGGATGGCCCTTTAAACATTACAAGATCTATTATTTAAGCGTATAAGGGGGGACGGGGATGTCTATATCTACCTCCATGCTTGCGCCAACGTCAACGCCAACGACCGCGTGCTTGTCTATTGTTTAGATTTGAAATCAAAAAGGCAAAATACATTGGAAATTATAAATCTCTAAGAAAAATTAGTAGCGCTAGTTTCCTATGGTAGAAAATAAGCAAGCATGCCTATATTGTTGATAATATGATTCTAATTTTATTAAATTTATTTTCTCAAACATGCTCGTAAATGTAAGCATTCTTGTACTAAAAACAAGCCAGGAAGTTTGTAATTCTTGGCTCATGCATTTCTTTCTCGGCCTAGGCCAAGAATGTTGTATGAAAATTCATTCCTGGTCGCTGCTGAGCCCGATGAAACCCGAAGTTTCACGAGTCTTCACGAACGCGCCCGCCGCTGTCACAGGCATAGTAGGCGGGGGCGTGTTTCATTATTTCCTCACATTTATTGAGAAAAGCACTATACCAGCCTCGACCGGAATGAGGATTGCCGGACTGATCTTTATCAAGGCCTCGCTAAAGCTCGGCCTTGAAACCACTTTGTCCGGCAATCTTTCACTTCCTGGACTCTGCAATAATGTACTATTATAGCGGAGAAGGGTAAAATCGAAATAATATGCGTTTTATATTCAAAAACTGTATAATTAAATGTATGTTTTTAGTTGCATAGTGATGTAATTGTATACACAGTACATGGTAAAGTCGAAAAGTCTGCCAACTTGAGTCCATTTATTGAGTAACTCAGGCTTTGGAGAATCAACTTTGTCGATAACTAATCTATCGATGCATTCACAGCCCTATAGAGTGAGTGGTTCACAAAATGAAATCGATGAACGAACACCTGTAAGAGCCCTTTCAGGTCCTACTCTTATTGACTTATTTGCACTCTATGCGTTTGCACTCCGTTCGCATTTCTTATTGCTTTTCGCTCGGTTTGTGGATTGTCTGGATTGCTACTTTATTAATACATTAAATTATTCTTATAAAATTAAGATATCTCATTTTTTGTGATTCACTAGGCGGCAGGCAGGAGTAAAATTAAATTGATCTAATAATTAGTTTGATATTTAATTGTCATTTATAAGTTAATGTCCTCAGACAGGCTGACGGTCCATTTGATGGTAAAATGGGCTTGGCGCCCGTACTCTCACTTACTGAAAAAAAAAAGCATATATTTTACGTTGGTACTCTGTAAGGAAGTGGTTACTGGCCAAATGATTGCAAAACGCAGTGTACTCTTTTTTCTCTTCTTTTTTATGTTAAGGTCGGCAGACAGGCTGACGGTCCACTTGCTAGTGGCTACCGTAGTAGCTATAAAACAAGAAACGCCGCAAGTGCTGCAAGTGTGCTGCCAACTACTGTAGGAATAAGGATAAGGGATTGGAAGGGTTGGGAAAATGGGCTCTGGCATCCCTTACTCACTCATCGAAACACAACAGCACACGTGCTGTTATTTCACGGTGGTCTTCTGTAAGGGGGTGGTTACTGCCGGCAGCGGCACTGCCCAAATGGATACCCAGCAGCGAAAGGGGGACTCTGTGGGTTATGCCGGACTCCTACCGGCTAAAACCCAACGACTTTCTAGCGCGGCCGTAGATGGGCGGGGTCGCAGGAACGTTGAAAGCGGAGGTACGCCGGCCATCTCGGGGTCCTCACAACGGGCGGTCACAACATCCTGGTCAAGAGGGAAGGCGGCGGATATAAGCCATCCGCCTGCGCTCGAGCCTTCTCCGGCGGATCGGCTGGGAGAGGGGATCCTCTTCCTCCGCCGCTTCCTTGCGCGACATAACGTGCTCACAAACCGTGAGCATCGCCTGCCACGCAAGGTCACTGGCGACCATCGCTTTCACGACGGCCGGCAGCGAGAGGTCGGCGCCCACGACGAGAGACAGAACGGCGCGCTGCTCTGCCCATTCGGGGCAGTCAGTCAAAATGTGCCACAGTGGTGGCATTCCTCGGTTGTGGCATTCCTCCATTGACATTCCAGCCTCAGTGGTGGCATGGATGGCATGGTAAGGTAACGCCCGAAGCAACCGTGCCCCGAGAGTACCTGCACCAGGCGGAACGTGAGGGCCCCGCGCCTCTTTGCCAGCCATCCCTCTAGGGAGGGGCGAATGGTCTCGATCGTCGGGCGGCCCGCACTGGGCTTCTGTCTTTCCAGGTTTGGAGGAGGATCGTCTGGGAGTATCTCCTCAACCTGACGACCTCCTCCGATGTCAAAACCGAGCCGCGCGACCGCGCGTCTGCTACTTCGTGAAAGCAGTATGCCCTGCCACTACGCAGTCTGCCAATTAATTAATTTTAACTCGTACTTTTATTTGGTAGTGTCGACAAGGAGGTCAATCGTCGAATCCATAGCTCGGATGGGCAGCGTTAGGGAAGCTCCGAGATGTTGTCAGTGATGACATATGGCGCTGAAACGTCGTCTGTAACTATGGGCCTCGTAAGAAAACTCAACAAGCTATGGAGACGGCTATGCTCGGAGTTACACTTCGTGATCGAATCTGGAGATCCGTAGACGAACGAAGAACATCGACCTAACCCGGTGGATTATTAAGCGGATTATTAACCAGGACACATAGTATGGAGAGCCGACGGCCGCTGTGGCCGTAAGGTTCTCGAGTGGAGGCCACGGACCGGCAAGCGCTGCGTAGGACGTCCATCCGTAAGGTGAACAGACGCCCTAATAAGGGCCGCGGGGCGACGGTGGATCCAGGGGGCTTCTGATCGGTCCTTTTGGTAAATTAACAAGTAGGCCTTTGTCCAACAGTGGACGTCCTACGGCTGAGATTGTGAACAGAAGAACACCGTGAAATAACACCATGTGGGGATGCCAGGACCCATTTCTCCGAGTGTTCCCCCGTTCCTCCGAAGGTTACACCACCATAGTGGGTCGTATATTTCTAATTTTTAAATTTTCTTCATATAATTAGTTACATTAATGCTTACAATTAGTTACATTCGACAGAAGGTTTGATTCTGGGGGAAATGCGGACTGGAATCCCTAACATGATTAAGGACTTGTTTTTTAGTTTTTGTATAATATATTTTTCTATGTTTTTTTTGTACATTTATAAATTATGTTCTACTACATCTTCAGTATTCCTGTTTAATTTATCTTTATTTCTTTCAACAACCTTATTTATTATATTCGTAAAATATTTAAGAAATTTGTCCCCCTTTTTGCTAATCATTATTTCTTTAAGATTAGTTATATTAATATTGAAATCCAGCTTATATTATATGCAATTTCAATACAATTTCCAGAAATGTTATATTACTGACTAGCTGAGCCCGCAACTTCGTACGCGTGGTATTCGGTATAGTGCGTAGCATTTTTTGTTTGTAAAAATTTATATGAAACAAAAATTGAATGTTACGGGAAGCTTGCTACAATACATATTTTTTTTAGACCTTATCAATACACTTATTTTTAGACCTTGGTATCATATTTTTTTGAAAAAATATTTGATGTAGCTACTGACACGGCTCTTTAACGATTTTATTATATGTATAGATACATATAAAGATTTGTATTTCAATTTTGAATCTTATGACTTGCGGTAAACAGTTCATAAATGATATGCAATATTCATTAATGTATTTGAATAATAAAAACAACAGTTACAGTGTTCTTATTATTCAAATACATTTGTTTGTAACCAATTGTGCCGTCCAACACGTTTGACCCACCTTCTAATGACAGTACAGCAATAGCTTCAAAGAGAGTCGAGGGAAGAAATGTTCACGAGTGTTAGAGCGGAAAAGTTTCCAGTTTTTCCACTCCAACTGGGACGGTTCGTTTGAACTTGAGTGTCGCTACGTCGTCAAACAGACCTCCCTATTTTTAGGTGTCCAAAATTCGCCTTGACTCTTGACTTGTGTTACCAGATTTCGTTCGACGTTTGTAACGTCTAATTCAAGTTGCAGTACATTGCAATCAAATAAGATTTTACACTCAAAAAATAGGTTTCGTTTGTTATATTATTAATTAGCAATTAGTGAAGAAGAACGAAAAGTGTTGACCAAAAATGTTGTGTTCAGGGAAGATGCGGGAAGAATTATAGACTCAATGTTGCACCAACGTTATGATCCCTGAAAAACTCTAGATCAAAGAAAAAGTACATGTTTTCGGTAGATATCCGGAAGAGTGGAGAGTCTCTTCCGTTGCCTACAACCCCTTTATCCGGAAGGATAAAGGGATGTAGGCAACTCAGCCGTTATCTTTAGCGCTAGAAAAGTCACAGCATTAATCAGCGATACCACAAATGAAATTGATTAAAATTTTCAGACAACAGGGAATAGGAAAGTAGAAGTAATTTTAAAAACTTAAGGTAAATAATTTGCATTAGCGGCAGCACCAAGATATGAGGATAGGTAAAAGTGCTATTTCATCCTTAATTCAGACAATTAGAATAAGTGCTAGTGCTTTTAATACTTAAGAAAAAGGGGCGTGAACGAAGTCGCGAGCATAAGTTAGTTTACCATAAAGCGAACCGATAGCCTCTCTGCTATCATTTATCCAACAAAATCGGTGTTAACGCCAATTTCAACTCAAATTAGTTCGTAAGAAGACATCGTATCAACCAGACGTCGTGCGACAAGAATTATTCGCCCATAAAATCAAGTTTTGTATAAAACTTCGTACCACGCAGACTCAACGCGAGATTTGATTTCTATAACCGCATTTATCAAGCATTGAGCTTGTAATTAACTAAGTGTTCGCGCCATCCCGCATCGCATGTGCCTTCAAGATGTGCAGAGTGTTGGACAGCTGCATTCGTGTGTGACGGGCCGTCGCAGTCTTCGTCGCTGGAAGACCAAGGACCTTGTCATTCACGAGGTGGTGACACCCTGGCTTCGTTCCTTTCTTCGCCTACTTTGATTGCACGTACCAACAATACAGTCTACTTTTTCAAACCGATGATTTTCGAACATATTTGGCGCGACCAATCAGTAAATGAAGAAATCCAAGAAAGAAGAGAAATTTCCCCAAAAACGATGAGAGCTGACAACACCGCTCTCAACGTTTTGAGAGTAACTAGTTTTGTTTCTTTTGCCTAGTTCCTTTGTTACCCTCGTTAGGTGTGTTTACACAGAGTCTCGACCGCAGCCTGATGTTGTTAGCAACACTTGAACTAGCGAACAGATGGAAGCACACGGAAATATTTTTAAAGTAGCAGTTATGCATCACACGAAAGTGTGATAATCTAATCTATAAATAGTAAAAAAAAAAGCTAAAGATAACATACCTATAGTTTGTTGAATGCTTGCTTATATGAGACTATAAAACATATTTTGATGCAGGTTTTAATGCATTTAAATTAATTAAAAAAATAATAATTAGCAGACTGCGTAGTGGCTGAGCACACTGGGTTTCGCAGTCATTTGGTCAGCCCGTACGGTGTCAGTGACCATCTCCTTAAAGAAGACCACAATGAAATAACAGCATGTGTGCTGTTGTGTTTCGGTGAGTGAGTAAGGCATGCTAGAATCCGTTGCTCTATCCTATCATACGCATATATATGGTGTTGCTTATGTTAGATGAGACGGTAGCCACCCTACCACCAAATGGACCATCAGCCTGTCTTTCGAATTTGACATAATAAAAATATAAATAGCAAGGTGAAGTGGACCAATCAACCACATCAGTACCATCAAGTAGACTATCAGCTTGTCTGCCGACCTTACATTAAAAAAAAAAATTCCAGCTTGTTCAATGGGAATTTTTTACTATCGCTTAGTCACAAGTAAAACCAGGGACGACGCTAGTCCATTGTAGATCCTGACAGAATAAAGAAGGACAAAGTTAAGGTAAGGGATTCTGGTATTCCTTATTCACAGACCGAAACACAACATACTTGTATAATGTTATATAGTGTTTGGTTACTGCTGATAGTTTACGACTCCATGTAATTATATATGTTTATATATAATTATATGTGAGCAGCCTATAGATATAAAATTGTTTGTCCTGATCGAATCAACGCACAGAAAAAACTACTAAGTCTTGAAACCTGAAATTTGGAACATAAGATTATTTTATAACGCAAAGAAAGGATTTTTAAAAATTCAATTCGCTAGTATTTTTTATCTATACTTATATTATAAAGAGAAAATATTTGTATGAATACATGTATGTATTTTTGTATGTTGGTAATGAATAAACGCAAAAACTACTGGATCGATTTAAAAAATTCTTTCACCCATAGAAAGCTACATTATCAGCGACTGATATTTTATAAAGAGACGCGGACGAAGTCGCGTGCAAAAGCTAGTAATGTATTAATTTATCGTTTCTAAGCAAATTTTCGTGTAAAACAGAAACGATTGATTCTTTTTCAACAATTAAAACGCACAAAGAAATTATATATTACTTAAATAGGTATATATAAATAATTATATATGCCTATTTATATATACCTATTTATACGAGCATATGGTCCACATCGTCTTCAAGTAAGTATGTAACGTTGCCCACGTGCTTGGAACCTTGCCATATTGTACATACAATACAATATTACATGTATTTTTTAAGTAATTCATGTAACAGGCTAAATGAGTCGTAATATTTATTCATCTAACTTATTAATTTAGTGCTTGAAATTATTTAATACTCTTATTAGTTAACATAAAACATAAAAATAATTATTTTAAAGGGCTCAGGCGTCGTAATATTCCTCCGCTCCGCTATCAGCTTTAGGTAACGTGCCCAGAAGGCTGGCGGCATTGCCACGTTGGATGGCAATGCTTATTCTTTGTGCAAAGTAAAAGCCAGCCTTCTGGTCGCGTGAAGTGCCGATCAGGCTAAATTAAATATAACAAGGAGTGACAATTTTAAAAGTGTAAGTTTCGTAGTCCTTTTTAGACTAGTGAGTTCATAATGTAACGGTTTTACAATAAACCTGCGACATTGACACTATTTGTATGGCCGTGGCTTCGTAGGCGACCGTAAACTTATTGTGGTGGTGGATAAATTGATAAGTTATTTTTTTGACGATTAATTGTTGATCACGGGGAACTTTTTAAATTATTCCATTCAACAAACCGTTTATTAAGCTTATCCGTTAAAAAAATAATGTCCAAAACATTAAATGGGGATCGGACAAATTTTCAGAAAGTGTTTTAAGTTAATCTTCATGGATATTTATTCCCATAAAAAATACTATTTTATTTATTTATAGCCTTTTAGGTACTCAAAATCATGTTTTAATATTGTTTGTTTGAAAATGCCGCCAAAACGCCACGATAGTTCATCTGTGGCTCTAGCATGAGTTTACGATACTACACTCGCTAGCGAGAGCGTAAAACATTTATATGGAAAATTGATAATTTGACATTGACAGTTCACGATTTCCCATACAAAAGTTTTACGTTCTCGCTAGCGAGTGTAGAATTGGTGTAGTATCGTAAACTCATACTAGAGCCTCTGAGAGCGCCTAACGTCATTTGTGGTCATATCATAACAAAACAGCTGCATTGGCATAAGACAATGATTGCCCACAAATGACGTCACGCACTGTGATTGGTGTTTCAGTATAGATTAAAAATATTGTAAATAATGAAATTTTATTTCTTCATTTAAAAATATTTAAATGAATTATATTAAATTATTATTCCATAAATAATCGTAAAAAAATTTATATTTTGTTTCTAAGTACATTTTAGATTTAAATCTGATTACTGTCCGATCCCCTTTTTAGAATAAATTTATTGAGTCCTCATAAAATTCAAACCTGGTTCAAACTTTGTTATTAATTTTTATTGATAAGACATACTTCGAAGGATATATATTTAATACTAGCTGAGTCCGCAACTTTGTACGCGTGGTATTCTTCGGTATAGCGTGTAACTGTTTTGTTTTAAAACCGATTGGAATGAAAAAAAAAATACAAAATGTTACGTGCAGCTTGCTACAATACAACAGTGAAAACCGCATTCGAATTGATTGAGCCCTTTCTGAGATTTCTGAGATTCTGAGATGATTCTGAGATCAGACAAACAGGCAAATAGATAAACAGACAAAAATTCTAAAAACTATTTTTTGACCTCGCGTATCATAAGCAAAACCTGTTACAAATGGTTTTTTTTTTTTTTTTTTTTTTTTTAAACGATTCTATTATATTTTTTACGATTTTATTATAGGTATAGATATAGATTACTAATTTTTGTATTTTTCTATATTCTCTTCACTCTTGGCTTCTCTCATCTGCCACAAGTTTGCATTGACTTAACTAAATGTTCACATCAAGTTATTTTCTAATTGTCAAGAAGTTGTGCTGAGGGAAGGGGAGAGAAGAGAACAGCTTGGTATTTTGAAGCAAGTATTTCATTAGCTTACTTCCTGTCTTAATTAAAATAGTCTATATAACATTTTGTGTAAAAGCTGTTTACGTGATATGTAACGGTCCACAAATTGCATATTATTCCTGAGTTAGGTTTCAGCTACTGCACCAGACACGTCAATTTTATTTTTTATTTTATTAATTTAAAGCTCGTCAGACAGGCTGAAGGTCTACTTCATGGTACAACTCAAGCAAATGAAACATAGACATTTTATCTATGTTTTATATCTACGAGTTGTCTTCTTTTGTTCTTCCATGAGTTGTATAATTATATCTTTTTTTTTATTATTAAAGATGGGTTTGCTCTTGACCAGCATCTATCCATGTAGGAAGGATGAGGCCGACGATGGAGCGAGCTCACCCAGGAGATGCCTATTCACTCGAACCTTGAAAAGATTTGGGTTATATGAGCTCGGAAATACATTTAAGGTTGAGTTTATTTAGGAAATCTATTGTTTTTGCTTATTTGTACTATATCTTTTAATTCTTATTCTTTATGATTCCTCTCTATGAATTAAAGGAAATGAGGAGGCATTGAGAGGCAAAGCATTTTGAAATGAAAAGAAACAGAGTCTTAAATAATGCTCAACAAGTACCGGTCCAAAAAAGCCACAGGTGTTAACATATTAGTGGTGAGCGGGCGCCTTGCCGTCTACCGTCGATTTGAGACAAAGGTACTTTGTTTTCGAGACCGAAGTAGACAATGCGAGAAGTCCTAGTGACCGAGTGTATGATCGACCGACGCATGCGTTGATGCTTCGGCTCCAACCAACAGACGGGGAGTCAGTCGCGAGCCGAGCCCCGTGCCGAAGGACGTGTGGCTACCACCACGGTACGCCCATCTAGTGCCGAAAATACTGTGGCCATTTGTTTACCACCGATCAACTAGCACGCTCCGCTAATGGGGAGACCGTAGCGACACCATCATCACCAACAAACCGCTGGTGAGTCCAATTAATTAAGGCTTATTTCATACAAAACAATCTTTTGTTAACGCATGTGTACAATAGATGGAAACCGTAGGAAAATCGTTAAAAAGGTTATAAATTGTGTTGCGAAGCGAGCCTTTTTAGACTAAGTATTCAGAACACGTGTCTAAGACGTTAAAGACTGTCTAAATTCTAAGAGTTATGGGAAGCAAAAGAGATACGCGCAAAAATGAGTGTTTTAAATTAGTGTCGTGTCCAGTTTCGAATGTAGAACGTAGCCTACGTAGAGTTGCGAAGAAAATTTGTAGGTCATAACTAGGTATACCTACCTTAGGAGATACCTAACATTTTTCTAAATGTACACGTTAGCCTTAATTACAAAGACACGTGTTACCTATTTCGCGAGCGTTAATTTTACAAAATGCATTTAAATAGATTTAAAGGCTTCAAAAATGTGCAAAGAAATTATACGCTAATCTATAAATTATCGTTCTGCTAATTCTTACTTCTTTGTTTAAGCATTAGAAAAATATAAATGAAAAAAATCGTAAGAATAAAATTGCGATTTTTTATTATTTTGAAAACACGATGTATGAGATCCATATAAATACCATTATGTTAAAATAACGATGAAATCTTAGATAAGAAATCGAATATAAAAAAAAAAGAAATTTTAAAAGGATTATTTTAGAGACAGACTAAAGAGACTATTATCTTATCAATAACATATTATTTTATTTATATGCATGTGATCAACGATAGTTCTGTGTTTTTTATAATCAAAATACAATGAACTAGAGTAATATAAAATACAATAAAGGGCCATTAGAGCAATCTACTCACAAGAACCCCAGTCTTTCCTCCGAGAGAAGTTCAAGGAAATAAAAATTTTAACTGTTACTTGTCAGTATATTTATGAAAATTTAATGAGAAAATGTAATATTCACAATATCATTACTAGGTTTAAAAATGATATTTATAAACATAAAACGCGACTCCACAATATAAGTAATTCTTTTATGGTTATACGGTTTTATAATAAACTTCCTGTGATAATAAGAGCCTTACCTTCAAATAAATTTAAAAGTGTTATCAAAACCAAACTCTGTTCGAAAGGTAATTATAAAATCGCTGATTTATTTAAGCGACAATGAAGCCTGGATTTAAACGCTTCTGAGCTCATACTATGTTTAGTACTTATTGTATATACTGTGACTTGTGTATAATAACTTTAATTGTTTTAATATTATTTTAAATATAACAAAAAGAATCTCTCGGGGTTTCTTCTCAGGATCGTAATCATCTTGGCTATTTTTTTCCGAAACCCTGGTAAAATATATAATCGACTTCAAAAAAGTGATCTTGTTATCCTATTTTTGAGAAATAAAGGATTTGATTTGACTAAAAGCAAATGTAACTTTATATTTTTAAAAATAGCTGTTCCCCATGGCTTCGTCCGAATTTTGAAATTGACACCATAAAAACATACATATGTAGAGTTAGCTATGAAATATAAACAAATAAAAACAACAACATATGAAATATAAAGGTATACAAAAAGTGTTTTTTCTATAAAACTTTTTTTTTTAAATAGATAATTAAGTAATTATCATTATTTTAAAGCCGACTTTGTTACTTTTACCTTTGCCTTGTAACTTATAATAATAATAATAATAATAATAAAGCTTTATTTATCCCATACATACATAATCACAATAATTACAAATGAAATAATCAAAGTTAACGTTCATTGAAATATTAGTCATATATAGTCAAAAAGTCAGATAGTCAAGTATAATAATGATAAAATTTATTCTTTAGTATTTCGAATATTAGTGATTTTGAGTCATTTGAGTCTAACATTTAATTTTTTTTTTTTTTTTTTTTTTTAAGGGTGTTTGGCATTCTATGGAGGAGGCTTTTACCCGAGAGGGGCCCATACTCCTTGTAACTTACCTATGCTATAATTTACAATTTTTTTCTGCAAAATTTCCCAATTTTTAAATCACAAACTTTTAAATTTTCCTAATTGAATTCTTTAATTAACTGAATACCTTTAGACGCAAGAATATCTTTTTAATTTTCTGTACCCTTTTTATTTAATTTTGGGATGATAATAGCTATAGGAGTGATTTTTTGCTTACACATAAGAGGATTTTAAATATCACGTTACATATTTTTTTTAGTTAAGTCTTAAAAAATTAACATAAAACACTTGTTTTACTAAGTTGAATATTCACTATAACAGTTTACCAGATCCATTGAAACTGGAGGATCCTTTGTTATAAAAGTTACAAAAGTAAGTTTATCTTCAAAGTAGAGATCGCTTCTAGTTCTTGTATTAAATTTCATTGTTGCTATTTTACAAAGAGACATTTCGAAATAGTGCTTTAAGAGTTAAGAACCTATATAAAATTAAAACCGTTTTTTTTTTATTTTAAGGTCGGCAGACAGGCTGACGGTCCACTTGATGGTATAGGTGGCTACCGTCGCCTATAACACAAGCAACGCCAAATCTGCTGCAAGTGCGCGACAGACTTCAGTTGGATTAAGGATAAGGGACGGGGAGGGGATATGAAAATGGGTTTTGGCATCGCTTACTCACTCATCGAAACACAACAGCACACGTGCTGTTATTTGACGGTTGTCTTCTGTAAGGGAGTGGTTACCAGACGGACTGTCCAAATGACCATGAGACGCAGTGTAGTCCTGCCACTATTTCCCAGATCTAAACCAGAACCAAAAGTTGTTTTCAATGTCGGCCCTGTCGGGAATCGAACCCGGGAACCCTGGAACAGAGCGTTAAGGCAAGCACCTTAACCACTCATCCAACGGGCTCGTTTCCGGCAGTGTCAACTTTGGAAACTTTTCATATTTGGCTCTGGTCTGGATCTGGAAAGTAGTGGCAGGGCACATTGCGTTGCACATTGGGCAGGACGTCTGGCGGCAGTAACCACTCCTTTACAGAAGATTGCCGTGAAATAACAGCATGTGTGCTGTTGTGTTTCAGTGAATGAGTAAGGGATGCCAGAGCCCATTTCCCTATCCAATCCGTTATAGGCGACGGTAACCACCTACCATCAAGTGGACCGTCAGCCTGTCTGCCGATCATAATATAAAAACAATCTTAAAATGAATATTTTACAGCCTTAATTTACAATTATTAAGTTTACGATTTACTTAAAATAATATTCATGTAAATATTTTTTATATGTTTAACACAAAGCACATAAACATACACATATAGACACTTGGTCACACATCATCTTTTTAAAGTAACGATAAAATTTCTTATTAATTTTATTAATTACTAACTGAGCCCGCAACTTCGTACGCGTGGTATTCGGTATAGCGAGTAACTTATTTGTTTGTAGATTTGAATGAAACAAACATTAATGTTAGGGAAGCTTGCTACAATACATCAGTGAAAACCGTATTCAAATCGGTTAAGCCGTTTCTGAGATTAGCGTGCACAAAGCAAGACAAATATACAAAAATTCTAAAAACCATTTTTTTGACCTCGGTAACTTAAGTACAAAGCGTACAATTTTTTTTTTAATATTTAATGCACAGACACGGCTCGTTAATATTTTATTATACGTGTAGATGTTGTTCTTAAGTTATTTCATTTAAACCTTTATATATAAAAATTCAGCTTCCGTATACTTGTGTCCACAAAACTCGAAAACTACGTTTTTTCCTCGTGGTCAAACTGATTTGCCAAACTGGTTTGGCTACGAGGAATTAAATTTCGTAGTGGCCAAACTCAATATTGTCTTCCTCCTGTATAACGTAGGTAACCTATACACACTATTTACATGTAGAAACTCCTTTGAAGAGTTTTAGCATTATACTAAAAGTCATTAGCGAAAAGCAAAAGAACTGAAATTAAGAACAACGGCGTATCGTACGACTTTTCAGTGCTTTAAGCATTGCTACCCAACGATGAAATTTATGAAGGTTGGGAATATATAAAATCACGCAGTCTCAGCTCACAAAATATAAGCACTTACTTGAATTATGTGGAAAAACGAAATATTCGTGTCACAATGATCAGCATATGGGGAAAGACACCAAACATTCAATTTTACGGTTCCTAAATGTGTTGTGTAAATGAGAAAATAATAAATCATTGTCGCCAATAAAATCACGAAGAGGATTTTCTTGAAATTTTTACACGACATTTCATTTTTATAGAAGAGTGTTTTTATATACACTTTTTATAATATCTTTACAAAATATTTGCAACTAACCAAACGCTTTAAGGGGGAGACAAACGCTAAATACTAAAAATATCCATTGTTTAATGAAGATGTTACAAAAAATGGACAAGACAATTGCTTTGAAAAATATATATATTATACTTAAACATGTGAAGAACCAATTGTATTAATTAGAATTTTCGTTAAAGTAATAGAAACTCCACAAAAAAAGTTAGAACACAAGAAGAATTTGATTTTTATTGAAAATTCTCTCGAAAACGGCTTATTGCGCGCATATGAATCCTGTACCTATTAATAAGTTAATATCAGATTAAAAAATTGTATTAATAAAAAAATTTTTTTTGTGTAATGTTCTAATGGTAAAAACAAAAAAACACCATTTCTAGGCCTGTTGAATTGTCTCCGCCGCCAGCGAGTTCTATAGTAAGTGTTATTTGCCTCAGTGAATCCCTTAATTTGAGATTTTCGAGAAATACAAAATGTGGATTTTCCTTCCGCAAGAGAGATCTTCTGAAATAATTAAATTCTCTAATTAACTAGATTTGCGGTGGCCACAGCTTAAAGAGATCTCGCTTGCTTTATATTAAATGTAAAATAAAATCAAAATGTTGATTTTATTTTTTCTGCGTGGTGGCGAGCCTTGGGAGAGGCCTACACCAGCAGTGGAGAGACATGGGCCGATGATGATGACCTTTACACTAGAATCAAATAGTAAAGAACATACAATATTTTCTGTATGCCTAAAACTAAGAACATTTAAGGGCTTCACTTGGGCAAATGACATTTACATTAGAACTCGCTGGCGGCGGAGACAATTCAACAGGCCTAGAAATTGTTTTTTTTTGTTTTTACCATTAGAACAATACAAAAAAAATATTATACAATTTTTTAAACTGACATTAACTTATTAATAGGTACAGGATTCATATGCGCGCGATAAGCCGATTTCGAGAGAATTCTCAATAAAAGTCAAATTCTTCTTGTGTTCTAGCTTTTTTTGTGGAGTTTCTATTACTTTAACGGAAATTCTAATTAATAGAATTGGTTCTTCACATGTTTAAGTATAATATATATTTTTTTCAAAGCAATTGTGTTGTCTATTTCTTGTAACATCTTCATTATACAATGGATCTTTTTAGTATTTAGCGTTTGTCTCCACCTTAAATGATAAAATAATAGACAAGCACACAGCTCATCTAGAGCGAAGTAATATTGCCTCGTATGGATAGGAATCAGCAGTAGCAATGTCAACATCCTAACTAATATTATAAATGCGAAATTGAGTTTGTTACGTTTCCAAGCCTTAACTTCTCAATCGATCATTATGAAAGGATATTTTTTTAATGTTAATGTCGGCAGACAAGCTGACGGTCCACTTGATGGTAGGTGGCAACCGTCGCCTATAACACAAGCAACGCCACAGTTGCTGCAATTGCGCTGCCGACTACAGTAGGATTAAGGGTAAGGGTTTAGGAGGGGGGAATAGGGAAAATGGGCTCTGGCATCCCTTACTCACTCACCGAAACCCAACAGCGCAGGTGCTGTTATTTCACGGTGGTCTTCTGTAAGAGGGTGGTTACTGCCGCCAGACGGGCTGCCCAAAATGACCGCGAAACGCAGTGTGCCCTGCCACTACAAATTTTATGAAATTTTGCATACACGTTATTAGGGGTACAGAAAAGAGCAGAGTATCTTTCATCCAGAAAAAAGTAATGTTTCCGAGGCATTATCTAAAAATAAAAATACAAAGCCTGACAAAAATATATGAGCAATAAAGTTTTTTTTAATGTTAAGCTCGATAAATAAGCTGACGGTACACTTGACGGTATGTGGCTACCGTTGCCTATAACACAAACAACGCCACAGGTGCGCTGCCGATAATAGCAGGATTAGGAAGGGATATGTAAGGAAATGAGTTCTGATATACCTTAATTATTCACCGAAACACAACAGCACACGTGCTATTATTTCACGATGGTCTTTTGTAAGGGGGAGGTTAATAAATGTTTCAACAGCTAAAAAAAGGTGGCGCGGACGTGGTCGCCAGCAAAAGCTAGTTTTTCCCTAACAATTGCGTTGAAGTGAAAATCACCCTAGAATCTTGCGTCTGAAATTAAAAATTCAGAAGAAAACAATAGAACGAAGTAGAGTAATGATGCGGCAAACAAAGCTTGAGACGCAAGCAATTTCTGTTTCTAAGACGCAAATGTTCTTTTATAGCCAGCCAGTGTTGTATTTCTAAAACTACTCTGTAGGTAAATGTATATACGTATAACAATTTGTTAATTGTTTTCCTTTTGATACTTATACATTTGAAAGCCTAAACGCGACTAGAGATTCTGGCCTTCAAACCTCGGTACCATACTTTTAAAATTGCAATTTCTCTTAAAATATAGAAGTTAGAGTTTTGAAATAAAAAAGTTTTATAGCAAATTTCATCAACTTTCTTTGAAACTATAGTTAGTAAGGTTATTAACTTAAAACGGGACAAGTGCGAGTTGAACTCGCGTGAAGAAGGCTCCGTACGATGTTACCTATCCGCACAATATTGAGTGATTTACCATTTAATTTTAATATCATGGACTTCTTATAGGTTTTCCTATAATCTATAAGTAGAAAACTAATTTCTGTATTTTTTTCAAAATTTTAGGTTCAGTAGTTTGGAAATAGGGGGGGGGGGGGGGAAGGATGGTCGGACAGACGGACACACGAGTGATCCTATAAGGGTTCCGTTTTTTTAATCGGACGTACGGAACCCTAAAAAAGATAAAACCAAAAAATAGCCATTTTAATTTACTGGCAAAAAACTCAAACAACATTGATAAGTATGTTTTACGCCTAATTTAGATTTTAATACCTGATGGTATTCCCTCCTCGGGCTCTGATTAAAGCGTCAAGCCGGTTTGGTATATGAATATGAGATTTCGGAGGCGACGTTGGAGTATATTCTCCTATTTTTCCATCAGGGTCTGTTTTAGGGCTCTGGGGGTGGTAGGAGGTGATCTGCGGCTACTGACCAGCCTCCCAAGCTCATTCCATTCGTGCTCGATCGGTTTGAGATTAGGACTTCTTCATAGCCAAGCCTTCAAACTGATACCAACCTCCTGAATATACACACGACCTGAGCGGCGTGTGGCCCTGGATATTCATTAAGGATATATTGAGCATATCTTTCTCCAGTCAGGGTGCCATTTTCTATGGCCACTAGGTCTGTGCCACCTCCTGAAGAGATGCCAGCCCATACGTGTACACTTGTACAGAGCGTCTGCCGTACTGGACTCTTTTTGCGAAGCAGGCTTAAATGTATCGCTCACAAGGTCGCCTGTCTTCGCCTTCCTGTAGTCAATAGTGAAAATGGAGACTCATCACCCCACTGTATGTGTTCACGGACGTAGCGCAGTCTTGCTACTCGATTCCCTCTTGAGTTTGGGGCCATTTACTGTTCTTTAAGGCTCCAGATTTATTTCAGCAAGTTTTCTTCTCACTGTACTGTCACTAATGTAGTCTCTTCGGGTCTGAAGAATTGTCGCTGGACTTCAACTGCATTGAGGTGACGATTTCTCAACACAGTAGAAACAAAATAGCAGTCTTCTTGGTACATAGTGCAATATAGTGTACCTGCATCTCCATTATAAGGTGTCCTCAGATGGTTTCCAGTTTCTTCGTACCTTCGCTACACCCACCATTTTTGCAATACGCCGCATACTGATGCCTAATTCAAGCAAAGCCATGATTCTTCAGGTGAAAGAGGCATGATAAGTAAAATTTAGATGCTGCATAGACAACTCAGCTTTTGTATCGAAATACATCGATCAGAAACAAAAAAGTCAACAGTAAGACGGCAATTTGAAAAGAACTGTTTTTATTTATAAAGTTTTTTTCAGAAATTATTTATTTATTTATTTACATGGCCCCCCGAGGCAGGCATCAGATAAAAACACAGAACAAGTGACAAAGAGAACTTCAATATTATCAATGTTGATAATAACGTTGTCATTACCAAAATATTAGGTACTTTTAGGTTCTGTTGTAGCAAACAACATTCAAAGCATATAAATCTGCTGTAATAGATATACAGTATCGGTTCCTTTGTCTTCGTTTGATCTTGTATTATCTGGCGAATTGTTTGAATACATCAAAGCAGCGTACAGTTTCACTCCTCTAACAACGTGAATCGTTATTTTCGTTTTGAAGCAGATCCATATTGTAAATATGAACGTTTATCTCCTTACAAATAAGAACAATAATTTTTTAGAGTATACTTCTTAACAATCGATTTATATATATATAGAGATATATATATCTAATTTTATGAGGAGTAAAATTAATACATGCGTTAACTAAAAAGCGTTACGTTATCTACTGATACTTTGTCGGAACTGACATACACACTTTTTTTAAATACTTTTTACAAGGAATAAATATAAGAAAAAAAAATAGAACTCGTGTAACGATACATTTTCACATTGAGTCTTGGGCAGCCCATTTTACGACAGCAGTAACCACTCCCTTACAGAGCGTAGTGAAATAACAGCACGCCTGCTGTTGTGTTTCGCTGAGTAAGTAAGGTAGGTCAGAGCTAATTTGTTATAAAAATATACCTAGTGTTTTTTATATTTTTTATTTTATTTTATTTATATTAGGGAAACATACAATATTTCGATACACATAATTATTTATTTCATTATATTATATAATTTAAATTTAAATACTAAAAACTAAAATTATCTAATCTAAAAATAAATTAATATTAAATTGATTAAAAACTAATAATATAAAAATGGACCCAGCGGCATTGTACCAAGTACGCTGGCAGCATTTCCTCGTTGAATGGCCAAACTAATACGTTGGCCGAGGAAAGTGCCAGCTCTTCGGTCTCCCGTCGCATCAATAAGCCTCTTCGAGATGTCTTTGAAGAGGCTCATTGCTGCAGGGCCCCACGGACCGAGTGTCTCGACTCCGAATGGTACAAAACCATATTCGGCGCCGAGGCCACTATATTTAGACATTTTATTTTTTTTTCTTAAAAAATAGTTCTTAAAAAAGAACTATTAATAACTATTAAAAAGAAGAAGTATTTAGAATGAATCAGGAGTATTTCTCTCATAGAATTAGGCGATGGCCGCTCTATTATCATTGACTTGCTACAATCCAATTAGGTGATAGGCAGGTATCAAAAGAAAACGATATTATGGATTTTTAATATTAGCCTTTCCTAATTAAATTAAAAACGCGGACTTGTGTTTGCTTGTCACGCCTTACTTACTTAACTGAAAATCATGTAATTTTATTCAGAAAAGATGATTTCCAATTTCTTCGTACCTACGCTTCACCTGTTGGACCGTCCGAGGGATGATAAATAAAAATTTATTTGCGATCACCATGAGATACCAGAGATGACATTTAGTTTTCTTGTTCCTTCATGACCAACCGATAAATATTCGGTGTTGTGCAAATCTTGACATCTTTAAACTCCAAATCTCGAACATTGATCTAAAAGTAAAAATAAAAATTCAATGCTGGACAAAATTATATTTACATATAATAAAATCGTAAACGAGCTGTGTCTTGTACATGAGATATTAAAAAAAAAACACAATTTGTACACGTTGTACTTTGTTACTGAGGTCAAAAATAAATAGGTTTTAAAATTTTTGTCTTTGCATTTGTGCACGCTAATCTCAGAAACGGCTTAACCGATTCGAATGCGGTTTTCACTGATGTATTTTAGTAAGATTCCCGTAACATTTACTGCTTGTTTCATTTCAATCGGTTTACAAACAAAAACGTGTACGAAATTGCGGGCTCAACTCTAACAATATAGATTGAATAAATATTTTAACACCCAAGAAAAAGAGGCTCTGACGAAGTTGCGGGTAAAAGCTAGTTAGTTATAAATATCTAAAAACATGTTTTAAGGTAACGCCTATTTTAAAAAATATATTTTAAAAATTGTAGAATTTTTTTAAAAATTTCCGGTACTTATTGCTTTATCGTCACGCGAAAATTTATTTATATTAACTAACCTCGTTTTCACAAAAACATGACCGTACAGACCGACAGACACGTGTTATTTGTTTTAGTGATTAAAATTATACAATTGGAATTCCGAATGGAATCCAAGTGCGATATGCATGTATTTAATTAAGTCCACCACTTACTTTGTGATGTACATGTTTGCATAAATGTTGAAATTTATACGACATATAATGATGAACCCGTTGGATGAGTGGTTAGGGCGATTGCTTTAATGCTCTGTTCTGGGGTTCACGGGTTCTATTCCCGGCAGGGTCAACTTTAAAAAATAAACGTTTCAAATTTGGCTCATTTGGAAAGTAGTGGCAGGGCACTCTGCGTTTCGCAGTCATTTGGGCGGCCCGTCTGGCGGCAGTAACCCCTTACAGAAGACCACCGTGAAATAACAGCATGTGTGCTGTTGTGTTTCGGTGAGTGGGTAAGGAATGTCAGAGCAAATTTACCTATCCCTTCTCAATCCCTTATCCTTAATTCTACTGCAGTCGGCAGGGCACTTGCAGCACCTGTGGTAGCCACGGCTACCAGGCGATACCAGGCGACCATAAGCGACGGTAGCCACCTACCACCAATTGGACCGTCAACCTGTCTGCCGATCTTAACATAAAAAAAAATTAATGGAAAGGTTCTTATTTATGTTATTTTTTAACCTCGGCTCGTCCGTCTGGAATTCAGTGTGATAAGAAAATTTTATTATATTAGTGGCCAGCTTCCGGCTTCGCACGGACGCAGTTATTACTACAAATTACATATATACGAAGCTTACCGGTTTATCTATCTTTCCATTAGTGAAAACCGTATCAAAATCGGTTGGGTGGTTTAGAAGAAATTATCAGAAAAGCAGACGGATTAGGACACAGAAATTATTTTATAATATGTATAGATACGGATATAGAAGCGAAGAAGTACTTTCAAAGACATAAAAATGTATTAAAATTATTATTTCAAAGACATAAACTTAAAAAAAAACAAGCTTTTTTCCTATAATTTTTTATAAAAGTAGTTTTGCATCGAAAGTTAGTTAGTAGTTAGCATTAGTTGCATCGAAATGGGTTCAAAAACTTTGTTAGACAGAGCTTAAATATTTTTCAATTTTTTAATCTTAATCTCGACAGACAGACTAAAGGTTCACTTGATGGTAGGTGGATACCTTCGTCTACAACACAAGTAACTCCACAGGTGCTGCAAGTGCGCTGCCGATCATAGGGTTAAGGATAGGGTTAGGAAGGGGATAAGGAAATGGGCTCTGAAATCCCTTACTTACTAACCGAAAAACAACAGCACACATGCTATTATTTCGCTGTGGTCTTCTGTAAGGGGGTGGTTACTGCCGCCAGACGGGCTGCCCAAATGACTGCGAAACGCAGTGTGCCCTGCCACTACTTTCCAGATACAGACCAGAGATAAATTTGAAAAGTTAATTTTTCAAAGTTGACCCTGCCTGGCATCGAACCCGGGCTAACCACTCATCCAACGGGCTCGTCAAATATGTACATGTAATTGTGTGTAAATAAATTTAAAAATAAAAAAGTCTGGTTTATTGAATTTCAAGTAACAACACCAAATAAGAAAATCTGACACAACTCTTTGACACATTAATTACATAACAACTCCGACCACTTTCTTTTGCTGCCGAAAAGAGCTTTATTACATCCGAACAAAAACTGTTTTCGTTTAGCTCAATGATGGACTTAAATTTGTAGCACTTTCATTAGACCAGCACAAAGAGATCTCTAAAGCTATAATAGATGTGAACGTAACGAGACCACTGTTAAATTGACTTTTCTGACCCAGCCATGACCTCCCAAAATAGGTATTTTGCGTGTTTTAGTTAATAGTTCTCTTGCCAAAGGTAACTTTTATGGAATATGTTTTTCACATAATTATTAAGACTTGAAACGTATGTGTTCTAGTGGCGTGTGTTGAACAAAAATATTTCGGCATTTTTATGATCAAAACGAACTTTAAAAACTTAATTACCTTTTAACTAATATGGACTGAAGTATTTACATGTTGAGTTAAAATAAACAACTCAATATTCCAATTTGAATTGGCATGCAAGTCTACTTAGCGAGCTTCTTATACATACGGCACCCCCTCTGGCCTTTGTAGCTGGATTTCTGATTTCCTGAGTGAACGGTCGATTCGAGTAGTCATTGACGGCTGCTCCTCGGACCTCATGGCAATTGATGTCGTTGTTCCTCGTGAATCTGTTCTCTCACTCTATTCCCGCTTCATATCTACTTCTTCCAGGAGCGCAGATGCAACCAGCATACGCAGATGACAGTACCGTCATGGAGAGATATTTATTCTGAGAGGGAGGCAGACGTACGGCTGGTTATCATCCTCACCTTGTCGAAATCCTTCTAATTCGGACCAAGCGCTTCAAAACATTTTTTATAATGCGCACTGCTAAGGATTGGAATCTTTTCAAGTTTGGAGTGAACAGGCATCTTCTGGGTGAGCTCGCTCCATAGTCGGCCTCATCATTCCTACATGGATAGATGTTGGCCAATAGCAAACCCTCCTTTAATTAAAAAAAATTATAATTAAATTCAAAAATTACAGCTGAAATTAGTTTTTCGTGTGTTTTTATTTCTATTTTAAAAGGAAGGCCATTTGATGGTAGATAACATCGTCACCTAAATACACAAGCAAAGGGTTGGACAGACAGGCTGACGGTCCACTTGATGGTAGGTGGCTACCGTCGCCTATAACACAAGCAACGCCACAGCTGCTGCAAGTGCGCTGCCGACTACAGTAGGATTGGATAAGGGATTGGATAATGGGCTCTGGCATCCCTTACTCACTCACCGAAACACAATTCTGTCACCGTCTGCCCATGCGGACAATTAAAAAATACAACATTACACTTTGGCCTGGAATTAATTTTAATTTAAAACCCCACACACTGAGCTTAATTCAATGTGCTATCAAAAAAGGTTAATGTTCACAAACATACAAACAGACAAAAATTCTAAAAACTATTTTTTTTAACTTCGGTAACATTACTACAACGTATACACAATTTTTTTTTTAATATTTAATGTACACACACTGCTCGTTTACAATTTTATAGATTAAATTCAAGAAGAGTGGGTAATACCATTTTATTGTTACTATATTTGCCCACTGATTCAAATTCGGCCACAACTTTTCAAACGTTTTTCTATTGACACTACTACGACGACTTAAACTTTGACGAACCCGTTGGATGAGTGGTTAGCGTGCTTGCCTTAACGCTCTGTTCTAGGGTTCCCGGGTTCGATTCCCGTAGGGTCAACTTTGAAAATGACTTTTCAAATCTGGTCTGGTGTGGTCGCAATCATTTGGGGGGCCCGTCTGGCGGCAGTAACCACCCCCTTACAGATACCACCGTGAAATAACAGCACGTGTGCTGTTGTGTTTCGGTGAGTGAGTAAGGAATGCCAGAGACCATTTTTCCTATCATTATTCTTATCTCTTAACCCTACTGTAGTCGGCAGCGCACTTCCAGCAGCAGCTTGTGTTATAGGCGACGGTAGGCACCTACCATCATGTGGACCGTCAGCCTGTCTGCCGATCTTAACATAAAAAAATATACTAAAGCTAGTCATTTATTTTATTTTATGATCAATATAAAATAAAAATAATAAAGGTCGAATAATATATAGTCGAATTTAGACCAGCGGGAGAATTTTTTTTAAAAATTCAGACCATTTTCGAGACATTTTTTATGATGTTTCTAATACGCCGCATAACGATTAAAATGCATGTCGCAGTGTATTAAAGTATATCTCTGATTCAGCTAATTCGCCAATGTGCATAATAACAGCTGAAATCCATCAGTGAAATGCAAATTGGAACATATGTAATTACTCTCAACTCCATCGGGAACAGCGCTTACATATACTGGATGCTATGTCGTTCGTATGTCGTTGCCATGCACATATAGTGTACATTATACCTAACACCTATATTCGTCTAAAAATATTCATTAATTATTATAAACTGTGGTACACGATTTTTTTTTTAATTAAAATATTCAGTCAAACAATCTTAGTTGATGAATTAGTTAGTAATTATGTTGGGACAATTAAAAAAATATGTTAACCCCATCTGGAGGGAAACAATAGGGTATTTTAGTCTATATGAAAAAAAATCTAAAAGATAGCTTAGGCAAAAAGCAGTCGGAAAATGTTAGTTTTAGTTCGTAAAATAACAAAATAAATTTTAAAATTAAATTCAAAGTTTTCAGAATTTTTGGTCTGTTCTTAAACTCAATGAAATAGTAGCCGCCATGTTTACGTCATACGGTTGTGTAAACAAAAAAGTGTCAGTCAGTGTCATGTCAATTACCGGCGCATTTGTTTACACAGCCAACTGACGTCATGACCACAGAGCAAAATGGTTTCCAGCGTTTTCGTCAAATTACGCGCGAAATTTGAAAATGTAAATTTTAAATGCATTTTTATTAAACTTATCGATTGAATAAAATTTTGGTGTTTTTTTAGTGGTTCATTAGCACTACAGAATCTAATTGAGACACTTTTTAAAAATGGGTGTAATACCCTATTCTAAATACTGTAGTTAGCCATTTTTTTAAAAGAAGCAAAACTGCATAAGATTTTTGAAAATAAGCTTTCCACATCCGTGAATCGAACCGGCTAAAATCCAAAAATAAATAATAACAACACTGTAGTTTTATAAAAGACGATAGAAACAACCATGAAATCTAAAATTAGTTTCTAGGGGACAAGTTGAATCACTTTTACTCGAAGGGTCGTAATCTCTATATGTAAAAATGAATCCCCATTACCCTTGGTCACGGGTAGACCGATTTTAATTCGGTTTTCACTAATGGAAAGAGGGATAAACGGGGAATGTTCTTATATATAAAAATTGCATCCCGGGCGAAGCCGGGGGCGGGTCACTAGTTTATTTATAGAAATGGCTTAATTCATTTATTTTCATCATGTTTGTCACAGAGATTTGATGCTTATTATTGATCCTATAAATTGCCATAAAAGTTTAGATGGTATTTTTTCGGAAATTAGCCGATTTTACTCCAATATTTAGACTACTTTCCCTACAGGCGCGGTTAAAAAATTCTTTTTTTTTTGTACAGTATTGGCCTTTTTCTGTATTGCCTTTTTGTACTGAACAAGTTTTGCGCTTGCGGCATTGTTCATGAAAACTTTAACATTTCTAAATATTATCGCCATTTAATTTATTTTTACTTAAAGTTACACTTAATTTTTCACATTTAAATAAATTTTGTCCACACTCGCTCCAAAATCAGGATATTCTCGATCTCTGGGGTAAATTTACCAATAAATGTGATTTTACTAAACATTATTTATTAGTTATTAATACATATTTTAGCTTTTCTTTTAAGATTCATATAGTATAAAAGGACATTGCTGATAACAAAGCAGTAGTAAATATATTTTACCCACCTGCTCAATAAGAGATGCTATAAAGATATGCTATATAAGATCTGCTAAGGAGCCCTTCCCCTGTAGTCTCATCTTGTCCCTTACCCTTCTGCTAAAAGAGTGGGCATTTGCACCCTTTATATGTGGCTTGCGTTTATAAGTAATGGCAACCCTGCTGGATTGTCAGCCTGCCTGTCATCCTTTCTCGTTAAAAATACTAGATACATAACATTTAGGCTTTAGAATATTTTACAAATAAAAATTGGCCCATTGACTATAATTACAGGACGTACGTGGCTTTTTGAATACAAATAGCAGAGCCGACCAGTGTCGTCTTTTTTTTTTTCAAATATACATAGCCGTTTATTCCGAACAAAGGATGTTGGAAGCCTATTCTATTTTCGACGTCTATTTCAAGGTTTCGACTTTTTTATTTATGATAAGGCTTTTATTTATGATGCAGTCTGATTGTTCACTTGATGGCAAATGGCTGCCTATGCAAAGGCCAGGTATCTGTGGGTCCAAGTGTGCTTAAAATCGTGTTAGGATAAAGATGAAGGAACATTTCTTCATCACCTTGGATTTGGGCAATGGATCTGAACTTTAAATGTTAAAATATACTTTTGGTTTCTAAAAATCTTTTATTTATATATTTTATATTATAAATTGCATAGTTTTTCCGTACAAATTATTTTCTCACATTGTTATCTGTGTTCATAAATATTGCAAACGTGACAAAAAACTAGTCAATAGTTTAAAGTAGAGACTTTAGTCAACCATAATAAAAAAAAAGTTGTCTAGAATTTTAAGGAAATCGCTAAAATTATTTTTTGTTTTTTTTTTAAACAAAAAATAATAATATAATTATTAAAAATTTCTGGAACTTGTTGCTGTAATTATACGTAATGAATTAAAATGTAATTCGATACTCAACTTTGTGCAATTGCAAGTCTCATTTCTTTAGGCCGACGAATGTGTTCTTTGAACCTAAGACTATATAAGTATATTGAGAGTACGAACGCCTTAAATTTTATTTTTTTTAGTATTAAGAGACATCAAAATCATTCACATCAGTTTATATTTTTTATAATATTATATTTAGAGATTACCTATAACCTAATAATAGTCTCTTTTATTGCTTGTAATCAAACAACTTGGTTTATTCTAAAATTAAGTATGTTTTATTCTAAAATATGTACGTTATCTGCACGTTTGTGCACGCTAATCTCAGAAACGGCTTAACCGATTTGAATGTGGTTTTCACTGATGTATTGTAGCAAACTTCCCGTAACATTTAGTGTTTGTTTCATTCCAATCGGTTTACAACGGTTGACGAGCCCGTTGGATGAGTGGTTGGGGTGCTTGCCTTAACGCTCTGTTCTAGGGTTCCCGGGGTTAGATTCTCGGCAGGATCAACTTTGAAAAATCAACTTTTCAAATTTGGCTCTGGTCTGGATTTGGAAAGTAGTGGCAGGGCACACTGCGTTTCGTAGTAATTTGGGCAGCCCGTCTAGCGGCAGTAAAAGACCACCGTGAAATAACAGCACGTGTGCTGTTGTGTCTCGGTGAGTGATTAAGGGATGCCAAAGCCCATTTTTCAATCCAGTCCTAATCTCGTACGAAGTTGCGGGCTCAGCTAGTAAATAATAAAATACTTTTTATCAGCTCGCTGTACACATTTTTAGAAGTGTATACTTTAAAAAGTTTAATTAGCAATGAATCTGAGTGAAATTGATACCATTAAGCTAAATTAATATGTGCCAAAACTAACAAAAAAGCTCCTTAGCCATTCATCGCCGTATACTAAACTTGGTGTACGGAGACTTGTGTTCGTGTTTTGAGTGTTGCTTTCGGCTTTTCGCATTTCGCGTAATGGGAACGGCCACGCTAATGTGATTGAGTGTATTTTTCTTTTACTCCATTTTAAAATGAGAGAAAACGTTGGCTATTGAGGTTAGGCCGTCAGGTTTTTTGTAACATTTATACTAGCGAGCGCCTACCGCAAAACTACTGTTTTTTTTAATAATTCAATTACTTTGCAATATAGTCTCAACAAATTTAGTAAAACCTCTCGGTTTGATCTGCCAATCTCTTCTCCGAACGATCTATTTAGGATTTTTTTTAATTTTTTTTTTATTAAGGATGGGTTTGCTCTTGACCAGCATCTATCCGTGTAGGAAGGATGAGGCCGACGATGGAGCGAGCTCACCCAGAAGATGTCTATTCACTCGAACCTTGAAAAGATTTGGGTTATATGAGCTCGGAAATGCAGAAGCCGGCAGGGAGTTCCAATCCTTAGCACAAAAGATGTTTTAAAGCGCTTGGTCCGAATTAGAGGGATTTCGACAAGGTGAGGATGGTAACCAGCCGTACGTCTGCATGTCCGATAGAAGAAAGGGGAAGGCGGTATGACCTCATGCAGCTCTCGAGTACACTCTCCGAAGTACATCTCATAGAATACACACAGACAGGCAAATTTGCGTCTATGTGCCAGGCTCTGCAGCTTAGTTCTTATTAGTGTATCATCGCCAAGGATGGTTCATTTTAGGCGAAATGAGCTTTCAAAAGCTTAGAAATATTCGAACACACCGATAGGTAGATCGGCCTGCAAATCCAGGGATATATTTTTATAAGATGGATTCGTATAACTTAGTTTCGATGGATACTGGATAGATATTGATATTAGGACGCGGTCACTGTGATAGCTGAAACAGCTTTTTATTTTATTTTATTTAATGTAATTTAAATTTTATTTAATTTAAATAAAATAAAATAGAATAAAATTTAAATTAATTTAAATTTGAATACAAATAGAAGTTATTGCAGTATGTACGTATAAGTTATAAAAAAATACATAGAAAATTAGTAATTAGTCTGGGGAACATTAAATGAGACAAAATAGTTACAGACTGCTTTTACATCCTGTAGAAAAAAAAATGCTTTCGTGAGAAGCCATGGACGTGTTGCTATTTTTTTTTTTTTTTATGTTATGTCGACAGACAGGCTGACGGTCCACTTGATGGTAGGTGGCTACCGTCGCCTATAACATAATCAACGCCAAAGCTGCTGCAAGTGCACTGCCGACTACGGTAGGATTAAGGATAAGGGATTAGGATAGGGAAATGGGCTCTGGCATCCCTTACTCACTCACCGAAACACAACAGCACGTATATGCTGTTATTTCACGGTGGTCTTCTGTAAGGGGGTGGTCACTGCCGCCAGGCGGGCTGTCCAAATGACTGCGAAACGCACTGTGCCGTACCACTACTTTTCAAATCCAGACCAGAGTCATTTAGTATAAAGTACCATTAAACGCACCAAAAGACACCAATACATACAAAAATTCTAAAAACTACTTTTTTGACCTCGTTAACATTAATTAATAAAACGTGCACAATTTTTTTGTTTACGATTTTATTGTATTTAAATACACATTTATACATATTTATATTTTTTAATTATATTATTATTTTATAATTATTTATATAATAGCGACATAGAGTCAGTACAAAGAATAAACTTAAACATAGGAAAAAATATTAATAAAATAAACACAGTTTTCCGAAAAATACAAAAACGTTTAAATAAAATATTATATTAAATTATATTGAATTATTATTTTTTAATAATAATGCAATATAATTTAATATAATATGGGCCCATTTCCCTATCCCTGACTAATCCCTTATCCTTTAAGGACGGTAGCACACTTGCAGCACATGTGGCGTTGTAAGTTTAAATCGGGCAGATTTATACAAAAAATATATTTTCTGAGAAAAGAAAAATTGTAAATTGCTGCCCAAAAAAAAAAAAAAACTTTCTCATCACAGTAATGAAAATTTTCAGCCATAACTGCATTATTTTTAACTAATATTTAATTTTTAATTTAATTAACTTTTAATTTCTAACAAGATTATTAATTAACTAAAGTTTTGTACTAGTTTTAATCGGAAAATTTTATTTATTTTTTCATATTTTACACAATATTTAATAAAAACCTTCCAATTTTAAATCTGTTCGGTTATTTCCGAGAAGCTACAAAAATTTGTTGTGCAATATTGCACCTTAATTCATAAGTTATTAGGTTGCGCTCATTTTGGTAAGAATTGAGTTCGTTCTGATATATGTTAGTCCTTGTCTTAAGTCTTAGGACATCAGTTAAATGTCTAAAAATTGTTTCAAAATATTTTAGACTTTAAACTTTAAAATGTACACTTTTTCTCTTAATTTCGCCACTTTTAATTTTCTTCTCTTTTAATATTAGATGCTATGAATAAATATAGTAAAAAATGCAATGGGGCCACACCTTTACCCTCAGCCTTCTAGCCACGTCCGACCAAGGTCTTCGAAAGTACATTAGGTGAAAGTTTGATAAACGATGTGTGAATCCACGTATCTATATATACGTATACATATATACACATATACATATATACATATATAAGTATACACTTGTAACAAGTTTAATGTGCACTGATCTATTCTGATTAAATTTTTGTTGAAAAGTTCTTCTTAATTGCAGTTCCTTCTATATTATTTGTAATTGGATTCGATATGAATAATGATTGTGTATGCATGCTGTCATAACTTTTAAATGTAATCTGTAAAAGCTGAAATGAAATAAGCAATTTGTTTTCATTACTTATTATAGTCTATAGACAATAGGCATGATGACAGATTTTGAAATTCCTTTCCATAATGTAGATACACGTCTACCATATCCGAAAAAATAATATTTCAGCAAAAAACTAAATTTCAACGCGAATTATTGAATGTTTTTAAATCTATTTTGAATTACGCGCGCAAACGCTCTTAGGTGTCATGGCATCGCGTCTGATGAACCGTGACGTCACCGACATCTCATCGGATTTTTCATTCCGTCAAAGCAAAGTCAAGTAACACGATGGCACTTACCTGGGCGTGACGTCGTTCGCTCTGATTGGTGTTTCAGTTAACATGGCCGATTGCAGTTATTTATACTTCTATTTTATTGAAAATCTCGTTAATCTCGATTTTAATACAAAAAATGAGTAATTATCAACATATATTTTTCTCCAAAACTATTTATTCTTTGATTCCTTAATACCGTCATCATGTCTATTAAGTAAATAAATAAATTATATTTTAGCTGCCAGATGGAAATACTGAATTATCTGGGCAAAATTTCATAAAGTCGGGACATGGGATTATCGTCGGGACAAATAAATATTATGTATCAAAATTATTAAATAATGACTTTTTATGAAATAATGACAAAAAAACTTAAATTTTTAACCACATCAAGAGTTCATACATGATATAAGTTACTTATTACTAATATACACTTATTTTTTAAGTGGTCACATGTACCTACTTGATATTAGACTTCACCGAATTCACCAATTTTGACCCTTGAATAGTTCTCTGATAAGTTTTAAAATAACAGTTTACATCAAAATTCAGTCTTAATATTAACTCGGCTTTTATTTCATTAATGGCTACGCGATTTCTCTCTTTGCTGTACAAGTTATTTAACAGACAAGAACAGGTTGTAGGAAGTGATTTAGAATCCGCGCGGTCATTTTTAATATATGTTTTGTTAAAAATTTTACTAGAAGCTGTTTGTCGGGACATTTTCTATTTTGTCGGGAGTCTGGACATCAAATAAAATGTCGGGACAATCCAGACGAATCCCGAACATCTGGCAACCCTAGCTACCGTACCGAGTGAAGGTGTGGGAAATAAATATATAGACATCCCATTAACTTTTCAAAGCTCTTTTCAGAGCTTTTCCAATTGATCCATTAATGGGGTGTCTATATATTTATTTCTCACGCCTTCACTCGGTACGGTAGCTACATTATAATAAAGTCGCTGTCTTTTTTGTTTATGTTAAGATCGGCAGACAGCCTGACGGTCCACTTGATGGTAGGTGGCTACCGTCGCCTATAACACAAGCAACGCCAAAGCTGCTGCAAGTGCGCTGCCGACTACAGTAGGATTAAGGATAAGGGATTAGGAGGGGATAGGGCATCCCTTACTCACCGAAACACAACAGCACACTGCACATATGCTGTTATTTCACGGCGGTCTTCTGTAAGGTGGTGGTTACTGCCGCCAGACAGGTTGCCCAAATGACTGCGAAACGCAGTGTGCCCTGCCACTACTTAAAAAATTCTAAAGAGCGTCTAAAGAGCGATAAAACTTGCAACCGTGCAAAGCCAGGGGCGGTCGCTAGTACACTTATAATTTGGAATATTCAATAACTACAATTTCATATTTAACTTATATTAGAATTGTATGTATTTTAAAAAGGGTAGCAAAACTACCTTTCTCTGTCCCCATTAAATATTGTTTTTTACGTTTAATACCATAAAATCGTAAACGAGCCGAGTCTTCAAAAAAAAAAAAAAACAACAATTTGTACACGTTGTACCCACGTTTCCGAGGTCAAAAAATAGTTTATAGAATTTTTGTCTGTTCATCTGTTTGCCTGTACGTTTGTGCACGCTAATCTCAGAAACGGCTTAACTGATTTGAGAGCGGTTTTCACTGATATATTATAGAAAACTTCCCGTAACATTTAGTGTTTGTTTCATTCCAATCGGTTTACAAAAAAAGTTATCGAATACTTTACCACGTGTACGAAGTTACGGGCTCAGCTAGTAAATAATAAATGGCCAAGATTAAACATACCAATCGTATTGTATATAACCCCAAAGTATAGACTATTAGGCATGTGTTTAGGATGACCATACGACAGACATCGAACCTGGTACAATAGTGTCTGTAATTGGCTAATAAATATATATTTCTATATCCTCATATTGTCTTTTTTCCCGGTTCCATTCCCGGTAGGGTTAACTTTGGAAATGACCTTTTCTAAGTTGGCTCTGGTTTGGATCTGGAAAGTGGTAGCAAGGCACACTTTCATTTCGCGGTCATTTGGGCAGCCCGTCGTCTGACGGCAGTAACCACCCCCTGACAGAAAACCACTGTGAAATAACAGCACGTGTGCTGTTGTGTGAGGGATGCCAGGGTCCAATTCCTAAATCCTTCCCAAAGCCTTATCCTTAATCCTACTGTACACTTGCAGCATCTATACATTGCATTATTTATTCGCAGGTCTGATTATTCTGGTTGATTTCAGAAACTACTGAAGTTATTTTTTCGGGACTTTTTTTGTATATGGAGCATAAATAAAATGTCTAAAAATTCTTTTTGCCACAAACCTTTTATATATTATAAAATTATCGTGAAATGACATTACTAATAAATAAATGAATAAAACTAAATATATTCTTTAAGGCACTGCCAAGAACCAGTTTGATCCAATGGTCGATTATTTAGCATTTATCATCAGTTGGGAATTCATCATCCATGAAGAACTGTCAAAAAAACCTCTTCAACGTCAAATTGCTATACAAGTCAACAATAAATTAATATTCAGCCATTATTCAAATAACATTGGGTTACGGTGCGTGAGTGAAAGATTTCAGAGCCCTTATCACTATTCCACTCAGTTTCCGTTTGTGTTTATAAGCAACGGTGACCACCTACCATCAAGCCTGCAAGTCAGTCGACATAAATAATGAAATACATCGTTCAAAATCAGGCCATTTTTTTAAATTTACTATTTGGAGATTTTGGTAATAAAAGTCTTTCTTAATTTCAATAATTTCTTGTGAATATTTCAGATTTTGGGGATAAAATTTGAAAATTAAAAAAATTATTACTTAATTGGATTTTTTAATACTTTCAAACTTAAACACCTATGAAATCCCCATTACCAAATTACAAGATATTTTCCCAGTAAAATCTATAATTTCTTCTTACCTTATGGTACAAGTTTCAACTGTCAAAAAGAAAATACCTTAGACTGATGGCCCGATTTCCATACAAAATTGATTGATCTCCTTTGTTTTCATAGGTTGAATAATAAATCCTAATTTGCACATGTCTACAAAATCTTAATTTATATACAGAAGTTACAGTACAAAGTATATTCTATCTGACATGAACATGGAAACATTTGTATTTTCTTGTTTCTTATTTTCCGAATAACCAAATATCTTTTATTGTAATAAATGGATGAATGAATGAGTTTTCCTATAAAATTCTTTAAAGTCGTAATAGCAACAGTGTACTAGCCATGCTGTCAAAGTTCTCATCAATTTTGGATCCAAAAAACTATTCTTTAATTGTCACCACACAAAACATTTCTGTTGTATAGTCCTTGTTTCGTCCTAGCAATAAATTACTTTGCCCAGTTATTTTTTACCCTATTTCGCTATTTTTGTATACTTATGTCACAAAGGTACAAACAAAGGGAATATCGATTGCAAAGTAAAACAATAGCTCAGCGTTTCCTTTCGCAAGAGACCCGTGTTATTGAAAAGTAGAGATTTCCGCCCAAATCCAGTATTTTCCGGCTCCCGTCGACGGAAGGCGCTGTGAAGTGCTTTCAGCAAATATCCATATCTACGAAATGGCTTTGTGCATTGTTTTTTATTTAAATTGTAAGTTTATTTGGGAAAAACACTTTTTTTAATATGGCATAAAGACTGACAGTTCATCTAGTGTCAGGCTGTCAGAGGGTAAATTAAATGAAAGAACAAAAGTGCGGTACTTGCATTTTATGCGCGCTTCGATTTAATTTGTATTCGTTTAGCACATTTTCCTATCCCTTTCTCAATCGTACTATGGCCTGTGTTATAGGCAGCCACCTAGCATCAAGTTGACCGTCATCGTCAGCCTGTCTGTCGTCCTTAACATAAAAAAAGGATTTAAAAAAATAATGCACATTAAGCTAGTTTGAGTATCAAATTAATTACACACTTAGTCGCGGGTCGACGGTGGATCAAAGCTGCTTCTGACGGCTTCTATTGGACAGTTATGGAAAACACAGTATTTTTGACGCCTACTTTGATCGCTGTTTACATTCTATAAAAAAACTTTCGATGACTGTGTCTGTGCATTCAAGAATTTTACTAATTTTACTATTGACAACCAGTCACAGTTCTAGTTTTAAATTTTAAAAAAGGAATTTGAAACATTTTCTTTTCTCTTATAAATTTTTAAAAACAAAACATATTATAATTAACTGATTGGTGGTTTTCTAAGTTGGCTCTGGTCATTTGGGGAACCCGTCTGGCGGCAGTAACCACCACTTACAGAAGACCGCAGTGAAATGAGAGCATGTGTGCTGTTGTGTTTCCGTGAGTGAGTAAGGGATGCCATTTACCTAACCCTTCCCAACTCGCACTTGCAGTACACATGGCGTTGCTTGTGTTATAGGCGACGCTAGAGCCACCTAACATCAAGTGGACCGTCAGCCTGTCTGCCTACCTTAACATAAAAAAAGATCTATAGACAATCTTATTTGCTGCTCGCTACATGTTTCGTGTGAGAAAAATTTCTTCAAATACGATTTCAATTTTCATATTCGAAATTGGAAGTAACCAATATTCATGTAATACGTAGGTAAATACTAAACATACAATTATAGTTAGTGCGAAAATAATTTCCTTATTACTTTACAATGTAAACAAACGAAAAATATTTAACAAAAGAAGGTGAAAATGTGCTATGTTCCCCTTGCGACCGCCCAAATCCACCCACTTTTACGATCCAAGTCGTAAAATGGGCGGGCGGCGACGAAATTCTATTTTTGAAGTTTATATAATTTCAAAGTAGAGGCCGCGTAGTCGCGTCTCATATTTGAATCTTGAATCTCTTTGTTTAGGAGGCAGTTAAGTTAAATTAAGTGTTGTTATATTCTGTGCATATGAACTAGAAAGAAATCTGCTTCCAAAAATTTCAATAGACGCACTTGGCCGTTTTCCAAGTACATTTATTTAAAGACAATTTTTGAACAAAAAAAAAAAAAAATTAGGAGTTGTTTTTAGAAAGTTTCTTCCCAAATCTTTATATATAAAAATGAATCCCCATTTCCCTTGGTCACGGCATCACGCGTGAACGGGTAGACCGATTTTAATTCGGTTTTCGTTAATGGAAAGAGGGATAAACGGGGAATGTTCATATATATAAAAATTGCACCCCGGGCAAAGTCGGGGGCGGGTCGCTAGTTTGTTATATTTGAAAGTTTTTTTTTCTGGACTTAACTAAATATAAGCGATAATAAATATTGGCTTTGACTTATGTGCCTCCATTCGTTATTCGATTGCAGATATTTTTTACATATATCCATTTTTAATATTACTTACTTATGCCGTAGGGGTAAAAGCTTACAATAACCACTCTCCGAAATATGAAAATTTTAATTTGAAATAATACTAAATAGTTACTTGTTGCTAAGTTCGGCCATTTCTCGTTATGTAAGTACGAGATTTACATACTGCAACTGTCACGAATTTATTATTCAACACGAACTCATTGAGCAGACTCAAATATTCTTGTGGATTTCACTTCTTCGGATTACTTCATTTACTTAAATTTTATTGGATGTAATTAAAATTACTTATTTGGATGGTGCACACATCTTATTACTTCAAAACATCTAAAATAACTTATATCTAAAATATTTCACAACCATCTATCCAGTTGTATACAACACACTCTTTTTTTTCACACGTCAAAACATAAAATTATACTTTTTCTTTTTCCCTGTTTGAATATCAAACCATTTTAAGTCAGCCAGTATTTAAGTTCAAAATTTATTAACAAATATTTCTACCGTTTGGAATGAGCATTCTGAAATTAAATAAGTATAATGATAAAGTAATAAAATGTTATGTAAAGCTGTATTACACATAATATACTACTTTGAAAAGTTATACTATACACTATTATATTTCTTTAGTAGTTATATAGTTTTCTTCATATAGTTTCACTTTATTCACTTTTTATATTTTTTAATGTTAAGGTCGACAGACAGACTGACCGTCCATTTGATGGTAGGCGGCTACCGTCGCCTACAACACAAGAAACGCCACAGGTGCTGCAAGTGTGTTGCCGACTACATTAGTAGGACTAAGGATAAGGGATTGGGAAGGGTTAGAGAAACGAGATAACGCTAGACCACACACATATTTAGCCATTCAGCAAAAATTAAGAGAGTTTGGTTGGGAGGTGCATCCGCCATATAGCCCTGACCTTGTACCTTCAGATTTCCACCTGTTTCGGTCTCTTCAGAATTCTTTAGGCAGTGTCAGGTTAACATCAAGAGAGGACTGCCAAAACTACTTGTCGCGCATTTTTGATCAGAAGTCATTCACTACCTACAAGATGGCAAAAAGTTTTCAAACAAAATGAAAATAAACTTTGAAAAAAAAAAAAAGTCTCGGGTTTCATATAAAATGCGATGAAACTTTTTCCCCAACCTAATATAACAGCACACGTGCGGTCTTCTGTAAGGGGGTGGTTACTGCCGTCAGACAGGCTGCCCAAAGACTGCGAAACGCGGTGTGGCCTGCCACTACTACTACTACCATTATAGTTCTTTAAATTAAATTATATGATATGCTTTAAATTTGAATACGTAGGCAATAAAGCGAATGACGAGAATAAAATAGTTGAATGAAAGATTCAAAAGTGTTACTACATCTGTACAGTATGGTACTTATCAATAATATAATAGTTATAGTAACCACAGAAGATTTAGTAATCCGTCAGCACTTGACGAGCCCGTTGGATGAGTGGTTAGGGTGCTTGCCTTAACGCTCTGATCTAGGGTTCCCGGATTCAATCCCCGGCAGGGTCAACTTTGAAAAATGAACTTTTCAATTTTGGCTCTGGTCTGGATGTGGAAAGTAGTGGCAGGGCGCACTGTGTTTCGCAGTCATTTGTGCAGCCCGTCTGGCGGCAGTAACCACCCCCTTACAGAAGACCACCGTGAAATAACAGCACGTGTGTTTCGGTGAGTGTGAGTAAGGGATGCTAGAGCCCATTTCCCTATCCCCTCCTAATCCCTTATCCTTAATCCTACTGTAGTCGGCAGCGCACTTGCAGCAGCTTTGGCGTTGCTTGTGTTATAGGCGATGGTAGCCACCTACCATCAAGTGGACCGTCAGCCTGTCTGCCGATTTTAAGATTTAAAAAAAACTTCTGTATTAATGGCCATAATTGTTTTAATATGAATATCGAATTTTTGATCCAGGATTGATTTGTACGGTTCAAATCGGAACCACGCTATTATGATAGACACGTTGTTTAGTCATGTTTGTATAATGGATTACTAAAATGTGATGGATGTTTTTGTACGCCACACTGCCACATTTTCACGATGGAATTATTTGCATGAACTGTCAAAGGTCGAATGTAGGACTTCAATACATGTTATGTAAAAACCTTTTTTTTATGTTACGATCGGCAGACAGGTTGACGGTCCACTTGATGGTAGGTGGCCTCCGTCACCTATAACACAAGCAACGCCAAAGCTGCTCCAAGTGCGCTGCCGACTACAATAGGATTAAGGATAAGGGATTGGGAAGGGATAGGGAAATGGGCTCTGGCATCCCTTACTTCTCTTACCGAACCACAACAGCACACGTGCTGTTATTTCACGGTGGTCTTTTGTAAGGGGGTGGTTACTGCCGACAGACGGGCTGCCCAAATGTGCCCTCCCAAATGTGCAAAAAAAGTGTATTAAAAAATTCTCAATTATAGAGTATGAGGATTCAATGAAACAGAGACCGTAAAATTACACAGCATCTGCTCGTCTCAAATATTTCATTGTCTATAAAATATTTCTTGTCGATATCCCTCTAATTCGGACCAAGCGCTTTAAAACATCTTTTGTGATGCGCACTGCTAAGGATTGGAACTCCCTGCCGGCGTCTGTATTTCCGAGCTCATATAACCCAAATCTTTTCAAGGTTCGAGTGAATAGGCATCTTCTGGGTGAGCTCGCTCCATCGTCGGCCTCATCCTTCCTACATGGATAGGTGCTGGTCAAGAGCAAACCCATCTATAATAAAAAAAAAATGTTAGGTTCCCGAGGGATCACCTAATAGCCATCGAGCCGAGCCACCGTCTTCATAGCGACAAAGATAATAACAGGCGTTATTTGATTTTTCAACGCAGACGAAGCTGCGGGCATCAGCTAGCAAGATATAAATTGTCCTCTTAATATTTTACTTCTATGAACAGTATGCCTGAATAAAGCTGATGATCTCCGCTAAATGATTTTAAGATGAACTTTAAAATCATTTAGCGTACAAATATATAAGACACACACCTCTTTAATAATGTTCAGCTTGTACATGAATCCACGCGCCGTTTGTTTCGCTCTGCCGTGTTATAAAAGAACTTTTTATTCAGTAAATGGCCGAGCTAAAGGTTCTTTGCTGGCAACCCTGTTATTTCTTTGTACACATGCGGATTTTTAAATATATTCGTGCACATTTTTATTAATTTTTCTTTCAAATTCACGCGTAATATTTTAAGACTCGGAGATGACTATTGTATACGGATGGTAATAAAATTGAAAACATTGGCTTTTGTATTAATATTATGGCGTATGTTTTTTAATACATTTTTTTAATGTTAAGATCGGCAGACAGACTGACGGTCCACTTGATTGTAGGTGGCTACCATCGCCTATAACACAAGCAACGCCAAAGCTGCTGCAAGTACGCTGCCGACTACAATAGGATTAAGGATAAAGGATTGGGAAGGGATAGGGAAATGGGCTCTGGCATCCCTTACTTTACTCACAGAAACACAAAAGCACACGTGCTGTTATTTCACGGTGGTCTTCTGTAAGGGGGTGGTTACTGCCGCCAAACGGGCTGCCCAAATGACTACGAAATGCAGTGTGCCCTGCCAATACTTTCCAAATCCAGATCAGAGCCAAATTTGAAAGGTCATTTTTCAAAGTTGACTCTGCCGGGAATCGAACCCAGAAACCCTAGAAGCACCCTAATCACTCATCCAATTTTTAAATCGAGCATAAAAACCTTGTAACCCTGTGTAGTGTTTCCCTATGTTAGTATGTCTTTGAGAACTGAGAATGATGGCGCAAACAAAAATTCTATTCATTTCGTGAACGTTGCTTCACCAGCATGACCATGACCTGTCTAAAAAGGTTTGACTAACTCTAATTACAATCTGTTACGCCCGTGGAGATGAAAAAAAAAATTGACTTTATTTTGACTAATATTTTTTTTTTAATATTAATACTAGAATACATATGGATGAGTGGTTAGGGTGCTCACCTTAATGCTCTGTTCTAGAGTTGCCGGCAGGGTCAACTTTGAAAATGAACTTCTCAAAGCTGGCTCTAGTCTGGATCGGAAAGTAGTGGCAGGGCGCACATTGCGTTTCCCAGTTATTTGGGCAGCCCGACTGGCGGCAGTAACCACCCTCGTAAAATAACTGCACGTGTGCTGTTGTGTTTCAGTGAGTGAGTAAGGAATGCCCGAGCCCATTTCCCTATCCCCTCCTAATCTCTTATCCTCAATCCTACTGTAGGCGGTAGCGCACTTGCAACACCTGTGACGTTGCTTGTGTTAGCCACCTACCATCAAGTGGACCGTCAGCCTGTCTGACGATCTTAACATTAAAAAAAAAACTAGAATATTTGTTACATACCTAATCATGGAATTCTAGATGGTGGATAGAAGTAATATTTTTATAACGTGATTTTTTTTTAAATTAATTTTAAAAAAATAAATCAAGCGTTGCAAGATTTTTTTGATTGTAGGTGGATACCGTTGCCTATAACACAAGCAACGCCAAAGCTGCTGCTACAAGTGCGCAGCCGACTACAGTAGGATTAAGGATAAGGGATTGAATAGGAGAATGGACCTATTCAATCCCTTACTCACTTGCCGAAACACAACAGCATACTGCCGCCAGACAGGGTACTGGGTGGTTACTGCCGCCAGACGGGCTGCCTAAATTACTGCGAAACGCAGTGTACCCTGCCACTACTTTCCAGATCCAGACCAGAGCCAAATTTGAAAAGTTCATTTTTCAAAGTTGACCCTGTCGGCAATCGAACCCGGAAACCCTAGAACAGAGCATTAAGGCAAGCACCCTAACCACTCATCCAACGGGTTCGACAAGATACAGAAACTGTTTTTTTAGCAAAATTGGGAATAATAACCAAACATTACTTTTTCATTATATAGCGGAGTTCATCCGCATAACTTGGATAAGGTGAAGCTGCACACGGTCCGGATGAGTAGAAACTTTATCCCTATGTGTGTTTCTTCAAGCGAACTTTGCCAGAATATGGGTTTCTTTAAGCTAGCTGTAAACAAATTCCTGCGGAATCAACAGTGCATGGTGATGCTTAGGATACTGTAGCCACCTACCATCAAGTGGATCGTCAGCTCGCTGCCATCCTTTATAATATAAAACAGGGTTCTATTTAAAACGAGAGTATCCCAAAATCCCTCGCAGATTAGATATTTAATTAAAAGTACAGAACACATCACTTAACGTAGACTAATATCAAGAATTTCGCATCAAAGTTCTTAATTAATAAACGTTTTAATAACGAAGATGAGGATAATTAATCTGAACAGCATCTGCCGCTTGGTTTGCGGCTTGTATGCATATTAAATGGCCTTATATATTGACAGTTACAAGAGAAATTTTACTAAAATTAATTTCAGAAAAAGGATTTTGAAAATTAATTTCAAGTTGATTGAGTAATATATATTGTAGTGCACACTGCACACTGCGTTTCGCAGTCATCTTGGCAGCCCGTCTGGCGACAGTAACCACCTCCTTACAGAAGACCACTGGGGAATAACATGCTTTGATGCTGTTGTGTTTCGGCGAGTGAGTAAGAAAAGCCATTTCTCCATCTGAACTATTTTTTTGAACTCGGTACAAAGTGTATAACTCGATACAAAGTCTTTAAATGTACAGGACACGGTCCGTTTACGATTTTATTATGTGTAAGTATAGATGTATATAGATAAAGCCTAACATATTTATCGTTGACGACGGTGGCGCCGCGCCGCCACTGTTGACGACAGCGGTAACTAATTTTTATATTTTTAGACTAAGATGTTTCTGATTTTTAGACAATTCCTCACTATATGTTAACTTAAATATCTAATAACATCTATCTGTATGCCGAATTCCATCCAAATCCATTCAGCCGTTTTTGCGTTATTGAGGAACAAACATACGAACATACAAATAATAATAATAATAATATTTATTGGTTCAAGTTACATACAGTCATTTTTTTAAATTATAAAATTAATTATATATATATATATAATTTAATCGCATTTATAATGTTATTAGGATAATGGAGTAAAGGATAAAGGATTAGAAGGATAGAGAAACGGATTCTGACGAGTAGTTACTGCCGCCAGACGGGCTGTAAATTTTTTTTTTTATTAAGATCGGCAGACAGGCTGATGGTACACTTGGTGGTAGGTGGCTACCGTCGCTTATAACTCAAGCAACGCCACAGGTGCTGCAACTGCGCTGCTGACTACAGTAGGATTAAGGATAAGGGACTGGATAGGAAAATGGGCTCTGGCATCCCTTACTCACTCACCGAAACACAAAAGCACGGGTGCTGTTATTTCACGGTGGTCTCCTGTAAGGTGCAGAAGACGTATAAAATTAATTTATGATTGGGAAACGCGGTGTGCCTTGTCACTACTAAAGATCAAAAAGAAAATTTCTGATGTGTTTTACGATCCATTTTATTATACAAAAACTTTGCTTATACGTATTTACGCAAAAACCTCGAAACAACATGTAAATGAGGGAAAGATTAATTATACTTTGTTAGAAAAAGTTGAGGTGAGAGCACAATGTGTATAGCCTCGTAGTATTTAACGTTTATTTAGGCGCAACTCGAACTCGTGGTTAACAAAAACGTTGTATGTATTTTTTTAATTACTTGTAAACGGATAATTACCGGTGTGTAAACGGGAAAAGGTTACGTTGGTAATTCAAAACAGGTGTAACTGAGATTCAAAAACACAGTAAGAGAATTTTTTCGGTCTAGAATTTGAAAATTGACTAGGTGTAACAACTCAGTAATGTATTGCTAGCTTCTGGAATACACACAACTTCTAAAATAGGGCGTGTTGTTTCAATTAACATAATTTTTTTGTTTGTAAGCGGAATATAATGAAACAAATATTAAATCTTACAGGAAGCTTGCTGCAATACATCAATGAAAACTGCATTCATATCAGTTTAGCCTTTTTTGAGATTAGCGTGCACAAACGCACAGATATACAGACAAAAAATCAAAATACTATTTTTTGACGTTTATAAAATAAGTACAACGCGTACAAATTTTACAATTATTATTTTATTACGGCTGTTATTTAATCGATCAGCAAAAAAAAACTAACTAATCTAACCTAACAAATTAATGATTGATCAGCCAAGAAACCTATTTGGGCAGCAATTACTAGGTCAGCCAAAAAAAGTTGCTGACCTAATGGATATTTTGCTGATCAAAATATTTATATAAAATTAGTATACATATAAGACTATTCGTCTTTTAGTAATTAAATTTGGTAAATTAAACTGTTGCGTTGCTCTGTAACCAAAGTATTTATTTTATTAATTATAATATTTTCAAAACAACAAACTGAATTACAATTCGATTACAATATTTTACAAATTTAACAAAAATCCTACCTGTAACCAAAGAAACGACAATTAAAGTTTTACTGTCCACCAAATCCTTTTTAAAATAAAAAATAATTTTCATTAAGAAAATCAAGTAACAATGAAAATAAATTGATTGACAAATTTCATTGACACAGTTCCTTGTTACAGTAAATAGGCAACATTAAAAAGTATTTTACCTACGCTAACGCTAATACATATTCTTTACATACATACTAATTTTACTAATTTACTAATTAGTATCCATATTAATTTTATCATAACTAGTAGAATACGCGCAAACTATGCGTTAGAGAAATTGTAAGTCTTGCGTAACTTTCAGAGTGGGTTATAGAGCTTTTTATAACTTTTCTAAAAAATGTTTATAAACAATCAAAATATTATTCTATACAAAAATGCTATAAAGAAAAATATTCCACGTAAATTCAACCAGATAGGAAAGTTCGTAATAAATTCATTTTACAAGAGTGCGTTTGGCGCTGTCCCATTTAAACTTCTTCAACTTAATAATTAACAGTCGTTTTAAAAAGAGGCCGTTTGGGGAAAGTTTTGCTAAAAAACGCTGTTTATACCTTTGAATCCTGTTAAGTTTCAACCATTAATCTGCCCGAGGCACACCTGTTCGCAATCTCGGTGATCCTGCCCGGAGATTTGGCCTCAGTTATCGTAGGATTTAGAAGAATTCCCTCCGAATTCGCGGCAAATTCTCTCGGTTACGATAAGCGTGAAAAAGTTTGTGCGCGGGTCGTATCATTTTTCATATATATTTCGTAATAGGGGATCGGACAGTAATCAGATTAAAATCTAAAATGTACTTAAAAAGAATATATATTTTTTTTACGATTATTTATCGAATAATAATTTAATATAATTAATTTAAATATTTTTAAATGAAGAAATAAAATTTTATTATTTACAATATTTTTAATCCATACTGAAACACCGTTTTCGAGATATAGGCAAATAACCAAAAAAGGGGACCTTCTTCCCCCCCCCCCCCCTCCCTCACTCGGACCTCGGAGGGGTAAGGACTTTTTAGTGTGTATACCTCCTAACTAGTCCAAACAAGGTTCCGAAGTCAAGTCTTCTTCCACTTCCGTCTAGAATTAGTCGTTGCCCAATCTAATAAACCACGATGTATTTACAAGTGTACTTAGTACTGAAATATTTAATTAGTACTTAGTACTTAGTACTGAAATATTTAATTTGCTAATCAAATAAAAATGAATAATTAATTAAATGTAAGTTTATAGTGCTAACTTGTTCTTCTGGTAAAATTAATTTGAGGAGCCATTAAACTACTATCCAAGTAACAACACACGTAAAGATGAGGACGCTCAAGAAATAAATCCCTAAAAGTAGGCCATGAAAAAAGCGTTAAACTACGTCCGGAGGTCTCCCGCCATATTTGATTTAGTATTCTAATAAATCTTTCCTTACGCCTGAAGGCGTTGCTTGCAATTTTTTTTATTACCATTTATTTGATATTAGGGATGATAACGAATGACAGCTGCGGCTAGGATTTTAAGGTTATGTAATATCGGGTTTCCGAGTTTCATGTATATTTCAACTTCATAAGTATTTTTAACTTTCAATTATAAGCTCATTATAGAGATAAATGAATAAATTAAAAAAAAAAAAGAATTCATATAGAATAGAATAGAATTTAAACTTGTGTGATAAAAACACTAACTGAAGGTTTTCACTTTCTCGGTGCAATTTACTTCTTGATTTTTTTGTGTAAATAAATAAATAAAATAAAATAAAATAAAATACAATGAAAAACTGAATTCAAAAATCAATGTTACATTTTTAGAGAAATTTAAAAAATAAATTTAAATGCAATAAAAAAATATCTTAGGATTAAATACCTAATTCTTTTTATTTAAATATTTTTTGTAATGTTTATAACATTCCAAAGAATCATTTAAATCGTATATCTAAGATTATATTTAATAAAGAAACTTATGTCTAAGCTAATCTAAAAAATATTCATTACATAATAGAAAAACATAGTTATTTGTCCCAAAAAAACAGAGATTACAAATACTAAAGCATTTATTGCTTTATCTGATAATCTGTTGCGTAATTTGAGTCGTGCAACACTTTTTTCTGTTTATTATTTTTGTTTTGTTTTGAATTTTTAAGTTCATAGCTTCTTCAAAGAGTTTTGCTATTTATATTACTTATGAATTATAAAATATATGGAAAATAATGTCTTAATATAATAAGTGTGTTAAAATATAAGTAACTAGCGACCCGCCCCCGGCTCCGCCCGTGGTGCAATTTTTATATACATAAACATTCCCCGTTTATCCCTCTTTCCATTAGTGAAAACCGAATTAAAATCGGCCTACCCGTTCACACGTGATATCGTGACCAAGGGGATTCTTTGTCGCCATACACTTGTGCGAAACGGAATACGCCTCTTAAAGTAATACAAATTTAGTGGCCCCATTAATAAAACTAGGCCAGGTGTCGTAAACCTTTAAAAAGGGATGTTTTACAGTCGTCTTCTTAATTATTTACGTGTCGGTTTCACCAAACGCGTTACAATTTACCTTCTAACTAGACTATACTCTTTCCTTAACACTAAACGAGTCGAATCTGTACATTAAATATTAAAAAAAAATTGTAAATTGTTTTGGAATTTTTGTCTGTTTATCTGGTTGTCTGTACGTTTGTGCACATTAATCTCTTAACTCCCTCTGGTTTCTGAGATCTCTCTTGGTTAAGCCCGATTTGAATGCGGTTTTCACTGATGGATTGTAGCAAGATTCCCGTAACATTTCATGTTTGTCTCATTCCAAAAGGTTTAAAAAAAAAGTTACGCGCTATACAGAATACCACGCGTACGAAGTTGCGGACTCAGCTAGTTGTTAATAATTGCATATGAAAATGGATGAAAGTAACAGAAATAAATTGCAGTGTAGTGTAAAGGTATAAAAAACAGCACACGTGCTGTTTTTTCATCGCAGTCTTATCAATAAAATTGCCTGTTTTTCTTGTATGTAATTTTTTTGTATGGTGATATTAGGAGTAGGTATAGCGTCGCCAAGGAAGAGTTGCATAACCAGGTGGGCGCAAATGTGCTGCCGGAACTGATTTTATTATAATATTAAGTACGTATAAAAGTTATGTTAAAATTGTCTCTGGAATCTCACATTAATTTTGTGTGTGTGAGGGTGTGTGCGCGTGTTAATGATTAGAAAAATTAATTTTGACGTTGAATTTTAGGATATACTAGCGTGTCGCACCCGGCTTCGTACGGATGCAATTTTCTGGGTAATTTTACACTTAATAAGAACCTTCCTCGAACTTTAGCGAATATTTGAAAAAAAAAAAAAAAAATTTGTTTGTTAAGATCGGTAGATAGGCTGACGGTCCACTTGATGATAGGTGGCTACCGTCGCCTATAACGCAAGTAACGCCAAAACTGCTGCAAGTGCGCTGCCGACTGCAGTAGGATTAAGGATAAGGGATTAGGAGTGGATAGGGAAATGGGCTCTGGCATCCCTTACTCACTCACCGAAACACAACAGCACACGGTGGTTTTCTGTAAGGGGATGGTTATTGCCGCCAGACGGGCTGCCCGAATGACCGCGAAACGCAGTGTGCCCTGCCACTACTTTCCAGATCCAGATCCACCTTCCAGATCAGATTTAGCAATCTATTTTAATTTATATGAATTATTTCATTACTTATATATTTTAAAAAAGACAATTTGTAAATTGAAACAATTTGTAGTCGAAGTCAACTCACGTAACACGTACAATGTATCGTCAGCATAAACAGTACGAACACAATGTCAAGTAACGGATGCATTCTGCTTGTAGTGGCAAAAGTGAACGCCGTGCTATCTCTTTATCAAGATGGGGCGCGCGTCATCCGCCATTTTGTCGAAGACATTTTTCTATTTATCTTATTTGGCTGCAAGAGTTGTCATGTTGGCTGTACATCGGAAATAGATTTATGTTCCGGAAATATGAAACGGTTTTGTGTATTCAGGGTGTGCTTTATATAATAATGCATGTTATTTATACGTTCCTACGTAATTATTGTGAGTAAACGAGGTTTATTCATTCACGCTTCGGCTGTAAGAGACCGTACATATCACGGTCGACATGTTAAGAGGGCGTACAAAGTAAAAAAAAATTCTAATTTCACCCGCGTGGCCCCATAATTGAATGGACACGATGCCAACACAACAGAGTACCTTTTATTAGCCATATTATTTACACAATCTTGTTAAAACAATATAAAACAACTTATAAACATTCTATACACAACACACTTATAATAATCTACTCTCAAACAAGTCTTATTAAATAACTAGCTGAACTCGGCCACGCTCCTCTGCGGCGTGCGCATGGGGCGCGCGGTACTGGAAACTGCTTATATATAATACTATTTATCGTAGCGTGATGTTATATAGCCTGTAGCCTTCCTCGATAAATGGGCTATTCAAAACAAAAAAGAATTTTTCAATTCGAACTCGTAGTTCCTGAGATTAGCGCGTTCAAAGAAATAAACTTTTCAGCTTTATAATATTAGTATAGAAGTATAGATTAAAAAAACAAGGCACATTGGAGTATGCATGACATAAGATAGTGCATTTCGCGGAATTAAAATGTTATAAGTGCCAAAAGTATTAAATATTAATTACTCGTAAACTATAACGTCAAATGAAAAATTAGTCTTCAAAGGCCTAGATAATCTGTAAAGTCAGATTACTGATATTTTTTTAGGTTTGTAATATGTGTCATTTTGAAAATAAAACAAAAAACTATAGGTAATTTTGTTTTATCGAGAAAATTTCATTGCATAATATTTTCTGGCAACATTTCACTTTTATTTATAACTAGCGACCCGCCCCCGGCTTCGCCCGGCGTGCAATTTTTATATATGTGAACATTCCCAGTTTATCACTCTTCCCATAAGTGAAAACCGAATTAAAATCGGTCCACCCGTTCACGCGTGATGCCGTGACCAAGGGAAATGGGGATTCATTTTTATATATACACAGATGTATATTTTCTTATTTGGACTATAGTTAGATAAAAATCTAATCTAGGATTAGCTATTTCTATTTTTATACGCGCACAAGAAAAAAGTATTCTTTAGCTTTATAATTAATGCAGATTAACAGCTCATAAATATGCAGTAATGTAGACCGAAATCCAGAGTCCGTAGACTTTGAACTAAAACTAAAATTACATATCGAATTAAAGCCTTATTCACGTAAATCATGGTGACGTTTTATGGTCGTAATATACCATAAATATGTCGTTGTTATACCTTTGTTTGCACATAACTAATTTACGAGACGCATGTCTCAGGGGAAGGCCGGTGAGGGCGCGTTTTGTTAGCGGCTTGTGTCTGCTTTTTAGGTCGTGCAAGGTGTTCTCAAATTATAATGTTAGAATATTTAAAGGGTCAAATTTTAGTGTCTTCAATTGTCATTTAATTACTAACTGCCACTGCTACAATGGAGATACAGTAAAATTTTTGGATGGTTGTCAGAAGGTTCACGATTAAATAGATCAGTTCGATTCCCGGCGGGATCAAGTTTGGAAATTTTAATGTAATTTTCAAAATTGACTCTGGTCTGGATTTGAAAAAGTAGTGGTACTGCGTTTCGCAGTCATTTTTTAAATATATTAAGGTCGACAGACAGGCTGACGGTCCACTTGATGGTAGGTGGCTACCGTCGCCTATAACACAAGCAACGCCACATCTGCTGCAAGTGCGCTGCCGACTGCAGTAGGATTAAGGATAAGGGATTAGGAGTGGATAAGGAAATAGGCTCTGGCATCCCTTACTCACTCACCGAAACACAACAGCACGTATACGCTGTTATTTCACGGTGGTCTTCTGTAAGAGGATGGTTACTGCCGCCAGGCGGGCTGTCCAAATGACTGCGAAACGCAGTGTGCCCTGCCACTACTAAAAGAACGAAAGAAGAAACTACGAAAGAAGAAACTACGAAAGAAGAAGTTATTTTGTAAGTTTTATTATAAATACTTAAGCATTAAGTACGAACATAATGTGTGAAACATGTGCCTAGTTAGGTAGTCAGCCGTCATCAAGTATTCTTTGTGAATACGTTTCGAGATTGAAACAGCCTACAGAATAGTTTGTGATTGCCTTTTTCTATTTTTAACTTCTTTTTAAAGGCTGCCTCGTTTCCACGATAGAGTGGGGAGCGACGTTTCGTATAAAAGAGACAGACGACTAGCTTTGTGACCGTGACTTCGTCGGTTAAAAAAAAGGGATTGTCGCATCTTAAAGACACATACATAATTAAATATATTATTAACTAGTTGAGCCCGCAACTTCGTACGCGTGATATTCAGTATGCCGCGTAACTATTTTTTTGTAAACCGATTGGAATGAAACAAACACTAAAAGTTACGGGAAGCTAGCTATAATACATTAATGAAAACCGCATTCAAATCGGCTTAGCCATATCTGAGATTAGCGTGCACAAACGCGCAGACAAACAGACAAAAATTCTAGAAACTTTTTTTGACCTCGGTTACATTAAGTACAACGTATACAATGTTTTTTTTTGAAAAAAAAAAAACGTAATAACTAAAAAAAAAATAGAACCTTTTGTTTACAAGTCTATACATGTAATAAAACCGTAAACGAGCCATGTACATTATTTTTTTTCAAAAAAAAAAAACAATTTGTACATGTTACAGAGGTAAAAAAAAAATAGTTTATAGAATTTTTGTCTGTTCGTCTGTGCGTTTGTGCACGTGAATCTCAGAAACGGCTTAAACAATTTGAAAGCGGTTCTCACTGATGCGAGCTTCCCGTAACATTTAGTGTTTGTTTCATTCCAATCGGTTTACAAACAAAAAGTTACGCGGTATAACGAATACCACCGAAGTTGCGGGCTCAGCTAGTTTTATAACAGGTATGTATGTACATATATAGATTTAGATGTTGTACCTTCAGAGTACATTTCTCCCAAAGTATTTTCTCTTGCTACGGTGTGAATGTGTGAAAGCTGACACTGCCGTTGAAGCTATAGTTATTGCTTGAAATTTCTAGTCTTCTATATCCACATACAATAGGGGATCTGACAAATTTTCAGAAAGTGTTTTAAATTAATCTTCATGGATATTTATTCCCATAAAAAATACTATTTTATTTATTTATAGCCTTTTAGGTACTCAAAATCATGTTTTAATATTGTTTGTTTGAAAATGCCGCCAAAACGCCACGATAGTTCATCTGAGAGCGCGTAACGTCATTTGTGGTCATATCATAACAAAACAGCTGCATTGGCATAAGACAATGATTGCCCACAAATGACGTCACGCACTGTGATCGGTGTTTCAGTATAGATTAAAAATATTGTAAATAATAACATTTTATTTCTTCATTTAAGAATATTTAAATGAATTATATTAAATTATTATTCGATAAATAATCGTAAAAAATTATACATTTTCTTTCTAAGTACATTTTAGATTTTAATCTGATTACTGTCCGATCCCCTATTATAAAATAAAGTTGCTGTTCACCTTTGTCCGTTTATCCGCTAACTTCTTTTAAGAATTAAACTGCATATAAATAATTTATGTGAAAGAATTAATAAATTTATCTATGCATTAAGAAGTCTACGAAAAGTTACCAATTTAAATACAGCATTATATGCCTATCATGCTTATGTATTATCGATACTCCGCTATGGACTGATATTTTGGTGTAATAGTACTGACTCAAATAGAGCTTTTATTTTGCATAAAAAATGTTTGAGAGCCATGACTTTTAGACGTCCACGCGATTCTTGCAAACCAATTTTTAAGGAGTTGGGACTATTAACTTTGCCATCCATATATATTCTTGAAATGTTTGTATTTATCAAGCGATATATGTATTTGTTTAAGAAATTAACCGATGTAAACCCACGTAGTCAAAGGAATCCTAATAACATAGTGTTTGACGATGTACCTAGATTGGCAAAATGCACCAAAAGTTGCATTCATATATGTATGAGTGTTAAAATATATAATAAGATACCAAATGATATTAAACTGTTGTCCTTAAATGAATTTAAAAAAAACCTTGTGATATGGCTAAAAGCTAAAAATTTTTAATATATTGATGAATATTTTAAATTTAAAAGAATCAGTTCTGTTTTCTTTTTATTTTTTTGACATAAATAATTATTTGACATTACTTCCTACTCTCCTAAATTGTGTTATGCTTGCTGTTAAATTTGATAATGTTAATTCTTGTTAATTAATTTTTGCATGCCTTTGTAAAACGGCGAAACATGATGTTCCTTTTGTAGCTCCTTTGCAATACCTTCTATACCATGTTTTATGCAAATAAATGAATTATTATTATTACTATTATTATAAGGCATCATACGGATCCTTGCGAAGCCGGAGGCTAGTCGCTACTTTAAACAAATTTAAACAAATTTATGCACAGAAGTTTGTCAAACATGTGTAACTATAATCTTCTGTAAACACTGAAATAATTACATTATACGAGCCGCTACACCGTAAAGCCACGCTGGATACAATGGTAAAAGCGATCCGTCAAATTGGAGCAAATTAGTCAGTTAGCTTGCCGGAATTCGGTTTGAACGGTAGTAGGGAATCTTGGTTTATTATCAAGAGATAAGTCGCGACGGGTGTCGGGCTGCGGGCGAAGCGATTACAAGTTGAGCCGCCTTCAACTCGAATACTTGGACTTGACAAATACTCGGCTTCGAATGCGTTGTACGTTTCTCCGTTGTTGTAGACATTTTTAAGGGCTTCACTGAGGCAAATGACATTTACTATAGAATTCGCTGGCGGCGGATCCAATTCAACAGGCCTAGAAATGGTGTTTTTCTGTTTTTACCATTAGAACAATACACAAAATAAAAATTTTTATTAATACATTTTTTTTATCTGATATTAACTTATTAATAGGTACAGGATTGATAAACGCGCAATAAGCCGTTTTCGAGAGAATTTTCAAAAAAAGTCAAATTCTTCTTGTGTTCTAACTTTTTTTGTGGAGTTTCTATTACTTTAACGAAAATTCTAATTAATACAATTGGTTCTTCACATGTTTTAGTATAATATATATTTTTTTCAAAGCAATTGTCTTGTCCATTTCTTGTAACATTTTCATTAAACAATGTATATTTTTAGTATTTAGGGTTTGTCTCCCCCTTAATATTAGTTGAGCCCGCAACGTACGCGTGGTATTCGGTATAGCGCGTAACTTTTTTGTTTGTATTGAAATGAAACTAACACTAAATGTTACGGGAAGCTTGCTACAATACATCAATGAAAACCGCATTCTAATCGGTTAAGTCGTTTCTGAGAAACGCACAGAAAAACAGACCAACAGACAAGAATTCTAAAAACTATTTTTTTTGACCTCTTTAATGTAAGTATATTTTTTTTTTAAATACAGACACGGCTCGTTTAGGATTTTATTATATGTTTAGTTTTGTAATTAAAAGGTTATAATTTTTTTTAGTTATTACATGTAAACGTTGAATTTTTTTAATTATAAAATGTTTTATTAATTTTTAAGTATTTTTACTTAAAAATTAATGCAATTTTTAATTAGAGGCAAGCATTGGCGGATACAGGGGGGGGGGGGGGGGGCATGGGGCCATGCCCCCCCCCCAAAAGACCCAGGAATTCCATATTTTTGACTTAACTTTTCAATTCAATTCAAGTACAATTCAATTCATATACGAACTCAATATAGAATAATATAATCCATATCAATCAAAGTTATCGAAAGTTTCATAATTCATGTCAGACATTTGAGACAGTTCAAATACGCGAATACGCGGGTTAAAAGTATTTGCAATACAACCATAATGCATCTCAACTAGTAAAAAAAAATACACAAAAAATTACTTGTGATATTAACCCTAACTCCGAACTTTGTCAGAATGGCCCCCCCCAAAATGAAATCCTGGATCCGCCCCTGGAGGCAAGGCACACTGCGTTTCGTAATCATTTGGTCTACCCGTCCCGTCTGGCGACAGTAACAACCCCTTTACATAAAATCACCGTGAAAAAAGTTTCGGTTAGTGAGTAACGGATTCCAGAGCCCTAATCCCTATCCCTTCCTAAACCCTTATGGTCGGCAGCACCTGTGACGTCGCTTGTATTTGAGGCCTTATCTATGTAATAGTCAATAAGTATGTGTTCTTGGCTTCAAGTAAATGTTGTAATAAGTAATATAATAATTTTTTTATGTCATGTTCGGTGGACAGACTGTCCACTTGATGGTAGATGGCTACCATCAATAGGGATTAGGGGCTAGGGCATCCTTTACTTAGTCACTAAGACACAACAGCGCACATGCTGTTATTTCTTCTGGTCTTCTGTAAGGTGATGCCGTTACCGACTGTATAGGTAATTTATGACTGCGGTTAGCAGTGTGCTATGCCATTAATAATTTTTTTTTTTGCTAACCAGTAAAGTAATCCAGAACCCTACGAGTTCTTCAGAAAATTTAACGCAATATTGAGCGAATTTGCTACGAAGAAGCGACTTGACTTTACTCATGTTATAACTTGAGGTGCAGTCTGAATAATCGAAATATGATTTCTCAGAGGATTAAGATTCTTCTTTGCGAAAGTGATAACAAAAGTTCCGCGAGAAGTGAACCTAGTTTAGAAAAGCCATTAACTGGGAAACTATTATTAATAGAAAAATATTATTTTAGGAAATATATTTATTTTAGGAAAAAATCGTGTTCCATGATATTTCCATCATGACGCGAGAAAGAATATTCATAGAAACAGAGAACATTTCTTTGACATTTATAACTTTATTAAGTACTAAAATAATTTGAACAATACTTTATGTTTCAAAACAATATATTTTAGTAGGAGATAAGATTTACAGGTCAAAACACGTCAAGAATTCACTTGAATAAGCGAATTTGAATACTTGAATGCGCTCCAAGACGCGGTCACACTGAGTCACGATAGTAAATATGTCTTAAGAGGAAAGAATAGCTTTGCGATTCTAACGAAATAGGTATTTAGGAAAACACATGCTATCGCTCGTGCGCTCATGTCCCCGGGAATCGCGCACAACACATACAAATAGCCTCACGCACACATCGACGAACGCTGTTAGTTGACGAGCAATTACGGCGGAAGGCGAACTCTTTTATTTATTTAGTTATTTGTTGTGGCGTGCCCGAAACTCCGATATAAAGAAATTGAAGATTATAGTGATAAAGTAAGTATTTTATTTATTTATGTAATTAGTAACGATTATTTATTATTATTTATTATTTATTTATTTATTTATGTAATTAGCCAATTTCCCTATCCCCTCCTTATCCTTAATCCTAATCCTTACCCTATCCTTAATCCTTACCCTTATCCTTAATCCTACTGTAGTCGGCAGCGCACTTATAGCAGCTTTGGTGTTGCTTGTGTTATAGGCGACGGTAGCCACCTACCATCAAGTGGTCCGTCAGCCTGTCTGCCGATCTTAACATAAAAAAAACGAGTGTAAGCTAATTTGATTTTTGATAAATCGGCTTTTTGCCTAAATGACTGACATTTTGTATTTTAAGTATGTATCTATATGATATTTACGAAACAAAAGATTTTTGACTTTGTTATTGTGTACGAAACTGCTGCATGTGCTACTATAATAATTATAACTATAATGTTTTCGTGAAATGCTAGATATTCGGTTTTGTCAAAATCAAAGTCAAAAAGTCGGTTTTAGGTCGGCTCAGGTTTCAACCACGTTTCAGCTAGGTAACTAAACAATTTTTAGGTACCTTGGTAGGTAGATGTAAATAAAATTATTTTTTAATTCCTGTAGATATAATAGTCACACGATAATGGAAGCATATTATAGAAGGGGCAAAAAGAAACGAATACGCTTATGTGTCCGCCGGAAAAAAATGTCACTTCGCCAGAAAGGCAAAGAATTGGTTTGTAGTTTGTACACACCTTCTCACAGTCAATCTAACTCACAGTTATACGAGTATAGCCTAAATATATATATTTTTCAATTCTTATTCATGGACAGTTAAAATGAGTAGGTAGGTAAATTAGACACGTTACACACGTTACTGTTTTTTTTTTTAGAGCTCCCACATCGCTATTCGTGCATTATTCGTCTATATTCGGCTATTTTCACGAACAAGACGAATACGCGAATACTAGAACACCTACTATACGCCGGCTTATCGCCAATACCGCCATTTATAATGTTTTCATTAAGTATTTTTTTCGTGTGGGAAATTAGATAAAAAGAAAATCATTTTAGAAAATATTTTATTTTATTTCTTGTCCCTGTGCACCGGGATCAGTTTCTAAGGGAAGGGTAACTGTGGAACCTACATGGAACGTAGTCCGGCACCCACTAGTTATGTTTTGGCATTACGACACGCACGGTTTATATTTATAGTTTGTAAATCATCAGTCTTCGAGAAGACAAACTTTAACAAATTCGATACTCCAAGACAGTGAAGATCAACAATACAATATTTCGAATAATACTACACCAACGACTTCAATTTCAAATTTTCACCTAATACGATCGAACCGGTCAGTTTTTTTTGTGACAACCATTAAAGAAAAATAATGGAACAAATTTTTGCAAAGATGGAGAAAAGTGAATTTCGTGTCTTGATTAAACATTATTTATTGCGCAAAAAAATTATTACGGAAACAAAAAAAAATTTGATAAATATTATGGGGATTCTGCTCTGTCGATTAAAATGATTCATAAGTGGTTTACTGATTTTCGCTGTGATCGTACAACCACAAGTGATGCTGTGCGTTCAGGACGCCCAGTTGAGGTCACTACTCCAGAGATGATCGCTGAAATCCACGACATAGTGTTGAATGACCAAAGAGTAAAAGTGAGGGAGATAATCGAGATAGTAGGCGTCTCAGACGAACGTGTGCGCAATATCTTACACTAACATTTAGATATGAAGAAGCTCTCCGCTCGATGGGTGCCGCGTTTACTGACTGTTGATCAAAAACGTATGCGTGTGACCACTTCGGAGGCGGGTTTGACGTTGTTTCAACGAGATAAAACTGAATTGCGTCGTTTTATAACAGTAGACGAAACATGGATCCACCACCATACCCCAGAAACAAAACAACAATCGAAACAGTGGATTGCTACCGGCGAACCAGCTCCGAAGAAGGCCAAAGCAGTTTTATCGGCCAATAAAGTGATTATTTTCTGTTTCCTAATTTAATAAAATGGCTTGGTGGGAAAAGATTTGGCTCCAACGAAGAGGTCATGCACGAAACCAATGCCTATTTTGAAGGGTTGCCTAAGTCGTGTTTTATGGAAAGAATCGAAAACGCTGGGTGAAGTGTATTGAGCTACGCGGAGACTACTAATCCAAGCGCCGGAGCAAAAAAAGTAGGTTCGTAAAAAAATGTTCGGGACCGGCTATTTTTTTTTTTGGAATATGTTCAGGGGTGTCCCCTGATTGTCGTACGATGCGCGGTTCGCGAGATATTCAATAAAACGTGTTTTTCAAGATGGCGGCTGACGCTCACCCCCCCCCCCCCATGACGCCAACTTGGATTTGCAATCAGGGGACTCCCCTGAACATATTCCAAAAAAAAAAATAGCCGGTCCCGTACATTTCAAAAAAAACCCTCTGGCGCTTGGACTATACGTTGAAAGATAAATAATACTAATTTAGTTAGTTTTACTCCTTGTTTAATTTTACCAGACTTATCAATCCGCCGAACTTACTCCCAACATTTTTGAAACAGATAGATATCGATAACGCGGGTGGGGATCCCATCTCTACTATCGACTTTTCCATTGACATCCCTATAATACGTGATGCTTTGCTTCCCCCCCCCGACCCCCAATCGTGCGATAGAGAGCGTTGCAACTCGCGACTGACAATAGGTACTTTTTTTGATGAAATTTCCATTTCGGGAGAAAACGGTTTCCACTGACTAAACCTTAACAAATCACTTTGATTTTGATATCGATCGTTTCAGCACGATATATTCTAGGTTTATAGGTTTCGTTTTTTAAAAAAAATTACACTGTTTTTATAAAATAAACGGCTTAATTCGACAAAGTTTTAATCACAAAAATTAAGTTATTTGAGGTGCCTATAAGTTTGAATTTATTGCAAATTTTGAAAAAAGGAAAACCTATAAACCTAGCCTTTCATTGTGTCAATAACATATTAAAAAATCATGGAGATTGGAAAATATTTAGAAGTGGAAAAACATTTTCTCTTTTTGTATGGACGAATACGTGCTATTCTTTCCTCTTAAATGTGTCAGGAGCAGTGGAGAAGTACACCGTATCCTTCTCACACGTTTCAATTTAGAATGTAGTATGGAATCTTTTAAGAAAATTGGAAAAATTTCACACATGTGTACTATTAGATTGGATAGAAACCACAGAGGATAAAATCGCCGCGCCGTCCCCTACTAGAGACGATAGCAATAATAAAATTCGTGCCACGAAATTGCGCAGAGCGCAACTCAAGGCGCATTTGCCAGCCAGTTTCTGCTTGCACGCTGTGCAGTAATCATTATTCAAAAAAGCGATATAAATGCCTAATTGTGCTGTGATTTGGTGTAATAATCAAAGTAAAAACGTAAACAAGCAAAATTCTGGTGTATTGTTTCAAAAGTAAATAATTAAATGCAATTTTTTGCTTTTAAAAAATGCGAATCGAGATTGTCTTGGAACATGTTCCTGACATATCCACGCCTCGATATCGCTATACAAAGAATATGCATGGTAGTCTGCGTTTCTTTGTATATGCGGCAATGAAAGATATTTTATCAATTTTATTTTTGTCTTTGTTGAGATCAAGAGGTGTGTCTGTCAAGTCAAGTGTTTTGTTCAGGTCTTGTTCTGTCAAGGCCTTTAGATCAAATACATAGATCAAGATGCGTTATAAAGTAATTCATTGCCTATAATAGTTTCCCCTTGACTTACAATCCAGCCTGTAGGTTTGTATTATTATTACTTATCAAAAAAATTTATAACGATATGTAATAAATTTTATAAATGCGAAAGTGAGTTTGTTTGTTGATTGTTACGCTTTTACGCCTCAAATGCTTGACCGATCGTCGTGAAATTTTGCAAACATATTGTTAGCGGCACAGAAAAACAAAAGTACTGTTTCCGTGGGACGCGGACGCAGTTACGGACAACAGCCAGTATACTAATAGAACAGATAAACTACTGTTCCAAAAATTATAATGTGTGTCAACTGGTGCGTGACTGCTCTTATCTCTGTCTCCTTGTGTATCGTTATTTCAAATGACTATTAGTGTATTTGAGTATACTTTAACAAGTCGTGGACAAATCTTTTAAAATTTTCACTTTCGGAGGAACTTTTAAGACTGAAAGAAGAATAAACCTTTTTATAGCTGCAAAATTAATCTGAAATGATTTTAGTTAATGAGAAAGGAGGATGACGGTACACTTGATGGTAGGTGGCCACCGACTCTTATTTACAAAAGAGAGAGTAGGATAAAGGATAAGGGAATATGGAAGTTGATATAGAATATAGAAATTAGTGAAAACCGAATTAAAATCGGTCTACCCGTTCACGCATGATGCCGTGACCAAGGGAAATTTTATATATAGAGAAGAAGATATGCTAACTTAGCTTAAGCAACTCTCACTAGAAACGTTTATACCGTCAGTGGACCAAACGGTCCCTAATAAGCGTTCAAATGATTGTATCCAGAGGGAAAAGCACCTCTATCAAGGACCAACAGACAAGCCAACGGGATACTTTAAGTTCAGCGTCTTAAATAAACTGGTTTCGTAGACTATGAAACAAATTTAATAATACATACCAGCTACAACAAACGTAAGAGATAGTTTGAAATTATATAGACATCTAACCCAGAAAGGGGACATGGAATTGTATATACTTGTGCTTTGTCCAAATTTAACAACATTGTCGCTCACTGAACAAATCGATTGATGGTAAGTGACTATCGTCGCTTATAACACCAAGCTATTGGTGCTGCAAGTGCGCTGCTGACCATATTAGTTGGAAAAAGTATTATTCAGTTGACAAATTCAGCATCAGTTATGATGGAATTAAAAAAAAATGTCAGTTAGTCATTTTTCTCTGCAAAATTATATAATACACTAGCTGAACTCGGCCACGCTTCGCTGCGGCTCATTCGGCGGCGGCGGCGTGCGCATGGGGCGCGCGGTACTGGACACTGCTTATATATAATACTATTTATCGTAGTGTCATGTTATATAGCCTATAGCCTTCCTCGATAAATGGACTATTCAAAACAAAAAGAATTTTTCATTTCGAACCAGTAGTTCCTGAGATTAGCGCGTTCAAACAAACAAACTCTTCAGCTTTATAATATTAGTACTAATAGATTTTTTTTGGAAAACACACCTACACTCTTCTTGACAGGAAAAAAAAACAAAGTCAACCGTTAAATTCTATCCCACAACATTTCATGTACGTGTAGGTAATGATAAATTACTAACTACGCAGCCGACAATAGAAAATTACATCGAAAATTAGTCAACGCCATATCGGATGCGAAAGCGATTCAACATTGTGCTCTCCCACTTTGTACGGGCTACGGTGACCACACGTCGCTCCCAGGAATTCGGGACACAGGAAGAGTGTGGAAGTTTCCGGAATTTCCAGCGTTTCGACAAGAAAGACGGAATTTGTTCGGCGCGAGGTCCGAGCGTTCATTGCTTTTAAAACTATCGAGCTGTTCGCTAGACGTACTTACATTATGTGTATTTCATTTTTTATGTACCTACCTATTTACCCATTTAAAAATGTCTTTCAATATTCTCATACTAGCCTAGCCCGCAACTTCGTAGGCATGGTATTCGGATGGATCGGAGTTGTTGCCTCGGCAGAGCCCGGTCTATCCCTCTCGAAGGGCAAGGGGACACCGCGGTAGAGGTGAAGCCGATATATTAGTATTCGTTAAGATATTCCTAATATTACATGTATTCATGTATCAGTAATCCGTCGAATTCAGATATCCTAATATTTCATATTCACTTTATTCACTTCACTGGCTTTTATCATCGGTCGATTAATATATTCATATCAATCCACAGAGAGAAAATATCATTTAACTTGGTCACAGAACATACTTAGATCGTTGATATTTGTCTAATATTTGTGTATTTACTATGCTCATACTACGTAGTAATCTGTGGTTGATATTTGTTTAGATTCTAGCTCGGAACAACATTAGATATTGTTCTTTGGATTCTTCTCTCGATTCTACATAATAATATTTTTTTACATTAAACAAGTTTTTTTTAATGTTAAGATCGGCAGACAGGCTTATCATACCTAATAAAATTCATATTTACATTTTCTTTATTTAAATTTTATTGAGTTTTTAAATAATAAGTAAATGTTCGTTTTATTGTCATGATATTTTTTATTTATCTTTTATATTATCGTTTTTAATCTTTACCCCAACCTTGTGAAAAGGTTTTCTCAAAATCTAAGGCATTAATTTCCGATCGACGTACCCACCCGTTGTTGCTTACAGCACCCGTGGCTGTGCCATAAGCACCAGTGCGGTGGCGTTGACCTTTGGTCAAGACCAACCGAAACGGCGATACGCCGCGATGAGCTAGAAACTTAATCTAACCACTTACCCCGGATCTGCCTGGAAGTCGCCTCAGGCGATAGGGAGATATATAGATATGGGGTGAGGCGGGAAATAGGAATAAGGGAATATCGCCGAGTTCCGGCGCCGAAGATATCCGTCCGTGGCCGCTTATTCAATACTCACTCCACCGATTCTATTTAGTCTCGTTCAAACCAATTATCCCGTACAAGGGCTACCGTCAGCCGATTCTTTAATCGAATGTAACTTAATGTCACTCAAATACAATTTCAGCACCAGTGCTTGCGCTTACCGAACCGTTTTTCAAAAGCTATCTCTAACGACTCGGCCCACCAACGTCAATGTCCAATGACGGCCGCTGTCAAATGTCACTGTGGCGGGAGTACTCTTCGGCGACTGAGACTGACGCCCGCCACAGGACCAAACAAACACCCGCCCCGGACAGGTCCCTACCTGTCCGCTAGTCTAATGGGAGTCGAGACAATGTTGCCACGGCTCGTTTGAGAACCGAATCCCCAACCAGGACCTCGGCCAACCTCGGGCTTCCGTCCTTACCGGGGTAAAGGTTAACAATGCGCCCCCGGCGCCATCGCAGTGGCGGTAGGTTGGCATCCTTAACCAAAACGAGGTCACCAATCTGGGGGGGTTCGGTTCGGTCAGTCCACTTAAGGCGTTGCTGCAAACCATGCAAATATTCAAGCGACCATCGCTTCCAAAGGTTCTGCGTCATCTGTTGTAGCAGTTGATAACGCGTCAATCTCGATGAGGCAATTTCCTCAAACGGGAACTCGGGCAAGGCGTTAAGTGGCTGACCAATCAAAAAATGGCCTGGAGTCAGTACCTCCAGGTCATTTGGGTCCGCACTGAGCGGACACAACGGGCGGGAATTCAAGATCGCCTCAATCTTACAAAATACCGTGGCTAGCTCTTCGAAGGTTAGGAGAGTCTCTCCTATTACTCGCTTCATATGCGTCTTTGCGCTTTTCACGGCGGCTTCAAAGATACCACCCCAGTGGGGGCATGCCGCAGGGTCAAAAGCCCATTGGATGCCCCGACGGGAGAGACTGGTCCCTATATCGATTTCCTTATCAACTAAAAATTTTGTAACCTCCTGAATATATCGGTCGGCCCCCTTGAAATTAGTTCCACAATCCGATCGAATCAAAGACGGCAGTCCCCGTCGCGACACGAACCTATCAAGGGTAGCTACAAACGCCTCAGTGGTGAGGTCGGCAACAAGTTCCAAATGTACTGCTTTGGTAGACAGGCAAACAAAGACACACAAATACGCCTTCACAATGCGTGGGTTACGCAGGCGTGACGTTTTGACCAGAAACGGACCCGCAAAATCCGTGCCCACACCAGAGAAGGGCCGAGCCTCCCGTACCCGATCCGGAGGTAAGTCTCCCATCATGGGTTGCATAGTGGTAGCCTTGAGCTGGTAACAAGGCAAACACCGAAACACTATGCTCCGTACAGTCCGTCTAGCAGACAGAATCCAAAACTCCCGCTGCAACACAGCCAGGAGCGCATTGCAACCAGCGTGCGCATTCTTCACATGGCGATCACGCACCAACAATTCCACAAAGTGTCCCTTCTTGGGAAGTAACAACGGGTGACGGGCCGCGTATGGCACGGCAGCATTCCGAAGTCGACCTCCAACCCGGAGCAATCCGGTGTCATCAACAAACGGGTTGAGTCGTAGTAGGGGTCCTTTCAATTTGGGGAGGCCCTTCCGAAGGGCACCAATTTCCTTCCCAAAGGTGTCCTGTTGTACCACGCGTACCCAGTGTAGTAAGGCGGCCTTCCTTTCGTCCGGGTTTAGGACGCCGCTAGTCATCTTGTTACCCGGGTGACGACAATTGTTCCCGAAGCGCTTGATCCAAGCGGTCACTCCAATCAATTTGTCAAGGGAGCTATACTTGTCCAATATCCAAGCAGGACTCGACGCAGGTTGGCTTTCCATGACGTGTACCCGGAGGCCCACTGTAGGGGCTACCGTTTTAACGGGATTAACCGGCCAGTCACGTTCCGGTCGTGTTAACCAGTCTGGCTTCCACCACAGGGAATGCGAGACAAGGTCTCGAGCCGTACATCCCCTGGAGCCGACATCAGAGGGGTTCAGTTCCCCAGGAACGTGTCTCCAAATCAATGCAGTCTCCGATTTCTGAATCTGCGAGACACGGTTAGCCACGAAAACTTCGAGAGTGTGGACCGAAGCCTTCAGCCAACACAAAACAATTTGGCTGTCAGTCCACGCGTATACTTCCTCATCAAGGGTAACATGACTCCGCAATGTCGAGACGACATGGTTCAGCAAACGCACGAGAAGAGCAGCTCCTGACATTTCCAATTTCGGTATCGTCAACCGAGTCCGAAGAGGCGCTACTTTGCTCTTTGCCAATACCAGCGACACGGCGATGGCTCCATTGGGGCTGACGGTGCGTAGATACACCGCAGCGGCATACCCGCGCTCGGAGGCATCGCAGAATCCATGTAGAGTTGCTCGACAGTCTTCCGAGGGAAGCAATTTACGCGGCAGCGAAAGTCGATTAATGTCCGGGAGCGAGGTCATAAAGGAGAGCCAATCGCTCAACAAATCGTCGGACAATGGGTCATCCCAACCCAATTGTACTGTCCAAAGTCGTTGCATGAACGACTTCGCCAGGAATACCACTGGTGTGATCCAACCGTTCGGATCAAAGATTCTGGCCACCGTAGACAGTACAAGTCGTTTAGTCCAGACCTTCGGGGTCTCTAGGGTCACCCGATAGGTGAATGCATCCTGGACTGGGCGATATTGAACACCGAGAACCGAGAGCATGTGGGGGTTATCGGCATTTTCAAAGACGTGCGGGTCTTGCTGGTGATCCTCTGGTAGGCCGGCCAAGAGATCTGGCGAGTTGGACATCCATTTCCGCAGTTCATATCCGCCACTCTTCAACAGTTCAATCAACTCATCCCGTAATATCATCGCGTTCGCGACGGAGTTGGACCCGGTGCATACGTCGTCCACATATAAATCTCTCTCCAAAACGGCAGACGCCCGGGGAAAGCGCAGGCGTTCCCTTTCCGCTAATTCCAACAGCGATCTGATCGCGATAAATGGACTCGATTTTAGTCCGTAGGTGTTCGTGTTCAACTCATACACCTTCATCGGTTCAGTAGGGCTCTCGCGCCACAAAATCAACTGATACCGCCGATCATCCCGGTGTATCACCGTCTGCCTAAACATCATCCTGATGTCGGTCACAAAGACAATCTGGTGTCGCCTAAAACTTGTGATGATGTCCGATATGTTCCTCTGCAACTTCGGGCCTGCATGTAGGCAATGGTTGAGAGAGACGCCGTTTGAGGTGGGAGCCGAGCCATCAAATACAACCCGGATTTTCGAATCCGGCGTCTTCAATACAGCATGGTGGGGGAGAAAATAGTGCTCCACCGAACGCCACTCAATGCTGGACACCGACATGTGTCCCAAGGCCTCGTACTCCCGCATAAATTCTACATATTTTTGTCTGAACGTCCGGTCTCGCGTCATGCGGCGTTCCATAGACAACAGCCGTTTCTCCGCCAGCATCATAGAAACGCCCAATGGGGGGCGCTGGGCGAGAAAGGGAAGTCGAGTGACAAATCGGCCCGAGCTAAGGCGACCAGTGTTATTCTGGTAATACAACTCGCACTCTTCTTGCTCGGGATCCATCCGTGATGCAGCAGGGGGTTCCTCGATCTCCCAGAAGCGTTGGACCGCGTCTGAGAGGGCAGTCCCTACCAAGCAGCCATCCTCGGCTGAGGGGGTGGTGGATGGTGACACCGGACCTAATACCACATATCCTAACAATGTGTCCAAAGCTACGAGGCCCCCAGGCTGTAGTATCCGTTTGTGGGCGGATAACAATCCCCCGAGGACGTCTGCTCCGAGCAGTACGTCAACCGGACCAGGGGTATCGAACCGAGCATCCGCCAACATCAAATTATTCGTCAATCCCCGGATGTGAGGTTGCAACCGCACCGAGGGGAGACGACCTACCACCTCCTCCAAAACCAATGCCGTCGTCGTAAACGTCGGCCCGGAGGTGTCGCTCGCACTAAACGTAAATTGAACTTGCCCCAACAAATTTGAAACTGCTAGGTTCCCAATCCCCCGTACAGTTTCGTTGTACGGTCTGATCTCAATGCCCAACCGTCTCACCAGCCGTGCAGATACCATGCACCCTTGAGCGCCCGAATCCAAGAGTGCCCTAGCATGGACTGCGTCGCCTCCAAAACCCCAAACACAAACAGAGGCCGTGGGCAAGAGCACGGTCACTGGTTGGGTGGCGTGGGCTGATGAGTGGGCAGCGATTCCCTAACGGGGAGAGTGTTGCGGAGGAACAGGCTCCGCCATCCGGTGGTACATCAGGGGATGGTACCCCGGATCGTAAGCCCACCGGTGGGCATACGCTGCGAGAGGCGTGTGGTATTGCCCAATAGACCGGCCGTATGTCGGGTTCCGTCGCTCCAATCGGGGACGTTCCGCCAGGGGGGGCGAGAAACGTACCTCCGGCGCCGGTGAAACCCGACCCGAGCACCCGCCCGTAGCGCCCGATTGATCGGGGGGTGCGAGTGGACCCGCCCCATCGTTCGATCGTTGGGGGCCCCCCGTCGGAGCCCCTCGAAGCGAGCTCCCATATTGGGGCGAGTATGCGTCCATCGTCGTCGTATAATTGGCGGCGAAATCCCGGGGACCCCCTGATGGGGTCCTATTATAATACCGTTGGGGGGCCACCGATGTGGCCCCTCTATCGAGCCCACCCCCGCGAGGGGAGGGCGTGCGCGTACCGGTCGCACCGTGGGCGGGGTTCCCTGTTGGGGACCTACCTCCATCCATCCTATAGTCCTGTGCCGGCGGAGTGCCGTATTCACCGCTGCGGTTCATGCACAGGATCAGATGATGCTTGCCACCACAAGTCTTACACGGTCGTGGGTGGGGACAGTCCCGTGCAAAATGCTGGCCCAAACAAACAAAGCACCACTTGCGCTGCTTCACCAATTCCCGTCGACCTGGCACCCGATGTGCCAGAAACCGCTTACAAGTTGGCAAATGGTGGGAATGATCCTTACAATAAAGGCAGCCGGTGGGTCCAGCCGCAGCAACATTATAATTTCTAGGACCCCGAATGTGGCCTTGGGTACCTAGTGGAGATTCCCCTTTCCTCCTTGGGGTAGTCAGAGGCCTTTGCGCAGCTGGCACTGTCGCAGGCAGATCGACTCGCCTGCATTCCGCTTCCAAAAATTCCGTAAGTTCCCTAAACGTCGGGATATGTTGTGCTGAGTTACCCCCATACTGAATTTCAAACCTGGATTGTACCTCCAGTGGTAACCGTGGGAGTACATATGTTAAAAGTGGGAAGGACCATTGGTCGACCGGCATTCCCAACTTTGCCAAGGCCCTTGTCGCCGTTAACACAGGGTTCAAAATTAAATTTCGCATGTCACCCGGCTGGGACACCTGAGGGATGGCCCACACCTTATTCATGAGGGATTCCGCCAACCGGCGAACATTGTTATACCTGGAGTTCAGAAGGTCCAGTGCAGGTTCAAAATTCTCATCTGTTATCGACAGATGAGATAGCATCTGTCGAGGCTCCTTGCTCAACACCGACATCAACTGGGCCAGCTTCAAAGCCGGAGTCAGGTCCTCCCTGGAAGCGACCAGGCTGGTGAACAAGTCTATGAAACTTGTCCACTCTTCCAGAGAGCCACTGAAGACAGGTATTTGAATTGTTGGCAACCGTGCAGTTAAGTCCGGCCGAGGCCTCACCGTATTTGAGTCGCTCATAGAAGCCGTCTGTCGATCCATAAGACACCGTGCCCGTTGGACAATAGTGTCCCCCAACTCCTGGCACTGATCCACATCAGCTGTGCACTCCATTAATTCCTTAGAACTCTCATCATCTTGTTTGCCATCAAGCACCATTAGCAACCTTTCATAGTTGGCCTGGACCCTCTCTAATCTTTTGGGAACTTCCGTATACCTATTCAGGAAGGCCTCTGCCCGATCTGGCCTGTCCACCAAAGCAGCAGCAGAGGTAAGCCACCGTAACTCTGCTCTAATAACGGCCTTCGGTGCCCCCGACATAATTATTCAGGAAATCACAACACAATATTACAATATTCTATCTGCGTAAATGTACAAGATATACAATAGTGCAACTAAGGTAATATAGGCAACAACCCAGGTTTACTTACAAGTAACAAAATAAATCGGCCTATAGAATTCCAATAGTAACAAAAATAAATATACAATAATTAAATGAACCCCAAACAAGTTACTATGAATATAGTGAACCCTAATTTAAACTTAATTCTAATTAAATCTTAAACCTAGATTTCTAAACCGTAATGATAAGATAACAAATATGAAGCCACCTATAACAATAAAGGTATAAAATTATCAATCAACTTATAATATTAACAAAACAAACAACCCAGTTATCCAAACAAATTGTACTACATAGGTGGCCTAATATAATGTTAACTAGCCCTTTAATTAACAACATTCAACATTCACTAAGCATCCAACTTAACAATATAAACAAAATCAACTAATAAAAATAAAACATAAAAAATAAAAAATTTCAGGTATTTTACAAAATCAAATTAAAGGAAATTGCTTGGGAATCTTTGCCCTTCAAACAAGCCCTTTCCCTTTTGGTATGTAGGTGACCAAGAAATTGAATACTACAATCTACCTACCAATTACAAATTGTACAAATTTCAAATATATAAATTCAAATTTGCTGGGCCCCTTTCATTACAAATACAAGGTAACCACGCTCTGCTACCAGAGATTGTTGCTTACAGCACCCGTGGCTGTGCCATAAGCACCAGTGCGGTGGCGTTGACCTTTGGTCAAGACCAACCGAAACGGCGATACGCCGCGATGAGCTAGAAACTTAATCTAACCACTTACCCCGGATCTGCCTGGAAGTCGCCTCAGGCGATAGGGAGATATATAGATATGGGGTGAGGCGGGAAATAGGAATAAGGGAATATCGCCGAGTTCCGGCGCCGAAGATATCCGTCCGTGGCCGCTTATTCAATACTCACTCCACCGATTCTATTTAGTCTCGTTCAAACCAATTATCCCGTACAAGGGCTACCGTCAGCCGATTCTTTAATCGAATGTAACTTAATGTCACTCAAATACAATTTCAGCACCAGTGCTTGCGCTTACCGAACCGTTTTTCAAAAGCTATCTCTAACGACTCGGCCCACCAACGTCAATGTCCAATGACGGCCGCTGTCAAATGTCACTGTGGCGGGAGTACTCTTCGGCGACTGAGACTGACGCCCGCCACAGGACCAAACACCCGTCTTTCATCAAACAAAGTAAAAAAGCTGATGTTCCTAAACACCAATAATAATTTTTTGCACGAATATGTAGTTTAACCGCAAAGTACTTATTTGATATTGATATCAGTCATGTACACATTATAGTTAAAAGTTGTCAAATATCGTTTATTCATGAAACTATTGCACGAATACCGTATTATGTTTAACTGCAAGATAATACGATATCAGTAATATTCACATATTAGTTTAAATATTCTAATATTACTTGAGGAATATATTCATATTAGCTAATACTGGCAAATATCGGTATTAACCCATCTCTACACCGCGGAGTTTTAGTGGGTAGTGCCAGTGCCGCTATGAGACCCCCACATAACCCTACCTAGCCAGCGGCAGCGGTAGGAAATCTGTAAATTGATTTCTCCAGAGTGTTTCCTTGGGCTTACTTTTATAATATAAGGTTTGTTTTTTAAAAACGTCGAAATCTTGTATGAAAAGTGTAGTCCGCGTTAAAGAACGAAACGATAGCATGTCAAAACCTGCCGGCGCAGCGACATCTGTCATCGAAATAATGAACTATTTGAACTTATAAAACGCAGTGACATCTGTGTGTATACCGAACGTAACTAAAATAACTTTTGTTGGAACACGTGACATCTGAGTATGCAGAATGTAACTAAATTATATAAATTAATTAGGTGTCCAGAGGAAAATTTTATACGTTTAAACTCCGGTCGTGCATCGGACCTGACACACATTTTTTTTCATGGTAGGCGTGTTATAATTAAATTCATGCTCACCTTATTATTTATTTTGATGCAGTATTCCTATATAAAATAATACATAAAGACATCGATTCTTCTTCACTTTTAGATTATTATTTACTTCAAAGTTCCAAAAGTCAGTACAAGATCAAGAGACACATTTCACATTCCTTACTGTCGAACTAATTGTGTTAAGAATTCCTTCCTCCATAGTTCCAAATATCACTATAATAAGGTTCTAGATGATATCGACATATTCTCAAATAATTTAACCTAATACAAAAAGAAAGTTAGCGAGTTACTTTTTAAAAAAATATTGTTATTTTTATCACCACATAATATTCTTTTTCTTTTATCTTCTATGTTTATTTATTTATTTATTTATTATTTCATGGCCTCCAACGAAGCAGGCACCGAAAAAAAAAACACACAGCAAGGGATAGAAAAAAAATAACATGGCAGATGCCGCCGCAATTAAAGGAGGCACAGCCTACGCTAATAAAAAGTCAAAGTAGCATCCCGGCTATAAAATTAGAAAAAAAATTAACAAAAAAATTATCAAAAAAATATAATTATATCGGAAATTCGGAATAAATGTCAAAAATAAAGTAGTGTTAATTATCTGAACCACGGACAAGGATGAGTCTTTTAATTTTGGAAAATGCGTCGTTAATAAGGTCAACATCGTGACTCAGGGAGTTGGCAACATCTGTAATGCGATTTAATGGGGAAATTTAATGTTAATGAAAATATGATTCTTTAGACCTATTTGTATATCTATACTAATATTATAAAGAGAAGAGATTTGTATTTTTGTATGTTTGTAATGACCGGACCGATTTAAAAAATTTATAAAGAGACGCAGACGAAGTCGCGAGCAAAAACTAATAATATGTAATTTAGTTTTTATGTGTATGTAACCTGAATTAAATAAATAAATAATACTACTAGAGTCCGCAGTGCGCTTGAAGCATTTGTAGCGTTGCTTGTGAAAATAGGCGGCGGCAGCCACTTACCATCAAATTGACCGTCAGTCTGGCTGACGATTTTCATGTTAAAAAATCTAGCGTATGTATGATAAGTATGAACGTATGCACTTTTGTTGCCATAAATATTATTATTAGTTTTAATTTGAAAACATTTATTCTGTTATATATTTAAAATTCAAAATAAAGCCTTTAAAACTGGTCACTGTACACAATACAACGCTCCTTTGCCAGCCCGCGGGTCACGTCCGAACTCTGGGTGATGTTGGCAAAAATGGAAATACCGGAATTAAATTTGGAAACCAATTCGCGGCAACATTTGTTTTATTAAATTTGATGGATTTGGCCGGAGCGCACTAACAATACATCTCGCTCGATAGACATTCCATCTTGATATGCCTGCATTGCCAACTTTAGTTTGCCAATTGGCGAGTGGAGTTAACGCTGGGCTTGCGGTTCTACGATCACTCTCAACTTGGCCTAGATAGGTGAGGTAAACATTGAGTTTAGATGCCATCGAGGGGATCTAGAACCACCTTAATGATACAGGGTAAGCATTGTCAGGAAGCTTATAAATAAAATACAACATTTTAAATGTGGAATTGTAAGTGACTTTTAAGATTAAACACTTAAAATTAAAAATCCTAACTAATGTTATGAATGCCAAACTAAGTTTTTTTTATGTTAAGATCGGCAGACAGGCTGACGGTCCACTTGATTGTAGGTGGCTACCGTCGCCTATAACACAAGCAACGCCAAAGCTGCAAGTGCACTGCCGACTACAGTAGGATTAAAGATGAGGGATTAGGAGTGGATAGGAAAATGGGCTCTGGCATCCCTTACTCACTCATCGAAACACAACAGCACAAGTGCTGTTATTTCACGGTGGTCTTCTGTAAGGGGGTGGTTTCCCGCCTCAACTGCTAAACCGATCATAACGAAATTTTGAATAAACGCTGTCAGGAATAAAGAAAAGGATGGCGTACCTTTCATCCAGAAAACTGTTACAGAAGGATCATCTAAAAATAAATATAAAAATGATAAAAAATTATGAGCAATAAAGATTGAACAAATGTTTTAATATTTAAAAAGGGCGTGGATGAAATCGCGGGAAATTGCTTTTGCTATATAAAAGAAACATTTAAAAGAAAATTATTAGAGACATTAATAGCAAATGCTTTTAGAATACAGAATACAATATGCTTCAATTTTAATTGAACATCGCTCTGTGTCCAAAAACAAAACTACATAGCTGTCCGAAGTGAACAAAACGGGACAAGTGCGAGTTGAATTCGCGTGAAGAGGGTTCCGTACGATGTTACCTATCCGCACAATATTGAGTGATTTACCATGTTATTTCAATATCATGGACTTCTTATAGGTTTTCCTATAATCTATATTTAAGTAGAAAATTAATTTCTGTATTTTTTTCAAAATTTTAGATTCAGTAGTTTCGGAGATAAGGGGGGGGGGGGGCAATGGTCGGACAGACGGACACACGAGTGATCCTATAAGGGTTCGTATAGGTTAGAAGATAAGGGTTCACATTGTAACTTTTTTTAAATGTACCTATCAACCCTTACATCGTCTTTTTACTTTCTTTTCTTCTAACCATTTACCATTTTTGTATAATTTTGGAAAAAAATACCTTTTTTTTCATACTTCAACAGGGTTGAATAGAAAATTTCTTTCACTCATCGATTTTTCATACATTTTGCAAAATTAAAACGTACAATAAAAATAACAATAAAATAGTAAAGAAAAATATAGTAAATAGACTTATTATAGAAGCGCCTTGTGTAGTTTTAAGTGCACACAGAAGTGTCTTAATTTTATACAATTTAGAGATAGTTTAAAAACGATTTACACTTTGAACGCCAATTTATAAGTGCTTCTAACTACAGGGATGGTCCGAAGCATTTTACATTGTTTTGCTGAAGCTAGCTGTCTTCAACTTATCTAGAAAACAATTAGTATTCTATCCACGCGCTTAGAGAATTGTTTGTCTGAAATCGTATCACAGTATAAATGAAATAAGGCATTTAATTACCTATTAGTATATTTTCTTAAAGAGGAGTGCTTTTTCAAACTATTACATTGTGTTAGCTAAGTTTCTTTCTGCATTAATTTCTCATTGGTTAACAAATAGGTACTTATTTTGTTGCTAACAATGTTAAACGCTTGCTTGACTGTTCCACAGAACTTTGAGAAGTTTTGGTATTTTAACAATTTTACACACATGGGTTTCGTTGATACAGGACCAATTGATACTATTAAGAAGCAAAATTTTTTCAAAAGGTTTATGAATTTCTTTAAACTCTATAAGAAGGGAACAGCATACATTAGAACAGACTAAATGTTGTCACTTCTATACTGGTACGGGAGGTCCTAGGAGTGAATTGTGGAACTGGTTAATATTCTTGAGAATTACTATCGAGAATTGGACAAAAAAGTCAATGTGGTGATTTCAAATCTTCTTCTTCTTCTCTCCGTGCCATTTCCTATCGGAGGTCGCCTATCATCATGGCTATCATAACCTTCGAGGCGGCGGCTCGAAACAACGATCTGGTACTTCGGCCATACCATTCGCGGAGATTCTTGAGCCAGGAAGTACGTCGTCTGCCTGGCTTGCGTCTATTTATGACTTGCGTTTATTTTTTATGACCCCCACTGATGGTATACTCTTCCCTGAAAAGACTATTCACAGATGAATCCAGATTTTTTTAAATTCTGTAAATACTTAAGGTTATTGCGCGCAAATAAAGTTTATTTTAGTATAATAAAAAATAAAATTGTTACTAAAATATATAGGTAAGCTATCTACTGGAATTCAAGTATACTGTGGAAACGAGTACTAGGTAGTCAGTGAACAACGCCATTACACAGTGCGGTGGGAATGGTGAGATGCCTTGAAATATAAATGAAATCCACCCACCTTATACCTTCTGAATATATAGATTCAAACGTTTATTGGAAGTGTAAGTGAAAACCTTTTATTTACAAAAATACATTTTTTATTACATTTTTTTGAAAAATTTAATATTTACTACTTTAAAAAATCACGGGCTTCTATGAATGCGATAAAGCACAAAAATATTTTTCTAACATTACATTATGGGCATTATCTATCAATTAATACGGTTTGTACCATTCATTTAATCAAAACTATATAATTTGCGCAAACAAATGACTACAGGATTATTTGTATTATAAAATTTGTTTACATTTATGTTAGAAGTTAATTTTACTTATAATCTAATATGAAAATAATAACTTTAATTTAATTATGAATATTGATTTAAAGTTATTATTATTTAATTATTATTTTAAGTTTTATTATTAGGTTTTTCTAGGTGTTTGTCGTGTTTACGCATATCTAAACATACCTAACTCGATCAATCCCACTTAAAGCCTTTCAAAGGACTTGGCGCACACTAATTGGCCAGCCAAGGACTTGGCAAAGTCAAGGATGAATTTATTTAAAAATTTACTTATTTAAAATATCAATTGATGAGATACACCCAACATACACATTTTCAAATAATAATTGGCTAAATAAAAAATTAAGCACCGTTAGGTATCACGACAAATTAATATTAGTCAATGCTGATGATCCCTCGGGAACAGTACTTTTTTCTTATGTAGAAACGGTACAAAGTCCTTGTCTAAGTAGAAATTACTTTACTACCAATAAAGACACAAAGTACTGCAATCACGGAGAGAACATCCAGCAATTAGGTCCGGGAACGAATTCGTTGAAAGATTAGTAGATTTGATGTGTATAAGATTAGTAATAATAATATTAATAATTGTTCATACCTCAATACGGATATGACATAAAAATTTGTTATTGTTCTTAAAATAAACAAAAAAACAAACAAACGTAGGCGTAAAGTAATTGAACAGTCGAAAGTGTGCGTCGTCATCAAAACATTTACCTAATATACTCATTGTTATCGACACATGACGTGTCAATTGTTCAGTCGAATCAAACATCATACTGTATTTATCTATACATTTTTTATAACTTGAGAACGGTTGGACGGACGATGATCATTGATTTGTTGAATTCGTCTGCGCCTCGAATAGCAGAATACATCTGAAATATTCACAAAAAAAAAAAATTGTGAATAAAATTCATTTTCTCATACATTTTGCATGAAAGCCTTTTTTGTTGATATGATTGTCGAGAACGGATTGAGAGATTTTGGCGATTTTTTTTTAGTTCGTCACGGCCTCGAGAAGTTTCCTCGCGTATTGGAAAGTTTTTTAAGTTAAGGTTGTCAGATAGGCTGAGGGTCTATGACACAAGTAACTCCACAGGTGCCCCAAGTGCGCTGCGGAACATAGCAGGATTAAGAATAAAGAATAAAGTGATTAGGAAAGGGATAGAGCAATGGGCCCTGACATCCCTTACTCACTCACCGAAACACAACAGCACACGTGCTGTTATTTCATGAAGGCGGTGATTACTGCAGCCAGACGGGCTGCCCAAATAACTGCGAAACACAGTGTGACTTTTTTTCATGGGAAAATCTGGAAAAAGGCCCCCACCGATCTCCATGGTGATCGTGATGTTACATATGATAAAATATGTGAGATTTCTACTCACTAAAAGACCACGGTGTTTCCTCGCGCCGTCTATGGGTGAGGGATTGTTGAGACACGCAACCTTACACCCCTGTCAAACGCAGTATGTCCTGTCACTGCTTAGAGTAAGTAAATCACAAAAAAATCGTGTATTGTCTGATACATAAAAGATACAAAAATTAAAATAATACAGGAATTATTTCGATTCGCTTCAATAGACAATTACATTCATTTAAATGTAATTAAAATAGATTTATTTTTTATTATTTTTATAATTTCCTTTTGATACATCTATTGAACTTAATTCATTTATTAAGGAATTTAATTTAATTCAGCTAATAAGTTAATAAAACATTTATTGATTCTGAGGCGGCATGAAGTTCGCCGGGTGAGCTAGTAAAAAAATAAAATATACTATTTATCTCATGGGGGATTTTTACGTACGTTTGTACGTTTGTACTTTGATAAGGGATTCCGTTTTTTTTTTAAATCTAAAATGAAAGATAAAAACTGTAAACTCTAGTAGGTAATTGCGTCCATAAACGAGTTATGTGTTTAATTTCACACTTATCTTCAAACCGCAGCGATAACATTTCGCCGTGAACATAGCACAGAAAAAAAAATAACAGTTCCAAAACGCGCGTCGCCATTTTGACGTTTCGAAACGGTGAAAAACTCGCGAACATGTTAATTCTTTTTTAATTGCCGCTTTATCCATGCCATTTTGTGTGAAACGTTTTATATTTGTATAGAAATAGTTTAAGAAAAATGTGTGTTTCAAAACGATGGTGGTAAAACGATTTTCGTACGACTTATCCGCATTGTTGTGTGTTGAAAATGAATTAAACAAAAATATACTTAATATTCATAACGTTAAGATAACATTTGTATTTAAGTTAACAAATCGTGAATGTAGACAAAATAGATGGCGCTGAACAATTGTAGATCAGTTGTTCAGTTTATAAACAAAATGTGTGTTTGTTTACAATAGCGATAAAAATATTATATTTTTGACGTAGATTATATATTTTTTATACAGTATATATTATGAGATTAACTATAGCAAGTATATTCTGCTACCTAATAATAAGTACCAATGTTTTACCTAAAGAATATTTTTACAAATTACCCTCTGTTATTGTTTGCACTTATCTCAAAAATGCTATGAAATATTAAAAAAAAAATTCCAATAATAACAAAAAATATGAATAATCTTCATTTTGTATAATACCAAATTTAAGTATTTAATAGTCAATTGTTTTGCATTTACCATTATTTCGTAACTAATGTAATTTTTACCATTAGTTCGTAATGAATATTCTATGAGAAATAACTGGCAATAACGCCAAATTGCATTTTTCAACACCAATTTGCGGTACAAGTACACAATGAACAAATTGTCAGCAATCATTTCCAAGCAGTTTTATCAGTCGAGTAATACAGTTTTTCTATAATAATTTCTGTTTTGGTTCCCTTTTAAATTTGTAAAAAAGGTACAAAGGCATGAATATGACTTCGGACCCTATCGCTTCAACCCTATGGTATTAATAATCGTACATTTATCAATGAAACAACCTTGATTAATCTAATGTCTATTTATGTCAGACGTCGCAATGTGTCAATAGGACTGCCATCAAATTGATTACGCTAGGGTTGCGCCTTTGATTGTTGATAATGAAAGTGTAATCGATCGATTTCGACGCGATTTTGTTTACCGCTGTGGATCCGTTTTACATGGTTGAAAATGGATGGCTTGTGAATCGAGTAGCGTTTCAAAAGAGGTATGTAATTTCGTTATGTGTGTTAATTTGTATTCGAAATTCAAATGGAACTTGTCTGCGAAAAGATAGCAACTCATTTTAGTAATGGCAAGGCACACCATTAACTGGGCAGTCCGTCTAGCGAAAGTAACCACCTCCTTACAGAAGACCACCGTGAATAAACAGCATGTGTGCTGTTGCGTTTCGGTAAGTGAGTAAGAGGCCCAGAGTCCATTTTCTTATCCCCACCTGTACTCTTATCATTTATTCTACTAAATTCACTTGCAGCACCCATGGCAAGTAGATTTAAAAAACGTGCCTGCCTGACACGATTTTTACATTAAAAAATCTCTATCGTGATGTCTGTTTCTTAAGGGTCCTCAGCAAGCTCAATTCTCCATACAAACGTAGTTACGTCCTTATTTTAAAATAACGCATTGCATTATCATGAAATTTTGTAAATACAATGAGATAAGACATATCTATGCCTGAAATTAGTTAATGACTCTTATTTATTTATTTATTTATTTATTTATTTATTTATTATCTAATACATAATCGAATACAAAATATTTAAAAATGTCTGTAAACCATTATTGGTTTGTCTAGACATTTACTTCATGCCAACATAACAACATTATTCTAAGTATATACATATTATTTTAATAACAATGTTACAACTCATCAAAATCCAATGCCTAACCAACTGAATCGCACAAGATGCAAAACCGGCCGCTTTGTGCGTGTGCAATTCGCTACACAGGTGTCCCATTCTATTCAGGCATGTATTTAATTAATTATTTAGTTTAATTATATAAGTAAGGTTTTTAATTATATTATTCAATGAAATAAATATAGTTGTATTATATTTAATTTAGGTAATACTTTTTTAAGGTATGCTTTATGTTTTTTTGTGTTATTCCATTTTTTATTTGTATAGGTAAATTATTAATTAGATGGGGAATTATATAAATGTTATTAAAAAGAAAATAGAAAGAGTACAAGTTTACCCCCAAAACCCTGTTCAGTTCGGCTGAATACTACAGCCAAAATATAATTTAGATCGAAGTCAAAATCTATTTCCGACATCGATTAATCTATGTTAGTTTCATAAGAAAAAGCATTTTTCGAAATTGATTTGTGGTTTTCAAATGAGAACGAAACTACGAAAAACTACAAAATTTTGATGCGAATCTGCAGCGAATCACTCTAGCGCGGGGGAACGGTATGAGGTAGGGCGGTAGGCGCCGCCCTTTGTCCTTGGTTTACGCCCTGTCTCACTCTAGGTGAAACAACAACATTTTAAAGCGTTAGCGCGTGATCTCAACGCGGAGTTGAGCGCTGCTTACTGGAGACTCTTAATAAAAAGGCATATTTAACCAGTTGTAGCAGATAATGTCTGTAGCAGCTTTGAGATATATGTTTTTCAAGCTATTCCCGAGGAAGTTTTTGTTCGAGTTTGAGCTATTGTCTATCATGTTATCCAATTGCAGATTGACAAGACTTTAAATGTCTCGAGAGCTTGGTAATCTACTTCGACCACTTGGTTTCCTCTTGATGAAACTAGGCCTGGCCTGAATACAAATCTAGGTCTGCTTTTGTAGACAGCCTAATATCCATTCTGCCGAGTGTTTACTGGCTTCTACAATATGCTGGTGCTTTTATATATGCAGCTAGTGTTATTTATATTAATTCTTAATATACATAAAACTAGCTGAATACTTCGTACTCGTGGTATAAGGTTACGGTTATAATGTTAAGGGAAGCTTGCTACGATAAATCAGTGAAAACTGCATTCAAATCGGTTGAGCCGTTTATGAGGTAGTCTGTGCGTCTGTGCGCACGCACAGACAAACGTACAAAAGTTCTAAAAATTATTTTTTCGACCTCGGTAACATAAGTACAACGTGTACGAAATATTTTTTTTTTGGAAAAATATTTAATGTACAGATACGACTCGTTTACAAAAAGATTAAATATGTAAAATATATAGAGAGGGCATTGGGAAATTTTTTTCTACATTTTTTTTATCTTGATGGCCGTAATCAGGATGGCCATGGCGTAGCTAAATAGCCTTGTAAAGTTGGCGATGGACTGGGCGATTTTGTACCACGTGGTTCTAAATGTCACAATACGGATTCTTCTGTCTTGCCCGATCTATACAGTTGAAAATCTTTGGTCGGTTATGATTTAATTATATTTATAGATTGCTATAGTCAGATATCTATTTTATGTATATTTAAAATAAAATCGCTGTCCGCCTCTGTTTCTCCGCTAATTTCTTTTCAAACCTCTCATCGGATTTGTTACGTTTTTCACTAATGGAAAATGCAATAAGCGAGGAAAAATTTGTTTATAAAATATTCAGAAAAAAATTGCATTCATTCGAAGCCGGAGGCAGGTCGCTAGTAATATATATTCACAACAATTAATTTAAGGGATTCACTGAGGCAAATGACATTTACTATAGAACTCGCTGGCGGCGGAGACAATTCAACAGGCCTAGAAATGGTGTTTTTTTGTTTTTACCATTAGAACATTACACAAAAAAATTTTTTTTATTAATACAATTTTTTAATCTGATATTAACTTATTAATAGGCACAGGATTCATATGCGCGCAATAAGCCGTTTTCGAGAGAATTTTCAATAAAAGTCAAATTCTTCTTGTGTTCTAACTTTTTTTCTGGAGTTTCTATTACTTTAACGAAAATTCTAATTAATACAATTGGTTCTTCACATGTTTAAGTATAATATGTATATTTTTTTCAAAGCAATTGTCTTGTCTATTTCTTGTAACATCTTCATTAAACAATGGATATTTTTAGTATTTAGCGTTTGTCTCCCCCTGTTGACCATTATTAGCGTAAGGATCGGGACTACGCGTAGACCCGATCCTTACGCCCGCGCCGCGGCGAAATGGAAACAGCGCACTGGCCCTAAAATCTTAGAACGGCAGTCGTCGTCCCTCGTCCGCGCAAGATTGTGGTTGAGAGAAGTTTTGTACTAAATCGTTATAAAAATATCTAGTTGCCTAGTAAAGGGTTGCAAAAACTATGATACGAAGGTTAAAACAGGGAATATCGTATCATCGGTAAGTAATCTTGTAAAAATGGATCTTCCAAATGTATGTACGCCCATAACTTTCGAACGGGTGGACCGATTTTAATTCGGTTTTGACTAATGGAAAGAGGGATGAACGGAGAATGTTCATATATATAAAAATTGCACCACGGGCGAAGCCGGGGGCGGGCCGCTAGTGTTAAATAATTAATTTTAACACATTTCATTCTAAAGTTCATAATGGCCATGTGCCGCACGCGAATTAAAGTAAACGTAATTCTAATTGACATTATTCTTTTATTTCTTTCTTTTTTTTTAGAAATTTAGAATTTAGTGTAGGTGTGTGAGTCTAAAGAACTAAGTTTGTATAAAATGTTCCGTTAGGCGCATCCTTACTTTTAAAATCATTGAAGTTGACACATTCGATTGCGAGATATACATAAATAAATAAAATAAAATAAATCTTTATTTGCGCGAATACATGTTTACAGGATTTTAATTTGTATACAGCAGTTACAGTACAAAGTATGTTCTACCCGCCAAGACATGAGGTATAGTTGTAATACAGTAGGTATAGTTGTAAATGTATATACATGAAAAAACTGGTATCTTTATCTTATATCAAATCTCGAGCGTTGTGTTGATAACATTTGATTAACAAAATAAATATAGAAACGTGCGTAATTACCTACACAGATAACAACAAAGTAATACATATTTTATTCATGTGATTATAATTAAAGTATAAATAGTGACCCCAATTTTCTTTCTGACTTCTTCTTGCAGTGCCTCCCCAACTAGTAAAGGTTGGAGATTAACCTGTGACAGTATAGTCTCTGTTTCTTGTTAGTAGCTAACGAGGTATTTGTCTATTTATTAAACAATAAATAACTGTACAACGGTTAGAATGTGGGATCCAAATGATCTCGCGTATACAATTACCTACATGTAAGCGAATTTAAGTTATACAAGTAATTTAAGTTATACAAGTAAGTACAAAAATTCTAAAATTAAAATAATGTAAGTAATATTTAATTAATTACTTTTTGAAGACTGAATACCCCCTCTCCTTGAGTATATCCAGGTCTATGCTCTTATGTTCTTCAAACACGACTTCTTTCCTCGCTTAACTTTTCTCTTCACAGCGATTTTCTCATCATTACCAGCTGAAACAAGTCGAATCGATCATGTTTAAAAATGGGTCATGTTCTTTTCACCGCGAACATAATGATGCACTGCTCCTCAACGCGGACTACACACTTTGTACAAGATTTTGACGTTTGCTTTTATAAGCCGAGACAATAGAATTAGGGAACATAAATATGTATATCCGTCAGCTGTCGCACAAACAGATAACGTAACGCTATTTAGTTAACGCTTGTATACTCCTCATAAAATTTCCATACCCCGGTCCTTATATGAAAATCGATTCTTAAGTAGTATCGATTTTCATTAAAAAAAAACTTAAAAAAAAAGTTGATATTTCGTTTTGTTTTCTGGAATTGATATTAAAGGTAGATTTATATTACACTGGACTGTATTCCGGCCGGGGCCCGGTCAAGATATTCATAGTATGATTTTGTATGAACCAATTCATACTTCACCGGGTCGTGTCAATAATGGTGGCGGCACGGTGTAATATGAATCATCCTTAAACCCTCTAATCTTGCTTTTTAATATGTGAGTAAAATTAGAATCGGAGACACGATGAAGTCAGAGCAATTCTCTGTGTCAAGCATGATGATGTAGCCTAAACATTCTCAAATAACTTTGAAGAGTTTCATCTTTTTAATTTGTGTGCGTTAATCCCTAAAACTAGCAATCAAATTTGAAAAGTTCTATTTAAGGCGGCTCACTCCAAAAGATCCTCGTACAAAATCATGTTTTTTTTTTTAAGAAACGTTAGTTTTTGTAGATTTCTTTCAATTTCAATACTTACTTCATAAATTAATTCTAAAAATATTTGTGACTTTAAGGTAAGTGGTTACGGTCACCTAAGGGATGGAAGAGTACTGCCTATCCTTCCTTACTGAAACAGAAAAAGACAAAGAGAGGATAGAAGAATTATTGACTTTATAAGCCTCAGGCTTAGGCTCATAAAACTCACTTTCCCGAAATGTGCACTTTTTCTAAAGGTACAATTGTACTTTACTCTATATAATTAAATCCTAAACTAACCTTAAACAAAGTTTGGTCTTATTTTCTGTATGTAACTTTACAAAATAAAAGTTACTAAAAAATTGATAATCAATGTAAAAATATTATAAATAAATCACAAATCATAAAATTCTTACAAGTGGACGATTAAAATGATACCCGTTTGCGTTCTCATTCACACTTGCAAAATGTGATAGCTGAGCGACGGTGCTAGACTAACCTGTGCTGCTAGCGGGGTGTGTGAAGCGGGGAGGTGAGGCCCAATGTGGCTAGAGAGAACAGTCTTAATAGCCCAATTCTTGAAGAATAACATCACTCCACGACCCTAAGAAAAAAGAAAGCAAGAAGAAACGTAGGTAAGCGAATGTAACCGGACTCGAAATATCTTTTGAAATTACATAACATACACAGACAAATAGAAAAGTAGTCAAGAACTAAACCACGGTTCCAAATCGTCCATTGTCAATCCACAATCGTACGACATTGGGCATTATGTGCGTCAGAATGTGTATGAAAATGGCGGTCTAGCTCACGTCCCGTACAATCACGTACCGACAACAAAACACAGTTATCTAATATGCATTTTATTGCCAACTGTAGTAGGGTGACGAAACTTGCGCCTCGTCCTATAAATTTCTACGGTACGGTTAGCAAAAACACAAAATTACGGAATAGCAAATTTTTTTATAATATACATTTAGAGTTTCAATATTTTGAAAAAAAAAAAAAAAAACTGTCTGTCGATCTTAACATTAAAAAAAATGAATTGACTTTGAATGTATATTTTTTATTATTTTTATATAATATTTTTTATTAAATGATGATTGAAATGAAAACAGGAACTTCCTACCGGTTTCTTGCAAGCTTTCCCCCCGTAGAAACTGCTTTCCGATTCCGATTGATTACAGATTAATTTAATTTTTGTGTAATAGTTATATAAATATAATGTAATCAATGTAATCAGCATAGTATAGAAAAAAAAAATTTATGCATGTTACGCTACGAAACTTCGTAGCCGAGTCCCGTAGAGGGCTACGCGTGCAATTTTGATGAGAGTCGTAGAAGCCACTCGTTGTTTCAACTTTATTCTCATTCTTGCGGGATTCTTTGCCTGAATTATCTACTGGGAAAGTTGTAAACAAATGAAATAGAAATAACTATATATTATAAAACATAATATATATTATATGTAACATGAATTAAAAATATTAAATGTAACTTGTAAGTAAAATGAAATTAAGCCAATGATAAATGCCAATAATTGATAGTTGATCAAGAAGCACTTTTTAGTCAAAAATTATCCGAAGGTAGTGTATTTTTTACAAGAATCTACAACATTTATATTATTTCCTACGAAATCTAAGCTTATTCTTCTATTCTCTTCTCCTTTAGCTTTTGGCAGCTAGCTTGCAATCCCCTACGTCACAGGCGAAGGAAGCCACCTAACATCAAGTTATCCATCAGCCTGCCTGCCGCACTTTCTTATTAAAAGAAAAAAAAATTATTTGCAACTAACTGAACTTCGCTGCGCCGTGTGCATGGGGCGCTCGCGGTGCTGGACACTGCTTATTTTTTTTTCTAAAATAAAAGTAGCATAAGTCACTCGTAATAATATCAGCTATCTGCCAGTGAAAGTCCAGTTAAAATGGGACCAGTCGTTTCGGGGATTAGCCCGAAGAAACATAGAGACAAAAATAAATAAATTATTTTTTGTTAAAAGTACCGTATATACCTTTAATAAAGACCTTAGTAAAGTTTATATACCAGAGACTAGTGTAAATGAGAAATATGTTCATAAAAGCGATATATTATAATTAGGTTTATTTAAATTTTATCATTTTTCGTGAACCTCTTAGCACTTGGCGACTCAATTTGGGCGCTCATTTATGAGAACGTGATTTTAATAAAATTTCTCTCGACGTGGTCAAAGGGATTTCAGTGGACTATTATATTTTATTTACAATGGTATAGAGTATTAAAGTTTTTAAAAGTGTACTTATTTTATGTTAAATTATTTTGTACTAGATTTTAAAGGCATTGATCATATTTTTAATTAATAGGTAATGTCTAAGCTCAAAATTTTATCCTACTTACTGATATAGGAATCAGTAAAGCTTTGTAACTGATATAGGAATCAGTAAACTGCGTCTAAACATTAGAATTTTCTGGTTATAAATTTATACGACTCATTATTCATATTACAATACCGTAAATATTTAAATACTAGAGCTTTTGTCAGCGATTTTAAACACGTCTTTCGGTATCAGAGACTGATTAAAGACACCCTTTATTCTTTTCTGTACCGCTGACAACGTGTATACGAAATTTCATTTAATCAGTTGAGTAATTAAAGCGTAAAAGCGTAACAAACAAACAATCTCACTTTATGATAGTAAGTTTATTAGACTAAAAACGGGACAAGTGCGAGTTGAACTCGCGTGAAGAGGGTTCCGTACGATGTTACCTATCCGCACAATATTGAGTGATTTACCATGTTATTTTAATTTCATGGACTTCTTATAGCTTTTCCTATAATCTATAAGTAGAAAACTAATTTCTGTATTTTTTTTTTAAATTTTAGGTTCAGTAGTTTCTGCGATAAGGGGGAGGGGGGGAGTGGTCGGACAGACGGACACACGAGTGATCCTATAAGGGTTCCGTTTTTTTATTCGGACGTACGGGACCTTAATATTCTTATGAATATATTAGTTAAATTAAAATGTGTATAACATAGTTAATGATATATCACTTTATTGTTAATTATCACTATATTATTTTATTCCACACTAGCAATCGGCCTGCGGTTGAGACGGATATGTTTTTTTTCATGCAAATTATATTAAAAAAAAACCTTTGTTTATCACTCTTTCTATTACTGAAAACCGCATTAAAATTCGTTGGGTTGTTTAGAAAAAGGGAGCAGAGAAACGGCAAAAGCGGACAGTGACTTTATTTTATAGACAAGACATAAATAGATATCAATTTATCTACAAAAAGAGTTACCAAAGAAAGAGAAGTGTGCGTATTAAGATGTGTTTTTCTTGTCTATTGTCCTTATAGCGATGTGTCCTTTGAGGAATCAATCCTCATATGAACTTAGCTCTATAGGAACAAGGAATAACTTAAAAATGTATTTGTTTCAGGGACACCAGTGAATAGTAGATAGTCTTAGCGTGTAATATATCTTGGAGTCGCAATGGGGGCGCCACCGGTGTGAGCAAGCTGGCGGGGTACGGGAGGCATGCGGTGTATGCGGGCGGCGCAAGCGCATATCATGCGCGCACGCCCGCTGTACCGCTGAATGCAAGTAAGTCAATTTTTCTATGTCTAATGACTTTAAACGAGCTATAGTTATAGTTGTATTTCTTGTAAAAACGCAATTTGACAAAAAGTTTTCTATAACTATTGATTAAAGTGCCATCTCGTAAACATTGGTGATACTTCTATTGTTGCCGATGGATGATAAATCAACTGTTACCTCAATTTTTTTTTGTGAAATGGCGCCATTGAATATGTTCGGTTTACATCCAATAGTATGAATGAAATTATTGTGTTGTCGGGCGTTGGTTGCAGTGAATTTTTTAGTGACGATCTTAAGTCTACGTTTGTGTAAAAAAAAAATTAAAATAAATACTGTATACTCTATTCTAAAAAACATAAAACTCAAGTACAACATACAACCCAACCGATATTAACAAATTCTAGATTAGGAAGATATTAGATTTCCTGTTTGATTAAAGAGAATCTCTAAAAGACTTCAAAATTTAATTAAAGACCAGAATTTAAGCTATTTATTTATTTATTTTATATTTAGGCTCCCGTATCATTCTTTTACTGTTTAGTAAAAAAGACTTCAAAACAGAAGTGAATTACAAGTATCAAAAGGAATATAACATCTAAAATTGTGCTGATATTTTAATCTGTACAAGAATTTTACTGAATTTTCATTCAGTAAAATAAAAGTACAATATTATTGTGCAGCGCCATCTTTCGTTGATAGAACGGCGACACTTTTGAACTACAATTTGTATTACCATAGATAAAATACTACTTAACCAGTATAGATGGTCAACTTCCATATAACGATCTGAAGCCAATTTCATATTGGGATTTCCACTCCCTAGATGTCACTAAGAGTCTCGAATTTAACATTAATGTGTATTTTGTTAAAAATTATAACCAACAAATTCAATCACGCAGTTATAGTTCCTTATTATCGTGGTAATAACTAGAGGGCGACGTTGCTGAGAGGTACTTTTATCATTAATCTGTGACTTTTATGTATGATATTATTGCCCTATTTTTTAGAACAGAACCTATACCGTTCATACGGCCCTTTTATCGTTGTTCGTGCCCACTTTTTTATATTTTAAATAAATTTTAGTAGTGCCATCTCTTGTACATGAGAATTGACTGAATGGTCGACTGCAGCGACTCTAGCGGATTTTATAATGACAACAAATAAGCGACAAACTACACAGGCGGCATCTAGATATAAGCGAAATTTGATAGGGTACGGATTCAATGTACGTGAGTGACCATCTATACTGGTTAAGTAGTATTTTATCTATGGTATTACTAATAGCATAGTGAAAAAGTCTTTACATGGCCACCATAACGAAACATATATCGCAAATGTGTCGATATTGTGCAAGGTAGAGTCATATGTAATTCAATAAAACCCACGAGTACTTATAACGCCGGACACAATAGCCGAGGTGGTCACGTGACCTATCTGTTTCTATCTACTTGGATCACGTGACCAGTGATACAGACACGTGTGACGTCACGTCGATAATTACCCCGTAGTTTTTCGTGTTCAGCTACAAATGTAGGCCGACAGTAGGGTTCCCACGCGGTTTATGGAAAATATTATGTTAAATTTATTTAAAAATCATTTGTTGGATTGTGTAGGTTAGATATATTAATAAAACGACGTGTAATTTCATAGAAATTGTGTAATATTCTACTAGAAATATTAAATTGCATTAATTAGTTGATGGATATGATTAGGTATACCTACTTTTATAAAACTAGAGAAACTAGACGAGTTGAAATATCTTCGATTATGTTATTTTATTTTACGTTATATTATTTACTGAAGGTGAATTAAATGCGATCAAACTTTAGACTTTTGATGAGCCCGTTGGATGAGTGGTTAGGGTGCTTGCCTTAACGCTCTATTCTATACTTATTTCCCGGATTCGATTCCTGGCAGGGGTAACTTTGAAAAATGAAATTTTCAAATTTGTCTCTGGAAAGTAGTGGCAGGGAACACTGATTTTCGCAGTCCTTGGGCAGCTCCTATGCCGGCAGTAACCACCCCCTTACAGAAGACCACCGTGAAATAACAGCACGTGTGTTGTTGTGTTTCGGCGAGAGGGATGCCAGAGCCCATTTTATCCTTAATCCTACTGTAGTCGACAGCGCACTTGCAGCAGCTGTGGCGTTGTTGCTTGTGTTATAGGCGACGGTAGCCACCTACCATCAAGTGGACCGTCAGCCTGTCTGTCGATCTTAAAATAAAAAAAAAATGTGAACAAATTGAATATTTTATCTTAAAATAACACTTTTTTCTTCTGTGACTCCAAAGAGAATTCATTATCTTTATTTTCGGACAATAATAAGTGTACCATCCTTTTAATAAATTTGTTAATTTAAATAGAATTGATGTGACAACCCTAAGCGTTCCTTTGCACCGTCATCGAACCAACAGACTCGTGAATGCCTTGTCGTTTTTGTCTGCTACTGAAAGCCGTAAAATAGGTTGCGATTGTGTTTTTTTAGTTTATTTTTGAAAAGAAAAAAAAAAAGAAATTTTTTTTGTTACTTTATACATTCACGTCACTGGTCTCACTAGATAGAAAATATAGAAGCTCCCGGTTTCGCATGGATGCAGAACGCTTAGACTAAGATAAATGAAGGCTAGTTGCTAACTATCTGTTATAAAAATCAAATAAATAAGCGTGTGTGTGTGTAAGTCTCTCTCTCTCTCTCTCTCTCTCTCTCTCTGTGTGTGTGTGTGTGTGTGTGTGTGTGTGTGTTAGGAACAAGTTTAGACACATATGTGTACGTATGTGTCTAAACTAGACGAGCCCGCAACTTCGTACGCGTGGTATTCGATATAGAGCGTAACTTTTTTGTTTGTAAACCGATTGAAATGAAATAAATATTAAATGTTACGCCAGTGAAAGCCGCATTCAAATCGGTTAAGCCGTTTCTGAGATTAGCGTGCACAAACGCACAAACAGACAAAAAATCTAAAAACTATTTTTTTGACCTCGGTAACATAAGTACAACGTGTACAAATGTACAGATATATTTATATTTATTATAAACATTGGTTTTTTTTTTTTAAAAAGATATATTTAGTACTATCTTCTATATCTATACATATTATGAATGAATAAAGTTGCTCTCCCTTCTGTCTGTTTCTCCGCTTACTTCCGTTAAACCACCCAACGGATTTTTTTATTCACTAAACGAAAGAGCGACAAAAGAAGGCAGGATCGGATCGATAGTGTGTGTAAACAAAAAACGATTTAAACTATCGTAGATCCATAACACTTACCACATCCTCGATATGCTCAAAATACTAAATTTCCAGTAACGTTTATGCTTTTTGAATAATATTTTTAATTCCCAACAAGTGCTATGAAATGAGTATGTGAGCTAAATAAGCATTTCGGTCAAGTATGAGGCTGAGTGAGTATACGCACCCACCACACATACTTGACATTGCTTTCAAACGTGTTTCCTTTGCTGAATGTTGAACGATTTAATTTTAAATTAAATTGTTTATAAATAGCTTAATTTTTAAAAAGAAAATGCTTTCATGTCAATGGTATATGAATTGCCAGCATCATAAACTAGACATCCTGTCCGGCAGCAGTAACAATCCTTTGACAGAGGTCTAACTTAGTGATAGATTTAAATCATCATCCTCTCAGCCGTAGAGCGTCCGCTGTTGGACTGCCTCCCACATAATCTTCCTAACAGACCGCTCAGAAACAGCCTGGATCTAGATCCAGATCCAGGTGGTAGATCCAGATCCAGGTGGTAGATCCAGATCCAGGTGGCCGTCGGATCTACACACTGTGTCCTTTCCACTGTTACTTTGACTTATTGATCCACTGAGTTATGTTCGTTTGTCTACAGATATCCTCATTCCGCGCATAGCTCGTTGAGCTACGTTGAGCTTAAATACAGTTCATGTTTCTGTCATGTGTATGAGAAAAGGATGGAAGTATACACTTTGTCTTCTATCCTCACTTTGATCCCTTTCATAAACTTATCCCTTAGGATCGTCAACACACTCTCGTTCTTCTCGTGTTGCATTTTTATTATAAAAATCAATATGGAATATGTTAAAGTTAAAAATTCTACAACACTGTGTGACACTGTGCATACAATTTAATATAAGGTATATTTCAGCTTACAATCCGCTTGATGGTATGTGGCTCTGTCGCCTATTAATAAAATAGTATTAAGTAGTGCAGGGCACACTGCGTTTCGCAGTCATTTGGGCAGCATGTCTGGCGGCAGTAACCACCTCCTTACAGATGGCCACCCTGAAATAACAGCACGTGTGCTGTTGTGTTTCGGTGAGTGAGTAAGAGATGCCAGAGCCCATTTTCCTATCCAATCCCTTATTCTTAAACCTCCTGTAGTCGGTAGCGCACTTGCAACAGCTATGGTATTGCTTGTGCTATAGGCGACGGTAGCCACCTACCATCAAGTGGACCGTCAGCCTGTCTGACGAGCTTAACCAGAAAAAAATACAAGTAAAAGCCCCGCATTGCTACAAGTTTGCTGCGGAGTTTTATTGGGTGAAGGATATCCTTATAGGTAGGGGAATGGACCTGGGATTCATAATCGCTCATCTTAAGATGACACTGTAATTTCACAATGAACTTCTGTAGGAGGGTGGTTACTGCGGCCAAGTTTACTGCTCAGTAATTACTCAAATTACTTATATTGTGACGTTTAATAAAATAAATTAAAACTGTCTTAGTTTAATGTATTGAAAATCTTATTTATTAATTAAATTGGTGACTTTAGCGTCACACGTTTTATTAAATATGATGCAGCATTAAAAAGTTAAAATCTAAAAGAAAACGAAATGATAATATAATATTAATGAAAAATTATTTTCAGTCAAAAATATTTGTTGATGAAAACTGTAAAACCGGCCATTGATGTCACCTACATCTGTCGCCTTTAGAAATGGCGGCACACCAAAAAATCCCATAGTTTTACCGATAAAATTTTCCATTAATTATTAAATCTCGCGAATTAATTATTAAATCTCCAATATCGCTTTTCTTTCCGAACCTCGAGCTTTGTCAACCAAGTATCATGTCCGCAAACTAGGCCGGGAGGACGTATAATAAAAATCGCGACCCATTTTACCGCTAGCCAAAAAAGTCAACTCAAGAAAAATATTTGGACACTTCGACGGGGCACGGTGAAATACCTCTCGGCCCCCGCATAGAATTTTCAAGCCTCGCCCATTAAAAATAGAGTTTACATTCCCCCCGAATGAGCTGTTGGGTCTTTTTGTAAGCATTTTTTTAATAATAATGCACGGCAGATTAGTTTGATTTATGGCTGTATTTGTGTGTATCAATACCCTAAAAAAAAAACTGTCCAAAGAAATGCCTTTTGAATTTAGAATTTGTTTATGTATTTTTGTTTTGACAAGCGCTCGTGTAGAAATTGATTGATATACGATCCGACGACGACATATAGTTTTGAACGAGCTTTGACACTTTGTGTCTTATAATTTTTGAAGTTTTTAGCGCGTTAGAGTAAAAGATCAGATTTTATTTCTAATAGCGACCCGCCCCCGGCTTCGCCCGGGGTGCAATTTTTACATTATAAACATTCCCCGTTTATCCCTCTTTCCATTAGTGAAAACCGAATTAAAATCGGTCTACCCGTTCATGCGTGATGCCGTGACCAAGGGAATTGGGGATTCATTTTTATATATAGAAGATGTTCCATGAACTCATTTAATTATGAAGTTATTTATACTAGTTTATACTAATACTAATAATATTATAAAGAGAAAAGATTTCAGACATATACATACATAATATTAAAAGTTTACAGTTGAGCAAGCCATATGCAAATGCAATGTAATAAAAAAAATTAAAAATTAAAATTGAAAAAAAAAACAGAGTTAACTTATGTACGCACATAAGAAATTACACTTCCTTATAACTAACTAGCTGTTGCACGCGACTTCGTTCACGTCGCTTTATAAAATTAAAATATTCGTGGAAAACGGCAATTTTGTATGGAGGGGAATAAAGGGGGAAGGGTGAGTAGCCTATGTTACTCGCTAATAATGTAGCTTTTTATAAGTGAAAGAATTTTTAAAATCGGTCCAGTAGTTTTTGAGTTTATTCATTACAAACATACCATATGGACTACCAACAAAAAAAATCGAACAGATTTTCACCAAGCTACAGAGCAAGCATACTTATGAGTGTGCACAGAGTGTCACAGAATAGTAAGTCGGTAGACCTCGATGGACTATGACATAAACGTGTTCTTTTGAGCTCTCTATTAATATTTATTTATTTATTCATTCATTATTCATTCAAGTTAACAGGTATAATTATTCGGTGACATTTACACTAAGCATAGCTTGAGTCGCAAAAGCCAAAATTTAACAAAGGACAGAGATGGAATATAAATTTAAACAGTAAAATAATTAAAATGAATATTTATGTGTGTCGTGAGAGTGTATGTGTGTGTGTGTGCGTGCGTGTGTGCATGTGTGTTCGTGCGAATAGTAGCCACTTGAAAGATAAATTGTTTCGTGATAGTAGCAAACTGACTTATTTGATGGGACATTCCATTTTTAGATTATCTTCACTGTTCGCAAACAATCAGTGAAATAAATAGGATATAAATATTATAACATCAGAGAGCACAAAATAATAACACTGTGTCAACATATTTTACCAACGAATTTTATTGCGACGGTTTTAAACAATGATTGGAATAATATAATAAACATTATTTATTCTGTGGTCACCGGTTGTCGACGTCGATGGGCGTTTAACAAAAACGTTTGTTTTGTAAATGCCGCGAACAATTAAATATAAGGTGAGTGATTGCAGAATTATATGACGAAATTATCGTGAATTGACGACATGTTTGCGGTAAAAAGGCTACGGGAGAAAAAAATCGAATAAATCTGTTGTTTCACGTTATATCTCGAACAATACACTAAAGCACGTGCTACTAATATACTAGCTTTGATCCTAGACTTCGCTCGCTCAACAACTTTCTTCGTAACTTGACAAGTTTACTGTAAAAGAACAGCACATGTGTTGCTATGATTAAGTGTGTGTGTATATGTATGTTCGTTTGTGCATTCCATTTAGAACTTAATAGGATTTATTTTTATACAAAATTTACTTACGGTAAATTTATAACTAAATTTCGTAAAAAAATATTTCTAATTTTGTAAAAGAAACATCAAAATAAAATTAAAATCACACAAAAATTGTTTCGCGGCCTGGCGACAGTGACCATACTCTTACATAAGACTACCGTTAAATAAACAGCAAGTGAGCTGTTGTCTTTCGGTGAGCGAGTAAGGGATACCAGATCCCATCCCCTCCTAATCCCTTATCTTTATCCTACTGTAGCAAGGTCGGCAGCGCACTTGCAGCAGTCATGGTGTTCGTTGTGTAATGGAGACGATAACCATCTTCCATTAAATGGACCGTCAACCTGTTTGGCGACCTTCACATATAAAACATTAAAAAAAAGCATTATTTATTTATTTATTTATTTAATTTAGGTTACATACAGCCATTATATAAAACTAAATTATGTATTATAATAAAGTACAAATAGGCCTAAAGAACCATAATTTGATTAAAGAGATAACTAAACTAAGATAAGAAAAGGAAATTAGAATGGTATGTAGTGATAAATATTGAAAGAAAACTATATCTATACTTATTATCTATAAGTTAGATTAATTAATTTAATTTGCTTCTGCGCGTGCTCTGAAGGAAAGTAATAAATTGAATTTACTTAGGGGCTTAAGTAAATTTGAAAAGGTTTGGCGAGGTTTCTCTATAATCTTTAAAAGCATAGGTCATAGTGACTCGTATATAATAATTTAATGTAAAGAATACACATGGCCTTCCTTTCTTAAGATAAGATATACTAAATGTTCCTTGAGCACTTAATGAAAACATTTTTTTTTGTTGACAATGTTGCAATCTCAATTGTTGTTTTCTCGCATAAGTATACATAATTAAAAGTAGAATGTTACTTAGCACCAATCTCGCTTGCTTGTACTCGTATTATCTCTGATGTAATTGGTCACTTGCTTCCCTTTATAACATCTAATATACACATAATTATCTATGTTATAACACAACTAGGTAAAATAAAAGATGTAGAGCCTGACCAAGTGTGTGAAGCAATATACCGCTTAATATCTTTATTGCTATTATACATTTGCTAGGCATTTAATCTTTAGACATGATTAGATAGCTCGTGCCCGCTGCTTCGCCCTGAAATATCTATAATAATATTATAAAGTTGAACAGTTTGTTTGTTTGTTTGTTTGAGCGCGCTAGTAAATTTATTGAGGAAGGCTATAGGTTATATAACATCACGCTACGATAAATAGTAGGTATTATATATAAGCAGTGTCCAGTACCGCGCGCCCCATGCGCACGCCGCCGCCGCCGCCGTATGGGCCGCAACGAAGCGTGGCCAAGTTCAGCTAGTATAACCTATATCCATCTTGAAACTCTATACTCTATGGTGATTTTTTTTAACCCGATGAGTAGTTTTGAAGATTCTCCTACACTACATGCAAACATACAAACTTTACCTCTCTATAATATTAAATATCATATATAGTATAAATTACTATAACACTACCTACTATCACTTGACAGAGTAGTGTAACAGTGTACCTACCTAATGCACTTTTTATATATATAAATAAATAATGTGTAATATTACATGTCCATAAGATCGGTAGCCAGTGTAATTGGATAGACGACAAAAGGATTATAACAGCTGTGAAAACCGTTACGCAAACTAATTCGACTCTTAGATACCTGTAGGGGTTTGCTCATACGAAGGCATTAGTTTACAACATTCCTGACTTACATCCGGCTCTGGATTTGCTTAAAAGTTTCGTCATACTTTGATTTTAAGGCTTTACTCTAGTTCGACTTTGGCTTTACCATATTTGTTGGTGTACATAAATTATGTACACACATACATTCACACCATTTCCATAAATTAATATCTGTAAAATATCTTTTAAATTAAATTTAAAATTCTTATAATTAAGTATATTATATTTAAGTGTTGTTATTAATAAAGAAACAAATTCATAAAAAACTTTACCTTCTCTATAATATTAAATAAAAATAATTAAATGGTTAGATAAAAATAACCTTCATCTAAATATTGATAAAAGTAAGATAATGCAGTTCGTAACTTATAAAACTAAATCTACACCTCTTCAAGTTACAGACAAAGGTAAAATTATTGAAGAAGTAGAAAGTATAAAATATTTAGGCGTAATGCTAGATAAACATTGTAATTGGAAATCTCATGTCGGTCTGGTCTGTGATAAAGTAGACAGATTTGTTTATGCACTACGTCGGTTAAGATTGATTGTGTCTATTGAGGCAGCAATCACTGCTTATCATGGCTACGTTTCTTCGATTTTGACATACGGTTTATTGGTATGGGGTAACTCTGTCGAAATAATAAGAGCTTTTAGGGCCCAAAAAAAATGCATCAGAGCAATATGTGGCGTGGGCTTTATGGAGAGTTGTGTGCCACTATTTAAAAAGTTACATATACTTCCCTTACCTTGCTTGTATATAAAGCGTTGTGTATATTTGTTAGAAAATATCCGAACTGTTTTGTCGAAAATAACGAAATAGGAACCAAAATAACTAGACAAGGAAATTTATTGCAAAGACCTAAATGTAGATTAGAACTATTTAATAGAAATGTTTATGTTATGGCAATTAAAACATACAATAAACTACCTAATAATATAAAAGAATTGCCGGATCCTAAATTTACAAGAACATTAACAAAATGGTTATTAGATTGTTGTTATTATGATGTTAAAGAATTTTATAATAAGAAACATTAATTCCTTTTTTATATTAATATAGTTTATAAACAATTAAACACAAATATTTGCATGCCCTTGGCGGGTAGAACATACTTTGTACTGTAACTGCTGTATACAAATTAAAATCCTGTAAACATGTGTTCGCGCAAATAAAGATTTATTTTATTTTATTTTTATTTTTATTATTTTAAAAAATCCCAACTAACAATATAAATGCCAAAGTGGGTTTGATTGTTTCTTTGTTACTCTTTCACGGATGTACAGAAAAGGACGTAGGGTACCTTTTATCCAGAAAAAAATATTGTTGCCGAGGGACGCGGACGAAGTCACTTTCAAAAGCTAGTAAAAGATAAATCAGTGTTATCAGTGATGACGAATGGGGCCGAAATGTGGCCGCTCACGGCAGGACTGATCCACAACTTTAAAGTCAATCAGCAAGCTATGGAGCGAGCTATACTCGGAGTTTCTTTGGTGTATAGGATCAGAAATTTTAAAATTCGTCGAAGAGCCGAAGTTGTCGATATAGCCAAGAGAATTAGCAATTTGAAGTGGCAATGGGCCGGTCATATCTGTCGCAGGGGTAGAAGAGTTCTCGAATGGAGACCACGTTTGGAAAGCGCAGCGTGGGGCGCCCTGCGACCAGGTGGATCGAAAAATTGAAACGCCTCACAGGAAGCGGCTGGATGCGAAAGACAGAAGACCGTGCGTGGTTGCGAGCCTTGGGAGAGGCCTACATCCAGCAGTGGAGAGACCCAGGCTGATGAAGATGACAATATACATGTCTGGATATAAAGCCTTGCCTCGGGCATAAACTAAAGGAAATTTTAAGCCAGCATAAGAAGCCTTATTTGAAAATCGTTTTTACTCGAAAAACGATTTTTTTAACCTATTATTTTTTTTAATGTTAAGATCGGTAGACAGGCTGACAGTCCATTTGATGGTAGGTGGCTACCGTCGCCTATAACACAAGCAACGCCAAAGCTGCTGCAAGTGCGCTGCTGACTACAGTAGGATTAAGGATAAGGGATTAGGAGGGCATAGGGAAATGGGCTCTATTGTGTATTCATAAAATCGAGCCGAAGATGTTCTGTATATGATAGTAAAAACAGCATCAATTCAGAGATATGCTTAATATATATTCAACTGCTGGCCTCTTCACTTTATCGTTTGCACTATACCGACAAACAGACACAATAATATATTTTCCTCTAAACACATGCCGCTTTCTTCTCCAAGTCACGTATCGGAGGCAGGAGTAGGTATCTTAATACTAAAACAGCACACTGGTGATAAATTCCTCTATACCCTTGCCAATACTTCTTTTATCATTGCTACACAGAACTTTGAACTTTACTCGCATCGATACAGAGAATGCAATCGAACTATAAGAGTAGGTGTTATAAGATATTCTTACGGAACGGTAATTGTTGTGAGACGCCGGTCTGACTGATTTTATGTTCTGTAACTTACAAGATGAGCTTTATTATTGGTTGGGTTTATTTCTAAGGGTTCGAAGTAGTAAAATAGACGTCTACCTATTTTTTATTTACCTATGCTCCTGCTTGAAGCTTATTCACGACAGTTAGGTAAAGGTGCTAAGATAGGTAATGATATCCTTAGCACATAGACTTCAAAAACCATAATACACTTTGGTGTGTATAGTCTAACGCCTCATTTAACTCTAACGCTAGAGTTTGTAAATCTAACTACACTTAACATTAGACACTTTAAATAACAGAAAGAAAGAAATTAATTTTAAAAAGTTTTTCATAACTGTACAATTTGTTATCCCCCATACGAGGCTTAGCCTATGTAGGAATGTTCCTATGTAGAAATTAAATAATCCTAAGTAATATTTATAAATGGCATGACCGTCATTCCCTGGAAGCTGGGAAGACCCTGGTATGGGATGCCATATGTGTAGACACCCTGGCTTCTTCTCATCTTCCAGGACACAGGCTGGTGCTGCCGCTAATAAAACCGAAAATCTCAAGCGGTGTAAATATGTAAACTTAGATAGGGGTTACATGTTTGTGCCATTCGCGGTAGAGACTATGGGTCCGTGGGGCCAGCCGCTCATGAACTTTACAGGGTGTTGGCTAAACGTTTGGTAGAAGCGTCGGGTGACCAGAATGCTGGCTTTTACTTTGCCCAGAAGATAAAGCATATGCATTCAACGGGGCAATGCTGCCAGCATTCTGGCCACTTTTCCGTCTGCCAAAGGTTTAATAGGGTTAAATTATTTATATTAGTTTATAGAATACATATATAGATTTATATAAAGAAAAGAATTATATACGATAATTAATATTGTACACTACATTATTCATTAAAAAAAGTAATATTTTAAATGCGAAAGGCAGTTTGTTTGTTTATTTGTTATGCTTTCACGCCTTAACTACTCAACCGATCATAATCATTTTTTGCTCGCACGTTGTCAGGGATACAGAAAAGGACATAAGATTATGTAAAAATAAAAAATTCAACGCCTGCCAAAAATATGTGAATAAATGTTTCAACAACTAAGAAAAAAGGGGCGCGGATGAAGTTGCGGGCAGAGCTGTTTAAGTTTCATGTATGTTTATACATGAAACTTTTAAATAGCTTTGCCGGCAACTTTGTCCTTGTTATTAGCAAACAATAACAACAGTTTATGAGGTTTTTTCAATTATTTTATAAGGTGTTTCTCTCTGAGTGTAAATGTGTCTTTAAGTATAAATGTGTATTTCTTTGCTTAAATGATAAATACCAGTGTCTTGCTAGTGATGATATATGGCACTGAACGTGGGCTATGCTCGGTTATACTGCGAGATCGAATGAGAAATGATCAGTAAGTTGAAGTGGCGGTGGGCAGGACACATCGTACAGAGAACCGACGGCCGCTGGAGCCGGAAGGTTCCAGCAAGCGCAGCCTAGGATGTCCACCCACAAGGAGGATACTGGACAGAAGATCTGATGAGAGCCGAGGCTGCTTCTGATCGGTTGTATTGGAAAATTATGGGGGAGATCCAGCAGTAGACGTGATGATCATGACGATGATAATTTATTTATTTATTTATAAGAAGGTACACAAACAGATTGCAATAATGTCAAGGTAGTGTTATACTTGTTTATTACTAATTGCTGAATTGCAATCCTAAGCAGTATACAAAGTAGAAGATTAATTGTTGTATAATTTGAAGAAAAACCACTTACACCAACATAAACAGCGATAACAAAATATTTTTGAATAAAGAATAACTACTATTGTTAAATATATTAATATCAACTTTTTATCCAAGTTCTAGATGATTGTAGATTCGGCACATTCTGATCAACGGATTGCAATAGGACATGTTATTTTTATATGCTTGAACAAAAAAAGGACCAAAATGGGAAGAACGAGAAGAGAGTGTGAGATTTTTGTAAAGACAAACAAAACTGCTTATAACATTCATTTGGATCTTTGGAAGTCTCCACCTTTCAAACCAATCACGGGCCCATATCCTCTTAGATCGCTTTAAAAAACCTTTTAAATATAGCTTCCCTTGTGTTCGTTTACAATGGTTTTAGAGGCTAAGCCGTGAATACGCAACAGACAGAAGTGTTACTTTTGCATTTATAATGAGTGTTTGTACAGACGAGTCTACAAAAGCGATTCCCGTAGAGGAACCGTGGAAAAGGCACAACGGTACATAGAAATTATTTATTTTAACTATTAAATAATCCCACAGATACCTATACCACGAGGACTGCTACTTATGTGTTAAGACTACTAATAAAAAACCAATATTTATCATTGAATTTGGTCTTATTGTTTTTCAAACTACTCTCCATGAAGATCGATACCCATTGTATGCGTTGGAACCAATTTTCAAAGCAATTTTTCCACTCCGATTGAGGTACCAGTCCTTCTGCTCCGTCTTCTTATGCTTTAGAGACAAAAAGAAGTCAGTAGGTGCCAGGTCAGGACTGTACGGAGGATGACCTATCAATTCGATATTATGGCTGTACAAAAATTTGGTTTTTTTTTTGGTCCTGTATGTGAGGGCTCGCATTATCATGATGAAGAATGATTCGCTTCCGTTTAGAACTTTCCGGATTTCTCCGAAGACTTTTGGCAAACAAAAATGGTCGTATTCCATTCAGAATTAACCGTCCAATGGCACTGTCGCCACATGACCGGTAATTCTGAAGAAACACAATCATTTGCTTCGATGTGCTTTTTCCGCTAAAAACTTTGTTGATTCACGCACAACATGTTTTCCGGTACAACAAGTGATTTTAGACGACCTTCTTCGGGCACATCCTGAAGGGAACGCCGACCACTATAAAACTAATTATACCAGCGTTTTACAGTGGCTTAGAATGGAGCTTCATCGCCAAAAGTCGAAGTAAGTACATCGAAACACTCTCGTCTTGATAAATCACGACAATAAAAAATCATCGCACGAAAATTATCACGAGATAATTCCATTTTTTCGCTGAGATTTTTTTTCAAGACTCTGGAAACAACGTAAATCGCGTTCAAATAATAAATATACGTATTATAATTGAGGTTTTAATTATATTACTATTTTTTAATAGTAATGCCAGATGGCGCCTAAAGCGCTCAGTGTTGCTAAGGCTCAATACATAAGTAGCAACCTAAGAATTTTGAAATTGCGTAAAATTTGTGATGAGAACAGCCCATTATTTTTATGTACCAAGTAGTTGTTACCCAGAATGTGATTCCTGATAGCCGCCCCAAATCCTGCCAGTCCTAAAATTTTTGAAACAGCGTGGCGTTTCTATAAAAAATAATGTATAAATTGCAATAATGTAGGATCAAAGATTTTCAACTGTATAGATGGGCAAGACGAAAGAATCCATAATGTGACATTTAGAACTACGTGGTACAAAATCGCCAACTTGATAAGGCAATTTAGCTACGCCATGGCCATCCTGATTACGGCGATCAGGATCAATATTTTTGTAGGAAAAAATTCCCAATGTTCTCTCCTAAATATTCTATATAACCTGCTTAGATTTATATGAAATGTAACTTTAACATTACATGGAATGAATAGAAGATTTGTTTTATATATATTTTTGATATTAAACACAAATAAACTTAAAACAACAAATAAATAACAAAAAAAAAATGTAATAATAATTTTCAAGTTATACTCTTGTTTTAATTCTCTATATATAAAAATGAATCCCCATTTTCCTTGGTCACGCCATCACGCATGAACGGGTAGACCGATTTTAATTCGGTTTTCACTAATGGAAACAGGGATAAACGGGCATGTTCATATATATAAATTGCACCACGGGGGAAGCCGGGGCTGGTCGCTAGTTCTAAATAGAAATATAAATTGTTGTCGAAAATTTGTCAAATCAAACTCACAAATAGTGTTTTATCGTGGTCGTTCAGATTTTGAAATATTATACGCTGAGCGAACGTATACATATCGCTCGCATGGCCGCTCGCCGTCGCCGTCGGTCGCTCCGTCACGAGCGATTAGGGCCGATTTATTAGCGACGTGTGACGGGTGATCTATGGTCGCGGGTTATGTCGCGATGTGAACAAATAGTGTCATGAAGACACGATCCGATGACATTTGACAGGTGACGGACTAGTGCGTATCGTATGAGCGTCATAAACAACCACGACCACAGTAAAAATAGACTTTTTGCCTAAACAAGGGAGGGCTCTGTAGTTACTATATTATAATTTTTTATTTTAAGGTCAGGCTGACAGTCCACTTGATGGTAGGTGGCCACCGTCGCCTATAACACAAGCAACGCCATAGCAGCTGCAAGTGCGCTGTCGACTTCAGTAGGATTAAGGATACGGGATTGGAAAGTGTTAGGGAAATGGGCTCTGGCATCTCTTACTCACTCACCGAAACACAACAGCACACGTACTGTCATTTCACGGTGGTCTTTTGTAAGAGGGTGATTACTGCCACCAGACGGTGCCAAACTTTCCAGATCCAGACCAGAGTCAATTTTGAAAAGTTCATTATCAAAGTTGTCCACTGGAATCTTAGATCAGGGAACCCTAGATCAGCCTAACCAGTCATCCAACGGGCTCGTCAATATCTACCTATGCAGTTATCTTAATATCTTAGACATTATCTGTGGTCTCGAATTGGAGTTGCACAAATTTTCCTAATTCAACCCCAATGAGACACAGGTCTGAAAAGATTTCCTTTGTTGTATATTTTAGGGCATTCCCCTCAAATCGTTCTATAAGACGTAGGACGTCCACTGCTGGTCATAGTACTACTCCATAATTATCCAGTAGAACCGTTCAGAAGTAGCCCCTATTTGTTTGTGCTTTTGTGCACGCTAATCCCTGAAACGGCTCAATCGATTTCAATGCGGTTTCCGTAACATTTAGTGTTTGTTTTATCTATGCCAATATTTTATTCCACGAAGAAACCAAAGGTGGTTTAAGTTTTCCTTCTTTAGATACCTACAATATATATGTTGTACGTGTGAGCTGGTTATAAAAAAATGTTAAACAAGAAATAATCATTACTTAAAAAACCCAACACTATTACATATTGTCACAAATTCTGAATGAGCACCAAATAAATTTAATTAAATCTGTCATTGAAAAATATATCAAGATTAGATTCCATCACATGTTTAAAAGAAACTTTACATAGAAGTTGTGATACAAAACGACGGTATTTTAAAAATACAAAATAAAGGCATTTGATCAAAAACTTCGTTTTACTAATTAAAATATTTCTTATACTATTCATCAATAATTATATTGTACGCCATCAAGGCAGATCCTACATAGTGCCAATAAAATTTAAATTTCATCAAATGCAATTATCAGTGGTCACAAATTAAATAAGTTATTATTATTATTATTAAACTAGCGTTCCCCTCGGCTTCGCACGGCGTGCAATTTTTATATATATGAACATTCCCTGTTTATCCCTCTTTCCATTAGTCAAAACCGAATTGAAATCGGTCTACCCGTTCACGCGTGATGCCGTGACCAAGGGAAATAGGGAGTCTTTTTTATATATTAAGACTAGCGACCCGCCCCCGGCTTCGCCAGGGGTGCAATTTTTATATATAAGCACATTCTCCGTTTATCCCTCTTTCCATTAGTGAAAACCGAATTAAAATCGGTCTACCCGTTCACGCGTGATGCCGTGACCAAGGGAAATGGGGATTTATTTTTATATATAAGAAGATTATTATATTATTTACAACGAATAATTAATATTGTTTAATAAATACCTGACTATATTTTTTGTTTAATAAGTATTATAATAATTAATTGGGGTAAAAGTTGTTGGTGGCCAACATTTTTAAATGTACACACAACGGCACATAGGGTTACGCAACATCTTCAGCGACCGGCTTCATTTTCTAAAACGTTTTTGTTCGTAAGGGCTCCGTCTATAGTTTTTGTCGGTCTGAGGTCCAACCAGGTTTTAATCTGTGACTGAAATCACGACAGTGGTCTGTACGCTGCTCTAAACAGCCTGTAGCGTCTACTCGTATATTTAATTTCCTTTTACATTGAGGTTATTCAAAGTTACTACGCAAATATGTATAGAGGAGAGGTTTGAATAATGTTAATATTAGCTACACAGTCAAAGGGCTCGTATCGAACAATCCACGCCCCGAAACCCTTGTTAACCTAAATCGGAACCAATTCGAAGAGGCTTAGGTCCACAAAACTCGTTGTTATGATAATAAAAGCGCAATAAATCTACTTTTATCGCTTGTCCGAAGGCCCCGGTGTGTTATTATATATCTGATATGAATTTGTCTATGATAAATTAGTCGTTTCCCACAGCGATTTTTACAAAGGATGCCGTTTGCCTCTAATATTCGGCGACAACCAATGTAACAATGTTAACTTTTTGTCCTGTCAGCTGCAGGTCGTCTATAGCTGGACGGACACAATGCCTGCAGCATAATTAGAAGAATGTATTTTTGGAGTTTACAGAGTTTACTCCATAAGAATCTATTTTCATATAAGGCCTCAGGTATGTGAGGAGTAAAATTAATACAAGAGTTAACTAAAAAGCGTTACGTTATCCGTCACTTTGACATTTGTGCGAGAGCTGACGCGCGTATTTAGGTTTCCTAACTCTATTGTAGTAAAATAAGCAACAAATATCAGTTAAATATCTCTGATATCACCCCAACCTCAATATAAACGTCAAGATAATGATGTCCATAGGCGGATCGTGAATTTGTGGGGCTCTGGGCTGAAACAATTTAGGGGCCTACCAAATTACTCAACTAATAGCCATTTTGTCAAAAAACTGTTTTCGATAGTGATGTAGATGATGTAGATTAGTGGGGGCTGGTGGCCCTTTGTATCCACGGGGCCCTGGGCTACAGCGCAAAAAGCCCTTAACTAGATCCGCCCCTGATGATGTCTGTAAGAGGGTCGCGATAATTTCGTACGATAATAGATAAGAAGCCTTGTCGAGACTGTGATTATGTAATAATTTTTCTTTTGTTTTATTTACTAGGTAAATTTATGTTACTTGAAATGTACCATCAACAAAGCTACCAATTCAAGCAGCTATTATTTTAAATAGGTGATATCAGTAAGTAGTTAAAATAAATACATAATAAGCAAGTGCCTATTTAAATAGTAGTCAACCATAGAAATATCAGCGCCATCTAGTAGAAGATGTGTAAGAATGTGTTAGCATTCTGTTTTATCTACACAGTAGTCGTCAGTGCGCATGCGTAGAACGTTTCGAGGCCACGGTCACAACACATGCACAACATTATAATGAACGACGAATGACCGACCAATATCTACTCTATTGCTCCACGCACACTGCTGCCACCGTCCTTAGCGGTGTTAAACGTACTGTTGTTGTCAAATGTCAATAATGTATTTACTCTTTTAAAATAGTGTTTATTTACGTTTGTTACGGAAGTTGTGAATAAAAACGTAAGTGGATTTTTATTATTATTGCTTTGAAAGACAATAATTTTAAATCTCTCAACATAACCTTGATATTAAAGTCACGTTTGGCGCATGTCTTTTTTTGAAGTGAATTATTGTGAGCGTGTATTTCGCTTTTTAGGCATTTACAGTTTTAATTGTAAATGTTTTATGTTTTTTTTAATAGTCGAATAATATAATTTTTAAGGTAATATAAATTAAAAAATATAATTAAAAAGAATATGACTAACATTTTTCAAACACTCGTCAGTATCCGATATGGTCTAGTGGCTAGGATACCTGGCTCTCACCCAGGAGGCTCGGGTTCGATTCCCGGTATCGGAAGTTTTTTGACCAGATTTTTCTTTCATTTGCTTTAATTTTTATTATAGGTAATATTTTCTTTTTTTGCAGCATTCAAAATGAATTTAATGGCGTATCTGGCCATTGCCATGGTCTTTGTTGGATGTTGCTCTAACGTGATATTCTTAGAGCTTGTTGTAAAAGAAGATCCAGGCGCTGGCAACTTAGTTACCTTCTTACAGTTTTTCTTCATAGCTGTTGTGGGGTTCTGTACAGTAGGCAAATTTGGTGCAGCAAAACGAAACATACCATTCAAGCAGTATCTGTTATTAGTCGGATTTTTCTGGACCAGCAGTGTCGCCAACAATTACGCCTTTGATTTCAACATATCAATGCCTCTACACATGATATTCAGGGCTGGCTCCCTTATGGCGAATATGGCTATGGGCATTTGGATACTTAGAAAGCAATATCCACCCTTAAAATACTTGGCAGTTTTCATGATATCAGCCGGGATAGCCATTTGCACGATTCAGTCTAGCGGAGATGTGAAAGCACCTAGAGAAGTCCACGAAGATGCCGTGGAGGAAGAAAGACTTAAGTTTATCGACTGGCTGTGGTGGTGTTTGGGCATATTTATATTAACTTTCGCCCTATTTGTGTCCGCAAGGATGGGAATTTTCCAGGAATCCCTATACTCTAAGTATGGCAAGCATCCATGGGAGGCATTGTATTATGCCCATCTGTTGCCTCTAGTGTTTTGGTTGCCGACACTGCCCAATTTAATTGGACACATGAAACTGGCAGCCGAGACACCTGTGATTGAGTTTATAGGTCTGTTCATTCCTAGACAGGTGATATGGCTGGTTTTGTATGTGATAACCCAAGGCTTGTGTATTAGTGCTGTGTATGTATTGACAACTGAATGCGCCTCCCTAACGGTAACTCTGACAGTCACTCTGAGGAAGTTTGTCTCTTTGTTATTTTCAATAATTTATTTTAGAAATCCATTCACGCTAGGCCATTGGATTGGAACACTTCTAGTGTTTATAGGGACATTGATTTTCACTGAGGTATTACAGAAAACAGTTTCTCTGTTCCTGCCGTCTAAAGTTGATGACAAGAAAGTTAAATAAGTAAATTTAAAGTTGAATAAGTAAATTAGTGAAAAGAAAATATTTATTAGTCAATTTAAATGACTTATAAGCATACGAAGCTTTCATTAAATAGAAAATACTTTTTTCAAGTAGAGTGATCTGTAGAAAAATTATAATATTAATAACTTAATAAATTGACAAAAAACTTAACATATTATCTTATGTTTCATGTATTATAAAGTTATTTTAGGTAATCACCTATATAATTATATTTTTGCTGTATCATGATGATAGACATTATTAGATTATATGTATGAGTCATTGCACAGAGAGCATATTAAGATATCTAATAGTTTACAAAGCAAACATTTGAAAACACAAATATTTTCTGAATATTAAATTATTGTATTGTATTCACTAAATCAGCCAAAGTAATTTTGGAAAAAAAAAATGGAATCGGAGTCTTTTTTTTATAAATAAGTTGATATTTAAATTAATTTATTTAATAGAAGTGAATGCTGTTGAAGATGGCTATTTTAATTTATATAGTACTTTAAAGTTTAATTAACAACTTATACCCATAGTTCACACAGAACAAAATCAATATAGTATCAATGTAATAAGTATAATATGTAATAATAAGTATAATAAGAACTAATAGTGTAATAACTAGTTTTCAACAAATGTTTTCAGCCTAACGATTTTTTGTTTAATATAAATTTATGCCTACTTTTAGTATACATACATAAAATAGAATCGAGTTGCCATATTAAATGAGTTAATTACTCCTATTTTTGATGAATACAGAATTTGATGTAACAAAAGTAAATAGTTCCTTGAGTTTATAAGTCGAATAATTCTTTTGCAGTAAGTATATTGAATCTTCAATTTCTTAATTCGGATTTTTCTGTCGACACCCATGTTGAGTGACTTCTATATTTATTTATTTAGATTCGAGATAAGTATTAAATAAATATTTGAGAGATGTCTTTAATAGTTCTAATATGTTCCCACATCATGCCAGCTATTATGATGGTTTTTATCATTTCTAATATAGAGAATGTCCCAGAAGTCAACGTCAAGTCGAAAACCAAACCATAAGGCCTATCATAAGCCATTTTGTGGTGAATCTTTTAATAATACAGCTACAAATTTATAGTCTAAAAGTTTACATCAACTGCCTCAAGTTAAAAAAAAAATCCCAAATATTACTTTACACGACTTTAACCGAATGTACCCAAAAAAAGTACTACGTATTTTTGGCAAGTGATGCTAAAAGTTAGTGCATTTTTTAATACTAATTCTAAAACACTTGTTAATTTATTTCTTAACATAAAGATTAAAATTAAATTACTCCCAACAGTGACCGTTAAAATTTTTAAAGAGCTTGGTAATAAAAAAACATCGGTTTTATTGTATAAGTATTTATTCTCATTTATAATAGATGTTCAAAATGCCTTCCTTGGGCGTCTTCTTAAAACTGATCGACTGACTGTTCTAGCGAATCTGCCGTCATTAACAATGTCAACAGCAACCCTTATTTTTTGAAGTAATACATTCAAGTTTTCTATTAGTTTAGTGTAAACTTTTTTTTAATTGCTCTTCAGTAAAAAAAATCCAAGGGTTTTAGGTCGGGTGAACGGACTGGACCATTCCGCCCTATCCACCTCGAACTGCACGAGCATAATGTGCCGGACAGCCTTCTTGCTGCAACAATAATTCTCTATAATAATTTTCAGATAGACTATTTTTTTACACATCTATTTGTATTATTTTATTATATTATATTATTTTCATTTTATTATAGTTTCTTAATACATTGTTCATGGTGGTTTTACCACGTCATTGTAACTAAAGGTTTAAATCGTACAGCGACGTAACAACAAAGTAGTTTTGTAAGTGCATTCAAAGGAACGCAATTTTTAAGTTCGATATTGTGACAAAGTGTCTCAAGTTAGAAGTAGCGCCGAGCGTCCCAAGTTTTATTTGATTCAAAGAGTTAAGTTAAATATTGCAAGCGAGGAGTCCCGCATTCTTGTTCAAAACTCTGACAATGTACAAAGAGATACTCGTGTAAACAAACTTTGGTATTAGATAAATATAACGACTTGAGAGGGGGAATATCTCTACTCAAACGTTTTTAAATGTTACTGATTTTTATTGTAAATTAGCCGAGTCCGTAATTTCGTGTGCGTGGTATTACGGTGTAGCGCGTAATTTTTTTGTTTTTAAACCGATTCGAATGAAACAAACAGTAAATGTTACGGGAAGCTTGCTACAATACATAAGTGAAAACCGCATTTAAATCGGTTAAGCCGTTTCAGAGATTAGCGTGCACAAACGCACAAACAAACAGACAAAAATTCTAAAAACTATTTTTGACCTTGGTATCATAAGTACAATGTGTAGGTACAAATTGTTTTTTGAAAAAATCTTCAATTTTCAGAGACGACTCATTATATGTCTAATGAAGCATTTCCTTTCTTGATTATTTTAATTTGTAATTTAAAAATCGCATTTTATCACACGCAATATATTTTATTTTTTCAATAGTATTTAAGATACCTTTTGAACGTCTGCTTTATCTGTGAGAGAAAATACGACATTTTGTTTTCTGTTTTTTTTGTTGCTTTTGAGATTTTTTTATTTATAAAATCTCAATTGATTTTTTATAAGAGGTAATAAGTGAATTATAATTTTACAGATTAAAAAATAATCATAGATATGTATACTTAATGATTTTTAAACATTAATTGTGAAAATTGAGAAGTAATTAATATTTGTAAAAAAATATGTCATTAAATGAAAAGATTTAATTTTACATTTAATCTTTTAATTGTTACACATTTAATAAATGTAATTATGCATTCTAATATTATGATTTGTATGAACATATATACATACTTATATAAGTATATCTAGCAGTGGAATGTTTCTCTATATTAAATGTAATGTTGATATTAGTTGATATTATATGTAATTTTTCCCGCACCGCGTTTCCCGGCCACGCACCGGGAAACGCAGTGTCGGCAGACCCCCCCCTAGATGGATAGACGATATTAAAAGAGTCGCGGGGAGTCGCTGGCTTCAGGCGGCACAAAATCGTGGTGTTTGGCGGTCATTGCAGGAGGCCTATGTCCAGCAGTGGACGTCCATCGGCTGAAACGAACGAACGAACGATATGTAATTTTTCATTAAAATAAATAAATATTTGTAGAATAATATTGAATAATTGATTGAAAAGTACATAGCTAAGAGGCTGTGAAATGTGTTTAAATGACTGGCCATAATTTAATTGCATCATTTTGTTTAGTGGTTGGTGATAAATGTATTAAATAAATTCGTTTTTTTTTTAATTAGTGTTTTTTTTAATTGACATTTTATATTTACTGGTTGGTTTCTCCGTCTGTGAAAATTGTAGTCTCGCCTGTTCTTATCATTTTTATAATAATAGGAATATCTAATCATTTAAAAGGTCGTTATAAAGTGTTAAATCATCATACATAATCACAATACCACAAGGTCGCGTCGTGTGATCAGACAAGGAAAATAAATTCACGAGTATACGTTAATTTACACTATTATTATAAAAAGGTAGTTTGTATGTTTGTATGTGGGGGGTAATCTTAGAAACTACTCATCCGATTGAAAAAAATCTTTTACCAATAGTTAGAATAGAATTTCAGGATGGTCTTGGACATACGCTATATATTATCCCGTAAAATGAAAAGGCTTTTTCGTGGTAATCGAATTTGCAAACTATGTCTACCAAAAAACGGTCGAACGAAAACATTTCGAACGCTGCTTTAACTGTGACAGATATTTATGATTGATTTCTATAGAAAAGGGATACGAGTTGATAATGCCTGCAAAAAGCTGGCTTGATGTCTAACTTTCATAGATTCAAAGCATAGATATCACCTCTATGCTTTGATACCTACTAGAGAGCTGGCTTTACATAATACTTGGTATATATAAAAACATTTAGAAGTGTCAAGTAAGTGTTGTAACAACTTCTAAGCTGTAATCCTCGTGTATATAATCGTCGCCTTAGTGGTGAAGTGAGCTATTCCACACTAAACTGGTTCCAAGATAATGACAATTGAAATAAGTAAGCACTCACAAAAAAAAATGTTTTTTTTTGTTTTATCTTCTCTATTTGTATCGATTTTAACAATTTTTTGTGAGAAGGTACATAATTAATGTGTTGAAATTAAAGAAGTTCGATTTAAGTGCGCTTTTCTTGTTTTTCTTTTTGGCTCTAATTTCATTTAACTCCTTTCACGTCTGAAGGAAAAAACAACTTCTATTTGAGCTATCACTTAGATCTCTTCACCACTAGAATCTCCGTTTAACGCTGAGTATGATGATGTTCATAACTCAATTTGGTCAAAAGTGTGTGTTAGCTCTTTTCACCACCAAGGCGACGTATTGTAAATATACTGTTACAAAGCATAACTGCTTCTTTCTTATTCCACTGCAACCAATAACCCCTATATTTAAACCACAAAAAGTATTATTTTGTATAAAAAAATATTTAAAATCGTAAGGTCATGTTTATTAGCCACATTATCAACAATTATGAATCCTTATCAAAATCAGCAAGTTTATCGTCAAGAGTAATTAATTCACGTGATTTTTGCTTTTTACTGCATATGTTTTGGACGTGTATGGTTAAAGAGATAATACATTATAGTAGGTAAGTAGGTACTAGCTGTGCCCGCAACTTCGTACGCGTGGTATTCGGTATATGGCGTAACTTTTTTGTTTGTAAACATATTGAAATGAAATATACACTAAATATTACAGGAAGCTTTCTCAATACATCAATTGAAACCACATGAAAATCGGTTAAGCCGTTTCTGAGATTAGCGTGCACAAACGCATAATAGGCAAACAACGATTGTATTATAGAAAAGGCCAACAGCGAACCCTACTTAATATGATTCATCATATTTTATAGATCTGAGGTCAATTTACATTGGACTTTCAAAATCACCTAAACTGTTAACTTTATATTAAACTTCATTCATCATCATTTTACAGATTTCAGATTTCAGCCAATTCAACTGAAGAGTTATTCTATTGCATTTTTATCGAAAAAATGTTGGACGTGATTCATTAAATTTACATAAGTTTTTTATTTGTAAACCGATTGGAATGAAACAAACACTAAACGATACGAGAAACTTGCTATAATGCGGTGGAAACCGCATTCAAATCGGTTAAACCGTTTCTGAGATTAGCGTTCACAAATGCACAAACAGACAAAAATTCTAAAAACTTTTTTTTGACCTCGGTAACATAAGTACAACGTATATATAAATTGTTATTTTGAAAAAATATTTAATGCACAGACACGGCTCGTTTACGATTTTATTATATGTAATAGATATAGATATAGGATGTTACAAGTATTTTTTAAAACGTGATAAAACCAGTAACGTTATATTATCTCTATGGATAAAACAATAAAATGTATATAATCTACTACCAGTTTGGAAAGATGCTTCCACGGGCAAGACACCTTCGTAGTTTCGCTGTTCAATGTTATCTTTCGTCGCCTATAACACAAGCAACGCCTAAACTGCTGCAAGTGCGCCGCCGACTGCAGTAGGATTAAGGATAAGGGATTAGGAGGGGGGATAGGGAAAGGGCTCTGGCATCCCTTACTCACTTACCGAAACACAAAACAGCACACGTGCTGTTATTTCACGGTGGTCTTCTGTGAGGGGGTGGTTACTGCCGCCAGACGGGCTGCCCAAATGACTGCGAAACGCAGTGTGCCCTGCCACTACTTTCCAAATCCAGACCAGAGCCAAATTTGAAAAGTTGATTTTTCAAAGTTGACCCTGCCGGGAATCGAACCCGGGAACCCTAGAACAGAGCGTAAAGGCAAGCACCCTAACCACTCATCCAACGGGCTTGTCAAAAGCTGTAAGCGACTCGCTAGTTATACATAAAAGGATGATACATATATATGAAGAATGAAAAATGCTAGTAAATCAGCATTTCATTGATTTATGAAAAGCTCTTCATGGATATTTTAAGATTTTTGATAGAGCAAATAGGCAGGTACCTACCAAGAAATACTGAATTCCAAGAATATACCTACCACAGATTTTCAATACTTACCTAACCTAGGCGGTGAGCCTTTTTTTTTTTTTTTTTTTTAAGGCGGTGAGCCTAAACATTATACTGAATAGTATTTAATTATCTTAATCCTAGTTCAAGGTAGAGGGAATTTTTCAGAAGTTGAACCCTTATTTTCATAGGCTGTGACTTGTTTGGGGTCCATTTAGTGATATACGTATTTGAATGTTTGTACTGATAGGACCCGTTCTTGGTCAACACTAATATTATATAGAGAAAATTTCTTTTTTGTATGTTTGTAAAGAATAAAGTCAAAAACTACTGATACCTGGCTTCAAAATTAAATTACTAACTTTTGTTACCGAGGTTTGTGCACGCTAATCTCAGAAACGTCTCAACCGATTTGAATGCGGTTTTCGCTGATGTATTGTAGGAAGCTTCCCGTAACATTTAGTGTTTGTTTAAATCCAATCGGTTTACAAACAAACAAGTTACGAGCTATTAACCACGCGAACGATTGCGGGTTCAGCTAGCAAACAAACAAACAGAATACTTCACCCTGCCTCGGTCCTTCTTAGTTTAAACCTAGTTATTAAGCTGTGGCGCTCTCGAAAAATTCACGCCTCTTACAAAGTTGAAAACAAAAAAATGTTCTACATTTAAATTATATTTAGTGTGTGCGTCATAAAGTTGTGTGAATTTTTTATGAACCCAACTTGGCACTGCTACTACGGCTTTGCTAGCCCAAAAGTTACAGGCGCGCGATTTTTACCCTTCTCTTTTTTTGGATGTACCACCACGTTTCCTTTATTTATATGCCGAAGGAACAACAGACTGTATAATGGTACCTAGTTTTTTTTTGTCGTAAATAGGAGAATTGCGAAACATAATGCTACCGTCGTTATGGGTTCTATACTCCGGCTATTATACGATTGCCGTTTTGACAGGTGTCAATCTCCATACATTTTTTTTATATCGTTTTTATACGAAAATGAATTTTATGCAATGGACATAAAGAAATGTCAAAAACGCATTCATGGAATGAGTAGTTATATAAATGGCCGCGTTATATAACTACTCATTCCACTCAAGTAAGAACACAGTAGGGCATAAAATTTGATGTAAAAACTATTGGCATCTGGCGGCAGTGACCACCCCCTTACAGAAGATCACGGTGACGTAAGAGCAGGTGTGCTGTTGTGTTTCGGTGAGTGACTAAGGAATGCCAGAGCCCATTACACTATCCCTTATTTTTAATTCTATAATATTATAGTCGACAGCTCAATTGCAGCACCCGTGGCGTTGCTTGTGTTATAGACGACGGTGGCTACCAACCATCAAGTCTGCAGTCTTCAACGTCAGCCTGCTCAGGACAGTCATATTTGGAAGTGTTATACTGGTGATTGGTTTATAATTATGACTAATAATAGTATAATATATATATTATTGTTACGTTGATAATATATCGAAAGACTGAGAACTTACTTAGACAAGGAGCGACATCCTTTAACTAGATTTAAAACCTAAAAATTTGTCTCTAACGTTATCTGTTAACCACGATTGGGAACAAAATTAGTGGGCACTCGAGCAAAAGCTAGGCTTGCGAAATTTCCTCCCTCATACAAGTTGCCACCTTATTCTTGCACCTTCGTACGCAAAAAACTATACGAAATGTACCCTTAACGACGCCAATATAAGAGCAAAAGTCGTTTGTCAAAGCGAATCTCAAATTTGTACGTTCGGAAAGCGGACGGCGGCGGAATTTCAACAAGTTGGACCATTGCTCTGAAACACACATACACTTGCAACGTAATGGGTCTTTATGTCGTCGGCATAAGGTGCATTTCGTGAGGTCCCCCAGTTACTGTCACGTGGTGCGTATTTAAGGCAGCACGCCGGTGCAGCGCAGACATTCTTGACGAATGTTGCCAAAAACGGGGCTGTTTTCACCTCGTTCTGTACCTACGTTTTATTGTTTTCCCGGCGTTTCGCTTTTATTGCAATTTTAATATTTTAAAATCACAAAGGCGTCGAATGTTTTCGGGAAACGGCGGAGGCTGCTCACTCGTAGTGGACTCTCGTAAAACGCGCGAACCTTCTTATTATAGATTTTTTTTAAACCAAACACATAGTAATTTTGAATTGTTAGAGTTGAGTTGGCAATGAAACCAAGCCCTAAATGTCTTAGACGAAAGTTTGATCTGTGGGCGTTCAGCGCCCTGGAGCAAAATTTTGCAAGGGCTCTCTCTCATTTTTTGAACGATCGATTGTAACATTGTAACTTTGCGAACTTGCATGCATATAAAATAATAATAATAAAAGTATTATTATTATCAAGAAAAATATGCTGAAAGATTACAGATTCATTATTATTATTTATTAAAACTGAAAAAAATTCATATACAAAACTCCAGATGATTCATTTCGAGGTTTGTGTATAATTCCTCACGTGCCCATATGAGCAGTGCCGGATTTATACTTTTCTTGAGTATAGGCCCCTTCACTTTGTGCCGCCTCTTCCTCGTGACCTAGGTGGTATATCTAGGCCTTTATTAGGTAATTTTATTATTATTGCATATTTATTATCGCACAAGAATTTGATGGCTTCCGAAAGCGTGCGAAAACCATCTCCAGGGCGCTAAAAGTAAAGCTCATAATACGCTTCTTTGCTTTGAAATCGATTTTAGTTCCATTTTCCGCTACCTTTTCTGGAGTACATTTAGGTACCGGCTATTTGTTTCATTTATATATATATAAATATTCGAAACTGAAATGTTCCGAACGGTCCAATTGATGGTAGGTGGCTACCGTCGCTTATAGCACAATCAACGCCAAAGCGGCTATAAGTGCGCTGCCAAGTACAGTAAGATTAAGGATAAGGGATTAGGAGGGGATAGGGAAATGGGCTCTGGCATCCCTTACTCACTCACCGAAACACAACAGCACACGTGCTGTTATTTCACGGTGGTCTTCTGTAAGGGGGTGGTCACTGCCGCCAGACGGGCTGCCCAAATAACTGCGAAACGCAGTGTGCCCTGCCACTACTTAAACACATATGGGTTAAGTATCCCTAGTCCTACTGTAGTCGGCAGCGCACTTGCAGCAGCTTGGCGCTGCTTGTGTCATAGGCGACGGTAGCCACCTACCATCAAGTGGGCCGTCAGCCTGTCTGCCGATCTTAATATAAAAAAAGTACCTATATGTGTTTTTTACTTATAAATTGTAATTTGTCAGACCTAGCTAGACCTAGATGTGTATTTCTAATTTTTTGTATGCTGTTAGGTTTGCTAATAAATAAATAAATAAATAAAATAAATAAGTATAGGTAGGTACTCTTAGATATCAACAACAAATAATTTAATTTATTAATTGTGAAATTTCCAATCTTTCACCGGTGGAAGTTGGATCTTTTGAAATCCGCAATAAAAGGAAATTTATCAATCGGCTCGGTTCGGATCTGGGTCTGATCGTTTGGCAAGCCCTTCGGTTTATTGTGAGGCCCTTCGCGGGCCACTACACTTAGTGTCATAATTCCTTCGCCTGGAAACCGTCCAACAAACGAGTTTGAATTTAAGACGTTCGTGACTATCGCCCGTAGTGAGGAATTGATGCACGTCTTTTGTGTTTTGTGACCATTTTTCTTACCATTTGTCATTTGCTTCCATATATCTGACATGTCGAATCCACGTTCGCTCCAAATAACCTGATAAAGTCTTTGCTAAAACATAAATTTTCAGAAGTTTTACAGAAGTTTCTGTTCTGTTGTTTTTAGGGTTTCGTATGTCCGAAGAAAAAAACGGAACCCTATAACGGATCACTCGCGTGTCCGTCTGTTGTTTTTTCTTTCACATTATCAGCGAGTAATATTTTATGAAGAGACGCGGACGAAGTCGCGAGCAAAAGCTAATACTTTATAAAATCGAGTTCCTAAGACGAGCCCGTTGGATGAGTGGTTAGGGTGTGTGCCTTAACGCTCTGTTCTAGGGTTCCCGGGTTCGATTCCCGGCAGGGTCAACTTTGAAAAATCAACTTTTAAAATTTGGCTCTGGTCTGGATTTGGAAAGTATTGGCAGGGCACACTGCGTTTTGCAATCATTTGGGCAGCCCGTCTGGCGGCAGTAACCACCCCCTTACAGAAGACCACCGTGAAATAACAGCACGTGTGCTGTTGTGTTTCGGTGAGTGAGTGAGGGATGCCAGGGCCCATTTCCCTAACCACTCCTAATTCCCTATCCTTAATCCTACTACAGTTGGCAGCGCACTTGCAGCAGCTTTGGCGTTGCTTGAGTTATAGGCGACGGTAGCCACCTACCATCAAGTGGACCGTCAGCCTGTTTGCCGACCTAACATAAAAAAAAATAAAAAATAAAAAAAATATTTTATTTTAGGGAAATTTATAGGCACTAATATTACATAGTAACAATTCGAATAGAAACACCAAATAAAAAATTTCCACTTATAGCATGAGAGATTATATAAAGAGTAATTACAATCAGCATTCACGATAGGCAAGTTATACTAAAATATAAGGAATTTATAGTTTAATGAAAGAATTTTTCGGTTAAAATATTTCTAGTTTTAACTATATAGCTGTGGAACAGGTCGACATCTGTATTTAATAACATTTCATTAAGAAGCCTACATGAACGAGGCATCAATGAATTTTTCCTATAATTATTTGTTTTGCCTTCATCCCTCTTTCCATTGGCGAAAACCGAATTAAAATCGGTCTACCCGTTCCCGCGTGATGCCGTGACCAAGGGAAATGGGGATTCATTTTTATATATAAAGATTTAATGCTAATCCGTTTCTACGTCTATTTAAGTAACTTTATTTTTCATTCATATGTCAATTAAAATTTATCTGCGGGTGAAACCTAAATGCTTAGTAGGTACATTAATTTGTACATTAATGTATAATAGATGGATATTACAAGCTGTTTTGAGTTTTAGGCTATAATTAATTAGGGTGATTAGGCTTTGTTCACGATTCAGCACATATACTAATCCCATGAACGGATTGCGTGTTTTCAACGGTGACGATGTACAGCTTTTTGGGAGTGTGCTCCTAAAATAAACGTACTGTGTTCATTGAGTATTAGGATTTTTATAATTACAAAATTTATGTTTGTACAAATGTGTTTTAGTTTTTAGAACACTAAATAAATAATTGTGTTGTCGATTTGATTAAGTAACCAAATTTGTTAGGCAATACTATTTTTGAAGTAGACATTGTGTAGGGTTTATTATCATTCGCTTTTCTCATTCATTATAAACCTTTTTGTTTCTTTGTTATAATGTAACCTTTTTATCTACATTACATATGTACACTGGCCGGCGTGATTTTGAACATTTTTTTTTAAATATTATTAAAGGTGGCAGCCAGGCTGACGGTCCACTTGATGGTAGGTGGCTACCGTCGCCTAAGGACACAAGCAACACCAGGGGGGGGTACATGTGCGCTGCCGACCTTGCAGGAATTTGTTTACTGCTCGCTTGAAGAATGACATATTGGAACGAAAAAGGAGCAGCAAAAAGAGAAAAGATATTTTGACAGGTTTTCGCACGGACAGAGAGGATTCTAGAGAGAGAATCGAAAAGGAGAAGGTGTACTGGATATATGTACAACAACTGAGACTCAGATTTTTTCAAAAGGGAATGGGAATAAACGAATCCAAATCTTGTTTCATTAAGTCGACGAGATCTGCATAAACCACTTATTTTTACCGAAGATTCTGTCGGAAAGGGACGTTCCAACGCTGTGCACAGCATCATCCTCATTTAGCTGTTCTCACGGAAGACGTGATCTACGAAGGACAATTATATATATGTATATATGAAAATTTATAAGGACTGCGGTGATTTCCAGTGTACATATAGGGACTCTAGTGGAATTAAAGTGTGGTGTTTCCTCGAAGTCTATCTTTCCTTTCAACCGCCACCCCTACAGTGATTTAGAATTGTTACACTACAATTGTAAAACAATAGGTACTAAAATAATAACAGAATAATGGTTTCATCAAGTTGCTATTCGTCTCTGTTTGTCTCTCCGCTAGCTTCTTCTAAATCCCTCAATTGATTTTGATACAGTTTTCACTAGTGGAAAGGCTATAAACGAGAGTGATGCGAATGCGATTTAACTATTACTTTGTCTTGTATAAAATATAAATAAAATTCAGACATCCATTCTTAACATAAATATTTAAAAAAACGCTTGATACCTACCTCTTTTAATTTATACATGGAAGTAAAGGACTTCTAGGAAATCTCAAGTGTTCTTAAAATTCTCTTGAGATTAGATCTAAAGTTAAAGACTCGTGCTTAGTTCGCTACTTAGTACTTAGTTGCTACTTAACAGAACAAAATCACAATGAATCTAAGTTCCTTACTTCCTTCTACAAATTATAGGAGGATTCATTTGATTTTTTTAAAATATTGGTGTAAAGAAATGATGGCCTAATTTTGTTTAGGTATATTAAAAAAAAATATTGTCCGGTAACCAAATAATAAACCGTAATCCACGGTCTATTTTAATAATAATAATAATATTGTGTTATGTTGAGGATATTGTGTTGATGCACCGGGAGCAGTCGAGGGTGTTTTTAGTGGACGTAACTATTACGCATGATGACGGTCTCGTGAAAGCTGAAACCGAAAAGAAGAGGAAATACCTCGACTTGGCTCACGAGATTGTTGACATGTGGGCTGTTGCGTCCACTGAAATCATCCTAGTCGTTATATCCGTCAACGGTTTGATCCCAACCAGCCTCAATAGTAACCTGAAGCGGTTGGGGTTCCGTGGCGGTTCCCTCCCGGCCCAAATGCAGAAGGCGGTGCTGCTCGATACGGCCAGGATCGTGCGTCGGTTTCTGTCTTTGTCGTCCTGAACCCCGACTGACTGTGATTCTGTCGGGAGTAACACCGTCTCCCCCTCATTTTGGCTTTTGGAGGGGGAGACGAGACCAGTTAAGTCGAATAATAATAATAATAATTGATTTATTTGCTTAAAACATGGTAGTGAAGGTGTTGCAAAAGAATTAGAAATAGAACACCATGTTTCACTGTTTTACAAAGGCATGCAATAATTAACAAGAATTAGCAGTATCAAATCAACATCAAACAGTAATAATTTAACGCTAATAATTTAAATAAATTATTAGCGAAAACACCGTTAGTCTATTATGGCTAGGCAATTAATTAACATTTAAAAAGTGACTTAGGTATTGTTACACAATGTCTACCTCAAAATTTGTACTACCAGCGCCATCTTGCCGCATCTCAGAAGAATAAATCATAAAAAGAAAAATCGTTCAATGATAATCTCTTAGTAATTTCGACACACATTAGGCGTCTGCTGAGCTGTGCATAGAAACGGAAATAAAGTACCTAAAGAGGTGGTTCATCCCTCATTCACGGTACCTAAATACATAAAATTTAGCACAAATGCTTTTTGTTACAATAGTTTAACTTGTGCTGGACATTTCTTGTAACACGTTCTATTCGATTAGTTTATTATATATACAAATATTACGACGAACTGCTGAGCATAGCTCTCACCTCACCATGAAGAGGTGTTTTTTTTTAATAATTTTTTTTTGGAAAATATACTTCGAACTTTAACTTTTTAATTAATAAAATAATTAATTTTGAAACAACATATATATTTTTATTCATATGCAATCTAAAATAAATATATAAAAAAACCTGCTTGGAACTCAATACAAAGAAAAAATTGTAGGTATGGGTTATAGTTTACTGCTGACATGGTAAATTGTTAGTCTTCTCCGAGACGCATTTCATATGTGGATTTTACGTCTAATTTACACATGAAATTTAGACACTACTAAAGGCTACGGGAAAATAAGTGGAAGTGTTTTTTTTTTAATATAAAGGTCATCAGACAGGCTGACGGTCCACTTGATGGTGAGGTGGTTACTGTTGCCTTGCCTATAACACAAGCAACACCACAGGTGCTGCAATAGCGTTATCGACCATAGGATTAAGGATAAGGGATTAGGAAGGGTCAGGAAAATTGACTCGGGAATCTCTTAGTCTCTCAGCGAAACAACAGCACACATTACTCGTACGTTACTTCACGGCAGTCTTCTGTAAGGAGGTGGTGCCGCCAGACAGGCTGCCCGAAGATATTAAAAGTTAAAACTTTTTATTACTGGATAGAATGATGACACATATTTGTAAAGTTGTAAAAAACAACGTAATTAGGGTTCCGTACGCCCGAATAAAAAAAACGGGAAACCTTATAGGATCACTCGTGTGTCCGTCTTTCCGACCATTCCCCCCCATCTCCGAAACTACTTAACCTAAAATTTTGACAGAAATTAGTTTCCTACTTATAGATTATAGGAAAACCTATAAGAAGTCCATGATATTAAAATAACATGGTAAATCACTCGATATTGTGCGGTTAGGTAACATCGTGCGGAACCCTCTTCACGCGAGTTCAACTCGCACTTGTTAGTTTTTTTTTTTAAATAGAATTGCATTTTCTTAGAAAAAATATATCTGTAGGAAGTTAGAAAATTGTAAAAGGTCCCAGAGATGGGCCCGACATGGTTAATCTGACCCTGATGGTAGGGTGAGGATCGAGTCTGCATCTTCCGTATCTGGAACTGGACCCCCCACTGAATAATCCATATTAAATATATTTTTATGTCATCTTGTTGCAGATGGCGAACCAATCAAATTGCCCGAAAACCTTGAGAGTCTGCCCCGAGCTGAACACTTTGCGGCGCAGCGACATCGATGGAACACGAATGAGGTAAGTTCCATATGATTTTTCAACTGATGTATTTATATTAACTCTTTTTTGTCGAGTATGCGTCTTCATTCTTCTTCTTCGTGTACAAATTTCTGACTCAGAATACAAATTCAACGTGGTTTATCCTTTGGTTAAACTTTGGTTTATCCAAAGTAGGATTAAGGATTAGGAATGGATAGGAATAGGATAATAAATATAAATATGTGCTATTATAACCTGTTTATTCGAACGTATGATCATAATGCTATTTATTGCATTTTATATCCTTGATAAAGTTTTTCAAAAAAGTTTGATTGCTTCTTTAAAAGGATCATCTCTAATAGAAAAGCCATTTCTTATTCTATCCTCGAATTGCGAATGGTAAGTGTAGCTTCAAGTTGACATTTAATTGTTTTATTGTTTAATTTTTATTTGTTTAATTTTTATATGTAGGTTTATCTTCTAATATATTATAATTATCTGTTATTAATATTTTATTAATCTGTGTTATTAATATTTGTTTATATTCAATTTATGTACTAGTATTTACTTATTAGAATGTAAGTTTATGATGACCTTACTATGATTTTTACCAACCACATTGTTTTATTTTTCATATTTGATTTCCCTTGCCCTAAGGTCGCCTGGAAGAAATCGCTATAAAGCGATAAGGCCGCCTTTTGTACTATTACTTGTTGTTTCTTTCTTTTTTATGTTTATAGTACAAATAAAGAGTTTTAATAATAATAATAATAATAATTTAAGTTGCAATGAAGACAAAGTGCACTAAGTCTGAACACAAACACACAGTCCTATGTCATTTTATATCTAAGTTACCTTCATAAACATTAATTATTCGGTTCATAACGTTTATAGTAAACAGAACAGAAAATGTGGTGGCGAAACATAACACAGTGTACTTAATCTAAAACTTGTAAAGTTAACAATCTCTAAATTATAAAAAATATTAATATATATATATTTTTTATTAATAGGAAGAGATATCCTGATGTACTCTTAATGTACTTACATTTTAAATAATTTTATTCAGTTTTTGTAGTATTCTTGCTATGTAATTTAATGTAATGATATCATTACTGTCGTTTTTGGTATTGTTTTGATGGGTCAGTTGAAATTGTATTGAGTACTAGCGACCCGCCCCGGTGCTATTTAATATATACGAACATTCCCCGTTTATCCCTATTTCCATTAGTGAAAATCGAATTAAAATCGGTCTACCCGTTCACGCGTGATGCCGTGACCAAGGGAAATGGGGATTCATTTTTATATATAGAGATGTAGGTACTTATAAATTATTCGGCACTCCGTCTTTTTTATTAGTAAGTATTGTTACCTATGTTTAATCTAATTCTTTATAATAAATATGTGCGGATTTAAGAATGTACACCTAATGGATTACATACGCTGGTCAAGAAAAAAAATCTTTTTTTGTATGTAACACGAAAAATTGTAAGCGATTATGTAAGGAACAAGTATAATATAATTAATAGTAAGTATGTAGAATATATTAAATACAAATAGTTTTATTTTAATATGATTTTTTTATTAAATTACAATTTTATTCACCAAAAATAGATAGATAAATAGATTTATTTGTAAAACACGACACACGTACAAAGAGAAAGACAACAAAATAATAATACAACCGTTAACAACAAAAGATATTTAAAAAAAAATCAAATTTAGAGATCATACAAATACCCAGATAGTTTAATCCCATTTAGTGTGCGCCATGGTTGCAAAAAGATATCTGGCTCAGCATAAGCTGAGGCAAAGCACAGCGCTGATATTATGCCAGTCCTAGTGTACAGATTCACGTCGGCAGGATACGCATCCTCATTGTATTATCATAACCATGTTAACCAATAAGAATTTACCTTTTCAGGGGTCAACTTTGGAGTCATGGCTCTATTTAGGGTACAATACAGAGTAGACGTTTCATAATTGATCAATTATTCATAAAATCTGATCAAATTGATTTCAGTGAATGCTTTTTTGTCTCTCAATTAGTAATTTAGTGTAATTGTTTTTGAAAGCAAATTTCGACTTCACGAAGTGGGGGAGGAATAAAATGAAGTTATATTCTGTTTTATAGTATCAATAAAAATACAGCTTCATGATTTTCTTCTGTATTTTGCTTTAGGAACGTCTCGTTGTAATCCCCAACAGTAATCCGCCCGCATACTTGGACTCTACTTTGTAATAAATGTCTTATTGGGATCTTTCAAGGTATTCATCACTAACGACGCCCAAATTTCAGGAAAAAAGTACAAGTGTGATTGTCGAAGTTTATTTTGAGGGACATATTACAATCATTCATTACTCCATAGACATTGTTACAAAATATCAGATCGTTATGGTGTGAAAATTACTAAGTAAGTTAAGTTAAGTACAATAAATTCCATACTTTTAATCGAGGTCCTAAAAGTTCTGCCTATTTTTTGGTCAAATATAAATCTCTAATTAAAAATCTCAATATCCTCGAGACAGTAGATGTGGCTTTTTTTCTTTGAGACAGATAGATGAGGAAGCTTCTTGGAAGTCAAGATCGACACTTGCATTATCTGCTTCTTCTGATTCAGTTGACAGAACGGAGTGCTGAGGTGTTTTTGGTATAGATAGTTTTTCAATGTGAGGAATCGGTTTTTTAGGAGATGACACATCAGTATACATAACTTGTTTTTTAGTTTTAATCGTAATATCTATAACAATCTGATAAATGCTCTTTGGGTTCCATTCAAATAATAGGAATTCCGAAAAGCATAGATCGAGACCTTAATATGTTGCAGATGTAAGGAACTACATTTTGTCTTGTTTTGCGACAGGAAAGCCAAAATAACGTTGATACACTTTAAACAAAACCGAATTAACAGTAGTAAGTGAAAGGAGATAAACATTTAATTTTACTGATAATAGTTGACCCAAATTAAAATAAATATAATTTTATAATGAGACTGACTGGGCAGATATTTCAAATATGGTACTCAACTTTCCTGTTATTTTTTTTTTGTTGACCAGTGTTATTAAATTGATTTATGATATACAAATTTTAATTTAAACCAACTAGGTTAACCTGGAAACATATTTCATTTAATAGCAACTATAAATATTGTACTTTTCAATATAATATGTATGTAGGTTATTTACTTAGCTATTTCGAAACCTCAAAATTTAATAGTATTAAGGTCCACTGACAAAATAAGTTTAAGCGAATAAGTCCATCTTGTCCTTTTGTTTTGTTTCTTATTTAATTGCGCAAATAATTAAGTAATAATCATAATAACTTTATTTCAGACATGTGTCAATAGGTTTTTAAAAATTATACAAATACTGTACACAGTATATACATTTACATATTACACAAACATTGGAAGGAAAATTCAATTAAAATATAAACTAATAATGAATATAAACGCCACCTATAATTTTCTTTTGAGGGTGATATGTGACATCGCCCAATGTTTCATTATTGGGCAGTCAATCTTCCCAGCAATTAGCTTCAACAGCGTGTCAGGACTCTCCAGTACCTACTCTAGTCATCAGGGATGCTATTCTCATTCGCAATAATAAAATCAAGTATTTGTCTGGTATTTTCTAAATATTTTGTCGTTATGAATATGTAATTAAAAAAAAAACTTATTAATTACAACGTGACTGAAATAAAACAATAATTAAAGTATAATGAGCATTATTATGCTTATTATGCATCTCATAGATGTCGCTATTAGAGTATTATGCTTTATCTAATAGCGACATCTATGAGAACGCTGCAGTAACTCTCGTAAACGGCACGCTTGTGTGCGTAACCGCCTGTTGACACACCTGATTTACTTGGCCCTCTCTATATTAGGTAACGAGTTTGTGTCGAGCATAAATCTCCTGCTAATTCATTTATTATGCATACTGTCATAACAGTTGTCTCGTATCTGCGGTCGCAATGTTTCAGCCTACTTAACCTGGTGTAGATTAGTTCCTAGATTTTTGGTATGATATACTATTGTGTATTTCGCTTAACGATATCACAACGAGTGAAGATTTATTAATGTCGTTTAGTACACGTGTATTAAATTAGAACACTGAAATGTTTAGAGCCAGAATTTAATGAAGGTATGAAATGGCGTTCTTTTTAGGGTTCCGTACGTCCGAATAAAAAAACGGAACCCTTATAGAATCACTCGTGTGTCCATTTGTCCGACCATTCCCCCCCCCTTATCTCCGAAACTACTGAACCAAAAATTTTGAAAAAAATACAGAAATTAATTTTCTACTTATAGATTATAGTACGGAACCCTCTCCACGCGAGTTCAACTCGCACTTGTCCCGTTTTTTTTTTAAACAAAAACTACTCAGTCAGAACGAACACAATTTTTATGAAAATGGACGCAACCTAATAACTTATGAATTAAGGGGGAGACAAACCCTAAATACTAAAAATATCCATTATTTAATGAAAATGTTACAAGGAATGGACAAGACAGTTGCTTTGAAAAAAATATATATTATACTTAAACATGTGAAGAACCAATTGTATTAATTAGAATTTTCGTTAAAGTAATAGAAACTCCACAAAAAAAGTTAGAAAACAAGAAGAATTTGACTTTTATTGAAAATTCTCTCTAAAACGGCTTATTGCACGCATATGAATCCTGTACCTGTTAATAAGTTAATATCAGATTAAAAAATTGTATTAATAAAAATTTTTATTTTGTGTATTAGGTAAAAACAAAAAACACCATTTCTAGGCCTGTTGAATTAGATCCGCCGCCAGCGAGTTCTATAGTAAATGTCATTTGCCTCAGTGAAGTCCTTAAAGTTCACTACTGTACAACACATTTTTGTAGCTTCTCGGAGATAACCGAACAGATTTTAAATTGGAAGGTTTTCTTAAATATTTTGTAAAATATGAAAAAAGAAATAAAAGTAGCCGATTAAAGCTGTAGTACAGAACTTAAGTTAACTAATAAGCTTAAAAAATAATGTAGTTGTCGCTGAAAATTTTTATTACTGTGACGAGGAAGCTTTTTTTGGGCAGCAATTTAGAATTTTATCGTTGTACTTTTACATTGGGGCACTATACAGTATTTATAATACGAGGATTCATTACTTGTTAAAAAACACAATTGACTGTTATAAACAAACACGCTGTTTCGCGAGGTGTGACGTCATTCAAGATGCTATGACAGTCTTGGCCTTTTTCGCGGTCAATGTCAAGTTCATTTAAAAAAACTCAAAATACTAATGTAAAAGACCTATTTTTCTTAAAATAAAATATTTTTGGCGTGAAATAGATGCTAAGCTATAGTTTTAAACTAATTTCCAAATTTTGTGAACTAGCCTATTAAATTATATAAATTTAATACATTTATACTCGTTCGAAAGATAATAGATAAAACAATATATAACATATAACCTTTGCATATATAACAGGTAAAATCTTTTGGAGAATTTAAATCCAAACTGTCGAAACATGTTAATGGCATGTTTTGATGGCATCAATCAAGAATATTATTGTTCAATTTTAAATATATTTTTACTTTTAAATATCTTTGTTTTCTCTGTTCAAATTTTTCGTAATTAAGTTTTTTAATTATATATTTCTCATGTAAGAAGCTTATAAGCTGTAATGAGAATAAAGAAATATAAACCTTAAAATGCCACTGTCAAAAATGTTATCATTAAATTGCAAAAAGAATTAAAAACATTTGAATATTGTGCCACTAAGTGTTTTACCGATTGTACAGAAACTATAAAGTTAACGTCGGAATCTGCGTCCCAATTTATTTCAAGCAATTCACCGCCGTTTAAGAGCTACGAAAGGACAAAATAAATTCAACCGAAATTTCAGCATTTTAAGACTTGCAGGCTTCCCTATGTTTGTGGCCATCTCGTAAATTAAAGAACACGGTAAACACATTACCCCGCGTCGTCTCGCTGAGTTGGGTAAATAACAGCTTCCTTTTGAACCGAATGAATTAGTTATTCTAATTTTATATTAGTCGAGGTTTAATTGGCACTGGCAGAACCCTATATACAATATGACCTTACTAGTTTTATAGGTCGCACCTATAAAACTCATATGAACAAAATCTAAAAAATACAAGTAAAAATTCTAAAAACATTAGTCTCTCCTAAATTAAAAAATATTTTTTAGGAAGATGAAAACGATCTTTTTAAGCATTGTAACATATTACCAATAAACACTCAATTTGCTTTTTCACTACTGAAAGAACAATATTTCAACGAATCCTTAAAGAGAGTGATGGAACATCCTGTATGCACTAGGGTAATCTCAAAGAAGCGATTACGTACACAGCGCGCCAATAATACGTACGGTGATTGGACTACCGCTTATATTGTTATACGTACGGTGATTGGACTACCGCGCCTTATCAACAGCCTACCTTCGGATCTGTGTAACAGTATAACAATTAAAAATATTAAAATTAAATTAAAGGAATATTTTTTAAATTGTATTTGAATAAATTAACATAATAATGAATTAGTTAGATGTTAAAGCTTTTAATATTTTAATAATAATTTAAAGCATATAACATGATAGCACGAGGTTAAAACTAGGTGGTTTTTAGTGCTATCATTATATTAATGTACATTTAGTTTTCTTTTTAAATTGTTAAAATTATAAATAAATAAATAAATAAAAAAATTGTATAGCGATTAGGCAATCGATACCTAGCAATCTGTGTACATTTTAGCGATATTTTAAACTAATGCCCCATACAAAGTTATGGATATAAAATAAGAAGAAAACAGCTAATTAGCTTTTCGATTTCTATACATTTTACTTTAAAAACCTTTTACTATTTTTGTTTTTTATAAAAGTAGGTTTAGTTTTAAATGAATTACTTAATTAAAAGCGGATTTGGCGTGTAATGTCTTTAATGTGAATTGCAGTTTGATTGTAACCTACATAACATTTTTTTATTTAAATAGTAATATAGTAACTGTCGAAACAGGGAAGAGGAGATGCAATTATATATGCAAATGTATATAAATATATCGAAAAAAAGAAATCAAAACAAAACTGTAACTGAGAGACCAAAATAAATGTTATATCAGACCACAGACAACAAGGGACAAACGAATGTTACATAAAAAACCTCTTTTTATCAACTGAATTGGTCAATTTATCTTCCAAATTTTATATAAAAAAATGAATTCAATTTTTTATCTGAAATTTGAATTAAAATAATGTCTTGCATTCAAGAAATATAATATATTAATTAAAACTTTCAATATTCAGGATAAGTCCTAGACCATTTCTTCTTCAGAAACTAAGAAGTAAACTTTGTATATTTGCTAAGACTCTATTTACACTTAAAGTGCGCTACACGCTATGCTAAAATAAACTCGTCTTCACACTTTATTGCCACATATTAAGAGTGTTTTACACGGACCGACAATTCGATAAACATCTGCATAAAGACATACAACACGTTACTCACACACATAAAATGTCCTATCAGGAAATGAAGTGTCTAATTATTCTCGAGATTTCCACCCTAGATATAGTAGGCGAAGTCGGCTATGTTTTTGCGTTAATGTTAATTGGCAAACGTTCTAACTAGAATTCGTTTAAGACGTTCCGTGTAACAGGATTTCTTGCTGGCTACTCTAGGCTTTTTATGCGGTCTTGTGATGGACAGGTAAACGGCACATTATTCGGGAAGTCGCCTTTTAGACGCATGCAACACTAGGGAAAATGCAAGAGCGATTTCTATAAATTAGGATCTTTTCTGTAACGAAACAGTTCGCCTTAGCAAACTGTTAAATCCCATTGCAGAAGACCACTGTGAAATAATAGCTCGTATGTTGCCTGAAGTGAGTTAGTAAGGGATACTAGAGCCAAATCAATCAAATCAAATCAAAATAGTGTTACGTGCAGGGTGAGTTACAATACCGTGTAAGGGCGAACCGAACTATTTATTTTCACAAACCAAGATGACTTCCAAAAGGGTTAAACTTGTCCGATAAAACCTATAAACTTGCCAATAGTCGTCAATGATTCCCTTAATGAGTCGCCGGTTCACTGTCGCAGGTAACTTCACAAAAGCTCCGAAGAGTCGCTTTCGAATCGCTGTTACGCACACAACTGTCTCATCTCGTCCGCTTGCTCCCTTATTCGTATTTGGCGCTAAACGCCTCGATGAATTCCGAATTTACCAGAAAATGTAAACCAGATTGTAAACAAACTATTGAAAGTTTGGGATTGCTATTTCTATTGAAATGTAAACTCTATGCTTTCGAATTTACTAGAAATATAAACAAAATTGTTAACACGGAATTTTTTCTATTCCGTGATTGTAAACAAGTCCATTGAAAGTGCGGGAATGCTATTTCGGTTGAATATGAACTCTACATAAGGAGCAATTTCCTTTGACACTAACCGGGAAGTGGCGTGGCCACTCTTGTTAGGGTGGGACCTTCGAAACTTTCTGTCGGCGCGAACGCTTTTTCCTGAAAGTTAACGCTTTTTATAGATATATTTAAGTTGAATAAATGTAGTCACGTGCCACATTCAGTGACAAACAGTGACAAAAACTGGCGACAAAACTGTTTTAATTACTTTTTAGTGTTAAAAAGTGTGTTCTCGTTATAGGATTTGATAGAATAGGAGGTTATAGGATTTGCGCTATAGTAGCAAATTGTAAACTTTTATTATTCTAATTTTCTATAAAATCATAATGTTAAATACACCTACAGTGCATTATTGTTCTATAGTTGTGTTTTTGCCGCTGTTAAAACACTGCACTGTAACTAATTTGGAAGCTATAATATAATCAGTCACGCTTATCGTTAATAGTATAGTATGGCCATTCCTTTATCGCTACAAAGATAGTAGCGCACTTGAAGTACATAATATGTCGTTTCTTGTTTTTTATCGGTGGTGGCAGCCATTTAAAAACTAGATTGTTGTGGCCTGCTTGATGATCAGCGTCTTTACATAAAAAAAAAAAACCACTTAAATACTTAAAACTTTAAACACTTTAAATATCTTAGCAGTGTCTCAAGACTATTGCTATTAAAAGCAATTGAGTAATTTTTTTACTAGGTACAATAACACTAAGTAGTTCTTTAGTACATATAGCTCACTGCCGGCAACCGACGTTTTTTCATTAAAAAAAAAAAGTATTTTTTTATATTTTGGCAAACTATCTCACGAAGGCTGCCATTAAAAACAATAAGGTATTGTAAAATATTTATTTCTAATTACTTAGAAACGTCAGCCTTAAATACTAAATTTTTAAATACGGGGACCGTTAGAGTGTCTGTCGATCTTATCTAAAAAAATCATGTATATATTCCCATAATGTTCTGCTTCTAATCTACTCAAGAAAACCAAAAACTCCAAAGTACGGACCCAACCTATATATATGGCTCTACGTTTTCTCTTGATTGACGCAATATGCTGTATTTACCAGAGCGTCAATACATCGTAATTGAGCAAGGTCTCAGAGGAGCGTAGTCCCCGAAAGGCAGTAGGCTTGTTAGCTGCATGATGAAAATAGGCTGCGATTGGAGTTTCCACTGTCGAATAGCTTTCCAATTGGCACGGATCGATGTCAAGAGCCCGCGGAACAATCCCGATATTGTTACACAGAGTCCTGTACAAAATGAAAGTGCGTTATTTGCATATTGAATTCTAGAAGCGATCGAGTGTCAAGAATTCCGTTTTAAACGGTTGTTTGAAACGCGTTCGAAAGAATTTAAACGTGAAACTGGAATCACATTCTTTTATTTAAATAGAGAAAAACGTTTTTTGAAAAACGTGGCTGACTGGAATTCAGTCGCGTATTTCTCTTTGTGTGATATTTTTCGCGATTTAAGTGAAAAAAAAAAAAAAAGTAGCGAAATCCACCAATAAGGTCTGTTTTTTAAAAATATATATTTTTATTTCAGTACTAGCTGACCGCATGCGTCGTTCTATCAAAAGCCATTGTTAAAGCGTCAGCTAGGAATTTTGAGTGAGAAAAAGAACAATTTGGCAATTTTTGCTCTTCATCAGATTCTTCCGTGCACTTCAATGAAAATTTCAATAAAAATAACCGAATAATTCCAGCCGTTCTTGTTTTCGTTTTGGGCTTAGCAAAACATTTAGAGATTAATTTTAATTTATTTATAGATTGTTCTTACTAATATAATGCGAATTTGTTGACGTTCGTTACTCATTTCACTCTAAAACTGCTGCAGCGATTTTGATTAAACTTTACCATAATATAGCTCATATATATTAAATCAGAATAAAGCAAGGGCTGTAATTTATAAAGATACGCGATTATAGTCGTGAGCAAAAGCGTGTATATAATATGATTTATGTAACATACTAGCGGCTTTGCCCGGGGTGCAATTTTTAAATATATAAACATTCCTTGATTATCCCTATTTGCATTAGTGAAAACCGAATTAAAATCGATCTACCCGTTTACGCGTGATGCTGTGACCAAGGGAAATAAGGATTTATTTTTATATATAGAGAAGATATATTATATTATACATATTGCATATTATTAATATATACATATTAGTTCCTACAGCTGGACTTTAACTCCTGTATGTGAGGAAGTATAGATATTAATCCTCTGCTGATTGACTGAACATAAAAGGTTTTCTCATAACGTTTTCCTTTGGCCTTAGAGGAAAAAATATTATTTCTTGTGAGAAAAAAAAAAGACCTGGAATATGATTAGCAGAGTTTATTAGAGCGTGGGGTTTACGATGATTGAATTCTTGTTTGCTGAAAGAGGTTGGTGTACCTTAAGGTCCGACGAGTATCAGGCTTGGTTTCGTATGGTGGTCCTTAAGAATTGGTTAATTAATTTTCAGTGGCTAACGTTCACCCAGCTTCCAAAATTATTTGTTTGTTACGCTAACTATTCAATCGATCATCCATAAATGTAAATAATGTAATAAATAAATTTAAAATTTACTGATGATCAATAAATGTAAAGTAAAACTCGTTGTTAGGGATTTTGCATACAGAAAAAAACAAAGGATACCTTTAATTTAGAAAAAAAAGTACTTCACCTAAAAATATAAAAAAAATTCAACGCCTGACAACTAGCTGAGCCCGCAACTTCGTACGCGTGGTATTCGGTATAGCGCGTAACTATTTTGTTTGTAAACCGATTGGAATCAAACAAACACCGAATGTTACGAGAAGTTTGCTGCAATACAACAGTAAAAACCGCATTCAAATCGGTTTTGAGATTAGCGTGCACAAATGCATAGTAAGGTAAAGAACGATTTTATTATGTATGAAGAATCACCAACCTAAGCTGGAGCCCTATTTAATATGACTGATCACATAGATCTGAGGCAACTTATTTGACTATTTTTAACTTTATAAAAGTTTCAAACATCATCGCTTTACAGATGATAACATATAGTTAACTGAAGTTAAAGCCAATTTAACCGAAGAGTTATTTTATTGCATTTTTATCGAAAAAAATTTTGGACGTCAAACTTTTTTGTTTGTAAACCGATTGGAATAAAACAAACACTAAATGTTACGAAAATCTTGCTATAATACATCAGTGAAAACCGCTTTCAAATCGGTTAGGCCGTTTCTGAGATTAGCGCGAACAAACTGGACAAAAATTCTAAAAACTATTTTTTTTATTTGGAAACATAAATACAACGTGTATAAATTTTTTTTTGAAAAAATATTTAATGAAGAGACACGGCTCGTTTACGATTTTATTATATGTATAGATATAATGCTCGACATCTTTATCGCTGTGACGACAGTGGCGCCGATTTTTTAAAGTTTTTAGTATCCTATATGTTAATCCTCGTAATAAACTATCTCTGTGCCAAATTTCATCCAAATCCGTTTAGCCGTTTTGGCGTGATTGAGTAACAAACATTCAAACATACAAACATTCGTATTTATAATATTAGTAGGATAAAGATTGAATAAATTATTGGTCAGGGGTTGAATTTTTTTATTTTTTAAACTTTTAAAAAAAGGGACGTGGAACGAAGCCAGTAATAATTTATATGAGTTTGTATGAAATAAGACTTACTTGAGCGACGACGCGGCTGTTATCTGCGCGGCATGGTCGAGTAATTCGAGTCCTGTATGGAGTCCTACTATATAAATATATAACTAATATATTACTAGGTGAATCAAATATAAACGAGACTTTTGGACCTGCGCGCGCAATAGTGATGGAAGAACGTTCCGCTGTTATTGGCTGTTAGGTTGGTTTGTCAGGAGTAGGGGAAGCACGTGACTCATCATCATAGACTCGCTCAGTGTCCATCGTTACGATGTCCGAGCAGGAGGTACCTCCCTCTATTGCGCAACGTATTGTTATCAAGTTTTTAGCTGCAGAAGGTGTAAAACCGGCCTAAATCTTGAGAAGATTGACTGCACAGTTCGGGGAAGAGACGAACTGTGTTTGCTTGGCATAAACAGTTCGCGGAGGGCCGTGAACGTGTTGAAAATGAGAGCCATGACCGCAGACCCCGCACCAGCATTACAGCGGGCAACATCGACAGTGTTCGTCATCTTGTTGAAGGTGATAGGCGTCTAACAACTTCGGATATTGCAATTAAGGTTGGAGTAAGTTATGGGAGCACGTACTCTATACTCACAGAGGAGCTAGGGTATCGCAAGGTGTGTGCCAGGTGGGTTCCTCGCCTTCTCACAGTTGACCAGAAACTGAATCGTTTTCAAGTGTGTGAGCGTCTTCTTGCACGATTTCGGGAAGAAGGAGACCCATTTCTTTCTCAAATTGTCACCTGTGATGAAACGTGGGTGCATCACTACACCCCTGAGTCGAAACAAGCGAGTATGCAGTGGAGGAAGAAAGGAGAAACCGGACCAGTGAAAGCCAAGTCACGATTATCGGCTGGCAAGGTTTTGGCTACCGTTTTTTTTGACCAGCGTGGCCTGCTGCACCTTGATTTTTTGCATGAGCGCAGAACAATTAATGCGGCATACTACTGCAAACTTTTGACTGAGGTCAGACTTGCATATCGCCGCAAAAGACGAGACCTTCCGATGAGAAAAGTGATTCTCCTCCATGACAATGCTCGCCCCCATACAGCAGCCCTGACCGTACAAAAATTGGAGCAACTGGGTTGGGAGACACTGGAACACCCTCCATACAGTCCAGACCTGTCTCCCTGCGACTTCCATGTCTTTGGTCCTCTCAAGGAAGCTTTGGGAGGGCAAAAATTCCACAGCGATAATGAAGTTGAAGCATATGTGCGCAATTGGCTACAAACACGATCTGACTCTTTTTACCTGGGAGGAATTAAAAAATTACCTATACGCTGGGAAAAATGTGTTTCTAAATCAGGAGATTATATAGAAAAATAAACTATGATTGTTTGTGCGTTTAAAATCAAAATAAATATTTTAAAAAATAAGTCTCGTTTATATTTGATTCACCCTCGTATATATTATATTATATATATGTAATATTATTAATATATTATATATTACTATATAAATATATAACTAATATATTATTAACAAGTGTTAATAGAAAATATTCTGCTTACAACAAATTAATTATTATCTAATACATATGTATAATAAAATCGAATAATTTACTGACGGTATAATATAGGTTACATTTATTTTATACAAACCTATTATTAATTTATTAAATAATATATTTACAAATTATATACTAAATTAAGCTTTGGTCCCTTAGGCAGGGTGCCAAGCATGCTGGCTGCATTACCTCGTTGTATTGCAAGACTGATTTGCTGACCGAGGTAATGGCCAGCTCTGGGATCGCCAGTTATGTCGACTAAACGTTTAGATAAAATGTTGAAGAATTTTAGCGCGTTGGGACCCCACGGACCCAAAGATTCGACACCGAAGGGAATGAAAATGTAGCCGGTGCCGATATCTCTGTGTTCGTGGATTTTGCGTTTCTCAGCCGGAATATATAATATATAATATATATATATAATATATAATATATATAATATATAATATATTACTATATATATTTATTCATTTATTATTACAGGGCCTCCAACGAGGCAGGCACCGAAAAAAACATACAACAAGGGATAGAAAAAAAATAACATGGCAGATGCCGCCGCAATTAAAGGAGGCACAGCCTACTCCAATAAAAGTCAAAGTAGCATCCCGGTAATGAATTTAGAAAAAAAAAAAACTAGAAAAAAACATTATCAAAAATTTATCAAAAAAAAAATACATAAAAATATAAATAAATCGGAAATATATCCTACATATATAACTAATATCCTACATCTAATATCCTACATGATTTATGTGCATGCATTTTCATTTGATATTTTAATTTTAGTAATAAAAATTATACAAACAGTAAAAATTAAATTAAAATTAAAATTACCTAATCTAAAAATAAGTTAATACTAAATGGATTAATACTAATAAAATAAAAATGGACCCTGCGGCATTGTACCAAGTACGCCGGCAGCATTTCCTCGTTGAATGGCCAAACTAATACGTTGGCCGAAAGTGTCAGCTCTTCGTTCTCCCGTCGCATCAATAAGCCTCTTCGAAATATCTTCGAAGAGGCTCGTTGCTGCAGGGCCCCACAGACCGAGTGTCTCGACTCCGAATGGTACAAAACCATATTCGGCGCCGAGGCCACCATGATTTGGAAATTTTATTTTTTTCCGCCGCGTCTGCTGCGGCTGCTGCCTTAGTGGATGTTCCATGGAGATGCGAAGGGGCTAGTGTGTCTACACAGGTAGCATCCCACACCAGCACTCTACCCAATCTCCAGGGAATCGGGGACTTCCCATCCGGTCTCCTACCATTGTATCTCGAAATGCCTGCAGGCTCTAATATAGCTGGTACATTGGCTGACGCAAGAGACCGGCGAAGGATGTCGTTTAAAAAGTTATATTTATATCGTACATATATAAGTAATATATCCTACATATAAATTATGTATGCAGCAAATGCATTTATATTTTTTTTAATTTTATTTATTTATTTATTATACATGAAATAATTAGAAAAATATTTACAATGTCCCATAAAACTGGAAAGCAGTTTGTCTATGGGATCAAACTAATGTTATCAAAAATAAAACTGAATTTAAAATAAATTTAACCTAAATTAAAAACCTAAACCTAAATCTAAATTTCATTAATTAACTTAAAGAAAACAGATAATATTTCATTAATTTATTTTTAAATACAGTTTTATTTTTCTCGTGGACAATGTCTTCAGGCAAACTATTTAGAATGTAGGGCAACCGCTTCTATATAGTTCTGTCACCATAGTAATTATTAACCCTAGGAACTACAAATTTTCCCAAAGACATTGCCCTCTATTGTGCGTATTTTTCACTTTATCCAATACTGAGTAACGATCTCGATTGCCATGACTATTAACTAAAAATAAGTATTTATGTTTTATACTAATAGGTAATACTTTAAAAATTTTAAATAATTTCGTGTAGTCATTGTTTAATTTATTTTTTACTTTTTTGTTAACTAATAATTTCAAAAATCTAATTTGGATATTTTCTAATTTTTCAATATGGGATTTAAAAGTTAGTCCATAGCAATCGAGCGCGTAGCCCAGTATAGAATCAACTAAAGCATTATACAATAATCTTAACATAGAAATTGGGACTTTATAGCTAAGGTGACAAAATTTTCCTAATATTATTCTAAGTTTATTAGCAATAAAGTCTATATGATTAGTCCATGACAAATGTTCATCAATTTTCACTCCAAGATAAGTTATACGGTTTACTCTTTCTATTTTGTTACATTTACAATTAATAAAATTACTATGGAAACAGTCATAGGAATGAGCATATATTGAACAAGGCAAATCCTTTAAAGGTAAGTAGGGAGAGTGTATAATAAGTAATTTTGTTTTATCAGCGTTTAATATGTACTTTTATGTTGAAACAATAAAAAATCAGACGCGAGAATGCTTCAAGTGAACAACCATTAAGTTTCAAGGACAGTTATTCAAACCGACAGAAGCCCAATATTCGACGAATCCACCCGAAACCTTTCAGACGTCAAGCGCCGCGTTTTTCATTTCGTGAATGAATCTTGTTCGTTGATTTCACCTCTTTATCGCTACGAGGTAGGATTAATGACATTTTTTTTTCGGAGCTTTTCATCTGATTAGTTTTTCTTTTTATGTTAGGCTCTGTATTTTTCTTCTGAGTGTGGTAAATGTTGCCAATTGTGAACACAAAAGACTAACATTGTTATAACTGATTGACATTATTTTCACTAAGAAAATATTACTAAAAAATATTTTTTTTTAAATGTTATGTCGACAGACAGGCTCACGGTCCACTTGATGGTAGGTGGCTACCGTCGCCTATAATACAAGCAACGCTACAGGTGCTGCAAGTGCGCTGCCGACTACAGTAGGATAAGGGATTAGGAGGGGATAAGGAGATGGGCTCTGGCATCCCTTACTCACTCACCGAAACACAACAGCACGTATATATGCTGTTATTTCACGGTGGTCTTCTGTAAGGGGGTGGTCACTGCCGCCAGGCGGGCTGCCCAAATGACTGCGAAACGCAGTGTGCCCTACCACTACTTTTCAAATCCAGACCAGAGTCAATTTTGAAAATTACATTAAAATTTCCAAACTTGACCCCGCCGGGAATCGAACCCGGGGCCCCTGAGACGTTAGGCAAGCATCCTTGCCACTCATCCAACGGGCCGTCAAATTATTGATTACTTTTCCTTTATTTTAGACTATCTGTACATATATATACATATTACAATAAAATCGTAAACGAGTCGGTCCTGTAAATGAAATACATATTTTTTCAAAGAATCAATTTCTACACGCTGTACTTCTGTTACTTACAAAAAAAATTTATATTTGTAAACATGGTAAGAATAAAAATAGCGACTTAATCCTAAGATACTATAACCCCCCCCCCCCGTCTCTTGGAAGTATCTTAAAACATAGTTATCCCTAGCACTCTGAGTTATTATTATTATTAGTTTATTATATTAACACTTTATCAGTTTGTTTATCTCGGATCTTGAATGTCTGACCGGGGGAGGAAGTGTGAAAAGGAGCAAAATGTCACGAATATGGTAAGACAGGAAGATTTCTAATAGACGCTTTCGAGATGTGGTGTTGGAGAAAGATGATTCGCATACCATGGACAAGCAGGAGGACTAATGCATCTGTCCTGGAAGAATTAAGCGTGAAGTCTTCAGCACCGAAGAATACGACTGAGAAGATTTTTGCATTTATTAAAAGTGACTCCTATAACGTATTGGAGGCAAAACTAAATTTGAAAACACAGAGTAAAGTTAGCATTGAGAAGTTTATTATTTAACCTTGAAGCTATTTAACCTTAATATTGTTACGTGTGGGGTGAGTCAATCTGCCGTGTAAGGGCGAAAATCAACTATTTATTTCCACAAACCAAGATGACTTCCAAAAGGGCTAAACGAAAGGTCCGATACAACCGTTAAACTTGCCAAGAGTCGTCAATGATTCCCTTATGAGTCGCTGGTTTACTGTCGCAGGTAAGTTCCGAAGTTTCGCTTTCGAATCGCAGAATCGAACTGTCTCGCTAGCTCGCCACTTCGCCTATTTATATCCGCTGCCAATCGTCTAGATCTTTCTCGAATTTAGTACAAACAAACAAATACAAGTAGGTAAACAAGTAAGTAAACAAGTAACACGTATTGTAAACAAGGTCATTGAAAGTTCGGGAACGCTATTTCTGTTGAATGTAACTCTATGTTGTGTGCATAAGGACTAATTTCCCTTGACAATAACCGGAGAGTGGCGTGACTTCTATTCTACGGTGGAACTTTCCAGATTTTGTAGTCAGGCGAGAACGCTTTTCTAGAACGTTCCATGGCGAGTCATAACAATCACAATCTTTTTTTGTCAAGGAGGAATTTCAACTAAGGAATTTCTCGAAATTAGTTTTGTTGAAGTAGTATTTTAATAACTCACTTCATCAAGTTGCTAAAAGCATACCTATGTTCTATGAAACCTAGTGCTGAACAAATGTGTAATCTAGACGCTTATTATAGTGTGCTAAGACCGTATATGATGTCTAAGTGAATACATGTAATGGAACTTTGTGTTCTGCGTACTCAAAGAACATAAGTCAGATTAATTCATTAAGTTTTTTATATTAAACTGATTTGAAAAGTAGTAAATGACCTAGAGTTTCAAGCTATGCATTTGTCAAATTTCATCAAAATGGTTTCAGTAAAATGGCAACAGATAAGACAATAATTGCTCTTTCGTTATTATCACGTTATTAGCTCTGTCTCGCGGCTTTGCCTACCTAATCAAAAAAAAGCGACAAGTAATTTTGGCAGTCCTCTCTTGATGTTAAACTGCCTAAATAATTCCGACGAGATAGCAAAAATCCATCGAACAAAATGGCACAAATATATACATACATATATACACATATAGTGTAATTAAATGAAAATAAACTTTGAAAAAAAAAAAAATTCTTAATTTTTTTCCTTTCCATAACATTTTGTGTTTGTTTCATTCCAATTGGTTTACAAACAATATATTTAATCTTCTAAACTCCCGTTGTTGAATCACAAGCGAAATTAGTTCCATCTATGTAATTTAAGTTAGGTCAAAACAAATATGGTTCAGTTTCATACTAAATGTCATATGTCACTGTAGCTCGCGAGTGAGTGGACGGACGAGGATGGATGTTTCGTGTCATTGTACGTCACAGGCCACACACATCCGATCTAAAAAACAGGTTAATCTCTCTAACATTTGAGAGCAGAATTAGTATATTTAGTCATATGGGCTATAGGAAGTTTCACACATCGTGCGGTTAGGACCACAGTGTTTCGTGGGCAATTCAAGGGTTTGTTTTGAAGGGGGATTTGAAAAGTTTAAAACTCCAGTAAGTTTTTATTGTATCAACCCTGACAAGAGATCAAAAAGCTACCCCAATACTTGAACGACTTTGACGAGCTCGTTGGATGAGTGGTTAGGGTGCTTGCCTTAACGCTTTGTTCTAGGGTTCTCGGGTTCGATTCCCGGCAGGGTCAACTTTGAAAAATCAACTTTTCAAATTTGGCTCTGGTCTGAATTTGGAAAGTAGTGGCAAGGGCACACTTCGTTTCGCAGTCATTTGGGCAGCCCGTCTGGCGGCAGTAACCACCGCCTTACAGAAGACCACCATGAAATAACAGCACGTGTGCTGTTGTGTTTCGGTGAGTGAGTAAGGGATGCCAGAGCCCATTTCCCTATCCACTCCCAATCCCTTATCCTTAATCCTACTGCAGTCGGCAGCGCACTTGCAGCAGCTTAGGCGTTGCTTGTGTTAAGGCGACGGTAGCCACCTACCATCAAGTGGACCGTCAGCCTGTCTGCCGACCTTAACATAAAAAAAACAGTATTCAATTTTTTTTCGTGGCATAGCTATCCTACAGGATAGGACGAAGCTTATATTTGTGAAGTAACATTAAGTATTGTTCAGGAAATATAGCAGCTTTTATCGTATTGTTAGCGGAGCCTTATTGTGATGGCAATAAAGCTTTGAACAGTTTCCGTCTTACTACAAAAGATTAAATAAGCACTGTCTAAACACGTGCTTACGTAGACAATGTATAACTATTTAAACATTGTCAGGCGAGCGCTTAAAATGTCCTTACCACAAAACCTTGTGGTATGGCAACCCTGGCAAACATTCATTCAGTCACTCGCCCTGCATTCATGTCATTTTCATTTTACGCAGATATGATAGGCGTATAATGATGAATTTTGGTTTTCACAAGCTATTATTACGGACTATAGTAATGATAATATAAGCAAATTATAAAATTGGAATAAGGCATAAATTACAACAAATACGTTAGATTATTTATAAAATTTTGTTATACCAAAAAACATTGCGCTTAATAGAACGTAAGTGACACGGGCGTCACGTAATTGTCAAATGTCAAATTTGATTTTCATAAATTCCAATGACTAAAGAACAACATAATTACAATTATCTATCATTATCAACTAATCTCAACATGGATAGAAAATGAGCGCGGCGACAACTGGAGTCAAAAAGAAAATGTTTGTAATCTTAGCTTTCATTAAGCAATGTGCATTGTGCATTCATAAAATACTACGAGATCATAACTTCTATGTACTGGACGTGTTGAAATTATTTTAGGACCTCTTCCTGCAAATGAGTCAGTCTGGCGCAATCATAGAAAATAAAAAGACGGACACCAACACCAACAAACGAAAAAGTCTTGAGTGGATTAATGTGCAAAAAAAGTGAGTACATATTTATCCAAAATATCGTGGATAAATATGTACTCACTTTTTGCGTCATCGTAAAAATCAAAATCTGTTCAAGTGATATCTGGTTTTAAATTTTGCGTCATCGTAATATTCGAATGGATTAATTCGCTCGCGACGTATCCTATCTCGAAAATTATCCATATAATCCATATCCTCCATGTCGATGTAATCAATTAAATTTAAAATATCTATATTTATTTCAAAAATCAAACGAAATGTTTAATATTATGCAAAACGATTATGCAAAATATTATGCAAAACGATAAATTTGACGGAACACGTCCAAGGAAGAGAAGCCGCTAATTTGGTAGACACTCGTTAAACAAGCATCTGGCGGTGTTTAAATTTAAATAATGCTCAAGCATTGTCTAACCCCAAACAATGCCTAGACACTCTTTTGTAGTAAAGATTTATTTAAACACGTGTCCAAAGCCTGTATAAAGTGTGTTTAATGTTTTTGTAGTAAGACGGTTAATATTTATTTCACCCAAAAATAACGCCTGACTAAATATATGAGCAGTGTAACGCCTACCATCTTTATTCCAGTTTTGGCTTTGCCAGAAGTTAGATGATCCCTCGGGAACAGTACTTTTTTCTGGATGAAAGGTACCCTATGTCCTTTCCTGCATTCCTGACAACGTGTATGCAAAATTTCATGATTATCGGTTCAGTAGTTTAGGCATGATGAGGTAACAGACAGACAGGCAGAGTTACTTTCACATTTATAATATTACTATGGATTTTCATGAATCTTCTCTTTCGCGTAGCAGCTTATTAGGTGATGCTGATAGGTGATGCTGATGAAGCATTTATGAAATCATGAAATAATGTATGTCGTAATTGCAACAGAATATGCATAAGAATCTAAGATGGTTAAAAACACTTTATTATTTTCATTCTGAAACAAATAAATAAATAAACAAATAAATGAAACAAATTAAAATAATAATAATTATTATTATTTATTAAAAGAAAAACCGAAACGGCTTACGCGGGTTTCAATCCGGGCTTGCACTTTTTATTTCAAATTCTTGTTCATTTTAAGTTTGATCTTGTGTGATTTTCTTATGTAAAATTCGGATGCAGGGGTTCCGGGTTCGATTCCCGGCAGCAGGGTCAACTTTGGAAATGAACATTTCAAAGTTGACTCTGGTCTGGATTTGAAAAGTAGTGGCAGGGCACACTGTGTATCGCAGTCATTTGGGCAGCGGTGCTGTTATTTTTGGTGGTCTTCTTTCTAAGGGGGTGTTTTCTGCTATCATACAGGCTGAGCATTCAAACATAAGTATGTAATTTAAAATTTTGCAATTAATAGTATTGCCTTTTCCAAAAATCTGACGATAATACATAATTTTAAGACATTATACTATCACGCAATAGTAGAAACTTCTTTTGTTAAAGTTTAACTTCATTTAGTTAAAACATCTAACGATTAATTGTGAAATTACGTTCATAATTATGAAAATAATGTATTATAACAATTACTTGAAATGTTATATACATTGGTGTATATAAATTTATATGCGAGTATGTAATAGTCTGAACAATACGCAGCTCTATTCATTTGCAAAATTAAAAGAGAATTATTTTAATTAAAACGTGATGTATTTGTAAAAGAATATGTATAATAAAAAAATGAAAACAAAATATTAAAAACTCTTCTCGCAAAGGGTCGCTGGGTCATTATGGGTGTTGCACACAAAAATTCCAGGTAAATATGCTTTGATACAAAACGCGGTTCATATATCATTTGCATTCGTCTGTAGGTACAGTTACCGAAAATGGGCTGTTACACACAAAGCCGTATGTTTCATACTCTAGTAATGTTAGGGTTGGCTATTACAAGTTTGTATATTTTTTATGCTGTTGTACTACGGATAGGCAGATATATGCCCTATCAGATGGGAGTTGTTTCAATACACAAAATAATAAGAAATAGTTTTAAATGTAACATAATTATTAATGTGTGACACTTTCTGTTAAGCAACTGTCTTAAAGTAGGGAAAGGTATATTTGTCGTGACTTTTTTTTTTTGGAATTTGAGTGTCTCTGTGTTTATTTATCTTCCTAAAAATGTATGCTAATATACGTTTTATTTTGTAATAAATCGTTCATGACACTTTCTTGAATTTTTATAACATTTTAAATAAATTAGCTAAAAATTCTCATAAATATTTGTAAAACACATAATTTTTATAATAAACTAGCTGACACAGCAGACTTTGTCCTGCCCGAATCCGAAAATAATTCTGTAACCCGACTGTGACGCCACCTATTGGGTCCAATTTTATTTTCAAACCATATCTCAAAGCGACACTTCATCAATCAACGACGGACGGTTAAATAATATGGATATTGTTCAAACAAAAATTGCGTTTAAAAAATGGGGGGGGGGGTGGGGGTAGGAGGATGAAAAATACTTTACGACCTATTCTCATACCTACCAAATATAACAACAAAAATTTCATAAAAATCGGTCCAGCCGTTTCGTAGGAGTTTTGTTACAAACACTGTGACATAAGAATTTTATAAATTAGATAACAATTTTGTTTGACACCATTAGTACAATTACCGCGAAGACAAGCATAGTGCTTTTAAAAATATAATCTAAAAATTATTTTAAAGAAACCCACATAACATCTTTACAACAAGAAGCCAAAATGCCATGATAGACAGTGTCATACTTTTTCATATTTCTAAACAAAATGTCCTCCTTCATTATCAATACACACGTGCGCCCTCTTTAACTAATTGTTTTTTTTTTAAGGATATTAATACGTCTCTTTGGCGTTTCACTTTGTTAAAAGCGTTTATGATGCGCTCTTTTAATTGTCCCACAGTATTCGGCTCAGAAACATACACTAATTGCTTCGTTTCACTTCATAAATAAATATCAATCACTCCAAATTTAAGTACGTGAATGTGTGTTTTCACATACCTTCAATTACTTATAAGCTATATTTTTGTGACTCAGTCATAAATTATTATATCCTTTTAATGTTTTATTATATCCTACCCTTTTTTGATGGTCTATTGACTACCGTCGTCGAGAACACATTCAATTGCGACATATATCCTGTTAGGATAAGGATGATGGGTGTTAAGTGCCACTATGACTATTCTACTTTTAAAAAGTTATCATACATTCGTTTCTAATTAATAATAATAATAATAAAATAAATTCCATGTAAACGCTTGATTGGCTCAGCGGTAGTAGTTTTGCCTGCTGTGCCAGGAGTCGCTGGTTTGTCCCCGCTCAAGACAACATTTCTGTTATTAAGATACGTCTGTTTGTCTGGGCCTGGGTATTTTCTAACATAAAACTAGGTTTAGACAAAAACGTGGTTGATGGCTTTAATTAATTTATTAAGTTAAGCAGCGGTTACAGAAATTTCAAAACACACATTTTATTTGCTGTTGCAGGAAGAAGGAAGGAGACACAGAGTACTTTTAGAATATTTTACAAATACAACTTGGTTTCATAGTTTTTATCTGTAACATTTTCTACGTGTGTATGTATATATTTATAAATTTAAATTATATATGTATGTTTATCAGCTGTTTAATAGCCATAGTACAGGCTCTGTTTCATTTGGGGCTAGATGGCGATGTGTTTTAACAAAAATCTATATACCTATATGTACATATAATAAAATCGCAGGCGAGCTGTGTCTGAACATTGAATATTTTTTCAAAAACAATTTGTACGCATACTTACGTTATCGAGGTCAAAAAAATAGTTTTTGAGAAATGTAGTCTGTTTGTCTGTTGGTTTATGCACGCTAATCTCAGAAACAGCTTAACCTATTTGAATGCGATTTTCACTGATGTATTATAGCGTGCTTCCCGTAACATTTAGTGCTTGTTTCAATCCTTTTTTTTTCTATGTTATGTCGACAGACAGACTGACGGTCCACTTGATGGTAGGTGGCTACCATCGCCTATAACACAAGCAACGCTACAGGTGCTGCAAGTGCGCTGCCGACTACAGTAGGATTGGATAAGGGATTAGGAGGGGATAAGGAAATGGGCTCTGGCATCCCTTACTCACTCACCGAAACACAACAGCGAACTGAAATTGGTTTAAAAACAAAAAAGTTACGCGCTATACCGTTTACCACGCGCACGAAATTGCGGACTCAGCTAGTAAATAAATAAAAATGTGAGTGGCAACCCTAGCTCTCCTGTTCATTACATGCTAATGTGGAGGCATTGTAACGTTTCGCATTTAGTTCCGGGGCTATTTGAATAAACATTTTATACTCTAAATCCAATTTGTAAATTTCCAATTGCACCTCCGTCATTCTTTCTGATCTACCCAATGCCTTAAGAGGGCACTTTCCAACTCGAACAGCTTACTTATTCCATACTACGTAATTCCATGATTACTCATTAATTATAGGTCGTAGCAATTCATAAAAAAACGTGACATTTCTAGGACATAATATAAAGGTTTGAATCGCAACGAAAAACTGAAATTAATTTTATATCTAGTATAATTAATTTTTAAAATGTGCAGAAATTGTGACATTTTCGCGGGTTGAATTCTTGTAATTACTGACTAAAATCTAAACATGTTTCTCGATGGAAACATCCTACCTATAATTTACATTTGAAATTGGGATGTCAATAGCTACCATCTATAAAGGTTTTTCTAAATTATTGGAATTGCTGGCGTATGTTTTATTATTTTCGCGAGTTGAATAAGTGGCGCGAATGTATTGCGTCGCATTCTGTCTTCGGTTATTCGCATTATAGTAAGTTGAGACAACAAATTCTCCCAAATACCTATTACTGAATTCCCACGCTCGTACAGCGCCACCTTAAGGCATTAAGTTCGCCTTTTGTACGATTGTGCAATAAAGTTTAAATGAATAAATAAATAAATAAATATGTCAATTGGTGGTTTAAAGCATCCGGCCCGAAGAGACCAATAATGGTGGTGCTGCCATTTGCATTATGAAAATTAGTGGACTGCATAGCGGTTATAATTTGTCACTGCGAATTTGGGAGCACTGTCCTTTTGACATGAGCCGGGAGGTTGTCATACGAGTAACTAACAGGAAAGCGGGAAAAGAACAATACCTCGTATCCTGAGATGTTGAGATGCTGTGGCTTCGGCGCGGCGACAACGTGAATCACTGTCCTTGTCCCAGTCACTGGTATATCCTTCCAGGAACGATACACAATACACATATAAACATACACAAAAGCGGGCGGTTCCGTAAAGTCAAAAAATAGTTCCCTTTCCACTGTATTTTATATTTATTAACAAAGCGATCGTGCTCGTGCGGCGCGGTCTTCAGAAGCAAACTTGCAACACTACATACAAGTCATCCGCGCTTCCTCCAGCTGTCTCCTTCGCGCGTACGTGCGATGAGGTTGTGAGGGAAAAGGATAGGTGGCGAAAATGGCTCGTATGACAACATAAATTTTTAATTCAAATAAAATTGGGAGCTTATTGGCGTTAACATCAATATTGAAGTTGATTAAGCTTTACAACTTTAATAATGATTAATATTAATATTATATAATGTGTATGTGTGTGTGTGTGTGTGTGTGTGTGTGTGTGTATGTGTGTGTGTATGATTGTGTGTTTGTGCACGCAAATCTCAGAAACGGCTTAACCGATTTGAATGTAGTTTTCAGTGATATATTGTAGCAAGCTTCCGGTAACATTTTGTGGTGCATACGAAGTACAAAATAAAATCGCTCTGCTCCCTTTCTCTCTCTTTCTCCGCTAACTTCTTTTAAACTTCCCAATGGATTTTTGTTCGATTTTCGCTAATTCTAATATATTCTAATAATAATTTTATAAATATAATTATAATATAAATTATTATATTATAATTATTAATATAAAATATTATTAATTATTATATATTATAATTATTAATATAAGGACCTATAAAGGTCCTTTATTAATATTACTGAAAAACCTAAAATTGTGATTACAGTTAGCATATTTTTTTAAAATTAAAGATAGGTTTGCTCTTGACCAGCATCTATCCATGTAGGAAGGATGAGGCCGACGATGGAGCGAGCTCACCCACAAGATGCCTATTCACTCGAACCTTTAAAAGATTTGGGTCGTATGGGCTCGGAAATACAGACGCCGGCAGGGAGTTCCAATCCTTAGCAGTGCGCATTATAAAAGATGTTTTAAAGCGCTTGGTCTGAATTAGAGGAATTTCGTCAAGGTGAGGATGGTAACCAGCCGTACGTCTGCATGTCCGATAGAAGAAAGGGGAAGGCGGTATGTATGCCATAAAATGTGAAAAACTAATTTTGAAATAATTAAAGTAATTAATGGAACAAGACGAAACACCTGTTCGCTTAATATTAAACGGTTCTTGACTCTATGGCAACGTGCCATTTTATCATCTGCTTATCTAGACATACAAATAAAGTTGGGCTGTCTGTCTGTGACTCGAAAATTAATGGTGTTCAACCTCCCCCTTCCTTCCTCCTTCCATTGTGCTTTACTTACTTAATTTCACCTATAAAAATACTATTTAATTACTAGTAAAAAATAAAGCGGTTAATTATTGTTAGTAATAATAAAAATTAGTTAAAACACATATATAGAACTTTCTATAATGTTCAAAATATTATTTAAAAAGGGTAAATAATAGCAAGACAAAATACAATACGATTTCAAAATAAAGACAGTCATATGAACGTGCTTTAGCCAAAAAACTTCGTACGCGTGGTTTTCGGAATAACGCCTAACTTTTTGTTTGTAAACAGATTGGAATGAAATATACACTAAATATTACCGGAAGCTTGTTACAATACATCAGCGGAAACCACATGAAAATTGGTCAAGTCGTTTATGGGACTAGCATGCACAAAAAAGCATAATAGGCAAACGACGATTTTATTATAGATAAAGAGCTCCAGCGTAAGCTGAACGCTACTTAATATGATGATCATTTAGATCTGAGGTCAACTTAGATTGGACTTTCAAAATAACCTAAATGGACTATTTTTAACTTTATAGAAACTTTCAATCATCATCGTTTTACAGATCATAATAATTTAATATTATTATGATCTGTTTAATTTATTATTATGATAATTTAATATTATTACGATAATTTAATATTATTAATTTAATATTATTATGATAATTAACATAATAAATAATATTATTATGTTAATTTTAATATTTAATGTACAGACTCGACTTGTTTACGATTTTATTATATGTTAGATATATACATTTAGGATTCGATAGTAAGGCACCGAAATCGTCGCCTATCTTTCATGGAGGTATGTAAAAATCCCCATGATATTTCTGTTTAAAATTTGATATTATTTTAATACTTTATATACCTAATTAAAAGGAAAAATTGATAATGTGGCTTACATTACCAATTTGAATGACGATAATAATTTTGAAGGTAGCGAAAAAATCCTGTTAAAATTTCATGATATCCTATTAATTAGTTCGTGAGTTATTGTGCTAAGAGTGACGCTACTTTTGTTATTTTCAAAACAATGGATCGAAAACAATTTCGGGTTTTATTTTTACATTGCTTCTTGATGGGGAAAAAATACCGTTCAAGCGAAGCAATGGCTTGAAAAGTGTTATGAGGACTCCACTCCATCAGAAGCAACAATAAAACCTTGGTTTGCTGACTTCAAACGTGGTCGTAGAGACACCGATGATGCAGAACACAGTGGACGTCCAAATGAGGCGGTAACACCAGAAAACATTAAAAAAAATTCCACAAAATAGTTTTGAATGATCGAAAAGTGAAGTTGCTTGAGTTAGCTGACATGTTAAGATATCAAAAGAACATGTTGGCTTTATATTGTATGAACATTTGACATGTTTGCTCACTGTTGACCAAAAACATGAACGTGTTGATGATTCTGAGCAGTGTTTGGCCCACAGACGTAGATAGTATAGATACTGCAAGCCTCTACGTGCCAGCAATTTGAGCAATGCTCAAATACGGCCTCAGTTCGCTTTCGACTGTGTTCGCAGAAAGTTGACTTTCGAAAAACAAAAAATGTCTAATTGCGCTGTTGTTAATTGTAAAAATACGTCAAAAGTGGTTTATCGAGTGAGGGGAGACGTTTCGCATCATCAGTAAGTAGTTTTATTATTTATAATATGTGCTGTAATTTGTTTGGAAAATGTCGTAGCCAGCTGCGTGCGCGCGTCCTCTCACGTTGAACATTCGATAGACTAGTCGTCGCGTCGTTGCATTGCGGGGTGAGGGAAACGAGTTAGTTTGTGTTTTAACATCACTAAATTGTGCTCGTGATGTCATGGTAGGCACTAAAAATGTGCCACGCATGGTTTTCATACAGTTTGATAAGCTTACGTCATCTATACTATCTATGTCTGTGGTTTGGCCATGTTTAAACGTAACAAACATGCGTCAATATGTGACAATGGATGAAACATGGACCCATCACTTCACTCCGGAATCAAAACGATCATGCACAGCAACTGGTGAACCTCGTCCAAAGCGCCCGAAAGCAAAACAATCGGCTGGAAAGGTTATGGCCTCGGTATTTTGGGTTGTGCGTGGTGTAATATTCATCGACTATCTTGAGAAAGGAAATACCATCAACAGTGAATATTTATAGCGTTATTGGAGCGTTTGAAGGCCGAAATTGGATGGAAACGACAGTATATGGCAAAGAAAAAGAAAATTGTTTCATCAAGACAACGCACTGTGTCACAAGTCAATCAAAACACTGAACTTCGAATTGCTCCCACATCCACCGTATTCGCCAGATTTGGCTTCCAGTGACTACTGGCTGTTCGCAGACCTCAAATATGCTCGCCGGTAAGAAATTCATGAAGAGGTTACCGCTGAAACTGAGGTCTATTTTAAGGCAAAAGATAAATAGTTGATGGTGATTACGTTGATGAATAAGGCTAATTTTGAAAAAAAAAAAAAAAAAAAAAAAAAAAAAAAAAAAAAAAAAAAAAAAAAACGTGTTTTCTTTGTTAAGCCCTGGACTTTTCAGCCCATGTGTTAATCCGATACATTTGAAATTGGACACAAAAATAAGAAGGCAATGGCATCCCTTACACAAAAGCACTTGTGCTTTTATCTCATCGTGGTTTTTTTAAAGACAATGGTCACTGATGTCCAATTTATGACAACGAAAACCTCTAAAGTGGCATTTTAAAGATTTTTTAAGGTTTCAAGTAGTTTTTGAGGCCTTTTAGAGGAGCCCTTTAAAGGATACCTTTTTAAAGAAAAAACAATATTTATGTTTTATATATACATACCTATATTTTAAAATAAAGTCACTATATAGTTTTCACAATATAATTTAAAGAGTAATCGTGGAAGGTTTGTGTATGTAATTTGAAGAAAAAAACTTGCATTCGTGCAAAGCCGAGGGCTGGTCGCTAGTAAATCATAATTTATATCCAATGCGATGTACTCATGGGTATTGTAATTTTGATAAATGTCCTATAAATTGGGAAATGTTAAACGTTAATCCAGAAACCTAAGCTGGTCCTTAAAGCTAGCTCCTGAATTGGTAACATCCGTTCCAACCTAGTTTGGATTATCCATAAATTTCGGTTTAAACCGTATATATTTGCAAGCTCTGGTCAGGTATAGTCAGCTTCAGAAACTTTATTTAAAACAGGAAATGTGAAAAGTACATTTCGCCAGCGTCTACTGATTGTTCAATTTCAACTCGCTTAGCTACGTATTTCGTCGAGTGAGAAAAAGAATGGTGACTGAATTTGAAAAACTACTCCACGGTGTTTCTACGCATTTTCTTTACACAAAATAAATTACACTTGTAAAAAAAAAGTGTTTTTGAAGGAAAAATTGTTGTTTTTTAAACTTTCCGCCAAAACATTAGAATAATAGCAATGACGCCTGTTGTGAAACAGGGGCGGATCCAGGATTTCATTTTGGGAGGGCCATTCTGACAAAGTTCGGAGTTAGGGTTAATATCACAAGTAATTTTTTGTGTATTTTTTTTACTAGTTGAGATGCATTATGGTTGTATTGCAAATACGTTTAACCCGCGTAATCGCGTATTTGAACTGTCTCAAATGTCTGACATGAATTATGAAACTTTCGATAACTTTGATTGATATGGATTATATTATTCTATATTCAGTTCATATATGAATTGAATTGTACTTGAATTGAATTGAAAAGTTAAGTCAAAAATATGGAATTCCTGGGTCTTTTGGGGGGGGGGGGGGGGATGGCTTTCTTAACATGGCTTTCTTAGCTTTCTTAACTCAGGAACATTTTGAGAGTTTACACAATTCAAGCAATACGGTGATATTTACGAAAGCGTGATGTCACTCGCTCTGATTGGTGTTGCGGATTGCAGTATTTTATTGAAAATATTTTATTTTATTGAAACAAATATATAATATTTCACTAAAATATTTATTCTTTAATTCTTTAATACCGTCATCATGCCTATTGCTAAGAGCGATAAAGGCGAGGAAGCTGCAATATTTCGGGCACGTAATGAGGGGTGACAAATACCGTATTATGCAAGAGAAAATACAGGGCAAACGTAGCAGGATAGAAGAAATACATGGTTGAAGAAGTAGGTGGCTACCGTCGCCGATTCACACGAGTATATACCATTATAGCAGTTGTACCGCTGCCGTTTTGATGGGATAAAAATGAGGGATAAAGAAGGAATGAGTTCTAACATCTCTTACTCTCTCACCTAAGCAAACAACGCGAGCTTCTATTTCATAGTAGTGTTGTGTTGTTGTTACAGTTCATTTTTGATGTGATTTTCGATTGTCTTTGGTAGTCCCGCGTTTACTCGTATTTGAAGCCAACTGTACAAGCCAATATAAGTTGGTATCTGACGTAACACGTAACTATATCGGCGTTGACCTTTCCACGTTGTAACTATTGGGACATTGCCAATGGGAAAACGAAAACACGGAACGTACTTTCTTATTGTACACGGCTCATTAGCCTCGTTGCCTTGCAAAAGGAACCTTGTTCAAAGGACACACCGCGCGAACGAAAACGAACCTTGACGTGAAAGAAGCGCTGAGTGACAAATATTAGGAAAGACTTTTCCGTGAATTAAATCTATGTAAGATAGGCAGACACCTTAGTTTTATTTCTAAATATGTATGAGTTTTCTTTATTTTTCAAATTTACATTCAAATTATATATTAATTTTTATAAAAAAATTTTTTTTACAAAAACAAACAATTTTATTATCAAAACCGAATGTTTAGTGCCTAAAGGAATCTATAGGTAAACTATAAGTTTGTTCTTTTAGATAGAAATAAATTTGGACAGATGTTAATTAAATTAATGCATTTTTGAAAAATAATGGCTTTTCAAGACTATTTGGTTTTTTCTAAAGTGCCAAGAGAAAATATAGCTTAATTGAGCATATTTTAAGGACACTTTTCGTGTCAGATGACTTCACGTGGTTTAGCAATTGGCTGGTTTTTTTAGATTCTCTATATAATTCATTTAATTAATATATTCATTTATTACAATAAAGCATATTTAGTTTTTAGTAAATTTAAAGCAGTTAAAAGCAATTTACATGCAAATATTTGCATGCCCTTGTCGCGTAGACCATACGTATATATTGTAATGTATCTTTATGAAATAAGATCTCGTAGAAGATTATTTTTTATTTATAGTTCCAAAATTGACTCTGGTCTGGATTTGAAAAGTAGTGGTAGGGCACACTGCGTTTCGCAGTCATTTGGGCAGCCCGCCTGGCGGCAGTAACCACCACCTTACAGAATACCACTGTGAAATAACAGCATATACGTGCTGAGTGCGTAGTGCGAGTTTGCCTCGATCAAACGCATCGAACGCGTAAACGTGAATTTGTATGGATTGATCGAGGCAAACTCGCACTTCGCGCTCTGTTGTGTTTCGGTGAGTGAGTAAGAGATGCCAGAGCCAATTTCCTTGTTCCCTCCTAATCCCTTATCCTTAATCCTACTGTAGTCGGCAGCGCACTTGCAGCAGCTGTGGCGTTGTTTATGTTATAGGCGACGGTAGCCACCTACCATCAAGTGGACCGTCAGCCTGTCTGTCGACCTTAACATATAAAAAAATGAGCCGTCACGGGACGCCTGGTAGATGTGAAACATCGAGTGAAATAAAATGATGACTGTTTTTTTTTTAACGTTTTAAATATTTATTCAAAAATTTAAATATATATTTCAAGTTGGAACAACCACCAACAATCACAACAACAACAATCACCACGGCACGCGTCGCCACACCGTACACACTACTACGCATAGACTGTATATGTATATACCATCGTATAGCGTGGTGACGCGTCGTCACGGACTGCGTCACCACGCTATCAATCAGTTTCACCCGCGCCTTTAGATGTTTCACATTAAGGGGGAGACAAACGCTAAATACTAAAAATATCCATTGTTTAATGAAAATGTTACAAGAAATAGACAAGACAATTGCTTTGAAAAATATATATATTATACTTAAACATGTGAAGAACCAATTGTATTAATTAGAATTTTCGTTAAAGTAATAGAAACTCCACAAAAAAAGTTAGAACACAAGAAGAATTTGACCTTTATTGAAAATTCTCTCGAAAACGGCTTATTGCACGCATATGAATCCTGTACCTATTAATAATTTGATATCAGATTAAAAAATTGTATTGATAAAAATTTTTTTTTTGTGTAATGTTCTAATGGTAAAAACAAAAAAACAGCATTTCTAGGCCCGTTGAATTGTCCCCGCCGCCAGCGAGATCTATAGTAAATGTCATTTGCCTCGGTGAATCTCTTAAAAAAACTTGTAGAAGATTATTTTTTATTTATAGTTTTAACTGGTTCAGAATTTTTTAAGTAGGTATACTAAAAAAATGTTAAATTGTTATATATACGGGTCAAGGAACATCAAGATTGGGCCTTTTATCTAAGCAGTTGTTGACACTGTACCAACTGTAATCGTTATCATAAATTTTATTTTTATTAAACTTTGATCTAAAATTACAAATTTATCTTGCAACTAAATAATTCTTATTTAGGAATAGATTCGTCGCAATCGGTAAATATTCATATACCTAGATATTGTTTAAATAGCGACCAGCCCTCGGACCGGCGATGCATTTACTTTTCTGAAAATTATACACACAAACCTTACTGGTTTTTCGCTCTTTCCATTAGAGAAAAACCTTATCAAAATCCCTTAGGTGATTTAGAAGTTTTCAAGAAACAGACAAAGGCGGCTATCGACTTAATTTTATAACTAGCGGGCCGAGCCGGCTTCGCACGGGTGAACATTTATTTTTTAAACATTTTTGAGTTTATTCGTGGAAAACGGCAATTTTGTATGAGGGGGGGGGGGGAGGATGATTAGCCTATGTTACTCGCTGATAATGTAGGTTTCTATAGGTGAAAGAATTTTTAAAATCGGTCCAGTAGTCTTTGAGTTTATTCATCACAAACATGCATACAAATGTACATACATACAAATCTTTTCTCTTTATAATATTAGTATAGATATGGATGTGTATTGAATATAAATCTAGATACAGGTATACCTTGTTAACGTAAGTACAACGCGTATAAATAGTTATTTTGAACAGTTTGGCTCGTTTACGTTTTTATTATATGCATAGATAAATTATTACTTACCCGGTATTTCATTCGCCGGTCGGTAGGTACTATAAGCTATATAGCAGCATATAGTACTGACTATAAGTTCAGATGAAAAAGAGGAAGACCTTACCACCCCTACCAAGCATTTAGATATAACTTATAGCTGATGATCAATTCTGTACCTTTTCTCCCAGTAACTTCGTCCCTAGGGGAATATTTCCATTCGTATTGATTTGTTTTTTTTTTTTTATAATGATAGATCGAGCATTTGACCGCAGTCTCACCTGATGGTAAGTGATGACGCGATCTAAGATGGAGCATGCTTGTCTATTAAGAACCGATTCACTCGCGACTTGAAAAGTCCAGGGTTGTAGGTTTGCGGAAACAAGGGTGCTGGAAGTTGGTTCCACACGCTAGCAGTTCGAATCAAAAAAGTTGACACGAACCGCAACGTGCGGATTTTAGGTATATCAACCATATAAGGGTGACATTTAAATGTGCGCCTTGTTGTCCGATGGTAGAAGGGGCTAGGGGGGACTAGCTGGTGCAAGTCCAACGCACACTCACCGAAGTAAATCCTGTAGAACACCGAAAGGCTGGCTACCATGCGCCTGTGCTCAAGACTCTGCAAGTCAGCCCCAGCAAGGGAGTCATCGCCAATGAGTCTTATGGCTCGCTTTTGGACAGCGTCCAAAGCATTTCATTGTGTGAGCTGCTTAGGTTAAGTTATCTGCTATGTAAGTTTTATTTGTAACAGCTAAGTCACTACGCTCGTCCAAAAGTCCGGTTTCGGCCAGTTCGAAAAAAAAAAAAAATTCTATCACGTTGCTATAAAAAAAATTAAATTTATACCACAATTCTAACCAGTTGTTCAATTACTAAAGTTTGTGCAAACAAAGTTAGTACTATAACGGCGCAACGTAGGTAATCCTTATCGCGAACAAATCAAAGTTATCGCCCAGGGAGGCGCTCCGGCTAAAAGTTTTATTACTTATGTAAACGCCTTTTTCTCAGACCACTTTCATATTCACTCGTTTAAGGTGGCGACACACCGAGATATAAATATTTAATTTATTAAGGCGACAAACTCAGTACCTACTAAAATCTTTCGTAATATCTGTTTAAAATATAGAAATCACATGTCATTTCTGAAACCGCCCAACCGATCAATTTCAAAGCTTGAAGATCGGATAATAGTTATGAAGGTTAGTGGAGGAAATTGCAAGCCAAAGCTATTTTAATTGACGAACTCTGTCACAGAGCTTCCGGTTTTCTTGCCGGAAATCGAACCCGGAACGCTGAGACAATTTGGAAATAAACTTTTCAACGTTGGCTTTGGTCTGGACCTGATAAGTAGGGACACAGCACATTGTGTTTCGCAGTCATTTGGGCAGATCATCTGGCGGCAGTAATCACGCTTTTACAGAATACCACCGTGAAATAACAGCACGTGTGCTGTTGTGTTTCGGTGAGTGAGTAAGGTATGCCAGAGCCAATTTCCAAGTTCCTTCCTAATACCTCATATTCACCTACCTACGGTCTCGCTTGTGTTATAGGCGACGGTAGCCACCTACCATCAAGAGGACCGGCAGCCTGTCTAACGAAACTTCACCTAAAATTTTTCTCGAACCCTGTGTGCTCTTAAGTTTATCAGAACCATTGCCTGCAGGCGGGTGTTTAACGAAATTCTAACGTCTTCAAAACCGAACCTCCAACACAATCTGATGACCTACATACTTAAAGGCCTAATTGGCCTGCGTTTCCTATGCTTTTGTCAGTATTATTTTACAACTTATATTAGCGAACAAAATATGATCCTTAGATTCACATTCTTTTTTTATATGAAGGTTGGCAGGAAAGCTGACGGTACACTTGATGGTAGACGTCGCCTATTAACATAAACAATGCTTAAGTGCAAGTGCGCTGCCGACTTTAGGATCTTTACCTTAGTAGGTAAGTAGGTAATTATACAATTAGTTTGCGAAATTGGCTATAGCATACCTAACCCACTCACCGAAACACAACAGCCAACAAAATATGATCCTTAGATTCACATTCTTTTTTTCATATGAAGGTCGGCAGGAAAGCTGACGGTCCACTTGATGGTAGACGTCGCCTATCAACATAAACAATGCTATAAGTGCAAGTGCGCTGCCGACTTTAGGATCTTTACCTTAGTAGGTAAGTAGGTAATTATATAATTAGTTTGCGAAATTGGCTATAGCATACCTTACCCATTCACCGAAACACAACAGCACACATGCTGTTATTTTACCGTGGTCTTCAATCAAGAGGAACCAACAGTTTTTCATATGGAAAACACGTTCATTCAGACTTGATATATCTAGAGACACAATGTAGTTAGATTGGAAGCTTCACCTGAAAAGTTGGTTAATCCTAAAATATTTAGGCTTCCTAAATAAGCCTGAATCACATCAGTAACAATTACTTGTCAGTTTGAGTTTTAAAGAAAAGAAAAGACTTTTGTAATGTCATATTTCTTCTCATTAACATATCAAGTTGACCGTCTGCCTGTCTGCCGACCTTAACATAAAAAAAATACACAAAAGCATATAATGACAGATCTGTATTATAGGTATTGTTTTATTAGCTAACTAGCTTTTGTCTGCGTGTTCGTTCGCATTCTTCGGAAAAAGTGCTTTTTTTCTGGAGAAAATGTACCCTTACCTATGGCAATGTAGGTACGAGGGCGGAGTGATAAGTCTGGTAAAAATTAAACAAGGAATAAAATTAATAAAATTATTAATATTTATTTTTCAACGTAGTCTCCGTGTAGCTCAATGCACTTCACCCAGCGTTTCTTTAGCTTTTTCAACCCTACCATAAAATACGACTTAGGCAAACCTTCAAAATAGGCATTGGTTTCGTGCATGACCTCTTCGTTGGAGCCAAATCTTTTCCCACAAAGCCATTTTTTTAAATTCGGAAACAGAAAATAGTCACAAGGGGCTAAATCTGGCGAATACGGTGGAGGAGAAAGCATCTCAAAGCGCAACTCATGAAGTTTTGCCATGGCAATCACGCAGTTGTGCACTCGTGCGTTGTCTTGGTGGAAGAGGATTTTCTTCTTAGCCAAACGTGAAAAACGTGGTCGTTTTTCACGTAAAATTGTGTTAAATTGGTTCAATAAATTGGCATAATATTCGCCATTAATCGTTTAAATTTTATTTTATTTTCAAAAGAGAATTATAATATTTTTTGTTACTACATATTATTGTTATATAATCGTCTACTTCCCCCGTAGTGTGGAGGAAAGAAAATTGTAATTATGAATATTTTCCGAAATAAATTTCTTTATTTCTTTCTTAGACCGTCTTTCTTAAATATGTCTTTAAATCATGTCTTTTGGATTTTCCTTTATTATTAGAAAAATTTGTCTTGATTTGCATATCGCTTGTCGGTAGAATATGTGGACATATATGTATAAAAAATTACAACTTGTATACCATATTCAGCAAATAAATTCATTTGAATTTGAATTTGAATTTAGAATTTCATAATGATTTGTGAATAGTGAAAGTGCAACAACTATAATATCACTTAGGCAAATGTTCGCAATAAGAAATAATTGGCCAAACACTCTTAACATTATTATTTTTAAATGTGTACTTCAAAGACACCTGCAGTCCGTTTTATAAAATGCTTAAACAGACCTACTTTTCGTGTCCCATTCATTTATTTAATTTTCACAATAAAGTTGAAAATGTTTCCTATTCTCTACGAAGGCTGTTTAAATTAATTGAAGTCCGGTCACACTTTTTGTTACAATTAATTGCCAATGAAGTTACGAATGGCTCGGCAAGGCTTAAAATTGAATGTGGTTTTAGATTTATTATGCTTTGAATTGAACAGTTTTAGTATAGTCAATACATCTGCAAGGGTTTTCTAATACTTTTTTTTTCCAAAATGAACGCTAGCGACTTAACTGAATGAGACAGTTTCGTCTTTAAATACTGACAAAGATTCCAGTTCAAAATATGAATGTTTTTAGGGTTCCGTACGTCCGAATAAAAAAACGGAACCCTTATAGGATCACTCGTGTGTCCGTCTGTCCGTCGCTCACAGTTGAAATTTGATACACACATCAAATTTTGTGACCCAAACGCAGAGGTGTGAAGTGAATAGATGAAATTTGTATATGGGAGGTCATTTTTGGGGGGAAGGTGGAAAATTAAAATTTTTTTTTCTTGAAAACTGCATCGTGTGACATATCAAATGGAAGGTCTTGTTGTGAAGATCTTAAATGTATATTTTTTTGTAATTTTAAAATAAATAGTTTCTAAGTTATTCAAGAAAATAGACGAAAATTGACCATTCCCCCCTTATCTTCGAAACTACAGAACCTAAAATTTTGAAAAAAAAAATACAGAAATTTGTTTTCTACTTACAGATTAGAAAACCTATAAGAAGTCCATGATATTAAATAACATGGTAAATCACTCAATATTGTGCGGATAGGTAACATCTTACGCGAGTTCACCTCGCACTTGATGTTTTTTTTAAATGTTTTTAAAATGTGTGAAGTAAGCGGAGCGGAATAAAACGGTGTTTATGTATTTACCATCTATAATATCCATCATAGGAATATATATTCATAAACTAGCTTTTACACGCAACTTCGTTACGCCCGGTTTTCTTAGGTATTAGAACATTTATTCCATCTTTATTGCTTACTAGCGGCCCGCCCCCGGCTTCGCCCGGCGTGCAATTTTTATATACCCTAAAACATTCCCCGTTTATTCCTCTTTCCATTGGCGAAAACCGAATTAAAATCGGTCTACCCGTTCACGCGTAATGCCGTGACCAGGAGAAATAGGGATTCATTTTTATATATAAGATATATGTTTTGTCAGGCGTTGATTTTTTATAGATGATCCCTCAGGAATAACACTTTTTTCTGGATAAAAGATACTTTATGTCTTTTTCTGTATCTCAACGTGTATACATATTTTCATGATGATCGTTTGAGTAGTGGGCGTGGAAACGTAACAAACACACCAATCCACTTTCGCATTTATAACATCAGTTATGAGATCTATCATCATTATCATCACTTCATTTCAGCCGAAGGACGTCCACTGCTGGACAAAGCCCTCCCCCCTAATTTTCCAAAGGAACCGGTCAGAAGCAGCCTGGATCCACCGTCCCGGCCCTTATCAGGTCATCTCTCCACCTTGTGGGTAGACGTCCTACGCTGCTGCTGGTCCGTGGCCTCCACTCGAGAACCTTCCGACCCCAGCGCCCGTCGGCTCTCCGTACTATGTGCCCTACCCACTACCACTTCAACTTACTGATCACCTATGGATCTCCTCATTCCTGATTCGACCTCACAGTGTAACCCCGAACATAGCCCTCTCCATACCTCGTTGAAGTTACCATATCTTACAAACAAAAGCACGCAACATAGGTTGGTGTATCAAGGAGAGGAGTCAAGACAGACTTACCGGTAGATGTGAGTCTTTCCTCGCCTGCTCGACTCGCGCTGGTTCGTTGTCCACCACAATACTCGAAGAGTTTTTTTATTAGTTTTAAGCGTTAATCCGGAAAGCCCGTTTTGTTTCACACAGAGTTTAGATAATTCACACACTACACACAATATTAGCGGATAGTCTAAATTGCGGGATAAAACTGCGTGTTGCGAGCGTTGCGACGACTTGGAATTGTCTGTCTTGATTTTGAGGGTAGGAAAGGGTAAAATAAATAGATAATATGTAGGTAGTTGAGTGTGATGCGAATGTTTGCATGTGTGTAATGCGTGTTTGGATGTGTGCGTGTTTATAGCATAAACGGCGTCAACATAGGTAAAACATAGGGGACAATGTTCCCCTGTGCTCATTTCCGTAGGGAAATGAGCTCTAGCAAACCATACTCGCACCAAAACACACTGCCGCCAGTACGGTTGTTCAGTAAGGCAATACAAAGTTACTTCAAAAGCTTTCTATTAAGCTCATATTTGCACATTACAATAGGAAATATGTTTTTTTTACATTGTTTTATTTTCATATATAATATATATATATAATTTTCCTTACTCTAAGGTTGCTTGGAAGAAATCGCTATAAAGCGACAAGGCCGCCTTTTGTACTATTGCTTGTTGTTTCTTTTTTTAAATTCTTTTTTATGTTTATAGTATAAATAAAGAGTTTTAATAATAATAATAATAATTTATTTATTTTTGTTTTTTATGATATATATTGGTTGTTTGTTTTTTAATATTTATATTGTAAAAAATTTAAAATTAAGAAAATAAATAAATATGTGAATAATAATAATAATAATAATAATAATAATAAATTGTAATACATTAATATGTACATAATATTATAAAAGAAAATCGCTGTCCGCTTCTGTTTGTTTTTCGCTAACTTCTAAATCACTCAACGGATTCTGATAGGTCTTCAAATGTGGAAAGAGCGATAAAATTTTGTGTATATAATTTGTAGAAAAAAAAAATGCTGGCCAGCAAATAAATAAAAAAATACGATAATTTATCACGATAAGATTTTTTGTCGTGAATAGAATAGACAACTGTATTCAGACGGTCTCTGCTGGGGTTATAGTTGTAATATTTGTAACAAAGGAATTAAGGCTCGCCTCAAAACAATGGCCGAGTGTTCGATTCCCACCCATTTCCGTGTAAATAAATCCACAAATGCTACACTAAGGTTTCGTGACCCTTGACCCCGCTTCGGCTATCCAGGTTAAGATGTAGGGACAACATACACCCCGGAGGTAGGGAGGGATCTTTACCTTACATAATGTATGAAATAAGGTATTCCAGTCTTAGATATATAAAGATACACATACTTATCTATGATATAAAGGAACTAAGTGTTTTCCGAAGCTTGCCTCGATATTGAAACAATGTTTGAGTAGTTATCACGTCATAGGTCAATAACTATTATGTTTAATGATTAAATTTAAATTATTGCTAAATTTTATATGAATAGCACTAATGCTGTTTACTGTTGTTGATTGTTATTAAATAAATTATTATTAGTAATTATTAAAATGGATATACGGTATCATGTTCTTTATGGACTCTAAAACCATTCAACCTATTTTGATAAAATTTTCAGGCAATCTTCAGATTAGTCCATAGGGTGATTCTGTGAAATTTAGTAATGATTGGATAAAAAAGAGGGGCACGGACGAAGTAGCGGGGAAAAACCTAGTTATTAATGTTTTGGAATCATGTCTTCAGTCGAGAATCCCTAAAAATAAAAATAAAAAGTGTGTGTCGATTCTAAAAAATAAAAAAATAAAAAATAAATTCAAATAAAGAACGCTGGATTTGATTTTTGACATGTCTGAACTATAAAGGAAAAAATTAATGTTTCGTTTCAACTGCATGTAAAACAATAACAGTATTATTGAATAAGTAAGTAGTTTATTGACTAAATCTGTTCTAGTTGACATCAATAATATAGTCATAAATTGATTATGTACAAAATGTAATTATTACACAAGTGTTTAGATAACGTGTGTATTGAATATGTTTTTATTAAAAACAATTATTCTGTCATAAAACATCTTATAACCAGCAACATTATGAAGATGTCGTTATTCTGAAAGCTATCATAAATGAAAAAAGATAGCTCAATGTTTACGTCAAGAGATACATTATTATAAAGGAGTAAAAGGATTTATAATAATGTATCTGAGATAGGGTACCTTTCATGCTACTGTTCCCGAGGGATCAATTAAAATAAATATAAAAAAGTGTGTGTTTGTCAGTTCCGACGCAAATACGATAGTTTTTTTTCGACGACAGACGTCGCTGCGCCGGCAAATTGTAACTCACTATTGTTTCTTTCCTCAACGCGGACTACACTTTTCATACAACATGCGTCAGCTGTCGCACAGACTAGAAAGTGACAGTGACAGATAACGTAACGCTTTTTTATTTTACCGCTCACAAAATTTCCATTCCGCGGGTATTATATGCAAATCGATTCTTAAGGAGTTAAACTCCAAAAATTGGATCAGCCAATTGGATGAGTGGTTAGGGTGCTTGCCTTAACGCGCTGTTCTAAGGTTCCCGGGTTCGATTCCTGGCAGGGTCAACTTTGAAAAATGAACTTTTCAAATTTTTCTCTGGTCTGGATCTGGAAAGTAGTGGCAGGGCACACTGCGTTTCGCAGTCATTTGGGCAGCCCGTCTGGCGGCAGTAACCACCCCCTTACAGAAGACCACCGTGAAATAACAGCACGTGTGCTGCTGTGTTTCGATGAGTTAAGTAAGGGATGCCAGAGCCCATTTCCCTATCCTTTCTCAATCCCTTATCCTCAATCCTATTGTACCATCAAGTGATAGGTGATAAATGTGTTCACAGCTATGTAAGGAAGGCGCATACGAAGTCGCAGGCAAAAGATAGTTTTTTATTTTTATTTTTTTATGTTAAGGTCGGCAGACAGGCTGACGGTCCACTTAGACAGGCTGACGGCCACTGGTAGGTGGCTACCGCCGCCTATAACACAAGCAACGCCAAAGATGCTGCAAGTGCGCTGCCGACTGCTGTAGGATTAAGGATAAGGGATTAAGGAGTGGATAGGGATTAGTTTACTATAAAAATGCTATAAAATATAAAATTTTGATATTGTATTGCGAATGTATGTATATATGTATGAAGTAACATTGTACAGCCGGCGAGTACACATTGGCTCTAAACCCTTTTTTATAGTACACACCTGCTTGCAAGGAAGGCGCATAAATATCACAAGGGAAACATTCTGTCTATTTTCTATGCTGCTTTTATGACAGTTCGGGGAAATTCGATTTCGTTTTACCGATATTTGGTGAGTACATATCACTTTGAGACATACGGCGATAGCTTTATTTTGTACTTCAATAGCTTCACAGCGACGTATTCCTTAAATATTTATAAAAGTGTTAATTCGGTTTACGTTTTTAAGTAAACAAAGTTTCATTTTACATTTTGATTTACAATTACATTTATCCTCTATGTAACATTTTATTTTATAGTCTACACTGTTAGTACATTTAAGCATAAGCCTTTCAAGTATATTTTCTTTGTGTACTTGAGCCATTTGCAAGTATCATAACTTAAGGGCTTCACTTAGGCAAATGACATTTACAATAAAACTCGCTGGCGGCGGAGACAATTCAACGGGCTGTTTTTTTGTTTTTACCATTAGAACAATACGCAAAAAAAAATTATTAATACAATTTTTTAAACTGACATTAACTTATTAATAGGTACAGGATTCATATGCGAGCAATAAGCCGTTTTCGAGAGATTTTTTAATAAAAGTCAAATTCTTCTTGTGTTCTAATTTTTTTGTGGAGTTTCTATTACTTTAATGAAAATTCTAATTAATACAATTGGTTCTTCACATGCTTAAGTATAATATATGTATATTTTTTTCAAAGCAATTGTCTTGTCTATTTCTTGTAAGATCTTCATTAAACAATGGATATTTTTAGTATTTAGCGTTTGTCTCCACCTTAATAGAAAATTGAATGGATGGATTGAAGTTCTACACAATTTGCACGTTTTATCATAGGAAGATATTTTTAAGAAAAATCACTGTTTAATTTAAATTTAATTTCAATTTCAAATTTAATTTAAAAAGCACTTTAACGTTATGTAAAAGTGCTTTTAATTTCACCCACGTGGCCCCATAATTGAATGAACATGATACCAACACAACAGAGTTCCTTTTATTAGCCATATATTTACACAATCTTGTTAAAATAATATGAAACAATTTAAAAACAGTGTATTCACAACACACTTATAATAATCTAGTCACAATCAAGTCGTTGCGTACAGAAATTAGTTTTCCCGTCTCAGTGAAGCGATTGTGACTATCATGTGAAACAATGCATATTGAAGTATGCATGACATGAGACGGAAGATAGCGCATTTCACAGAATAAAAATGTTGTAAGTTCCAAAAGTATTAAATACTAGCGTTCCGCCCCCGGCTTCGCCCGGCGTGCATTTATTATATACCCTAAAACATTCCCCGTTTATCCCTCTTTCCATTAGCGAAAACCGAATTAAAATCGGTCTACCCGTTCACGCGTGATGCCGTGACCAGGAGAAATAGGGATTCATTTTTATATATAAAGATTAATTAATCGTAAACTATAATGTTAAACGAAAAATTAATCCACAAAGGCCTAGATAATCTGTGAAGTGAGATTACTGATATTTTTTTAGGTTCAATTTGAAAAAAAAAAGATAAAAATGAGAGGTAACTTGGTGATTTTGTTCTATCGAGAAAATTCCATTGTTTAGGTAATATTTTCTGTCCACATTTCACTTTTATTTGAAATGAATTAATCTATAAATACTGGTAGGTTGCTCGATGCCGCGGGATGCAAGCAGCCCGCGGGGGCGTAGTCCTGAGTGTTTAGCAGTTGTATTTGCTCTTGTAAATTTTTTTGGTTAGGTATTGGGTCTTATGAATTGGATTGATAAGGATTTGGTTATTTGTTTTGTATTTCGTGAAGTTTCGGGGGTGGGGGAGGGAGTGAGGGGATAGTGGGTAATGTATTAATCTATATATAAATATTTTCTTATTTGGACTTTATATATTTAGATAAAACTTAAATCTAGGATTAGCTATTTCTATTTATACGCGCTCTTAAATTAGATCACAACAGATTTATCTACTATTGAATCTATTCAATAACTAACTATAATGCAAATTTTTGTATGCCCTTGTCGGGTAGCTTACTTTGTACTGTAACTACTGTACATCATGTAGACATGTGTATTTTTTTATGCTAAGATCAGCAGACAGGCTGACGGTCCACTTGATGGTAGGTGGCTACCGTCGCCTATGACACAAGCAACGCCAAAGCTGCTGCAAGTGACGCTGCCGACTACAGTAGGATTAAGGGAAAGGAGATAGGGAAATGGGCTCTGGCAACCCTTACTCACTCACCGAAACACATGCTGTTATTTCACGGTGGTCTTCTGTAAGGGGGTGGTTACTGCCGCCAGACGGACTGCCCAAAATGACTGCGAAAACGCAGTGTGCCCTGCCACTACTTACGCAGTATGCGCAAATAAAGATTTATTTATTTAACTTGAACTCCTCAGATTTCAAGCAACGAACTGAACAGTGTAATAAAAGCCAATTACACTTTTGAATTGCAGCAAATTGGAAGTAAAAAGTATCGTTGAAATTGCATGTCCGATTCGTAGCGAACGGTTGTAGCTAAACGCGAAATTCGGAATAACGGTTTTTATAGTAATTTGGCATGGTGGAATGTAGCCTAATCGTGCTCTGTTTGTTATATACACTTAATTTATTATTAATGTCAAGGAAATTTGCATGTAATGAGCGGTTCGTATACGGAACCGATGCTAGTGCATTTTCCCGGTTAGGCCCTCGCTCCTGGCGCCCGTTCAACACTAATTGGTCACTACGTTCCCGTTAATTGGTCATTTGTTTGACGCTAAAGCCTGCTAGGATTATTACTTAATTTTTTTCAACAAATTCTTGCTTTTAAATGCCTTACTTTTATTTTCATTGTAGTGGGAATTGTATTTCTCAAATTAAAATTAACTTTCAAACCAATTATAAAATTAATCTAAAATTTATCGAAAGTTCTATAAGAACTTTTGGAAGAAAAAATTTAACAATAGGGATAGGATTTTTTGGCAGAACGACGGCGATGGTCTCATATTTGTGTTTTTAAGTTTATTTCTATAGGCGATGTGAAAGATAATAATTTTCATTTATTTATTTATTTGACAAGGCTTACCAACTAAATACATACTTAGACATAACATACAACAACACACAGAAAGAAACATTACAAATATGAATTTAAATTACAAGAAAGCACGTCATTATTACTCGTATAACAAAATTATAGGCAACACATCACAGACTAAAAAAAAAAAGAAAAAAAAAAGATGTTTCATACTAACACAAGTTAAAGATTTACTCGTCTATCTCTTTAATTTGCTATAGATTTGATAATAAATTAAAGAAACAGTTGCTTAATAATTTATGAAATTATGATCTATGATATTTTGACGAACCCGTTCAATGAGTGGTTAGGGTCCTTGCTTTTCCGAGGATAAGGCCTCGCTGTGAACTCGGACCCGCACATCACCGCTTATGGTGGAATCCGGAGGGATTTTAGTGGGTATTCCCGGTGATAAGTTACTTCACCGGGCGAGTCCCACACTCCCCCTCGTCGACTGTCCCCGTCGGCGAGGGATAGTGCGTGAACGTCATAACAAGGGCTCCCAGGTTCGATTCCCGGCAGGGTTAACTTTAAAAAATGAACTTTTCGATTTTGGCACTGGTTTGGATCTGTAAAGTAATGGCAGGGCACACTGCGTTTCGCAGTCATTTGGGTAGCCCGTTTGGCGGCACTAACCACCCCTCTACAGAAATAAAAACACGTGTGCTGTTGTGTTTCGGTTGAGTGAGTAAGGGATCCTACAGCCTTTTTTCCTATCCAATTCCTTGTCCTTAATCGTTCTGCAAAAATATGTAACGTCTGACATCTTTATTGCTGTTATACTTTTTTTGACTGTGGCAGCTGATGCAAAAAAAAAAAATTAAGCAAAACAAAAAAATCCGGACAGATTTACATTTTTTCTTTTCATAAGAACTTTCATCGAACTTCACGGAATATAAAAAAAACGGGACAAGTGCGAGTGGAACTCGCGTGAAGAGGGTTCCGTACGGTGTTACCTATCCGCACAATATTAAGTGATTTACTATGTTATTTTAATATCATGGACTTTTTATAGGTTTTCCTATAATCTATAAGTAGAAAACTAATTTCTGTATTTTTTTTTCAAAATTTTAGGTTCAGTAATTTCGGAGATAAGGGGGGGGGAGGAATGGTCGGACAGACGGACACACGAGTGATCCTATAAGGGTTCCGTTTTTTATTCGGACGTACGGAACCCTAAAAATTGCACAAATGATCCATCTGTTCTCGAGGTTCACGCTCAGCAACACATAGCTTTTTAATTTTTATTTATATAGATAAATTCATACTTATCCACACTATAATATTATAAATGTGAAAGTAACTCTGTCTGTCTGTCTTTCTGTTACCTTTTCACGCCTAAACCGCTGAACCGATCATAATGAAATTTTGCAGGAAAGGACTTAATCTACTGTTCTCGAGGGATCATCTAACGCCTGGTCAAAGCTATAACTGCAATAAAGATGTTAGGCTTTACATTGCTCATATATTTAGTCAGGAGTTATTTTTTTATTTTTCAATGCGGGTGAAGCCGCAGACACCAGCTGGCTTGAAACAATATTCAGAGAATCGTGTTTCTACAGACAAACTGCGTCAAAATGTTTTATGAGTCAATGTAATTGCTAGCTAAGTATTAAAATTATTATTTATTAGTTAAATTTAATTAATTAATTAATTGATCGACCTGATGGCAACTGTCGTCTATAAACTTAACCAATTTCGGGGGATATACAAGTTTGTTGCCAATCTTGATAGGATAACACATCGACGTGACATCCCACGTCGATGTGTTATCCTAAGGGATTGAGCATATCTGTTGTTCTTCAGTGTGGTTTGCTGCGAGTTGCCTCTGTTTCTGATATTAAAATAACAATAAAATCATATTTTGATTTAACTGAGATCACTTGAGGTTGATAACAAGCTCTTAGTGAGAGAGATAACCGTGTCTAGCATCAAATCACTACAAGGTCGCTTGGTCCAATTTCCCACGTACTACACTCGAGTGTCAACGCTCTGCCTGCACTGGCGTGCAATTTAACATACGGTACAGTCGCCTCGTAAATTAATTTAAGGCGACTCCAGCCGCTAAACTCGTCCCGCATTGAATTGACGGGACTGCTGAGGGGGAGTCGCCACTTGCAAATCTCGGAAATATCTATTTAAAAATTAAATAAAGTATAATTCAAATTTTTCTTTTGATGAGACTTCAGATAGTGGATCTTAAAATTTATCTTAAGAGTTAGCTATTTGAAATATTGATTATTAAGCAAATCGCACGGTTACAACATCCATATTAAACCGCAAATTAGTAATTTTTTTAAATATATAATTAAATATAATTTAAAAAATAATATAATTTATAAATATTTCACAAGTGTGACATTGACATTTATTCTTATAAAATTAGACAATTTAATTGTATCGTAATAATTATCATAACTTTCTTTTTGTTGTTATATATATTTATTTTATTTTTTGAGTCTGTGCTGTGTTGCCTATAATTTTGCTTTAATAATGCTGTGCTTTCCTGTAATTTAAATTCATACTTATATTGTTTTTTTTATGTGTTGTTGTATGTTATGTCTAAGTATGTATTTAGTTGGTAAGCCTTGTCAAATAAATAAATAAATAAATAAATAAACAAATCCCCTTTCATATATCCTGCAGATGATTTGAGTATTTTTTCAATTATAACTATTATGATAATTTAAAATGAAAACGGTTACAAATAAGTGGATTTTTTTATCATTAGGGGCTGGCGTCGCCTTAAAATCTAAAACTCAACTAAGTATCTAACTAAGTTTTCATTGTTCTAAAGATATATTATGACCTCTAAATCTTAGCCGGACCGGGGACCATAAATTCTGGACGCAAGAGCAGCGAAGGAGGTCCCCCCATAAGGCTCGCGGTAAACGCTGGATCCAAACTGCTTCTGACTTTGTTATACTATAAAATTTTATCTGTACTTAATATATTTTGTTATTGTAAATTTAAGATTCTATGCTCACCAGTGGAGGTCCTACGGCTGTGAAAAACAAAAATTACATGTATACTGTAAATCGCTCAAAGATCTTGATATACAATTACTTCAATAAAAATCTTCTAAAATTGCCTAAAGATAACCATTACTTGTATAAATTTAACATAAAAAACTAAATCATTCCATGATTATTTTTTTTGTGATTGAGTGTACTTTCCCCGTCTAGACGCGGTCGACCTAAGTAAATGTTTGTGCAAAACGTTGTCCTAAGTCCCTGTGCCAGTGCTAGTTCAACTCTACTTTCACTCGAGGTGCCCTGATTTTGATTGCATAGTGCTAAAATGGAAGAGTATTTTTAAATTTAAATTCTAAGTTACAAGACTTTCGAGAAATAATAACAATTCAAGTATTGACTTTGAAACGAATAGTCTTAAAATAATTTTACTACAGACAATTGTTTAATAGCGGCATTGCACACTCCTCCCTAACGGAATGCCATTTTGAATTACTGTTGTGTTTCTGTATCCCTTACAGTAAGTATGACAAGTAGTTGCAGGGAAGGGTGGTAGGGCACACTGCGTTTCGCAGTCATTTGGGCAGCCCGTCTGGCGGCAGTAACCACCCCCTTACAGAAGACCGCCGTGAAATAACAGCACGTGTGTTGTTGTGTTTCGGTGAGTGAGTAAGGGATGCCAGGGCCCATTTCCCTATCCCCTCTCCTAATCCCTTATCCTTAATCCTACTGTAGTCGGCAGGGCACTTGCAGCATCTTTGGCGTTGCTTGTGTTACAGGCGACGGTAGCCACCTACCACCAAGTGGACCGTCAGCCTGTCTGCCGATCTTAACATTAAAAAAATTGGCCACTTCTCCGATCACTCCCTCCTTGTTTCTTATACTTAATTATCCTATCAAGGTCGAGGGCACAATTTAAGCTCCCGTTGAATTGATTGTGGTAGTAAGCCATCTAACATCAAGTAGACTGTCAGTTTGCCTGCCGAATTTTCCATAAAAAAATGTACAATGCAAAAGCAATAACAGCTACAGAAACACTAGTTCTCTATTCACTAATTATTATAAACTTCTCGGTGAGTTAACACCATAAACTCACCGAGAAGTTTATACCGCTTTTGCGTTAAAATTTTTAGTTGCAATCAGAACGTATTAGCTGCCATATTGGTGGCCATAGAAGTGATTTGTAAAATGAGTCCAATGGACCCAGATTATTAATAGGCGTCAGTCGCCAATAAAATTGTAGTAGCATTTTTTTAAATTTTATACAAAAAAATATGTAAAAATAAATAGTATAAAATAAAAGTCTCTTAACTAGTACTTCACAGGCATTCAAATATTATTGGATTCTAGAATAACCTAATTTGTTTTACGACCCAAACTGATGCTCTCGTAATGCTAATCGGTCGGCTTCCCCTTTGATGGCGCGTGTTCGAGGATCCATATCAAGTCGAGGGCCCTCCGACACACTGATGAGGCACTTTGATACGCTATACCTACACAATAGAATTTTCAATTGTTAATTCAAACTTTTTTGTCGGCCATTTTTAACGCTACGATTACTTTTTTGATTCCCAAAACCACTGAAAGCTTTCCCGAGTCTGAGAGGTGATTTTTTTAAAATGTAAAGGCTGATATGGTAGTCCACTTGATGGTAGGTGGCTACTCTAGCCTATAACATAAACAACGCAGATAGGTAGCATACTGCAGACCATAATAGGATTAAGAAAAATAGGGAATTACGAAGGGATAGGGAAATGGTGGCCTCGATCCCTTACTCACTCACCGAAACACAACAACACACATGCTTTTATTGCACGGTGATAAAGGCATGTGTGCTGTTGTATGCTTTAAGTAACGAGTGGTTACTGCCGCCAGACAGGTTGCCCAAAATTACTGCGCAACGCAGTGTGTATTGAAGATAAGTATATTTTTTATTGCTAAATTAGAATTTTTCGAATTGCTCAAAAAATATAGCATTATTACTAATGTATCCGTCAATATGAGCATTTTTCATACGCAGCGAAAACAAGCACACAGCTGCAATAGGGGATCGGACAATAATCAGATTAAAATCTAAAATGTACTTAGAAACAAAATATATAATGTTTTACGATTATTTATCGAATAATAATTTCATATAATTAATTTAAATATTTTTAAATGAAGAAATAAAATTTCATTATTTACAATATTTTTAATCTATACTGAAACACCAATCACAGTGCGTGACGTCATTTGTGGGCAATCATTGTCTTATGCCAATGCAGCTGTTTTGTTATGATATGACCACAAATGACGTTACGCGCTCTCAGATGAGCGCGTAACGTCATTTTTGCAATATTAAAACATGATTTTGAGTACCTAAAAGGCTATAAATAAATAAAAATAGTATTTTTTATGGGAATAAACATCCATGAAGATTAATTTAAAACACTTTCTGAAAATTTGTCCGATCCCCTATTCTGTAGGTGGTGTTTGCTGCATTAAGATCGGATGCTAAGAGTGCAATAAATGTGATGGTGTTAGAGCTACAGTACGGTAACTCCTACTAAATAGAAGAAAATGTTATGAAAATCGATATATACACACAAAATGTATGTAATGAAACGTGGTCTCTAACTATGGACCTCGTAAGAAAGCTCAACGTAACTCAACGAGCTATGCTCAACGTCGGGGTTTAACTGCAAGATCGAATCAGGAATGAGGAGATTCGTAAACGAACGAAAGTTACCGACATGACCCGGCGGATTAGTGAGTTGAAGTGGCAATGGGCAGGACACATAGTACGGGACGACCGACGACGACCGCTGGGTTCGGAAGATTCTCGAGTGGAGTTCACGGACCGGAAAGCGCAGCGTAAGACGTCCACACACAAGGTGAACAGACGACCTGATCCGGGCCGCGGGTCGACGGTGGATCCAGGCTGTTTCTGATCGGTCCTTTAGGAAGATCCTTAGGAAAGAAGATGAAGCCTTTCTCCATCTCAATGAAGCCTTCCTTGAGATGATGATGATGATGAATATATTTACAAAGTTTAAATTGTTACCTACTCCCAACGCGATCTTTGATTACTTCTCCTTGCAACCTCCTCACTAAGGGACTGTTTTTGCCAACCATGGTTCGCTCCATTGACGGTATCTATTAAATGTAACAATTTTATTTCTTCTTTGACAAAAATAACTACATGAATAGATTACTTTACGATTTCTATTGTGTTTTGTATTTACGAATCAAGGGATTACATCAATATAATTTACTTAATTTACTTTAATTTTACTATAAAGTATTAGCTAAAAATCATACTCATCATTTGATCATTACATTTAGTGAAAGCTATAAATCATACTTGTTACCACAAAAGTGCCCAAAATAAATGTTGTTATGTAAACACTTAGACCGGCATGTAAACATATTTAATACCTCCATATTTAGGGCATGTCCCTTGTCATGCCTGTTGACATTTTGACTTACATTTTATCTAGGGCACTACTTGCCTTACAATTTGGATCTATGGCATAATTACTAACAAAGATATTTTGACATTCTTTAAGGATGAACTAGCCGCGGGCTACAATGTCACGCGTGGGCGCGGCCAAAAAGCAGGCTGTCTCACGTAGCATCGTGTCCGACAGAGATTATTGAGTGAAATGCACGATAATTCAAAGTAAACCGAGAGCGTAAAAAGAAAAGAAAAGTCCTTTGAAAAATGGAGTTTTATGAAAAAACTTCTGCATAAATCAATTATAATTAAAGTTTATTGAAATCGTCGATAAATGAGTTTTGTCGGTGCCGATTTTGTTTTGAAGATTTTACACTTCTTTGATTACTTATTTACGCCCAAAGTCACGTTAAAATTAGCAAGAAAAATTAATCTTTGTTGGCTAATAACTTTTTAATGGCTTTTTATTTTACTATTCTGTTTCCGTACAGACAAAAGTAATAGTGAGACAAAACGATATCAGGTTTAACTTTTGATGTACAATGTCAAACAGTGGAGTAAAACCCCCCGATTTTGTATGAAAAAAGTATCGACTAGTTCAACCTTAAGGACTGTTTGTATTGTCGCAATCAATATACATATTTAAATAGTAATAACTGGGAAAGTTCTATTCGGTATATTAGATCTAGTTATTAGGTATCTAAGCTTGATTTTACCCCAAGCTTGTAAATACTGTATTAAAAATACTGCACGCTAAGACTTCTACGAGCCAATCCGGTACTATGCAATGTCGCTATTAACAACGCGTCATAAAAAAAAAACTTAAACACCTTAATAAGCGCTCACACTAAAAGTATTCGTATATTTAACTTCGCACGGATGCAATTCATAAACACGAACTTTCCTTGTTTATAGCTATTTCTATTGGTAAAAATCGTATCAAAAATCGTTGGGTAGTTTTGAAGAAATTAACAAAGAATCAGACAGAAGAGGACAAGAACTTTATTTTATAAAATAATGCCAGAGGTACAGATTTTATAAATTTTTCACTTCTCATGCTCTAAAAGTGCTTATTTGTGCAGGATATAGGCTGCACAAAATCGAATTTTGTGCACAAGTGCATTAACGTATCTACTCATAAATGTATCTATATTAAGGCAAAGAAAATGAGCCATACAGCCAAACACAATAAGAAGTTCATAGATAGAATTTGTTATTTTATAATATTGACTTAAATTTATTTGCCTTATGTTGCCTTTGCCTTTTAAGACATAAAAGATATTAAAATTTAAATTCAAGTACGGTAGGTTATTTAATTAATTTAAGAAAATTATTATTAAAAAAATAATTTAATAGTAGGTTCTTCTTCTTCTTCTTCTTCTTTTAAAAATGGCGATTCGGCTCATCTTGAAGATGGCCATTGTCCGCCAATGTCAAGTAGGAAAAAAGAGCTCTTCTATTGGACTCCGCCACGAGCTCCGTTAAACGGAGCCCGCTCGGAGCCCACGTCGTGGGGCCTTCTTTGTCCCCAAAACCAATCCGGTCAGTCGAGCAAAGGCCGGTGAGGAAAAAAGCACCGACCCCTGCAACCGCCCGGATTGCCAAGGGTGAGCCCCCCCACCACGACAAGGTCCTGGCCCACCTAGGGGGGGTAATAGTAGGTTGTATAGGTCTGCAGCCCAAGCCAATGTCATAAGATGTCAATGTCAATGTTAAAGAAATGTTATGTTATACTACTATTTTATTTCCTCGCAATCGAAGTGAAAAGCAGAGTTTATAACTCGTCCAAAAAACCATTTTTATCCTCGACATTACTATCAGTCTCGGATAAAAATGGTTCGTTTTGTGCACTTGTTGTAAAATCTACTATTAATTGTGAATAGTAAAGAAAAGTCGGTGTTTTATTATTATATAATCAGTTAGTAAAGAAACTGTTTTCTGTCAGTTAATGGCATTAGTTGGCATTTCTTATGTGAAAGTAACTCTGTCTGTCTGTCTGTTACCTTTTTACGCCTAAACCGCTGAACCGATCATCATGAAATTTTTCATACGCGTTGTCAGGGACGCAGGAAAGGAGACAGAGTAGTTTTTATTCAGAAAAATAGTACTGTTCCCGTGGGATCATCTAACCCCTGCAATAACTGCAATAAAGATGTTAGGCGTTACATTGCTCATATATTTAGACAGGCGTTATTTTTTTATTTCTCAACGCGAGCGAAACCGCGGGCACTAGGTAGTCTACTAATATTATAAATGTGAAAGTAACTATGTCTGTCTGTCTGTTACCTTTTCACTTACTTACTACTTAAGCAAATTTCGCATACAAAATAAGAATCCTTTTATCCAGAAAAAAAGTACTGTTCCCGAGGGATCATAATAATAAAAACTTTCTCTTTGCAAAGTTATAATAGCAATAAAAATTTAATAAATTATTGCTCATATCAAATATTTAGTCAAGAGTTTTATTTTTCACTGTGGACGGGGGTTGCTGAAAAAGCTAGTATATAAATAGCGTCCAACCCAAAGATGTTGTATTAGTCTGTACCTAGTCCAACCTTATTAGATAAAGACATCGTCACCTAGTTTCTTTACAGATATCAAACTTGTCGTAAAGTTGGAAACTTTCTTCAACTAAACGTCTCAATGTCAACATCAATTTCGCTCAAATTCTTCCCAGTTAGCAGCTAACTTTACGTTAAAATGTTATAAATGTTGTTTTTTTTAATGTAAAGTTCGTCAGACAGGTTAACGGTCCTGACTTGATGGTAGGTGGCTACCATCGCCTACAACACAATCAAGGCTACAATTGCTGCAAGTGCGTTGCCAACCTTTTTAGGATTAAGGTTAAGGGATTGGGTAGGGATAGAAAACAGTTACAGAAACAACATCGCACATTCATTTATTTCACGGTGGTCTTCCATAAGGGGTTGGTTGCTGCCACCAGACGAGCTCCTCGAAGGAATGCGAAACGCAATATGCCCTGATAATAAAAGAAAAATTGTGTGTTGAAATATTAAAGGTTTATTAACTAAATGCTATATCTCACGGATATAACTGACTAAAGGTTGATTTTAATCTATATTAAATACTCGAGGTTTAGTCATTAGAATTTATAAAATTAGTTAGGATTCTAACTAATAATATAAATGAAAAAGTGAGTTTTTGTTTGTTTATTACGCCTTATTTGTTTGTTAACCGCCTTCACCCCTTTAGGTACGAGGTTACGGGAAAAGTATACAAAAACATGTAACATGTAACGAGACCGTTGAATGAGTGGTTAGGGTGCTTGCCTTAACGCTTTGTTCTAGGGTTCTCGGGTTCGTTTCCCGGTAGGGTCAACTTTGAAAATGAACTTCAAACTTGGCTCTGGTCAGGATCTGGAAAGTAGTAGCAGGGCACGTTACGATTGGCAGTCATTTTGGGTAGTCCGTCTGGCGGCAGTAACCCCCTTATAGAATACCACCATCAAATAAGAGTACGTGTGCTGTTGTGTTTCGGTGAGTGAATAAGGCATGTTTTCCTATCCCTTCCCATTCCCTTATCCATAATCTGACTGTAGTCGGCAGCATACTTGCAGCACCTGTGGCGTTGATTGTATTATAGGCGACGGTACCCACCTACCATCAAGTGGATCGTCAGCCTGTCTGTCGACCTTAACATAAAGAAAATGATAGTCAAAAGTTATGTGTATCATTTAGATATTTTATAATTTTATAAACCATATGCAAATCTTCTGCGTAACTTAGAAAATCTGAGAGGCCCAACTCAATATGTAATTTGAAAAATTAAAGAAGATATTAGATTTTTTGTGTTTACGCTGTTTCGTTTAAAACCATCTACTAGCGATAAATGATAAATTAGTTTAGGTTTAGTGATGCGACGTTTCGTGTATCGATGTTTTGGGATTAATAAGTAGAAATTTAGAGTTTTTTTTGATATTCTGTTCTTGATTTATTTATATCGATAGTGCAAGATACACTATCTTACTTATTTGTCCTTAGTGAAAATTAATCGTGTTTGCTGTAATAACAAAATTATTTTATTAAATTTTCTTCTAATTATATTTTTTCAATAATTTGAATAAACAATGCTTATACAGTTAGGCTATTAAAGGTTTTGTTATTTATTTAAGTGAACCCTTAAAAAAGTGTCTAGATTGTCTTGCTGTAGAAGTTTATTTCTAACTAAGAAGCTATTCAGTTATGAAACCAGCGTTTCACTATTCCTTTTTGAACGATATCATCCTTGATATTCCATAATAAATATTATAGTGAGTAAATCTATACTAGCAGCTTGTTACTAACCAGCTGCTAATTAGCTTGAAACTAAGAGTGATATTCCAAGCAAGTTGAAGAACTAAGTTAAAAATTGACAAAGAAGTGTCACCCCATCCACGTCAGGGCGGTAATGAATGTTTTCCTTTAGCTCGAGGTTGAAGTATTTAAGCAAATACGTCATAGAAATTTTCAAAGACTCATCTCTGCGCAGAATTCTGTTAATTACGTAGATTTTTCTGAAACGAACGATTCCTCTGTTACGTAGGCACATATTATATTGTTCTCGCGACTTTGGTGGTAACATAAAATCGCTTCACTGAATGCTTTGGAAGTAAATTGAGTTTATTATAGCGTAATTCGCGATGAATAAATGTCTCTTACCCATTGAACTTTATAAAATTAGTTTTTCCTTTTTCATTAGATTTTTAAAAGGAAAAAATGTTATGCCACTAATACACGAGACTAAAAATATAATGTGCATCTAATATATCTTAATTATCTTCGCGAGTCTTAATTATCTTTCTTAATAAAAATGCGCTCTTACTGAGCGAATTTTTTTGTTTAAAAGATTGCAAAGAAGTTATTGATTTAAAACCAAATTCATTAATCTACTCTAGATAGGACATAAAAAAGTATGACATTATTTAGAACTATGAAAGAAAATGCATAAGAAAGAGTACGAGGAATACGGAATTTCATAATACTAATAAAATAATATAATAATTCAAAAGGAAAATAACATAATAGATAAAGACTATAGACTAATATAGACTAATATTGTATAACACTGAAGTCTGAATTTTTAATTATGAATGAAATATGATTTCGATATCTACATATATATTTTCAACTTTTATAAAGAATTCAAAACATTTAAAGTTCACATCTGCAATTAAGGAATCCAGCTCGGACGGGTAGCGTTCTGGAAGCTCGGAAACATCTTCTCGTCCAAAATTCCCCAGTATCTTAAAACAAAAGTTTTTTTTTATCAATGTGTGTTGCCACTGATGACATATAGCACTGAAACGTGGTCTCTAACTATGGGCGTCGTAAGAAAACTCAACGTCGCTCAACGAGCTATTTTATTTATTTATTTATTTATTTTCAAGGAAAACTTACAGTGACATATTTTATACAACATTTACTTAACAACTAATTTGGCACATTAATTAGACACCATTTATAAGTTTCCGCATATTGAGTCTACATATAAAAATTAATAAAACCGTTTCTAACCAAGCTAAGTAAGAGAAAAAAAAAAGAAAAATTAATACTAAGTAAACAAATAAAGCAAAAAGAAAAGGAAAAGAAAAAGTCTGCAAGGAAGAAGTCTACAGTGAATCATCAAACCAAGATTTCGAAAGTAATTGTCTTATTTTATAAATCTTTGAATTATATATATCGAGCTCTGGAAATTCAACCAAACTATTAACAAATTTGACAGATCTGGGAAAGAAAGAGTTCTTCCCGTAATTTGTGGCGTAATATCTGGAACTTAGTTGTGATGCCATCCTAACAGACCTAACAGACCTACAAGGAACTTTTAAATTAATTTTTGATAGCAAATAAGGAGAATCAACAATGTTTTGGGCTATTTTCATAAGAAAAATATTATCCGCAATGAAACGCCTTTCTTTAAGAGGGAGAATGTGGTGCCTCCGGCATCTAGCCTCGTAATCATCGTCATGACACCTACACTTAAATTCCAAAAATCTCAAGAATTTTTTCTGTATAGTTTCTATTCTATTGATATAAATATCATATTGGGGATTCCAAACCTGTGAACAATACTCGAGGATGCTGCGCACCAAAGAGCAATACAAAATTTTTACAACCTTAATATTGCTAAATTGACAGCTCACCCTCTTCAAGAATCCCATAACTCTATAAGATCTGTCCACTATATTATTCACATGTTTTTCATAAGTCATCTTTGAATCGTGAACAACACCAAGATCGCGAATTTCTTCTACGCGTTTAAGCTCTTTCCCTTTTATAAAGTATTTACTTGTGAGACTTTTAGCTTTACGAGTAAACGTTATATGATAGCATTTATCTACGTTTAAATCTAATTTATTTTTAAGACAGTATTCCTCAAACGAATTTATATCACTTTGTAATAGACGCGAATCCTCGATGCTACCAATATATTTATATATTTTCATATCGTCAGCATAAAGCAAATAATTAGAATGACGGAAACATGAGCCTATGTCATTAATGAAGATATTAAAAAGTAAGGGTCCGAGTAAGGAACCCTGCGGGACTCCGGAGGGAACAACGCTCCAAAAAGACGAGTAGCCATTGATAACGACTGATTGAGTGCGACTATTGATATAGGAGGTGAACCATCTAAACAAATCTCCATGGATACCAGCACGAAACAGCTTTTGCAACAGAATCTGATGGTCGATTCGATCAAATGCTTTAGCATAATCTGTGAAGATGGCATCAACCTGACCACCGGAATCCATACTCGACGCAACGAAATCGACAAAAGTTAACAAATTGGACGCAGTGGATCGCCTCCTTAAAAATCCGTGTTGTTCCGGAATAAAGAAAAGTGACAGTGAATTATACACCTGTGTATAAACTAATCGTTCAAAAATCTTAGCAAAAATGCAAAGTTTAGAGATCGGTCTATAATTCTTTACTTGTGTTCTGGAACCAGACTTATGTATTGGGGAAATGAATGCAGATTTCCATAATTTTGGTACAATACCTTCAGTGATTGAGCGTCGAAATAAGATAGAAAGAGGAATAGATAGACAGTTGGCACAGTTAATTATATACAAAGGTGAAATACCATCAGGACCTGACCCCTTTGCTGGATCAAGGTTTTTAAGTAGTGTCAACAATGCATCCATTCCAATTTCAATGCTGCTGATAATGTTAGGGAAGTCAAAGCCATCAGCTGTAATTGGAGAGGGCGAGTCGATTGACGCAGAAGTTGAATGAGAGCTGGAAAGGAATGTGGATTGAAAGTAGGATGCGAAAAGATCACATATTCCATCACCAGTGTCAGCTGATTGGTCATTGTAATAGAGAGTAGATGGGATAGAACATGGTCCCCTTTTATTACTTTTTACGAAGGACCATAACAATTTAGGGTGTTTGGATATAGACGCTTCAGATCGTTCAATATACTCCTTATAGCATTGCTGCTCTAAACGTTTCGTTCTATCGCGTAACAAACAAAAAGTGTCGTAGTCATACGACACTTTTTGTTTGTTACGCTTTTTGTCATGTTGTAAGTTTTAAATTTTTTTAAAAATAATAATTTCTCCTTCAAAGACTTTTTTAAGGATGAGTTATACCATGGGGGAAATGTTGAAGCTTTGACAAATTTATGTGGTATATGTTTATCTTTTAAAGTATTTAATATGTTATAAAAGAAATCGATCGCTGATTCCAATGTTTTATTATTGAGGGAGTCTTGCCAATCCACCTTATTCAATGATACGTTTATGCTATTGTAATCGCCTTTCTCATAGAAGTATTTGATCCTAGGTGTGGAGTCTAAATTGTCATTTAGGTCAAAATTCAACATGGTCTCAAGTGACCTATGGTGTACATCTTCGGTAATTAGGGGGTCGAAGCAAGGTGTTGTCAATACTACATCATTGCATAAAACGTAATCTAATAACCTATTGTTTGAATTTTGTTGAATTTCTTAAGATTACATTCAGATAACGTATTAAAAAAAGTGGTTTGCGTCTCCCCAGTAATCCCAATTGGCTGGAGAGAGTAGTTATCACCGATCCAGTCCACATTACCCAAATTGAAATCGCCCAGTATTAAAAAGCAGTCATTTGGACATAAGTTCACTATGAACGAAAGTTTTTCAGAAAAATTAAGCAATTGTTTGTTAAAAGAATTTCCTGAACCTTCTTTGCACAGGTACAATGTGCAAATATGTAATTTTTTTACTCTCTTTGTATTAAGTGAGACAGAAACCCATAAGTCTTCAGCTGATGATCGCCACTCAGGGCGCTCAACGGCTTTTAATTGACGGCGAACGGCTAGAAGTACACCTCCGCCATATTTTTCACCGGTAGCTTGGTAGTTTCTGTCCCTTCTCCACACCATGTACCTATCGTCGAAAAGTTCAGATACATAATGAGATCCTTCCACCAACCAAGTGTCAGTTACAGAGATTATATCATGAGAGGAAAGCAGAAGTTTACGTTTGAATTCGCTAGTTTTAGTGCGCAGCCCTCGAGCATTTTGATAGTAGATATTTAACCTGGAATTAGCCATGAGGATAATATCGTAAATGCAAACTATTTGATGACAAAATAATACTATGTATGAACAAATATAAATATAAAATCATTAGGCACGGGCTACTACAAGTTTCAATAGAATGCGTTACTTTCCCATTAAGATTTAATATATGTAATTGTTGTAGGAGCATGACTTTAATTATTATTGTGTGGTATACAGTTACAAAACAAATTACACCCAACCGAAATCCATTTTTGATAGAATATGATTTATTATGGATGGATTGTTGTAAAATTAAAGTTTTAATTAATATTATATGGTATGTAGGTACAAAATTAATCACGTCAAATCGCAATCCATTTAAATATAGGAAAAGCGAGTAATTGTAGATAAAATGCCGTAAGATTAGAATCATAGTTGCCGGCATCCGGCATATAGTTATAAAATAAGTATTATAAAAGCGTAATCTATTTTTATCTATAAGTAATAAAAATACTCTAAATATTTTGTATATAAAGCGGCGCTTTAAATAGAATAATGTATTATAATACCAAAAATGAAAACACATGCAGCCACATTTCTGCAAGAACATTGTAATGATTAGTACTTTGCAATACGTAGGTACACAAATAATTGTGTTACATAACGAACAATCTCCCTCCAAAGGCATAAAAAATATTTCAATTTCCGACATCATCCAGAGGCATGGTCCCTTGTAGTCCCTTGTAGGCAGGTCTCAGTAAATATAATTATTATAAAAACATAAAAAACAGGCAACGATTTCAATGAAAAAAATATATAGAAATGATAAACGAATATTCTAGATGCAAAAATGAACAATTGTGATAAATGAAATAATAAATGAAAAAAAATAACTTATAATATGTGTGCGAGTACACTATAAGCAGTTTAGAAAAATATGTTGTCTTAATGACCATACAATAAACCATTAAATAAACTACACGATCATCAAACAAACACTCAAACACCGATATCTCGAGAAATGCAGCATTGTATTGAAACACTATGAAAAATAAATTAAGAATTCGGGTACCTATAAAAAAGGTACGTTGCAGTTTCAATAACAGTGCCGACATTAGCTCGCTACAGATACCATTTACCAAAATGAGCTTTATAGCTATGCGCCAATTAGTCCAGTATTGTATGAAACAATGCTTACACAGCGCCCGATTGACTATTACAGTTATACATAGGTAATCTGTGGTTATACTCACAAACACAACCAAACCATAAAACCAAGCAATAACAGTGGTTCTCAAACTGTATACTATTTTTGTCAATATTAATAATGTTAAAAATATTGTGTTTAAGAAATCTTCACAAGATCTTTTTCGGATCTTATAATAAGTAAGGGAGAAGTATCCGATTTTCGCGCCATAATTTTCGAGTGTTTCACCCATACATATTGAAAATTTTGATGATATAACCCGGCAGATTAGTAAGTTGAAGTGGCAGTGGGCAGGAGCCATAGTACTGAGAGCCGACGGCCACCGGGGCCGGAAGGTTCTCGAGTGAAGACCACAGAACGACAAGCGTAGCGTAGTACGTTTACCCACAAAGTGGTCAGATGACCTGATAAGGGCAGGGAGTCTACGGTGGATCCAGGCTGCTTCAGATCGATCCTTTTAGAAGATTAGAGGGCGAGGCCTTTTCCAGCAGTGGACGTCCTACGGCTGGGATGATGATAATGATGATGAATCAAGGAACCAGATAATCAGGTCTATTCCCTGTAGTTCTACTAGTTTTGTTCTACCGTAAATCATCAGTTCAGATCAGACGGAATCAGTCAGATCCACTTAGTTTGATTAAACTAACACTTAGAATATATACTCATAATGCATTATTAAAGAGAAAATTAAAATTTATTTGAAGATTTGAATATTTATCGCATAATTAACTGATTTTTTAAAATATTTTATCGATTATAGCCCATCACTAGAGTGGCAATCCTCCTAATGCTGTCGCTTGTCGCTTGACGTGACACAGACTCTAATGTTTTCCTTCGGTCGACTTAATCTTGTCTTTGTTTATTTATGTACTACTTGTAGCCAGAAGGCGTTAATTATGTTCTGTTTTATAAAAGCCATCTTGTACAATTTGTCTGTTATTTTGGTGACTTAAATACCTTTTGTTCGTTTGTTAATAAATTGAGGTTAGTTTTACTTAAGTTTTATCTTAACTTAACATGTAAGCTTCAATTATGTTAACTCAGGTAAACTTAAAAAACTTTTGTTCAATAGGTAGTTCTAAAGTTAACTTTTCACTAGTTAAATCGATGGTGATATAATCACGCAATTTTTAAAATGACGCCACAATTTAAAAACAGGTGACAGATGAAACAAACTGCCAGGGAGTTCCATTTTCAAATGTTGTTAATATTCTTAAATATTGTTTATATAAGTGGCCAGTTCCGAAAACATAATAGTGCCCTATGTATTCAACTAGCTTTTTCCCGCGAGTTCGTCCGCGCCCCTTTTTCTTAGGTGTTAAAACATCTGGATGGGATACCCTTTTTTTTTACAAGATAACAACGTGTATGCGAAATTTCATGTTCATGATGACCGGTCAAGTAGTTAAGGCGTGATAGCTTAATAAAACAAACAAATAATCGAACAAACAAACTCACTTTCGAATTTATAATATTAGTTAGAATGTTGTCAGTAGATTGGCACAGAACTTGGTCCAGAGCTCCAGATCAATATTGTAAAGTTGGAAGATTGTTAATCCGGGACTGGTCTATTTGTCTATCTATAGTTACTATACCATGGACAACTAATAAACAACATCTACACGAGCTTCAATGATAATTACGTTTGTGGAGAAACTTATTGGTTTTCATATTTGAGCGGTTTTGATTGACCTAGTTTTTCTTCGGCAACAGAGACCGCAAACAGAAAAATAGATTTTACCAACAAAAAGTGGATGACAAGACGGCTATGATTTACGGTCTGTCGTATACGCTGGTTCGGTGAAAGTTTTTGGACATCTGTTACAATGTGGTTTCAGATATGTTTCGCTTCGATTTTTGTACAAATAGGTGCTGGCACGCCGCCGCTCTGCATATTTGCTTTATATAAATGTTACATAATAGGGGATCGGACAAATTTTCAGAAAGTGTCTTAAATTAATCTTCATGGATATTTATTCCCATAAAAAATACTATTTTATTTATTTATAGCCTTTTAGGTACTCAAAATCATGTTTTAATATTGTTTGTTTAAAAATGCCGCCAAAACGCCACGATAGTTCACCTGAGAGCGCGTAACGTCATTTGTGGTCATATCATAACAAAACAGCTGCATTGGCATAAGACAATGATTGCCCACAAATGACGTCACACACTGTGATTGGTGTTTCAGTATAGATTAAAAATATTGTAAATAATAAAATTTTATTTCTTCGTTTAAAAATATTTAAATGAATTATATTAAATTATTATTCGACAAATAATGGTAAAAAATTATATATTTTCTTTCTAAGTACATTTTAGATTTTAATCTGATTACTGTCCGATCCCCTATTATTCAATCGAAGTTTATCCTAACTAATGTTGTGAGTGCGAAAGTGAGTTTGTTTGTTTTTTACGCCTTCGCACATTAACTGCTCAATTGTCGTGAAATTTTACAAATACGTTGTCAGGGATAGAGAAAAGGACATGGAGGGTATCTTTCATTCAGAAAATTGTGCTGGGATCATCTAAAAATGAAAATAAAAAATCAACTTTCCCTATCCACTCCTAATCCCTTATCCTTAATCCTACTGTAGTCGGCAGCGCACTTGCAGCAACTTAAGCGTTGCTTGTGTTATAGGCGACGGTAGCCACCTACCATCAAGTGGACCGTCAGCCCGTCTGCGAACTTAACATTAAAAATAATCAACGCCTGACAAAAACTTTATGAACAACTAGTGGCTCGTCCCAGCTTTATTTTTTAAACATTTTTGAGTTTATTCGGCAATTTTGTATAGAGGGGGTAAAGGGCGGAGATGGGGGAGGGTAAATAGCCTATGTTACTCGCTGATAATGTAGCTTTCTATAGGTGAAAGAATTTTTAAAATCGGTCCAATAGTCTTTGAGTTTATTCATTACAAACGTACATTTGTATGGAGGGGGGTAAAGGGGCGAAGATTGGGGGAGGGTGAGTATCCTATGTTACTCGCTGATAAATTAGCTTTCTATAGGTGAAAGAATTTTTAAAATCGGTCCAGTAGTTGCCCAAATCTCAATACCTCTTGATTTTTTTGTAGTAATTTTAACACATTTCGTTGTAGCAGAATTTAAAAAAAAAAATGGAACAAAACCATACTCCGAAATGGTTGGAACTCTTCAAGTCGACAGTATAATGAGTGGAGGGACGTGGCCTTGTTCGTCTGTACAGTAGGCAACGAAAGTTGATTAGCAGTCGTCAAAATTCACCAAAGCAATTAGTGGCGAAACATTCGCCGATGCCTAGTGAATAAACGAATAAACCTTCTATGAACTCAAAAAATGCGATAACTAGAAGGGTTTTCAAGATAAAGTTTTAAACGTCCTCTTTATATGAGGATTGAAAGGTAATATTTTAAAATGCAAATTCAAATATTTTAGTTAGACACACCTCTGTGGTCTGTCTCGTAAATTACGTGGTGTTTGTTCGCTTTAAACTCCCAAACTGCTTAACTTTTGCAGACATGACAGCTTTATTACGATCAATAGCTTAATTTTTTTTATTGCAAACTAGCGACCCGCCCCCGGCTTCGCCCGGCGTGCAATTTTTATATACCCTAAAACATTCCCCGTTTATCCCTCTTTCCATTAGCGAAAACGGAATTAAAATCGGTCTATCCGTTCACGCGTGATGCCGTGACCAAGGGAAATGGGGATTCATTTTTATATATAGAGATTAAATATTCCTTATAGGACAAAGGGTTGAAGTTCCATAAGTTCCTAACAGATGGCGGTGTAAGTTAGTTTATGTTTTACTTCAACATCTATTGTTATCTAGGTTGAGTAACCAGGTTGGACCCAATTTTTTTTTCGGGTTCGAGCAGGACAATGTCTGCTGGGTCCGCTAGTATTAGTAATATTTATATTATTATATAAGGTGTGTGCGAATAAAGAAATAGGAAGATTTACTGGCACCTAAGCTTGGGATGTGGGACAGTCCAAACGGATAAGATCCGCAAACCTTTGACATGGATTTTTGTACTAATTAAGTGAAAGTTCCCTGTATTAAGATTTTTTTTTCATTTAATAAACACAAACACATATTTTTAAATCTAAATGGGTTTAACTATAACTTCTACAGTGCATCCCAGTTTTATAATAAAGAGGAAGAGCTGAATGTGGAAGAGAGCCTCCGGATCCGGTATAGGCTATATTTTATTGTATAAACTCTCTCAATTGCACCCATGGGAAGCTGGAACGCTGATGCGTTTCATCAATCACGAAGATGACGCTGATCCATCATGCCTCGTCAACAAAAACTCGAAAGAGAGGCCAATTCGTCCTATTTTTGTGCAGCGTGCATTTAGTGGCGGTTTCCTTAACCTCGGTACTGACTTCCACTAAGATAGGTGAGTGGTCCGAAGAAAGATCCCACAGGAACTGTAGCAAGATACATAATTTTTTGCTATTCCTTTGGTGAACAAGGCCAGTATGTTGGCCTGTTGAGATAACATTCATATGTCCTGCCTGAACACATCTGAGCAGTACACCACCTCTAGGCAAGATAAGTCTCGAACCCAAGCAAAGTAGGTGGAATGGAAGAGTAATACCTCCCTTCCGCCTACTTAGCCTAATTAAAAACAATTTGTTACCTACACAATTAATCAAGATTGAGATTAATTATTAAAGAAATTAATTCAGAATTAAATTATCTATATTGCAATGGTAATCACATAAAATCACATTGGAAAACGTGGATAGTCTTTTTTAGTTTTTCGTAAGTATGTTCTTTAATGCTGTTAGATGTTTCAAGTTATGCCAACTTTAAGTTATATAAAAAGGAGAAAACCAAACGCTTAACATAATCCTTCTTAAAATGCACCGAGCGGATTTTAGTTAAAGCTAGATGTTCACTATATATTTTGAAGCGATATTTTAGGCTTACATTATTTAGCAAAAATGTCTTTTATTGGACTATAATTTATCATCTCACGAGTTGCTTAGTTAAGAATTATTCATTTTACACCGTGCCGCCACCGGGCCGTGCGCTCGCCGTGTTTTTCTCAAAGGCCGGGGCACGGCCGAGGCACGGACACGGCCTGGTGAAGTATGATTTGGTTTATACCACAGTCTAACCATATTTACGTCATACAGTCGGGCGACCTCAATGTTCGAGCCTGCAAACTAAAGCGAGTTCGCCGAACGTTGTTCTACGCAAGTACATTCGTTGCCTGACTGTATGATGTAGTATGGTTAGACTGTGGGCATACTATGAATATCTTGACCGGGTCCCGGCCGAGGCACGGCCCGGTGTAACATAAATCCATCTTAATCTAAGTAATCTGACTCAGTGTAGCTTGATCATTAAGCGAAGGCACAACGATAGCCTGAATCAAGTATAACGATAGCCTGCTTAAACAAAGATCACAGCGAAATAACAACAGTTGTGTTGTAAGCAGCATACCTCCTGCTTTGCTTGTGTGTAGGTATATGCGTTGGTAACCATCCTTACTAATATTATAAATACGAAAGTGAGTTTGTTTGTTTGTTAGTATTCAACCGATTATTATGAAATTTTGCATAAACGTTATCAAAGATACAGAAAATTTGGTCTATTCCCATTATGTCCCACAAGAAATGTCAATTTGGGACATTTTGGGAATTACAAAAATAAATATTTTTATTGTTCCCAAAATAATTTCATCTAAAAGCTGTTATTTAAAAATATAAATAAAAAAATCAACAGAAATATAAGAGCGTTTTAACACCCAAGGAAACCCGCCGGCAAAAGGTAGTTTGATATAAAAGGAGCCTACCAAACAAAAAAAAATAACCGATATACTTTTCTAAAAGTATTTTTCAATATTCTAGCTCGAAAGAGATTCGTGGGAGAAGGCATTTATTTAAAGTATCAGATTATGTATGTTAAACCAATAGAATCGCGTCCACCCGAATTCAACTTTTCCGATAATCTGTTTATACATTAAAATTAAAATCGATTTTTATGATCGCGGCTTCTTTTTTTTTAATAGTTGTAGTTATTCTTTGATCTTTTTATAAATAAAAAAAAATCACAGGATCTGCGATTGGTTAAATATTACGATGGGAAGGTCGTATTATTTAAACTAAAAAGGGAGTAGTATTCAGAGTAATTGTTTGTGTTGTCCGCCGTCTTCCACTTGTCTTGCTTGTATGTGATTGTACGTGATGATTATGCGTTGACCACCTTTACATCTATACTATTATTATAAAGCCGAAGGGTTTGTTTGTTTGTTTGAACGCGCTAATCTCAGGAACAACTGGTTCGAATTGAAAAATTCTTTTTGTTTTGAATAGTCCATTTATCGAGGAAGGCTATAAGCTATATGATATCACGCTACGATAAATAGTATTATGTATAAGCAGTGGCCGCAGCGAAGCGTGGCCGAGTTCAGCTAGTATTATATAAAAAGCTTGAATCTTTCATATTAAGAGAATTAAATACAAATTTAATTATAGAAACTTGAATTTAATAAATTAACGATAATAGAACTTCAAAAACACTTTGTTGTTTCATTTCAAAGTTAAATATCTATATATACTTATAATACAGTCGAAGAGTTTGTATGTTTGGCACGCTTTGGCTCTTGAAGCAGAGGCGGGGAAACCGCGGGAAATGACTAGATTGAATATTATAAAAAAACTAGCGACCCGCCCCCGGCTTCGCCCGGCGTGCAATTTTTATATACCCTAAAACATTCCCCGTTTATCCCTCTTTCCATTAGCGAAAACCGAATTAAAATCGGTCTACCCGTTCACGCGTGATGCCGTGACCAGGAGAAATAGGGATTCATTTTTATATATAAGATAGTAATAATGTCTGCAGAATAAATAATAATGTCATTTTTGAACATCATGAAATAAAAGAAAAGAGGTAGACATTTTTACATCTATACTAATATTATAAAAAGAAAATATTAATTTGTATATTAATATTTTAATATACAAATTATATGTATTTTTGTATGTTTGTAGTGAATAAACTCAAAAACTACTGTACCGATTGATGACGGCCCGTTGGATGAGTGGCAAGGATGCTTGCCTAACGTCTCAGGGGCCCCGGGTTCGATTCCCGGCGGGGTCAAGTTTGGAAATTTTAATGTAATTTTCAAAATTGACTCTGGTCTGGATTTGAAAAGTAGTGGTAGGGCACACTGCGTTTCGCAGTCATTTGGGCAGCCCGCCTGGCGGCAGTGACCACCCCCTTACAGAAGACCACCGTGAAATAACAGCATATACGTGCTGTTGTGTTTCGGTGAGTGAGTAAGGGATGCCAGAGCCCATCTCCTTATCCCCTCCTAAGCCCTTAACCTTAATCCTACTGTAGTCGGCAGCGCACTTGCAGCACCTGTAGCGTTGCTTGTGTTATAGGCGACGGTAGCCACCTACCATCAAGTGGACCGTCAGCCTGTCTGTCGACATAACATAAAAAAAAAAAAAAAAAAAAAAAAAAAATTCACCTATAGAAAGCGAAATTATCAGCGAGTAATGTTTTATAAGAGTTAGCCATTTATAAAGAAAAACTTATCGTCGTTTGTCACTATATTTTATTAAATTTCGATTTCTTATAATAGGGAATATGCACATTTTTTTTATATTTTCATACGATAGGTTATAACCGTAAAAAAATATTCAGCGCCAAAAAACAGTAATTTGGTAACAAAAAAAAAAGTTAAAATTAACTAACAGCTACGGGCATTTTAAACACCCGCCCTTTTGGCGCGCTTGTCGTGACGTCGAAGTCTACAATACAATCAAATGTTAAAAATCACAAACATCTACACGCTCGTTAACATTTCATAGACGTTGACGTCACATTCCATAGACTTTGACGTCACATTCGATCTGACCGTTTCGAGTATTTTGAATTTCCCACATTTTTATGCACTTTTTAATAATTATTTTCTTAACGAAAAAGAAATATTATTAAAAGAAATTTACATAGACATAATTCTAAAGCAAAAATGTTGTTAAAAAAATATTTTTTTTTTAATTAGACGCATATTCCCTATTGTGTACCTACTTGAGTTTTTATTTGTAGTGTACGATTCAGTCAGGCAACGATCGATTGATTAAAAATAAAAGTAACCGTGTCCACTTAATAAGTAAGGGAGCGTTCATAATGGAAAGTTTTAAAAGGATGAACGCTTTTCGTCGTATTTTCGTTTGTTTCATTAGTTTGTACGACAAAGGCGGAAGCGAAGAGCATCTGCTTACTGCAAATGTTACAAATAACAAAACAAAACAAGTATGGAGTTGCAGCGGGCCCTCCGAGCCGAGCGAGTCTGGTGGTCGGTTGTAGTCTGGTCACGTGGCCGGGGCGCAACAGCCAATTCGGGATTCATGAATTCATGAAAATAATTCCATTTTATTGTTACTCGTGTGACTGAACAAAAATTTTTGCCCCTACCGCCGGTTATGTGTGGATTTTTGTACAATAAATTAATAAACCCAAATTTAATAACGAGTATTGTGAAAGATTATTATTCTTTTAAGTAATTATAAACAATAATAGGAAATAAGACAAGGATAGCAGATTTAACATTTTAAATACACATAATAAAATCGTAAACGAGCCGTGTCTGTATGTACATTAAATATTTTTTCAAAAAAAACAATTTGTATTCGTTATACTTATGTTACCGAGGTCAAAAAAATAGTTTTTAAATTTTTTGTCTGTTTGTTTGTGCGTTAGTGCACACTAATCTCAGAAACGGCTTAACCGATTTGTAGCTAGCTTCCCGAAACATTTTTTTTTGTAATAAAAAAAAAGTGTGTAGTAAAAAAAAAGTAAAAAAAACTCTTAGTGTTTCTATCATTCCAATCGGTTTACAAACCACAAAGTTACGAGCTATTGCGAATACCACGCGTACGAAGTTACTGACACAGCTAGTATGTAATAAACACAAATACAGATGAGTAGGACACGCCTTAAGATAAATTTAAAATGGAATAAAACCATTTTCATTTGGTATCACAGGGGAAAAACCCGATAATTTAGCGTGATAATTAAAATTATAGCCTGAAATACTTTGTCTAGAATAGCAATATAGCAAAAAAAAATTGCAATAATGAATATGTTTAAAGAATATTGTTACGACTAACTATGGAACGTTCTGGAAAAAGCATTCGCGCCGGCCGAAAGTGTCGAACGTCCCAACCTATCGATGGTAGGGTGGGACGCCCCTTCCCGACTAGTGTCAAAGGAAATTGGTCCTTATGTTTACAACAGAGAGTTTACATATCAACAGAAATAGCATTCCCGAACTTTCAATGGCTTGTTTACGATCTTGTTTAGATTTTCTTGAAAATTCGAAATACATCAAGGCGTTTGGCGCCAAGTATAAATAAGAGAGCAGGCGGGCGAGAGGAGGGATTGGTGCGACAACCAGAGTTACGAAAGCGACTCTTAGGAGCTTTCGCGAAGTTATCTGCGACAGTGAACCGGCGACACATCAAGGGTATCATTGACGACTTTTGGCAAGTTTAACGGTTTCAACGGACAACTTTGGTGATTTTGGAAGTCATCTTGATTTGTGAAATAAATCGTTCGTTTCGCCCTTACACGGCATTTTAACGCACCCCGAACGTAACATATATTAGAAACACAATTTTTAATTAATTAAAACTAAAATAATACACAAAAATGAGGTCTTAGTGTAACTTATAGTAGTGGCATAGCAGACTGCGTTACGCAGTCAAAAATAAGACAGCAAGTCTGGCGGCAGTAACCACTCCTTTACAAAAGAACATTCTGAAATAACAGAATATGTGTGTTTCAGTGAATGAGAAAGAGATGTCAGAGCCTATTTATCTATCTCTTCGTAATCCCTTAACCTTTCCCACTAAAGTCGCTAGTGTACGTGCAGCTCCCATTGTTTTGCTTGCGGTAGCCATCAAGTGCCCCACTGCTGAGTAGCTGAATACCACACTGTGCTTATCAGTGTCTATTTGACAAAATCACCATTAAACCAGTCAAATTCTGGACATATCCCGTTAAACCACATTTGTTCTTGTATTAAAAAGCAATAATGAAATACCAAGGTACGGGTTTCTATTTTGTGTCATGTAAAATAGTTTCAGAGCGCAAAGAGTTGCTTTCTTCTCTCGAGTTTAGCTGCGTATTTTATAAATTACTAGCGACCCGCCCCCGGCTTCGCCCGGGTTGAAATTTTTATATATATTAACATTCTCCGTTTATCCCTCTTTCCATTAGTGAAAACCGAATTAAAATCGGTCTACCCGTTCACGCGTGATGCCGTGACCAATGGAAATGGGGATTCATTTTCATATATTAAGATTTTCTATCATTCAAGCTGGAGCCAACTTTATTTTTATTACAAAATTTTATACATATATTACCTATCATTGTGACCGATGATTTTTGTATCTATTTATATCAATATAGGTCGGGGAAAAGTCTTTTCGCATATAGTATCTATAAACTTGTAATAAAATCTCTTTGGCTGTACTATTGTATCTGGCTGTTTTTGATGACATTATAAAGGTTAAATTTAAAAAAAGAAATAAATTAGTAAAATGTTGTTTCCAGCTATTTTTAATTTGTTTTTATTTCTGTCGAAATCAGTGAATGTAATGAATCTAAATTCGGTTAATTTTAAAATTTTATTACAAAAAAGGAAAAAAATGCAACGCAAGCCGCGAAAAAATTTGTGACGTTTATAGACTTAATGCAGTGTCAGTAAAAGTAGCACAAAGTTGCTCTAAGCTTTTTCAATCCGGGAATTTTGATGTCAAAAATGCACCTCGCTCTGGTCGCCCTGTTACGGAATAAAATGAATGCCATTTTTGAAAAAGTGAATGCCATTTTTGTCGATATCCCTCTAATTCGGACCAAGCGCTTTAAAACATCTTTTGTGATGCGCACTGCTAAGGATTGGAACTCCCTGCCGGCGTCTGTATTTCCGAGCTCATATAACCCAAATCTTTTCAAGGTTCGAGTGAATAGGCATCTTCTGGGTGAGCTCGCTCCATCTTCGGCCTCATCCTTCCTACATGGATAGATGCTGGTCAAGAGCAAACCCATCTATAATATAAAAAAAAGATCGGCATATCAGTAGTAATTGAATCATTGATCACAAAACTATTTTGACTCATTGTAAAAAAGCTGGGTACACGAAATACCATATTTGGTGCCATACGAGTTTACTGAAAGAAACCTTATGAATCGTGTACTCATTTGCGATTCTTTATTGAGACGTGATGAAACCGAACCGTTTTTAAAGAGTTTGATAACTGGTGATAAAAAGTGGATCACATACGACAAGAAAGTGCGAAAAAGGTCGTAGTTAAACGCCGGTCAGGCTTCACAGACTGCCAAAACCCGGGTCAACTCGCAATAAGGTGATGCTTTGTGTATGGTGGGATTGGCCGTTTTAAGTGTTCATGTGTTGTTTTGCAAACTTGTTTTTAAAATAAACAGCCGAAATTAGTTGAACAAATAAAGAATCGTTAATTTTATTGGAAGATAAAATAAAATAAAAAAAATGTAATAACACATCATTCTAATGACTGATGACACCGAGTTACCCATCTTTTGTAGAATCACCCATATATATATTTAGTTTTTAATTTACCACCTCCATCTGTTTCTCCGTTAACCTTTTCTAAACCACCCAATGTATTTTGATACGGTTTTCACTCATGGAAAGAGCGATAAATAGATGAGATTTTGGATACAGCTTAAATTTCCACGCATGCGAAGCGAAAGCGAAAGCTTAAATTAAATTTTAATTTAGTAAAAATTAGAAATTTCATTTTATAAATTTAAATATCTTGTAAGATTAAAAGGTAACAATTTAGATTATCTTATGGAGGAAATAAAAATAATTAAATTGTGAAATGTGGAAATTGTGTTAATTAGTCTTTCTACACATCCGGTGGTTTGTACGTTCACACACAAAGAAGTCACAAACAGAAATAGTTTTTCAATAAACGTACAAAGTTATTTTGCGTCAGGGTATAAATAGCTAACAGTAATAATTTTCAAATTTTTATCTACTTTTGACAGCTGCAAGGCATTCTTAGCAATTAGTCTTCGGGCCTGCATTTAACTCGTTAGTATGTTATTATAGGTTCGTACAACTAAGTACAACTACTTACATATGTTTACAAAAATTGTTAGTTCTGTGGGAAACGCCAGTGTTCAGTACAACAAACTGGTAGTACCAATGCGTGGTATTTGTTATATTTTTGTCTTGTAACAATGTAGCTTCGTAACAAGCTAATTTGATTCTGTATAAATAAATATACTGAAGAAGAATCTTTTACTCAAAAGAGCACAACGTACGAAGACTAAACAAGTGATCCTTCGAGTTTTATGTCGACTGGAACGGAGTCGGATTCTTTTACAATGATGCCAAGCCTGACCAAGCAGTAACCAACCCCTTACAAAATAATACAATGAAATAAAAGCAAGTGTGCTGTTGTATTTCGGTGCTAGTGAGTAAGGGATGCTAGAGCCTACTTCCCTCTCTCCTCATAATCTCTTATACTTTATACTACTAAAGTCGGCAACGTATATGCAGCATATAGCATTGCTTGTCTTAATAGGCGACGGTACCTACATACTATCAATTGTATCGCCAACTTGCTTTCCAACCTTTACTTAAAAAAACGGGACAAGTGCGAGTTGAACTCGCGTGAACAGGATTCCGTACGATGTTACCTATCATGTTTTTTTTAAATTTACTTCTTATAGGTTTTAATTTTTATAGGTTCATATAGGTTCATAACTACGTCAACCGTGTAATTTACATTAGCTTAGATAGTCAGGTTGCACTTCAAGCACTGGACTCAGACTCTACAGTCTCAAAGCTGGTGCGAAACTGTGTAGACTACTTAAATACGTTAGGGCGCAAGAACAAAGACCAAAGCTAGTTATAGATAAATTGATGGAGCAATAGTATATGTAAGTGGTTAAAGATTAATTGACCTAATTTTGTTTCATCACTGGCTTTCTAGATACTGCGTACTTGCTCATGTTGCTCCTTTTAACTGACCTAATTAGTGTTACTGTTTGTTTTATATATAAAAGTTTTAAAATAAGAGCGCCTTAAAGACGTTTTCAAATTTAAATTTAGTGATTCAATAATTAAATTTATATTAGAGATGTTATTATGACAATCAACTTCAGCTTTGAGTCTATTTGATTTTAAGAGCGCGTATAAATAGTAATTGCTAAACCTTGATTAGAATTTTATCTAAGTATATAAAGTCCAGATAAGAAAATATAAGTCCAAATAAAAGTGAAATGTGGTCGGAAAATATTACACAATTAGATTTTCTCAAAAAAACAAAATCACCAAGTTACTTCTCATTTTTATCTTTTTTTTATTTTATTGTAAAAATGACACATAATACAAACCTAAAAAATTATTAGTAATCTCACTTCACAGATTATCTAGGCCTTTGAGGATTAATTTTTCATTTGACATTATAGTTTACGAGTAATACTTTTTATTCCACAAAATGCTTTTTATTCTTCCGTTTCATGTCATGCATACTTCAATGTGCATTGTTTCACATGATCAGTCACGATAACAATAGCTCCACTGAGACGGGAAAACTATGTTTCTGTGCGCAAGAATATTTAGATGTAATTTTTTTAATAAGACTTGTTTAGATTATTATAAGAATGTTGTGTATAGAGTGTTTATAAATTGTTTCATATTATTTTAACGAGATTTGTGTAAATATATGGCTATTAATAGGAATTCTTTTCTGTTGGTATCGTGTCCATTCAATTATGGGGCCACGCGGGTGAAATTAGAATTTTTTTTGCTTTGTACGCCCCCGTAGCTCATAGTCTATTTGTATAGCTACAAATTATTTGCAGAATCTAGTGGGTAGACTGTCCATATCAGAGATATATGTTGCAAACCTTTATTGCAAAAGTAACATAGTATGAGAAAGCGTTTGAGTATGTTCTACAAGTTTTTAAAATAAAAATAGGTTGCAAATTAGGTCACTATGTAGTCCAGAATATTTTTAATTTTATATTTATTTAAAAAGTTTACATAATATATTGTCCAATTATCGTACCTCTAATTTCATAAACAAAGCAACAATAACCTCTTTTCGTAGGCCCTCCACTCGCTACGACGTAGCACAGGGGCACTACGAAAGTGCTACGACGCCACTAGAAGTGGGAACGAACAATACAATGTGAACTCGTTTATAGTAGTGTTATTCATGAAATCAAGTGTGTGATTATACTCGTGTTTGTGTTATAAAAATGTTTTTGTGTTTTAAGGGGTTGAGGGGTTTGTGTTTTATGGGGCGTTTTTCTGAATGGTGCGTAAAAGTCTTTCATTTTTATGGCTGTATCCGTAAAGTGGAGAGTACGTTAAACATTTCGAAATACGTTTTATGGGTTAGTGAAACGTAAACAAACTTTCTATGGAGGACGAGTGTGAATTTAAAGCATTTGTGCATTTTTAGTACTATTGATCTACAGTACTAATAATCCAGTACTAATTAATTACATATTTTGTATTCGAGATATTCCTTTTGGGCAACGGAGACCATCATGATTACATATACCACTGATTAGAATGTCTTGAGATATTTCTCAGATTTCCTGGTTTTACTTCATGATAATTTGGAAAGGAAGATCCAACCAGGATACAAACTGCCATCTTAGCAGCGTATGTTTCACTAGGTTTTCACTACTCGTTCCATAGAAGAACAGAACATTGATAATTGAAATTCAATTATAGACTTGCAGAGCCATAAAATAAGGTCGCTGTCCGCATCTGTCTATTTCTCCACTAATTTCTTCTAAATCACCCAATGGAATTTGATATGGTTTTTCACTTATGGAAAAATTGATAAATAAGGAGGCTCATATGTAATTTGCAGAAAAAATTTCATACGCGTGAAGCCATGGACGGAAATCACCATTAAATATAAGTAATAGAATGAGAAGGGAATAACTAAAAATTTATTTATTTATTCATTATTCATTAAAGTTTACAGATAGGATTTTTCTGTGGCCTTTACCCTAAGCATAGCTTGAATCGTAGAAGCCAAAAATTAACAGTAGGCAGAGGATGTAATTTAAATTTAAACAATAAATGATTATAAGGAAAATATATATTTTGTATGTATCGTATGTGTGTGTGTGTATTATATATATATATATATATATATATATATATATATATATATATATATATATATATATAATATGTGGAACTGGGTTATTATGACAGAAAAAATGACAGGTTAGATGTCGTTGTGTTTGAAAAGTAAAGAACTAAGAAAATAAAAAAAACTTACAATTTGTATTCCTTTTACATTCTATTTTATGTATGTACGCTACAATTCCCATTGTTTCAAAAGTAATAAATCCATGTTCGTTACTTTTTATCCCTGGAATATGAGTTTGTTTAAAAGTGTTTAATGTATATTATACGTATATCACAGGGCCCAAAGTTGGGCTGCTAGATACAAAATCCTAACTGGCCTATACCTGTGACTGTTTCCCGACTTCATGTGAATGAAAACATCGTCTTATGGACGACAGCAACAAACAACTTGAATGAAGAATCTGCTGGATCCCGTCAAAGAGTTTAAAACTGTATGAAAAGAGCATACACAAACATTTAAATCGGCGTATATTATCCCGTTCACAAGTTTCGGTGCTTAGCGTCATTCCGTCCCAAAAACTTTCGGCCCGAAAGCTTTAGTAAACATGATTAATGTAAAGTTAATGGCCCATTGTTTACCGCGATAAGGGGCCCTGCAAACATCTTTTATTAAGGTATATTGAAATAGGAAGCCATTTGGTAGATGAGATTTCACAGGAACTTTGTAAATTGAATTTTTGTTGAAGTCTCTGTCTTTATAATCATATTTTAATGTCCATCAAACAACCTCTCATAAATGTTATTTAGGTCGGGGTTTTTTCTACAAATAGGTAAAATAAAATTACAAATGGTTGTAGGCACCTATTTGTAAAAATGGTTTGATTTGATTAAGGCGACGAGTTAGAAATTTTGGTGAAAGGGATTTAGATTTTTCTCAGAAATGACAAAACATATGAAAGTGATGTTTGGTAATCTGTTTTTTCATGTTACTGACTTCATTTTGTCAGTTGCGTTACATAATTGGTAAACTTTTATAACAGAGAAAAAAAATTCAAAGAAATCTCTTTTAAAACACAGATTTACATTTTACAGGCAAAAGGGACCAATTTGTACCTCCAAATTTTCTATGTAAATACATTAGTATAAACATACACTTTAATTTTACAGTTTCTTTTCTTAAAAATATATTATAGTTTTTTTAATAAAAATGTAGCATACGACCTTACGACATAGCAAGCGCGCTCTCGTTTTCGTATGAAATCACAGCCGTATTAATTGTTTATCGCTGCATCACCTTAAAGTAACCATGCAGGTGGCATAGACAAGAGTTCCTTAAGGGTACGGCGCAAGATTAAGGCTCACTGAAAGCTGTTGGAATATGTCACTTGGACACAAGAAAAGAAAAATCTTTGGTAGAAGTATTAGCTTATAGCGGAAACTTATCTATGTATATGCTTACGTGCGTTATGACTTATGCTTCGCATGAATGCCTTCTTCCTGCATCTTTATCGCTATTTTTATTAGTGAAAACCGTACTAAAATCGAACCGTTTATCGCTCATTCATTGGTGAAAACCTTATTAAAATCGAACCGCTTATCGCTATTTTCATTAGTGAAAACCGTATTAAAATCCGTTGTGTGGTTTAGAAGAACTTAGCGGAGAGCTAGCGAGTTAGCGAGAAGCGCGCAGTGACTTTTAAGAAATGACTAATGACTTTATATGAATTTATAAGCGTAAAAAGGTCTCTTCTGCAGTACAAACATTGCATAATTGTTGGAAAAAATAGTCCAGTTCTCATTAAAGACCTCGTTCAAAAATTAGTATTCCAGCAGTAAGCCCCTTATCGTATATATCTAAATTATTTAGCCGAACTTCACCCAAGTCGTATAAAGGCATAGATTTCCCTGTACAACTGCTAACTAGAACAATTGCGGGAACGAACTTAGTTGTTGTATTGAGAATGCCGGAGCCTTCACTTGTTTGAATTAACCAAACCATGTTTCGAATCCAACTGTATTATTACACTTTACATTAAATTTAAATTAAGTAACCAACTTATCTTACTTATTAAATAAACGTAAAAAATATTTACATTATTTATGCTGAAATAACTAGGGTCAGGAGGGGTAAATATAAGACAAAACGGGATAAGTGCAAGGGTTCCGTACGATGTTACCTATCCGCACAATATTGAGTGATTTACCATGTTATTTTAATATCATGGACTTTTTATAGGTTTTCCTATAATCTATAAGTAGAAAACTAATAAATAAATTTAAATATATTATATTTTTGTAATACCTAAGCTAAAGAAGCGATTTCTTCGTCTTTCCTTAAAATAAAAAATAGAACACGAAATTATCTTTTAAACAATGTTTTATCACAGAAATGCTAAAAAATGTAAACTGTTGTAGAATTTTAAAATTTTATGAAAGATTGCTAGGCTCAAATAAAAACCCATAAACATATCGCTTTTTGAAATTCGTTGCTAGGCGCGAAACTCGAGAACGGCTTGACAAATTAGGCTATTTTTTCTTCAGTATTCGTTGAAGTTCGGGGTTCTTCTGAAGAAAATTAGATAAATTTGAAAGTGGCAGGGCATACTGCGTTTCGCAGTCATTTGGGCAGCCCGTCTGGCGGCAGTAAGCACCCACTTACAAAAGATCACCGTAAAATAACATGTGCCAAGTATGGGATGCTAGAGCTCATCATTTTCCTGTCCAATTCCTTATCCTTAATCCTACTGTACTCGGCAGCGCACTTGCCGGCAGCTGTGGCGTTTGCTTGTGTTATAGGCGACGGTAGACACCAACCATCGAGTGGACCGTCAGCCTGTCTGCCGATTTTAACATAAAAAAGTCGAGGGCGGTTCTCTAGTAATTAAATAAAAGCATGAAACAAAGGCTGATAAATAATGAAGATATTCTGCGGCTCACTGTAAAGATTGTTGTTCCATATTGTATACAAGTAATCCAGAGGCACGTCCGTACACATCCCGAAGCAATATCCGCCGATCATCATCGTTATTATTTGCTGTCCGCCCCGTGTAGTTTAATAAATAGCCCGTCAGAAAGAGACATACTATACACTCAGTCGTGCGGGGGAACGAGATAGCGATCGCGTGTTTTGCGAAATAAATTAGGCTGGGCCGTTCTACATGTGTACATGTTCTAGTTGCTTTGTCATTAAAAACGCTTTAGTCTCTAGTAGAAGCGTGCATTGTTAATTTGAATAAAGTTCTATGTTTTTAAGTGTTATAAAAAAGTTGTATATATTTAGAATAGAAATTAACAATAAACTCAACAACAACAATAAATTAACAATGCTTTAACAATAAATTAACAATTCATATCTATACTAGTCTATACTAATATTATAAAGAGAAAAGATTTGTATGTGTTGTATTTTTGTATATTTGTAATGAATAAACTCAAAAACTACTGGACCGATTTTAAAAATTCTTTCACCTATAGAAAGCTACATTATCAGCGAGTAGCATAGGCTACTCACCCTCCCCCCATCTCCCCCCCCCATTATCCCTCCATACCAATGTATGTTTGTGATGAATAAACTCAAAGATTACTGAACCTATTTTAAAAATTCCTTCACCAATAGAAAGCTACACTATCAGCGAGTAACATAGGCTACTCAGCCTCCTCATCTCCTTCCTTTACCCCCCGCCATATAAAATTCCACGATTAAACTCAAAAATGTTTAAAAAATAAATGTCCACTGGTGCAAAGCCAGGATAGACGCTAGTAATAAAATAAAGTGGTTGTTTGTCTGTTTCTCCATCAACTTCTTTTAAATCAACCAAAGATTTTAATAAGGTTTTCACTCCTGCAAAGAGCGATAAGCGAATAATATTTGTAGAAAAAAAAATGCATGCGTGATTGAATATTTTAATGAAGGACTTTGCCGGTGAGAAAAATCACACCTCTTGTTTATCTGACTTGTACAAACGATGGACTACCGGTCGTCGGCTGTAGTTGGCGTGGCGAGAAAGCGTCGCCATGGAAGCCATCTATCGCTTGATTATGTAACGAATTTATATTACCACCACACTCATAAAATAATTCATGCAATTCAAATTCTTTTAAGATTTTTTTTTTTAATTTAAGATCGGCAGACAGGCTGACGGTCCACTTGATGGTAGGTCGCTACCGTCGCATATAACACAAGCAACGCCAAAGCTGCTGCAAGTGCGCTGGCGACTACAGTAGGATTAAGGATAAGGGATTGGGAAGGGATAGGGAATTGGTCTCTGTCATCCCTTACTTCACTCACCCAAACACAACAGCACACGTGCTGTTATTTCACGGTGGTCTTCTGTGAAGGGGTGGTTACTGCCGCCAGACGGGCTGCCCAAATGACTGCGAAACGCAATGTGCCCTGTCACTACTTTCCAGATACAGACCAGAGACAAATTTGAAATTGAAATTGTTTTGTATTTTTTTAATGTTAAGTTCGACAGACAGGCCGATGGTCCACTTGATGGTGGGTGGTTACCGTCGCATATAACACAAGCAAACGCCACAGCTGCCGGCAAGAGCGATGCTGACTACAGTAGGATTAAGGATAAGGGATTGGGAGGGGATAGGGAAATGGGCTCCGGCGTACCTTACTCACTCACCGAAACACAACAGCACACGTACTGATATTTCACGGTGGTCTTCTGTAAGGGGGCGGTTACTGCCGCCAGACGGTCTGCCCAAATGATTGCGAAACGCAGTGTGCCCTGCCACTACTTTCCAGATCCAGACCAGAGTTCATTTTTCAAAGTTGACCCTGCCGGGAATCGAACCCGGGAACCCTGGAACAGAGCGTTAAAGAGCGTTCTGACCATATAACGGGCTCGTCACCAAAATAATGTACGTGAAATGCTAAATTAAACTAAACTAACTGTAATTTAAACAAACACCTCTAATTTCTCTTTAGAGTTGAAACAAATTGACGCTATAACTCGACAACTTAAATCTTGTATGTCGCAGTATTTTTATTATTATTTCTATGTTTAAAAAAACTGTAATGTCACTGAAAATGAAAGGCTTAATTAACTGGAAGGTGTGTTTGTTTGTGAAAATAGAATGTGTGTGTTTGTGAGTAGGAGGTCCACTGCTGGGATAAAATTTTCTCTACAATGCATAGCTTTTCTGATAATTTTCCATTAAGATTGGTCAGAAACAATTTGGATCCACCGTATCTGTTTGTGTCTTAATAGTATACCCATTTATTCTTTTTTAACTTTAATATTTTTATCATAATACTAGCTGCTGCCCGCGTACAAAAATAAAAAAAGTAACGCTTGACTAAATATATGAGCAATGTAACGATTAACATCTTTATTGAGCCAAGTCTATGTACTTAATAAGCTTTTCTTTTTCGGCTTTCACGAGACTTTCGTCATGCGGAACAGCGATGTCAACAAGCATAGCCCTACGCTAGGATTTTTTTATTATTTTTTATTAAAGATGGGTTTGCTCTTGACCAGCATCTATCCATGTAGGAAGGATGAGGCCGAAGATGGAGCGAGCTCACCCAGAAGATGCCTATTCACTCGAAACTTGAAAAGATTTGGGTTATATGAGCTCGGAAATACAGAGGCCGGCAGGGAGTTCCAATCCTTAGTAGTGCGCATCACAAAAGATGTTTTAAAGCGCTTGGTCCGAATTAGAGGGATTTCGACAAGGTGAGGATGGTAACCAGCCGTACGTCTGCATGTCCGATAGAAGAAAGGGGAAGGCGGTATGATCTCATGCAGCTCTCGAGCACACTCTCCGAAGTACATCTTATAGAATACACACAGACAGGCAACTTTGCGTCTATGTGCCAGGCTCTGCAGCTTAGTTCTTATTAGTGTATTAGTGTATTATAACCAATAATAATCATGATAATCATGCTCATTGGCGACAATGGTCCTTCCTGTCCGTGATTATGGAGAGATCCCAGTAGAATGGGCGTAGGTACGTACTAGTAGTGTGGCACCTCAGATTCGATAAGACCTTATCGAAGGGTAAGTTGCTGATGAATGATCCTAACAACTTGGTTATGTCTGTGCAAATACTCGCCGTTAGAAAGATGAGCACAACCGGAAATAATATGCCTGAGTGTCTCTCCAGGACGGTGGCATGTCCGACAGATGTCAACCGTACGGTATTTCCGGTAATTGTTCGTCTTAATAAGTTCGTCCGCAATTGCACAAAGCCTTTGTTATTATAACTATTACATAATTTACATTTTACCACTTCAGCATCAGCTTGCAGCTGCGAGGGCTCTAATTGAAGTTGTCGTGAGCCAGTAAACTTTTAACTTAACAACGCTACTAATTAACTGGGAGCTTAAACCAAGGTATTTAACATCGCCTTAACTGTAAAAGCTTAAGTTACCAGGTCTAGTAAGCTAATGAGTGGGTTAATCTAACTACTAATTATGTTTGTTACGGAATAAATTAATTTTGCAAATATAGATTAGCTTACGGAGATATATATGAATAGTGGTTTATAAGAAAGCACATCGAGATAATTTGAGTAGGGACAATTAAATATATTTTCTCCCACTTGCTCGGAAATGGTTCAATTAAAAAAAAAAAATGACGGGACAAGTGCGTGCTGAACTGGCATGAAGAGGGTTCCGTACGATGTTACCTATCCGCACAATATTACCATGTTTACCCTGTTATTTTAATATCACGGACTTCTTATAGGTTTTCCTATAATCTATAAGTAGGAAACTAACTTCTGTATTTTTTTTTTCAAAATTTTAGGTTTAGTAGTTTCGGAGATAAGGAGTGGAGGAGTGGTCAAATTTCGTCAAAAAGAAATTAAAATTACAAAAAAATCTTCACAACATTACCTTCCATTTGATATGTCACACAATGCAGTTTTCAAAATTTTCTTTTTTTATTTCACAGAAATTGATATGATTTCACAAACAACTTAATCGGTCTAGTAGATTCCGAGATAATTGACCGTGAGCGACGAACAGACGGACGCACGAGTGATCCTATAAGGGTTCCGTTTTTTCATTCGGACGTACGGAACCCTAAAAAATTCTCATATATTTAGTCAGACCTTATTTTTTATTTTTCAACGCGGGCGAAACCGCTTGCACCAGCTAGTATATTGCAAATCAAAAGAAGAAGAAGAAGAAAGTAAAAATTTAACAATTAATTTAAAAATCTATAAAAACAACATACAATACATAACATTGGCATAGTTGCTTACAAGCTTATTTAGGGAGTAATTTCGTTAGTTCTATATGGATAATTCTATAAATACGATTCGTTAAACAATTTTAACGCAAAATCGACAATCAATTCTATACAAAACAGTAAGAATCAAAATTGTCTGCACCAGTAAAGGAATGTATAAGTACATTTATACATAAAGTTAAAGGAAACTAAAGTAAAATGTTCGCGAAGGGACGAGATGGTGATTTTACTGTCCCATAAAAATATCTACTTTACGTGAAAGTGATGACGAATAAAATATTCATACTGTTACTTGTATGCCATCGCTTCTCGCGTTTTATTCCTTATTTACGATGCAAATAAGCTCTCTCCACGTTATGTTGAACAAATTGGAAATCGATATTGTAATATATTAATATTAAAGAAAATGAAATTATTTATTTATTATGTAATCTATTAATATTTAAGAAAATTTGACAAGATCGTTGGGTGAGTGGTTAGGGTAACGCTCTGTTCTAGGGTTCCCGGGTTCGATTCCGGCAGGGTAAACTTTGAAAAATGAACTTTTCAAATTTGGCTCTGGTCTGGATCTGGAAAGTAGTAGGAGGGCACACTGCGTACAGCATTCATTTGCGCAGCCTGTCTGGCAGCAGTAACCAGCCCCTTACAGAAGACCACCGTGAAATAACAGCACGTGTGCTGTTGTATTTCGGTGAGTGAGTAAGGGATGCTAGAGCCCATAATTTTCCTATCCAATGCCTTATCCTTAATCGTACTGTAGTCGGCAGCGCACTTGAAGCAGCTTTGTCGTTGCTTGTGTTATAGGCGACGGTAGCCACCTACCATCAAGTGGACCGTCAGTCTGTCCCTGCACTTCTATCAATGGGGATTCTTAAGAGAATAAAGGTTTCCAAGATGTCGTGCCTAAATTAAGCCATAAAATACTGATTGTCCACGAGTGGAAATAATAGGAAGTCCTTTTGACTTATTAGTAGCGCTAGATGACGAGTGTCTAGTTATATCTACGAAAATTACTGTTCGCCGTCATTAGAATTCGCCTCGAAGGGTTCACTTCTTCAGTAATAAATGTTAAAAGTGTGAACACATTACCTTACATTTAGCGATAGCGATTTAAAAAAATAATTAAAGTTCTTGAGCTCCTTATAGAAGTTTCGAATTTGATTAAAATTTTTTTTTCAGAATAGGAACTAATGACATATTTAACGAATATTTTGTGGAAAAACAATCATTTGGTATCATAATCGCTGCACATATCACAAAGCTCGCCATCTTCATGAATGCCTCGAACGGGCATAGAGTTCATTTCAACTTTTATCACCCTAGCTTCGAGGGCCTTGTCAAATGTTAAAATGCCTAGCGACAGTGGAACGAGGCTTATCACAATTAAAATAATTTTATGTGAAAACATTAGATGCTTTAAACAGAGATATATTAGCTTTAAAGTTTTAGTGTACTATTATTACATAAAGTTTATGAAAAATTGATTATTTAATAATCTAAATTATTTACAAATATTTATTTAAAAATATCACATCGATATTGGGTCGCTTAGGCAGGGTTCCAAGCATGCTGGCTGCGTTATCTCATTGTATTGCAAGGCTAACCAAAGTGACCTCTGACCTTGATAATAACTCTCGATTCGCCAGCTATGTCGACCAAGCGTTTTCAGTATTGTTTTTAATATTGTCGAGTATACTTCCAATGTCGAAATTCGAATATAAAATAATAATTCCAATGTTGAAAAAAAAAAGTTTTTTATAGGTAACAGTTGAACGGATGACAGAACTAATGTGTTTTTGAAAAGGATTTTATGATTGCCTTCAGAAAAGGCGTGTTCAGCTACTGCCGATTTTTCGGTCTCTCCTCTGCGACAGTTGCCCTTGTGTTCTTTAATTCGGGTGTTAATGCTGCGTTTTGTGGTGCCGATGTGACATCGGCATCCGAGGTACACTATCACTCACGCCTTAATCGGGAAGCCATTGAAATTTTCAAGCATCCAAATAATTTCAACAGGAAGGAGGAAAATCTAAGGCTACACAACATTTGGTATCCGGCACTACGCAGGAATAATAATAATAATGAAAGAAAGAGAGGGCATTATAACCCCTCTCCTAGTGACCACACCCCACCAATTCAACCACGGGGTGGGGATATAAATTTAAGTTTAAATATAGACACATTCCAGTCGACAAATCAGTCTCTGTAAGGGCCGGGCGCTTCTCGCCCCCCCGACGCCCGGTGACGGTTCCAAAGTCCCCTACGGACTAGAACCACACCCATTTCGAGGTGAGTTTTAGTGCGGTAAGAGTCCCACATAACCTCTATGGGCATTTGCATTGCATGCGGCATTTGAGCATAAGGTATCTTTTGAAGATTTCTCTCCTGGGAAAAAAAAAAAAAAAAGACAAATCAGTCTCGCTCGAGAAGTCGAAAAGTGCAGAAGTGAAGTGCAGTGATGTGATGTACTTTTTCTTCTAACTCGGACTACACCACTGAGGATGTCAACCGCAGTTGTTGACGAAACGTTTGGAAGAATTTCCAACAGACCTGGGCCATCATCCCGGAAACCCACAACTCATATGGATACCGGCCGAGAAAACCTACATTCTACCATTCTGAAGTTTCTTTACATTCTACTTACATTTGACGAGCTCGTTGGATGAGTGGTTAGGGTGCTTGCCTTAACGCTTTGTACTAGGGTTCCCGGGTTCGATTCCCGGCAGGGTCAACTTTGATAAATCAACTTTTCAAATTTGGTTCTGGTCTGGATTTGGAAAGTAGTGGCAGGGCACACTGCGTTTCGCAGTCATTTGGGCAACCCGTTTGGCGGCAGAAACCACCCCCTTACAGAAGACCACCGTGAAATAACAGCACGTGTGCTGTTGTGTTTCGGTGAGTGAGTAAGGGATGCCAGAGCCCATTTCCCTATCCCACTCCTAATCCCTTATCCTTAATCCTACTGCAGTCGGCAGCGCACTTGCAGCAGCTTAGGCGTTGCATGTGTTATAGGCGACGGTAGCCACCTACCATCAAGTGGACCGGTCAGCCTGTCTGCCGACCTTAACATAAAAAAAAAACATTCTAACTAAACCTCTTAAAACTATAGAGGACAGACATAGAATTTTTTTTTTGTTTTTAACTAGTGACCCGCCCTCGGCTTCGCACTGATGTAATTATTTCTGATAATTTTCTACGCTACTGTAAACCGTATCAAAAAAGAAATTATAAGCCAATTTTGCAAGTTTGTCCATATGGTGAGAAGGTAATCTCCGGAGCCCATTTCCTTATCCCCTCCTAATCCCTTATCCTTAATCCTACTGTAGTCGGCAGCGCACTTGCAGCACCTGTAGCGTTGCTTGTGTTATAGGCGACGGTAGCCACCTACCATCAAGTGGACCGGTCAGCCTGTCTGCCGACCTTAACATAAAAAAAAAACATTCTAACTAAACCTCTTAAAACTATAGAGGACAGACATAGAAATTTTTTTTTTGTTTTTAACTAGTGACCCGCCCTCGGCTTCGCACTGATGTAATTATTTCTGATAATTTTCTACGCTACTGTAAACCGTATCAAAAAAGAAATTATAAGCCAATTTTGCAAGTTTGTCCATATGGTGAGAAGGTAATCTCCGGAGCCCATTTCCTTATCCCCTCCTAATCCCTTATCCTTAATCCTACTGTAGTCGGCAGCGCACTTGCAGCACCTGTAGCGTTGCTTGTGTTATAGGCGACGGTAGCCACCTACCATCAAGTGGACCGTCAGCCTGTCTGTCGACATAACATAAAAAAAAAAAAAAAAAAACCGAAAAGGTATACCTTATAGATATTGAAGATATGTAAGCTGATGCTTTTAATGATAATATAAAATAGATATTATCTATTTATTTATAATGACTAATATGAATTTTGCTACCATAGCAATATACTCTTGTCCGAAACAAACATTTGTATCGTTTGTATACGCTTGAAATATACATATATAGGGTGATGTAACTTTGTCCCTTCTGGTGTTTCTAAAAAATTGCTTTTCGCAAAATAGGCATGTATTTTTATGTTTGTAACGCGTAACGCTCGAGGCTTTCATATTAGAATATGCGGTGAAGGTTTGAAAGGTTTTTGTGTTGTGTTATGTGTTTGTGTTTTTGATTATAAGTGTAGCTCTGTGGCAGCTTATATTATAATTATAAACATTATATAACCAGCTTTCTTGCGCCACTTCGTATTATTGCTTTCAATCTTTATTGCTTATATATTTTTGACAGGCGTTAAATTTTTAATTTTTAGACGATCTCTCGGGTACGGTACTTTCGTTCTGGATGAAAGGTTCCCATGTTCCTTTCTGTATGCCTGACAACGTGTATGTAAAATTTCTTAATGATCGGTTCAGTATTTAAGGCGTATAAGCGTAACAAATAACCTTACTTTCGCATTGATAATATTAGTTAGAAAGTTAGAGTATTATGTAATAATATTCTCTGTCAAACCAAAATCTGCTATGTGCAAAAAGTATACTTTTGAGATATTAACAAATAAAGTTTTCGTGAAAATTTTTACATGAAGGTTTATTTAAAAAAAAATTATATTTGAAACTTAGGGTTGTTATACATGAACTTGTTGATCTATTAAATATGAAAATTTAATAGTTTATTTATTATTTTGATAATAGGGTAAATTTTGCACATATCAGATCCTAGCTTCTGCACATCTTAAGTCTTAAGGACTTAGTAGTTTTTTATACAATAAATAATAACCTATTTACTAAGGTCTAAATGTCGGAATTTTAAAAAAGTGCACATAGCAGATTTCGGTTTGACAACGACGACATGTATATAATTGGTTCATTTTAAGTCTAACTGCTGGACTCAAGTAACGAATTTAATATAAATATATACATTACTAAAATTTATAACTTAAATTAGTAGAAAAAATACAGCATTAAAACAGTTCATTTTCAAGTACTACGGTCAGAATAAATGAATAGTTTAATTCAACAGCACTCATGCTTTTGATTTACCTACACGACAAGTGCGAATCGCATTACACAAAGTGAAGTTGTCATTTTTTGTGGTAAAAATGTGGCAAACACGGGCTGGCGGTCCACGTGATGGCATGTGAATACTGTCAAATCCATCCACGGATACTTTTCGAGATAAAAAGATAAAAAAATGCAAGATAAAAAGTATAGAGGAACACTCTGAGAGAGCAAGAACACACAACAACACAAATGCTGTATCCCACGGTAGTCTTCTCTAAAGAGAACCCTTAGACCCTTAGACGTTATTTTAACCAGTGTCATAACTGATAATATGAAAGTTAAAAATTATTACTATAAAAATTATACATATTTCAAAATAATTCATATTGGTATTCAATTGTGGGCTCAGTTGCCGATATCATAAATCTGATAAGCAGATATTTCCCGTTCTAACATTTCCATAACTAATTCAAGCTGCTTATGTATGCCAAGCTGGTGTCTGATTATATTCGAAGCTATAAATCTAAAGCGTGAGGTCCCGATGTGTTTATAAATTTGCCAAATAAATTTTTTAGTAATTTACAACGCGAACATACATCAAATTCGGTCTCTGGGGGATAAGCGATAAACGCGTTTTGTTTGCTACGAAACCGGATACGTGCTACGAGAGGCTACGAGGGGCTACGATGCGCTAGTACTGAACGTTTTGTTTTTACAACAGTAATAATATAGGGCAAAAGAGCAAATGGAGTAATAACTCGAACAGTCGTTGTTAATTGAAGGTTTTATTGTCTCCTACCATAACTGTCAATACTGAGTAGTACCCATTTACTCTTCAGTCTTTCCGGGGAATCTTTCTTCATTTATCATCCCATAAAATTACACCAATATGTCAATGCTAACTCAAATTAAAAAATCAAAATATTTATTTATCAATTAGGTTTCTCCAAGAAACTCTTATGATCGTCATTTAGAATTACCAGTTAAATTTAAATTTACCAGGGTTTCGGAAAAAAGCCAAGATGACGATCCTGAGAAGAAACCCCGATAGAAACTCAGGATACTATTCTTTTTGTCATCTTTACAATATAAAAATTACAACAATTATAATCATACACTTAATACTTAAAGTACATATACAATACTAAGCATAGTATGAGCTCCGAATCCAGGCTTTAATTCCAGGCTTCATTGTCACTTAAATAATCAGTAACCTTAAAATAGCCTTTCGAGAGGAGTTTGGATTTAATGACATCTTTAAATTTATTTATAGATAAGGTTCTGATCATCTCAGGGAGTTTATTATAAAACCGTATACACTGACCCATAAAAGAATTACTTATCTTGTGGAGTCGCGTCTTATGTAAATCTAAATTATTTTTAAACCTAGTACCTATATTGTGTACATCACATTTTTTATTAAATTGACTAATATTTTTATGCGCGTAAATTAAATTTTCATAAATATATTGACATGTAACAGTTAAAATCTTAATTTCTTTGAACTTTTCTCTGAGGGAAGACTGCGGATCTAGTCGATAGATGGCTCTAATGGCCCTTTTTTGTAAAATGTAAATAGTATTTATGTTCGCAGCGCCACCCCAAAGAAGGATCCCATAACTCATTACACTGTGAAAGCAACTAACTGCATAAACCACAGAGCTAAGTCTTTTACTTAGTTTCTCAATATGTGGAGCCCATTGTAATTTAGAATCTACGGTAATGCCTAAAAATACTGTCGATTCCACGGGCTCCAATTTCAACTAATAATGTAATGTAATAATAAGCGATGTAAATATTACGTAATCATGGAATCAACTTTAAATTTAAATTTGTTTACAAGATAGGCAATAGTCACGAGTTTCCAATTATATTACCTATGTTTATTTCAATTAATACCATAAATTATAAGTAAAAATTACATTGAAAATTTACATTAGGGGAATTGTAGGTTGCAAATGCAGGGAGACGTTTGTAATGTATGAATGTTTCGAATGCAGCAGATTGTAATGAAGTTTTAACGCAGGATTAGTTTTGAGATCACAACATTATTAAATTGTCTATAACTTAAAATATATATTAATTTATGTTATTAAGAGTTTGATATGGCAACAAAACATTTTACAAACATAAGTGTATCTAACGAAAATAGAAAAAAAAAGCCAGCTTACAGGTACAAGAATAAAATATTAGGTAAGATTTAAATTTTTTTTTAATTATTTTGTTTTCTTGATTTATTTGCATCTAATTTATTATTATCATATCTATAGCCCCATTAACTGAGACAAAATATTTTAATACAATGCAGAACATTGCCAATTACAGATTTTTTAAATATTTTTTACATACAACCATGCAATTTTAGATCTATGTACATACGTTCTTACTTAGTTACTACTGGATTTAAAGATTAAAGAGATAGTTTTCTTACAATAATATTACTTTACAAAAAATGCGTTCTTGTTCGTGTGTGTGTATTTCTCTCTCTCTCTCTCTCTCTCTCTCTCTCTCTCTCTGTGTATGTGTGTGTGTGTTTGTGTGAGCGCGTGCGCGTGCATATGTCTGGTTGTGTGTTATTATGTTTGAGAGAAATTGTGTTCATAACCCATAAAAAAGGTGGTAGCAATAATTATGTCCATTAAGTTCTATATAGCCTTTACGCATCCATTATTCCCTGAATAATGTCATCTTTTCCGGTTATTTGAAATAATTGGATGTCTCCATTTATTTTCTATTGAACATAAGTTTATTTCATTGTTACAGGAAATCGCCGCGATTCTCATCAGCTTCGATAAACACACGGAATGGCAGTCAAAAGAAGTCAAAATACGGTAAGAAAGTACCTAGATTATAACTATTTTTTCTTGAAAAAAGCATGTAAAATATTCAATTTTTTAAAGTTTCGCATTTTTAGACATGCGCGCGTATGGTCTCGCCCTGATATAATGCGATTACTTCGCTCGGTCACCTATTTCGCGCGATTTTTATTCGCGGAAGCTCGCGATCAAGCCTATCGTCCAATCAGCACGATACGATTGGCTTGATCGTGTATGGCTGGCTTTACATACAGTTTCTAGGTGTCCTAACTGACATTCGCGCAATGCGATCAAACTACTAAAGGTTAGGATTTTTTTTTGTCCTACCGGCTAGAGTTCCTCTGACATAGGTCAGGGATCTTATATAGCTGGCAGAGTAAACAACATGGTGTTTTCTTAATCTATGAATGAAGTACACCTATACATATGGTACAGAGTACTGATCGACCACATTTCTGTTTTTTTGTTTTTGCATGATCAAACAGGTAAAAAACCATACGAAAGAAGAAGCCACAAAATTGACATTTTTTTTCCGAAAATAAAAGGTTTATATGAAACTGAACGTGCAATTCTCTTTATTTATTTATTTATTTATTATTATTATTATTCTTTTTTTGACATTAGATAGTACGTGCACGTGTATACTCGCATGACAGCAGCCCGTCCGGTCACACAAGTGCGAGTTGCTGTCGTGAAAGTAGTCAGCTACAGCACCTGTGTACTCATTCTGTAGGACCTCTCTGTTACATGTTTCGTGCATTTTTATTATTAAAAAAATACACTACTGATCATGGTTCATACCACAATAAAAGCTTTTAAAAAAAAAAATCGTTGTCTGTAAACTCGGTTTACGGACGATAGTTTAACGTGACAACGTTATAACAAAACATTGATGAAATGTGAGTTGTGGGTTTCCGGGATGATGGCCCAGATCTGTTGGAAATTCTTCCAAACGTTTCGTCAACAACTGCGGTTGACATCCTCAGGAGGATTGACACCGAGGATGTCAACCGCAGTTGTTGACGAAACGTTTGGAAGAATTTCCAACAGACCTGGGCCATCATCCCGGAAACCCACAACTCATATGGATACGGGCCGAGAAAACCTACATTCTACTATTGATGAAATGATTGCATACTTTTATGACGAGTGGAAGAGAGATAGATGCGGCGCAAGCCGAACGCTCAAGCCGATCGTGCCTTTCGCTCGCTCGTGCCGCGTTCTCGCTCAGATCGTTCATGGGCTCGAACGTAACGGGACAATCAGTCATCATTTTTCGTGCGTGCAGCCGGCGTTCATCGATTTATTAGACGTTGTCACGTCAAAATCTTTTCGTTGAAATACTTACTTACGATTAATGTCCTTCCACAAATATGTGGGAATTGACGTCTCAGTCGCGTGCGAGTTGGCTTGTGATGCGGGAAGCACAAGACAGTAAGTCGTATGATGCGGTCACACATCTGTACTGCAGTAACCAGATCAGCTCGCCCGCTAACTCGCACTGTGTAACCTCAGTTTTAGGTTCACATAAACGCGCCGTCGAAAAACGATTTGTACACGTTGTACTTATGTTACCGAGGTCAAAAAATAGTTTTTAGAATTTTTGTCTGTTTTTCTGTGCGTTTGTGCACGCTAACCTCAGAAACGGCTTTACCGATTTAAATGCGGTTTTCACTAATAAACAAAAACATAAATAAAAAAATCACGCGCCATACCTAATAACATGCGTACTAAGTAGCGGGCCCAATTAGTTTTCAATATAAATGTTATAATAGTTAATGTTGTGTAAATTCATTTGCGAGAGATCTTTATTCAAACAAATCACCTCCGAAAGGACACTAAACAATAATTGGGCTGCAGAATTAATGCCAACATTTGCATATCTGACAAATTGCTCCATTTACTAATCACCGGATTGTGATTGGTCGAAGCTCATCTCGGGATTACGCTGATTGGCTAATTTACGGTGACGTCGGTCTTCTCAGACAGGACCTATGCTAATGCGAATCTGTATTCAATGATTGAATACTTTTTTATTCGACGACCGAATTTCAAATTATTTTTCTTTAAAACCTGAAGTTAAGAAATCGAATATAAAAAAATAATTTCATTTAACTTTGCCTCTACAATCGAAGGTTGCTCTTAAATTTACTGTACACTCTTCAGTCGCGCTAAGAGAGATTTTTATAAAGTACTAGCTGACCCAGCAGACGTTGTCCTGCCAGAACCCGAAAATAATTCCATAACCTATCGGGTTCAATTTTATTTTCAAACTATATGTTAATTAAAGTGACGCGTCACTTCACGTCAATGAACGAGACGGTTAAATTACTTGAATATTCTTCATACAAAAATACTAAAATCGCGATTAAAAAACGCGGGTTGGGGGTAGGAGGGTGAAAAATACTTTACGACCTATTGTCATACCTACCAAATATACAAAATAATATCATAAAAATAGGTCCAGCCGTTACGGAGGAGTTTTGTTACAAACACTGTGACACGAGAATTTTATATATTAGATAAATAAAGAAAAGTCGCTTAAATTTTCGAAATATTTCCAAAGTACTGTATCCTCTTAATGGTTTTACTAAAGTTGTCATGCGGCTTCTGAAAACAATAAGTAACATGTGCAACTCTTTAAATATTTAACTAATATAGTCTTCGAGAGAAACTCACGTACGTAACTACACTACGGCCTCATAAAGAGTTAATATTTCAAACGCGAAGACAAAGCGACCAGTAGTCACAGTGCAAGTTTTAATTTGCTTAAAGTTGTTACAAGTTGGAACGGGTCCCTCGTTGAACGCCAAATTAGGTACCGTCACAGAATAAAGTATAAAAGTAAGACATTACCTCCTTTGATAGTTTAATTTGTTCAAAACTTCTTTGTTGCATTTTTGCGTGCGATTCTTTAGAAAATGCGATTGTTAATTAGGTATAAAGTTTTTGTTATGGAAGTTCATGTTGTTAGTGTTTTTTTTTTAAATTTTGAATTCTAAGTTACACTACATACTTGTATATGTACTAAAACTGCTACTACTATTACAAATGCGAAAGTTTGTAAGGATGGATGTTTCTTACTCTTTCCCGCAAAAACGGCTTAACAGATTTGGATGAAATTTGACACACAGACAGTTTATTATCTGGATTAATACAATATAGGATACTTTTTATCCTGAAAAAATGTTAAGTTCCCGAAGGGCCAGCCGTAGCGGTGCCACCGTCGTCACTGCTTTAAGGTGGATTCACATTACACCGGGTGCCCCGGCCGTGCTTCGGCTGGGGCCGTCAAGATATTCTTAGTAGGCTTTGTATGAACCAATTCATACTTCACCGGGCCGTGTCCGTGCCTCGGCCTCAGCCAAAGGCTAACCAAGGGGGCACTCCCCCTTGGTTCGACAACCAGCGATACGAAAGCGACTCTTCGGAGCTTTTGCGAAGTTATTTGCGACAGCAACATTAAGGGAATCATTGACGACTTTTGGCAAGTTTAACGGTTTCATCGGACAAGTTTGGCAGTCATCTGGGTTTGTGGAAATAAATCGTTCCTGTCGCCGTGTAAGGCACCTTTAACTCACCACGCACATAACAATATTTAAAATTGAAGCTTTTTAAGCATATTAAATTAAAATATTAATAATATAAACATTTCACGCAGCCATTAGTATTCACCGAAAATGGAATTTAATTTTTTTTAATTAACAAAACTAGGAGAGGCTTTATTACATGCACCGTGTTATACAAACTCGGACCTTTTACTACAGAATGAACGAGATTAAAAGTTTGTTTCGTGATTTTCGTATTCTAGTCTTAATTTTTAAATTTTTAAAGTTTCAAGTTGTAATACAATAAGTGGTTTTTTCGACTAATTGCACACGATTAGACAATTTGCCGTTTGCACTGTTATTAGGTAATTGTACCTACCATGTAGTCAAGAAGCAGACCATTTTTAGATTATATATATATTTTTTTTAAGATCGACAGATAGACTGACGGTCCACTTGATGGTAGTTGACTACCGTCGCCTATAACTCAAGCAACGCCAAAGACTGACGGTCCACTTGATGGTAGTTGACTACCGTCGCCTATAACTCAAGCAACGCCAAAGCTGCTGCAAGTGCGCTGTCGGCTACAGTAGGATTAAGATAAGGGATTAGGAGGGGATAGGGAAATGGGCTCTGGCATCCCTTACTCACTCATCGAAACACAACAGCACACTTGCTGTTATTTCACGGTAAGTGGGTGGTTACTGCCCCCAAACAAGCTGCCCAAATGACTGCGAAACGCAGTGTGCCCTGCCACTACTTTCCAAATCCAGACCAGAGCCAAATTTGAGAAGTTCATTTTTCAAAATCGAACCCGGCAACCCTAGAACAGAGAGTTAAGGCAAGCACCATAACCACTCATCCAACGGGCTCGTTTAATTTTTATACTGAATCTGTTTATATTTCTGTATTGCCATAAGTATCGACTATAAAATTCCTTTTTATTATATATGTATTTAATAAAGGATTTCGATTTCATTTGAGTGTAACTATATATGCAGATCGCGATTAATTGCGCAATCATATTAATTTTTATAATAAAGTTTTAATAAGAAATTCAACCCTCATCTTCTCCCTTAAAATCCTTTCGTATTGAGACCTTAAATTACAAATTTAGGGTGTGATGTGTTGTGACAAAATGTGACCAAACATAATCCTAACAACTTATTAATTTTTGACATTTCAGTACGGCGGCAAAATCATTTTGAAACAACACGCCTGCTGATGTGTTTCGGTACGTGACCAAGACCACCTTTTTGGGTGATTAACAGCGTCAATAGGACTCCTGTGTTTCACACTTAAGCGAAGTAGACCAAACAGGCCACACAATGGCCTGCCTCGCCTATCTTGATACCACCGTACAAAATTGGGGTTTTTATATTTCGTAAACTTTTGTTAGGCCCCTAATTATCATAATTAAGACCAAAACAAGTAAGTATTGTGCATAGCAGATTACAGAAACAATAACGAGAAATAATTTGTTGTGTCAATTTTCCATAAACACTACAGCATTAGTGCTGTTTTTGCAAATTAATTTTCCTTAGCAAACGTGGCAAATACCGGCAGCAAGGCTGCGTGATACAGCGTGCCATCCGATTTCCTTTTATGCGCAATTTACATTTTCGAATAAAAACATAATTCGAGATTCCATTAAAAAGAAGCGAATCGTATATTCGAACAATTGGAACAAAACTTTGTTCAGTTCACAACTAAAATTATGTGTTCCAACCACGACAGAATTGGTCAAAGTATTGCCATAAATCGGATTTCTAAACGACCGCAATAAACTCGAGAGGAATTAGCCGTCACGATACCATTTTTATTTGGGCAGTTAATTCTTCCATGTTTTCATTTAATCCTCAAGGGGTGCGTAAAGAGAAGAAAAGAGCAATTTTATTTGCCTTTTTTGAAAATAGAAGAGGTTTTATTTAGGGTCTTTACATTTTAAGAATCAATGGGAAAACTAAACGATTCGTGTATTGATTTTGTTTCTTACCATTTGATTACAAGTATTATATTTAGATTTAAAGCTAATTTGATTAAATATCAGCTAACTCGACAGACGTTGTTCTTATTACAGGAAATTTTGCATATCTACCTCTATTTCTTTATACCTCTGGGGTCCGTTTAACTCTTAATTAAATTAATTATTTCTTAATTATTTCTTCATTTATTTGTACATGTGCACATATTTTATATATATTATATAATATAGTGTTAGTAATACACAAAACTTAAAAACTATGTTAGTAAGATATTATTTTTATTTCAATATTATATTTTTTTATTTTACTTTACAGGTCCAAATCTTGTCTCATAATAATTTCAAAATAATGTCAGATACATTTTCAAATTTTAAAACATTCTTAATTCGGTATTTTACGAAAGACAATTTAGGAAATAAAATTCACCTCTTCAACAGTTCTGTTACCTTTGGATGGGAAAAAGGAAAATAAAAAAAAAAGGGATATTTTTACAATTTTGCTCTTCTTTGAACTTCGACGAATATTTGACAAAAAAAATTATCCGAATCGGTCCAGTCGCTCTCGAGCTTTGAGCTTAGCGATTTATTTTATTTATTTTGTCCCTTTCATTAGTAAATACGGTAAAGGCAAATTGACTTATAATTTCATAATACCATCTACTAGCAAGTAACTAGTAGTGGCAAAGCACAATGCGTTCCGCGGTCACAAATTATTCAGCCCGTCTGGCGGCAGTAACCAATCCTTAACTGAAGAAAAGTTTCAGTAAATGAGTAAGGGATGTCAGAACTCCTTCTTAACCCTTATACTTTATACTAGTCGGAATTGCAATTGCAACCCTTATGACTTTGCTTGTTTTAATAAGCTACCGTAGTCACTTAGCATCATGTATTGTCAACTTACCTGTAAAACATTTTTTATATTAAAAAAAGAAAAAGTAGAGAAAAGAAAACGATGCAAATAAAATAAAAATTAGAAGACAGAGACTAGGTTCTCCCGTGGAATGTCAGAAGAGGAGAGCTTTAAGCTCTTTTACAACAACTCTAACTCGATTTTGTGTCTGTTAGTAAGATTATTGCTTTTCTGATAGTTAGTTCGTTTTTACAAATTCTGAAAATTTGTAAAGTAGGTACTTATTGCAAAAAGTAAATAAAAAGAACAAAAAGATTCTGATAAAAATATCAGAATTAGAACATAGCGACGTTCGTGAATGAAATTGTTGATTTGACTATTAAAACTTGCTAACTAATTTATGTTTTTTAGAAACGCGATATTTAAATGTCCTTGTCGCTTATTATAAATAGCTTTTTTATATCCAGAATGTATTTAGATAAAAGTTAAATCTGTAGATCGCCGGTAATAACTGGATGTTACTAAACGTTGTGTAGACACGATATGTAGATTGAGAAAGAGAGACAGAGACGATTTTATTATAACTGTAGGTACATATAATCTTCTATATATAAAAATGAATCCCTATTTCCATTGGTCACGGCATCACGAGTGAACGGGTAGACCGATTTTAATTCGGTTTTCATTAATGGAAAGAGGGATAAACGGGGTTCTTATATAATAATTGCACGCCGGGCGAAACCGGGGGCGGGTCGCTAGTAAAATCATAAATGAGCCGTGTATATGCGTTAAAGATTTAAAAAATAAAAAAAAACACAATTTGGACACGGTGTACTTATGTTACTGAGGTCAAAAAAAAAAAATAGTTTTTAGAATTTTTGTCTGTGTGTTTGTGCACGCTAATCTCAGAAACGCCTTAACCGATTTGAATGCGGTTTTCACTTATATATTATAGCAAGCTTCCGGTAACATTTAGTGTTTGTTTCATTCCAATCAGTTTACAAACAAAAAAGTTAAACCCTATACCGAATACCATGCGTACCAAGTTGGTGGCTCAGCTAGTTTGGGATGTAATTTATTAATGTTTTTAGGATCTAAATGGGATTATAATTAAATAGAAAAGAAGTCCAATAGAGCAATTTATAATAAAAATTCTGAAATTGTAAATTAAATAGACCGGGAGCTACACAATATTAATTAGTATTTCAATTCCAAGCAAGACATAAAGCAAAAACTCCTCTAGAGAAGTATCTGAACGCGTTAGCAAATATGTGCCTACATTAATTGTCAAATAAAACGTAATTTAATATTATGAATCAATTCTATGATGATATTGCAACAGACTTGATGATCAGATCCCGGGTTCGATTCAAAGTTGGCTCTCGTCTGCGTGTGCAGAATTTCGTCCCCTGTCTTTTGCAAGGTTATCTTATAACTTAATCCTATATGTGCTTACTTTGTGGGTCATACAATTGATCCATATTTCCTTACAAATATATATATATATATATATATATATATATATATATATATATATATATATATATATATATATATATATATATATATATATATATATATATATATATATATATATATATATATTTAGTAAGGCATTATTTTTTATTTTTCAACGCAAGCGAAACCGCGGGCTCCAGCTAGTATATTTATATATAGAAGTATCACTTTTATGGTGTGGTCATATACACACATACATTTTTGTCCAGATGAAAGCAAAAATCAATGGTAAAGGACACTGCTGCAAGTGCGCTGCCGACTACAGTAGGATTAAGGATAAGGGGGATAGGCATCCTTATTCATGCAACGAGACACGCCAGCACAAATGCTGTTATTTCACAGTGCTACAGTGCCACACATACATTTTTGTCCAGATGAAAGCAAAAATCAATGGTAAAGGACACTGCTGCAAGTGCGCTGCCGACTACAGTAGGATTAAGGATAAGGGGGATAGGCATCCTTTATTCATGCAACGAGACACGCCAGCACAAATGCTGTTATTTCACAGTGCTATTCTTTACGGGGCTATTATTGCTGTTACGGGATTCCTAGTTGTTGGATATAAATTAATTGTTCTGAAGCCACAGCAATTTAAGAGACCTGGGGCCTTAGACAAAGTAGCATTCGCTCCGTAGCGATGCGATATCGAAGTTCGTTATCGTCTCAGAGACAAAGAAATCATGACAAGGTATCACGTGTTTATCACGTGTTACAGTGTCGATTCCTTTATCTCTGAGACGATATCGCATCGCTACGGAGCGAATGCTACTTTGTCTAAGGCCCCTGCACAGTTACCTATATTGGGTTACACTAATATTAAAGTAATACAGATACTAATTAATGACTTGTCTCCTAGTTTGAAGGCTCTGTCCGAGTCCTTTCGCATTTGGCAACAGGGGGCGATGTTGCGAGTCAGGTACCTAATTGAGAGGCCAGTCTGGCGCAAAGCCATCACTCTTGTTTAAAACTTAGTTTGCATTAGACAGGTGTCCGAGGGAGAGAATGTTTAAACCTTCCGGAGAAATCAAGAAAAATTACTTACATTTTAATTAGTACCGTGTTACTGTAAAAGTTCTAATAACGGTAATTAGACTTTAATTTTTACTTGTACATCTTAAAGTTGGAAGTGAGCATCTTCTGGGTGAGCTCGCTCCATCGTCGGCCTCATCCTTCCTACAGGGATAGATGCTGGTCAAGAGCAAACCCATCTTTAATTAAAAAAAAGATAATCGTTGGTATCATCTTAGGTTGGGAAGCATAATATGTGTATATAAAAAACCGTTTATGTTTATGGTAAACACTATTTTTATGGTGTTAGTGTTATTAAAATATTATTATATTTTAATAACAAATTTTAATATAACAATAATAATTTTAATAAATTAATTATTAAAATATATCATTAACTACTATAACTAATTAACATCACAAAAATTGGCATTTGTCTTACGGGTGTGGTCTAGCTAAGGAATTTTCTAGCTACCCAGTCAGAATGAATCACTTCAATCTTGATTCACTGCAGTCCCGGAGGCTTATGCTCGATGTTTTGTTTTTCTGCAAACTGCTGAGGGGTGGAGTTGATTCGCCCGAGCTCTTGTCGCGTATAAACTTTGGGGTTCCTAGTCGAGCGCCCAGACCGGGCAGATACACACCATTTCGACTAAATTATTTCAGAACCAACTTGGGCCGTTTTTCCCCATTAAATCGTTTTATGGATGTTGCCAACTCCCTGAGTCACGATGTTGACCTTTTTAACGACGCATTTTCCAAAATTAAAAGACTTATCCTTGTCCGTGGTTCAGATAATTGACATTAGTTTATTTTTGACATTTATTCCAAATTTCCAATTTAATTATATTTCTGTTTAAATTTTTTTTTGACATTTTTTTTTTTTTTTTTGACAAATTTTTAATAATTTTTTTGGTAGTTTTTTTTTTTTTCTTTTTTTTTTTTTTTTTTTTTTTTTTTCTCTAAATTCATTGCCGGGACGCTACTTTAACTTTTATTGGCGTAGGCTGTGCCTCCTATAATTGCGGCGGCATCTGCCATGTTATTTTTTTTCCGTCGCTTGCTGTATGTTTTTTTTTTTTGGTGCCTGCCTCGTTGGAGGCCATGTAACAATAAATAAATAAATAAATAAAATTAATGTTGAAAGCCAACTTTTACTACACTTAATTTCTTTCTAATCTGTCAGCCTGTTTGCCGTAGCCTATGACACAAACAACGCCACAGGTGCTGCAAGTGCGCTGCCGACTACAGTAGGATTAAGGATAAGGGATTGGCAGCAGATAGGGAAATGGGCTCCGGCATACCTTACTCACTCACCGAAACACAACAGCACACGTACTAATATTTCACGGTGGTCTTCTGTAAGGGGGTGGTTACTGCCGCCAGACGGGCTGCCCAAACGACTGCTAAAAATCCAGTGTGCCCTGCTACTACTGCTTTCCAGATCCAGACCAGATCTTTGAAATGTTCATTTTCAAAGTTAACCATGCCGGGAATCGAACCTGCCAACTCTAGAACAGAACGAACAGAGCAACACCCTAATCACTCATCCAACGGGCTCGTCAACATTATTTTTCTTTTAAACATATAAGCAATGAAATGAAGAATTTAAACTCGCTGGTTTCACTTAAAATAGTCAACTTTGAGTTCATATTTTAAATTTTGAAAAATAATTGCCCTACAGAATGACTTCTCATAATGGATAGTGTAAAAATATACGGTGTTTGATAATAAAATATGTGTTTCTTAAATAGAAGACAGTTTCGTACGTGACAAGAAAAAAACTAGCTAATTTTATTTATCAAAAACATAATATCGTAATTTCCAAACATCTCTAATTAATTTTAAATGTAATAGCTAATATTTTAATATATTGTTACGTGTGGGGTGAGTCAATCTGCCGTGTAAGGGCGAAAATCAACTATTTATTTCCACAAACCAAGATGACTTCCAAAAGTGCTAAACGAAAGGTCCGATACAACCGTTAAACTTGCCAAGAGTCGTCAATGATTCCCTTATGAGTCGCTGGTTTACTGTCGCAGATAAGTTCCGAAGTTTCGCTTTCGAATCGCAGAATCGAACAGTCCCGCCATAGATAAGTATGTGTATATTAGGAAGTCCCGCTAGCTCGCCACTTCGCCTATTTATACCCGCTGCCAATCGTCTAGATCTTTCTCGAATTTAGTACAAACAAACAACAAACAAATACAAGTAAACAAATAAGTAAACAAGTAACACGTATTGTAAACAAGGTCATTGAAAGTTCGGGAACGCTATTTCTGTTAAATGTGAGCTCTATGTTGTGTGTATAAGGACCAATTTCCCTTGACAATAACCGGAGAGAAGCGTGATTTCCAGATTTTATTGTCAGGCGGAACGCTTTTCTAGAACGTTCCATGGTTAGTCATAACAATATATATAAGTAGGTACTTATATAATTAGGTAATTATAACGAAAATTAGTGAAGAAACAGACATAATAATGATTATTTCTATTTAAGTATTGTCGAAATCAATACTGAACAATAAATACGTTTTGTCTAAATTTCTAGAATGGATTCCAAGTCTTTAGTAAGTTAAAGTGGTGAACAATTTAAACGTGTAGTAAGTGTTTGTCGATCTAAAAGCTTAGTAAAGTAAATCTAACCCCATTTCATGTATCTACTACAAGTACCTAACGTATAAGTAAGGTAATCTATAACTTAATATAATAAAATGTACCTACATTAAATATTTTTTCGCCTTCAAGAAAACCTTTTATACATATTGTACTTATGTTACTGAGGTCAAAAAATTGTTTTTAGAATGTTTGTCTGTTTGTCTGTGCGTTTGTTTACGCTAATCTCAGAAACGGCTCCATTGATTTGAATCCGGCTTTCACTTATGTATTGTAGCAAGCGTCCCTTAACATTTAGTGTTTGTTTCATTCCAATCGGTTTATAAACAAAAAAGTTACGCACTATACCGAATACCACGCGTACGAAGTTGCAGCTAGTCTATAATATTTATTTGCTGATTTCAGCTGACTATTTGATCTATATTTATGCTTCAAAACATTATGATGGAAGTGCGTTTAAACGGAGCACTCTCATTTTTAATAATAATTTTTGAGCATAATTTATTTTATGAATATTTTTAGTGGCAGGGCACACTGCGTTTCGCAGTCGTTTGGGCTGCTCGTCTGGTGGCGGTAACCACCCCCTTACAGAAGACCACCGTGAAATAACAGCACGTATGCTGTTGTGTTTCGGTGAGTGAGTAAGGGATGCCAGGGCCCATTTCCTTATCCCCCCTCCTAATTCCTTATCCCTAATCTTACTGTTGTCGGCAGTGCACTTGCAACAGCTTTGGCGTTGGTTGTGTTATAGGCGACGGTAGCCACCTACCATCAAGTGGACCGTCAGCCTGTCTGCCGATCTTAACATTAAAAAAAAAATTGAACGAACGATGCAACGACCATACTCAATCAACCTCGCGTTGTGTAACGCGCTATGTAGGTCCAAAACATTGGCTAAAGAATCGATCGGCAGTGCTCAATCCAGCCTATCATACGTCAGCATTAATCCCAATCTTCCGCCTCAATCACGCTAATCGCGCCGATAAATACACCGGACGAGAATCGATTCACGAATCGGACGATTTAATCGATTAAATCGAGTTCGAAACGAGAATTTACGTAATCATGTCTGTTGTTCTATTTGTTACGTGTGAAATAGGTTGGAATTAGGGGTGCAATTGTATGCGTCGCACTGTTTCTGTGGAACGATTCATTATTCGCTTTCAACACGCTTTGCTAGATTTGGACCTTGTTGTTTAGGGTTAGAGTAAATTTTAGCTTGAAACTTATTTCATACTTAAGACTGTTATGAGCAAGCAAAGGTGCAGTGATTAAATATTTTACATTATACAGGTATGTAGCAGAAATTGCCCTATTTGGCTTTCGAATTTTAAGTTAAGCTATCGAATCGTTAGACAGAGGTTCGAATCGAATGTGTTTGACATCACAGATATAAATCACTATCGAAGAAAGGAGCGTGCCTAGTAGTGGGCGGGTACAGTAGGTATTATATGTATATGAAATGTAGGTATGTATATTGTTTCTTTGTTCTTGAATACTGTTAAGCCGCGTTTTCACTACGTGTTCTGAACAGTTCTGAACACTTGAGCGAGCGAATGTGTTTGTTCAGTGTTGATCGGCTGGACGCGGCGAACGATTGCTCGCTCATTAATTCATTCAGTGTAAACGACGCTTGTGGCGAGCGAGCTGGGGCCCTAGCCAAGATGCAAACGCTTCCTTTGCGTACTTACGAAACGAAAGAAATAAAGCCCGGTGATTGGTTGTTGTAATAGTTGTAACTTCAACAACCAATCACCGGGCTTTATTTCTTTCGTTTCGTAAGTACGCAAAGGAAGCGTTTGCAATAGTTTGCATCTTGCAACAGGGGCCCTACTGTTGATCTGTGCATTCGCTCGGCGTTGTACGTGCTCGTTGGGTCTCCGATCTTTACCTGAACATTGTGAATAAAGATCCTGGCGATAGAATGGAATCAAGAAAAAACGTTGCAACTGATTGAAAATTATCGCCAGCGATAATTTTCAATCAGTTCGCCAGCGAACTGTTCGGTACGATTTTTTGTTCTGAACAAGTGTTCGTGACCTCATTGAATGAAAACAGATGTTTTCTGTTTCGAGTGAGCTTCGACAGTACAGCAAACATTCGTTTCAAGTAAAATGTTTCCTCTGAGCACTAGGTGAAAACGCGGCTTTAGGTTACAATAAAAAATAAAAAAAAATCTGTCATTCCAATAAACAAAATTCATTGTATTTTCTTATTGTCTTGATAATCTTTCTTAAAAGTTCTTGTTATGATAAAATGCAAGAAAGGGTGATAGAAATAACCAAATTGTTGTTATAGCATCCCTGCTATAGTTATACCTAGTATTAGAAACTCCTCACTTCGGGGTACATTAATGAAAACTCCTCTACATTGTGCACAAGTATCTTATAATCCCAGATTCATATTTTCACAACTATAAATAAGATGCGCGAACATACGACAACCTCTGCTCGAACGCCTCTGCTTCACTGGTGTCTCGGTTGCCAATGCGACACTCGCACAGAATACGTCTTAATTATGTTAAATTCTAACACTAGGTATGGGGCCCAATGGAATATTAAATTGCTTAGTATTACTTGTTTTGTATCGTGTACCATAATAATGCTTTTTATTGGTAGGTGTTATAAAATGTCTTGTGTTTGTGTCAGAAATAGATCATGATGTCCTCGTAATAATCGTACCCTTGTGGATTCCCAACTTCAAAGCCTGCAGCATCGCCGAAAAGTAGCGTGCCTATCGATTTTCTATCGTCTACACTATGGAGAGTGTGCATCTATACTGTACGATTTAATCCAACCGGAACCGTTCCACTTGCGGACCACTAGACGTGGGCAGGGGTTTCATCCCTTCGTGGTCGATGTACCTCGATCACGAACAAAGCGTTTCAGTTCCACCTTCCTTGTTCGAACTGCTAAGGAGTGGAGCTCATTGCCTGCGTCTGTGTTCCCACAGAACTACAACCTCGGGGTCTTCAAAACTAGGGTAAATGGGCATTTACTAGGTAAGCGTAGTCCACCTTCGGCCACATCTGCACCTCACATCAGGTGAGATAGTGGTCAAGCGCTACCTCGATTTCATAAAAAAAAAAAATAATCGTAAAAATGCTAGCAAATAATAGCGATCAAGGCAATGTAGTAAAGAATCCGATGAAGCTCTGCAATATTAATAAGTCTCTAAAACATTCCATAAGTGCTTCAGTAGGGAATTTTCCCATAGAGAAAGTGTGTGTTTCAATCGATAACTGACCAGACCAATGCCTACCATTAAAATATTAAAAGGCTGGTGATAATTTTAAATGAACTTCCTATTTTAAAAAAATCATTAAATCAATATTCATCATCATCATCATCAGCTCGTGTCTCTCCACTCCTGGATGTAGGCTTCTCCCAAGGCTCGTCACCATGCACGGTCTTCTGCGCTTTACATCCAACTGCTTCCCGCGAAGCCTTTCAGGTCGTCTGTCCACCTGGCCATCCCACTCTGTGTTTTCCCATTCGTGGCCTCCATTCGAGAACTCATTACCCCATCGATTATCCTCTCTGCGACAGACGTAACCGGCCCATTGCCAATTCAGCTTGGTGATTCTTTCGGCTATGTTGACAACTTTGGTTCTTCGGCGAATTTCACAATTTCTGATCTTATCCACCAAAAAAACTCCGAACACTTCACTCCACACTGAACGACTTTGAACTTGTGGATTAGTCCTACCGTGAGAGGCCACGTTTCGGCACCATACGTCATCACTGATTGTAGACCTTGGACTTCAGACATTGCGGCAGTGGTGACGAGAAGATGACGTAGCTTCCCGAAAGCAGCCCAACTCAGCTGGATTCTTCTGTCAGCCACTTTGTTAAAGTTGTTTCTGTCTAACTGAATCGTTTGTCCCAAATATACAAAATCCTGCACAATTTCAAAAGTCTCACCTTCAACAGTAACAAGTCCTGGTAGAATATGCTCGTTGAAGATGTGTTTCGTCTTGTTCAAATTCATTCAAAGTCCTACGCGACGAGAGGCGAAATTGAGACTAAATCAATATTACTATTTCAACAAATATTTCAACAACAGAAGAAATAAATAAAGATGTTTTCTTTATAATAAAACTTATGGCCGGTAAAAAAAAACTGAAGAACTACTCGGTTTATAAACCCAAGAGTAAAGTTTTTCTTTATAGTGAGGGTATATATGCTTGCAAAACAATTGTAAGCACTAAGTGGTTTGCTGCGAATTAAATAGGTTCTTTATTAAAAGTACTAGTGTTCGCTCACTGGTCGAAACTGAACCATAATCATTATGATACTCCAAAAAAAACTGTTTCCAATAATTATTTGTTAATATTAAAGCTAATCAATAGCTACTAAACACGACCCCAGTTGACTTGCCCGTTAGATGAGTGGTTAGGATGCTTGTCTTACGCTCTGTCTTAGGGATCCCAGGATGGATTTCCGGCGGGGTCAAGAATGGAAATGAAATTTTCAAAGTTTTGGTTTTGGTATGGATTTGGAAAGTAGTGGCAGGGCACACTGCGTTTTGCAGTCATTAGGGCAGCCCGTCTGGCGGCAGTAACCACCCCCTTACAGAAGACCACCATGAAATACATGTAACAGCAAGTGTGCTGTTATGTTTCGGTGAGTGAGTAAGGGATGCTAGAGCCCATTTTCCTATCCCTTCCTTTTATCCCTTATACTTAATACTACTAGCTGTGCTGCGCCTGTGGCATTGTTTGTGTTACAGGCGACGGTAGCCACCTACCATCAAGTTAACCGTCAGTCTGTCTGTCGACAATTAAAATTACTTTTTATTTAATATATGCAGATAAATATTTTTAAATAATTCGGCTCGAAGGACCAATTCCTAATAAGTGGACTGATAAATAAATAAGATTTTAAATAGGGGAGATGGGGGGGAGGGTGTATAGCCTATGTTACTCGCTGATAATTTAGCTTTCTATATGTGATTTTTTTTTTAAATCGGTCCAGTAGTCTTTGAGGGGATAAAGGGTGCTGGTGGGAGGAGGGTGAGTAGCTTATGTTACTCGCTGATGATTTAGCTTTCTATAGGTGAAAGAATTTTTAAAATCGGTGCAGTAGTTTTTGAGTTTATTCTGTTATTAAAGCTGAAGAGTTTATTTGTTAGTTTGGTTGAAACTCTGGTATTACCAGTCGAATATTTTTGTCAGTCGAAATTGAATTAGTCGAAATTTTAAAAAATCTTTTTGCATTTTATAGTCCAATTCTTGAGGAAGGTCGGGGCTATTTATCATCACGCCACGACCCTTGGAAGCCTTGGCAATGAATATCAAATTATAGAAATTAAATGTAATATTGTCTGCAGAACAAAATTTCAATAAAATGTACGCTTTCAAACAATGTGGGCGAAACTTTTCTAATTGTTAAATGTAGTAAAAACGTTGGCAGACATACAGACTGGTCCTTCCAATTATTATTGTACGGCGCTGTCTTTCAGAACGCCTACAACTTGCCAATACGATTCCAAATCTTGCATTTTACTGAAAGTGCATACACACAAAAGCGAATAAGTAAAAATTATAAATGATTAAAGTAATTTGCTGCAATTTGGTTTATTGAATTATTAAAGAATCTGCGGATCAGATTTGATAATGTTGTAATATGAAATATTTTATGTAGAAATATTATTTAAAAAGGAAAAAATAGAAAATAGGAAACATGTTTATTTCGATATCTCTCTTGTCTTGTAATTTTTTTTTACATTCTCAATTATCTTCTTAATATTTTAAAATTATTAAAATAAATAAACAAGTAAAGAGTATCTATAACACACATAATAAAAAGGTTAACTATCAATTAGTAGTATTTACAACAGATAAGACAAGTGATAAGATTGTTTTAAAGTAAACACTAGCGCATGCTTAGTTTTATGAAACAAATATTTTTGTATGTTATGGTACAGACAACAGCAATTAAATTACTTACGTTTGGGGTCATCTCTTTTACCATTTTGTAGCATCATCGTGTTAAACTTGTAGGGCACACGCCGCAATGGAATCTTAAATTGGCGGCCTGTGTGGCGACAGAAACCACGTACAAACATATCCCTATTATGATAAAATATATAAAAATCGGAAAGAATTCCAGATAGTAGTCGCCAACATTCTCATCCCATTATGTGACCCCTGTGAACCATTTGCCTCTGCCGGTCTTTCCTATGAAAAAAAAAAAAAGAAAAAATGCTACATGCTCCCACTTCGATCCTGCCACTATTTTGAAAAACTTTCTACACTCCAAATATAGTTTTAACTGGCTTAGAATATCTAATAACTGAAATATTTTTACTGGGTTGTTTCTTATATATATAACCCATAATTTTTTTTCTGTTATGATCGGCAGACAGACTGACGGTCCACTTGATGGTAGGTGGCTAACGTCACTTATAACACAAGCAACGCCACAGCAGCTGCAGGTGTTCATCTGTAGGAGGTGGTTACTGCCAGCAGACGGGCCGTCCAAATGATTGCGAAACGCAGTGTGCCTGCCACTACTTTCCAGATCCAGACCAGAGACAAATTTGAAACCACCGTGAAATAACAGCACCTGTGCTGTTGTGTTTGATGAGTGAAGTAAGGAAAGCCAGAGCCCATTTCACTAACCCTTCCCAATCCCTTATCCTTAATCCTATTGTAGTCGGCAGCGCACTTGCAGCAGCTTTGGCGTTGCTTGTGTTATAGGCGACGGTAGTCACCTACCACCGTCAGCCGATTTTAACATAAAAAAAATGTACTTAATAGATTATATTAAGGCCGGTGATCATTTTAAATTAACTTCATCTTATATATAAAAATGAATCCCCATTTCTCCTGGTCACGGCATCACGCGCGAACGGGTAGACCGATTTTAATTCGGTTTTCGCTAATGGAAAGAGGGATAAACGGGGAATGTTTTAGGGTATATAAAAATTGCACGCCGGGCGAAGCCGGGGGCGGGCCGCTAGTATCTTATAAAAGAATATAAATATCTTAAAAAGTTCTAATACAAATTCTGAAGTGTCGCGTTCAGGTTACATTATGTATGGATCATTGAATTTCGTAATACGTTCTAAATCGTTCTCGTACAATTCGTCGGAGGAATGTCCAATTTGTGGCTACAATCCTAAATCGAGCTTCAAAGTCAGCACCGAAGCAACCTTCTCTAAGCGCTAGAGACTTGATTGTGTCATGCCTCTGAGTCTCGCCACATACGATGCAATTCTCTTAATACGGCTAAAGATCCGGATTACAGTCAGACTCATTGCTTTTCTTCCTGAACAAAATCCAATACTAAACACAACAAAAACACAATAAATTGGCTATAAGTTATATTATACACGCGTAAGTCAAAAATATGTGACAAGGTTTCATGTAGTACAGGGCTCACTATTGTATAAATTTAAAACAGCGATTGAATAAAAATTACATAGAAAAGGTCATAATGATTAATTATACTGAAGGCTTAGGATTGATAACTAAACTATATTAACTAATCTGTAGTTATTTAAATGTACAACTGCATAAACATTATATAAATTGCGGTTTCTATATAACTAATTCAAAAATAAATACTTTATCCATACTTGTTATTAGTACTTTGTCTGTCTGTCTGTTACTTTTGTTGCTATTGTATATTTACAGTGACGTTGCCATGTAGATAACTAGCTAGTGAAAGCCTTCAATAGTTTTTAAGAAAATTTGCAATAATTTCAGCCATGGATTGTAATCGTGTTGTGAATTGTCCCGCGTAAATGTTTTTTTTGTTTTCTTTTTCTTTGAATTTCTGGTCCTTGGCAGAATATCAGTGTTGTGGTCCGCACCACAACTGTATACTGAGTCAGGGTTCTTTTTCCTCTTCTTACTTACTTGTTTATATATTTGTTTGTTTGTAATTATTATTTGTTCTTATATGTATATTGTTTGTAATTATTATTTGATCTTATATTCTTGTAGTATATGTATATTGTGTTTATTAGAGGAATAAAAGATGCTTTCTTTCTTTCTTTCTTTCCTTTCACGCCTAAACCGCCGAACCGATCGATCATCATGACATTTTACATACACGTTGTCACGATGCAGAAAAGGACATAGGGTACCTTTTATCCCGAAAAGTACTGATCCCGAGGGATCATCTAACGCCTGGCGTACTTGTAACATTATTTACGAGTATTTTCTATCATCTTTCCTGAGAGATTATCTGGTGTTAAAACCCGTGTCTTCAGAAGTAGTCGCTATCCCCTACTCCGCATCATGCAATTCACATTTATTTGCCGTAAATACACAACACACTGTCATATTTTAATCCTAAATAATTGTTAAACAAAAGTGTTTATGGTCGTTTATCATTTAAGTACACATAAAAAAAGGTTGCCTGGAAGGAATCGCTATCATATTTATAAGAGTAAAATTGTTTTTTTAGCTTAGGTATCATTTATGTTTTTATGTAATAAAATTTGGATGTCACAGACAAATAAGCCAATTTTGATATACATTCAGTTAGAAGTACAGTGTAAATCACTTTAAGTCAAACAGACTGGGCTCTGTACCATTATTATTTCAAACATAGTAAGAGCTAAACCTTATTGCAAGTTTATGCTAGACATGGTCTTTAATGTACATTCCATTCTGCAATTAAGATTGAATGTGGAATTGAATGTGTGATTTTTATATGGATTTTTATATTTTATATATTACATAATTACATAAAATGAAAATTTTAAAAATTAATGTTTTTTTTTTTTTTTTTTTTTTTTTTTGTTATGTCGACAGACAGGCTGACGGTCCACTTGATGGTAGGTGGCTACCGTCGCCTATAACACAAGCAACGCTACAGGTGCTGCAAGTGCGCTGCCGACCACAGTAGGATTAAGGATAAGGGATTAGGAGGGGATAAGGAAATGGGCTCTGGCATCCCTTACTCACTCAATAATGTAATTAATCCCTCCCTTATTAATGTAATTAATAGAAAAATAAATAACGATTTTATTCTTCTTACGGCTTGGTTTTTTCTGCAGTCTGTACAGGAAAACTATGGTGGCGAGTTTACAACAATTTAAACAATTAAAGCCATAAGGGCCCCTTTTACACTATTATTTGTTGTCTTTCCTTTTTTTAATTCTTTTCTATACCTATCTTCTATGTTTGTGGTACAAATAGAGAGATTTAATAATAATAATAACAACAGCCGTGCCAAGCTCTACTGGGACCGGCTCATCGTCACGGACAAGTCTATTCTAGCGAATAGACCTGATATCGTGTTGATTGACCGGGAGCAGCCGCGGGTGTTTTTGGTGGATGTCACTATCCCGCATGACGATGGTCTCGTGAAGGCTGAAACCTAGAAGAGAAGGAAGTACCTCGACTTGGCCCACGAGATCGTCGACATGTGGGCTGTGGCCTTCGCTGAAATCATCCCAGTTGTTCTGTCCGTCAACGGGTTGCTCCCAACCAGCCTCAATAGTAATCTGAAACGGTTGGTGTCCTGTGGCGGTTTCTTCCCGGCCCAGATGCAGAAGGCGGTGCTGCTCGATACGGCCAGGATCGTGCGTCGGTTTCTGTCCTTGTCGTCCTGAACCCCGACCGACTGTGCTTGTGTCGGCGGTAGCACTGTTTCCCTCCCACTTTGGCTTTTTGAGGGGGAGACGAGTTAGTAGTCATATGGAAAATAATAATAATAATAAATCATTGACAATAAAAATTTGTATCGCATTTGATCATGTACCTAAATTCCGAGGAAGCCCATCGCTTATAATTTGTAGGGCTTTAAGTCCCGGTACTGTTTGCTTCGTACCCCGGCTTATTATGTTGACTTTGATTTATATGGAAGTTGTAGATTTATTTCGTCATTTGATTACAGAGGACGAGTATATCGAGATATGTGGCTGTTGTATTGAAAATATTATTGCAGTTTTACTAGCTTCAATTAAACAATTGAAACTGGCTTTTACCATGATATATAAAAGGGGAAACCTCTTGAAAACCACAGACAAACAGACAAAAATTCTAAGAACTATTTTTTTAACCTCATTTACGTGTACAAATTGTTTTTTCGAAAAAAATATTCACTTACATTTCATTTTTTTAAATAAACGAAGAATTGAAAAAAAAAAATACGTCTGTAAATCTTATTGTAGTAAGGTGAAATTGAAAATAAAGTTAAAATTGATTCAACAGAAACTATTTAAATGTTTATTTACATAATTTAATAGTTTTAAGTATAGAATAAATCAGTAAAATTATTATTTGAATTGAAATTGAAATTGAATTATGAAATTATTTTTATTTAAAAAAAAATACTTATTTAATTTTTTGCATAATAGGGGATCGGACAGTAATCAGATTAAAATCTAAAATGTGTTTAGAAAGAAAATATATAATTTTTTACGATTATTTATCGAATAATAATTTAATATAATTCATTTAAATATTTTTAAATGAAGAAATAAAATTTTATTATTTATAATATTTTTAATCTATACTGAAACACCAATCACAGTGCGTGACGTCATTTGTGGGCAATCATTGTCTTTATGCCAATGCAGCTGTTTTGTTATGATAATTATGACCACAAATGACGTTACGCGCTCTCAGATGAACTATCGTGGCATTTTGGCGGCATTTTCAAACAAACAATATTAAAACATGATTTTGAGTACCTAAAAGGCTATAAATAAATAAAATAGTATTTTTTATGGGAATAAATATCCACGAAGATTAATTTAAAACACTTTCTGAAAATTTGTCCGATCCCCTATTAACACAATGAGTGTTTTTTTATGGTTCCGTAAATTTCATAAATTTTGTAAATTCCATAAATTTTCCATAAATTTTGTATATGGTTATAAAAATGTGTCTACAAATTTAGTTGGTTTAGTAGTCATCTCGCAACGCCAACTTTAAAATTAAATATATTTTTAGTAGTCGTTTCGCACACATATTATTTCCTTGCGTGCGACACGACACCTTCAGAAAATTGAAGTAGACGATTGGCATATATTATATTTTACTTAAGAAACTTATCACATTTCTCTGAAACTCTGCTGCTTTTCATACATTATCGTTTCTGGACGTGCATATTGTTAGAGTTTTGCTTTATTATTTTACCTCGTTAGATAGCTGAGAACTCAGGGAAGTTATCTAAATGGTTTTTACTACGATAAGTTTCATATATTTATTCGATGATAATCAAATTTGTATGAAAATAAAACAATATTTAGTAACTCATGTGACCATTTGCATCAAAAAGATGAAAACAAAAAACAAGTATGGAATATATGTCGGCGCTTTTGATTTGCGGGAGTGAACAGCACTGACAACTGTCATTTGTCAACTGGACAGCGGGATCGGAATGTCATTGTCGTTGACTCTGACACAACACCGAGCGCTAGCGCAGAGGCACGTCGGCCGGGGAGTACCTCACGGGAAGGCAATCGGTTGACATCAAGGGACTGGTGCTACGTGTTTGGTGGAGTGTTATCTGATTTGGTGTGATTGGCTGGTGGACAATGCGATCGAGGACTTATTTTGTGCCGATTGTGGCGTTTTGTTTGGAATTGCAGCGCGTGACCTAACGTGATCAAATATGGATCAAATATTCGCGCCTATCTGTGATCAAGTGTGGAGACCAATGATACGAAGAATCCTGGTCGTGTCCTTTCGGGACCGATGATGCCGGGGACTCTAATCGTGTTTCTACATATATTTAATTTTGTTAAGTTAGCTATTATTATTAGTTATTATTAGCAATTATTAGTTATTTATTTTTACAATACCAATACCAAAAATCCGGGAAATCTCTGAAATATTTCCAAACTCGATTTTCTCAAAAATTGTTAACTTTCGACCCGTATATGACTGGGGTTAAATGACCCCAATACAGTCATAGTTTCCGGATCACCCTGTATATAAAAATTGTTAATTTTCGACCCGTATAATAACTGGGGTTAAATGACTCCAATACAGTCATAATTTCCGGATCACCCTGTATATATTCATATGTACGAGTATATAGATCAAATAGATGAAGATACATAATGAAGACAAAAATAGAGAGACTCGTATAACTGTCAATAGAAATTCTCTTGGCCACGATAAGCAGACTTGTATAATGTGTTTAGCTTGTCTTCTCTGCACTAAATAGGTTTCTATTAGCCATAGTGTTGACTGAGCGCTTCTGATTTCAGATCGATTTGTGTTTAATAGTGTTTGTATGTTTGCTTTGTCCCTACGCCGTCAATTTACTGTGTGAATATTTGACAACGCCCCGCATTGATTTATTCAATAATGTTTGCAAGAAAATATGTTTCATGGTGGATGAATATATTTAGTAACATAGTTATTAGTAATATAGACCGGAGACCGGACTCGGTCCGTGGGGCCCTGCAGCAATGAGCCTCTTCAAAGACATCTCGAAGAGGCTTATTGATGCGACGGGAGACCGAAGAGCTGGCACTTTCCTCGGCCAACGTATTAGTTTGGCCATTCAACGAGGAAATGCTGCCAGCGTACTTGGTACAATGCCGCAGGGTCCATTTTTATATTATTAGTTTTTAATCAATTTAATATTAAATTTTGCTGCTAAATAAATAAATTCAGCCATTATCAATCCATACTAGTCTATACTAATATTATAAAGAGAAATGTTTTGTATTTAGTGGTAGGGCACACTGCGTTTCGCAGTCATTTGGGCAGCCCGCCTGGCGGCAGTGACCACCCCCTTACAGAAGACCACCGTGAAATAACAGCATATACGTGCTGTTGTGTTTCGGTGAGTGAGTAAGGGATGCCAGAGCCCATCTCCTTATCCCCTCCTAATCCCTTATCCTTAATCCTACTGTAGTTGGCAGCGCACTTGCAGCACCTGTAGCGTTGCTTGTGTTATAGGCGACGGTAGCCACCTACCATCAAGTGGACCGTCAGCCTGTCTGTCGACATAAAATAAAAAAAAAAAAAAAAAAAAAAAAAAAATGTGTAATGAATAATAATAATGTAATAATAAATATGTAATAATAATAATGTGTAATGAATATAATAGTAATGAATAATAAGTATGTATGTTTGTAATGAATAATCTCATTCTTTCGCCTATAAAAGCTACACTATCAGCGAGTAACATAGGCTACTCACAACCCCCCCCCCCCCTCCATACAAAGTATGTTTGTAATAAATAAACTCAAGGAGTACTGGACCGATTTTAAAATTTCTTTCACCTGTAGAAAGCTACATTATCAGCGAGTAATCTATATATACCTATAAAAATGAATCCCTATTTCCCTTGGTCACGGCATCACGCGTGAACGGGTAGACCGATTTTAATTCGGTTTTCAGTAATGGAAAGCCCGATAAACGGGGAATGTTTTTATATATAAAAATTGCACGCCGGACGAAGCCGGGGTCGGGTCGCTAGTATTTTATAAAGAGACGCCGACGAGACGAAGCAACAGCTAGTAAATTATAATTTAAATTGTATTTCTTACAGTTATTTCTATCTTTTTATAGCTTCAACACTGATTATAACGCATACTAGGGATCAATCCGACTTTATCCGACATTGAGGACAAAAGGAATGGTTGATATATTCGTGCCGGGATAGAGGTCACGGACTATCCTCCCCACATTTCATTCACAAGCTATCTGGCGACACGTGGCCTGCAAATTGGTAGCGATCCGTTACCTGAGCTGAGTTCACAGGATGCGATATTTCAGTCGTTGAATAATAGATTTTGGATGTGGGTAATTGTTTAAACGTTTCAGTTTAGAATTGGTATTTCGTCTTGAATTTATGCCGGCTTTTACCCGGTGTGTTATGTTCATCTATTTTGTAATAAAGGAAATGACGATAGCCATTCTCTATTATTTTATTGTTTTTTTCGCGTCATCTATTGATATATTTACCTGAGAAAACATTTATCGCACAGTGCTACTATTAATAATATATAAATATATGTAAAGAATATATATCTTTAGTTTGATATTTTACCGCGTCCCCGTAGGTAAAATACTTTTTTTTATGTTGCCTACTTAGTGTAACAATACAATGTCAGTCAAATATGTCAATTTATTTTTATTCATACGCGAATTTCTTAATGAAAATTATTATTTTTATTTAAAAAGGATTTGGTAAACAATAAAACTTAATTGTCGTTTCTTTATTACAGGTAGGAATTTTATTAAATTTTAAAATATTGTACTTAATTTAGTTTGTTTTGAAAATATAGCTAATGAAATATAGTATATTTCATTACAAGTGCGGAAAGGCTGTCATTGCAAAGAGTTCCGACAAATGTCTACCCGAGCCGAGGCGCAGCCGAAGGCGAGGGTTGACAGTCGGAACAAGTTGCAATGACGGTTCCGCACGTGTACTGAACGACTATTTTTAATACAGTTGCGAAAAAATGAAGCAATTTAATAAAACAAACAACTAAACTCGCAAACAAAATTTCTGGAAAATGGCGCCAACCGTAGAATATAAGCAGAGATTTTTTTTTTAGGCAAAGGAAACTATGCCCATACAACCAAGTCTTCAGTAGAATTTTTTTATTGATGTGAAATGAAAATGAAATTTAATGAGATGAAATGAAATGAAACCTAAGCTAACTCATTCATTAAATCTGATATTGAAACAAATTAGTAGCTTCTTTTTAGAAATATACGTATTTGCATGAATCATAAAAACTTCTATGAATATTTTTTAGTAAAAACTTCATGGTTGGTTTTTCTTTTTAATAGACATTATTTTGGCAGTTGGGAAAGAGAACGCACTAGTTCGGGAAAGGTAAAAAAAAGCACGAGTGTGTAATAGCCCACTTCCCGAACGCTATACATCCCTGCAATACGCCACTTTTTGAGCAACTGTATTAAAAAATATCTTTATTACAGAGCAACGCAGAAGTTTATTTTGCCAAATCTAATTAACAGAAGACAAATAGTCTTATATATATTTTGTAATAAATACTTGCACCGCACTGTTGGCGTGGTCCCAGTGCGTGTCATGAGACATCGGCAAGGGCACAACTGAAAATCAGCGCTGTAACAATGTTGCAGCCTAAGCTGAGTTGTGTCCTTTTGGTGTTTACTTATAATGTTTTTTTTTTGTTGTGTTCATATTTTTTTCTTTTAAATGTCAATAAATGTTTCTTTCTTTCTTTCTTTCTTAATATTATAAAGCTGAAGAGTTTGTTTGTTTGTTTGAACGCGCTAATCTCAGGAACTACTAGTCAGAATTGAAAACTTATTTTTGTTTTGAATAGTCCATTTATCGAGGAAGGCTATAGGCTATATAACATCACGATACGATAAATAGTATTATATATAAGCAGTGTCCAGTACCGCGCGCCCCGTGCGCACGCCGCCGCCGCGCCGCCGCCGTGGGCCGCAGCAAAGCGTGGCCGAGTTCAGCTAGTGAGTAATATAATGTCTGACATCTTTCACTCTGTGACTACGGTGGTTTTGTTACGTTTTTAGACTATCCCTCGGGAACCTAACATTTTTCAAAGATAAAAAGTAGGTATCCTGTATGTTAATCCTGGTAATAAACTATTTGTGTGTCAAATTTCATCGAAATCCATTTAGCCGTTTTGGCGTGATTGAGTGACAAACACACAAACATCTAAACATATAAATTTCGCAATGATAAAATTATTAGGATTGAAGAGTTGTCAAGGAACATTAAAGTAGAACTATTATTGTGGCAGATATTTCAATAGACAAAGCATTCGATCAATAAAGATAATTAAAAACATATATTTCCTATAATATTGTTGTCTTGGAAGATTATTGTCCTCTTGATGGTAAGTGGTTACCGTCGTCTATGACACAAGCAAAGCCACATTTGCTGCAAGAGCGCTGACGTCTAGTAGGATTAAGAATAAGGCTCATTCGCCGAAACACAACAGCACACGTGCTGTTATTTCACGATAGTCTTCTGTAATGGGGTGGTTACTACCGTCAGACGGGCTGCCCATATAACTGCAAAACACATTGTGCTCTGCCACTACTTTTCAGATTCAGAACAGAGCCAAATTTGAAAAGTTCATTCTTCAAAGTTGATCCTGCCTGGAATCGAACCCGGGAACTCTAGAACAAAACGTTAAGGCGAGCCCCTTAACCACTCATCCAACGGGGTGCCAGTCGTGCCAGTCCTCAATTCTTAAATGATGAAATTATCTACCTTTTGCACTAAAGCGAGACCATTAACTTATAAAAGCTTCTATAAAGACATACAAAGACAATTTTCAATATAGTGATACAAGTATCACATATTTTATGTATTAATTCAACAAGGTCTTGTGTCTAGTTTCATCCACATCCATTCAGCGACTTCTGCACTATTAAGTAACAAATATTCAACATCGTTATTAGAAACTAAGTTTTGCCCGCGTCTTCGTTCGTGTCTCTATAAATTGTGGCCTATGTGTTTTTCTAATATATAAATTATAATACTGTAAAATTTCATCCACGTCCTTTTAGTAGTTTTTCCGTAAAGGTGTAACAAACATACACCTTCAAAAAATTTTGGCATTTATGATATTAGTGGGACTATTAGACGTTGAAATAGTATGTAATAGGTTCTGATGATTCGCCTGGCTCATGATAAATGTAATTTTTTTATTTTAAAAGTTCATGATAAGAAAATACTTCCTTCCGTCATGGTACCTAACAGAGTTTAACAACTACTTAGTTGCAAAAACAATTTTTTATTCACTTTTTAAAACAATTATTTTATTGGTCTTGAGTAAATTCACCCAAAAAATAAAGGTATAAGCATTTTTATACCTAATAAAGTGAAAACGAATAGTAGGTAAATGTGAATTCATTTTGCAAGATGGCCTTTTTAAAATAAATTAAAGGTTGTCTTCTAATAAAACTTATATAAAAGCTCTCCAGAAGCGCTATTTAACGAGAAGCGAGGGAAGGCATTAAAATGCAACTCGCGCTTCACACTTTACCAGGTTGCAATTAAATTTGCGAGCTTTCGACCGGAAAGCTTTAATTGATTGGTGATACCGAGCCATGCGAGGACTCTTACAAAGTGTTACCAATGAATATTCAAACATTAATCTAAATTATGAGCAAAATATTCAAATAGAAACAGCTCTTACAATGTTTTCGTTTATAACCTGACTGTTGTTATATCATCCTCTCACTGCTCCAATTCTCTCTCAACCATGTGAGGATTTATTTTGTATTTTAACTGCGATCATTTTTTAAATTTTTTATTTTAAGATCGGTAGACAGACTAACGATCCACTTGATGGTAGGTGGTTACAGTCGCTTACAACACAAGCAACGTCACAGCTGCTGCAAGTGCGCTGCCGACTACAGTAAGATTAAGGATAAGGGATTGAATAGGAAAATGGGCTCTGGCATCCCTTACTCACCCATCGAAACACAACAGCACACGTGCTGTTATTTATTTTTATTTTTTTATTTTTTATGTTAAGGTCGGCAGACAGGCTGACTGTCCACTTGATGGTAGGTGGCTACCATCGCCTATAACACAAGCAACGCCTAAACTGCTGCAAGTGCGCCGCCAACTGCAGTAGGATTAAGGATAAGGGATTGGGAGGGGGGATAGGGAAATGGGCTCTGGCTTCCCTTACTCACTCATCGAAACACAACAGCGCACGTGCTGTTATTTCGTAATGATTTTCTGTAAGGGGGTGTTTACTGCCGCCAGACGGGCTGTCCAAATGACTGCGAAACGCAGTGTGCCCCGCTACTACTAAATAAGGCTCGTTGAGGTCACTCTGACCGTTCACTTGGCTGTAGATGGTTATAGTCTTCTAAAGACTTGCGTCCACCCCGGTAATTCTACCGGTAAACAGCAGTCTACCGGTAACCCCGGTAACCCGACTTTCTCTCATGAGAGACGTCGAACCTCATGAAAGAAACGGTTAAAGGAATGGACCTCGGTAACATTTACACACGCACCGAACATTAACGTGATTAGTGTCGCAATACAGTTTGGATTAGTAAAATTAATTTGGGACTATACATTATTTAATAGCTTAAGGCAAAATGGAATAACTAAATTTCAAAATACAAATTACATATACTGTTAAATTATGTGATTTCCATATTATCAGTCTCTATAGGCTTGTTCGAGGCTAAAGGTACGCGAATTACAGTTTATTTACTTTGTTATACACTTAATTAAGTGAATACTTTATTTTCACATATTTTTAGGGTTCCGTACGTCCGAATAAAAAAACGGAACCCTTATAGGATCACTCGTGTGTCCGTCTGTCCGATCATCCGATCATCCCCCCCTTATCTCCGAAACTACTGAATCTAAAATTTTGAAAAAAATAATACAGAAATTAGTTTTCTTCTTATGGATTATAGGAAAACCTATAAGAATTCCATGATATTAAAATAACATGGTAAATTACTCAATATCGTACGGAACCCTCTTCACGCGAGTTCAACTCGCACTTGTCCCGTTTTTTTAATGAAGAATATCATTTGGTAGGGGGCGAAAAGTCTTCGAGTGGAAACCACGGACCGGCCAGCGATTTGTAGGATATCCGAGCATAAATGTTCTGACGATTTAGTAATGGCCACGGTTCTACGATTACTTCTGACCGGTACTATTAGAAAATTATGAAATATATCAGTGATTATCCTCTGGCTGATTACAGCCAGAGGATAATCACTGATATATTTCATCATTATCATTATCATTAGATAATGATGACGATTGTGCTTTTAAGTACTAAGCATTATAGTGCCAAGTATAGCAAGGGTAGTTGCACGTAGCAGCAAATGTGACGTCGAGATTCACCATGTATTTTTATTTAAAAACAAGCTGAACAAACAAGCTAATTTCTCATTGAAAAATGAGAAAATATGTGAGTAACTAGCTGAACCCACAACTTTGTACGCGTGGTATTCGGGTAACTTCTTTGTTTTTCAACCGTTTGGAATGAAACAAATGTTACGGGAAGCTTTCTGCAATACATCAGTGAAAACCGCATTCAAATCGGTTAAGTCGTTTCAGAGTTTAGCGTGCACAAACGCACAGACGAACTGACAAACAGACTCCTAAAAACAATTTTTTGACCTCCATAACATAAGCGTAATGTGTACAAATTTTTTTTTAATATTTAATGTAAAGATTTGCCTCGTTTACGATTTTATTTTATAGATGCCGAAGCTTGTACAAACTTAAATGAATCATTGGCTAAAATAGGGGGAGGATAATCGTATGCGTTTAATTTTGGATTCTTGCAGGGGATATAAATCGCAGTGTAAAATCTCAGATTCAAAAGTATAAATAGTGCTAGTATAAAAAAGTGGGTTAAACCGCAATATAGCGTTATAATTTTAAATAACTTCGTCTGCTTTGAAAAATGAGAAAATATGTGAGTAACTAGCTGAACCCACAACTTTGTACGCGTGGTATTCGGGTAACTTCTTTGTTTTTCAACCGTTTGGAATGAAACAAATGTTACGGGAAGCTTTCTGCAATACATCAGTGAAAACCGCATTCAAATCGGTTAAGTCGTTTCAGAGTTTAGCGTGCACAAACGCACAGACGAACTGACAAACAGACTCCTAAAAACAATTTTTTGACCTCCATAATATAAGCGTAATGTGTACAATTTTTTTAAAATATTTAATGTAAAAATTTGCCTCGTTTACGATTTTATTTTATAGATGTAGCTTTATTTTATTTTAAGCTTGTACAAACTTAAATGAATCATTGGCTAAAATACGGGGAGGATAATCGTATGCGTTTAATTTTGGATTCTTGCAGGGGATATAAATCGCAGTGTAAAATCTCAGATTCAAAAGTGTAAATAGTGCTAGTATAAAAAAGTGGGTTAAACTGCAATATAGTGTTATAATTTTAAATAAAGCGTTAAGCCAAAAAATATTGACTCACAAATATTAATTAAGTGTGCGAAGTACAATAAAATGAAATTACGACTAGGTCTGGCTTGTACGAAGCAGGAATTACGTCCGCCACCGCTTTTTAATCTCCGTTACAGCAGACAAATATTCAGCTATAAAGGGTGTTCCTGCCACAGGCGATTTGTCAAGTAAACGAGCCTAGAGCCCGTGATTTTCCAAATATTCGCCAACTCTCAATTGGTTTACGACGGTTTTTCAAGTGGATTCAGAATTTTGTTGGCGTTTAAAAATGGCCTTTCGAGTTTATATATTTAACACATAAATTGTTCCGCTTTTGATTTTTTGCTATAAGTCATACAAGTAATAATACTTATTTATTCATTTAAATAAACTTTTATAAGTATTTTTAGAACACTAGCTGAACTCGGCCACGCTTCGCTACGGCCCATACGGCGGTGGAGTGCGTGTGGGGCGCGCGGTACTGGACTATTGATCGTAGCGTAATGTTATATAGCCTATAGCCTTCCTCGATAAATGGACTATTCAATACAAAAATAATTTTTCAATTCGAACCAGTAGTTCCCGAGATTATCGCATACAAACAAACAAACAAACTCTTCAGCTTTATATATTAGTATATAGATTTGTGTTTTATTGTTTGTATTAAAACGTATTTTTAAATGACTAATTTAATAAAGAGACATTTGATAATGTTATACTGAGTACACAAATGAATTCAAATCCTACAATTTGTTAGATCAGAGGTGTCACACGATCGGTTTTGAGTTTGAGTTTTTAGAAATTTATATTTTAAAATAACTGTTTTGCCTTTTATGTTTGAGGAAAATAAAAAAAAATCTTATAAAATAAAGAATACAGAAGAAAAAGTTCTTTGAATACTTTCAGCTTTGAATGTACTTCTTGTACATTAGATTTGAGTCACGTACACTCTGAATAGAATGAAAAATCGAAGTCCAAACTGCAGCCTAATGAGGGCACAGTGCACCGTATAAGAGATGGCGTGCAATGCGATATAATTTTGCGAACCATTCGCATGATAACATTTCGCTAATAAATCCTTCTACAGTTTCACCTACATTTTAGGCGGTACAAAAACCATGAAATTACCGGCACAAGGGACGGTAAATAGTAAACACCATCGTTCGAAACTTGTAAAATAGCAAATAAATATCTCAATCGAAATCCAAAAGAGTTAGTTATGTTGACTCAACACGAACAAGAGTGCCGGCGTTCGTTGGGATGTGGCCCAAGTGAATAACTTATATTAAAAAATTAATAATTTACTTAAATTGGGAATTATCTTTACAAAGAAAATAATTTTAGTAAGAATTTTGAGTGTTACTAAAAATATGAGCATATTTAACAGATTTGATTTATAAATCTTCAAACAAATGTACCTATAGCAATCGTATGCTCCAAAATTTAGCCCTGTGTAGGTTCCAAAGTCCGTTCAGGACTAAAACGCCAATCTCGAGGGGTAAGAATCCCAATAATCCCATAAGCATTTGCATTTCATGCGGTATTTGCTCATAGGGTTTTTTTAACATTTCCCCCCTCGTAAAAAAATGTACAAAATTTAGTCTACAACAATGAGACAGGCGACTGAGAACAAAACTCAGCTCACAAAGCATTTTTCGAAAAGTCTGTTTCCATACTGAACCTAGCCAAGAAACGTTTAAAGGTCTATCGAGGAAAAGGGAATACGGCTTAACTTATCCCCTCATCCTTTATTGTCCATCCAATGACAACCATAGTGCACTGACTGTACCTACCTATAGAGTTGCTTTTGTTAATAGGCAAGTTTTATATAAAAAAAAACGGGATAAGTGCGAGTTGAACTCGCGTGAAGAGGGTTCCGTACGATGTTACTTATCCGCACAATATTGAGTGATTTACCATGTTCTTTTAATATCATGGACTTCTTATAGGTTTTCCTATAATCTATAAGTAGAAAACTAATTTCTGTATTTTTTTTCAAAATTTTAGGTTCAATAGTTTCGGAGATAAGGGGGGGGGGGGTCGGACAGACGAGTGATCCTATAAGGGTTCCATTTTTTATTCGGACGTAAGGAACCCTAAAAATAATAGTACTATTGGCTTCTGTGACTTGTACCACACATCCAAAATATGGTAACGAATCGAAGCGTTTGAAATCGGCAACAGTTCGCCTGACACCGCACAAAGATATTGGAAGCATTAATTGCAATCGCCATCATGCGATGTGGCGAGCGACGGTAATTCCTAGATATTAAAACCTTTAATATGGAGCGTGGCACGAGGATTTGAAAAGTTCGCTTTAAAAAAATACCTTTGAATTTCCAGTCAAGGACGGTTTTGATTCCGTTCAAGCCTCTAATTTGTTAACGAGGCGGCGGTAAATATTTTTTTCTGCAGATGTTTTGCTTTTGTTTAAAATTGCATTGTTTTTGCCTATGTTTTAAGTTTTCTAGTCTCGTCAAAGAGAGTGAAATATTTGTTCGATGATTTTCTAGTAAGAAAAGGTTTTATTAGATGCCCTTCAATAGTTGATAAATGTTACGTAGGGTATATGAACTCTGTAAGTCTCTACATGGCCTTTTTACGGAAAACTGATTCTAGCAATTGTGAGATTAAGATCAAAGCATCTATGGAAAAATGCTTGCTTATGTCATCCAACATTGTAGATATTTTATCTTGAACCTTCTTTTCTTGAAATACTTCGTAAATAAAAATGTTCTTGAAATATTTGGAACCCGAAAAATTTCGTGTTTTAAATTTTTCAGGGCCGTTGAAATAGTTTATTCTCATGATGTCCCATGAGAAACATCCCATTGGGGATATTTTGGGAATTGAAAAAAAAAAAAAAAGAATTATTTTTGAAAACATAAGTTTAAGTGAACCTCAATTAAATTGATTTAGGTCCCATTCGCTCGAATATTAAATTGTTAATTATTTTTCCCTACTCATCCGAATTAATATGTCCTATTCACTCGCGAATATATTTTAATAACAGAAACAATGTGTGTATTTAAGTTTTATTTAAATTTTAAAGGTGGAATTATTCAAGACCTTATAACTAGGATAGTGTAATAACATTTGAACAATTTGTTTTTCGGCATTATCTTTTCCCATTTGTTGGTGAATATCAGAACAAAAATGTAATATCCCACAGGAATAGGAATGGATTACCGGAATAAAAAGTTGTGAACCTTTTATACCAAATTTCAGTAAAATCTTTGCAACCTTTTATGCGTGATTATATATACATCATACTACATACTACCCCTACATGTTATATGTCTACATTTATATATGGTTTATTCCCACCGGCTCCGAATTTATTGTTCCCTAAAATAAATATTTTCATACATAGATTCCTAAGAGCTCAAAGCATTTCTTATTTACATAAAATTAGTTCCGACCGGCACCAAACAAATATATAAATGATACGCTATAATATATAAAATCGCAAATATGTACAGTACATTTTTTTTTATTAGATCAGGGTAGCGCTTGACCACTATCTCACCTGATGTGAGGTGTAGATGTGGCCGAAGGTGGACCTCGCTTACCCAGTAAATGCCCATTTACCCTGGTTTTGAAGACCCCGAGGTTGTAGTTCTGTGGGAACACAGAACACATATAGGTGATAGTGTTTCAATTAACATTTGATCTATATGTTCTACCACTACAGACATAAAAAATATTTACAAATAAACTTAATTTTAATTTTAGAATTTATTGTACAGTTATGTTGTAGTATGTTGTTGTGTTGTAGTAATATTATTTTGTAGTAAATACCCGTCTTAACAGTATTTTTAATTTGTATGTCCCTTAATTTAAGAGATAAATGATTAAATATTTTGGATGCCATCAAATATGCCTTTTCATAGAAGACCTCTATTTGTCTACTACATCTACATGTTTTAAACTCACGCTTCTGTTTTCAGTTTTTGATTTGAAAAGGGATATTTTGAATTTACAAATGTTGCGACTTCACAGACAGACTAGGTAGTGTTAGTATTTTATATTCTTTGAAATAAGGTTCAATTCAAATCAATTCAATTTCAATCAATTATACCTGTGGAAGTTAGTGAGGTCTTTTCGTCAACTAGGTAATGAGCTGATGATCTTTGAACGCCTGAACAGATGTTCATAAATTATAGCTAAAATACATCTCGATTATAACAGCTTACAAACAAAAAAAAAGATATTTTGGGAGCTACGATGTCACAGACAGATATACCCAAACACAGGTTAATCTTATAGCAACCCTCTTTTTGGGTCGGACGTCGGGCATTAAAAAGAAACTTGTCTACTAAATCGTTATTAATTTACAACATTTCCATGTAATAGTGGAAAGCACCCAAGTGGATAATAACTACCCACCTGATCTCGACGGCTCACAAACGATGGACTGATGCCAACAAATTTATAAAGGTCAAGCCTGAAGCCAGGTGTGCGAGAAACATAATTTCATAATTAATGTAGCAACTTGTCGCTCCTTGTTTAAAGAGGATAGCTCTTTTCAATGTCAATATGAAAACACATCTTTCATTCTATTACTATTATTCAAATGAATATAGACTTTTAAATGCGCTCCTATATGCATATTATTAAAGGCAAACTATAATTGCAATTATTTAACTTTATTAAAAAAATACAAAAATTAATAATAGCAAGAGTATATTTTTTAAGATAATTAATAAATTATGTACATTAATTTTAATATATGTCGGAGACCCTGAGGTGGCGCCACAAGCGAAGGGTTTACGAATCGGTTCCCGTTAGCATACAACATCATCTAACAACGTCCTTGGAAACGTGAAGCAGTAAGCATAGGTGCGGTAGACGCGGAATTAGCAGCTGTGACGTGTATGAGGCTTGCGAATACACGTCACAGTACTCTCCCACTCAGGTTGGTCTAACTGGTGCCATCTATTAGGCTAAAACAATGATTAAATTCCGAGTATATCAGACCGAGTTGTCGATACATCTCACATTGTTCATGTAATTCATGTACCTGATTTTAGTTAATAAGATACTTTTAAAAATATTTCAAACGATTTAAAGCTATTTGTCGTCGTATCGATTTTTACTCGTACGTTGAGTGACAGGCGAAAAAAAAGCTAGCGCAGATTGGCTGGATTTATTAGTTGAAACTGACGATTTATTTGTAGACCAAATATAACGAATCTACTTGTTTTTGCCGGTTCTCCGTTACGTCACATTTTAGCGTTAGCACGCTGCTCGCTGTTTGCCTTTTCAAATAAAATAAAACTGCATACATTTAGAAGTGAGATTTTTAATTCCGAATGCTCCATAACACCATCTAATAGAAGACCACTGATAAGGTGTATTACTAATTATACAAGACGATTTACAGCTTGTAATTTAAGCTATGTAGACAAAGTGTGCAAAATACCACTTATAGAATACCACTGCAAAATAATAGAACGTACACTATTATTTTCTTTAAAACATATTGTACCTCTCTCGATATAACGACAGCACGTGTGTTGTGTTTCGGTGAGTGAGTATGGGATGCCAGAGCCCATTTCCCTATCCCCTCCCCAATCCCTTATCCTTAATCCCACTGCAGTTGATGGTAGTTGCTGTAGCCACCTATCATCAAGTAGACGGCATGCCTGTCTGCCAATCTTAACATTAAAAAAAAATGTAAGCTATAGCATACTTTATTAATGTCGATGCGCTATTAGTAAGGTATGCCACATCCTAGTTCCCTTACCCTAGTTACATATATCTGGGACTGGACCGCAATTGTGTCCTTATAATATTGAAAGTATTTCAAGGTAAAGGGGAATCATCGACCACCATGTTACCGTTAGTTTACCGTTTCATGTCAAGAATGTTAAGATTGCTGTCAGCGTATCCTTGCCTGCATCCGTGACAACGTGTATGCAAAATTTCCTGATAATCGGTTCAGCGGTTTAGGCGTGAAAAGGTAACAGACAGACAGATTTACTTTCACATTTATAATATTAGTAGGGATTACCTCTTTCCATTATGCCAAAAGAACTTTCGTGTTATACACCTTTACGTTCAGTTAGTAACTTTGTGTTTCAGCTCCAATTAGTGTCAGCTCTCAGCACGATCGGCAAAGCACTGCACTGTGTATATATTTAAAGAATTTCCTTTTAAAAATTCCCTGTGAACGGCATAATCGTAAGAAGCGACGTGTTTTGGCTTCTAAAGATACAAGAAATAGTAGCTGTATTTTTTTTATTTTTTTTTTATTATAGATGGGTTTGCTCTTGACCAGCATCTATCCATGTAGGAAGGATGAGGCCGAAGATGGAGCGAGCTCACCCAGAAGATGCCTATTCACTCGAACCTTAGCATCACGAAAGATGTTTTAAAGCGCTTGGTCCGAATTAGAGGGATATCGACAAGGTGAGGATGGTAACCAGCCGTACGTCTGCATGTCCGATAGAAGAAAGGGGAAGGCGGTATGATCTCATGCATCTCTCATGTATTCTTTCTAGCAGAATGATTTATTAAAAGATGGCCTTTTAGGAGTTTAGGAAGTTTAGCCTTCAGTTCTAGGAAAGACTTCGTAAATATTTACGAGGTAAAAATTAATAAAAAATTGAAGTTGTGTGGGACGCAGCTACATGAAAATGAAACCCACATATAATAAAAAAAAAAGAGAAGAGAAGTACATACAAATATCTTATTGTATCAGAAGTACTATTGAACAATACCTCTGGTAGAGTATTTAAAGAAATAATGATGTATCATTAGGACTACTACAAAAAATACAAGCAAATCACTCGGGTTACTCTATTAAAAAAACTGTCATAATGTCCACGTAATATTAACAAATTATGCATAGGTACAGACTAATACAACATCTTTGATGCACATAACAATAGCGATGTCATCTATGTGACAGTTTGAGTGTCGATCTCTCTTTTTAAATTGATTGGTTGAAACATGGTTGAAGCTGTCATAGTTGTTTCTATAAGTCAATAATAATGAGAATACTGTTACAGACTAATACAACATCTTTGACTGTTATCACTATTTTTATTTTGTTCTGTGAAATACACTTTTAAATAAAAATCGAATATCAAGGGTTCTTATGATTCGTGCAATATAATATTAGTCAAATATCACCTAAATAGCTTTTCCGTTAATTCCAGGCTATATCTTAATTCCGTTAATTCCAGCGTTAATTTCCAGGTAATATCTAGATTTTTAGTATTTGGTTTAGTTTTTATAAAAAGGGTTAATATGAAGTGTTTTCCAGTTTCATGTAACTAGTCTGGCTATAAATACTGTTACATAAAAACTTTTTTCGACTCTTATTCATTTTGAATTTGGAAAGCTCTTATTATGTCAAAAACTTCTTTTGATTTTTCGCCATTTCACAAATTTTTTAGTGTTTATTATCAAATTACAATATGGAATGGGGTGTTAATGCGAGGACTTAGCAGAAATGAGTTATTTTCGTCGCCTAATTTGACTGCTTAGAGTAAAATTAATAGTTAGATAAAAATACAGAGCATAATAGACTATATTTATTAAGGTTTGAATCTGGCAGATTTATAAAAAAAAAAACTCGGAAAAAAATTAGTAAATTCCTGCCCAAAAAAGCTTTCATGGCACAGTAATAAGAATTTTCAGCAACAAGTACATTATTTTTTAAGCTTATTAAATAACTTAAGTTCTGGACTAAAGTTTTAATGGGCTACTTTTATTTCTTTATTCATATTTTACACAATTTTTAAGAAATAATATCTCCGAGAAATTACACATTTTTTTTATGCAATATTGCACCTTAATTCATAGGTTATTAGGTTGTGTTCATTTATGGTTAAATGGTTTAAAAAAAAACCCCATAAACAATTTTAATTTAATTGAAATTTTCTCTTTCTTGCAAAATAATAGGATTGGTGTATTATATTATATGTTATTCCTTCTAAGACATTATAAATAAATAATCTAATAATAATTGGTATTTTGATTCGTATAGTAAGTGTATGTGCTGAGTTTTATGAAGTATATTTACCAGATTGCTTCTGGCATCAAGCAGATCTTTATATTACAGAGATATTTAGGTGAAAAAAAGCTCGTTGGATCCATCAAGTTATCGGACGTAATTATTCCTTCAAAGTATAAGTTAGAAACTACCACTAGAACTTTGGAACAAACCGCGAATAAACGCTTTAGCTGCAAATTTTCTGTAACATTTGCATGAAAGTCTTCATCGATTATCCTCTCACCCGGGAACTTAGTCTATTTCTCTTCATGCCGGAATGTTATTATTATGAAACTCCTCCCGGAACTTCTCGGATAATAGGGGTTTTAAATATTTATACCGAAGCGAATTGGATAGAGACTCTCAATTACTTCAATTTCTAAAACAATTTAATATACTAAGTAACTGAATAATTTAATAACTTTAAAAAGACCTCACCGTATATTTTAAAAATACTTACATAACATTCTTTATTGAAAGATTTGAAAAATCATAACTACACCTATACATATAATAAAATCGCAAACGAGTCGCGTCTGTACTTAAGGTGGAGACAAACGCTAAATACTAAAAATATCCATTATTTGATGAAGATGTTACAAGAAATAGACAACACAATTGCTTTGAAAAATATATATTATACTTAAACATGTGAAGAACCAATTTCTTCACATGTTAAATTTTCACAAAAAAAGTTAAATTTAACTTTTATTGAAAATTCTCTCGAAAAAGGCTTATTGCGCACATATGAATCCTGTACCTACTAATAAGTTAATGTCAGTTTAAAAAGTTGTATAATACAATTATTTTTTTTGTGTATAGTTCTAATGGTAAAAACAAAAAACACAATTTCTAGGCCTGTTGAATTGTCTCCGCCGCCAGCGAGTTCTAATGTAAATGTCATTTGCCCAAGTGAAGCCCTTAATCGTAAAGGAGCGCTAGGATTCCAGGATTTTTTTACAACTTGCTTGAAAAAGCCCATATTGTAGCAAGTCGGAAAAACCTGAGGTGGGAGATATGTTACGCTAAGTGTGATTTATTAATAAATTATTAATAATTAATAATATTAATAATTAATTCCATATTATCAATATGTACCTGCGCCAGTTCTCGAAAATGGTCATGCAACGCTCTAGTGGGTTCGCTCCATAATCACGGACAGGACTATTGTCGCCAATAAGCCTGACATCGTGGTTATCGACCGATCCCAGCGCCAGACGATGCTTGTTGACATTGCTGTCCCGCATGACGAAAACCTCGTGAAAGCCGAAAAAGAAAAACTCACTAAGTACATAGACTTGGCTCACGAGGTGACCGCCATGTGGGATGTCGATTCGACAATCATCGTCCCGATAGTTGTTTCGGCCAAGGGTCTCATAGCGAAGAGCCTCGACCAACATCTCAAGAGGCTCTCACTAGATGGCTGGATCGGGACAGATACAGAAGGCGGTACTTCTTGACACGGCACGAATTGTCAGGAGGTTCCTCACTCTGTAGTCCTAACCACCGGTAGGTTGGGCCTTGCCCCGCTACCTGCGGAAGACTAGTTTTAAGTTTTTTGTAATATATATATTATTATTTTTTGATAGATACTTATTGTAAAAAACTTAGAACTGAGAATTAAAATGAATAAATGTTTAATAATTACCAAGATTAAAGGTAAACGTGCCGCATTATTTACTTTTACCAGTTATTATTAATAATTACACCTTACTTTTGGTAAACGTAATAAATTTTCAAATATAACGTACGCTAAGCTTTTGTTTCGAGCAATAGAGGCATAAAATCAATTTTAATGTTGATTTTATGCCTCTATTCCATTCTATGTTGATTTTATAAATCAACATAGAACGTTTCTTGTTTATTTTATTACTTTTACCGAAGACACTTAGTGAATTATTAATAACAACCAGTAAAAGTGATAAATTTCACAGTTTTCATTACATTTACCAAATCATGAGGTAACTATTAATAATAACCTGTTATTATTAATACCAACCACACTAATATTACACTTACCGTAACAGATATACAACTTTTTTTTTTTTTTTTTTTTTTTTTTTTTTTTTTTTTTTTTTAATAATAATAATAATAATAAAAACCGCTGTCAAGTGTCACATCATTTTTTTGCAATCTTATTTACAATTTTATATGTTTCTTTATTTAATAAGTTTTGTAAACAAATTTTACGTGAAACAACAAATTGGAAACAATATAAAATAGAAGAAATAAACAAATATTAATTAGAAATATCCTCCAGGTTTTTGTTGAAAATTATATTACGAGTATGTCAAATTGAAATGTCAAAACCAGTGAATGGAAAAACTACCAAAACGAAACAAATTTAATAGAAATGAAATGAATTTTAAATGATATTGCGGAAAAGGAGAAGGAATACAGCGGAACAAAGCGCACGCCCACCACCACTGCCCGTCTCGTCGTCTCCGTGCTCCTCGGCGGATGAGTTTTTAACCGCCGACGACAAGAGCACGTCGAGTGACGATGACGGGCCGACGCCGCCTTCGCCGCCACGAAGACCTGCGCGACGAGGACGACCACCGCTGCCGGCAAGCTTGGGGCCTGCGAGGCCATCCGCCTCGCGCCCGGCCCCCGCTACCGGTGGTGTAGTGCGCCGCATGCGATGGACTCACACCATGAATGAGAACTGCATGCGCGCCTATTACGGGGCTACAGAGGGAGCAACTAACCTGACGGCGTACCGTGCCAGGATGCTGTCTCTGTTTCAGTCCCTTGAACCAGCCGTCACCGTCACCGCCCAACGACTTTCGGATCAGGTGCGGGCTATCCAACGGTGCCAACTGTTGGACCAGTCTGCACTTGATAGGCTGCGCCTGCACTCACTGCCTGTTCGCGCGACTACCGCACCGTCACAGGTCCTACCCAGGGCGGCGTCGACTGCGGAACCGACCGCTCATCCGCCGCTTATAAACCCTGCCGACGGAGAGGAAGATTGTGCGAACGAGTTAGTGAGTACCCAGGTTAATGAGCAATTGAGGAGGACTTTGGAGGAGACGATTTTGAGATATCGTTCCACAAGCGAACTGAAGCCGCGCTTACCACGTTTGCCCGCGAATAGACGTAGCTTTGCTTTAATGGGAGCCGTAAACGCTTTGCTGTCGCCATACATACAGGACAGCAAAGACTTAACCGATACGCACTCGATACTGTACTGTGGGGCCATTGCGGTATGTCGCGTTGCTCATATCAGATTTTTAAATACTACTGAAATACCAAAGGGCGACGCGCACACCCCAACATGGCAGGTACGTATCGAGAAGCGTATAGGTACGTTTAGGACTCTCATTGCAAAGCTGCTCTGCTTCAAGAACGGTAATAAACGACCTCGAGTCATGCGTTTCGTGGCTCAGGCTTTTGTAGGAACTGATATAAGACCTAAAGACTACATGGCCTGTGTCACGGAACGTATTGATTTCTTGAAGCAGAAAATCTATGCGTGGGCAAACAGAATACGCCGCTATAAGGAACGTGTGGACAGATTTCATCAGAATCGCCTCTTCCAAAGTGATCAAAGGAAGGTATACAGACATTGGGAGGGAACCGATAATCGTGTGGGCGCCGGGCAGCTTCCAGATGCAGACGCTATGACAAATTTTTGGCGTGGCATCTGGTCGGTCTCCGACGAGCACACGGAGGGCGATTGGATAAACATTGTCGGACAGACGTGTGAATCCATCGAACCCATGGGGGCTATTACCATCAGCCCCGATGATGTTAGTTGTGCAATTCGTACGGCCAAGAATTGGAAAAGCCCTGGACCGGACGGATTGCACAACTTCTGGATTAAATGGTTTCGATGCTCACACGAATGTTTGGCAATGCAGTTTCAAAGAGCCCTCGATATCGGTGCCCTTCCTAGTTTGTTCACAACTGGCATCACCTTCCTGCTCCACAAATCCGGTAGTACCGCGGAAACTAAGAACTATAGACCCATAACATGTTTACCCACCCTATACAAGTTACTCACATCCATTCTGAGGTCAAAAATTAACTCTCATATTGTTGCTAACAACATTTTGGCCCCAGCTCAGAATGGATGTAGAGTTGGGTCCCGCGGTACTAAGGAGCTCCTCCTCATCGACATGACTATTTGTCAAAATGTCAGGCGGAACAGAGGGGCTCTGTCGACAGCTTGGATTGATTATAAGAAGGCCTATGACTCAGTGCCCCACTCATGGCTGAGAAGGATTTTGGAGTTGTATAAAATTAATCCAACTCTGAGATCTTTCTTAAGTACTTGCATGGGGCAGTGGACCACAGTTCTTCATCAACCAGGCAGTCTACAGAGCGTCTCTGGTCCGCAAGACAAGATAAGCATCAAGCGGGGTATCTTCCAAGGCGACAGTCTGAGTCCACTGTGGTTTTGCCTAGCTTTGAATCCCCTCAGCACATTGCTGAAGGATTCAACACTAGGCTATCGGTTGCGGAGAGAGGGAGAGGTCATTTCTCACCTACTGTACATGGATGATCTCAAACTATTCGCATCCAAACGCCAGGATCTGGTGGAGTTGCTAAAAATAACTGAAATTTTTAGCAACTCTATAAAGATGGAGTTTGGTGTAGATAAGTGTGCGATTATGCATGTACAGCGGGGCAAGGTTGTAAATTCTTCTAATTTACAACTCACTGAAGTGACCTTTAAATCTCTATCTGAAACCGAAACCTACAAGTATCTTGGTATGTCACAGTCATTGGGTATCGTTGATAGGGACATAAAACAGATGGTGAAGGAGCGTTTCTGTTCCCGTCTGACAAAAGTACTTAAGAGTTTTTTGTCAGGTGGTAATAAGGTGCGCGCCTTTAACAGCTGGGTTATGCCCTTGCTAACCTACTCCTTTGGCATACTAAGATGGACGCAGACTGAATTAGATGCCTTGGATAGAAGAGTTCGTCAACTGCTCACCACACATCGGATGTTACACCCGCGCTCGTCTGTTATGAGGCTGTATATTCCTCGGAAACTGGGGGGCCGCGGCTTCTTGAATGCCAAGAACCTCCATAACCGAGAAATATGCAGCCTTAGGGAATATTTCCTTAACACCGAATGTGGTATACATCACGATGTCGTGACAGTTGACAAAAACCTTACTCCGCTTTGCTTATCTAAGCAGAATTGGCGCAAACCAATAATATTGAGTACCGAGGACCGCAGGGAGGTATGGAAGAGTAAGGAATTACACGGGCGGTTCTATCGAGCCCTCACGGGACCCGATGTAGACCCGCTCGCTTCTATAAACTGGCTACGTTTCGGTGACCTCTTTGGGGAAACCGAAGGTTTTGTCTGTGCAATAGCTGACGAAGTTATCAAGACGAGAAACTATCGGAAATATATTCTCAAGGACGGTACGGCCGACATTTGTCGAGCATGCCACCGTCCCGGAGAATCATTGAGACATATTATTTCCGGTTGTTCTCGTCTTGCTAACGGCGAGTATTTGCACAGACATAATCAAGTAGCCAGGATTATTCACCAACAACTTGCTCTTCGATACCACCTTGTTGAGTCTGTGGTTCCATATTATCAATATGTACCTGCGCCAGTTCTCGAAAATGGTCATGCAACGCTCTACTGGGATCGCTCCATAATCACGGACAGGACTATTGTCGCCAATAAGCCTGACATCGTGATTATCGACCGATCCCAGCGCCAGACGATGCTTGTTGACATTGCTGTCCCGCATGACGAAAACCTCGTGAAAGCCGAAAAAGAAAAACTCACTAAGTACATAGACTTGGCTCACGAGGTGACCGCCATGTGGGATGTCGATTCGACAATCATCGTCCCGATAGTTGTTTCGGCCAACGGTCTTATAGCGAAGAGCCTCGACCAACATCTCAAGAGGCTCTCACTAGATGGCTGGATCAAGGGGCAGATACAGAAGGCGGTACTTCTTGACACGGCACGAATTGTCAGGAGGTTCCTCACTCTGTAGTCCTAACCACCGGTAGGTTGGGCCTTGCCCCGCTACCTGCGGAAGACTAGTTTTAAGTTTTTTGTAATATATATATTATTATTTTTTGATAGATACTTATTGTAAAAAACTTAGAACTGAGAATTAAAATGAATAAATGTTTAATAATTACCAAGATTAAAGGTAAACGTGCCGCATTATTTACTTTTACCAGTTATTATTAATAATTACACCTTACTTTTGGTAAACGTAATAAATTTTCAAATATAACGTACGCTAAGCTTTTGTTTCGAGCAATAGAGGCATAAAATCAATTTTAATGTTGATTTTATGCCTCTATTCCATTCTATGTTGATTTTATAAATCAACATAGAATCAACATTTCATGAGGTAACTATTAATAATAACCTGTTATTATTAATACCAACCACACTAATATTACACTTACCGTAACAGATATACGTTTTTTTTTTTTTTTTTTTTTTTTTTTTTTTTTTTTTTTTTTTTTAATAATAATAATAATAATAATAATAATGATTTATTTGCTGAATATAGGTAATTACAATGGTTGATACGTTATTTGATACGTTGCATATTTGTGTTATTACGATGTAATACATATTTTCTATAAATGTTTTCTGCCTCTGTGCCTAAAATAAGCTTTCTGCCTGATCACTGTTGTAATGGATATTAAGTAAATAGTTGTTCTGTGACTTTTGTGTAAAACATGTCCTGTGACAATATATATTATATGCATGTATAGAAATGATGTCATGTGTGTATTTGATAAGAAAGAATCTAAAATATAATGAAAATACTAATTGATATAAAGCTTGTATAAATAAAGTGAAATCTTCTTTTATTCTAATTATAATTACAACTTTATAATTATAATTACTATTAATTATAATTATAATTACTAATTATAATTACTACTTTGTGGAAAATGTTGTTGATTGCACTATTATTTAAGTTTATGTATGTTTTTTTTTCTTTCTTTAGTCTAATATACATGGTGTAATTGTTTGTTTTCCCTAATAAAATAAAATAAATAAAATAAACTAAATATTACATCTGTGACAGAAATTACTAAGTAATATTTTATAAATTCAGTAATATTTTAGTAGTGTCCGAAGTTATATAACCAGACTAAGTTACAAGCCAATATGATAATTTGGTCGTAAACTGAGTTCTGACTTAACGCTGTCGTTTTACAACTTCGCGATAAATCCGGGACACGAATTCTGTAATAATTCAGAACGTTTTCCGGCTGATTCGGTCTGTTTTATGCTGAACAAGGTTTTGGAGACTCGTTAATTTTGAAGAAGATTTCGACGAGAGAATTTGCAATTTTTTTATAGCGACATATGATTTTTATGCACAATACTTTTACGGAAATTTTGTCTTGAATTCCAAGACTTCACAAATACTATTTTAATATTGGTAGTAATAAATATGCTGTCTGGCGGGCCTTATATTTATATAAGATACCACCGTGAAATAATAGCACATTTGCTTTTGTATTCCACTATATAAGTAAGGGATAGATATCAGAGCTCCTTCCCTATTCCCACATCGTCACGCCAGGATGGGCACATTGCATCCGTCTGAGTATTGCTTTTGTACATAGGCACATAGCTGTAGACGACGGTATAGTCTAGTTTAATTAGTTAAGAATTGAAGCTGTCAGCTTGTCTTTATCATAGAAATTTTAACCTATATTTTGATAATTTTATGGTTAATGAAAAATATAACACCTAAGAATACATATCTATACTTCTATACTAATATTATAAAGCTGAAGAGTTTGTTTGTTTGTTTGATCGCGATAATCTCAGGAACTACTGTTCAAATTGAAAAATTCTTTTTGTTTTGAATAGTCCATTTATCGAGGAAGGCTATAGGCTATATAACATTACGCTACGATCAATAGTCCAGTACCGCGCGCCCCACACGCACTCCACCGCCGTATGGGCCATAGCGAAGCGTGGCCGAGTTCAGCTAGTGTTCTAAAAATACTTATAAAAGTTTATTTAAATGAATAAATAAGTATTATTACTTGTATGACTTATAGCAAACTATATATAACATCACGTTACGATAAATAGTATTATATTTAAGCAGTGTCCAGTACCGCGCGCCCCATACGCACGCCGCCGCCGTATGGGCCGCAGCGTAGCGTGGCCGAGTTCAGCTAGTGAGTAATATAATGCCTGACATCTTTATCACTGTGACGATAGTGGCGCAGAATTTGTTAAGTTTTTAGACGATCCCTCGGAACCTAACATTTGTAATAAACTTTGTAATAAACTATACGTGTGCCAAAACAGTCGTTTTGGCGTGATTGAGTAGCAAACACACAAACATCCAAACATATAAAATTTCGAATTTATAATATTATATTAGTACGATAATGACGGTTCTTTTTAAGAGATTTATTAAGGCAGCTTTGGCCCAAGATTTTATACAATTTAAAAATGGGACAGCATGAAAGTATTATAGACCATGCCATCTCCTATCATGATCGGTCAAATGGTTCCAAATTTCATACATAATAATAACTTACTATGAATTATAACATAACTAGCGGCCCGCCCCCGGCTTCGCCTGGCGTGCAATTTTTATATATAAGAACATTCCCCGTTTATCCCTCTTTCCATTAGTGAAAACCGAATTAAAATCGGTCTACCCGTTCACGCGTGATGGCGGACCAACGGAAATGGGGATTCATTTTTATATATATAACATAATATTTGCTTTAATCAACTTGACGTTACAAAATAAAGGAAAAAAATAACAAAATTCAAAATCTTGTTTCAGGCCAAAAAGCGGATCCATGCTGCTGTACAGCCGAAAGAAAGTTCGGTACCGACGTGACGGTTACTGCTGGAAGAAACGTAAGGATGGTAAAACCACCCGAGAAGACCACATGAAATTGAAAGTGCAAGGAACAGAGGTTGGTGCAACCACTTTTAATGCAATTGTGATTATTTTTAACGGTTCGTCAACGGACTGAGCATCGATTTCATGATATTGCTTCTATTTGATCAGTCATATGCGTAACATAGATATGTATGTTGACACTGTAACATTCTTTAATACATGGCATATGCTAGGTTTAAACAGATAGCCATTTCGACGAGCCCATTGGATGAGTGGTTAGGGTGTATGTCTTAATGCTACGTTTTGGGGTTCCCGGGATCGATTCCCGGCATTGTCTCTGGTCTGGATCTGGAAAGTAGTGGCAGGGCACACTGCGTTTCGCAGTCATTTGGGCAGCCCGTCTGGCGGCAGTAACCACTCCCTTACAGAAGACCACCGTGAAATAACAGCACGTGTGCTGTTGTGTTTCGGTGAGTGAAGTGAGGGATGCCAGAGCCCATTTCCCTATCCCTTCCCAATCCTTAATCCTACTGTAGTCGACAGCGCACTTGCAGCAGCTTGGCGTTGCTTGTGTTATAGGCGACGGTAGCCACCTACCATCAAGTGGACCGTCAGCCTGTCTGCCGATGTTAACATAAAAAAAGATAGGCTTAACGAATGCAAACATAATAATCTTCATTTAAAACCTGATACATTGCGGTATATTTTTCTTACTACAAGCGCTCTGGCACTTCTGGAACGATACTTTTGTACGAAATCGACAGAAGTAAGAGACACTCGAAAACGTCTTTGAATATGGGCCATTTAAAAGTAAAACCGATGGCAACCAATTTCCAACCGGCTCCATTCACGTGGTTGGCTTTTGTGCAGATTTATCGAAACTTTTAAGAAATCCGAAAGAGCCATTTTACTTGATAGTTTTTCAGTGAATGGAAAAGTAGATTCTCGGAAGGGAAACTAAAATTATTGTGTAATTTAAACTAAACACGTTCTTATGCATGTTTTGAATCGGCAACGGAAATTAATGAACTCTTTTTTTATTTTGAAGTAATGGCTCAGATATTAATCTATTTATATCTACTGACTTCTTATGGGATCAGATATTTCGTACATCCAAAGGTGGCTTATCTGACACTTGTTTTACCTAAAATGTAGTCGCGTTTGCTGTCAAAATAGTCAATCGCGTTTCTTTTCTGTTCTGAAATTAATGAAGTCATTTTTCTTTTGAAGTGATGGCTCAGCTATTAACCTGTTTATATGTACTGACTTTTTATGGGATCAGATATTTCGTACATCCAAAGGTGGCTTATCTGACACTTGCTTTATCTAAAACGTAGTCGCGCTTGCTGTCAAAATAGTCAATCGCGTTTCTTTTCTGTTCTGAAATTAATGAAGTCATTTTTCTTTTGAAGTGATGGCTCAGCTATTAACCTGTTTATATGTACTGACTTCTTATGGGATCAGATATTTTGTACATCCAAAGATGGCTTATCTGACACTTGCTTTATCTAAAACGTAGTCGCGCTTGCTGTCAAAATAGTCAATCGCATTTTCTTTCATTTCTGAAATTAATGAGATCTTTTTCTTTTGAAATGATAGCTCAGATATTAACCTATTTATATGTATTGACTTCTTATGGGATCAGATATTTCGTACATCCAAAGATGGCTTATCTGACACTTGTTTTACCTAAAATGTAGTCGCGTTTGCTGTCAAAATAGTCAATCGCGTTTCTTTTCTGTTCTGAAATTAATGAAGTCATTTTTCTTTTGAAGTGATGGCTCAGCTATTAACCTGTTTAATGTTTATATGTACTGACTTTTTATGGGATCAGATATTTCGTACATCCAAAGATGGCTTATCTGACACTTGCTTTACCTAAAATGTAGTCGCGCTTACTGTCAAAATAGTGAATCGTGTTTGGTTTTATAATGGTTGTTAAAATTACAATGCGTTTTTTTTTCTCCGTTAATAAGAAGTACTGAACTAATGGTTTCGATATGACATAAAGATACACCGACAGCGGCTGCATTACGAAATACATTTACAGTTAAAATAAAAAAAATCCCAACTATGCTTGACACAAATCCGCTCAGAATTTTATGAACTGCAAATTTTTAATGTGTTTCGCGGTTTTGGACAATTTGAGCTAATTCGGTTCGAGCGAACAAACCGACGCACTAAATGTGAATTCGGTTTAAATATTTGCACGTAACAGTTTAACTATGAAAATTGACCATAATGCTTTTCATCAGAATCTACACGGTTAGATACCAAAATAGATTGATGAATAATAAATTTTGCGGCTACAGTGTGGGTAGGTCGTTACACTTGAATGTTACATATTTCTATCTACGAGTATATATCGATACAAATGTGAAAGTAACTCTGTTTGTATGTCTGTTACCTTTTCACGCTTAAACCACTAAACCGATCATCATGAAATTTTGGATACACGTTGTCAGGGATGCAGGAAAGGACATAGGGTACCTTTTATCCAGATAAAAGTACTGTTCCCGAGGGATCATTTAACGTCTGGCAAAGCTATAACTGCAATAAAAATGTTAAGCGTTACAGTCGCTGTCCGCTTCTCGCTAACTCCTTTATAACCACTCATTGGATTTTGATGTGGTTTTCTCTAATGGAAAGATTAATAAGCGCGGAAGGTTTTGTGTATATAATTCGCAGAAAAAAAAATGGCAACCACGCGAAGCCGGAGCGGGTCGCTAGTATGTAAGTTGCTTTACAAATTATCCAAATTATTTGTATTGTCTAAGATTAAAACATTTTCTGACTAGTTAATTAGTTTTTCATTGAACAGGATTTAACAGAATTCGAACAAGGACTGAAGGTAATTGACCACTTAGAAGGGAACATGTCACGCTATCCGAACTAAAGGCGAATACAGTATAACTTATTCGCTTGTTTATGGTGTTTCGTAGAGGATTGTTTAATGTTTTTAATTTAAAAGTCGTCAGACAGGTTGACGGTCCACTTGATGTTAGATGGCTACCGTCACAATCGACATTTATTTGGGTGTTATCACCCGTAGCTGCAACGTAAAAATTAAAAATTAGCCTGTATCTCTCTCGGAGGTTGTAGACACCTGTTCCGAAATTCATCAAAAATGGCTTAGTAAGTTTTCCGTTAAAAACGTCACCGTCATTTGTTAACTAGGAGTGCCTTGCGGCATCGTCCGCCATGAAATACAAGCGTTTACTTCTATGGCGACAAACTCAGAAGGGGACAGTGTGTTTGTGTCTGCGCGTGTGTTTAGATTTTCCAAAAAGAGGATGTTTTTTTTAATGTTAAGGTCGACAGACAGGCTGACGGTCCACTTGATGGTAGGTTGCTACCGTCGCCTATAACACAAGCAACGCCACAGCTGCTGCAAGGGATAAGGGGTTAGGAGGGAAGAGGGAAATGGGCTCTGGCACCCCTTACTCACTCACCGAAACACAACAGCACGTATATGCTGTTATTTCACGGTGGTATTCTGTAAGGTGGTGGTTACTATCGCCAGACGGGCTGCCCAAATGACTGCGAAACGCAGTGTGCCCTACCACTACTTTTTCGTACCATCCAGACCAGAGTCAATTTTGAAAATTACATTAAAATTTCCAAAATAGACCCCGCCGGGATTCGAATCCGGGGCCCCTGAGACGTTAGGCAACCACCCTTGCCACTCATCCAACGGGCCGTCAAATTTTTATTTGTCAAAAATGTATTTGTATCCTTTTTCTGACCGGTCCTACTGAAATCATAATTATAAAATTTGGTTGAATTAGATAGGACATAATGGGTTGAGGAATAGATGTAGGGATGAAAGGAATTTAAGTTAAGGGATGGGATGAGGATAGAGGAATGTATCGTGTTATTCCTTAATGAAACGCCTATTAACACAATATGTAATTTCACGACGGTTACTGCCAGCAGACGCAGCTGCCTTTTTGTGATAGATTCTTATTCGAGCAAATTTAATTTTTTGATAAATTTGATTTTAACGCAACCTTTAAATTTAGACGCCAAGCGCTTCTGTACTGGTAAGTGCATATTCCCATACAAAGTTAAAAACAAACATAATCCCCGCGTCAAAGGTCACCTCTTCAGTTGCAAGCATCTCGTCACTTTCTTTGAATAGTTCTAAAGGATGATGGGAAATTGTATGTTATTAGCGTCCATAACTTTATTATGAACTCACAATGAGAGCGAAACGAGGTATAATTTCGATTTATGCCTTGTTTTTTATGGCGCCACTTTTTAACACTTTTTAACATTAACATCGGTGACGAACAAAACTTTTTTAAATCAAAGCAAACAGAACTTAGATTACACAACATTTAAACAATGATGGTTGACTTTTAAAGATAAAATAACCAAGAAGAAAACCCTGGAACGGACAGAGTTTTTTTTGGAAGGTTTTTTTCTATTCTTTAACACGAACAGCATAAAGATTTTGTCTGCATCAATTTAACTGTCCTCATATGATGTGTCACCACGCAAAAGTTCTTATTCCTACTTTTTATTATTATTTATAATATTAAAAAAGAATATTGTTTTAATAAATTTACTGATACTGGTATGCATAAAAATTATTATTTCTTTACAACGAAAAAGATTAAATAAAGAAATAGAAAAGAAAATAAATTAAGAAAAAAGAACTCGTACATTAGGAATGCAATAGAAATTGGGTCTCGGTGGCAAGTGGTAAGGTAACCAGGATGCTGGCTGCATTAAATGTCTGTAACATATTTTTAAACTAGCTGAGCCCGCAAATTCGTAAGTGGTATTCGGTATAGCGCGTACCTTTTTTATTTGTAAACCGATAGGAATGAAACAAACACTAAACATTACCGGAACCTTGCTAAAATACAACGGTGGAAACCACATGAAACAACGATTATATTATAGATTAAAAAATTTCAGCCCAAGCTAAACCCTATTTAATATGACTCGTCATATAGATCTGAGGTCAACTTACATTGGACTTTTCAAAATCACCTAAACCGTCCATTTTTAATTTTATATAAACTTCCAATCATCATTGTTTTACAGATGAGTCAATTCAGTCAATTCAACTGAAGAGTTATTTAAAAGTTATTCTTTAAATTTACATAACCTTTTTTTTTGTAAACCGCTTGCAATGAAACAAACACTAAACATTACGGGAAGCCTGCTATAATATATTAGTGAAAACCGCATACAAATAGATTAAGCCGTTTCAGAGATTAACGTGCACAAACGTACAAACAAACAGAGTTAAATTCTAAAAACTGTTTTTTTGACCTCGGTAACATAAGTACAACTTGTTACACGGCTCGTTTACGATTTTATTATGTATAGATTTTACTTACACCCTAACTTCACATAGGCGAGTTGACACAGTGAAATTAGACATAATAGTGTAATGAATTTCCAATTGGCGTTGTATTGCCATTGACATGTTGTGCCTAACAGTTTCGTTGATCAAAATAATGAACCCTCACGCCTTGAGGTTTAATTAGTTGTTCGTCATTTGAACACGACATTTGAGGTTCGTTGAGGTCATGTCAGGGAGTACGACTGACAGTTCGAAAGCGAAATTGAGGAGAGTCGGGCGGAACGCGAAAATGAACGGTCTGCAATGCTTTTTGTTGTCTACTTTCGCCAGGTGTTCCGTTAGCGAATATTTAACGGTTCCAAGAATTTTTTGTATTATGAAGAATCGCATACCCACTCTTTAAGGCTGCGTACAAAGCAAAAAATATTTCCAATTTCACCCGCGTGGCTCCATAAGCGATTGTGACTGATAATGTGAAACAATGCGCATTGAAGTATGCATAACATGAGACGGAAGATAGTGCATTTCGCGCAATAAAAATGTTATCAAGTGCCAAAAGTATTAAATATTAATTACTAGTAAACTATAACGTCAAATGAAAAATTAATCATCAAAGGCCTAGATAATCTGTAAAGTCAGATTAATGATATTTTTTTAGGTTTGTAATATGTGTCATTTTGAAAATAAAACAAAAAACGATAAAAATGAGAGGTAATTTGGTGATTTTTTTCTATAGAGAAAATTTCATCGTATAAAATTTTCTTTTCCGCATTTCACTTTTATTTATAATGTATTAATCTATATATAATTTTTTTTTTTTTTTATATTATTAAAGGTGGCAGACAGGCTGACGGACCACTTGATGGTAGGTGGCTACCGTCGCCTAAGGACACAAGCAACACCAGGGGGGGTACATGTGCGCTGCCGACCTTGCAGGAATTTGTTTACTGCTCGTTTGAAGAAGCCCATATTGTAGCTAGATGGAAACACCTTAGAAGGGAGACTGTTCCAAAGATCGCGCGTCCGTGGAATAAAGCTTCTACTCATCCGAACTGTGCGCAGCGGCACTTTATCCAGGTAATGCGGATGAACTTCACATCTATGGCGCGCAGTGCGGTGGTATATTTTCTTATTTACAAACTTAGATAAAATTCAGTTCTAGGATTAGCTATTTCTCTTTATACGTGCTCTTAAGAGCACTGGGAGGCTGTTACCGCTCGAGGAGTCAATCTTCACCCATTTTTTTTCTAAATATTTGTTCTTGACTATGTTTGTTCATTGCCAGCTTTGATGATAACGGATGAGGAGGGTATATAGAGGAATGAGTATTGGCATCCTCACCGATACAGAACAACACACTATAGACTAGATGTTACTTCACGTTGGTCTTCTGTAGCGACTTCCCTGCCGCCAGACTGGCTGAAAATATTTTCTTTATGTATACGATATACATATACATATAATAAAATCGTAAACGAGCCTTGTCTGTACATTAAAGATTAAAAAAAAAAAAAACAATTTGTACATGTTGTACTTATGTTACCGAGGACAAAAAAATAGTTTTTAGATTTTTTGTCTGTGCGTTTTTGCACGCTAATCTCAGAAACGGCTTAACCGATTTGAATGCGGTTTTCACTGATGTAGCGAACTTTATGTAACAATAATAGGGGATCGGACAGTAATCAGATTAAAATCTGAAATGTACTTAGAAAGAAAATATATAATTTTTTACGATTATTTATCGAATAATAATTTAATATAATTCATTTAAATATTTTTAAATGAAGAAATAAAATTTTATTATTTACAATATTTTTAATCGATACTGAAACACCAATCAGTGCGTGACGTCATTTGTGGGCAATCATTGTCTTATGCCAATGCAGCTGTTTTGTTACGATATGACCACAAATGACGTTACGCGCTCTCAGATGAACTATCGTGGCGTTTTGGCGGCATTTTCAAACAAACAATATTAAAACATGATTTTGAGTACCTAAAAGGCTATAAATAAATAAAATAGTATTTTTTATGGGAATAAATATCCATGAAGATTAATTTAAAACATGATTTTGAGTACCTAAAAGGTTATAAATAAATAAAATAGTATTTTTATGGGAATAAATATCCATGAAGATTAATTTGTCCGATCCCCTATTTTAGTGTTTGCTTCATTTCAATCGGTTTACAAACAAAAGAATTACGAGCTGTACCGTATACCACGCGTACGAAGTTGCGGGCTCAGCTAGTTATAATTTCGTTCTATGCCTCTATTTGTTTTTGCGTTAACTTCTAAACTTTCGTAAGGATTTTGATACGATTTTTACTAGTGGAAAGAGTGAAAAGCGAGGAAGGTTTATAATTATTATTTGCAAAAAAAATGTTGTCGTAATATTGCTTCTGCAATCATAGCTCTTTAGCGGCAGAAATCGCTTCCTCGCGGAAGATCACTGTGATATTAGTGAATGTGTTTGGTGTCTATGTTTGAGTGTGGGGTGCCAGAACCCACGTCCATTCTTAAACCCAATCCTATCAAAACGGCGGTGAACTGGCGTCTCTCTTGGTGTTTCTTGTTTATAAGTAAGGATTAGTATACCGACAAATGGACCGTCAGCTTATCTGCCTGTTTTTAGTGTTAGAAAAATACAAATAAAAACAGCTTCATTTGCATTGGGCATGTCATTCGTTTTCGCAGCCCGTCTGGCGGCAGTAACCACCCCCTTACAGAAGACCACCGTGAAATAACAGCACTTGTGCTGTTGTGTTTCGGTGAGTGAGTGAGGGATGCCAGAGCCCATTTCCCTAACAACTCCTAATCCCTGATCCTTAATCCTACTGTAGTCGGCAGCGCACTTGCAACAGCTTTGGCGTTGCTTGTGTTATAGGCGACGGTAGCCACCTACCATCAAGTGGACCGTCAGTCTGTCTGCCGATCTTAACATAAAGAAAAGCTTCTAATTCAAAAAGAAAAAAGTGTGTGTGTCAGTTCTGATGCTTGACTGTTAATTATACGATAACAAAAGGTAAATAAACGCGCCATCTATTATACTACAATAGATATACATACATAGATAGGTGAAGCGGCGGCGGATTTGGGTAGAACTGCTTAGAAGAACATAACGCTTTTTAGTTAACGCTTGTATTAATTTTACTCCTCATAAAATTTCCATACCCGGGGCTTTATATGACAATCGTTTTAACTTTGTGAAATAATTTTCTAAACTTATGTATCGTTTACGAAAATGAGAAAAATTAAAGTGTGATTTCTAACATTAAAAAAAAACATGTCAAGCTTTCTTCTGTCAATTCTCCATTACGCATATAAATGTACAACGCCATTAGAATATGGTGGTAAATATAATTTACAAATAGTTACTCTATGGTTGTGAAGCGTGCTTATAACTTTTAAAACATGTTCCATATAAGTCATGGTATCGTGGAAAATCTTTACGCCCCACGAAATTCCATTAACTATCAAGCACATAAATGAGAGAGGCCTATGGTGTTGTAACTTCATATCACCCGTGGTTTTCTCGATTTAACAAACGTTTTTATAGCTTTCTATAAAAAAACGTATTTCTATAAAAAATATATAGATAGAGATGAAAAAAAAAACTATTTAAAAGAAACTGATAATTTAGTTTTTTAAATGATTTTCACATATAATTTCACATTTAAATAATCTCAGATATAATATGAGCCATATTTTAAAATAAACCGGATTATAATTTATTTTATTTTTAATTCAAACGGTTAACAGTTCCTTTAAAAAGAATTAAAAGTTAATCTACTGCATTTTGGGATTATACTGGTGATTGTTGACCGGTCCCCCAGTCGACACGGATTGATGAATGAGTAAATAAATCTATTCCAATTAGTTCAGAACATTCGGTAACCACTAATTGGTGTCGTAATATTGGAGCGCCAACGAAGTGTTTATTTTCGATTTCATTAAACGTTTTTACTACGCTAATACTGTGACTCTGGGACTCTGGAACTAACAGAGAGTATTTTTAATATAGACTGCTTGTTTTATAAAACAAGAAGAGCATTTCTAAGTTTTAGGAGAGACTCCTTTAAAACTTGGTACCATACTTTTATAATTGCAGTCTCTCCTAAATTATAGAAGTTTGGAGTTTTAAAATAAAAAAAACGTTTTATAGAAAATTTCACCGACTTAGTTAGTTATATTTTAGTAACGTTTTTAACTTTAAAAAAGATAAGAATGAAAAAGTCAAAAGTAAGACCGCGATTTAAAAAAGTTTGTTTTTGTTTATAAAGTTTTTTCACCCATTGCTTAAAAGAAGGTTGGATCGAATGGGTTGGCTGTCAAGTCTATTTTCCTTTTTTCCTGTTACCCGTCTATTCATTAAAATATAGCCCTCAATTTTTCCTCTTTACCCACGCATTCATATAATGCATGATACCGCCGCGAACGTGGAAGGAGATCACGCTTACACTTCAAAGTGTGATTCGCTCGAAGTAAAGAAGTAAACTGAACGAGGAAATTGTAGTTATTACCCGCGCCTTAACGCCTTAACAAACATAAATACAAGTGAACAGTGCCTGCCAGTTGGACGTTTGGAAAATCCTGCAGGAGATCGCACCAGAGCACAGGTTATAAGGTACGTGCATTTCCTTCTACTGCCTATCCTCTCCATCAGACAGTCAACTCTTCGCTTACAACCGCAACCATATATGCAGTCCTCTAATTCGCTATAGGGATTCATAGCGTGAACTGTCGAAATCCCGCCGCAACGAAATTTAGGTTTCGTTTAACCCTTCAGGGTTTTCTCCGCGCCTCCAAAGGTTATCCTTTTTATTTCAGAACTCTAACTTCTATAGTAGAGAAATTGCAATTTTAAAAGTGTGGTACTCCTTCTTTGAAGACTAGTGTTTCTACTTAAAAACTAGTATCTAGCAGCTTGATGTTAGCTTCATATTAGTTTTAAGAGTGTAAAAATACAGTTAAAAGATTAGGATTTAGACTTTGTTAAATTTATCAACCAAAAATGGTGTGTTTTCTTTCATTTCATAAATATGTTCGTTGTTAATTATATTTAGATGATAATATCTGTTACTCTGACGCAAAGAAGTCCAGATCCTCCAAAACAATTAAAACATTTAGAAATACAGGAACTTTTTTCATACTTTGGAATAAAAAAAAGGGACAAGTACGAGTTGAACTCGCGTGAAGAGGGTTCTGTACGATGTTACCTATCATGTTTTTTTTAAATCTACGCACAATATTGAGTGATTTACCATGTTATTTTAATATCATGGACTCCTTATAAGTTTTCCTATAATCTATAAGTAGAAAACTAATTTCTGTATTTTTTTTTTCAAAATTTTAGGTTTAGTAGTTTCGGAGATAAGGGGGAGGAATTGTCAATTTTCATCTATTTTCTTGAATAACTTGGAAACTATTTTTTTTTAAATTACAAAAAAAAATACAATTAAGATCATCACAACAAGACCTTCCATTTGATATGGCACACGATGCAGTTTTTAAAAAAAAATTTTTTTTTAACTTTCCACCTTCCCCCAAAAATGACCTCCCGTATACAGATTTCATCTATTCACGTCACACCTCTGCGTTTGGGTCACAGAAATTGCTATGTGTACCAAATTTCAACTTAATCGGTCTTGTAGATTCGGAGATAATTGACTGTGACGGCCGGACAGACGGACATACGAGTGATTCTATAAGGGTTCCGTTTTTTATTCGGACGTACGGAACCCTAAAAATAGTTCGTCAATATTATTACGCACTCACAGCACGCTCAATACCTTAAAAATTCCACTAAAATTCTAATATTGAAGGTTTGCAAAGACCTTCGACGACCAGCGATGTCCTGCCAATTTAGCAGTGGCAATGGGGTAGTGTGGTGAGTGTGGTAGATCATATAGTTCTTCAAATTGAGGAGAGGTCTTTGCAGTGGGAATTATTACATAATGTATATAGGTATAAATGTTGACACAGACTGTCCTATGTATGTGGTGATGTGTTATTACGTTGTTTACTGTCCTGTACTTTATTTTTATTTGTCTTACACTTTGTGTGATAAAGTATGACCTGATCAATGTATGGCAGAACTACAAATGTTTTGATAAGTTTATATGTATTATATTTATTTTCCATATATGCATTGTACCTATAGTAAATTTTAAAAATGTTGTCTGTCTGAAGGTTTTTAATTTTTTTTTTTTTGTAAAAATAAATAAAAATACTTAAAATAGCTATCGTATGCATACACGCATCGCGCGTGTAAAACCTCTCTGAAATTCGCGTCGCTCATTGACAAGGCGATGAAGGCATTATGTCTGTTCCATTCCACTCGCATTGCCAAAATGTTGCGAGAGAGATATTGTACTTGATTTAAACATAAAAGGTTTTACCACTGGCTTCCAATAGTTATAAGTGTTTCTCGGCTAAGTTAGGTTGTATTATAATTAATTTCGTCTATAAAGTATAATATATAATCTATAAAGTAAATCTATAATATTTATACATATAATAAAATCGTAAACAAGCCGTATATTAAAAAAAAAGACTTGTACACGTTGTACTTATAGATCAAAGTAGTTTTTAGAATTAATGTCTTTTTGTCTGTGCGTTTGTGCATGCTAATCTCAAAAACGGCTTAACCGATTTGAATGCGATTTTCAGTGATGTATTGTAGCAAACTTCTCATAACATTTAGTGTTCGTTTCATTCCAATCTGTTTACAAACAAAAAAATTACGCGCTATACCGAATACAACGCGTGCGAAGTCGCGGGCTCAGCTAGTCGTTGATATAATTTTATAGATGATTGTAGCATTTCATTATTGCGAAATTTAATTAGCAATTCTTTAATGTCTTAAAAATGGCAGGAAGCAGTGCGATCCGCAAATATAAACTGAGTAGCAACTAAACCCACAAGTGAGTAAAGTGACTGTTCCCCTATCCCAATCCTTATCTTTTATCCTACCCAGGTCGGCAGCGCACTCGAATTCTCCTTAAGGTACCCTGTATTTATAGGCGACAGTGTAAACAGCAGAAGACCGTGTCATAACAAATTTTTGTTAACAAAATAAAAAGTGTGTTTGGGATAAAAATAAGTGTGTGTGTCAGCTCCGACGCACGTATGGAGTTTATTCGATTGTCTTTGACTATGCAATAAGGCTACGTTCCGATGACAAGCGCTCAACGCGCGTTGAACGCGCGCTAAATTTTTGTATAGTGTTCACATGGCACGCGCTTGTCAGGCGTTGAACGCGCGTTGCCGCGGCCGCCATGGTTCAGTAGAGTTCTACATTTGTCGAAGACTTAAACCGTTAAAACTGTCAGTTTTAACGGTGATTTTATACCGACGGCAGAAACTAAGCGACAGAAGACAGAGATATTGGGTCCACCCAATTTTGTCACATAGGCTGACTGAAAGCGTCAGCCTATTCTATTTCGTCTAAAAATAATTCCGTATTAAAAGCGGTTTCCATTTCAGACGATTTATTGACGAGCCCGTTGGATGAGTGGTTAGGGTGCGTGCCTTAACGCTCTGTTCTAGGGTTCCCGGGTTCGATTCCCGGCAGGGTCAACTTTGAAAAATCAACTTTTAAAATTTGGCTCTGGTCTGGATTTGGAAAGTAGTGGCAGGGCACACTGCGTTTCGCAATCATTTGGGCAGCCCGTCTGGCGGCAGTAACCACCCCCTTACAGAAGACCACCGTGAAATAACAGCACGTGTGCTGTTGTGTTTCGGTGAGTGAGTGAGGGATACCAGGGCCCATTTCCCTATCTACTCCTAATCCCCTATCCTGAATCCTACTGCAGTTGGCAGCGCACTTGCAGCAGCTTTGGCGTTGCTTGTGTTATAGGCGACGGTAGCCACCTACCATCAAGTGGACCGTCAGCCTGTCTGCCGACCTGACATAAAAAAAAGACGATTTTTGAACGAACTGACTTGAAATACATGTATACACGTTGAAATCGCGCGCTGAACTAAACGGAAACATAGAAATTCAATGATCTCAAAGCGCGTGTTAACGCGCGCTGACAACTCTCTACGCTCGATGCTAACGCTCGACGCGCGTTAGCATGTGTACGGCCTGAATTAAATGTATGTAGTTGTAAACGCGCGTTATCAAAACGCGCGTTTAGCGCTTATCATCGGAACGTAGCCTAGGAAAAGAGGGTAAATAAATCTATTATAAACTTATAACACATAATATAATACATAACGCTTTTTAGTTAACGCTTGTATTAATTTTACTAATAAAATTTCCATACACGGGGCCTTATATGAAAATCTATTCTTAAGAAGTGAATTCCAAAAATATGTAACATAGTACAAACTCAGCACGCAGGTCATATATAACTATTTATCCGTAATTATTACGATATTTCTACAAATATTACATATTTTTTTATCTTAAGATCGGCAGACAGGCTGACGGTCCACTTGATGGTAGGTGACTACCGTCACATATAACACAAGCAACGCCAAAGCTGCAAGTGCGCTGCCGACTACAGTAGGATTAAGGTTAAGGGATTAGGAGGGGATTGGGAAATGGGCTCTGGTATCCCTTACTCACTCATCGAAACAGCACATGTGCTGTTATTTCACGGTGGTCTTCTTTAAAAGGGTGGTCTTCACCGAGTATTCATGAATTACTCGGTGTATCGGTATAGGAAATTGACTTTTGTAAACTTTGCTGTACTTGATCCAAATGTTGCATAGTATTCTATAATACTGGACCGACGTGGCCCGACTTCGCCCAAATGCAATTGGGGTAGTTATTTTGCATAAAATATATCCCTTCTCCTTCTGAAATAATGTATCTTTGATATAGCAAAGATTTTTTCAACTTAGTACAGTACTTCCGGAGATTAGTCTTCACATTAAACAAACTGTCTCCCGAATGTTGATATAGATTAGTATGTAATTTTGAAATGGTTTTAAACAAAATTTTAACACTTTAATGCTAATAGTGTTACGAGGAGTGTGTGAGGTACACAGGCACGATATAAATCTTGAGGTTTAAAATCGGGAATCAGTTTAACTCAAGCTTATTCTCGCACGGTATCAGAGAGTACGACACCTACCGTTATACAGGCACGATAGTTGCTTGGAATAATGCCAGAGTTCCAATCCACGAGCGACGAGCGTTTTATGTTTTTATGTATTTATATTTTTCTTTTGATGAAAATGTTTTTCTCGAAATGTTTTTATATTTTCATAATCAAAAATTACATTACTTAATTTGCATTGTCCTTGAAAATCTTACACAAATTCTATGAATCACTTTCGTAAAATTCTATACTATAATATTCTTTCTATACTATAAATTCTATACTATAATACTAGATTATTCTGTTAAAGTTGACAAATAAATCAATTTATTCTACAACTGAATAAAGTTGAATTTATAACCTTCTTAAAAGTAAAGTTGTGAAGCTGATTGATCAAAAATCAAATTAATATAAGTTTTCTAAATTTTTTGTCTATAAATTTATACTATCTATAAATGATTAAACCAATATTGATGAGACTTAATCGATAGGTATAAGAATGTTCAAAAAACAATTTAATACACTTATATCCTGAACTAGTACTGGAAAATGTTTTAAACACTGTGCACTTACTAAATCGCGGTCGAAAGCTAGTTAAGGATTCGTATGAAGCAGTATCTAAAACGCGTCCGCTTATGTTTTGAGTCAAGTGCTTATAAAGGCACGCAAGACTGTCACTTGTTTATGGGCAAAAACGTCTCGTAGATGTAGAGTCCACCTGCAAAGTGTCACGAGGACCAACCACTTATCTGTGAAGATTTATCATTTGTACCTTGTGTACTTCATGTAAGGTCTATTTTACGTTTCGTTCTAAGTAGTAAAGTTTTTACATTTCATCACATTTTTAGGCATAAATCTCTAACTGAATTGTTAATGGCACGTCACACCATTCTTTCGAAAGTCATAATTAAGCACTCTTTTATGAAATCCACTAATAAAAATATTGCCAAGACTAAGCACACCAATTGCATCGTCCCGAATCTCGTAGAGCTCACTTATCGTTGACTTGATAACTTTAAAACTTAACTCATTAACTTGTGAGAGCGTGAATGCAAAGACAAATGCATTTAGTTTAAAAGGTTGCATGCGGTGACTCAACTTACTTATAACCATTAACAAGGTTTATAACTAAACGGGATATAAATCTATTATGTCTTATTAGGCTGATTAAGTACTAGTATTTATATTCTCGTCGTACGTTTAGTTCACCATGGGATTACTTGATGGTGGTAAAATCACACATAGTCACCTGAATTATTACCCAAATTATATCTACTTTTGTTCAGCATACTAACTTGAGTAATCGCAATTTGCTGCATGTAGCTCTTTAGTAAAATAAGTTATAGGAAAAATTCATTGATGCCTCGTTCATGTAGACTTCTTAATTAAATGTTATTAGATACAGATTTCGAACTGTTGCACAGCTCTAAATTTAAAACTAGAAATATTATAACCGAAAAATTCTTTTACTAACTTTCTAATGCTGGATGTAATTAATCTTTGTAATCTTTCATGCTATAAGTGGAAATTTGTAATTAGGTGTGTGTTTCTATTTTACAATTTTTTTACATATAATATTTGTGCCTTAAAATAAATAAATATGTATGAAGTATAAAGAAAGAAAGAAAGAAAGAAACATATATTGGCATTTAAAAGAAAAAAAAATGAACACAACAAAAAAATAAAAACATAATAAGTAAACACCAAAAGGACACAACTCAGCTTAGGCTGCAACATTGTTACAGCGCTGATTTTCAGTTGTGCCCTTGCCGATGTCTCATGACACGCACTGGGACCACGCCAGCAATATTATTAATAGTAGCACTGTGCGACAAATGGGTGCAGCGATCACGTGCGCAATAATTAATAACCTAGGCATACGGAAGTATTCCCCCTTAAAAAGTACCTAAGGCATTCAACAGTGCAATCTATGCCGCCCTTAGTGTTCACAATTGTTTTTGCTCCTTCAAAAGATTTAACTTAACCCTTTCACGAAAAACCTTCAGTGAACTACACTCTCTTATGGAAGGAGGCAAATCGTTCCAACACTTAGAGGCGGCAAACTTGAAACTTCCCCGAAAAGACGCAGTGCTATGCTTAGGAATCAACAGTTGCTCAGGTCTGACGCGGAACTTCGGTAGGGGCTTGTACCATTTCAAGCGATCGTATAAATATAATGGCTGCTCAGTGCGGATAACGCCAAACAGTAAGGTAGCCAGATGAAGCCTGCGGCGATAAACCATTTTTAGAAAGTTTGAATTATTTAGATATGGGGTAACATGTGCACGAGGAGGAATATCGAAACAAAAACGAGCGCAAGCGTTCTGAATTCTTTGAATCACCCTTTCTGTTCTACGAAGTAACCGCGGGCCATAGACAGCATCAGCATAGTTCAACTTAGAAGAACCAAGGATTCGCAAAGATTCGCCCTCAACTCGACGTATGTAGCTGTAATTTTTTTTTTGAGTCAATTTTCATAGTTTCATAGCTTACCCATTATACATATATAAACAAACAAATAATATTTTTGACTCGCGGTTTTGCCTGCCTTGAAATTTAACAGAAACCTTGTAGGGTTCATCATCATTCGCTTCTCATTCATTAAAAACCTTTTTGTTTCCTGTTTATAATGTAACCTTTTTTTTATTTACTTATAATTACATGTACACTGGCCGGCGGATTTTGAACAGAATGGAACGAAAAAGGGAGCAGGAAAAAAGATTGAGAAATGAGCATTGACAGGTTTTTCTGACGGAGAAGAGGATTCTGGAGAAATTTTGCAAAGGAGAAGGTTTACTGGTTACAACTGAGTTTCAGATATTCTTCAAAGAAATCGGAATAAACCAATCCGAAACTTATTTCGTTAAGACGACGAGTTCAGCATTAACCTCGTATTTTTGCCGAAGATCCGGTTCCAACGCTGTGCACAGCATCATCCTCATAAACTGTTAGCTCTGAAGACGTGCTCATCGGAGGACAATTATTTATAAATATTTATGAAGATTAATAAGGACTGCGGTGACTACCAGTGTACATATAGGGACCTTAGTGAAATTAAAGTGTGGTGTTTCCTCCAGTCTCTATCTTTCCTTCCATCCCGCCACCCCTTACAGTGATCTAGAGTTGTTTCACTACAACCTTCATGAAAATACATGTAAGAGCCAACATACAAATAGAGTACGTGCTCTATATAAGTCCGTCACTAATAGCTAAAAATTCGGACTATAAAGTCCGAATCACTTAATAGCTATAAATTCGGACTATAAAGTCCGAATCACTAATAGCTATAAATTCGGACTATAAAGTCCGAATCACTAATAGCTATAAATTCGGACTCGCTAGTCCGAGTTTATTAATAACACTTTTAAATCGAAGATAATACTTGGTTACTCTCGGTTCTAAGACTAAATCAGAATTAATTTTGCACTAACACATTTTTATTAATAAGACAACAAGAGTATAACCCACTCAAATGAAAGTATAAAACAAAAGCACTCTTTAAGTATATTAAGTAAAATTAATTTTTAGTTTTAAATAAAGTAACATTTTTATAGTACAATAAAAGTTGTATATTTTGTACCTTGTTTACCAAATAGTAAAAATCTAGACTAGGCATTAAAAACATAAAAATAATTGAAGCACTAATAATAAAAATTTCTTGGTATAATTAATAATAATTGAATGAGAACCTCATAATAAAAGTGAGCGTTAAATGTACATAGCGGTTAGTTCAGTTTATTATTTTTTTCAAATAGATCTCTAAAACAGTTAATTGTCATCATAAAACGAGTGACCCGCCCGAGCATTTAATTTTAGTCTAAAGTCTGGCGCGACGCCAGCGTACCTTTGCAGTTACGTAAGCGCTTTTGGATTTCTCAAAACCTGTTCACGTCTCGAGGGTTTAAAGATCCGAATCCCTCCCTCCACCCATTCAGCAAAAGGTGCTTATTTTCAATAGATAAAACTCTTCAAACAGCAAAACAAGTACGTGAGATTCAGAAATGATAGATTGAAATCTCCAGTAATTCTAAACATTGTACCTTAATCTTTTTTAAAGCTAGACTTATGAAACAAGCACTAATTTAAATATTGTATTGCTCTAACGTGTCATAACTATAATTTTTACCTAGATACTGTAACTTGTAGTTTCTATCATTACTAACTGATTTGACTATAAAACACCATATCCCAAAACTAACCGTCTTCAACATATTGGGCCTTTTAAGATTTGTTACAAAATTTGCTGATTTTTTTTGTCTATTATTTTTTATTTCTTTAAATAATGCCTCTAATTAATAAAAAAAGGTGTTTTATAGTAATCATTACCAAAATTGTAGCTAACTGTACAAACTGGATCAAAGTAAATGTTTGATAGTTAAATGAAGAAATAAATTTGTACAAGGTACTTTTTTTCTTTAAGAAATATTAAAAAAAAAATACTGGCAGTTATGTAGCAGATGTGCTTAAAAATATCGACGTTTATTCAGCTATTCAAAAAGGTATTATAGGTCTTAAAAGCTTGAAAATTCAAAGTAATATAATTTAAACTTTATACAATTCTGAGAAAATAGGTCTTGACCAACAACTTATTCAATAAATGTTTTTTTTTCGTGTGTGGAAATTTCAGATATATTTATTTAAATGAAAATTGTAACTATTTATGTTTTTATTTTATAACTGTTACTTCAACTTCATCTACTTAAGTCCAGAAATATCTCTCTAACAGTAAACTGATTTTCGGTTCAAAATTAACTTTCTTTCTCTGCAAAAGTAATCATGGTTTTTAACTGAAATTCGAGTCGTAAAGATCAGCAAACCCTGTCCGTTTATTGCAGAACGATTCAATATAGAATGGTCCGGATTTGGGGTTGGCTTTTATCTTTATTCATTGAAAATTCTTCACCTACTTTATTCGATTTTATAAGACACATAATAGACTGTCTCAAATTTCATTAGAGTAAAAAATTGCTAATGTTTTTATTTTCTATTTTTTGTAATTTTTTTTACAAGTTTTTTTTTCTTTTCTAAGTGTGGCCTAACTATGGGCCACGTTAATAAGCTCAACGTGGTTAAACAAGCTATGGAGAGGGCTACTGTGATCTATGCCAAGCTATGGAGAGGGTTACACTGCGAAATCGAATCAGGAATGAGGAGATTCCTAGACGAAAGAAAGTTTTTTTCTTTCTCTTTATTTAGGAAACAAACAGTCGTTATACATTTTCTCTTTAATATATAAATAAATACTAAATTTGTGTCGCATTCAAATCGGTTAAGCCATTTCTGAGATTAGCGTGCACAAACGCACACACAAACAGAAAAACAGTCAAAAATTCTAAAAACTATTTTTTGACCTCGGTAACATAAGTACAACGTGTACAAATTGTTTTTTTAAAAAAATGTTTAATGTACCAGACACGGCTCGTTTACGATTTTATTATATGTATAGATAATATATATATAGATATAGACTATAGTTACACTATAGGTTATTCGGTTGATTATAAGTAAGAGAGTTTGATTGATTGTTTGTTATACCCTTTCCCGCCTTAGCTACTGAACCGATCATCATGAAATTTTGCATACATCTTCTCATATATTCATATAAATCATTCTCATATAGAGAAGGCCACACAACGTACTTTTCATCCACAAATAAAAAATACATATCCCGAGGGATGATCTATTAACAAAAATAAAAAATTCAACGCCTGTCAAAAATATATCTTTTCTATATATATATAAATGAATCCCTATTTCCCTTGGTCACGGCATCACGCGTGAACGGGTAGACCGATTTTAATTCGGATTTCACTAATGGAAAGAGGGATAAACGGGGAATGTTCTTATATATAAAAATTGCACCACGGGCGAAGCCGGGGGCGGGTCGCTAGTTCTATATATAAAAATGAATCCCCATTTCCCTTGGTCATGGCATCACGCGTGAACGGGTAGACCGATTTTAATTCGGTTTTCACTAATGGAAAGAGGGATAAACGGGGAATGTTTTGGGGTATATAAAAATTGCACCCCGGGCGAAGCCGGGGGCGGGTCGCTAGTGAGCAATAAAGGTTGAATAAATGTCACGATCATATTATGCTAGAAATATAATATTAATTTGTGAAACATTTTTTTTGGTACAAAAATCTACCTTTATATTGATATAATGATCATTTGAGAGCACGTGCCTTTGATAGTAATGCACTCGTATCTTATATAAGGAGATAGGTTATGTGACAGCTCGCCATGGAGCTGGTGTCCTCAGCTGGCGAGCGGCCAACATTTGCACGGATTTTATGACAAATTACCCCCAAAGTTGAAAAGGTCATAGTCCTGCACATTCCGAAGTGAGAATTATTTTCAAGTGAGAGATTTTGAATGATTTATAAAGTGAACCAGAAGTTTTTACAAGTCAGCGAAACACCGTAAAGAGATTCAATTAGTGGAATACGCGTTGGCACTGGACCAGACAGGATTTCATGGTATTCAACCCTCACCACCTGTCACCTGATACTTCCCGTCTTTTACTACAATCTGGTACACATTTATATTACGCATTCCCAAGTCCTGAACATATTGAAGTTTAAATAATTAGATTGTGCAATACTTCCTGTACCTCTACTGCAATACTGACTAGGTGCCGGCGTCTGTATTTCCGAGCTCATACAACCCAAAACATTTCAAAGTTCGAGTCAGTAATAGGGTTGCCAGATGTCCGGTATTTAAGCGTACAGTCCGGTATTTTCATACCGGACAGAACAATGTCCGGTATTTTGAGGAAAGTCGCAACTACTGGTCACAAGCGCCTACAAAAGTAGGCATATGAAATCCCTCAAACGCAAAACTCGCGCGCGCTCCTCGCTCGCTGTCTGTATCTGCGTCTGCGGCTTGTTACTAATTTAGTTGATTTATGTGATGTAGATTAATAAACCTGCAAACCTAGTCAATAAGCATCTTCTGGGTGAGCTCGCTCCATCGTCGGCCTCATCTTTCCTATATGGTTAGATGCTGGTCAAGAGCAAACCCATCAATAATAATTAATAAATGTGACATTTTATAAAAACACTAGCGGCCCGCCCCCGGTTTCGCCCGGCGTGCAATTTTTATATACCCTAAAACATTCCCCGCTCATCCCTCTTTCCATTGGCGAAAACCGAATTAAAATCGGTCTACCCGTTCACGCGTGATGCCGTGACCAGGAGAAATGGGGATTCATTTTTATATATAAGATTTTTGTTTACTCAATCACAAATAAACCGCTCAATGGATTTAGACGAAGCTTTACACACATATGCTAGATATATTCCAGGAAAAGACATAAATCATAACCAGGCAATTTTTTAACTTATGCTTTGGAGATTTTGGTAATAAAAGTATTTCTTAGTTTTAGTAATTTTCTGTGAATATTTTAGATTTTATAAATGGAGATTAAATTTGAAAATTAAAAAAAACTTATTACTTAATTGGATTTTTAATACTTTCAAACTTAAATATCTATGAAACCCCATTACCAAATTACACGATATTTTCCCAGTAATATAATCTATATTACTGTAATGTCTATTATCTGTAATGTTAGATTGTAAGTTTGTGTGTGTAAATAAATAAATAAATAAATATTTTTTTCTTACTTAACGTTAAAAACCAAACGTTTTCAACCGTTAAAACGAAAATACCATAGAACACTGATCGACTGATTTAATAACAAATCCTTAGGGGCATTTTATTTTATTATGTAATATCGATGTCTGAAAGAAATTTTTGATGTCACCAAAGGAAAAAAAAAAGAAGTATTTTTCAAAATGGTGAGCGAAGAAAAAGTTTCAAACATATATTGTAGAGAATTTAATTTTACATAAAAATTTTCACATTATATTTTTTTTGCTAAAATTAAAATTAACAGAGTAAGGGAGGTTAGAAGATAAGGGTTTATACACTGGGTTTTTTTAAAAAAATTTAGGTACCATGTAAAGTACCAGGTGTTAATACAAAGGCGCTGCTGACCTTAATAACAGATAGAAAGGGATATGGCAACGCTTACTCACTCAACAAAACCCAACAGCAACACATAGGTAACACAAAGGTCTTTTGTAATGGGGTGATTACAAAATACTGCCAAAGATCAATCAATTTTGTATGGAGATCAGGCCAGCAGTTTTTTTTGGTTTTAACTGCTACAACTTTACACCATTAAGTGAGAAGAAATTTAGATTTTATAGATATTTAAGGTTTTCATAGATATAGATCTAGGTTAAGTTTGAAATTATTAAAAAATCTGTTTTTAAAACAGCGCAATGACTCGAACAACGTATCAAGTACGTGCTTCGCGCTCAAACTGTTGATTTTCGAATGTAATCCCAATTTACAAAATCTGAAATATTGACAGGAAATTACAGAAATTAAGAAAGACTTTCATTACCAAATTCTCCAAAGTGTAAGTTAATAAAATATATCTTTTATGACTGCACTACTAAATTAGTTGCATATACAATCTGTCGCCGATAAATAGTGGGTATGTTGGGTTAAAAATGGAATGCTACTTATGTGACTTTGTGTTACATCCTACTCAATAGGGGATCGGACAAATTTTCAGAAAGTGTTTTAAATTAATGTTCATGGATATTTATTCTCATAAAAAATACTATTTTATTTATTTATAGCCTTTTAGGTACTCAAAATCATGTTTTAATATTGTTTGTTTGAAAATGCCGCCAAAACGCCACGATAGTTCATTTGAGAGCGCGTAACGTCATTTGTCGTCATATCATAACAAAACAGCTGCATTGGCATAAGACAATGATTGCCCACAAATGACGTCACGCACTGTGATCGGTGTTTCAGTATAGATTAAAAATATTGTAAATAATAAAATTTTATTTCTTCATTTAAAAATATTTAAATGAATTATATTAAATTATTATTCGATAAATAATCGTAAAAAATTGTATATTTTCTTTCTAATTACATTTTAGATTTTAATCTGATTACTGTCCGATCCCCTATTGTAAATTAGTTAGAATGTTTTTTCTACTCAATCCACTAAATAATTTAGAACGCTTTTTATCTTGTGTCATTGTATTTCTTATGTTTATCAGTTCATTTGACCTCTGTTGATACGCTTCGTCAAGTTATAACAATTTCCTTAGCTGCGTATATCCTTAACGATACACGTTAGCACTTAGATTGATCATGCCAACTGCACGAACGTTGGCATTGATAAATTACGGCGATAACTTAGCGCGAATAACTTATATCCATCGGATATTGGCCTTCGTGGTAACGGCATTAGGATAAACGTATCTTCGCCTTTGTCTTCGGTATCTTTGATGCATTTTCAAAACTTAAAAAAGACAGTCATGGGTCAATGACTTTATATTATTATTATGAAATTAATAATCCATTGTAAAGTTTAATTAGTTTTAATAGATATTTTATTTAAAGTAAGGCAATAATATAAAAACTAAAATTACCTAATCTAATCTAAAAAAAAAATTATTACTCCCATTTCGAAGATTAATATTTGAATTTGTATTCCCAAATAACTCATCAACGCATGGTGTGTTTTGCTACTGGCTACTATACTTTGGCTAAATTTAACTTGGTGAATGTTGGTTTTGTCATTGTGTGTCTAACATGCAAATGGACTACTGAAAATGATCTCGCCTATGTTACTTATGTTACACTGTGGGAGTCACAACGATAGGTTTAGATCTTTGAAACGATTCCATTTAATACTGGTTAGCAAAAATGTGTTGTTAGTATATTCCACAACTCACTGTATGTTATGCCTGAATTATGGAACAGGCCATCGAGATCCTTTGACAAAGAATTTTAAAAAGTAATGAAACATTAACTAATCTATACATATAATAAAAACGTAAACGAGCCGCGTCTGTAAAAAATTGTACTTATGTTACCGAGGTCAAATGTGCGTTTGTGCACGCTAATCTCAGAAACGGCTTAACCGATTTGAATATAGTTTTCACTAATTTATTGTAGCAAGCTTCCTGTAACATTTAGTGTTTGTTTCAATCCAATCGGTGTACAAACAAAAAAGTTACGCGCTATACCGAATACCACGCTTACGAGGTTGCAGGCTCATCTAGTATAAAAATTAAGTTTGTATGAGTTACATAATATTTATTTAGACAAGTATACGTATTATATATTCTACGCGCTGGCAATTAAGAATGTGAATGGGAGTTTTTGTACGAGTATATGGTAATATTATTAATAAGTTCATTATGATATTTTTGAAAAGTAATTTACACTTTAATAAGTATTTCGAAATTTAACACAAGTCACAAGTTACAGCACATTTGCTTTTATGTTTCGGTGAGTAAGGGATGAGAGGTGGTCACTCATTTATCCTCTCAGGGTATGCATAGCACTTGCAACATCAATGACGGTAACCACCTAACATAAGATGACCGCAAAAAGAAAATAATAATAATTTAACAACAAAAACGGGACAAGTGCGAGTTGAACTCGCGTGAAGAGGGTTCCGTACGATGTTCCCTATCAGCACAATATTGAGTGATTTACCATGTTATTTTAATATCATGGACTTCTTATAGGTTTTCCTATAATCTATAAGTAGAAAACTAATTTCTGTATTTTTTCAAAATGGGGGATGGTCAGACAGACGGACACACGAGTGATCCTATAAGGCAGGGGTGGCCAACTGGTCGATCGCGATCGACCAGTCGATCGCGACTATTAGTCCAGTCGATCATGGCAAGGCAAAAAATATAAATACGTAGAACAGACTGCACAACATAATAATCACCAACTGCTGCACACATCATCTTGTATCATTTTTCAATCGCCGTTCCGTCACTTTATTTATCCTCTCTTTTACGCAGCATAACGCTTTTGTCTTCGGCACGCGATGAACAATAAGCGGTTAGCAATTTCCAACTACAAACTTGATTTTGCTAATCTAGCGGAAGATGCTCAGACGCAATGCTCACACTAATATTAGTTACTAAGAATAATTGTTGTAATTTTCTATGTAGATCGGGCCAAAGAACATAATTGTGTACTAAACTACTCGTATGCTGTTTAATTTAAGTTTTCAAGAAGTATGTAATTGGTAGATCGCACAGGGTTTCGTCAGTAAACAGTAGATCTTGAGTCTAATCAAGTCGGCCACCCCTGCTATAAGGGTTCTGTTTTTTTTTTATTCGGACGTCCGGAACCCTAAAAATCATCAATTTAAAAGAATTAGGCCAATAAAATATCCTGCTCTGCATAGTGAGATCCTACCTGCTTTACATCTTACATGAACCATTGTTCGATGATGAATGTAGAGAGAGGCAAGTCTTAAATTATAAAAAAAAATGTTCTGTTTATACATATATTTATTCAATATTGGGTTTGAGTAATCCCAAAAAAGAATTATTATTATTATTATTTATCAACTTTTTCTAAATCATATTAGAACTTAGATAAAATTGTTTTTTAAGTACGCCACCCAAGTGAACTTGATTGTTAAACTCATGAAAACCCCCTTAAAAGCGAGCTTTGCAATTTTTCCTCTGTCTGGGAAATTACCGAAGAAATATGTCAAGATGTTATTGTGAGTAGAAGAAGCTAAGGTCGTCTTAGCGGAAGTGTATGAGTTAGTAGGCGGAAGCTCTAAGTGCGGAGGGAGAGGTCGATATGGTGGAGAGTTTGCGTAGCTGTGACTCATCAAATGGAGCTATGAGAGTGTACTCTACGGAACTGGGAAATTGTATACGAATGTAACGTATATGAAAATGGATTACCAGTTAACAATAAATACTTACTTGTGTATATAATCAAATGATAGAGTTTCATTTATACTATAAATGACACGAAAAGTTTTTCATTTAATTCAATAGTTTCAGAAAAACAAAGGTCTTTTTGATATTTTTGAGTAGCGGATGACCTTGGGCAACTGATCTCTCTACAACCGGACCTCGCCGGTTGTAGAGTGATCAGTTGCCCAAGGTCATTCGCCTAGTAGAGGACGTTAAGCAAAACGTTCAAATAAGTACCGTATATTAATAATGTTTTCAATCTATCTGTCTTACCTATTCATATTACAAAATAAAGTTGTTGTCCACTTAGTCTGTTTATTGCTAAATTCTTGTAAACCACTCACCGGATTTTGATACGGTTTTCACTAATCGAAAGAGCGATAAACAAGTAAAGAGTGTGTCCGCGACTTCGTACGCGAGTAGTTCGTTTTTTAAAAATCCCACAGGACCTTAATATTTTTCCAGGATAAAAAGTATCATATAATATTATGTTAATCCACGTAATTAACTGTATATTATGTGCCAAAGTTAATCTAAACCCGTTCAGCCCTTTCTGAGATTAGCGTGCACAAACACACAGACAAAAATTCTAAAAGCTATGCTTTCCAGTTTTATGGGACTATGTAAATATTAGTGTAATTATTTCATGTGTAATAAATAAATAAATAAATAAATAAATAAATAAATAAATAAATAAATAAATAAATAAATAAAATCTTTTTTTTACTTGATAACATAAGTCAATGGGTACAATTTGTTGTTTTTTTTTAGATGGCTCATTCACGATTTCATTATATGTATAGATTATTAAAAAGGAATGTCTAACAAATGAATCGTATAAAAGGGGCTAAAATGAGTGTATGACAAAAGTTGTAAAGAACAGCAAAAATAGAAGACGAAGCCAAATAAAGCTTTAACCAAAAATGATTTTGACGAGTGTCGGTAGGTTCAGTAATCGCAAATTACTACCTTCGCTACGTGGCTCGGATTTCTCTGAGTCGTAAAAGTCTAATTCACTCACGAGCCGCTTCTCGACCGGATATTACGACCGGGTACACGTGACGGGAGGTGGCGGGGGCAGCATTTGAATTTGCTACGAGTGCATCGTTGCACATAGCATTCAATTCCAGAATGTTATTTTTACGATTTCAAAGGAAGTAAACGAAAAACAATCGATTTCATTTTGGATTTATTTTAGAACAAGCTGAACCTGCAACTTCCTACGCATGGTACCAGTATAACGCATAACTGTTTTGTTTTTAAATCGATTGAAATGAAACAAACACTCAATGTTACGGGAAGCTTGCTACAATACAACAGTGAAAACCACATTTAAATCGGTTAAGTCGTTTCTGAGATTAGTGTGATAAACAGATACACAGATAATAAGACAAAAATTCTAAAAACTATTTGTTTGTCCTCGGTTAACTTAAGTGCCTACAGCGTGTACAATTTTTTTTTTTTTTTTTTTTATATATATTAAATGTATAGACTAGCTTTGCCGGCGATTTCCTCTGCGCCCCCTTTTCTTAAATGTCAAAACATTTATTCAATCTTTATTGCTCATTTATTATTGACAGGAGTGGAATTTTTTATTCTTATTTTTATAAACAATACCTTTTTCTGGTTGAAATGTACCCTAATTCCTTTTCCTTATCCCTGACAGCGTGTACCTATGGAGAATTTCATGATGGTCGGTTGAATAGTTAAGTCGTGAAATCGTAACATTCAAACAAACAACTTTCGAATTTATAATATAAAATTAGGATGTTAAAATTTAACCTTACAAATATTGTAATATGTAATACGTAATAGATGATTCTACTATTGATTTAAAATTAGAGCTTCTTAAGGAGTTCAATAATTATCGTATAGCAGGTGACCTGAGACTTGGACCGGCCTCTCATTCGCTTGACGTCCGGATATCCCCTTCGAAAAACCCACTACAGAGTCGGTTATTGGCTGCGATGGCACCGCAAAAATACGATTTGGCAATATGGCCACGCGATTCGGTCTTGAGTGTCCATTTACGTTGCTGAAAGTGGTTAACCGTACTAGCGGTCTTATAATGTGATCGCGACGATCCAGTCATTAGTTTTTTTTTGCCTCTATTTAAAACTGCTGATACACAAACTAGAGTCCGCTTGATTTAGTTTAAGGATTGTAAATAAGTGTAGTTATATTTATAATCATCGTTTAAGCTGCAGGACTTTCACTGCTGGACCTCCCCCACAATTTTCCAATAGGAAGAAGCATCTTGGATCCACCGCCGACCCGCGATCCTTATCAGGTCGTCTGCCCACCTGTGGATGATGCCGGTCCGTGGCATCATCCACAGGTGGACAGACTATAAAGAAGATTGTAACTTTATTTAAAAATGTATTTGGATTATAATAAATCATAAGGTTTATCCTTATGAATCCAAATACATTTTTAAATAAAGTTACAATCTTCTTTATAGTCAGTGATTTTTATTTTAGGTCAGCTGGAGCTATAACGCTTGAGAGGAAGCTAGAGCTACCTTTTTCAATTTCCAAAATAAGCCCAAAGCAATTTGCCAGTACATCGGCACAGCATCCAGCGACACGTATCGGTGATACCAATACATCGCGACCCCATGAGACTCGCCACGTACGCTTCGGGCAAGGAGCGCTGAATAATACATTTCGCACATATGCGACTGTCGAGTGCAGCTCGTTCTAGGTTTTAATGTAAAGGCGGTTAGCGGAAAGCGGTTGTAGAATGTTTCTTAAATTTATAAATATTATGTTCAATTATTAGTAAATTATTAATACCAATCAGCTGTTTTAATACTAGGTCATTTGAAAAGTTCTTAGCCTAACATGGTTAAAGTCATTGGTTTTTTTTATAACTACCCTCATTTTGTAGTTACATTATTTAGCAACAAGTATGCACAGTTTAGTTTATTCACAGTAACTCATTGTTCGTTTACACGTGATACCGTAAGTCAAGTCAGAGCTATTTTTGAAAATGGATAAAATTGAACATCGTGCAGTGATAAAATACCTGAATTTGAAAGGTTTAACTCCAAAAGCTATACATGAAGACATGTCTGCTACTTTGGGTGAGTCCGCTCCTTCGTATGCGACTGTTAAAAACTGGGTGGCAGAGTTTAAACGTGGTCGTAAGACCATTCAAGATGAGCCCCGTAGTGGCCGGCCTTCGACTGGTTCTACTGATCAAAACAAAGAAAAAATCTGTGATTTAATTTTATCTGATCGAAAATTGACTGTCGAGGAGATAGCTAAGACTGTAGGCATCTCATCTGAGCGAACACATCATATAATTACTACTGAACTTGGATTCTCTAAGGTGTCTACGCGGTGGGTACCGCGACTGCTTTCAGTGGAACAAAAACGCAACCGACTCACAACTTCTCGCGACTGTTTAGAGTTATATGAAGCTGACCCAATAGAATTTGTTGAAAGATTTATAACCATGGATGAAACCTGGGTTCACCACAATACACCCGAGACAAAAGAACAGTCGAAACAATGGAAAAGAGCAGGATCGCCCACCCCAAAGAAGGCAAAGGTGGTTTTATCGGCGGGCAAAGTCATGGCATCCGTTTTTTGGGATGCAAAGGGTATAATTCTCGTGGATTATTAAAAAAAGGGTGAAACAATAAACTCCGATTACTATTGCAACCTGTTGCGTCGTTTGAGAGAAGAAATCAAAGAAAAACGTCCAGGTTTATTGAGAAGAAAAGTCTTGTTTCATCAGGACAATGCGCGCGTTCACACCTCTGTGCAATCCATGGCAGAAATCCATCAATGTGGCTTCGAATTGTTACCTCATCCCCCATATTTAGCACCGTCCGACTTTTATCTGTTCCCAAAGCTGAAAACATTTTTAGGTGGTAAACATTTTTTTACAAATGAAGAGGTCATAGCCGCCGTGGACGCTTATTTTGAGGAGTTAGACGAAGATTTTTTTAAAACGGGTATCGAAGCCTTACCGGGTCGATGGAAAAAGTGTTTTGAGCTCGGAGGAGAGTATGTTGAAAAATAAAAATAAACTCAAAATCGTGTGGTTTCATTAAGTATGTTAGGCTAAGAACTTTTCAAATGAAGTTCACACTGATTTAAGAATGATTCATTTTACACCGTGCCGCCACCGAGCCGTGCGCTCGCCATGTTTTTCTCAATGGCTGGGGCACGGCTGTGGCACGGACACGGACCGGTGAAGTATGAATTGGTTCATACAAAATCATACTATGAATATCTTGATTAATATAAATCCACATTTATTCATTTAACACTGTTTTAACTTCAATTACCTTTAATTTTTATGTTTAACTAGTACTTATAGTAATCTGTAATTATTTTATCACATTTTGTAAAATAGGTGTACGAGTTTTTGATAATCCTTACAAATTTTGTAAGTTGTAATCTACAAGTACCTTGTTCTCACATATTGTACAATATTTGAAATTACATCTACTACAAATTATGGAAAAAATTACAAATAACAATTGAGCTCGTGACATTTTCCCATTATGTTATGTTTTGCGTTTTCTGTAGAGAGATTTATAGGTGTGACTACTTTTTTCATTAATTAATTATTATTGAAAATATAAAACCTTGGAATTTAATATCGCTCAACTCCTTTTGATCGGACTTAATACTTTTAATTAAATAATTACAAACGTAAATCTCCTTTAAATTGCGCCACACGATACAGTGAAAGGCTGTCAGAATAACGAAGTTAGTGCAGGTGCCAATTATTCTAGGTTAGCCTTGTTTTAGGGTGTCTCTTTTGTGTATAGGAATTCAGCGTATGCCATGTTGATTTGTTGGTATAACCTGTTTGAATAAAGACAAACAATTCATCTATACAGTATATACGTATATATACGTTTTGAATATACGTATTCAAAACAATGTTTTACATATTTGTTCTAATGTTATTTAACGTACCTAGTCAAACAGACTGGTTTACGAACAAAACTACGATTATAAGAAGTTATCTATACTAATAAATAAAATTGAAGTGTCTGTTTGTAATGTCAAAATAATTGCTTTTTACTAAATATAATATCAAATTATAATAAAAAAAAATGTCTGTCTATTTGTTTTGGCTAATTTCCGAAACGACTGGACCGATGAAAAATGAAATAAAAATATATGGAAATACCAATTCGATTCTAAAAAATCTATTTTTTTCTCACTCCTTAGCCTTAGATGGTAATAATATTATGGGAACGGGAATGCGTTTTTAAATTTAATGCTGGTGAATGCTAGTTTGACAGGAATGTAGTGTTTGTAACAGAATCATTACGATATATTAATATTAAATGAAATAAACACTTATAAAAATTACGAGTTAAAATAAAAATTATTATAATTTTTTAATCATTTTAATATACAAGTATTTTGCATTGTTTTTACTAAAAAATTAAGCTTTTTTTAGCTTTTTTTATGCAAATTGTGACCTAAACACAAAAACCAATGCAACACGAGAAAAGTTACAGCGACGCTGTGGATAACTTTAGTCACACATGAGTGGAAAGGGTTTTCCAAGTCCCAGGTACGGATTTCTTTGAGTTCCTTTGTCGACATTGCTAGACTGGAAGACTGTTAGTATAACCCAGGGGTTGAGCACTCATCCCCAGAACACACCCCATGGAATAGGCGGAAGAACAGTCATTCCAGACGCAAAACAACAAAGACATTATTATCCTCCGAAGCTAGTTTTGAGAAATCGCGAAATGTTTTTCTTTTAATGTCAGATCCCCACAGAGTAATGTTGGATAAACTTGCTTTTAGAACAATACTAGTTTTACTAGTAAAACAATAGAATTAAATATCAAACTAAAGCAAAGGAGAATCCCCGTTTTGGGCGATGAATGTACATACATACAAGCCAAATATATATATATTATATAAAAAATATCTCGTTTTTTTAGATTAGCCCAACCAAAACTTAGCCTCATTAACAATGGCCAAATGCAAAAAATATGTAAATTTGTTTTTCCATAAACGCACCTTGCTACTCTGTGTATTATACTCTGTGTATTGTACTCTGTGTATATCCGTTGGATGAGTGGCAAGGATGCTTGCCTAACGTCTCAGGGGCCCCGGGTTCGATTCCCTGCGGGGTCAAGTTTGGAAATTTTAATGTAATTTTCAAAATTGACTCTGGTCTGGATTTGAAAAGTAGTGGTAGGGCACACTGCGTTTCGCACTCATTTGGGCAGCCCGCCTGGCGGCAGTGACCACCCCCTTACGGAAGACCACCGTGAAATAACAACATATACGTGCTGTTGTGTTTCGGTGAGTGAGTAAGGGATGCCAGAGCCCATCTCCTTATCCCCTCCTAATCCCTTATCCTTAATCCTACTGTAGTCGGCAGCGCACTTGCAGCACCTGTAGCGTTGCTTGCGTTATAGGCGACGGTAGCCACCTACCATCAAGTGGACCGTCAGCCTGTCTGTCGACATAACATTAAAAAATATATATATATATATACTCTTTAGTGTGTTTGAACATCGGAATAAAAATTATTTATTTAATTTTATTTCTATAAAAAATTCTTGTCAATTAACACAAACGGTAAATAAAATGCAATAATCATAATAGTTATGAAGATATTTACCGACTTATTTATGTGTTAATTAAAGTATTTTTTTTATATTCTGAGTCTGCAATGAGTCTTGGTCCATATATTTAATACTCCTATATTGCTATTCCCCGTAAGTGGAAGCGTTGCCGAGACAGAACTACATATTTTTTCTCACTCGTTGATACTTGACGAGTTATGCGCATGCGTTGTGACATTAGTGGGAGTAGTGGGAGAAGCCTAGCCTATAAGATGCTTATAATGTAGTGCGCATAACGTTCGAAGTCTTCATGAGAGACAGACATATACAAATATGTCTGCACCGTTCGGTCGGCATCGGTTCGGTGCACCCTACTAGCAATATAGGAGTATTAAATATATGTCTTGATCCCAGGATTTGTATTCTATCTATGTATGCTACGCTACGACTACGACTATTTTTTTCTATAATAAGTGGCATATAATGTAATTATATGACATAAAATGTCACAACATGACATTTATGACATTATATAATTGCAATTATGATTCCCATCGTATCAGAAAATGTAACACACATCCACGACATAAGCTCAAACTTGGTCATTGCTGTTAATTGTGAAGATTGGGCCCATGCGATCTTTTTCAATATCCTATTTACAGGCCAATTTCCAGTCCTGTACAATCATAGCCTAGGCTTGTATGGGAAACGGGGTTTCTCGTTTAGTCTGCTGTATCAAATCTTTTGTGATAAAGTGTCATGTAATGATCACACAAATTATTCATTCAATGGTACCAATTTTAACTTTAATATGTAATAGGATCATTTACTACAAAGAAAGAATTTTTTTCACTTCTCATGCTCTGAAAGTGCTTATTTGTGCAGGATATAGGCTGCACCTAAGATATACTCTGCACAAAATCGAATTTTATGCACAAGTGCATTAACGTATGTATTTACTCATAAATGTATCTATATTAAGGCAAAGAAAATGAGCCATACAGCCAAACACAATAAGAAGTTCATAGATAGAATTTGTTATTTTATAATATTTACTTAAATTTATTTGCCTTATGTGTTTTTTAAGACATAAAAGATATTAAAATTTAAATCCAAGTACGGTAGGTTATTTAATTAATTTAAGAAAATTATTATTACAAAATTAATTTAATAGTAGCCTGTATAGGTCTGCAGCCCAAGCCAATGTCATAAGATGTCAATGTCAATGTCGTAGGATTTAAAAAAAGTGGCGGGAAATAGCTCTCGTTTTTTCGTGCGTTTAAGGAAATGTTATGTTATACTACTGTTTTATTTCCTCGCAATCGAAGTGAAAAGCAGAGTTTATAACTCGTCCACAAAAAATGGTTCTTTTGTGCCACTTATTGTAAAATTTACTATTTATATAAAAATCATTATGAAGTTAACATAAGTTTTTTTAAAATTTATTTCCAGTGTATCTACGGATGTTACGTGCATTCCGCGATACTGCCCACTTTCCATCGACGGTGCTACTGGCTTTTACAGGTGAGTTCACTCTATCGTATACCTTTACAGGTTTAAATGAAATTCTGTCGACACAAGTCGCTGATTTTTAATAGAAAACGGTAAAGTCGCCTTTGATAAAGCCTTTCATAAAATTGGTAGAGGCCAGAAATATTCCTTTTAATACATCTCAAATATTATTTACTCGAAACCTAAATGGAATCTTCTTTATTAAACCAGCGGTTCAACATTGAATACAGCAAGTATATTTATTTTAAGAAACTGGATTTTTAAACAATTTATAACAGAGAAAAAATGATGATTTAAAGCCTAGATTTTTCTCGTCTCCACCTTGAAAGAGACTGTTTTTGGAGTTAAAAATGCTTGTTTTTTTCGGCATTTTTAAAAAAATATTCAACTGGAGTTAAACATTAAAAAAAGTACAAGTAAATTGCGATAACATGAAAGCTTGCAAATTAAAATAAAAAAGATATAAAAATTAAAATCAGAAATAGCTTAATTCAAGCATTTGGCGGATAAGTAAGTTGAAGTTGCAATGGGTAGGGACAAAGTACGGGAGCTGACGACCTCTGGACGTCCACCTACAAAATGAACAGACATTCAATTAGAGCGGCCTTTATTGGTCGTCACTTAATCGAAACTGCTTTCCGATAGTATAATATATTTTATATACCGCGAGGATACCATAGAGCAGTGACGTGCGGTATTTTACTTTGGGTAATGCTGCAGTTATAAAAACGTTTGTGTTACAGAAAAGGGCCATCTACAAGCTCGGTCCCAGAGTCTCGCTAATACATAAGTTTAGGGAAATAAATGTTTTTGAACATTTTTGAAAATATTTTGTTTGCTGACAAAAATATTAGTACATTCAGTAGAAATAGCGGCGTTCATAATTTAAATACCTACTAGAAGAAACAAGCATAAGCTAGGTACAACTGCATAAAACTCGTCTCCACAAAATTGGCAACTATTTACGCTTTTACAACGGGCTTCCTGCTAATTACAACAGTTAAATAATTTTAAAGTTTAAATTAAGAAAACCTAATGCAAAAAGGAATATTAGAAAATATTGGATTATATAAATGACTAGCGGCCCGCCCCCGGCTTCGCCCGGGGTGCAATTTTTATATACTAAAACATTCCCCGTTCATCCCTCTTTCCATTAGTGAAAACCGAATTAAAATCGGTCTACCCATTCAGGCGAGATGCGGAAGGGAAATGAGGATTCATTTTTATATATAGAAGATAAACAATCATCCTTGGAGTTAAATTATAATATTACACTGTTACTGTTAATTTGCTGAATTTTGTTACAAATTATGAAAAGACCAATTAGGTGGTTTCTTGCCGAGTCCTTCTCCCTAGAAGCAGGATTCCGAACCGAAATCATTATAGAAAATTAGAAATATTTGACGAAGATAAATGTTTTGTAAAAAAGTTACAACCAATAAATGATTTATTATTATTATAATATATGAATTGGAAAATGTCCGTGTTCAGTAGAGGGCGCCTACGGTTGAAATGTTGATTAGATTCAATACAGTTTTTCTTCTAACCTACAAGCAATAGGGGATCGGACAGTAATCAGGTTAAAATCTAAAATGTACTTAGAAAGAAAATATATAATTTTTTACGATTATTTATCGAATAATAATTTAATATAATTCATTTAAATATTTTTAAATGAAGAAATAAAGTTTTATTATTTACAATATTTTTAATCTATACTGAAGCACCAATCACAGTGCGTGACGTCATTTGTGGGCAATCATTGTCTTATGCCAATGCAGCTGTTTTGCTATGATGTGACCACAAATGACGTTACGCGCTCTCAGATGAACTATCGTGCCGTTTTGGCGACATTTTCAAACAAACAATATTAAAACATGATTTTGAGTACCTAAAAGGCTATAAATAAATAAAATAGTATTTTTTATGGGAATAAATATCCATGAAGATTAATTTAAAACACTTTCTGAAAATTTGTCCGATCTCCTATTGAAGCATTAAATTCGTTGACAAATTTAACTCCAACAATCAAAATCCAAATAACATTTGAAAAAGGAATAAAACTGACGCGAAAATGTCGCTCTGTAATTGAATTTCTGATTGGTCACTCGTGTTTGTTGCGTAACAGGTGTTAGAAGCGAATGTTATACGATAGAGTTAGCTAAACGGATACATTGTTGCCTTTACAGTGGAACAGTTAAGTTTAGTACACATTTAACCTGCTTTGTAACATACATATATTAAGACCCACTGCTGGGATTAGGGTTCTCTGCGTGAGCCTTCTCTAAATAAGATCTGACTTTATGTTTTCGCACACTTACTTGCAATACTGTTTTTCAAAGAAAGTGAATGTATTTTATATATACATGCTCTTAGCATTAAGTCCGCCTTTTGTACCAGAGTTTTTAATAAATAAATAATTAAATGTAATTTCTAATCATCGTTAAAATAAAATAAAAAATAAATATGGATTTTTGACGGAAATCCGAACCGGGGTCTTCTGTTTGGGCCGTGATATCACTGTTCTTAATAAGCGTCCATTTATTATTAAATGGATTAATTTATTCAATTAAGTCTTTTCAATTGACGGCCCGTTGGATGAGTGGCAAGGGTGCTTGCCTAACGTCTCAGGAGCCCCGGGTTCGATTCCGGGCGGGGTCAAGTTTGGAAATTTTAATGTAATTTTCAAAATTGACTCTGGTCTGGATTTGAAAAGTAGTGGTTGGGCACACTGCGTTTCGCAGTCATTTGGGCAGCCCGCCTGGCGGCAGTGACCACCCCCTTACAGAAGACCACCGTGAAATAACAGCATATACGTGCTGTTGTGTTTCGGTGAGTGAGTAAGGGATGCCAGTGCCCATTTCCTTATCCCCTCCTAATCCCTTATCCTTAATCCTACTGTAGTCGGCAGCGCACTTGCAGCACCTGTAGCGTTGCTTGTGTTATAGGCGACGGTAGCCACCTACCATCAAGTGGACCGTCAGCCTGTCTGTCGACATAACATTAAAAAAAAGTCTATTAATTTATTACTTTATTTATTAGCGACATTGAAAATAATAAATGTAAGTTCATTAAAAAGTTCATTAAATTCATTAAAAAGATTTACCGCCTGCGGGGTTCAGTTAGGAGGATCCTAGCCTGGTTCAATGCGTACAAGTTGAATTGGCCTTGCTTCTCTTATTCATGCACCCAAACGCAATTGTTAAATATGCTAAAACTGTAGCTTCTAGGTAGCTTAATTTTATTATCGGAACGTACTCAGTATAAATGTTTATAATTACACAACATAAAACCTAAGAACTATTCAGTTATCGTACCGCACGAACTCACTTTACCAAACTCCGCCGTACACACAATAATAGGAGTCCGATAAAAGTATAAAGCAAACATTTTTAAAAATTTCAGTCCCCACACTAGCCCGCCTTAATGGTATCTAAACTCATAGAGCTGCAACTAACTTTCGACTTTGCGGCGATAAAGGAACACAACAGTTAGTAGGGTTGTCAAAATGTAATTGTCTTATCTGATTTTGATCAAATCAAATAATAATAATTTAGTTTTTTAAGTAGGTTTCCGTATTAATTTGATTTTTCATGATTTTTTATACTAAAATTTGAGGAGTGTGAAATATATGACCTTAAGTTTTAAGTTTTTTTATGGTAATGGGATTTTGGCTGATGATACACTTGACGGCAGGTGGCTACCGTCGTCTGAAGACACAAACAATATCGAGTTTTCTTATGTGCTATGATTCCAGATTGGTATTGAGTATCACGATGTAGATAGGAATAGTAGATTTCATCATCATTATAATTTTAACAAATAGACGTCCTCTACTGGTCATAGACTTCCTAGACTAAGGATTGGAACTCCCTGCCAGTGTCTGAGCTCATACAACCCAAATCTTTTCAAAGTTTGATGGTGGATGGTGCCAAGAGATGGTGGCCAAGAGACCGTGGATAGATGGTGGCCAAGAGCAAACCCATCTTTAATATATAAAAAAAAGACATCCCCATAATTTGTCAATAGAACCGGTCGAGAGCAGACTAGATTCAGCATCAGATTAGATCAGCGTAATAGCATTTTTTAATGTTTATTCAAAAAATAGTGACAGTTACAGACTAACAAATTATTTTATTGCCACAACAGACAATGTACCGGGCCTTCAAAAGACACAAAACTCAACTGGAATGTTCTCGCTCGCAAATATAAAAGTTAAAATTATTATTTCAAATAGGTAGCCCCTCAACATAAATTGCAGCTCTCAGACAGTGTTTACAGGGTTTTCTCACGTTAACAACGAGTTAATGAAAAACCACACCAACAACAATAAAACACACGTGCAGAATGGCAACCCTGTGCGGCGGCCATTACATAAATAATGGCGCCATGTTTATTGCCGCCATTTTGAAGACAAATGGATAGTTATTACGGCGTACTCCGTTTTACATTCGCTCCTCGCGTTGAAAATTAAAATATTGTATATTACTTATTTTAGTTTAACTGCGTTCGAGTCGATTTAGTACTGGGTTCGGACGTTGTTTGTTTTATACTCTTCTGTTCACTCCCTTGCCACATTTTTCCCGAAGACTTTATGAGTTCGCTCGTTATTCAGCATTCTTTAGCTAACAAATGGTGTTTCAACAATAAATTTTCACACATTACTGAACATTTATATCCGTATGGGATTCAAGTTTTGCCTGAAGACTCTTTTTATTGCTTTTGCGTGTAATTGTAGACATTTTATTTAAAACGACTGACATAAATGCATAGACACTTTCTATGCAGCTTTTTTAGCTTTTTTAGCTTTGGATATCTTTCACATGTTATTCTTATTTCGGAATTGATTTTGAACCGATTTTCTTGGTCAGCTTAAACTTTTGGTAAGAAGTCAACATAATATGTTCTGACTTGTAATAATAAAATAAAAGATTAAGAAAACGCAGGATGTTCAGTTTAAACAATTGTAAATTAAAGAAAAGATTTATACGTTTTTGTTAGTTTGCGGCCGTAGACGTAATTATAGACATCGGACAAATTTTCAGAAAGTGTTTTAAATCAATCTTCATGGATATTTATTCCCATAAAAAATACTATTTTATTTATTTATAGCCTTTTAGGTACTCAAAATCATGTTTTAATATTGTTTGTTTGAAAACGCCGCCAAAACGCCACGATAGTTCATCTGAGAGCGCGTAACGTCATTTGTGCTCATATCATAACAAAACAGCTGCATTAGCATAAGACAATGATTGCCCACAAATGACGTCACGCACTGTGATTGGTGTTTCAGTATAGATTAAAAATATTGTAAATAATAAAATTTTATTTCTTCATTTAAAAATATTTAAATGAATTATATTAAATTATTATTCGATAAATAATCGTAAAAAATTATATATTTTCTTTCTAAGTACATTTTAGATTTTAATCTGATTACTGTCCGATCCCCTATTTTTCTTATCATAGACAAATAAGAAATGGGCTTATGTTTTCGAAAAACAGTAACTATCCTAAACTATAAATAAAAATTACAAAAAAAAAAAATTATAATAGCGTACGAGGTAAGTACCTACATATAAGAAGGTGATAGGACGTTCTATTGCTTATTATCTAGTTACAGGCCAAAATACATAATTAATTGTTAGAGTTTAAGGAATATATGTTTAACTAATGTTTTATCCTATTTTAAATACGTAATTCTAATGTCTAAATTCGAAGTTTGCACAAATTTAATATTCAGAACAGTTAGTATTAAAATTGAAAATATTTCTTACTTCATAATTATGCTCTTTTTTTGCATGCCATTGGTTAATAAAATATACATATTTACACTGCTGCAAGCTCTTCAAGGAAAGCTCTAGCTTACTTGTATTTTATAAATTTATTTATTCATTATTAAGTTTACAGATATAATTATGCGATGACCTTTACACTAAGCATAGCTTGAATCGCAAAAGTCAAAATTTAACAATAGACAGAGATGCAATTTAAATTTAAACAGTTTAATTATTAAAAGGAATGTGTGCGCGCGCGCCAGCAAAATCCTGCTTAAGATAGTAAACTTAGCGTTGTGACTTATTTGATGCCTTTCATTATAATTTATTATACTTCAGTACTTTTTTATGTATAAGTACACATTTTTTAATGTGTAAAAAAGTAAATGACACCATTGCCTCATACGATACTTATCAATAGTACTAACATAAAAGATTTTTTTTCTATCTGTATGTAGACATTTTCATAGCTGTATCTATGAAAGTTGGTGTATAAGAAAGGGAACTTTGTGCTAAGGGATGGGCAGCTTTTTAAAGAATAAATCATAAAGAGAATATACAATAAAGACATGGCTTAGTTTTGAAAGATATTTATAAAAAAGTTATTGTTTATGGAATTTCATTTCATTTCAGAACCCCGACATAGTGTTAGTCCACTATCTGAACGTGCCGTATCCTGATGACAACAAGCTTGCGACTGTGGCGCCTAGCTTGGCGCTCTGGGCAGACAAGAAGGAGTGGACTAAAGATGAATTAGTCAGTCAACTGAAGCCTATGTGTTAGTATCAAATATATTATTAATAATATTTCTATTGATCATCGTCCAGTTAAAGGCTGGTGGTTACCATCACTTAAGGATACAATCACACCGTGGACGAATCTGACTTAGCTGCTTACCCTAAAATGTTGTTAAAATGGACAAGGTGGGGGAACGGTTTCTGGTCAGCCTTACTAGAAGCACCCATAGTATATTTATCAACGTGTACGCATATTTTCTAATAGAAATAATTATCAATAACATTGACAAACACATATATATATATATATATATTAAATTTTCGGTTTAAAATCAGAAAGCTTCTTCTATTACAAATTTATTATCTCGTATTGGAAAAAAGTCGTGATCAAGAGTCTTTAGCGAAACTAATTTCTCCCATACTTATAAAACCAAACTTGTAGTAAATCTTCATTCGCAATCTGCTCGTTACCAATTAATGTTCAATACTATTTCTAAAGGTGTAAATATACCAACCACTACTTTTTGATAATATATTTTGAATGTTAACATCAACATACAGGCTACGACCGTTTTAAAGCGTTGAATTTAGGCTTCACAAAAATTATGTATAAGTATATATTATCTTCAATGTGATATATGTATTGTGCACACTGTCCGCAGTCATAAACTGGACTGGGCAGCCCGTTTAATGTCAGTAATCACCCCCTTACCATCGTAAAATAACAGCACGTGTGCTTGTATTTCTTAATTGATATTATTGATAATATTAATTATTGATTTATTGATAAGCTATTTAAGAATACCAGGGTCCTATCCTCTATGTCCATTTTTTCTCTTTATAATCTCAGTGTAGCCAGCATGCGCACTTGCACTGATTGTAAATAAATTATATTTTTTGTCGTTCAATACAATAAACGAATGGAAATAATTTATAATTTATAAGACAAGGAGTATATTTTTAATATAAAGGAGCTCAGTCAGTCCCTACTTAAGTTATTGCATCTTTTGAGATTGTTGTACATGTTGCGGTTATTACAAGTTTAGTACGACGCCGACAAAATTGTTGCGTGCTTAGTTCCCCGAAGAACAAACTGAGCAACAAGTAAGTAAAACTCCTTGGAGTAAGTCACAAGCCGTATGAATAATTAAACGCTGATATTGGGAGGCTCCTCATCTCCATAAATTTGAATAACCTTGAATAAGAAACGCGAGATAAAATCAAAGATTTGTTCAATTAACAAAATTCAGAAATGTTAAACACTAGAAATTAGAATGGACCACAGGAAAGCTCTTGAATATTTATGACCGGTCGAAATTCTATTTAATTATGCGATGTTATTCTCGCCTCCCATTAATTATATATCCATTTATACCGAAAACAATATTATTTTTAATAAACATTACAATAATTCCTTATAAACATTAACATTTATTATAAATGATAAAGTTTCGGTCCCCTAGGCAGAGTCCCGAGCATGCTGGCTGCATTACCTCGTTGTATGGCAATGCTAATCTGTTGTCCGAGGTAATGGCCAGCTCTATAATCCCCGGTTATGTCAACCATTAATTAGTTAGTTCATTTTCAGTTCGTAAAAGTCATTCACAGTGAAGAACACAACTTCAGTTATTGTTAAAATTCGTCATGGTTTGAATTTATCCATTCGTGACGATTGTGAAAGTCAACATGTCTACTTGTCAGAGTCCGTTTAACACAAATTTTTTATTAGAAATAATCACAATAAATTTCGGACCAAAGTAAACAGGAAAATAAAATGGCTTCGTACTCTGTCTCTCTACAGTGTTAGTATGAGTGCGCTATGAGTACGTTTCTATACGTTTTTGGAGTTTACTTTCTCCTTAAGGTGGAAACAAACGCTAAATACTAAAAATATCCATTGTTTAATGAAGATGTTACAAGAAATAGACGAGACAATTGCTTTGAAAAAAATGTATATTATACTTAAACATGTGAAGAACCAATTTTATTAATTAGAATTTTCGTTAAAGTAATAGAAACTCTACAAAGAAGTTAGAACACAAGAAGAATTTGGCTTTTATTGAAAATTCTCTCGAAAACGGCTTATTGCGCGCATATGAATCCTGTACCTATTAATAAGTTAATGTCAGTTTAAAAAATTGTATTGATAAAAAATTTTTTTGCGTATTGTTCTAATGGTAAAAACAAAAAAACACCATTTCTAGGCCTGTTGAATTGTCTCCGCCGCCAGCGAGTTCTAATGTAAATGTCATTATTTTCATATAAGGCCCCCCGGTATGGAAATTTTATGAGGAGTAAAATTAATACTAGCGTTAACTAAAAAGCGTTATGTTTTTCGGTAAATGTCGCCGCTTCACCAACTTCTATTGTAGTATAATAGATGGCGCCATCAATATTATTATATTTTTGGAGTTCACCAAACACAAATCCGATAGATGTCGCCGCTTCACGTAATTTTATTGTAGTATAATGATGGCGCGTTTATTAACCCTTTTATCATATTGTATAGTCAAAAGACAATCGTATTTAAGGAATAAAATCAAGTCGTGTGTCGGTGTCAGCTCCGACTTCAATCACTAGTAAAACATCGGGAAATGGAAGTTGATTCTAACTTATGTCTGCACAAATACGGAAAGAATAGCGAAATATATAGTCATGTTTTATTTATAAAACTTTTTCATTTACAGTTTTCAGTGAGGATGAGCCAGATATTAACAACGAATTGGAAATTTCAGTAAGTTTTTCTGTTAGTTAGGATGAAATGTAAATGTTTTATGAAGAATTTATTTAATGAAATGTTAGGGCAAAATGTTTCAGACGGCAGAGACGGTTGAGGCCATTGTGGGACAGCTGATGGAAAAGCAACGTGCGGCTAGAGCCGCAGCGTTGGCCAGACAACTCGAATGTGGATGTCCCGACTCCACCTGTCAAGATTCTAGAACTTGTGCCCACCCACTGCGACGAATCCAAGCTGCCAAGCCGCCACCGTCAGATCACCACGTTTCTTCCACAACAGGACCTTCACCCAGGCCCATGTCTCAACCTCCACGACAGTACACGAGAGACCACAGACCCTCACCTCAGCCGGCATCACCGTTGTTGTTATCTCTTGGACAGATCCAGGGAGGTGGAGGTCTTCTAATTTTAAATGGAGCAAGTAGTGGTGCTCAGCAACACTCCTCGTTGGTATCACCATTATCGGTGACATCTTTCGTCTGCGAGGAGCCGAGAGATAGGTTTAGGCAACAGTATAAGCCCACTTTCGTGTTAAAACGAGAAATGCCTGACAGTCAACCGTCTTCTTGCCTTCATAATTCGGATTCGGCCTTTGAAGTTGAAAATCAAGTAGAAGAGAAGATCGATGTGGAGACGTTTGATAGGAAAATTAAAATGGAGCCCAGAAGTAGGTCACAAGTAGTTGCTAGTGCTCCAGCGACGCCTTCTAGATATCCAGATTTAGTAGAACGATTAGAGAGTAAAGTAGCAACTGATAACTGTGATGATACACTAGTGTTACTCGGCACTGATGGCCATTTAGGGACTTCGAGCGGGTTCTTCGATGAGACCTTGGAGTTATCTCACGAGGACATACAGAAGACATTGTCAGCGAATATGCCGCAATGTGAATTAGATAGAAGTGGAGTGCGTTCTACCGACACAGCTAATGTAATGGTATCGGGCATTGATACGATGGATTTCATAGAGAGTTGCGAAGCCGTAGCGTCACCCACACATGTAGTAGATGATAATGTGTTCGTAAATCTTGATGCGTTTGATATGTTGGGCGATTTTCCCGAACTAGAAGTATTGGACCCGAGTTCGATATCGACACATCATGTGGTAAGTTATGTAAGTTGAATTAATTAATAATGATAAAACTGAGGTATATACTATTGTATATCAATGCAATATAGTTGCAGTATTTGCTAAATTTTATCTTTTTTTTTTTAATTTCAGCCTTTAAATGGAAAATCACCTCCGGCAGAAGATGGTCAAGAGAAGATGCAGACTGATTGCAGTGGTGAAGGTGCCCTTAATATCACGGATTACTCTCCCGAATGGGCATATGCTGAAGGCGGTGTCAAGGTCCTAGTAGCTGGACCGTGGACAGAAACATCAGACCAATACACAGTCTTGTTTGACAATTTTCCTGTGCCATCAACTTTAGTGCAGAATGGAGTATTGAGGTGTTATTGCCCAGGTAAATTTGTTTATTTCAAAGTTACGCAACACATTTTACACAACACAACATATCATAATTAGTCTGAAAAACTGAACTTTGGCCTATTTCATTTTTATTTATTATTTCAAGCCTTTAGAATATTGACTCTATTGAGATCGCTAAAAGCTTGCTCGGTGTAGTCCTAATCCATTGTTCTCTGACTTTTCAATATATTTGAAATATATTTCACTGAGTGAGGGGCCCATTGAAACTTCAGCTGGCTAATAAATCATAAAATTTAATCTTTTCATTTAGCGCATGAGGCAGGATTAGCGGCACTACAAGTTGCACGTGGAGGTCGGGTTGTCTCAGATACAGTAGTCTTTGAATACAAGCCAGGGCCATCTCCGACTTCCACTTCACCAGCATCTGCCCCGCTCCCTTCCCTGGATTTTCGACGGTTCTCTCTACTGCAGCGATTCCAACGACTTCACGGGAGATTGCAAATAAAAATTGAACCTATGGATGAGAATAATCAGGTATGTTTCCTCGAGTTTATTCTATCGGGTGGTAGGCAGACGTTCCTTTAATCTTACTTTTTTATTTTATCGTAGGTACGGTAGTTTTTGTTTTAAATACTGGACAAGAGATTTAAGATATAATTTTTGCAAATTTGCATACAGCCTGGAGTTGATAAGAAGGAAAAATGTGCAAAAAATACTTAGTGGTAGTAGAGCTACGAACACTAGATATTTTGATTTCTAATGGTCATGCGCCGAAATAAATGATAGCATGTTTGCTTTTATGTTTCGGTGAGTGAATAAGCGATGCCAGAGGCCATTTTCTTATCCAATCCCTTATCCTTAATCCTACTGCAGTCGGCAACGCGCATGCAGCACCTATGGAGTTGCTTGTGTTATAGGCGACGGTAGCCACCTACCGTCAGCCTGTCTACCGACCTTAAGACTTTGAATAATCGCTAAAATAATTAAATTGTAATTTCAGCTGGAAGACGTTCAACTCTATTCCAATCCAAAGTTTGAGGAGCGTCTGGTATACTTCTGTCGGTCTCTAAGCGCTCGGTCAACTGGAATGTCCGAAGGATTCACCACTGAACCTGGAGAAGATGGCTCCACGATCTTGCACCTGGCTGCAGCCCTGGGGTACTCCAAGTTGACGACAGTATTGCTGCGATGGAGACAGGATGACAATAGTTTAGCTCTGGAGAAGGAAGTGAATCTGGGGGCGAGGGATAGTGATAACTTTACACCTTTAGTGAGTACTACTCAAAACACAAAAATACTATGACTTGAGATTTTTTATAGACGATATGGTTAATCTAATTCAATGCATTATATTGTCTAACTTTTTTTAGTGCCTAAAAAATTAAAATCCTAATGACGATAGTTTAAAGCAGAAACAGCAGATCTGCTCACAATTGAATTCAATGTTGTTGTATTTTCCTATAAATTTACTGCACAGACTGTTAAGTAGGTACAGTTCATGAAAACAGTTCAGTCTTTTCTCGTAGATTGTTTCGCCCAATCTCGCTGGTGTTTTAGACAAAATGAAACTGCATCTCAGTCAGTTTAATCGTTTTTCACTTTTTATTCTATGGTTATCACCATTATCTTCGACACCAATGAATTATGTCGTATTCGAACCATTATTTCGATGCCAACCCATTGTATCTTTGTAGTTGTGGTTTATTAATATTTTATGTTATTGCCGCAAGACGGACATCGCATTTTTTGACTGCGAGACACAGTGTGTTCGGCCACTACTTAATTGTAAAGTTTCATCAAAATCGGTTTAATAATTTTTCTTTCTGAGGGTAATAAACGTCCAACACATTACGTACACCCATCTTCACACACTTTCGCATTTACACGTGTGTGCCCTTTTTTTTAACCTTGGTAAATTCTCATGGATACCCGGTGCGTAGTAGATGCTGTGGGGTTATAAAACTCAACGTCTTTCTAGAGCGGGCGTAGGTGGACAGGGTCCGCGGGGACATTGTGACACGACGGCTGTCCACTATCACAAATCGTCAGGTTATATTTATTCTTGTATCAATTTTCACCTCGTTACTTACCCTGGTTAACGAAAATTAGGCGTTTCGCAGTCGTTTGAGCAGCACGTTTAGCGGCAATAACCACCCTCTTACAGAAGACCACCGAGAAACCTGTGCTGTTTTGTTTCGGTGAGTGAGTAAGGGATGCCAGAGCCCATTTTCCTATCCAATCCCTTATCTTTAATCCTACTGTAGTCGGCAGCCCACTTTCAGTACCTGTGGCGTTGCTTGTGTTATAGGTGACGGTAGACACCTACCATCAAGTGGACCGTCAGCTTGTCTGCCGATTTTAACATTAAAAAAAACTTGAGTATTATTTGTAATCAGTTCTCAGATAATGTTTTATATTTAATTTATCAGATGGTGGCAAGTTCCCTCGGCCATATAGAGACGGCGGTTGTGCTAGCACGTTGGAGTGCCGGGACGCGACGCGAAGCGGGCGCAAGACAAGCTGCTGCCGAAGCTCGGAGGGCGGGACACGGGAAATTGGCGGCTATCCTGGATCGAATACATCCACCGGCTAGAGACGGTGTATTCCTGAGGCCGGACAGGTAAAAAACCGTGTGTATTGATAATTATGTATGCACATGTGAAGTTGGTGTTGATGAAATCTTATCAATGAAATTGATAAAGATTAATTGTATTTTTGTTGTAAATAAAGTTTTATAAATAAACAAACTCCATTAGATACATCCAGCGCAACCTAGGATATTGACTACCTCCAAGGTACATTACGTTTAAAGCATCGCGGTCGTCAAGTGATTATAGGTACGCGATAACCGCGATGCTTTATGAAGTTAGGTCAAGAGTTTCATAATATTTTAATTTTAAAACTTTTTTATTAAGTAACATTATGAGACAATTTTTGACATAAAAAGAGACAGACAAGCTTACGGTCCACTCACGATAATAAAATATCCAAGTATAAGTCGGCAGACAGACTAGACTAGGAGATGAAAAGAAAAGGAATAAGGGAGAATAGAGAATAAACTAACAGCTGCTATATCGGGATGATTTTGTAAGGAGATGTTATTGCGTCCAGAGAGACGGGCTTGTTTATGAATGCGGAACGTTTTTTTGCTCTGCCGCTACTACTCTAATAAAATAAAGTATAAAGGGTTTGGTTTGGTTGAATCTCAAAGGAATCTGGCGGCCCTAATTCACTAACGCCACTTAGCGATTCCACGCGATTCCTTACTTCGAAACCACGTCATATCCTCAAATTGTTACGATATCCATGGCATAAATGCCATAACAAGACATTACGTGTTTTGATAAGCTAAGACGACAAAAGCGTGAAATCATGTCCCCTCAGACGCCATCAGACACTGTCCGTGCACGGACGGCATTCGCGGAGAGAATATTTTGTCTGAACCGAAACGCGTCTGAACGTATTTCAGGGCCTGTGCCCCAGAATCGGAACCGCTGGCTGGCGGAGAGCGGCCGCTGACTTGTCTGTTTTTGTCTGATATGGTACATTCTGGTTCTGGTACTCTAGATGTAAATAAACTGTCTCTGACGGTGTCTGAGACGGTACGTGTCTGATACGTTCGTTGTCTGAAGATATAAACGGTCCTTTAATCTGAGCCATTTAAAAACATATAAAAAAAGACTATTACTTTTGCCTCCTTTTGTTATTATAATTAAGTAATTTCCATCTTTCAGTTTATTGCAAAAGGGCAGGGTTGGCAGTCTGGAAACCAACTTGGTGAAGAGACCGTCGGTAGACAGCGGTATCAATATGGCCGATTCTTTTAGATCTAATTCAGCTATCGACAGAAGCGAGGGAAGATCATCTGCTAGGTAAGAAACCAAAGGTCACATGTTTTCTACATGTCCGTAATTGCAGAGCCTCTCTGAAATTTGGAAAATGATCCATGTAATTTAATGATTTCAGATGGGAACGTAGTATGTCACTACCCCTCGATTCCGACACATCGGAAGATAGCTTCGGAGATTCAAAAGTCGGCCGAAGAATGGACTTGGCTCTTTGTAAGTTAAAGCTTCGTTTCTGACAACATAGAGTCTTAAATTTTCATTTGCTGGTTTATTTTAACGGCACGATGAAAGAACATTATTTTTATATTTTGGTTGCATATTTCTTTTTGTAGTAGTATTAAAAAAGTTTATGGGTCTTTAAACTGTTTTCAATTTCTTCGGAGTTTCTTCTTTTTTCGATCGAATTAAAGCTACCCAATTTTAATAAATATTTTAAGAAATTCACGGTAAGTTGATATATAATTTAAAGTCAATTACGGTCTTGCATGCTAAAGTATTTATTTTTGTTATATTGTTTCGAAACAGGTTTTATGAGGACTTCATCAGCGTTAAAATTACTGTCGACTTTTGAACGCCAATTTAGACCTTAAGGTTAGACGCAGAATTCCGCCCGTTCAGTTTATTGAATGAAATGGAAATGCTAGACGTTGTTAGTGGGAGGTTAGGAGAGTGAGATATTAACGTGAGACAGTTGTGCAGGCGAGACGGCACAGAGGCGTTCGACCAGTCCCCTCATTGACGTGGAGACACTGTCAGATGCTTCGGAAGCAGCACCCTCACCACCGCCCTCCACCGAAGGTCAGTCGCTGCGCATAAACGGTATAGATCAGAATGATCCCTAAAAGTCAGCGCTTTATATAGAACGCTTTCCACTTGAATTAGTATATACATATTATTTCAATTTAAAAGCATCAATGAAATTTTAAATCTACTATAGCTTCAAAGATTTATTTTGTGATGATGAAAATGAAATAAAAGAGGCAGATATATTGAAGTCATAATTATAATAAATTACCATCTAATTAATGTACATTTTTATGTTAAATATACAATAATTTTTAATGTAATTTTGGTTAAATATGATTCTATACCGTTTTAAGATGCAGCAAATCTCCGCCCCTAAATCGATGTTGTGTTTGTAGTAGTTGCATCGCCGCTCTGGCCGCTCGTTTCTCTTCTTCTGACCAATGTTATCTATATATCTTTGTCTCCCTCTATCGCCAGTCTGTAGCCCTGTGATCACTGTACGTCGGTAGACACTTGTAGTTTCTTCTGTAATTTTGTATTCATTGTAAGAGCGGAGTGTCCCCAATGTTGGTGTCAGTAGAATTCCTAAGTTAAACCGAGTTTTATTAATCAAAAGATTATTATGTGACCAAACTAGAGATTAGTGCACTTAAAATTTAGAAAGGATAACGTTATTTTCATATTTATTTTGAAATATTTATATTAACACGGAATATAAAAATATTCAATTTAAATCCGAATATATTATATTTTGATACTGGATCTAAAGCTTTTAGTTTTAGATTTTGGATCAAAATGTATCTAAAGTTAAGAACCTTAAAAGTGCTTTAAATACAAATTTTGATCACACAACATGGAGTCTAAATGATCGCAACCAAGACAAAAGAATGGTACCATACGAATAAAAATGTCGGTTTAACTTGCTCGATGTTGTCCATCGATGTTGCTTTCAATGGTTCGTATTGGTCTATCCACAGTCACTATACTTCGAACACATCCAAATGAATTGGCTACTCGTCTAAAAAAAACTAAATCTTTACATTTCAGCACAATGGACTCTCAACAAGTACTAAGCAAAGGATATTTTATTGCAAATTTTTCGTAACATTTCTGTTGTTCGTAAAATATTTCAGACCAGAGAATAGAAATTAATCTCTGAATTTTTTGGTAATTTACCGTTTAAAAGTTAGATTTTCTTTAAAATCATATATTGTATCCCACTTTTTAAGCTCTTGCTAAAACCCTTAATAGGAATGTTGCGAGATCCCTAATGCAAAAAATTAATAATTAAATATTATCAATAAATACGATACAATAAAACACTGCATGACAGCTATGTTGCTTTGCATGAAATTAATTACAGTTAATTACCATGAAAGCTTTTTATGTGTATTATAAACAATTTATAAAATTTTGTCGGATGACGAAAAAGATAGAGATACTTCTTATTTTAACGAATTTCTATATTTTTTTTCTATATTCCTTAAAAAATTACACGAGTCCATTATAAATAGTCATATAGTTTTTACGGTTGGTCGGTATCAAAAAGATCAAATATATAGAATATTATATAGAGAGGGCATTGGGAAATTTTTCTTATAAAAATATTGATCCTAAACGCCGTAATCAAGATGGCCATGGCGTAGCCTTGTAAACGTGGCGATGGACTGAGCGATTTTGTACCACGTGGCTCTAAATGTCACATTAGGGATTCTTTCATCTTGACCGATCTACACAGTTGAAAATCTTTGGTCGGTATGTTTTTTATTTCTTGGCGTGTTTAATTAACACGTATAAATAATGAAACTACCATAAAGTACAAAATCTGTGGCGACCGGTGGCGACAGTAATGACACACTCATACTGATGATATTTTGTACTGACTTTTACGAATGTTTTATATCCTAAATATTAGGAATATTAAAAAAAATAGTAATAATTATAATGTTGAGTATTGATGCGATACAAAACTTTGTCACAATAAAAATATTTGGCATACATTTTAAAAATAAAAGTAAATAATTATAGATTAATAAAAAAGGAACCATTATAATAGAGAATATGCGTCTAATTCAAAAATAATTATTATGTCTATTTTAATATTTTCTAATATTATTTCTTTTTCGTTAAGAAAATAATTATTAAAAAGTGTAGAAAAATTATGGGAAATTCAAAATACTTGAAACGCAACGCTATTGGTCAGTTCGAATGTGACGTCAAAGTCTATGAAATGTCAACAAGTGTAGATGTTTGTGATTTTTAACATTTGATTGTTATTGTAGCTGTGACGTCACGACAAGCGCGCCAAAAGGTCGGGTGTTTAAAGTGCCCGTAGCTGTTAATTAATTTTAACATTTCTTTTGTTACTAAATTTCTGTTTTTTTGGCGCTGAATATTTTCTACGCTTTTATAACGATATAACCTATCGTATGAAAATATATAAAAAAAATGTGCATATTCCCTATTATAAAAGAGACGCAATTTTAGGAAATCTCAGTCAACGTTTGCCTTTAACGGTACATAGACCGTTTAAAGACATTTTATTTAACCGACATTTTACGTAACCGATGAAAGAGGCAAATAATTTTCAAGACTAGATATATTTTTAATAATACATTTCATAATACGAATTGACCAAATTTACAAATATTCTGTAAAGTTAGTCAATAAACGTATTGATCGTCAATGGGATTCCATTTTGTGTGTCAGCTTCAATCAAGTTGTTATGAGCAACAACTTTAATTACAATTTCAGGGGAGCAGGATGACCGTGTGTTCACTTTGGCCGAACAGATAATTGCGGCGATGCCAGAGAGGATAAAGGTAAAAAATCTAGCTAATACTAATAATTTGGACAAACGACCTCTTGGAAAGTTGGAGTGTTGAAAACAGCTCCTAATGGAAAAATAAATATTTTCCACTAAATAGAAACTACTGTGAGGAAAAATCTGAACTTTACACTCCTAACCAATTCAATTACAATGAAATTACAGTTATCTTTCGGTGCGTGATGTCAGTGAACATTTTCCTTATCCATCATCTTATTGGTTTTGGGAGCGCACCTGCATTCCTTAGGTGGCAATGGCTACCTACCGAAAGTGGACCGTCAGCCTGACTGCCTATATTTACTGCACAGAATAAGAAAATTTGTCTATTTTCTTGAAACAGAATAAAAAATCAATTTTGCAGTCACGGAGTTCATTTGGCTTGCAGATTCTAATTTTTTATGTTAAGATAGGCAGACAGGCTGACGGTCCACTTGGTTGTAGATGGCTACCGTCACCTATAACACAAGCAACGCCACAGCCGCTGCAAGTGCGCTGTTGACTACAGTTAAAGGAATAGATAGGAAAATAGGATCTGGCATCCCGTACTCACTCACCGAAACACAACAGTAAACATGCTGTTATTTCACGGCGGTCTTCTGTAAGGGGTGGTTACTGCCGCCAGACGAGCTGCCCAAATGACTGCGAGACGCAGTGTGCCCTGCCACTACTTTCCAGATCCAGACCAGAGCCAAATAAGAAAAGTTCATTTTTATAATTCAATGTAAAATGCTAATTGACTAATAATCACTAAAGCAAAACTAATAATGCAAAACTTATTAACTAATAATCAAAACTTTGCAATAAAGCAAAACTATTTGCTAAAATTGTTGGTGTGTCAAAGAACTGCTTTAGCTGCCTCGTCTAAAGTCAGTTGAATTGTCTCGCGTAAATGTTTTTTTTTTTTCTTCAAATATCTGTTCCCTGGCAGAATATCAGTGTTGTGGTCCGCACCACAACTGTATACTGAGCCAGGGTTCCTTTTCCTCTCGTTACTTGTTTATATATTTGTTTTGGTTGTAATTATTAATTGTTCATATATTGTTTGTATTAGAGGAATAAAAGATGCATTCTTTCTTTCTTTCTTTCATTACTTAAAAAAAAAACATCTTACACAGCACCGCCAGCAAACACCAAAACCACTTCAGTGCGTGAGTGGGTAATATTAGTCACATTCTCACCATACTTAACTAGATTCTTTCGGATCCACAGTGGATATTTAGAATGAAGTAGCATATTTAATATTAAATTATTGAGAATGGCAAATATAGGTACATAAAGTTAATTGCAAATAATAATTTAAAAAAAAAAACATAAAATTCGTCTATTTCGATCATGTGTATTGTAGAATTAATGCGACTGGTCGTCCAACAGAAAATTAATTTAATGGATGTGTTTTTTTTTCTTTTTTGTTTAGAACGAGAGCACTTCCTTACTGTCCGGCTGTGGATTAGAAAGTGGATCTGTCAACGAAGATACTCTCATGGCCCCACTTCTCGACGATGGCAACACCTTCAACAGCGAGTTTAGTTTTGAATTCTCCGATAACACTTACAGGTTTGTTGTTAGTTATACGGAAGGATAATAATTTATATTCAGACTTACGAAAGATGAGACGAATTTTTTTTTAATCTAGCTCGTAGGCCCATTGCAATGCCATGTAATTTCTGATACTCTCTGATTTTCTAAACTTCTTAAAGAGATAAAAAAGACGAATAATAATAATAAATATAATACTAAAAATAACTTAACAGGTACTGTGGAGCTTCAACTCCATCATCAGGCTCTGTGTCACCTGGGTCGGTGCTATCGCCGCCTCCCCCTCCACCAGCTTCCCCGAGGACGCCCTCTGCCACTCTGCAAGAGTTTCTCAATACTACTACACATTTCTCCAGTCTGACTTTAAATGGTAAGCTATAAATTTATACCGACTGCACTCCGTTTTTTACACTGGTATCATTTTGTAAAAACTCTAGACTTGTCTAAAATAAGACTGTTTAAAGACAGATTATTTATAATTTATTTACCATGAAAGTCTGAAATTTATAATTAATGATTGTTAATTAAATTGTACATATTACTTATTTATTATTTTATGCAAACTTATTTGTTACTAATTAATTTTAAGATAATAATAATTGAATATCTTAATAACATTTTTGATTCCGATTTTTATTTGATTTCATATTTTAAAGCTGAAATGAGTTTTACAAATTTAAGTCACGATGTCGACCCTTATAACGACGAGATTTCGAAAATTAAAAGACTCATCTTTGTCCGTATTTCAGACGGTTGATGACATTGTATTCTATTTTTTTATTGTATTCATTTGCCATGTGTGGAGTCTCTCTGTTCCGTGTTGTGTATCTTTGTCTGATGCCTGTCCCCTGTCCCGTTGGAGGCCATGTAATAATAAATAAAAAAAAATATAAATACCACTGACATATGCTTGATACAATTGTTCTCCCGGAAGGAGTGCCGGTGGGAAGGGTTCCCTTTATAGCCAGTGGTAAAAGGGATTCCCTAATGAGCACCAGAAAAATCTTAAATCTTGAAGACCTGGTAAAAAATCGACGACAGGGTTACCACACCGCGACCTAAGATTGGGACGCGGATAAAGTCGCGGGCGGAAGTATTATAAGTTCGAAAGTATGTAAATGATTTATTGTGTGTTTCTTATTCTTGGACAAAAAAATCACTAAACTAATTTTATGGAACCAACCATACAATTAATTATATATAGTTTATACATTTAAAAAAAATTATAATAGAAAATAAAAACAACTACTATAATCAATATATTTTTCAAAAAAACAATTAGTACACATTGTATATTACTGAGGTCAAAAAAATCGTTTTTAGAATTTTTGTCTGTTCGCCTGTACATTTGTGTACGCTAATCTCAGAAACGGTTTAACCGATTTGAATACGGTTTTCACTGATGTATTGTAGCAAGCTTCCCGCAACCAAAATCAAAATCAAAATATTTATTTATCAATTAGGTTTCTCCAAGAAACTCTTATGATCGTCATTTGGAATTACCAGTTAAATTTAAATTTACCAGGTTTTCGGAAAAAAAGCCAAGGTGACGATCCTGAGAAGAAACCCCGAAAGAAACTAAGGATACTATTCTTTTTGTCATCTTTACAACAATTAGTGTTTGTTTCATTCCAATCGGTTTACAAACAAAAAAGTTACGCGTTATATCGATTACCAAGCGTACGAAGTTGCGGGCTCAGCTAATATAAAATAGTTGTCGATTTTATTTGTTTTATTTGGTTTTATTGGTATAGCACCAATAGTACAAGCTCTCCTTAGTTTGGGGCTAGATGGCGCTGTATGACGTCCTAACAAAAAGAATCTATTGATGCTTTTTCTATTGATCTATTGATAGAGTTTCTAGACCTAGTAGTTTAGGTTGTGACTTAGCAGTCAGGACAAACTATTTCATAAGATTTTGTTCATTTCAAAATGCTGTAGTCGATTTCCTCTTGTTGCAGACCGGGAACAAAGGGAGCTGTACTCTGCTGCAATAACGATTCAAAAGGCGTATCGCCAATACCGCGGCCGGCAGCTTCAGCGGCGCGCTGCGGCTGCCGCCATTACTATACAGAACTGCTACCGGCGGTACAAACAGGTTGGCTTTAACTCCCTACACATCTGAAGATACAGCTTTGGTCTCATTTAGTGTTGTCATTGGTCTTGGTCACGGCATCACGCGTGAACGGGTAGACCGATTTTAATTCGGTTTTCACTAATGGAAAGAGGGATAAACGGGGAATGTTTATATGTATATATATATATGATTATTTTTGATTTATTTTTGCATGTCACACATTATGTGATGAAAGGACGCTCGAGAGAAAACACTATAATGCGCGACATGCAAAAATAAATCTTATGTCAATGCATTAAACTTCTCTTTCGACTACCATTTCAAAACTGCTCTATGTAATAGAACACTAACAACCTCCTTCAGAATCAACGTGATATAACAGCACATGTGCTGTTGTACTATATCCGAATCCTTTATCCTTAATTCTGTCAACGGTCGACAACGTACTGCTAACTTCTATGGCGTCGCTTGTGTTAATAAACACCTGTAGCCATCTACCATCAAGCAGATCGTCAACAGAAATTAAATTTAGCAAAAGCCTTTTTTTGACTTGACAGGATGTAAAACAACTCTTCATAAAGTGAATAACTGTTTGTCTTTGAATATGAGAAAGAGTGGCAGACAGGCCAACGGTTTGCTTGGTGGTCATTGTCATCCAGAGACACAAGCAACTCCAGCTGGAATCAATTACAATCCCAACTCTTTTACTAGTCGGGTTAGGTTAAACTTAGTCAGGTAGTAAACTCAGTTATTAAGTTGACTAAGTTAAAACAGTTTCAACTTAGTTAAGTTAGAAGAAGCTCCTCGCTAATGATCCTGGTCGTCATTATAATGACGTAATCTCGTGACGCAATCAGTACCGTTAACAACACTAGCCGGCGTGTTTTTAGTCATCGTAATGAGGCGAACGACACGTGGATGTCAATATGACAAGGTGTCCAGGAATTGGGTTATGGGCTCTGAAACATGTCTGCAAAAAGTGAAAAACACATGGATTTAACATTATGTGTTTTTCGCCAGTTCGCGTATCTGAAGGAGATGCATGCCGCGGCCACCGTGATTCAACGCGGCTACCGCTCGCATCGTGAAAGAAGACTCACTCATTCCTCGGCCACTATCAAGTAAGGACCATTTAGTTTACTTACCTTTTGGTTCTCTTCTTTGACCCAAAACAATTATATTTCTGTGTTTATTGTTAACATTATGACCCCTATGGCATACAGCGGATTTTCTTTGGTTTTGGAGTGGAATGACATTTAATGATTCAAGATCTTAAGCTCCGGCCAATCGCGCTATTGCGTTATTGAGACATATTATACGTCTTTATATGTTGTAGAACAAGTGAGCTGTTTTTTTTAATGTTAAGATCGGCAGACAGGCTGACGGTCCACTTGATGGTAGGTGGCTACCGTCGCTTATGACACAAGCAACGCCAAAGCTGCTGCAAGTGCGCTGCTGACTACAGTTGAATTAAGAATAAGTGATTAGGAGGGGAGAGGGAAATGGGCTCTGGCATCCCTTACTCACTCACCGAAACATAACAACACACGTGCTATTATTTCACGGTGGTCTTCTGTAAGGGGGTGGTTACTGATGCCAGACGGGCTGGCCAAATGACTGCGAAACGCAGTGTGTCCTGTTGCCCGTTGCGAGTAATTACAACTTGCTCCCAAGTGAGTAAGGTCACAAGCAAATTTATCACAATATTCTCGGTATTGCTGTGTTCATTCGCTGTGTTTCATTTACACAGTGTACAATTTGGTTGCATCAACAAGTGTTACATTCATGACAATCACCCAAGTTAACAAACTCGCGTCATCAGTTTCTGAACTTTCTCGGTGAACACTTGATGAAGACTGTCGGTTTGGTCGAGTCTCTCCTCCAGACCTTCGAGTTTCAGTGAGAACTCCTTGACTTCGGACTCTACTTTTTAACTTTGTCACACATTACTTCAAGGCCTGCGTCCAATTTCGAAAACATTATTTGGTTAGCAGATTTCTGATCAATACGAGCTGCCTCCTATTCGCGTCGAGCGGTTTCCTGTTCACGGCGAGCAGTTTCCTATTTTCACAAACCAAGAGATGACTGCCAAAATCACCAAACTTGTCCGATGAAACCGTTAAACTTGCCAAAAGTCATCAATGATTCCCTTAATGTGTCGCCGGTTCATTGTTTTAGATAATTTCGCAAAAGCTCCGAAGAGTCGCTTTCGTATCGCTTGTTGTCGCACAACTAACTAATTTGACCGGCTGCACTCTTTTTTATACCTTACACCAGACACCTTGATTTATTTGGGATCTACCAGAAAATGTAAACAAGATTGTAAACAAGCCATTGAAAGTTCGGGAATGCTATTTCTGTTGAAATGTAAACTCAATGTTGTAAACATAAGGACCAATTTCCTTCGAAAACCTAACGTTCGAGACTTTCGTCCGGCGCGAACGCTTTTTCTAGAACGTACAATAGTTAGTCGTAACATTATGTTTTACTAACAATGTACAAATATTGTTTGTATATTAGCAGCATGTCACCAAAGCAAAACACTCATTGTTCTGGAGAAACGCAATTTATCCAGAACTGATAAAGCATAATTTGAGTGCTGCCGTTGAGGCATACTAAATGAAGTCCAGTTCAATAGAGTGTACTTTTCCACTTGTGATGCAAAGTTTGAAGATTTCAGTTATTTAATTTATTTTTTAATGCACAGGAGGACCTATTCACAAAGGCGTCAGAATCAAGCAGCGAGGAAGATTCAACAATTCATGAGGCAAACCAAAATCAAGTAAGTATTTATTGTTACTAGAGTTCTCATATTTGTACTTCACGTCATATATGCGATGCTTAACAACTAACTTTAAAATCCTTAAAGTTATCAAATATTAGATTGACGCCGACTTTACAATAAACTAGCAATTGAGGGACTTTGTCTACTTTGTATAGCTTATGCCCTGCTAGGAATAACTTTTGAAATATTGAAAGAATTTTCTGATATTTACCTTATGTACAGCTAACTTACTAGCTGTTGCTCTTTGTAAAATATTATTCGTAGAAAACGGCAATTTTGTAAGGAGGGAAGGTAAAGGACGGCGATGGGGGGAGGATAAGTAACCTATGTTACTCGCTGATAATGTAGCTTTCTATAGGTGAAAGAATTTTCAAAATCGGTCCAGTAGTCTTTGAGTTTATTCATTACAAATATTCATTTGTATTGAGGGGGAGGGGGGTAAAGGGGGGAGATGGGGGACGGTAATTTAACTATAATTTAGTTTTCTATAGGTGAAAGAATTTTTAAAATCGGTCCATTACAATCTTTGAGTTTATTCATTACAAACACACAGATACATACAAATCTTTTCTCTTTTATAGATAAAAAAAAAACTCATACAAATTGTAGGTGTACACTATTTTATTAAATTTACAGTGACATTAAGAGTTTAATTTCTAGTAATTCGACTTGATAAGTTTAGGTTAAAATAAGAATTCATCTGTGGCTCTAGCATGAGTTTACGATACTACACTCGCTAGCGAGAGCGTAAAACATTTATATGGAAAATTGATAATTTGACATTGACAGTTCACGATTTCCCATACAGAAGTTTTACGTTCTCGCTAGCGAGTGTAGTATTGGTGTAGCATCGTAAACTCATACTAGAGCCTCTGGTAATTTGAAAAAATATACCTATAAGGGATATAAAAAGGGATAATTTTTAATTTTCTATTTTCACTATATACCTAGTTATTTGTCTTGTGGATTTTCTTTGAATTTACTTCTTCTAAACTTTAATTCTATTTTCTTAATTCTCTTATAGGATTTAATTCAAATAACTTATTTGACGGTGCGCACAACTTGTTATGTCATTACATTAAAATATTCAAAATAACTTATAATATCTATTTTACCAAACATTTCAATCTGATGTACAAAAACACTATTTTCTTTTCACGTCAAAATCGTATTCTATGCTTTTTCTTTTTTCATGTTTGAATATCAAACCTTTTTAAGTCTGCCAGTGTTCAAGTTCAAAATACATTAACAATTTGAACAACTCTGATTAATTTTACATTGTTTAACTGTTACGTAATTGCCGCCTTAATACATTTTTTAATATGTTTTCTAAAAATAACAATAAAATAATGTTTTTAATCGCGTTCGGAAATTATTGTAAATATAGCACGAGAATCTCCTCCGGATACAACCACTTCTAAAATTAGAGAGTAATGTATACTTATCGAGACATTATAGGATAATTTATTTATGCGAAGACGTTTTCCGTAAATACAAACAACAAAAACATTATTTTCGGTATAATGACTCCATATAATTGGAAAAAGTTTCTTTGTCGAACTGGTTCTAATTTTCCACGTAAATGAACGCCTTTCGTCGTTCGCTACCAATATATTTGGATTATTCCCGTACGGAGTTCGTATATTATATTGTTTCTTTTGCAGTTTTGTCTATGGTTCGATGTTGTTTCGTGTAGGTATCTACTAATATCGACATGTAGATAAAAAACAAAACGGGACAAGTGCGAGTTGAACTCGCGTGAAGAGGGTTCCGTACGATGTTACCTATCCGCACAATATTGAGTGATTTACCGTGTTATTTTAATATCATGGACTTCTTATAGGTTTTCCTATAATCTATAAGTAGAAAACTAATTTTTGTATTTTATTCAAAATTTTAGGTTCAGTAGTTTCGGAGATAAGGGGGGAAATTGTCAATTTTCGTCTATTTTCTTGAATAACTTGGAAACCATTTATTTTAAAATTACAAAAAGACCTTCCATCTTCACAACAAGACCTTCCATTTGATATGTCACACGATGCAGTTTTCAAATTTATTTTTTTTAATTTTCCACTTTCCCCCCAAAAATAACCTCCCATATACAGATTTCATCTATTCACGTCACACCTCTGCGTTTGGGTTACAGAAATTGATATGTGCATCAAATTTCAACTTAATCGGTCTAGTAGATTCGGAGATAATTGACTGTGACGGACGGACAGACGGACACACGAATGATCCTATAAGGGTTCCGTTTTTTTATTAGGACGTACGGAATCCTAAAAATAAATACTGAGTATTTGTGTCACACTTAAGACGCTCTAAAACCAAGGTCGGAGCCGTTCCTGAGAAATAAGGTTAAAAATTAATGTTTTTATTTCAGTTATATTTAAACTTTGCTAGGCTGAACGCGATTTTGGAGAAACACCCGAGGAAATATATGACCACTGTTGACGACAGTGGCGCCGAATTTTTGAAATTTTTAGACGATCCCTCGGGAACCTAACATTTTTCCAGTATAAATAGTATCCTGTTAGATGATACAGGTAATAAGCTATCTGTGTGCCAAATTTAATCGAAATCCGTTCAGCCGTTTTTGCGTGATTGAGTAACAAACATCCAAACATTTGAACATCTAAACATACGAACTTTCGTATTTATAATTTTAGTAGGATTAAAACAATAAATTGATATATTTTTAGCTATGTCAGTAGATTTCGCATATTTCTATGTATGTAGGTACCTATCTTATTACCATACAAGGGTAAGTCCCCATATATGTCTGCTCATTCTCCTTTGCATTGCGTCCATATATTTAATTCATAGCCCAATGAGTAACAAAGATAATGCGGGCTAAAATCATATAAGAGATATATCTGGTGACCTTTAACCGAAAGCTGTTTGCCCAAATCTAATATCCCGACTTCATTACGTCATTATTGAAGCTTTTACCCGAACCCTTTTAATATGGGTCGGCTTTATTGTGGAGACATAAAATAGTTTCGCTACTGCATGTATTGTACATTGGGGAACAAGTAGTCTACTTTGAATTTCAAATTTTCATTCTTAATTTCAATTTTGTGTGTGCTTACATTAGGTCTGTGTTTTGTTGTTAGTTAAATATTAAATTGGAAAGAGGTATGTTTCATTTTTGAAGTGCAGGCATTTTTAAATCATGTTAATAGAATAAATTATAAAATTACCTCAGAAATAAATTTAAATAGTAAAGTGTGAATAAAAAATAATATTTACACAAACATCAAAATTTAATAAAAACTGTATGGAATAAGACTTTTATTCAATTGTTGACTGAAAACTATAAGTAAATAAATACGTCTTTGAATTGAAGTCTCAAAAAGGTTACAATGACCAATAGGGGATCGGACAGTAGTCAGATTAAAATCTAAAATGTACTTAGAAAGAAAATATATAATTTTTTACGATTATTTATCGAATAATAATTTAATATAATTCATTTAAATATTTTTAAATGAAGAAATAAAATTTTATTATTTACAATATTTTTAATCTATACTGAAAAACCCAATCACAGTGCGTGACGTCATTTGTGGGCAATCATTGTCTCATTACCACAAATGACGTTACGCGCTCTCGGATGAACTATCGTGGCGTTTTGGCGGCATTTTCAAACAAACAATATTAAAACATGATTTTGAGTACCCAAAAGGCTATAAATAAATATAATAGTATTTTTTATGGGAATAAATATCCATGAAGATTAATTTAAAACACTTTCTGAAAATTTGTCCGATCCCCTATTAAGTAACCCTTAAATCTTACGTTTCTTTCATTTTCTTTTTTTTATAAGTATTTTTATGAACATCGCATAAATGCTAGTGGGCGCTCGTACTCATAATAGAACGACAGGATAGGATAACAAAAAGTCATTTTTCACTAAAAACACTTGATGTGGCGAATTTAAGGATGAAGAGTCTAGTACCTAACTAAAATAGGTCAACTGTTATTGCTTACAAAAGAATAATATACAATATTAAGAGAAACATAATATATAAATATAGTAAAGGGGAAAATATACAATAGCTGAATGCTTACACGCAGACTCCTAAACTGAAAAATTCAAAAGAAATCGCTGTTCGTTAAACTGGCGAATTCGGTTATCTACCCATTTCCAAAACAAGTCCGCGTTAATTTTTCGTTTTAGCTTGGATTTCTAAATATTTTAGCTTTATTTTTTCGCTCCTAAGGGTTGTAGTCTGATTTCAATTAGTCTATAATTTTCTTAAATAATAAGCTTCGAATAGAAAAATAATTTTTGAAATCCGACTGATTAGCTAATTTTTTTTTTTTATGTCAGGTCGGCAGACAGGCTGACGGTCCACTTGATGGTAGGTGGCTACTGTCGCCTATAACACAAGCAACGCCAAAGCTGCTGCAAGTGCGCTGCCGACTACACTAGGATTAAGGATAAGGGATTAGGAGTGGATAGGGAAATGGGCTCTGGCAGCCCTTACTCACTCACCGAAACACAACAGCACACGTGCTGTTACTTCACGGCGGTCTTCTGTAAGGGGGTGGTTACTGCCGCCAGACGGGCTGCCCAAATGACTGCGAAAACGCAGTGTGCCCTGCCATTACTTTCCAAATCCAGATTGAAAAGTTGATTTTTCAAAGTTGACCCTGCCGGGAATCGAACCCGGGGACCCTAGAACAGAGCGTTAAGGCAAGCACCCTAACCACTAATCCAACGGGCTCGTCAAAGTATGATGACAGTCTGTTTGTCAAATTCCATTTTGAATCGCATCGACAAGTTTACACAAATTATTTATTAATGAAATTTTTTCTCATAGTAAAGAATAAATCTAAAATGCTTTCCCTAGACTGGAGTCGAATAAAAACTATGTTTCCCTCTTTATGTTATATGCGATTCCTTTATTCGACGTTAATGATCTCTTTTTGTAGCCTTTTGTTACAACAAGGCTTTGTTTTATGTCACAGCTATTATTGCCAGAGGCTTTTAAGAAATCTGCAGGGAATTGAGTCATTACATGGGACCGGGATTAATTTCCTTTTAATACGTTCATTGTTAGAATTTCCAAACTCCGCGAATCGAAGACTTATTAGGTACTTACGTCGTTAAGACTTTAATAATAGGCTGTTAAATTACATAGTTTTAAATTCTTCCGCTTCAATTATCAGGCGTTTGCTTTAGGGTTTTTGGAGAGCGAATAAACGCTGTTTTAATTGGTTAACGAAACCGAGGGAAACTTTCAAAGGAACTCTTGAATCTTAGATCTTAGAAAAAATATAATGGCGATAAGCAAAAAGGGTAATAAAGTCTTTTTTTTTTAATTTAATTTCCATGATAAAAATAAATAAATCTTTGTTTGCAGTAAAATTTCTTTTTATGTATAAATATTTTTTTAATTAAAGATGGGTTTTCTCTTGACCAGCATTTATCCATGTAGGAAAATGAGGCTGACGATGAAGCGAGCTCACCCAGAAAATGCCTATTCTCTGGGTGAGAACCTTGAAAAGATTTGGATTGTATGAGCTAGGAAATACAGACGCCGCGCCTGCAAGGAGTTCCAATCCTTTGACATCCGCGTGGTTTTCAAAATGATCGATTAGATATTAATAGAAAAAAAATATCGCCAAACCAAACTTTTTTAAAAACCTGTTTAAATTATGAACGCGTTGAATGGCAAAATTAAAATTATATTTTTATATTTTTGTGTGGTCTTACCACAATTACGTTTCTCGGCATTTTTTTGTTCTTTTTTTTTTCATCTTTTTTCGTTTTGGTCTACTTTGCATATTTAAAATGAAATTATAAATCTGGAGTTTGACATCCAACTTGAAAATGAAGTACATTTGTCATAAATATGTCTATTTTCTTGTAAAATTAAGTCATGTTGCTTCCGTAAAGTCTCTTCTACATATCTCGTTAAATAGGTTAAAAGGTATGAATTTTATAATTAAAAAAATTTAGGTATTGCTTTTGAATTACTCAAACCAAGATAATATAAGTGCTTGGCACTTTAAATGGATAAATATAGAAAAAAAAATGGAACGAAAAATGAGGTTGTTTCCGTTGTTAACATTTTACCTATTATTCCTCATCAAAAGTTTACACTCGGTAAAAGTTTTATACAACTGTCTGACGATCCCTAGGAAACCTAACATTCTCCAGGATAAAATGTATCCTATATGTTAATCCTGGTAATAAACTATATGTGTGCCAAATTTCGTCGAAATCCGTTTAGCCGTTTTAGCGTGATCGAGTAACAAACATCCAATCATACAAACTTTCCTATTTATAAGTAATATTTATTATATACGTAGTAGGATTCTGTGGTACTACTGAACCTGAGATCAAATTTCTTCGGGTAGACCTATAGATACGTGGTACACGCTCTAGAATGGCAATACGAAACTCAGGTAACTGCCCGACTCTCATTCAGTGGCTCTAGCATGAGTTTACGATACTACACTCGCTAGCGAGAGCGTAAAACATTTATATGGAAAATTGATAATTTGACATTGACAGTTCACGATTTCCCATACAAAAGTTTTACGTTCTCGCTAGCGAGTGTAGAATTGGTGTAGTATCGTAAACTCATACTAGAGCCTCTGTTGGGCACAATCTTGCGCCGCGCCGCGGTTACACTTTCCTACAAACTGACTACAAAAGACAAAAAATGAATAAGTTAAGTTTATTTGAGGGAATATAATATATAAGTATCTGATTATTATTTTTTCAATAAATGTTCATTATTTTATACTCAGCCTCAGGTGTGTGTAGTGTAGATGTTTGTTAATAATTGATTTTATTATTTTAAAAAATAGTAAAATTCCGAGTTGATTCCGAGTTCACCTTTATCATTCTCCTCCGTAAGTCACATGCTCGCGCCAATGAGCGCTCTACAGCAATCCATACGTAACTAATGATGTATATTCATCTCTTTCTAACGACAGGTATGCCGTATCATTTGTCTATTTGTTAGAGCAAAATATCATAATAAATAACCATACTCGTAGATATAGTACTACTTGCGCCACTTTAAAATACAGTAATGTTTGTGTATAACGTGTCCTGGGGTAGACGACAGACCTCCATAGTCCAACAAAATTCGACAATGCGTCATCGCCTCATAAAATGTTCGTCAGAATAACGCAGGTTAAATTAGATTTGTTAGCATATTAATAATAATTAATAATATGTATATTTATTATTTGCACGCGTCAAGTACTTGGGAAGAGTTCACTACAAACGTAAGTTTCTTAGTTAGATTCACCGTGACCACCACGGTTTTTTCTATGTCTAAGAAGACTTAACAAACCAGTATATATTCAAAATAATTTTAATTTTAATTATATAAGAATAAAGCTTACAATTGGTTGGTTAGATTGCAGACAGAGCGAGCAGGAAACGCGAGGGTGGTCCGGCTGTCGCCGGTTGTCCGCCGAAGCTCGCCGCAGCACACCACTATGCTACACACGCCCAATAGGTCAGTATCATTTAAGGCGACGCCAGCCCCTAATGATAAAAAAATCCACTTATTTGTAACCGTTTTCCTTTTAAATTATCATAATAATTATAATTTAAAAAATACTCAAATCTGCAGGATATATGAAAGGGGATCATCAGAATTATTTTTAAAATTATATTTAATTATATATATAAAAAAATGACTAAGTTGGGGTTCTAATATCGATGTTGTAACCGTGCGATTTGCTTAATAATCAATATTTTAAACAGCTAATTCTTAAGATAAATTTTAAGATCCACTATCTGAAGGCTCATGAAAACAAAAATACTTATACTTTATTTAATTTTTAAATAGATATTTCCGAGATTTGCAAGTAGCGACTCCCCCTCAGCAGTCCCGTCAATTTAGTACAGAACGAGTTTTGCGGCTGGAGTCGCCTTAAGTGTATTTCTTAGATGAACTTCTTGTAATTACTTGTAATAATACATCCACCGTACTCAAGGCTTGCCCCTCTGAGTTTTGTCGACTTCTTATTATATGGATTAAAATTAAAGTAATTAGCATAATGATCACTTGTTTTAGCGATGCAGAAAAATATCGCGAGGAAAAGCTGCATGTGTTAGAAGACATATTATTATATAAAATTCAGTCACCAAAGGAAGACAAGCAAATTAAAATCTTATGTTTTTATTTCGTAGGGTCGTAAATTACTTGGCACCGGAATCCCCAATGGACGCTGACGAGGACTTACTACTGGAACTATTGTTCAAAATGTGACCAGGTGCGAAGCATTCGCTGCAATTCAAGGAGAATAAGAAGATTCAAGGGAAATTAATTTACATTTAAAATGTAATAACAAGGGATGTAACACCAGACGTTCTAGTGTAATCCTACTTTGGCTATGAGATGTTTAGCTTTTAAAATGTGGCTGTTAAAGTTTTACCAGGTTTCCCCAATTTTCTTTTTAACACTGTGGTGACATTCTAGGATGTACTATTTTCTTTACAATTTTCTAAAATGAATCTAACTATATGAATTTTCTAGGTAAAATCTCGTCCAAATTTGAATTGGGAAACGAATTTTTATGTTCCAATTTGAATTGAATTTTTATGTTCAATTCTATCCTCATTACTGTATTGAAATATCATGAATACTTACTTCATCTATTAAATATTTAAAATACATCTTCACCTTTACGTTTCTCAGATAGATGATTTATTATCTCCATACATTGTCACGAATTCCTAGCGTTGTGAGACGACTCTCGCCTTCTCTTTTAAAACTTCGACAGTTTTGTTTGTGACTGTTATTGAAAGTTGTTTAGTATATAAAAAATATATTTCTCTGTCTTTGCTCGGTTCAGGTGTTTACGCAGTAATTTTTAGTTCTAGATTTGACTTGTTCAGAGTTACTCAAATTCCTCTTTGCTTAAAAACTCTTCAGGTCATAGACAGGGTTATATTTAGTGTAAATTTTATCGTATTTTGTATTATATTTTCATAAAGTATTTTTGAGATGTTTGTTTAGAACATTTATTGGAATTATATTTTTGAAAACTCTAAATTCGATGTAAAGTTTGAATAGAACGAATGTATTGGCTATATTAATTTATTTATTTTGATTTGTTTTTAACAAAATTCGAATAATTTTAAACGGATATTTTAAATGTTTGGCTGTTGTGAAATTATTTCACGTTTTAAAGCGTTTTAAGTATGTTCGTTTTTTGAAAATAAAATTCCTTTGAGACTAGTGACCGCTGGGCTACGTTGAAATAATTTTTAGCACGGTCAATGAAAAGGCAAACTCCTTCAAATACTTATAATGATTTCTGAATGGAGTTTAATGTAGGTTAAGTACAAATTCAAATTATTAAAACGCCACTGTTCTTATAAAGTAGTTGCACCTAGCATATAATACAATAAACCCGAAGAGCTGTGAGTATTTTGAGATTTTATCGTATTTAAGAAAAAAAAAGAATAAAAAGTAATTTATGCAATTATTTTGTTGGTTGAATCAAGTTTCGTTCAGCCTAACTAGGTTACGTCTTAAGACATTGACGCCATTATATACATCGAACGTGGTGTGGGACGATACATCGATTAATCGATTCACAAGATTGATCATTATCAATTAATCGACTAGTACGTTTGATCAATATCGATTAAATGATTCGTACGATTGATCGTCAATTAATCTATTAGTACGATTGATCAATATCGATTAAATGATTCGTACGATTGGTCGTCAATTAATCTATTAGTACGATTGATCAATATCGATTAAATGATTCGTACGATTGATCATTATCGATTAATCGATTAATTATCCGTTACATTCCTTTAGAGTAAAAGACGCAAAATTCGTCAGTTACTTTCGGACTGCTCTATGATTGTTGATTTAAATACTATTATTGTTTAGGTTCATAACGTATTTAACACTTTAGTGTCATGAATTTTCCGCCCTAGTTCCTAACTCAAATATAGAAATTCTTAACCTAATAGTTTGTTAGCTAGTTAGTTTACGTTTTTAGTCTCCTTAAATAATGCTAAATGCCATACTTAACTAGCGTTCATGAAACAATAAGGTTGTGCACCATTTATATAGTAATAATTAATTACCTAAATATTCCCTTTTTCTGAATTCTCTGATATTTTAATGTAGTATAGTTCAAATAGAAATTAAGATAAATAGAGATAATCATAGCTTACAACAAGACGACGACGTGCGACCGTCGAATATTTTCGATTCGTATTTTTATAAAGCAAAAGTTACGAACGATTAAGAACGCTTTGCTTATGCAGGGCCAAGGGTTTAGACCGAATGTTTTATTGGTAAGTATTTTTTTTTTCTTAATTTCTATTTCCCTCGCGGGAATTAAATGCTGTAATCTATCTGATTTCATTCAATATTGAGTAGGTTCCAATTTTTTTTTTGTTTTGTCATTATTTACGTTCGATATAAATCGATGCCTAATCGAGTATTAAAACCGATTGTTGAAAATGTTGAGAAAATGATGGATGTCGCACGACGCAAATTGAATATAACCGTCCATTTGTGGCGGCTTTTGCACCCTCTGGTAGCGTAACGGCAAAAGTCGCATGACAGTACCAAGTGAAACTGAATCTTGAGAACGATGTGTTTAGGAAGCGATTCGCTTACGGCGAGTGGGCACCCGAGGGCGCATACGAATACAACTTGTATATTTTATATTTTTGGATCGCTAATTTTAAGAAGTTATATTTATATATGTATATGTAGTAACGGCGGATACATAAGCAGTATTTCGAAAAGTATATCGCCAAAAAGTTTTGATGTAATAATTTTCCATAAAAGTTATTCTCACACTTTTTTCATTTTGAAACGGTAAATAGTTCGTACAGCTAGTGGTCATGCGTTGACATTGAATTAAATAAAATTAATTTCTCCTATAGAATTAGTGCGCTAAACAAATTTCACTGTCACTTCCGACTGAAACATACATCATAGTTATATCCGTTAAATTGCTTTTTTTTAATTTATATATTTTCATTCTTCTTACTTAATAGGGAATATGTGTCTAATTAAAAAAAGGCTTAATTTTTTTTTATCAACATTTTTGCCTTAGAATTATGTCCATGTAAATATTTTTTAATATTATTTTTTTCATTTTCGTTAAGAAAATAATAATTAAAAAGTGCAAAAAAAATGTGGGGAAATTCAAAATACTTGAAACGGTCAGTTCGTATGTGACGTCAAAGTCTATGAAATGTCAGTGTGTAGATGTTTGTGATTTTTAACATTAATTGATTGTTATTGTAGACTGTGACGTCACGACAAGCGCGCCAAAAGGGCGGGTGTTTAAAATTTAATTAATTTTAACATTTTTTTTGTTACTTATTTTGTTACTTACTTTTGTTATTTCTGGTTTTTGGCGCTGAATATTTGTTACGGTTATATAACGATATAACCTATCATATTAAATTTAGTGTGAATTAATATATTTACGTTTTTTGCACACAATGAAGTTATTTGAAATATAAATTTGAAGTAAAGAAACAAAACAGTGGCTTACTCGTAACAATTCTTAATTAAATTAGTTTATAATTAATTTGATTATTAATTAATTAATTCATTATTAATATGATGAGTTTGGACTTAATAGCACTTGCGTTTAACCAGAGCTCATGTTAAGTGACCGAGCGGAGTGAGGCGTTTGTGTATTGCGCCAAAATCTCGTTTAGCGTGCTTATTCTATTAATATTTAACTCAATGTGCGTAAATAAGCTATGTAAGCGTGCATGAAAGCTTAAAAGGGGCGCCATTGAAGAATATGAAAAAATAATGTTAATAAAAAAAAAAATTGAATATTTTTAACGGTAACGCAAAACCTCTGAAAGCAATAATATTTTTGTGGTGAAATTACTCCGGTTTGTAAGAAAAGAGTATTTTATTATCCAACTGATGGTCACAAAACAGTTAATAATAGTACCTACGCTTCTTAGTGCGGCCGTAAGGTGTGTTATTTCTCTATAATAATTACATGATAATTACAATTTACTATTTAAAATACAATGGATTAAGCTGATGGAATGAAATGGTCGTTCGCCTGATTTATAGCAACTGTCACTTCCAAACACAAAATGTGGTTAAATACACAGTTTCTGGGAACATTAAATTATCGCATATGTAAAAAAAATTTTTTTTGAAAGTTATATTAAAAACCTATTATTTTATAAAGAGTCATAAACCGGGCTGGACGTCTCTATGCAGTAAGCAGACTCTAATAGAAGACCACTATAAAATGAGAGTAGGTGTCAACGAATCACTTGAAAATCTTACCATGTTAAAAAAAATATAGTTTAAAAATAATAATTCAATTTTGTCTTTAAAAAAGTAACTATCTGACCCAGCAGACGTTGTCCTGTCAGAACCCGAAAATAATTCCGTAACCCGATTGTGGCGCCACCTATCGGGTCCAATTTTATTTTCAAACCATATGTCAAAGTGATGCGACACTTCACATCAATCAACGACGGTTATATTATTTGGATATTGTTCAAATAAAAATACTAACATCGCCATTAAAAAATGGGGGGGTGGGGGTTTGAGGGTGAAAAATACTTTACGACCTATTCTCATACCTACCAAATGTATAAAAAAAATTATAAAAATCGGTCCAACCGATTCGGATGTTGTTTTTATGTTGTTACAAACACCGTGACACGAGAATTTTTTTATATTAGACTAATCATATTATTTACCGTTTGTACATTTTGATCCTGAGCGGTTTTAGAGTCCTTTTTTGGTTGAGATTTTGAGTTATTAGTAAACTCGCGTGCGCTCGCGAGTTATCCTGTTTCTATTTTACCTATTATTTCGCGCCATAAGTAAAAGGCAGTTGTTGATTGAGGTAAAAGAACAAAGTTTGATGTAAGTACTGTCAGTGAATACACATTTGCCCAATTAAAACTTTTGCTAATCTCACTTATCCTGACCATTAAAATGTTCTTAGGAAATGTTTATTATGAATTTATACGATCAGGTGGACAACCTCCCATACTGTGTCGTTGGAGAATTTTTTTCTTTTGAATTATCTTATTAAGTTAAGTAACACACTTACGGCTAACGGTAGTATTGACCACGGCGACGAAAAATATTAGTGCACTAGAAGTAGAGAAGTATAGTTAGATAAATTACTACTTATGTATATGAAAATAATTAAAAAAAAATCTTGAAATCTATACATAGAAATAAAATTAAAAGTTTAAATAATACTTTTTATTATTATAAATATAAGAAGCTTGTTCACACATTTTAACTTCATATTTAGTATAATATAACTATTAAAATAAGAATTGAAAAAAGTTACGGTTCGGGAATGGGACAATTAGTGAGATGTCGGTTGGGAATTTTCCATTTTTGTTTTCGTGTGGGCAATTGGTAGCAAATTTGAATGCCAAAAGCGGTATTATTAAGTGCCGCGATATTTTTTATAGGTTAATTACACTATTTTCACTGTATGATGATATGCGTGACAGTTCTCACTTTTTCATGTCACGCATACTGTTTTCAACTTTAAGAAAACCGGCACAAAAAAAAATAACAATTAAACAAACACATGTATGAAAAAAAAATATCTGTTCGAAAAACACAAAAGGAGTAATCACTTTTATTATTAATTTATTATTATAATAGGTAAATGTAATAAAAAACATATATTTTAAAAGTGTCAAACGCGTGGAACGGAACTTGTGCCAATAGGGATTGACACTAGGGATATTCACTTATATTCGATATATCTAGAGTACTCTATGTTTGACATTGGATATTCGGAGATTTAACAAATATTCCATATATTTTTAAAAACATAAAAACGTTTTTAAAAACATGATAATAAAACTAAAGCTGACTAATAATAACAATAAAACAAAAGTAAATTTTGTTCTGAGTCTGATACGAGTTGTCAAGTTTCGAGTTCTGACAGTAACGAATATATAAATTAATATTTTAAACAGACTGCATTGTATTCTATAATTTATTTAACGTAACCTCTATTCCCAATTACTAGAATTTATTTCTAAATTTGAAAATCTAAAATCGGTAGTTCGATTCCATTTGCTTTGACAACTGATTCGATATTTTCAAACAATCGATTAAATGTCGTTAGGTTGCATCACTAAAATTGTCACTTACGAACTGTCACGCATATCATCATACAATGAAAATACTATAGGTGTTTTGTGACGCTGACTTACTAGATTGTGCTTCTGAGGTAACTGTAATGAGTTATTTGAATCGGCTTCATTCATTGTTTTACTGAATATCTTGACTTTTAATTGGCCGATACTAATCTATTGTGTTCTGTCACTGTGCAACTATTAAATTATAATTAATTATATTAATTCACTAAGTGATCAATTATCACTGAGTAATTAATATTAATTATGATCAAATAAAAAAAAGTAAATTAATGAATGAAGTAATTAATCTGAACAAAAAGAAAAACAGATTTCGTTTAAGGGTCCTAATTCACTAACGCCACTTAACGATTCCTTACTTCCAAACCACGTCATATCCTCAAATTTTTACGATATCTCCTAAAAAGTCATTCTCTTATATATATATATGCTTAAATGCCATGACAAAACATTACGTGTTTACAAGGTAAGACAAAAGCGTGAAATCATAATTGCCATACAGAATCAAGGATATGACGTGGTTTCGAAGTAAGGAATCGCGTGGAATCGCTAAGTGGCGTTAGTGAATTAGGGCCAAGTTGTAACGACACTGAGTAATTAGATTACGATGCCTCATTAGTCATAGTTTTCGAAGAATAATAACAAGGTAAGTCACGTTACTCAGTTCATTTGCGCGGTAGCTTTCTTCTGAAAACATAGTTCTTTCGAAAATTGAGCCTGCCTAAAATGTATTGCATATCACTTAGATTTATTGTAAACGTTACATACTGTTGGTATTGAAAAAATTCTCTGCGCAATGTTTTTTTTTTACGCAATTTTTACGAACGTTTTTAACGGTTTAACGGGGGACAGTTGATAAGTTTTAAAACTGTATAGGGTGTCACGGAATATTTTAGGATAAGTAAGTGTAAAATCGTTGCGCAAAGAACGACAACGTGTTTATGTTTAATTAATGCTAGAACAACAGTTGTTTGTTTAACCATTTTGTAGATGCTCCTTGTGAAATGGGTTGTAACTATTTGAATGCTTTGCAAAGCTTAAAAAAAATATTTAAAATCGCAGTTATTATTTTTCGGTTAAAAATAAAATTTTATAAATCTCCTATTTGAGTATTACAAAACTAATTTTCCACAAAAAGTGTAAAAAAATAAATACAAGTTTAATCCAAATCATCAAACATCTTAACTTACATATTTATAACTAGCTGAGTTCTCAACTTTGTACTCGTGGTATTGGGTATAGCGCGTAACTTTTTTTTTTGCAAACCGATTGGAATGAAACAAACACTAAATATTACAGTAAGCTTGCCACAATACATCGGTGGTAACCGCATTCAAATCGGTTAAGCCGTTTCAGAGATTAGCGTGCACAAACATACAGACAAAAATTCTAAAAACTATTTTTTTTTTATCTCGGTAATATTAGTACAACGTTTACAAATTAGGTACAGCCACGGCTCGTTTACGATTTTATTATTTGTATATAGATATGTAGGTAGATATTTGGTAATAATTGTAATAAATATTTTGTTATTTATGTAATAAGCTTTCATTTAATTTTATTTTCTTAAAACTGTAGTGATGTGCAAAATGAATTACGTTTTTTATAATAACTAGCCAACGAACCGTACAGATGTTCCATTTTATTTCATAATTCATTTCCTTTCATAAGAACTTTCCTCGGTCTTCAACGAATATTCGGAAAGAATAAATAAATAGCAGAATTAGTCTAACCATTCTCGAGTTTTGCGCTTAGCAACGCCTTTAGATATCAGTTTTTATTTATGTAAATTAAGATATTTAACATAAAGATTTTCCGTTTTTCAAATGTGAATTATTTCTGCGGTTTTACTGCGGAACTATCTATTGTTCGCGGCATTCTGTTACAACCCATAACATTTTCGTGTTGTTTGCTTGAAATTTTTATATTGTATTTGATAGCAAATTTTATGACGTTATTTTTAAAAAAGATATTTATAATTTAATTATGAGAAAATAAATTAAGTTTGTATGCCATTTTAAGCGTTAATATTTAAGCTTTCTTTAAGACTTAGCAATTGTAAGATACCTATTGTCATGTACTGCCAGTTTCAACAATACTGAAACACCAAAATTCGGTAGGATGTATGGATGGAAGGATTGAAAATGTTTTGGAAGGAATATTCTCTTATTATTTTCCTTTTAACGTATGTTCTCATTGTTGTGTACAACACAAATTTTCCAAAAACATAAGAAATTCTATTAAATATAAATTGTATTTTTATTTCAAAATTAATTTTAAAATAATTTCTAAAAGATTTAAGTGAATTCAAATTAAAAAAAAATCTTTTATAAATTTTCGTCCGTAAAAACAATAGGCTATTTATAATTCATAATATTTAAAGCACCTACAATATATTTTTTGTGTACTTACGTTATGGGAAACGAAGAGAACATATTTTAATTTTTTTTTTAATAAATTAAATGGAATAAGCAAAGAAAGTGAAAATTTATTATCAAAAAATATTCGAAAAGTATAATTGAGTTGAGAAAGCAAATGTGTATTATATAATCAAAAATATTATAAAAGATGAAGTGATTTGTTTGTTCATTACTGTGTAATTATTTTAAATTTAAAAGTTATGATAAATTTTGACTGTAAATTTGTTAGTAGTAGATTTGAAATAAAGACATTACCTTGATGTTCTGATGTTCTGATGCCAAATTATTACTCAATTTGAAGAGTTTTTTTTTTATTAATGTTCATAATATGCATTTATTAGAAAAAAAATCTCGATTTATTAATTTATATCCATTTATAATATATTTTATTGATTTATCAGTAGTATAATATCTAATACATTGAAGTCTGTATTCCGTTTCTATACTTAAAAATTATAATTTAAAAACGGAATCAATAGAATTTACACAATCTTATAATGACTTATTATGATATTCAAAACAAAATAAGGTAATTTTTATTATAATCAAATCTATTACTGATACAATTTTTTTTGTATTTTAAAATACATATTATAAAATTTATAAAATTATAAATTTTATTAAGTAACTGGATTAATACTACTAAATGTATAAGAGTTTATCTGAATAATGTGAAACGAATTTAAAAAAAGTTGGTACAATGAAATTTAATTTCATGTGACGTTTTTCATGCATAATAGTTATTTGTTCAACTAGAGAGCAAAATTGTTTTTTCCTGCGAGTGCCGTCTTTAAATCACGAACTAGCGAAGTAGTCTATAGAATTGAATCACGAGCGTAGCGAGTGATTCTAATATAGACTACTGAGCGAAGTGAGTGATTTAAAGGCACGAGACATAAAAAAATTTGCTCTCGTGTTAAACATACAACTTTTCACCTCAACAGCGAGTTAGGCCATCACCACTGGTATCTTCACAGCTGTAAAACTATCTTCACAGCTGGGCCAACTCTAGTTGGCTATGGTCGGCCGAATCTAGTCGGCTATGGCCGGCCGACTCTAGTCGGCTATGGCTGGACACACTAATAAAATCCTAATAATGTTATTCCAGGGAGTTAAATCGCGTGTTCGAAATTTGAATCACTTTTCCTCACGCTCGCAGCAAAAATCGATTTTCCTGCGAGTTTTTAGGCACCAAAAGCACCCTTTTCGTGCTGGAGAGGTGAAAAATCATTTATTGAAAATATTTTTGACGAGCCCGTTGGATGAGTGGTCGGTTTGATTCCCGGCAGGGTTAACTTAGAAAATGAACTTTTCTAATTTGGCTCTAGTCTGGATCTGGAAAGTAGTGGCAGGGCAGACTGCGTTTCGCAGTCATTTGGGCGGCCCGTCTGGCGGCAGTAACCATTCCCTTATAGAAGACCACCGTGAAATAACATTATGTGTGCTGCTGTGTTTCGGTGAGTGAGTATGGGATGCCAGAGCCCATTTACCTATCCGATCCCTTATCATTAATCCTACTGTAGTCAGCAGCGCATTAACAGCAGCTGTGGCGTTGCTTGTGTTTTAGGCGACGATAACCACCTACCAAGTGGACCGTCAGCCTGTCTGCCGATCTTAACCTTCAAAAATTAAATAACCCTCAAAAGTTATACTTGAAGTTCCGCGGGTATGAAAATGTTCAGTTTCGCAAACACCAAAAAAATTAGAGTCCTAATTGCGTGAAATCTGTAAATGAATATTGCGGGTGCTAGAGAAATTTCATTGTACTTAGCGTACGAAATTAGAAACGAAATTATTTCTTTGTATGATTTGTGTTTTTTTTGAGACGACAATTGAGTATTGTTGTGACTAAAGTCACAAGTTACATTCCTTTAAAATTCAAATGACTAAACGGTTGAGACGAAGTTGGATTTGAATGTAACGTTTAAACTTTGATGGAAAGTGTATTTTGAATAAAACAAATCTTCCTTTGTAATTATAATCTAAACACTACAGAATGTGATTGAAAGCAATTCAGAAATATTACTGCTGATTATAAAGTGTTGTGTTTTATTTTACTTACTTGAATCCCTGATTACCGAAACGCGGCAATAAAAATTGATGTCTGTGCTCGCGTCTGTCTGTCTGTATATCTGCTTACTCATCTTAAACTACGCAATGAATTTTGATGAGGTTTTCACTAATGGAAAGAGCGTTAAATGAGGGAGGTTTTTGTATATAATTTGCAGAAAAAAATTGCACTCATGCGTAACCGGAAGCGGGTAGCTAGTACTGTATAAAAATTAAAGGCTTTAGGACAATAGGGGATCGGACAGTAATCAGATTAAAATCTAAAATGTACTTAGAAAGAAAATATATAATTTTTTTACGATTATTTATCGAATAATAATTTATTATAATTCATTTAAATATTTTTAAATGAAGAAATAAAATTTTATTATTTACAATATTTTTAATCTATACTGAAGCACCAATCACAGTGCGTGACGTCATTTGCGGGCAATCATTGTCTTATGCCAATGCAGCTGTTTTGTTATGATATGACCACAAATGACGTTACGCGCTCTCAGATGAACTATCGTGGCGTTTTGGCGGCATTTTCAAACAAACAATATTAAAACATGATTCTGAGTACCTAAAAGGCTATAAATAAATAAAATAGTATTTTTTATGGGAATAAATATCCATGAAGATTAATTTAAAACACTTTCTGAAAATTTGTCCGATCCCCTATTCATCGCCGCTCTTTGAACGCTGCCATTTTATCGCTGACCGTTTTATCGCTGGTTGATTCGACGCCAGCTATTTCATCGCCGTTTAGTTAAAATATCAACATAATTAGTATCACTTAAAAAAAATCAATGTCATACACGTTTCCAGTACAATAAATTTTGTCATAGACATAGTCTATTTGCCACAAAACCCGTATTCCGTTAATTCCGAAATCACATTTATTAAAATTAGTGTGATTTCAAATTAAAACTGTAATTTGCCAAAATAAAAGTAAAATACATCACATTTTATGAAAATTTACGTCTTTTCTGACCATAAATATTTGGTAGTACATAATTCTTTTGCTTTCTACAATACTGCGCAAGATAAACAATAGACCACAACGAACGGCGATGAAATGGTTTTACGAAGAATTCGCCTGTTTCGGCGAGTAATCCATTATCATACTAAGGTTGGGACAGCGCACTTGGCCCACGGCGTTGCTTGTGATAATAGGCGACGGTAACCATTTACCATAAAATGGAATAACGGCGCCTTAAATGTTGTACCCTAAGTACAGTCGGGGTACTTTTCAAATTAATTATTCCTTTATCAAGTCGTAGACTCTTAGTGCCTTTTGAGTCAATATTTATTAATATTTATCTTAATATAAGACCCGAGATGGTCTTTTAAACGATTTTCACAATTAAATATCTACGAACACTGCAGTGGTATTGTTAACAAATTCTTTTGGTAACAAACCCCCGGAAGTATCGTTTAGTAGTGTCGTTATTTAGTAGTCTCCCTTTATCTACACTATATTATTTGTGTCTTCTCTCTTCTCCACTGAAAACCATGATGTACAACCAAGACTGTGGATAAGTAAGTACACTACGGGCAAAAATGTAATAAGTGAAAGATAGTAACTTACACGTGAAATCATACGCTTAAAGATTGAATTTAAGTAGGAAGAAAGAAAGCGTTTATTTGACGATTAAATTTTAACAAAATTTATAAATCAGTGGGTCTATGAAAAATTAATATAAAAATATAGCTACTAAATAAAATAAATGTACCTACTGATATGTTTATTTAGTCTTTGTGTTATGTGTGTGTATACTTATTTAAGTTTGATTTGGGTGTGTGTCTCTGCGATTTGACCAAATGAAGTCAATGGACCTGACCTGAATGCCAATGCACAGAGGAGTCATTCGTGTTATGTAATAAATAAAAAATAGAAAAATCCACCCTGTTGTATGAGTGGTTAGGGTGCTTGCCTTAACGCTCTGTTCTTGGGTTCCCGCGGGTTCGATTCCCGGCTGGGTCAACTTTTAAAAATGAACTTTTCAAATATGGATCTGGTCTGCACAAGTAGTGGTAGGGCACACTGCGTTTCGCAGTCAAATGTGCAGCCCGTCTGGCCGTCTGAAATAACAGCAGATGTGCTGTTGTGCTTCGGTGAGTGAGTAAGGGATGCCAAAGCCCATTTACCTATCCAATCCCTTATCCTTAAACCCACTGTAGCCGTCAGCGCACTTGCAGCAGCTTTGGCGTTGCTTGTGTTATAGGCGACGGTAGCCACCTACTATCAAATGGACCGTCAGCCTGTCTGCCCATCTTAACATAAAAAATAATAAAATAACCGCGATTACTCTGGATTTTGTATCCTAACTAAAATTATAAATGCGAATTATAACTAAAAAAATAAGTTTAGAGAATACAAATGGAAATATAAATAAGCTCGTTGTTTGTAAAAGCTCAAAGTCTGAGCATAAATTGTCACTCTTATTCAGTGGGTCTGCGAAAAATGACAGAGCTTACTCGTATTGATGTCGGAGGCATTCGTTCAAGTATCCTCTCGGTACTGAAGGCTGCTATTGTGTATTTATAATATTTGGATTTTTCCTTGTGAAATTTTGTCGATATAGAAAAGCGCTTAAATAAAACATATTCATCTTTTTATTCCATTTCATTTTCATATCATCTTTTTATATCATTTTCATTTCATTTTCATATCTTTTTATATCAATTTTTTATAATCCTTTGGTAAAATTGGCTGACATCACACTTATTTAACAATAACTTTTTATAATGAGTAATAAGCACCATGTATCTCCAGTTAAAAGGAACAGTTAATCTTAGGTAGTCATACATTTTTTTAGACCAGAGGTGCTCAAACTTTGGAGTTAAAAGTGAGCCGCTGTTTCTTTATTTTTTAAAGTAGTTTTTATGAAAACTGTGTGTATCTTAAATATTGTGATATGTATTATATCATCAGATCTACTATTGTAGAATAGTTTCAGAGAAAAAAATATGAACTAATAGACAGTTTACGACTATGGTATGCAAAACTATGATAAAAATTGGATTTTTATCAAATAATAAAAAAATAAAAGGTGCTTTACCTTTGTCTACAAGTACGTCCAAGGTTATCCATTAATGATGGGACTAATAGGATATAACATTTTATATCGTTATTAATGCGAAAATGAGTTTGTTTAAATAATAATAATAATAAATAATAAATTTATTTTATTTCACAATATTAACATAATACGTACATGTATGTGTTATTGTAGTAAACAGTTTAAAAAATGAAAAAGTAAAAACAAAAATTTCCCAACAAGTATCTCTGAAGATAGAGATCTTCAGAGATACTCGAAAGGATAAAGACATCTTTCATACAGGAAAAAGTACTGTTCCCGGGATCCCGGGGGATGAAAAAAAAATAAAATTCAACGTCTGACAAATATATTCTCTTATGAGGTATAAAGTTTACATAAACGTTTTAAGGTCAAAGAAAAAGGGGTCCGGACTAAGTCGGGGGGAAATGCTAGTCACAAATGAACGAATAATTTGTGTCGAGATATTTAGAGTAATTTTTTTTTAATACCATATGTTTCAGTATTCTATAACGATTTCAGAATATAAAAGCTCATATACCTACTTGTTATCAGGGCTGGTCGGAAGACGCGACTGGCGTACTGGCGTTATTTTATTTCCCGGGATCAATGAGTTATAGACTTTTGCAATAAAATTTAATTGAACTAAAAAAGATTAACTCTGCGATAAAAAACATTCACATCTAATAGAAGATCGTGTGCGGGCTAGTACACAAGCCGTCGTAATTAAATTAGCCTCATTATTTAGCCGTATTCAGCCCCATCCAAAATTCGTCCAATAAAAACTAACACAATTAATTTATATCTAATATAGTTAACAGAAACACACACACACACACACTGCCTTTTTTATGTAATGTTTATTCATATTGTTAAATTTAATTTGTCAGACTAGGTTTTTAATCTATCTTATTTTCATAGAATGCTATTAAATTAAGTAGTTTATAAATTCATAAAAATGTGTGCATCTAGGCATTAATCAGTAGTGGCATTAATCACCTCCTTACAGAAGACCACCGTGAAATAACAGCACCGTGTTGTGTTTCGGTGAGCGAGTAAGGGATGCCAGTGACAATTTTCCTATCCATTTCTAATCATATATCCTTAATCCTATGTATAGTAGGCAGCGTATTTGCAGCATATTACTATGTGGCTTTGATTATCTAATAACCTACAGGAGTTATAGATTTTGACGAGCCCGTTGGATGAGTGGTTAGGGTGCTTGCCTTAACGCTCTGTGGCTCTAGCATGAGTTTACGATACTACACTCGCTAGCGAGAGCGTAAAAAAATTATATGGAAAATTGACAATTTGACATTGACAGTTCACGATTTTCCATACAAAAGTTTTACGTTCTCGCTAGCGAGTGTAGTATCGTAAACTCATACTAGAGCCTCTGTTCTAGGGTTCCCAGGTTCGATTCCCGGCAGGGTCAACTTTGAAAAACCAACTTTTCAAATTTGACTCTGGTCTGGATTTGGAAAGTAGTGGCAGGGCACACTGCGTTTCGCAGTCATTAGGGCAGCCCGTCTGGCGGCAGTAACCACCCCCTTACAGAAGACCACCGTGAAATAACAGCACGTGTGCTGTTGTGTTTCGGTGAGTGAGTAAGGGATGCCAGAGCCCATTTCCCTATCCCCCCTCCTAATCCCTTATTCTTAATCCTACTGCAGTTGGCGGCGCACTTGCAGCAGTTTAGGCGTTGCTTGTGTTATAGGCGACGGTAGCCACCTACCATCAAGTGGACCGTCAGCCTGTCTGCCGACCTTAACAAAAAAAAAAAGGAGCCATCTACCATTAAGTAGACTAGACCGTCAGGTAAAAAAAAAGAAACTTGATTAAATAAGTTTGTATAATGTTATCGTAATAAATAAATAGTATAAAATTTCTCTTTTTATTAAAATTTATCACATAAAAAGGTTTTGAATATCATAAACCGTAGTTTCTCGTACAAATCCTTAGAAGGGACGATAATAGATTGGGTCCGTAATTCCGCTCTTTAAAGGGCACGTAAAATTTTAACGACCCCATATTTTATTAGTGGACCTCCAGGACTTTGATTAAAAATCTTTTCCCTGTACCTCCAATCGTTATAGAACATTTATTTATCTGGATGAAAGATTTTATTTCAGCAATTAGTACAATCATACAGTGATCATATTGTACACATTATGTCAAGTGGTATCATGGGCAATGGACAACAATATAGCCTTCATATTGTAAGCCTTCGTATTCCTTACTGTATTAGATCTCCAGATGGGTCAGCCCCTAATTCGACTTAGTGGACGACACAATATTTCTCTTATCTTAATTTTATCCTGTAAGTAACGTCTATCCTGTACCTTTTTTGTGACTTACCCAATAAATTGACCCTCTGTAAGTCTGTCCACATGAAAAAATTACATATTTGAAGAGAGTGCAACGATTTCAGCTTTTCTTAGACACCATGTGTTCCGCAGTCAAATACTAGATCTGTCAGCTGTGACCTTCCATATTGTTTTTATGTCAAGATAGGCAGACAGGCTAACGGTCCACTTGATGGTAGGTGGCTATATAACCGTCGTTTATTAAATAAACAACGCCACAGCTGCTGCAAGTGCGCTGCCGACTACAGTAGGATTAAGGATAAGGGATTGGATAAGAAAATGGGCTCTGGCATCCCTTACTCACTCGCCGTAACACAACAGCACACGTGCTGTTATTTCACGGTGGTATTCCGTAAGGGGGTGATAACTGTCGCCAGACTATAACAGTACCTGTGCAGTTGTGGTGCGGTGAGGACGTAAGGGATGCCAGAACCCATTGCTCTATACTCTCACCCTGTCCCTAAGCTTTTGTCCACATTTAACGACATATTCAATACTTTTGGAATATATCGCTATGTATAAAATTTACATAGCCTGCTACGTATGTTTATTTATTTAAAACTTTGATTAGATCTCAGAATATGCTTTTGGCATTTGGAATCCATATTATAGAATCAGCACAAAGAAAGTATTGTTACGTGTGGGGTGAGTCAGTCTGCCGTGTGAGAGCGAAAATCAACTATTTATTTTCACAAACCAAGATGACTTCCAAAATCACTAGACTTTTCCGATGAAGCCGTTAAACTTGCCAAAAGTCATCTGTGTTGCCGGTTCGCAGGTAACTTCGCAAAAGCTCCGAAGAGTCGCTTTCGAATCACATGTTATGGTACAAACTGACTCATCTCGCCCGCTTGCTCTCTTATTTATACTTGGCGCCAAACGCCTCGATGTATTTCGAGCTTTCCAGAAAATCTAAACAAAATCGTAAAATTGAATTTCGGGAATGCTATTTCTGTTGAAATGTAAAGTCTATGTTGTAAACATAAGGACCAATTTCCTTTGACACTAGTCGGGAAGGAGCGAGGCTACCATTGATAGGGTGGGACGTTCGAGAATTTCGTACGGCGCGAACGCTTTTTCCAGAACGTTCCATTGTTTGTGGTAACAATATGTTATTTTAAAAATTAAATATTACTTGTCGTTTAGCGTATTTTTTATAAAATTTTAAGGCAATAAACAAACAGAATGAATACAACATTTGGTTAAGGCATTTAGCATATATGCATATTTATTTGCATTATAAGTACATCTATTGTACTTATAATGTACTTATAATGTGGTAAAATGAACAAATGTTAAAAATAAATAAAAAAATACGACTTAGGATTATTTAATGCGAGGAGATATTTATTTATTTACTTATTGAATAGCAAACCTAACAGCATACAAAAAATTACAAAATACATTTTAAAGAAAAATATTTTTTTACAAAGCCTATTACTAGGTCTGACAAATTAAAATTTAATAGTACAAACATATTATACACATACATACATACATATAGATATAAACATACATATATGTGTAATTGCATGTATGTGAGGGTGAGTTATTTACTAATGTTAATGTGTGTGTGTGCTGTGTTTGTGTTTTGGTTACATGTTTTGTTTGTTTATAACCCAAAAAATGTGTTCACGAGATATCGTTTTGCCAGTGGAGCGATTGATGACTAGATGTCGCTATTGCAGAAAATGTACATAGTAAAGAAGTAGGTATGTTTTTATTTACTTTGTAAAGGCAGCAATAAAAAATGGTTTACCTATTAAGAGCATTATGTCTTTGTCGAGGGTTTTGTGTTGTCAGGTTATTTTTTTGTCAAATCAAATAAAATCGTTTATTTCTCAAAAATAGGATGACAAGATCACTTTGTTGAAGTCGATTATATGTTTTACCAGGGTTTCGGAAAAAAGTAGCCGAGATGATTACGATCCTTAGAAGAAACCCCTACAGAAACTCAGGATATCATTCTTTTTGACATTTTTAAAATAATATAAATTACATTTATTATAGACAAATTACAGTACATACAACATAGTATGAGATCAAATTGTTTAAATTTAGACTTCATTATCGCTTAAATAATCAGCGATTGTATAATAATCTTTATCCTATCAAGTTCGGTAACCCTGTGCTGAGAACCATCAGCCTGCCTACAGAGAGGAGGAAGGATGAGCCTGCCGTTGGATGAGTGGCAAGGATGCTTGCCTAACGTCTCAGGGGCCCCGGGTTCGATTCCCGGCGGGGTCAAGTTTGGAAATTTTAATGTAATTTTCAAAATTGACTCTGGTCTGGATTTGAAAAGTAGTGGTAGGGCACACTGCGTTTCGCAGTTATTTGGGCAGCCCGCATGGCGGCAGTGACCACCCCCTTACAGAAGACCACCGTGAAATAACAGCATATACGTGCTGTTGTGTTTCGGTGAGTGAGTAAGGGATGCCAGAGCCCATTTCCTTATCCCCTCCTAATCCCTTATCCTTAATCCTACTGTAGTCGGCAGCGCACTTGCAGCACCTGTAGCGTTGCTTGTGTTATAGGCGACGGTAGCCACCTACCATCAAGTGGACCGTCAGCCTGTCTGTCGACATAACATAAAAAAAAAATCCTATCAAGTTCGGTAACCCTGTGCTGAGAACCATCAGCCTGCCTACAGAATCACATAAAAAAACCTTAACAATTTTGTCTCTGCTATAAACAACGGTACTGCTATATATTAGACTTACAAATCCTCTGTTAATTATATCTTGGGATGAGGTAAACGCATAATTTATACAACGCACACTATAATTTACGTTTTCGGATTTGATCGCTACAAGTGCAGAGTGTTTGTGGGATAATCCGGGTAATACCCGGTATAAATTGTAGGGCTCGGTTAAAAATGTACCAAGCACCGTTTGTCGTGTGGATTACCTACATGAAAATGAGAATTTTCCTTAAAAATTTCCAGTTATTTGTTTTTTAAGGAAAATTCACGATTTATATTATCGGTAAACACACAAAAATCTATTTCAGAATAAAATAAAATAAGTCAAGTTGATGTTAGGCTGTTGTTACTTAGGGAGTCAGCTTACAAGTTTATTAAGTTATATTTGCTTGTAATTTGGGAAAGGCAGTGAAAGACTTGGGAGTTTCTACCCGAGCCTAAACATAATCCTATTAGTGAGGGAGGAATGTATAGATGCATGCATCCCAAATCAATTATTTAGGCTTCTTTAGGTACGGAATAGAAAATGGTACGGGAATATACATCACACTGAGTGAGCAAACCGTTTCAGAATAAAATTATCTTTCTTTTTTTTTTTTTTTGAAGAAGTATTATGAGAGCTACCTTGGAGTTTTAGACATTATGTAATAGTTTACTTGCCGACGAATTGGCTCGTGTAGGCGCAAAAGGTAGGCTAATAGGTCCTGAAACTATGTGCGGACTACCAAATAGCCTAGCTCGCTGGACCATATGGAACCAGTGCTTTATTAAATCTTACAAACGCTGGACTAACTTGCCAGGGTTGAATCATTCCAAAGCGCTCATTAAAGCCTATTTATAGTCGAAAAGTGACAAATCAGGCTATGTCGCTTAGGAGCAATTTGTGTATGCTATCTAGGGCACTAACGGGGCACTGCCGCCTCAATAGGCACCTTAAAGTAATGGGGCTCACTAAGTAGTACGGGAGAGTGTCGCTTCTGCCATGAATCAGAAGAAACACCAATGCATATCCTGTGCAAGTGTCGCCCCCTGATGCACAAGCGCAGTCACATCCTAGGAAGCCACACAATGGCTTGTGAAGATGTGAAGAATGCCTCTATCAAAAAAGTACTACAGTTTTTTAACGTGGTAGGTATAGGTAGAGAGTTTTAGTTCACGTGGCGATCACAATATTTCAGCAATGGACGAAGTGATACTGGTACTCTAGCAGACAGAAATAGCCACTAAGACAAGATAAGATAAGATAATAATGTCGCAAACTGCTCAAAAGTATAAATTAATTTATAGATACCATGAACAAAAGTCAACTTATCCATAAAAAGATTAGAAAAAAAGGATAGTTACAAAAGAACAAACTAAGAATTGATTAGACAGGCAGACAGCCATTTAGATGGAATGGCCCTGGTAGGCATTGGAAGTCATAAAAATTATGCTGCTGCTGCAAGTGCGCTGCTGATTACAGTGGGATTAAGGATAAGGGACTAGGAGGGGATAGGGGAATGGGCTCTGGCATCCCTTACTCACTCACCGAAACACAACAGCACAAGTGCTGTTATTTCACGGCGGTCTTCTGTAAGGGGGTGGTTACTGCCGCCAGACGGGCTGCCCAAATGACTGCGAAACGCATTGTGCCAACCACTACTTTCCGGATCCAGACCAGATCCAAATTTGAAAAGTTCACTTTTCAAAGTTGACCTTGCCGCGAATTGAACCTGGGAACCCTAGAACAGAGCGTTAAGGCAAGCACCATAACCACTAATCCAACGGGCTCGTCTTTTATTTTGTTTGCAAGCAAATTTTTTTGATATCTGAACTTTGTAAATCTAAGTAAGTAACATATTAAAAATTTTACTCTTAAATTAGTGACTCAAATAACGAACATCTTAGTTTTTATGAGTTTCTATTTACTGTACACTTTATTACTATAAGTAAATTACGTGTAATATATTTTTAATAATATAATTTTCAAAGATTTTCATCTCATAAGATTGTCGTCAAGTCAAGTGGATTTGTTTCCAAATATTTGTTTCTTCTTAAATAGAAGAATTAAATGACAGTCTCTCAATTGTTTGATTTTAATTAATTAACTTTTTATCATATTATACTTATTAAGTACTTTACCTATATTTTAAATTATTATATTCATTTATATTAAATTTATATAATGTATATAATTTTACACTCAAATTTATTTTAAGATCAGCGCTTGTGTTTGAGAGTTGTGTGCCCGTTTGAGGCGGGGCATTTATGCATGCACTGACAAATAATATTAGGTATTTTCTTTTTTGTTATTTTTGTATAATGTGTAAATTTCAATAAAAACATGTTTCTTTCTTTCTTTCCTTACTTATTATTTCGAAGAAAATGCACAAATTAACCACAATTTTAATTATATTTAGCATTAGATATAAAATACTTGTATATTTACTAGCTGAATTCGGCCACGCTTCGCTGCGGCCCATACGGCGGCGGCGTGCGCATGAGGCGCGCGGTACTGGACACTGCTTATATATAATACTATATATCGTAGCCTGATGTTATATAATCTATAGCCTGCCTCGATAAATGGACTATTCAAAACGAAAAGAATTTTTCAATTCGAACCAGTAGTTCCTGAGATTAGCGCGTTCAAACAAACAAACTCTTTAGCTTTATAATAATACTAGCGTTCAGCCCCCGGCTTCGCCCGGGATGCAATTTTTTTTATATAACATTCCCCGTTTATCCCTCTTTCCATTGGTGAAAACCGAATCAAAACGGTCTACCCGTTCACGCGTGATGCCGTGACCAAGGGAAATAGGGATCCATTTTTATATATATAGAAAAATGTATTGTAATATGTCTTAAAAGATGTAATCTCCTTATTTTTTTTAAATATGAAAATACGTTTAAATTTAGGTTTAGGTTTAGGTTTTTAATTTAGGTTACATTTATTTTTAAATTTAGTCCTATTTTATTTTTGATGTTTAGTTTGACATCATTAACTTGATCCCACAGACAAACTGCTTTCCAGTTTTATGGGACTTTGTAAATATTTTTTGTAATTATTCATGTATAATAAATAAATAATAATAATAAATAATCATTTACTATTATTAATCCTCTACTGCATTTTTTTCATGCGTGAAAAGTACCTGAAAAAAGTCGAAAGGCGAAACATAAAATTCACAAATGAGAGAATTTCCTTTCCTTCTGCCGAATATGTTGAGTACACGGCGAAATTCGATTTCACGGTTCATTTTTCTGAACCCTTTAGGGGCAAAGTTTAAATAGTATCCTTATAAAAATGTTCCTTCCATGTGTTTCTATCGTGATGGGATTTTGTGTGTGTTTTATTTTACTAATATTATAATATTCCTGTAAAAAGCAATGTCTCATTGTCTCACAATTTTATTAAAATACTAGGCTCAGGCTTCGCACGGAAAATTTTTACAATGTTCTCTTCATAAGAACTTTCCTCAGATTTCTACGAATATTTAAAAAAAATTTCAAGAAATTCTCGTGTTTTGAGCTTAGCAAAATTAGCTATTCATTTTTATTTATATATGTAGATAGGTAGATAAACTGCCTTGTTACCATCTAACTGCTACTGCAAGAAGATCTGCGTCGTGTTTCAAACCTCTATTGAGCGTGTACACCCTCTATTGAGTGACGGAAATAGCAGTAAAGAGTAAAGACAGGCATGTCGGCTTCTCATCGATTCCCGGTCCTCCTTGAAGCTGATCCAGGTGAATCGTACACCCTCTGGTGTACGACATTATGAAGAATGTCAGATGAAGCATACGGTTGTCCTGGATGAGTCGACTTACTAGCTAGAAAAAGTTCAGAGTGCACTCTGAAAAAAGTTCAGAGTGCAACAATAAACTTCATTGATGTCGTGATAATTGGTCAATTACATGGCACCACGATGACACGATGCTGCATTCCTATTGACGCCGGTGCAAGACGGCGTACAAGGTCGACATCGCAGAATAAAATTATACCCCCAAGATTTCGGCTTCATAAAATGTTCTATTGTTATCATGTTTTAATTAATGTAACCTATACTTAAATTATATTGTTACGTGTGGAGTGAGTCAAAATGCCGTGTAAGGGCAAAACGAACAATTTATTTTCACAAACCAAGATGACTTCCAAAATCACCAAACTTGTCCGATGAAACCGTAAAAATTACCAAAAGTCGTCAATAATTCGCTTAATGCGTCGCCGGTTCACTTTCGCAGGTAACTTCGCAAAAGCTCCGAAGAGTCGTTTGGCGCCCAACGTCTCGATGTATTTCGAGTTTTCCAGAATATTCTAAACAACATCTTAAACAAGTCATTGAAATTCGGTAATGCTATTTCTGTTGAAATGTAAACTCTATGTTGTAAACATAAGGACCAATTTCCTTTGACACTAGTCGGGAAGGGAGCGAGGCTACCATCGATAGGGTGGGACGTTCAAGACTTTCGGCCGGCGCAAACGCTTTTTCCAGAACGTTCCATAATTAATCGTAACAATATGTATTATTTTAATTTACATACGCCGGATGCTTCTCTACACATGTTTAAGTCAATAAAAATGTTTAGAATAATGCCTGTGATACGTTTCTCGTTGCCATGTTACCTTTTTTATTTTTAAACTATTTACTATAATGACTCATGTACGTATATGTTAATATTGTGAAATAAAATAAATTTTATTATTCTTTATTTTTATTATTATTTTAATAATAAAATTAACCCCCGATGAACAAATTGTACTGAATTAGTTATACATATTTTCATACTCATACTGAACAAGTTGAAAAAGTTAACATAGTTAATGAATTCTTTTTTTTTTAGAATAAATTTCCTTAAACCGAACCTTGGTCTGAGAACCGAACCAAAATTATTGATCTTCAAGTGAAAATATTTTAAGCAATTCGGTCGGTTCAGTCAGAAACGGACGAAAAAGCCTAATAATAGTGAAAATAAAATAAACAAACTGGTTCACTATCTCAGTCAACCAACTATCCAACAACAAGATCGAAAATATTCCACCAACCAAAACGGGGGATAATCTGACAAACAAATACATCATACACAACACACAAGTCAAACAATTTCTGAGATATTAAATGAAACAAAGTGAAAATAAAAAAAACTTGGGGACTACAAAAACTTGGGAATAAAATACTTCATGTTCGTTAAGTTTATGATAGACAGGTCGAGCTATTTCTGGTTAAGGCGCAAAATAATATCCCACATTTTATTTACATTCAAAACAAAAGTCCTAGTATTAGAGAGGACGTAGCGTTAGTGCGATTTAACATGTGGTAACAGCGACATCTATTGACGGTCCGCACCAAGTAACGCTAATTTGTAATGTAAGATCGGTCTTCGTACTAAACCAGCGACCATTAAGACGTGGGCTTCACATCCGTTTGTGTTAATAAAATTCCTTGCTCACCTTTAATAAAATTTATCCAAATCCCAAACGCTATCAAGTGAAAAGCTCACCGACCCATAAAATCAATTATTTAAACAAGGTTTGATGCAAGTTTGATTCTAACAATTCTATGGGCTCAAAGCCCATAGAAAAAGTAAAGTCTCAAGAAATAACCACCATCAGATTTACGAGCCCATTGGATGAGTGGTTAGGGTTAACGCTCTGTTCTATGGTTCCCGGGTTCGATTCCCAGCAGGGTCAATTTTGAAAATGAACTTTTCAAATTTGTCTCTGGTCTGGATCTGGAAAGTAGTGGCAGGGCACACTGCGTTTCGCAGTCATTTGCACAGCCCGTCTGGCGGCAGTAACCACCCTCTTACAGAAGACTACCGCGAAATAACAGCACGTGTGCTGTTGTGTTTCGGTGAGTTAAGTAAGGGATGCCAGAGCCCATTTCCCTATCACTTCCCAATCCCATATCCTTAATCTTATTGTAGTCGACAGCGCGCTTGCAGCAGCTTTGGCGTTGCTTGTGTTATAGGCGACGGTAGCCACCTACCATCAAGTGGACCAAAAAAAAGCTATTTCGGTCTCTTCAGAATTCTTTAGGCAGTGTCAGGTTAACATTAATAGAGGTCTGCCAAAACTACTTGTCGCGTTCTTTGATCAGGAGTCCCAAAATTTCTGCAGCAACGGGATAATGTTACTACCTACAAGGTGGCACAAATTCATACAACTGTACGCTACAGAGGAAGACCGTACAAGAGATGGGAAGACGACATAATCGAGACGGCCGGTCCATACTTGATGCAAGCAGCACAAGATCTGGTTCTTGCAGACTAAGTTAAATTTGTTAATATAATATAAAAAAATAATAATATCTAGTATAGGAGTTAACATACTAGTATAGGATGAAATAGAGAATATATGTATTTAACTTTTGCAAGAAATAAAATGCTTTTTTTTATTTATTTTATATAATGTAATTAAATATAAATAAACTTTGAAAAAAAAATTGCCTTGAGTTTTCATATAAAAAGCGAAAAAACCAAAATTCAAATAAAACCAACTATCAAAAATTCAAATTTATTAAAATGCCTTACTTTTAAGTCCTAACAAGAATGTGCATTATTTGGTACCCGTAAATATTCCGTAAAATATCGTTAAGTGTAAAGGCAGTAAAGTATTCGCTTAATTTGAGGTAACCTTTCACGGGGCGTTCAATATAGAAGGTAGAAGCAATTTCAGCCATTTAGATTGAATTCCGTTGACGAAACTGAAGGGGTACCTACTCGAACGAACCGAGGGTATGGTAGTTTTCAATTTCCTACAGACAATATCTTGAGAATAAAACTCAACTTCCAAACAGGTATAAATGCCGCATTTTTAAAATAGTTCTTAAATTCTTAGGCAGCGAGTGTGGATGACTTGATTGACGAATTTAAGATATTTTTTCAAATAAATATCGCTTTTCAAATAATATTTATTTAATTTGTACTTGTATATATATACTAGCTGACCCAGCAGACGCTGTCCTTTTTTTTAGGAGGGGAAATGCATTTACGCACTATCCCTCGTCGACGGGGACGGTCAACGAGGTGGTGTGTGGGACTCACCCGACGAAAAGTATCGCCCCGCCGGTCCTACCCACTAAAACCGCCTCCATGTTCCACCATCGGCAGTGATGGAGTCACAGCCAGACCTTAAACGTGTAAAAAAGTCCTCCTGTGGTGACCCTCTGGAACATCTGCAGGCCACCACTCTTCACTACCCGGATTCGTGATTGAATCCACCCTTCACCTCTTCGCCGCGGCACAACCATCCGCGGAGTTTGAGGCCGCTTCCACCTTCATCCCCCGGATGACCCCCGCTCGTGTGGCCGCTCATCTCATACGACATAATGGGTGGGCAGCCTATAGGGGTGTCCCGATGACATTTCCAGCAGACTTTGTCCTGCCCTAACTCGAAAATAATTCTGTAACCCGGTTGTGGTGCCACCTATCCAATTTTGTTAATTTTGTTATCGGGTCCAATTTTGTTTTCAAACCATATGTCAAACCGTATTGAGTTTTAAATGAAAGGAGGTCTTTTAAAAAGGCGAAGCCCTTAGATCCTATCGCATTTATAGTTGCAGGTCCGAGATGAAGACTCCTTATATAGAAGCTGACGAGCCCTTAGTCTAGAAGTTAAGGTGCTTGCTCTATTTTAGGGGTCTGAATTTCGATTTCTGGCAGGACCAACTTTGGAGATGTACTTTTCATAATTGGCTTTGGATCTGGCAAATAGTGGCAGGAGATACTGCGTTTCGCAGTCGTTTAGACAAATCATCTGGCGGCAGTAATCACCTCCTTACAGAAGCCTATTTCGGTCAGTGAGTAGGAATCCCAGAACTAATTTCCCTTTCCCCTCTTAATCCCTATACTTAATCCTATCGTCGACTATAGCGTACTTGCAGCATCTTTGTCATTGCTTCTGTTATAGACGACAGTAGTGACAGATCTGTGTGACAAGATAACTGTAAAATTTAAAAATTTGTTTTAATTTTTAATTTAATTTAAAATGTTATCTAAAATTTATGTTTAATTTTAAAAGAAGCCTTATCTTGCAATTTAACAATGCTATCTCTCACTTGATAAAGCCTGTGTTTCTCAACCTGTGATTTTCTAACCAAATTTTTATCAAATTTAATTAATAACGTCATACAGAAATTACCAGAATTATGCGAGATGCACTTTTTTGTATAGAAACCGTCACTCTATTTACCCCGTGTAATATTTTGCACTCAGCTAATACGAAAGTTAATAAAGGCAAATAAACAAAATCCATTATGTATTGTGATCTTTTTGGATTTTCGCATAGAAAAATAAATATGACTTAAGCAGTTGTTTAAACTATATCTAAAATAAGCAAGCTATACATTAAAAATACATTATCTAGTACAACACACAAAGCCAATGGATACAATAAATTTGCGGCCTCCTCCCGTCTCTAACTTTATTTAGATTAAATGCTTTACCAGATGGCGTCGAATAGTATTTACGTTATTGTCATCGGTTTAGACCTTGACATTGTTTGAAACATTATTTAGGTTTAGTAATATTTTCAAAATTCAAAATACTTGAAAAATATTGTACGTTATAACGAACTTAGATACTACCGTTTCGGAAAGCTATTACTAGGGGGAACAAACCATCCACAAACCTTCATAGTTGCTATTTTCAAATAAATAATTCATTAACAAAAAATAAAATAACACAGACTATCTTAGCTTTTTTCATCAAAATAGTTTTCTATGCTATGGATTAGGTATACTTATTGTAGTACTATAAAAGAATGGCTGATTTTGTGGTGCCTGAATGTTGAAATATTTATTTGTTATATATTTCAATGTTCTTATAAACGTAAATTAAGCTTTAATTAAGCTTTAATTCACTAATCAAATTAATTTAGTAACTCGTTAAATTGCATAATATCATTTTATTCAAAACCTTATTTTGTATTTTTGCCCAATTAAAAAACTAAATGAAATTTTTATTTCACAAACAAATTACTTGTGAATTTAACAGCTGGTGCTTTGCGCAAATAGTTTGACCGTTTGACCTCGCAATCTACCACACCTATCTGCCACACCATCACAATAATTTTAAAAAAAATCTTGAAATATATATTTAGAATACAAGGTTACTAGGTTTCATGCTGAATGATTGATGGGATCTTTTCTATAAAATATAAAACATAGGTAGTTTTTGAAAAATAAATACCTATGTTGGGACAGAAACTGTCAAAAACAAAAATCTATTGTGTTTATAAAGTAAATCATGATGAAAAAAAGGGAAAAAATATAAATTACCACAACGAAATAAAAACCGAATGCAAAGACATTAACGAGACTGAGTTGATACGCTTCGACACTCCGTTCGAAGGTTTAACCAAGGAAATATTGCCAAATATCTCATTCACTAAGTAAAAGTGTCTACTTCTTTTAAATAATTTCTTACTAGTGGTATTTATTTCAAAAATTCTATACCTTAATATTGTCTCTTAGAATAGCTATTGTCTATACGTATTAGGTGTTTGTCGTCGTAGAACTTAAATGTCTTATTATAAAGTGATCCTTTTTTTTATGTTAAGATCGGCAGACAGGCTGACGGTCCACATAATGGTAGGTGGCTACCGTCGCCTATAACACAAGCAACGCCAAAGCTGCTGCAAGTGCGCTACCGAATACAGTAGGATTAAGGATAAGGGATTAGGAGGGGATAGGGAAATGGGCTCTGGCATCCCTTACTCACTCACCGAAACACAACAGCACACGTGCAGCTAAATCTTCTTAAATAAGACTATAATTATTAATTATATTAATAATAATAAATTAATCCTATCAATAAATTTAAAGTTGTCATTAAAACCAAACTCCTCTCGAAAGGCTATTATAAGGTTACTAATTATTTAAGTGACAATGAAGCCTGGAATTAAAGCCTAGATTCGGAGCTCATACTATGCTTAGTATTGTATATTTACTTTAGGTATTAAGTGTATGATTATAATTATTGTAATTTTTTTATATTGTAAAGATGATAAAAAGAATAGTATCCTGAGTTTCTTTCGGGGTTTCTTCTCAGGATCGTCATCTTGGCTTTTTTCCGAAACCCTGGTAAATTTAAATTTAACTGGTAATTCTAAATGACGATCATAAGAGTTTCTTGGGGAAACCTAATTGATAAATAAATATTTTGATTTTGATTTTGATTTTTGATTTTGTTTCTCAAAGCCTCCTTTTAAACAATCTTATTTGAAAAGTCAGGGGTCAATGGATGTACTGTTCCTACGAGAAACGAAGCGGTAAAAACTATGTTGTCGCTGTTTTGAAATAAATTAAATTAATATTCCAGTAATAAAAAATATTAATAATCTACAAGGCAAGTAAATACATTGACTTTTAATAGAATTACCAATTGTATGGAGTTTGAAACATGTACATCTTGCAGATATATTTATATTTTTAAACCTATATATCCTCGGTCTTGTCCAATTTCTCTTTAATCTACGCTAAATCTCTACAACCTTTGCGCGATTCTCAGCTTGAAAAAAAAATCCACTGCCATTTCCGCAAAAACCATTTTAAAATTGGAACTGGCGCGCAAATCCTAAGCGGATTTTTGCACTAGCAAATATTTTACCGTACCATTGAACTTTATCGTTGAAGCGTAAGGTTGAAAATAGATTACCTAAATGCACGCAGGGGTTGTGTCGTTTTACAAAGCCGTGCATAGAGAACACAGATTTCAAATAAGGGACACTTCGGCTCATCCGATCTGTAGCTAACTGCCATTTTCGATATCACTTTTTAAGAGACAACACAATACTTTATTTTCTACTTTTTCATGCTAAGTAAAAGGCAGTTTAACAGCTTCTTGGGTGGTAGATGGCTACGTGCACGGTCACCTATGGATATCTTTATTATTATATATAATATAAAAATCTCGTGTCAGGATGTATGTTCGCGATAAACTCTGAAACTACTGAACCGACTTCATTGATTAAATTTTTATCTTAATTATTGACATCAATATTTCTTATTGCAAATTAAATGTTTATTATACAACAGTAGTGTCTATTTAGAGGTTAGTTCGATGAATTATTAATAGATGGCTCTGCCTCGCTGCCATGAACGGCATCCGAAGTTTACCCTCCGTGTCCCACTTGCTACTTCTTACATAAGTACGATAGAGAGAGAAAACTTCGAATGACATTCACGGCAGGCCTCTGTAGATTAATTTATCGATACAACATTCGGATACAGTAAAATAGAAATAATTTTTTTCTTTTTTTTTTGTATAGTAAGATAAGATTAACGATGTACTCATTCATATCATCATTAATTACTGTGATTGAACGAAAACTGAACGCCCCACTATTACATTGAACACGGCAACATTATTTCACAAAGTGACATCGATTTTTACGATTTTTTTTGTATATTTGTAAGTATGAGAACAGGTCTTCACTTTAACATATGGTTTGAAAATAAAATTGGACCGGATAGGTGGCGCCACAATTGGTTTACCGAATTTTTTTCGGGTTCTGGCAGGACAACGTCTGCTGGGTCAGCTAGTAATTAAGTAAAATCAAGAGAGCCTCAATAATAGTGCAGATTTAAAAATTGTTTAGAATAAAAAAAATCTCGACAGGCACTGTTTCCTGTATAACCCAGTCAATTAAAGAAAGGGATTCGAAATTGCGGCGCTTATATTTGTCTCTCTCTCATAAAGTATCGCTGTTTGTATTCCCACGTATCGGTATGGTTAGTAAGAATAGTAAGAAAACATTTATTTATTTCGCCTGTGTTATTTTCTCCGCTAACTTTTTATAAACTACCAACCTATTTTGGTATAGTCCTTACATATATAGTCCTTTTTATATCTAAATCTAAACTAATTACATATAAGTCCTTACATATATAGTCCTTTTTATATCTTCTTTTATATCTAAAGTCTAACCTCGTCTCGATCAGATGGAGAGCTGCTGATATTGCGAGGACAACATAGAAATCAAATCTAAGTTACTTTAGTTTCAAATTGCGTACGTTTTTATAAAGGGTAGCAGGCACTTTAATTGTCTATTTGATGGTAGTTGGTACCTACATTACCGCGAAGAATGCATGTTTGCTGCCGACCCTGTCTGAATAAAAGATAAAGAATAATGTGGCATACGATAAGGGGTTCTTTTATTCCTTACTGACGAAACATATGATGGTTTTCTCTATGAAAATAGTTAGAGCGATCAGTTTGGCTGCCTTTTGTTTCTTAAATATTTTCTAGATATCTGTTCTTTAAAAAAAAAAGCCTTCGAATTGATGTGACTTAATGTCCATTCTGTCACTCGGTGGATAAACGTCAGCAAAAAAGGTTGCCCTCATTAATCTCCATATTAATGGCCCATGAGATGCTCGTGTTTCTGTTAAAATGTAGTCAGCAATAAAAGTTTGTTTTTGTCCAATTTTTTATTTTTGTGTAAAAATGAAATGATAACTCAATTTTGAAAATTTCATCTTATTATTAAATTTAGATTAAAATTCTAAATGCCACTATCACAGACTAAAATATCACAGACACTTATTTTCAACATAATGTTTTGATATGCTTTTCTGTTCATTAAATAGATTGAGTCGATATATTATGTAATAAGTACTACGCTAATATCTGGAATAATAAACCTTTCAAATAGTAAAACAATAGGGAATATACGTCCAATTCAAAAAAGGCTTACTTAAATTTTTTTTTTTATGTTATGTCGACAGACAGGCTGACGGTCCACTTGATGGTAGGTGGCTACCGTCGCCTATAACACAAGCAACGCTACAGGTGCTGCAAGTGCGCTGTCGACTACAGTAGGATTAAGGATAAGGGATTAGGAGGGGATAAGGAAATGGGCTCTGGCATCCCTTACTCACTCACCGAAACACAACAGCACGTATATGCTGTTATTTCACGGTGGTCTTCTGTAAGTGCACAAAAATTGTGGGAAATTCAAAATACTTGAAACGGTTGGTTCGAATGTGACGTCAAAGTCTATGAAATGTCAACAAGCGTGTAGATGTTTGTGATTTTTAACATTTGATTGTATTGTAGACTGTGACGTCACGGCAAGCGCACCAAAAGTCGGGTGTTTAAAATGCTTTTTTGTTACTAAATTTCTGTTTTTTGGTGCTGAATATATTTTACGGTTATATAATGATACGATAATATAAAAAAAGTATGGGTTGGTATCGTATATTTAATGCTGAAGTTACGAATTATTAGTCATGATGATTGATTTGTATGAAGATAAATATATAAATGTAGGTTTAGCTCGTTGGATGAGTAGTTAGGGTACTTGCCTTAACGCTCTGTTCTAGGGTTCCCAGGTTCGATTGCCGGCAGGGTCAACTTTGAAAAATATTTTTTTCAAATTTGGCTATGGGCTGGAGTGTTAAGGTTTTATCTGTTAGTATTATTCATCGACCATAGGCACGAGTTACTTGATTATTCATTTTGTTACACTAAAATGGAGCTGGAAAGTAGCAGGGCACACTGCGTTTCGCAGTCATTTGGGCAGCCCGTCTGGCGGCAGTAAGCACCCCTTACAAAAGACCACGGTGAAATCAGCACGTGTGCTGTTGTGTTTCGGTGAGTGAGCAAGGGATCCCAGAGCCCATTTCCCTATCCCCCTCCTAATCCCTTATCCTTAATCCTACTGTAGTCGGCAGCGCACTTTCAGCAGCTTTGACGTTGCTTGTGTTCAAGTGGACCGCCTCAGCCTGTCTGTCGATCTTAACGTAAAAACAAATGTAGGTATAAATTTTTCAATTTTTCCATTGAAGCAAAAGATTGTAAAAGCAGAATCCATTTTTATAAAAAATAAAATATCTGTAAAATTATATTTAAATATGTTTTGTCGTAATTTATATCATAATAATTTATAAATCTACCATAAAGTGCCACACGGTACATACATATTTGACATGTGACATACATGTCAAGTATGTATACATGTGCATACTTACCATTTTTGTTCCCCTTAAATCTATATTTTTGAGCAATATTTAATTCGAATAGATTCGCCTTTAATTTATTATCATGCTCTTATCGCAAGATTTATTATATTTTCCAATTACAAGGACAAGAAATAAGGCTGTAGGGAATAATAGGCCCTGATATCCCTCCCTGCAAACAGCATCACTCGTGCTGTTACTTAATGGCTATCATTGTAAGAGGGTGGCAACTGATACCAGTTATTATTATCTTCATAGAGGCTATTTCTGTCTACTAGAGTACCAGTATCACTTCGTCCATTGCTGAAATTTTGTGATCGCCACGTAAACTAAAGCTCTCTACCTATACCTACCACGTTAAGAAACTGTAGTACTTTTTTGATACTTAGAGGCATTCTTCACATCTTCACAGGCCAATTGTGTGGCTTCCTAAGATGTGATTGCGCTTGTGCATCAAGGGGCCACACTCGCACAGGATATGCATTTGTTTCCTCTGATACCAGACAGGTTGCTTCATTTATGACTGCGTAACATTATGTGTCCTTACTAAAATTTAGCATATAAATTGATATAATATAGAAATGATATGTTGAAATCACCTAAACGAAGCAAACATTAAACGTTGAGGGATAATAAATATGATAAACAAAGCCTTTGTCAATGTGAAATTGAACACGCGACATGTAGAGAATATAAACATAGTACAGGAGCACGAGTCAATTTTTTTTATTTATATTTAAGTACTATTTTATAAAAAAATATATATTTATATTGTAAGTAGTGGCAGGACACATTGCGTTTTGCAGTAGTTTGGGTAGCTCGTCTGGCGGCAGTAACCATCCCCTTAGAGAAGACTACTGTGAAATAACAGCATGTGTGCTGTTGTATTTCGATGAGTGAGTTAAGGGATGCTAGAGCGTCCTTGCTTAGTCCTTATCCTATATGTTCCTACAAAGGTACTAGTAATTTTTATTTTGTGGTAATCATACTTGGTATAATCAACTTTGGTTTTGTTTCAAAGTTTTTCTTTATCTTTCATCTTTACATAAGTTTTTGATCGGTCAGGACCTCTGCACAATCGCGCAGGTCCTTTACCATGAAAATCCTTTACCTATACCTATACGATGCCCTCGCTTTTTTAAAGTATAATCTCAATGATTTTGATTTTTTTGTGATATTATGTAAGAACTATCAAGACTCCCTCCCACTCCCTTGCAAGAAAAAATAGGACTTGGTCGACAAACCCCCCCCCCCCCCCCACCACCATCTTATGTAATATCAGAATGGCCCCTATGTCGTCTTGTGTACAAACGGTTCGTTTACGATTTTATTATATGTATAGAAAAGTCTGCAATTTTAGACAATAATAATTAATCGTGTCTTTTTAGGGATACTCGCTCCTGATCTATTTGTAGCATTAAACGAAAACAATATATCTTGAATTGAGCAAACAAACCATACGATGCAAGAATTGTTAAAACAAACAAACATAATTTGTATTAGAGACTCAAAGGAACTTGAGGGCAACGATCTCGGATACCTTATACGTTGTTCAACAAAGAATTTCTTACAACGAAATGACTCGTATCTACACAATTTAACGCAACGTCGTAAGTAAAGCAATAACTAAATTTTTCGGTTCATTATATTTCAGATTATTTAATTACATAAAAAAATTAATTTCAACTTATTTAAGGATTACAGAAACGTCTTCAAGGTTGGGAACCATAAGTCTGTTCCCCTGTCAACAATGTCGGTAGTTACATGATTTTCTTTTAAAAATAAGTTACTTAAACATAATTATACTTTACAATAATATTTTTATAATAATTATAATAAGTCTGCCTTGAGACGCTTGCGCGCTACCAACAATATCATCCTGAACGTATTCACTGACAGGTGGGACTCTTCGATACTGGGGCGTAGGATTCGGCTGCATGCTGCTGGATGGATGCCCTGGGGTCGAGATGCCCAGGGATATTAAGATTTCACATTAATTTTAACTTTATTTTTTGTTCTTGTTAATAATTCTAAATTAAGTTGTTATTTTTATGTTGTTGTTTTTGTTATTATTATTATTGAACTAAATGATTGCTGAATAAAGATTTATTGAATGTACATACATTTGGGGTGTAATAATACAGCTCAAAATTTGTTAGTGTCCTTAAATATCTAAAATAGCAACCCCTATGGATTATATCTAGAATACCTTATGTGAATCGCTTACTCTTGATTCCTACAGTCGTAAAAAGCCGGCAGGAGCGGTTCACTTGGGGTAGGCATATGTGAACATATGGGGTTGACTCGCACCCGGCGTTCCAGCGAGGCACATCTCTTTCGCATTGTTGTATACAAACACATAATATGTTAGGCTCAAAGACCAAAAGCGCTCATTGAGCGAAAAAATAGCTCCCAACGACTCCCAACGCGTGGTCGAATGGACAATGCTGTTTTGGAAACAAATTGAAAAGGCCTTTGCGGAATCTGTTTTTTAATTTTAACCCTTATTTCTATTGGACTAAGCTAGATTTGATTGAGTAAGCATGAGTTGATTTAAAGTAAAATTTTGTGAAGTTGCCAGTGACAAAAATTTTACATGACAAAAATGGACTGCTGTTTTTGATACTACAGTCCTCAATTGTATTCGAAGAGCGCCATAGGATTTTTGAAAATAACGGGCCCACAGAGCACACACAGTTTTGCTTGTTTAGAACAACGTGCAAACCTGCTATCTATTGTGTTAGCTCTCACCATAAGCGCCTTTCGCTCCCTTTCATTGGCTTCAGGGATAGCCTTGACATCGGCAGTCAATATAAATAATATTTAAATCTGTAAACTGTTGCTAATGGGACACCATTAAGCCTAACCGGGAGTATAGTTTCGAGATACTGACCTCCGACCCCAAAGACTATGAACTCACTTTAAAACAATATATGAAATTCCAGGCAGCCTGATTTTTGTTAAATGTTAATAAAAGGCAGCGGACGTCTACTGACTGATGACAATAACAAAGGTGTTTAGAACGATGTAACAGAAAACAATCAACGAGAATAGGCAATTACGAATTTAGTTTACTCAATTGACGAGCTATGTGAACTTTGATTCTCTTACAATACCTACAATTACTGATTCTGTCACTAATAAAGTAATATTGTTACGGTATATTTAATAATGTATAGTGACCACGCCTCTTTAAAGAAATGTAAAAGGAAATTGGTCTTTACGATTATAACATAGGATTCATATGCCATGAATCGAAACACCTTTAGAACCGATAGAATAACCGACGCCGATGTTTACTAGTTTTGAAACTTCGAGTACTTTCGAAAACCATCCAGACTGTATTAGCGCGAATATAAAAACGAGGATCAACGCTCGAGGCGAAAGTATGCTGCGGTACGTGAGACGAAAGCGACAGTTGAGAGTTTTTACGAAGACTGCGACAGTGAGTTAGCGACACATTGAACGAATTAGCGACGACATTGGCAAGTGTATCGAGAAGCCTTGTGATATTTGGAAAAAATCTTGGTCTGCAGGAATAAATCGACTTACACCCTTAACACGGCATTTTTACTCAACCCGCACGTAATAATATGAATATCTAGCAAGCCATTTACGTACACAGAAATGCGAGTAGAGGTTGAAAACAAATTAAAATAGCGCACAAGAGAATACCAAGATTAGATTAACAAGGGAGTAAAAGGCATTCTGTTTAATCCACGTCAAGAATAAGATTGGCAGACGCGCTTTAAGGAGAATTTTCTTTTTTTAATTAGTTGAGCTGCTAGCTTTGTCACAGTATAGATATAATATAGTAGGTAGTGATATAATATGACGATGCTGGGATCCGGCGTAAGATCGGGCTTTGTGGCAGCTCGAGCTTATTGGGGCGACTTGGATTAGGGCGCCAAGATGGGATGTAACGCGTTACAGTTCAGACACTACCTCACTCACAAATTGAGAATACTTTGCACGCAGAAGAGAAAACTGATTAAAAGTGAAAGCTTATCATTATACGAATTACTTCGACTCGGCATAGGAAGCCTCGTGTCGCCTCCTTCCAACTTATATAACCTCGGGTCGCCGCGAGTTCACTTCCGTTTCCCGAACTAGTCTCCTTCGTCCGCACTGCTTGCTAATAGAGGACACTGCCTGAACCATTGACCTCGGTCCCAGTTACATTGGTCCAAACCAAATAATTCAATTGTAGCATTTGCACAGAAGTCTAAGAAGTCACAAGTGATGTTGCGACTAGCGCACAGACTACGCATATTTTTGCATATTACAACTTATTGTAAAAATAAAGAGTTTTCTCTAAATTTGAACTAAAATTTATAAAACTTTTCCTTAAAATTACAGATAGAAATCTAAAATTAAGTTAAATATCTATAATATATAATTAAATTAAAGATCTAAAATTTTATATATCTTTAAGTTAGCACTACTGTATTTGATAGAACACATAATTGTATTTACATTGTTTGGCAATATTCCGTAGTTTGTAAACCGTTATTGCCCGTTACTAGTGTTTCTTTTCCACGATACTAAATTAAAAATTAAAAAATCCTAATGAATTTATACACTAAAATATAAAAGAAAGTAAAACAAAAATAAACCTCAGAGTAGGCTAAAAAAGTAACTTTGTAAGTTAGGCTCCGTAAAATTAAAGCTTCAAAGTAGGTACCTATATAAAAAAAGTATAATTGTGATCAATTTAAGTCATTTAAGTCATTAAAAGTATTGTATTGTTACGTGCGGGGTGAGACAAACTGCCTTGTAAGGGCGAAAATGAAACAATTATTTCCACAAACTAAGATGACTTCCAAAAGAGCTAAAATTGTCCGATAAAACCGTTACTTGCCAAAAGTCGTCAATGATTCCCTTACTGAGTTGCTGGTTTACTGTCGCAGGTAACTTCCAAAAACTCCGAAAAGTCGCTTTCGAATCGCATGCTATCGCATAACTGTATCTCTGCCGCCCGCCACTCTCCTATTGCTGCCAAACGTTCGATCTATTTCGAATTCACTAGAAATAAATAAGTATTGTAAACACGGAATTGTTTTTCTACTCTGTGATTGCCATTGAAAGTTCTGGAATGCTCTTTCTGTTGAAAGTGAACTCTATGTTGTGAACACAATAACCAATTTCCTTTGACACTAACCGGGAAGTGGCGTGACTACTATCGATAGTGGGGAACCTTCGACATTTTCGACCGGCACGAGTGCTTTTACCTCCATGGTTAGTCGTAACAGTATAGATTTAATTACCAAGATACACTAAAAAAATGTTCTTCATTGCATAAGACCTAGTTTCAGTCTCTTATACTACCAATTCGAAATACAAATTCAGTATAGAATATATTTATTCTGCAAGAAACCTCATACTTGCTGATGTCTAACATCAATTTTCTATACAGCCATCAATCCAAGCAGTATATTTTCAAGAGCTAAAATAAAAAAAAAATTACTTTTGAAAGCATACACGATTTATGCACGATACTCGAGTAGGTATAGTACCCACCTCATCGGGCAATAAAGAAGCTTACTACTTATCGGCCAATAAGACATTGTTATAATCACCGAATTCACATATTTCTAATAAAATAGTGTTATAATTGATTATTATATTTTGATACAGAAATCAAGAAATAAACAAAAAACTTTGTCACTCATGTCACAGTCACATACAACGCAAAAATATATAAGTTAAGTTGACACTTTGCGCAAATCATTTGTTAATGTTTAGCTAGCCTATTTAAATCGGTATCATAACACGGCACCAAATACGTAAAGGAATCAAGTTTGACGTTTGACCCAGATACGCCGATCAAAAATAAGGACAATGTTTGTATGTTTATCTCTTTTGGACTTATGGTCTTAATGCAAAAGCATAACGAGCAACACACTATAAATATTAAATTTATTTTTATTTAGTCTGGGTTCTATGCTTTAGTTATTATTCTATGGTTCAAAACGAGCACGTTGTTTTATTTTCATCAAGTGTTAATTTATTAGGAAAACTATCATATCTGAATATTCTTTTTCAATTTTAAGAGAAAATGTGTTTCAAGCTCTGTATTTCCGAGCTCATACAACCCAAATCTTTTCAAGGTTCGAGTGAATAGGCTTCTAGGTGAGCTAGCTCCATCCTCGGCCTCATCCTTCCCACATGGGTAGATGCTGGTCAAGAGCAAACCCATCTTTAATAAAAAAAACTTTTTTAATCTAATTAATTGTCAAAAATTTTACGGTGCCGTGATGGGAATACACCAAATTAATTATTTTGCGTTCTTTTTTTAAAAGAAATATTGTGAAAAATTTACGTCAAAATCCAATTATTATTCGCTGGTTTACTAAAACACTGTTTAGTCAATACAATGACAGGTTTCGAATGATCATCATTCGAAAAAGAGGATAGGTAACTACTCTCTCGTACAAAAGGAAGGGGTGACTATCTACCAAAATGGCGAGCATGCCACTAATTCAAGTTCGTGGGCAAAACGCGCTCTGGTAAACATACTCGACTTTTGCGCAGTGGTACATAACGCAGTATTTTTTCCAGCTATTAATTTTGTATGCGGTGTTTAAAAGTATACTCGATTTTTGCATATTAGTAAGGTATATTTTCCGCAACTGATGCGTGCAATTAGGAAATGTATACTCCAGTATTGCGCAGCTCTACAGACTCACATAGTATACCTACTCTCAATACTAATATACAGGAATAAATTTTATTTGCGTTTTGAAATACTAAAAATATACTACAATGCAATACTTAAAACTGTTAGGTCACCATATAACTGGTATCTATTTTGCAATAGCAAGCTGTTGTTATTGAAGTATAACGTTTGTTAACACTTTATCTTATCTTTATATTTTTTACATTGAGGCTCAACATACGATACGCGGGTTTAATTTATTTATATTTAGATTATATATATATATATATTAACATTGGGTAATATTAACAAAAGAATATGAACAGAGACCTTGTCACGGGCAATCGGTCAATTGAAGGCTTAGCTTACGATTTTTTTTTTCGTGATTACTATAAACAACCCACCTATAGTTGTACTTTCTTCAACTTATAGTTCAAGTTTGTAAAGTTTATTTGATTCTCATAAAATTTCGTTAATTAAGTTAATCGTTGATTGCGATCCGTGATATCTTAAAGCACACTGGTGATACTGAAATTCAACAGCGCTTTTTTTAAGTACACCTCAAGCGCTTATGTCAAGCGCCTATTTAGCATCTAGTCCTAATATTCAAATAGTCTATGGAATTAGATTGTATCTATTTTTCTGTTCTCGAAAATTTTTAAGCCATCCTTACAGACTGACTTATTAGGTGCCTAGTGATTTGTCTATTGGGTAATGGGTTATGGCAATGCGTTAGTAAGGATTATGGGTAATTCAATAAAAATATTTCGTCCAAGCAGTTCCATCAATCAAAATAATCATTATTAGAATAATTTGTTTTTATAAGCGTTTTGTCTACAATTTCGGTATCATCAGTGTAAAATTTGTATCATTGTACTTTTACACAACAAAATTAGTGAAGGAAATGGCGATCTTGAGAAAAAACAAAACCCCGAGCTCGAAACCCGAACTAGTTTTAATCATCATGGATATTGATTATTTATTGATTATCATATCATTATGATTCTGTTATTCAAATTTTTAATAAAGCTACCACAAAAATAAGTTTGAAAAAAAAAAATTTAAATTATACAATTAGAATAAAAAAAATTAAACTCAAATCAAATTAATTTATTAATTAGCATAATAAATATTGAGGATGTGCTTTGTGGCAGAATATTTATATTAAATACTAAACAAAATATATTTATCCAAAAGGTTTTTTCTAGTACGAATGATTTGTTATTTATTTAACATAAAATGAATCGGGAAATGTATTAAACAAATAATTTTTTAATTTCATTAAAAAACATAAAAGCTAGAGTGAATTATCAAGAAAAACAATAGGAAGCAAAATGACATATCACTAACCTAACTATACTACCTATAGAACTATGGACACAATTTTCTGATAAATGGAGAATATCCCAATATTGGTTATTTATTTATTAGGCTCTATTACGTTAATTACATTATTTCAATTACAGTGAGCATTTAAATAATCGAAATAATTTATAACAAATGCGTAGGACATTTACAAGTGAACAGCACTTGCGAAATTTAACAAAATATTTAAACAAATGCATATAAATGTAACAGGCACAGAACGAAATTGGGGAAAAAGTTAGGTAATAAACATGACAAAAACAACACCTTGGTAAAATCATTGAAACAAATCGTATACAGATGAGCGAAAACGATCAATTGAGCAGGCTTTGATGTCCAGGTCATGACAGTGCAGATTAAAGTGCTTGTTCATTCATGACACATGAGAGTTGGAACCAAATAATGTCCTTCGTGACGGGGGTGACAGAGGAGCACAAGACTTCTGCGGAACCTAAGAGGGACCTAGAAATTGAATTTAACTAGTTTTGAACTCACAATTTTAAAAGACATCCCTACGGTTGTTCAAAGATATAAATTTTAGATACTTAAGCCGATTATAAGTTAATTTTTTAATGGTCCTATTTGAAGAATACACCAAATGTCTAGTAACCCTCTTTTGTATTCTCTCCAGTCTCAATGAATGAATCTTTTGTATAGAACTAAACCAATTTTACTTTTTACACAATATCAAGCACGTGTTTAAAATATTATAAGAGTCACACAAATCCTACCCAAATCGCTCATGTTTTTCAATTTACAGTAAAATGGTAATTTAATTAAAACTCATTCCTCGCGTAGCCCATTTGAATATTTTTCATAGGTCGTTAAAAAAATACGGAATGAAAAATGGTGCTACGCAATTTTTTACAAGTATTTTTTTATATTAACGAAAATAAAATCTGATTAAATTTCGGATCTTCATAAGATAGACAATTATGAACTCATAATACAGTAAAGTATAGTAATTGTATATTGTAAAGTAATTTGCCTTTTCGACTCGGCTACGAATGTATTTCTGTATATCTCTCTTCTTCTTCTTAAAGTACCTTTCCATTACTGGAGGTTGCACGTCAGCTCGGTAAAGTTGTGCTTGTACTGGGTTAGGCCCAGTAGTGTTCTCCACCGGAGATGCCCGTCCATTTCTTGCAGGATCCTGCAATAGGATCCAGCTCCTGCAATAGATTCAAAAGGTGAAAGAATTTTCCTAGAATCCCATGGAAGTTTTTATGGAGCCAAGTGAGGATTCTCTTGAATTGAAAGTTCTTTCGCTTTTCGACAAAAGCATGTAATAAAGCCTATCCTAGAAGCGACATGACTGAAAGCACTTTTCGAATCAGTGGTAGATAAATTTCCCTTTTATCGCATTTCATCATGATCTATAAATGTAAAAGTTATGTAAACAAATAAGATATTATAACAGAGATAGTCATTAGCTTAGACTAGAGTACTTAGAGATGTTAACAGTATATGTTGAATTCAGGAAGTTAATAATGAAAAGTTGCTTCAGCGTGTCTATATGACCCCGGAAATTGTTGTATACAGAAAAGAAAGGCAAAAATGAGGATTTAGGGCGTGTGTTACGCAACAGCAGATATGAACTGCTTTAGTTGATAGTGATGGGCAAAATGGAAAGGAATCGACGTCCTGAAAGGCGTCCTGGCTACGAAACATATCAAAACAGGCTGACGGTCCACTTGATGGGAGATGGCTACCGTCGCCTATAGCACTAGCAACGCCAAAGCTGTGCGCTGCCAACTACAATAGGATAAGGGATTGGGAAGGGATAGGGAAATGGGCTCTGGCATCCCTTACTTCATTCACCGAAACACAACAGCACACGTGCTATTATTTCACGGTGGTCTTGTGAATGTGAATGTATCATATCCGACTATCATCCATCCGACTAACCACTATAGGAGTAGATAAATGATCCAGGAAGCAACATTTAGCGTTGAACACGTTTCCCAATGGAATAAATTACCAGTTTCCTTTCAGAATGGTTTATTTATGATCGTTTCTGTCTTCCTCGACTCATTGTAATTTGTCGCCGGGGAAATAAAGTTTTGCAACCTTGTAGTTTGTTTTTCTTTTCCAATATTGATTATACTAGTGATCGCTTTGTTGTCCGCATGGGATCAATTGGCTACAAGGTAATTAGACAATTTTAATGTGTAATTTTAAGTAGTGGCAGGGCACACTGCGTTTCGCAGTCATTTTGGGCAGCTCGTCTGGCGGCAGTAACCACCTCTTTGCAGAAGACCACCGTGAAATAACAGCAGGTGTGCTGTCGTGTTTTGAGTAAGGGATGCCAGAGACCATTTTCCTATCCCTACCTAATGCCCCATTCTTAATCCTGCTAAGGTCGGTAGCAGACTTGCAGCACGTGAGGCATTGCTTGTGTTATAGGTTATAGGCGATGATAGCCACTTACCATCAAGTGGACCGTCAACCCGTCTGACGACCTTTACATAAAACAGCATATTAAAATTTGATGATACTTTTATAGTTTGCGGGTGTTTGCGAAGATGCTGTTAGCAGAGACCAACTGGAGTTAACATTATTTTGGAGTTGCTTGTGTTATAGGCGACGGTAGCCACCTACCTTCAAGTGGACCATCAGCCTGTCTGCCGATCTTAATATTAAAAAAATAAATATAAATAAAGCCAATTGAAAACGCCAAAAGAAAACTGGTTGCAGCAAGACAATATTATATAAGGCAAGATTATATATAAACAACTGAGGTCGGCAATGCCTCTTGTGTACGTAGGCTGCATGTATCTTTGCCACATTCTACGTATTGGTACTGTGTGTAGTAGCAAAATTTACTATTTAAGTACCTTCGAAAATAAAACATAAAATTTTGTAATATTACAAATTAAGTAAAGTGACAATCATTTACACAGTTAGGTGTAAATGTTATATGTTACAATCAGGTGTAGTGGCAGGGCACACTGCGTTTCGCAGTCATTTGGGCAGCCCCATACAGAAGACCACCGTGAAATAACAGCACATGTGCTGTGTGTTTCGGTGAGTGAGTAAGGGATGCCAGAGCCCATTTCCCTATCCACTCCTAATCCCTTATCCTTAATCCTACTGCAGTCGGCAGCGCACTTGCAGCAGCTTAGGCGTTGTTTACGTTATAGGCAACGGTAACCACCTACCACCAAGTGAACCGTCAGCCTGTCTGCCAACCTTATCATAAAAAAAGGGTAAACGACAGTAATTTAGTTACTTTTTTAAAAATGACATATAATTTTTAAAATAACAAATTTTATAGAAACGCTAAACCACATTTTAAAATAACTTAAGGTATATTTAACCAAATTTATATTAAAACGGGGAAGACGGTATAGCCATAGATAAAGCAATAATATTTTTTTTCTATGGTATGGATAGAATTGGTTAACATAAGCCCACATATGTAGGCAGTGAGGATCTTCACTGGGCATGGTGTTATTTCAGCAAAGCGGGATGCAGAAATGCAGATATGCACCTATGGAGAAAGCATTATACGGGTGAATCTTGATTCACATATATATGTTTATTTTATTTTATTAGGGAAAACAAACATAAGAACAATAACATAATCAATCAATCAATCAATTTATTTGTAACTTATAAAAACATACATTTAACAGACAAAGAAATAACAGTAACAGCAAGAAAGAAAGTTACAAAAAGGTCCCTACTCAGCATTTTACTGGCATAGGCCAACACTGATCTTCCGTAGGAACCCTTAGTTTAATACACAAACACGGTCACACACCATGCATGTACCCGCTAACAAATGAAATAAAAAATATTTATTTAAATTTATTTGTTGTCAAGAAACATAACTGCTTGCACGAATATTGAAAACATTTCTCCAGTTCCCTGCCGCACATAACTAAATATTAATGCTATTATTAGATGATATTTAAAAAGCTCAAAAATAAATAAATAAATAATAAAAACAATAATAATACCTAACAATAACAATAATGAAATCATTTTAATTTTTTGGCTGAGTGCGAGGAGGTTGGTCCTGGAATTTATAAAAAACTAAGAACATAACATAACAAACACCATGTATAAGACTAGGAAAAAAGTAAAACATACATAAATTTAAATAATAATGCAATCAACAACATTTTCCATATTATGAACATTTTCCATCAAACAAAGAGGACATACAATATATACGCATCAATAAAGCAATCATGAAAGAAAAATCAATAAAAAAACAACAAAACCTCATTAAACTAAACCATTGACTTAATTATATATTTTCTATATTTCTGTGAATCGTATTTTTTCACAGAATATATCACAGAATGAACCTGAAACGACGGAGTTTTGTGTAAAACAATAATGAATATTAAACAATAATACAAAGGTAATATAAATGAACAATAATAATATAAATACGAAGGGGATTGTGAAATTTTAAAGAAAATTTAATAATTGCAGTCTTAAAATAGGAATGAAATGAGATTGCAGTAAATTGTCTAGGAGAGTTGGAATTAAAAACAGAGACACGCCCGCCCCTGGACGGGGTCCAAATATATTTCACTTGATTCCGAAATTATTAGGAAATTGTCAAGTGCATATTGTACTGTGGAGAGTACCATTTAGTTATTACCAAATGGTTTGAAAAGTACCGCTTTGAAAAGTACCAAAGCGAGACCGGAGCCTTAAAGGAGAGGCCTGTGTCCGGTAGTGGAGCGTAATATATTTGAATTTGAATATACTAATAATCTTACTAATATAGTAATGGATATCCATGGAGTTTCACAGTAATATATTTTATAGAATAACATATGGGCGGACGAAATAGCAAGCAAAAGATTATATTTTCTATGAAGTATTGAAATGACAAGGCATATCTTTAATATGCAATTATTAGTAGGAACTAGGCACAAGTGGTCTTTATTTATTTCAGTCCGTGAATAAAACAGACCGATGGCCCTTTAAAAAATTATAATTTCACGTATAAAGCAACAAAAAATTATAATTTCACCCCAAAATTATAATTCACCCCATAATTGAATGGACACGATACCAACACAACAGAGTTCCATTTATTAGCCATACATTTACACAATCTTGTTAAAATAATATGAAACCATTTATAAACAGTCTACACAGAACACACTTATAATAATTTACTCATAAATAACTCTTATTAAAATATTTACGTGTAAATATTCTTGCGCACAAAAACATAGTCTTCCCGTCTCAGTGGAGCGATTGTGACTGATTGTGGAAGATAGCGCATTTCGCGGAATAAAATTACTCGTAAACTACAATGTCAAATAAAAAATTAATAAACAAAGATCTAGATAATCTGTGAAGTGAGATTACTGAAAACTTTTTAGGTTTGTAATATGTGTCATTTTGAAAATAAAACAAAAAACGATAAAAGTTAGAGGTAACTTGGTGATTTAATTCTATAGAGAAAATTTCATTGTATAAAATTTTCTGTTCACATTTTCACTTTTATTTATAATGTATTAATGTATATATAAATATTTTCTTATTTGAACTTCATATACTGGGACTTCATAAAATTCATAAAATTCAAATCTTGGATCGGCTATTTCTATTTATACGCGCTCTTAAAGAGGTTTATTTTACAATAGCTCTAAAGACTATATTCATTTTCCTAAAAAGCTTTATAAACTATTTTACGCAGCAAAACTTTGAAGGTGAAAAAGGTGACAATATCGGTTCGGCCCGGTCTAGGCACAATGCCAGGCTGTTAACCGTCTCATTACCGGACTACCCGGCAAACTTTAATAAGCTCGTAACGCTTTGACGTATGATAAAGTTTCAACAAAAAGGTACAAAAAGGTAGCACCTTCTGTTTTCAATAGGCATTCAAATATTTAATTTCAAACATTTATTTGAGAACATTGCCTATTGAGAAATTTTGTATTTTGCGAGACTGCTGTATTGTTTTAAATTAAGTATTTGATTAGTTACTAATATAACAAAATCTATCTATAAAGAGGTGTTAATGAATTTTGAACTTAAATACTGGCTGACTTAAAAAGGTTTGATATTCAAACAGTGAAAAAGAAAAAGCATAATTTTATGTTTTGACGTGTGAAAAAAAAGGGTGTGTTGTATACAACTGGATAGATGGATGTGAAATATTTTATATATAAGTTATTTTAGATGTTTTGAAGTAATTAAGTGTGCACCATCCAAATAAGAAATTTTAATTACATCCAATAATTTTTTTAAGAAAATAAGTAATCCCAAGACGTGAAATTTACAATAAGAGGTACTTAGACAAAGGAGTTCAGTCAGTACCATTTTGTCGTTTGTCTCTGAACTGATTTACTTTCTTATTTTTTTATATTGTCGAGATTTAGTGTTACCAGTAGAAAAAATAGGCATGATGACGGTATTAAAGAATCAAAGAATAAATGGTTTTGGAGAAAAATATATGTTGAAAGGAAAAATTACTCATTTTTGGTATTAAAATTGAGATTAATAAGATTTTCAATAAAATAGAAGTATAAATAACTGCAATCGGCCATGTTAACTGAAACACCAATCAGAGCGAATGACGTCACGCCCAGGTAAGTGCCATCGTGTTGCTTGACTTTGCTTTGACAGAATGAAAAATCTGATGAGATGTCGGTGACGTCACGGTTCATCAAACGCGACGCCATGAGAGCGTTTTCGCGCGTAATTCAAAATAGATTTAAAAACATTCAATAATTCGCGTTGACATTTAATTTTTTGCTGAAATATTGTTTTTTTTTTTCGGATATAGTAGACGTATGTCTACATTATGGAAGGGAATTTCAAAATCTGTCATCATGCCTATTGAGAATCGTTTTTTTTTTGCGGTTTCTTTCTCCACTGCCTTTCGAAATGAAATGAACGTCAAATTTTTATAACAATATTTTCTACTGGCTGGTGCCCGCGACTTCTAGTTAAAGCATTTTATTCTTATCCATAAAACATGATAAAACATTAAGAAGATATATTTTTTTACATTTAACTTATCCGTTGCTAGGCAACTCTTTTTTCAGCGCATGACTATTGACGACGGTTGGTAGCGCCCAGCATCGTTTCTAATAGAAAGTGTAGCAAACAAACTAAACTAAACGCTATTATTAAAGAATAGCGTTCAATGTTGCACAGTAATTTTTTTGACGTTTATTGAAATAATGACAGAAGCTGTCAGTGAAGCTTCACTATGAAGCTAAGCTGACAGTTGTCAAATGTGATCTATTAAATTGGCCCTACTTTAATTTTCGCATTTATGATATTATGTAGTTAGGATAACTAGCATCGATTAAGGCGAGGACTTGGTAGAAAAGCTTTATTTTCGTCGCCTAATTTGACTTGTTAGAGTAAAATTGTAGCTTAGATAAAATACAGAGCATAATAGACCATACTTAAAAAAGTTTGAATCGGATGGATTTGTAGAAGAAATTATATTTTCTGAGAAAAATAAATAATAAATTACTGCCCAAAAAGCTTTCTTGTCACAGTACTAAAAACTACTTGGTTTTTTAAGCTTATTAATTAACTAAAGGTCTGTGCTAAAGTTTTAATCAGTTACTTTTAGTTGATTTTTCATAATTTACACAATATTTAAGAAAAACCTTCAAATTTTGAAATCGGTTATCTCCGTGAAGTTACAAAAATTCGTTGTGCAATATTGCACCTTAATTCGTAGGTTATTAGGATGCGTTCATTTTGGTAAAAATTGTGTTCGGTCTGATGTTAGTCCTTGTCTTAAGGTGGAGACAAACGCTAAATACTAAAAATATCCATTGTTTAATGAAGATGTTACAAGAAATAGACAACACAATTGCTTTGAAAAAATATATATATTATACTTAAACATGTGAAGAACCAATTCTATTAATTAGAATTTTCGTTAAAATAATAGAAACTTCACAAAAAAGTTAGAACACAAGAAGAATTTGACTTTTATTGAATATTCTCTCGAAAACGGCTTATTGGGCGCATATGAATCCTGTACCTATTAATAAGTTAATGTCAGTTTAAAAAATTGTATTAATAAAATTTTTTTTTGTGTATTGTTCTAATGGTAAAAACAAAGAAACACCATTTCTAGGCCTGTTGAATAGGGGATCGGACAAATTTTCAGAAAGTGTTTTAAATTAATCTTCATGGATATTTATTCCCATAAAAAATACTATTTTATTTATTTATAGCCTTTTAGGTACTCAAAATCATGTTTTAATATTGTTTGTTTGAAAATGCCGCCAAAACGCCACAATAGTTCATCTGAGAGCGCGTAACGTCATTTGTGCTCATATCATAACAAAACAGCTGCATTGGCATAAGACAATGATTGCCCACAAATGACGTCACGCACTGTGATTGGTGTTTCAGTATAGATTAAATATATTGTAAATAATAAAATTTTATTTCTTCATTTAAAAATATTGAAATGAATTATATTAAATTATTATTCGATAAATAATCGTAAAAAAATATATATTTTCTTTCTAAGTACATTTTAGATTTTAATCTGATTACTGTCCGATCCCCTATTGTCTCCGCCGCCAGCGAGTTCTAATGTAAATGTCATTTGCCTGAGTGAAGCCCTTAAATAACTTGTATGTCCTGGGTGGAATGGAAATGAAGTTGGACGCTAAAAAGGAGACCAAACGTGACCGGTGATTTCGTTGATAAATCTTGATAATATTTCGAATAGGTATAAACATTGACAAATTTCATCGCACTCACTCCGTTCCTAGAGATTTATGTCTCAATTTCCTAAACCTAACAAATGGCTCGCATTTGGGTGATACAGCGTGGAGTCGAGAATAATGGCCGAAAAAATTATGCGCCACATCGCTACGTAGATGACGCGCGAAATACTGGCATAATGAAAAATAATAATAGGCGTCATTTGCAGGTTGTCGGATTAAAAAAAAATATTCCGAGGCGATGAGCTTTTTGGGGTACTTATATTTTTTACAAACTCTTTTCTTTAAATTCAAACTGGCGACCCGCTCCCGGCTTCGCCCGGGGTGCAATTTTTATATATAAGAACATTCCCCGTTTATCCCCCTTTCCATTAGTGAAAACAGAATTAAAATCGGTCTACCCGTTCACGCGTGATGCCGTGACCAAGGGAAATGGGGATTCATTTTTATATATATAAGATAGTGTTGTTATTATTAAAGAAACTAAAATACGTACATCAAAGATAAAAATCTTAACTAATAATATAAATGCCATAGTGCATTTGTTTGTTTGTCACGTTTTGTATATATATACGGGAATGATTAATTATTTGTGTGTGTGTGTGTGTGTGTTTTTTTTTTACAATTACCATCAATTTTTTAACGATAATTATAAAATTACTGGCAACACGCCTCCGGCTTCGCCCGGGATGCAATTTTTATATATAAGAACATTCCCCGTTTATCCCTCTTTCCATTAGTGAAAACCGAATTAAAATCGGTCTACCCGTTCACGCGTGATGCCGTGACCAAGGGAAATGGGGATTCATTTTTATATATAGAGAGATTTTACAACCTATTCTGAAAGGGCATAACACCTTTTGTTTGTCTGAGACAGACATTCCGTATTATCTTCTATCTGAGGTAAAACTTGACCAACTATCAGGCATTTTATGGTCATAACCAAATTACGTCAGGAGTGTACGACTGAGGAGAAGGATTCCACATTAAATTATTAAGTAAAATTTTTAATTTTACAAATAAATTTAGAAGAAAATATTTATTTTCTATCCGAAATAAAAAAAATACTATAATAACAATAATATGTATTTGGTAACAATGTTGGAAATATAAGGTTTTAATTCTAACTCATATTATAAGTGCGAAAAGAAACAGTTCGACTCTAACTTTTTCACGCCTTAACTTTTCAACTCACGCCTTAAGGGGTGAAAAAAATTACATAGGGTATCTTTCATATAGAAAAAGTACTGTTCCCGAGGGCTGCGGACGAAGTAAGCAAAACCTACGAGTAGTCTAATATAAAAATTTTTTTTTTACAAGTTAAGAAATCTCCGTGAGGACTTATAGACAGATTAATTTCCTCCGAGTTTTTTTATTTTTCATTGAAATTTCGCTACATATTAGCCTTAATAAATATTCGATGTTTTTGTTTGTAAATCGGTAATTTCAAACTTTTTTTTCATTATTAAATAATTAAAGCAATAGCAAATATTTTTTTTATTTTTTTTCTATATATTATGGCCAACAAAAAAATCTTTCCAAAATAAATTTTTGAATTTACATTGGAAAATTTAAGTGGGCGGTTAATTTTGCCACTGAGTGTAATAAAAATATGACGTCGATTTTCTATAGAATACAATATAATACTTAACCAATATTTTAATCATAAACTTACATCTATAACTTATTCAGCATGTTCTGATTTCTTTTGTGAAGTAGATATCTATTTACCCTTTACCCTTTATTGAATCAAGGTTGGCAGCGCACTGACATAATCCCTGACATTCCTTATGTTTTTTTAGGGTTCCTTAAGTCCGAATTCCGCACGTCCGAATAAAAAAACGGAATCCTTATAGGATCACTCGTGTATCCGTCTGTCCGTCGGTCACAGTCAATTATCTCGAAATCTACTAGACCGATTAAGTTGAAATTTGGTACACATATCAAGTTCTGTGACCCAAACGCAGAGGTGTGAGGTGAATAGATGAAATCTGTATATGGGAAGTCATTTTTAGGGGGAAGGTGGAAAATTAAAAAAAAAAATTTTGAAAACTGCATCGTTTGACATATCAAATGGAAGGTCTTGTTGTGAAGATCTAAAATATTTTTTTGTAACTTTAAAATAAATAGTTTCCAAGTCATTCAAGAAAATAGACGTAAATTGACAATTCTTTAGACCCCCCCCCCTCTCCCCCTTATCTCCGAAACCTAACCTAAAATTTTGAAAAAAAATACAGAAATTAGTTTTCTACTTATAGATTATAGGAAAACCTATAAGAAATCCATTATATTAAAATAACATGGTAAATCACTCAATATTGTGCGGATAGGTAACATCGTACGGAACCCTCTTCACGCGAGTTCAGGTCGCACTTGTCCCGTTTTTAAAAGCAAATTTAGTTTAATGTAATACTTAATTTAAATGTAGCTTACAGTTCCACCCGATAGCTTTTATCTAAATTAACCAGCATTTAGGGTTCTTCCCTTACAAGCCTCTCTAAGGCCAGACCTAATCCCGACATTACCTAACACTTAGCATTTTCGACGTCTATTTTGAAATTCCGAAATTGAATTCCGCTTCTTGTGGATAAAATTCTTTGATTATATACTAAGAATTATAATTCTTCTATATATATAAAAATGAATCCCCATTTCCCTTGGTTACGGCATCACGCGTGAACGGGTAGACCGATTTTAATTCGGTTTTCACTAACGGAAAGAGGGATAAACAGGGAATGTTCTTGTATATAAAAATTGCATCCCGGGCGAAGCCGGAGGCGGGTTGCCAGTAATTTTATAATTATCATTAAAAAATTGCTGGTGAGTAATTGTAAAAAAACACACACACACACACACACACCCACACACAAATAATTATATGTATTTCTCATCTCCACCCAAGAAAATTTCATAAAATAAATACTCATAGATCATGCGCAACTATGGATTCAGGACCATATTCATTCTCCTGAAAAACTCGACTTTATTTGGTTCTTAATTATTATTTTTCATCAGATAAGTTTTATGTTTTTTAAGTTTTTTTTTTAAGACAGATAAGATAATTTGGGGCTTGTATAATATATAGGTCATATCACATTAAAACAGTATAAATTTAAGTTTTTATAGTTACTGATAAGGTCTTCTTTTATTAAAGATGGGATTGCTCTCGGCAAGCATCTAGCCGTGTAGAAAAGATGAAGCCGATGTAGCGAGCTCACCCAGAAGATGTCTATTTACTTGAACTTTGAAAAGATTTGGATTGCATGAGCTCGGAAATACAGGAACCGGCAGGAAGTTCCAATCCTTAGCAGTGCGCATTATAAATCGCTTGGTCCGAATAAGTTATTTCGTATGTATGTAAAGTTTAATAACTTAACATAAGTTTCGTTATGTAAAGTTATTTTGTCATTTTTTAACTTAAAGGAATGTAAATGGCTATACAACATATAATAATTAATTAATTAAACGTAATCATATTAATAATTATGTTTTATTCAAATTAACACCGTCGTCGTTTTTAATCATAAAATAGTAATAATAATAATAACAATAAACATCAAAAACCGACTTCAATGCATAATAATAAATAAACTGCTATATGTGTAAGATATATTCGTGAAATATATCTTTTCATTTGAGTTGAAAAAGGTCAAACCGTTCTCGCCTCTGATAGATTTATGGTCACTTTGTGCGCGATGGGTGACCAATTTTCCCGTTCTACGATGGACAGATAGACCTCGTACAGGTGATATATAGCGTGTGAACACTTTTTGAATATAAAATTGCGAGGGGAAAATGGACATATTATTGTGATATTTGGACTTCAAAGCCTGAATTCGTATCAAAACGAACAAGTTCATGACAAAATAAGGTTACATAAGTTAAACAAGCATACTAGTTTCTCCCACAACTTCGCCCATAGGGAAAGTAGCCAGCCCAGGATTTAAACTATCTTCGTTACTTGTTAAATAAAATCGGGTTTTAAATACTCCTATTCCATATGGTTTCGTATATAAAATAATAAAATACTATAGCATTTTCACTGTATGATGATATGCGTGACAGTTCTCACTTTTTTTTCTTTTGATGAGACTTCAGATAGTAGATCTTAAAATTTATCTTAAGAATTAGCTATTTAAAATATTTATTATTAAATAAATCGCACGGTTACAACATCGATATTAGACCCCCACTTAGTAATTTTTTATATATATATATAATTAAATATAATTTAAAAAATAATTATAGTATTTTGACTGTATGATGATATGCGTGACTGTATGATGATACTGTTTTCAACTAAAAAAAAACCGACGCAAAAAAATAACAATTAAACAAACACATGTTTGAAAAAAATTATCTATTCGAAAAACACAAAAGGAATTATTACTTTTATTATTAATTTATTATTATAATAGGTAAATGTAATACAAAACATATATTTTAAAAGTGTCAAACGCGTGGAACGGAACTTGTGTCAATAGGGATTGACACTAGGGATATTCACTTATATTCGATATATCGAAAGTATTCTATGTTTGTCATTGGATATTCGGAGATTTAACAAATATTTTTCTATTTCATATATTTTTAAAAACATCGTATTTTGATAATAAAACTAAAGCTGACTAATAATAACAATAAAACAAAAGTAAATTTTGTTCTGAGTCTGATACGAGTTGTCAAGTTTCGAGTTCTGACAGTAATGAATATATAAATTAATATTTTAAACAGACTCATTGTATTCTATAATTTATTTAACGTTACCTTTATTCCTAATTACTAGAATTTATTTCTAAATCTGAAAATCTAAAATCGGTAATTCGATTCCATTTGCTTTGACAACTAATTCGATATTTTCAAACAATCGATTAAATGTCGTTAGGTTACATCACTAAAATTGTCACTTACGAACTGTCACGCATATCATCATACAATGAAAATAATATAGTGACTCCGTTCCCGGATTCGCATGGATACATTTTTTGTTTGCTAATTATAAACAAAAACCTTCCTCATTTGTCGCTTTCTCCATTAGTGAAAACTGTATCAAAATCCTTTGGGTGGTTTAGAATAAGTTAGTCGAGAAACACACTGATGCGTACAGCGACTTTATATTATACATATTCGATTATTACATTTTCTCACTTTTAAATACAATTAACTTCCACTGAACAATGACTCAACTTGGTAGTCGTAAAACGTGCAGTAACCATATATAAGAGCATCCTGAAATAACAGCAGATGTGCTGTTGAGTTTCAGTTTATGAATAAGGAATGCCCATTCTGCTAATCCTAAGTCCCATACACTTTCTCTTCTTAATTCCCTCTACGCCTAGCCACAGCACAAGTCAATAAAGGTCATCTAGTCTAATTGATCGGTTCAGGCAAAAACGGCTGGACCAATTCGCAATTCATTTTTCAAATATTTGTTGAAGTCCGACGAATGTATATAGAGAAAAAAACAGAAACAATAGGCTTGTTTCCACTAAGAATAAATCGGAATGTCTGAGTTTCTAATGATTAACCTTGATAATTAGTAAACAAAAAACAACTTTTCTATTAAAATAATAAAAGATTAATAATATTTTTGGAAAATAAAGTCGACAAAATGAGGCGTTTAATTACGTGACATTAAACACCAATCAGAGAAGCGCATGGAAGCGTGACGTCACACCCCGCGAAACTCGATCATTTTCGTATAAAGTGAACAGGTTATTTCGAGTTTTCACCAATTATTATTAAATTAATACAGATCGTTTTTAGTTTAATCTTAACAATCAGGATTTAACAAAGCAAACAGCAGTAATTTGCCCAAAAATTGACGCCGTTATGCTTGGCAAATTTTTTGCAATGAACATCGGAATTCCGCAATGTCAAAACTTCTATATGTAAGTATTATGTGAAGAACAAACAAAGTCTTATTTAATTAGCAGTTACCAGTCAGATAGTCGCATTTACCTACTGTGGGATCATAAAACCCCATTCAAGTCATAACATTTTATAAGTTATGTGTGGTAGATACGTAGGCGGGATGATAAGTAACTAGCCACTGCTATTTAAAAAGTGAAAATAAAAAAAATATATATGTCATTTTTAAATTCGTATCTCTGGCAACCTGTGTTTTAAATTTGAATTTGGTGGCGTGAAAATTTTATTGATTTTTTGTCATTTGAAAATATATTTCGTCAACTGTTTTCAAAATGGATAAAATTGAACAAAGAGCGGTGATAAAGTTTCTTCATATGAAGGGCATGAAGGGGAAAGATATCTATGACGAGTTAAAGAATGTTTTGGGTGAATGTGCTCCTTCTTATGCCACAGTAAAAAACTGGGTGGCTGAGTTTAAACGCGGTCGTACATGTGTCCAAGATGAAGCCCGCCCCGGACGTCCAAAAAGCGTCACGACTCCGGAAATGGTCGTGAAAGTACATGATATGGTTTTAGCAGATCGACGATTGAAGTTATCTGAAATAGCTGACACTACAGGTATCTCAAAAGAACGGGTACATCATATCCTAAGTGAGGAATTAAATATGAAAAAGTTATCGGCCCGTTGGGTGCCGCGATTGCTTACGCACGATCAAAAAAGGATTCGGGTGCAAAACTCAAAAGAATGTCTGGACCGTTTTCGGAGTAATAAAGCCGATTTTTTACGTCGATTTGTAACAACAGATGAAACATGGGTTCATCATTACACGCCAGAATCAAAAATTAAATCAAAACAGTGGACTCAATCGGGATGCCCGGCTCCAAAAAAAGCCAAGACTGTAAAGTCGGCTGGAAAAGTGATGGCTTCTGTCTTTTGGGATGCAGATGGGATCTTGATGATAGATTACCTTCCTAAAGGTCAAACAATTAATGGAGAATACTACGCTAATCTTCTAGATAAGCTTCATCAATGTATCCAGCAAAAACGACCAGGTTTGGCGAAAAAAAAAATCATCTTCCACCAAGACAACGCTAGGGTTCACACATGTGTTAAAGCTATGGCAAAAATCAACGAATTGAAGTATGATTTGCTGCCCCACCCACCTTATTCGCCTGATCTAGCGCCATCAGACTTCCACTTATTCCCTAAGCTCAAAACTTTTTTGGGCGGACAGAAATTTGCCACAAATGATGAAGTCATAGCCGCTGTAGAGGAGTATTTTGCAGGCCTCGAAAGAAATCATTTTATGGAAGGCATTACTGCTTTAGAACGAAGATGGAATAAGTGCGTAGAGGTCCACGGAGACTATGTCGAAAAATAAAATTAATTTTATCACGGAAAGTTAAGTGTTTTCTTATTAGGCTAGTTACTTATCATCCCGCCCTCGTATTATGGTAGATTTTGCAAAATTCATTTCTTTTACTATACATTTATAAATAGATACACCAAGTTGTGTTTAATAGTTATATCAAAATGATCTTCACAAAAATAAATTGTGGAATCAGTTGATAAATTAAGAGCATCTTGCCTCCTTGCCATTTTTTATCACTTTCTTCGTATTTGTTTATTGTTTGAAACGTATATGAATAATTTGTTTAGCGTTTTTATCGTTGTACTTTTACATTGGGGCACTATACAGTGTTTATAATACGAGGAATTCATTATTTATTAAAAAACACAATTGACTGTTATAAACAAACACGCTGTTTCGCGAGGTGTGACGTCATTCAAGATGCTATGACAGTCTTGGCCTTTTTCGCGGTCAATTTCAACTTGATTTTTAAAAATTCAAAATACTAATGTAAAAGACCTATTTTTCTTAAAATAATATATTTTTGGGGTGAAATAGATGCTAAGCTATAGTTTTAAATTAATTTCCAAATTTTGTCAACTAGCCTATTCCCCGAGAAAACATGTAAACCCTACTTCGGAGAGTGTGTTTGGGAGCTGCTTGAGATCATACCGCATACCTCTTTCTTCTATCGGACATGCAGACGTACGGTTGATTACCATCCTCACCGTGTCGAAATGACTCTAATTTGGATCGAGCGCTTTAAAACATCTTTTATAAAGGCGTGTCTCCTGCTCCAAAAAATAATAAACATACAAACAAAATAATGTTTACTGAACATGTTAGCAATACATTACAGTCTCCTGCGACTTTTAAACACGAACAATCAAACAATCAAACTTTCAACTCGACAAAATGACTTCAGACGAAGAAGACCTATACGTTTTAGGCATATAATTCGAGCCTTAGAAGTTATTTTACATGCAACAATAAAAAGGAACCGATTTCGCGTTCGACCTTATCTACACGAAAATGCGAAACACACAACCTCAATGTTCGCAAGAAACGATGAAATGAAAAATACCTCCTTCCCCAGGCGAACCGTCTATCTCGGAATATGTTTGCTTGTTTTTGCTAACAAATCAGTTAGGCCACACCCTAACTTTGTTAGATGTTTGGTGTTAGGTGTTAGAAAACACAAAACAGTGTCGCAGGTGACGCGCTACTAAAGATTGGAACTCCCTGCAAGAGTCTGTGTTTCCGAGCTCGTACAAGGTTCGAGTGAATGAGGCATCTTCTGGGTGAGCTCGCTCCATCGTCGGCCCCATCTTTCCTACACGGGACAGATGCTGGCCAAGGACCAACCCATCTTTAATAAAAAAATAAACGGGACAAGTGCGAGTTGAACTCGCGTGAAGAGGGTTCCGTACGATGTTACCTATCCGCACAATATTGAGTGACTTACCATGTTATTTTAATATTATGGACTTCTTATAGGTTTTCCTATAATCTATAAGTAGAAAACTAATTTGTTTCAAAATTTTGGGTTCAGTAGTTTCGGAGATGGGGGGGGGGGGGGGTCGGACAGACGGACACACGAGTGATCCTATAAGGGTTCCGTCTTCTTATTCGGTGTCTCGTAAAAAACTGAATGTATATTCTAATACAATACAGGCGAATATCTAATTAGATCAAATTTCAAGACAATTCTGTGAATATTAACGCGTTAAAATTGAACCGGCCAGAGATTATAAGCTCCGTTCTTGGTCGGATGGGATTATCCGGGATCGATTCAATTTAAATTGGCTGCGTAACTAATAATTAAATTCAATGTAGCCAACCAGGCTTCAGTCGGCTTTACATGAAGGTTATTGGAAAAAATATTGGCGACCGATTGATATGGATTTGCGAGTTTTCAATTTATAGAGGTCCTCCTTTGTCCCTTGGATTTCATGAGCGAAGTTTTATCTAGCTTATCTATAATTAATCAAGGGCTACCGAATATTAATAATAATCACTGAGAAATCCTTCTAGTGCGAGTGGGTGAACTTCTTTTTAGATTTTACTAACCACAGAAATATGTAGATATCTAAAATATTATTGCACAGAATATAGAAACAATACCTTTTGTTATAGAACAAAAAATTGTTTAAAAAATTTTTACTCTATAATAAAATTGTAGATATCATTATAGAAAGTAATCGTGATAAAAGGGGTGGGTGGACTCTTTTTGGATTTGATTATATATATAAACATACGAGCATAAATATTGAATATTATATACACACACACACACACACACATATATATATATATATATATATATATATATATATATATATATATATATATATATATATATTCCATTCCTTAACAAGTGTCCTTGAAAAGACACTTTAATCCTATAGAACAACAATATACAAATTATAAACCTTTTGGATTCATTACAAACTTATAATGGAACATAAAGTTTTCATTTCCTTATCCCATCCTAATTCCTTATTTCATTTTTATTCTTGTAAGGTCGGCAGCACACTTGCAGCACCTTTGGATATAACTATCTGCCAAGTTTTACAAAAAAAAGTTAGTTAGTGGTTAGTTTGATTCAAAGTTTGGTTAAAATTAAAATACCCTAAAAACACTAAACTTTCAGAATGCTGACAACATCAACCAACTCCATGACTGAAAAAATTGCCATGTTTAGTATTTTTGGCGTTCTGATATGACATATTTATTAAAGAGAATTTCCCTCCTGTCATTTCCAGACCGTGGGTCTGGAATCTTATCATCTAAGGAACATAATTGCATTTCGAATAATTTTATTAAGTTATTATATTATATAATTAAATAATTTTTAAATATCAGTGTATGACAAACACAGTGTGTAATGAAAAAGTATATTTTTGTCCTATTTTTTTGAAGTCCTATTTTCCTCTTAGACTTAGTTGACACTCTTAGACTTAGACCTTGGCGCTCTCAGACTTAGTTGACACAGGAAACTCGGGAAGATTCCCTACGGGTGTGCAAAATTTCGTGCCTATCAATTAAATTAACCCATAGAATACACCTATAAGTACTAGGTACTCTATGGTACTCTATGGTCTAGTACTAGGTAGTGTGTTTAATCTTCGCGATTTATCCCTTTTTCATTTATTCTTGAGAAGAGTAATTGTCCAGAAGTCAAGTGATTTCAACAGTCAAAATTATTTGAAATATATTTTTCTTATGTGTTGGTTTCCCTTATCAATTTTGTCAATTTCCGGAATATTTTGTTAATTTCCCGAATTACTTAATTCGTTTTGTTTATGTCTCGTCCGTTTTCGGCGAACTTCGTGCCTTCTAGCATCCGGTGGGAGACACTGTCAGACACTGACAGGCTGGTAAACGAAATTATTATGTATTGTGCGGTGGAAACTTTGCAACACGTAAAAGGACAACTGGGAATTCTGGCTTTTGGACCATAATTGCGGTCTGAACTATCCCAAACTAGTTACAGTCTCACTTTATATCAGATCCAATATCTAAGAATTTATTTTCATACCTTTTCCACGGTTAATAAAAAGCTGTGACGGGGTTAATAAAAATAATGACGGGGTTTTATTTATTAAAAAATTAATCTTTATCTTTATCTTTATCTTGTCTTAGTGGCTATTTCTGTCTGCTAGAGTACCAGTATCACGTCGTCCATTGCTGAAATATTGTGATCGCCACGTGAACTAAAGCTCTCTACCTATACCTACCACGTTAAGGAACTGTAGTACTTTTTTGATAGAGGCATTCTTCACATCTTCACAAGCCATTGTGTGGCTTCCTAGGATGTGACTGCGCTTGTGCACAATAAAAAATTAATAAATAAAACTTATATTTATTAATATATTACTGCTTACATTACTTAATATTAATAATATTATTATTAATATTATTATACTTAATATTATTACTTAATATTAATATTACTGACATAGCAGACTTAGCGTCAAATTGAGGCCGGACTAGGTCTATTAGGTGTAATACTACAAACACCATGTCGAGGTTTTAATGGATATTAATTTAGTAGAACTGTAAACCTTTTGTGACTGGTTTATGCTGAACATAGTACATAAAATTTGAGCAATATATCTTTTCTTAGATGATAAAACAATTATTCAATCTTTATACATATTTTATGTTATCGGCAGACAGGCTGACGGTCCACTTAATGGTAGTCGGCTGCTGCTGCTGCCGACTACAATAGGATTAAGGATAAGGGATTGAATAGGAAAATGAGCTCTGACATCCCTTACTCAATTACTACTGACATACAACAGCACACGTGCTGTTATTTCACGGTGGTCTTCTGTATGGGGGTGGTTAGGTTAGGTTTACTGCCGCCAGACGGACTGCCCAAATAACTGCGAAACGCAGTGTGTTCTGCTACTATTTTCAGATCCAGATTAGAGCCAACTTTGAAAAATTCTTTTCTAACTTGACCCTGCCGGGAATCGAAGGATAGAGGGCATTAAAGCAAGCACCCTAACCACTCATTCAATGAGCTCTTAAAATATATATATATATATATCGGCGTCAGGCTTTGAAGTTGTTATTTTTATTTTTAAATGATATTTCGGGAACAGTTCTTACTTCTGGATAAAGGGTACCCTGTATCCTATCCCACTGACGAGTATGGAATTTTTTATGATGATGGGTTGAATAGTTAAAAAAACATACGTAGTAACTTTCGCATTTTGTAACAAAACTCCTCAGCAACGGCTGTACCGATTTTTATGAAACTTTTTTTGTATATTTGTTAGATATGAGAATAGGTCGTAAGGTATTTTTCACCCTCCTACCCCCCCCATTTTTAATGGCAATTTTATTATTTTGTATAAACAATATCCAAATAATTTAACCGTCGTTCTGGCAGGACAGTCTGTTGGGTCAGCTAGTAATACATAAATGGCAATACGTAGACGAACTCTTAAAAGTTATAAAAATACTGTCAATCTTTCTCACTTAAACACAATTAGTTTAACCTCAACCGAATCTAGCACAGTGTTTAACGAATGGCTGTTGTGAAATTGCTTAAGATAGTATTAAACTGTATTTATAGCCCTAAGCGACACTAAAAGCAGCAACCAGAGTTTAAAAGCCTGTCCATTTTTATTAAGCTATTATTTTGCAGGCAGGTTAGTTTTTCAACAAACAAGAGGAAAGATTTTAGACTCATATGCTATTTTCAGAAGAATGTTAATATCTAAAAACTTATTTTTTTTTATTTTTTTTTACTTTTTTTATCAAACAATTATAAATTTAAATAATTGAAACCTTAATTATTACAATATTTCAATAATTTTATAAAATTATTGAAATTGTGTCTAACAACTTGTAATTTTAAGCAATTTAAACAAGGATCAAAATGCTTTATAAATTTAATTTAGTAAAGTTCAAGTTAGATAAATGTCTCTATTGAGTTTACAAACATTTTCATAATAATTCTTAACACTTATTTAAAGGACAACAGGCTGACTGAGAATCCATCTGATGGTAGGTGATGCCGTCGCTTACCATCAGCAACAGAAGTCAGCATCAGCATCGATGGATTTTAGTAGATGTAGGGGACTTTATTTAGAATTAGACCTTAATAGAATTAGAATTAGGTAGAATAGGGGAATGAACTCTGGTATCAGTTACTCACTCACCGATTTTACTTGGTCTTCTATTAAAAGGTGGTAACTGTCACCACACGGGCTGCGTAGTTGTCTCAGGTTGCTGTGTTTTTTTTTTACAAAACTACTATTGGAAGGTTTGTGGTTTTTAATGTTAAGATCGGCAGACAGTCCACTCGATAGTAGGGGGCTAACGTTGCCTATAACACAAGCAACGCCAAAGCTGCTGCAAGTGCGCTGCCGGCTACAATAGGATTAATGATAAGGGATTGGGAAGGGATAGGGAAATGGGCTTTGGCATCCCTTACTTCACTCACCGAAACACAACAGCACACGTGCTGTTATTTCACAGTGATCTTCTGTAAGGGGGTGCTTACTGCCGCCAGACGGGCTGCCCATATGACTTGACTGCGAAACGCACTGTGCCCTGCCACTACTTTCCAGATCCAGATCAGAGTCAAATTTGAAAAGTTCGTTTTTCAAGGTTGACCCTGCCGGGAATCGAACCCGGGAACCCGAACAGAGCGTTAAGGCAAGCACCCTAACCACTCATCTAATGGGCTCGTCAATAAACCCATTATTTGTGATTTAACGGAACAGTACTATCAAAGTGTGTGGGCATCATAAACTGAGAACTCTGTTCTGGCACAAGAATACTTGAAAGGAGGCAAAATCACAATTTGCGTGCAGAAGAAAGAAAATAAAGATAAATATAGAGAATGATAGAATGTGCTTGAGGACTCCCTCAACCTAATAGTAGAATGTAGGTTTTCTCGGCCGGTATCCATGTGAGTTGTGGGTTTCCGGGATGATGGCCCAGGTCTGTTGTGATGGCCCAGGCAGTTGTTGACGAAACGTTTGGAAGAATTTCCAACAGACCTGGGCCATCATCCCGGAAACCCACAACTCACTCCCTCAACCTGTTTGTTAAAATATCTTCTGAGATAATTCGCAGAAGATATTTTAACAAACAGAAAACATAGAAGATATAGATTGTAAATATAGAAGTAACATTTTGATTTAATAATCAAAATGTTACTTCTATATTTACACATATTATAAAACTAGCTGAGCTCGCGAGTTCGTATGCGTAGTTTTCGGTATAGCACGTAACTGTTTTGTTTGTAAACCGATTGGAACGAAACAAACACTAAATGTTACGGGAAGTTTGGTACAATACATAATTGAAAACCACATTCAAATCGGTTAACCAGTTTCTGAGATTAGCTTGCACAAACGCACAAATAAACGAAAATTCTAATTTCGAGTTTCTTAACTAAAATAAAATGTGTGCCAATCGTGTACTACGATTCTTTGAAGGTGTCGTGTCGCACGTAATTAAATATTTTTTTTTTTTTTTTATGAAATCGAGGTAGCGCTTGACCACTATCTCACCTGATGTGAGGTGCAGATGTGGCCGAAGGTGGACCACGCTTACCTAGTAAACGCCCATTTACCCTAGTTTTGAAGACCCCGAGGTTGTAGTTCTGTGGGAACACAGACGCAGGCAATGAGTTCCACTCCTTAGCAGTTCGAACAAGGGAGGTGGAACTGAAACGCTTTGTTCGTGATCGAGGTACAAACGATGACTAAAAATTAATTTATATTTAAAGTTGTCGTTTTGTACATTTCGTACGAAATAAAATCGTGCGAAATGATTGCTAAACCATTTTTTTAACCTCGGTAAATAAGTATAACATGTACAAATTGTTTTTTGAAAAAATATTTAATGGATAGACATAATATAATTTATTTTATGTGTAGATAAAGGCGCAGTCCTCTTCGCTCTGTTTCTCCACTACTTCTTTTAATTCACCAAACAGATTTTGATAAGGTTTTCACTAATGGAAAGAGCGATAAGCTAGAAAGGTTTGCGTACACAATTTCTAGAAAAAAATGCCCGCATAGAAAATCTGTTTCTCTGTCAAACTAGGGTTGCCAATTATTTTGTGCAAAAAATGTACATTGATTATTAAGGGTAGCAAAAACTACATACTTCAAGATTTATTTTACTACACTCGACAGCAATAATTCCGGGTCATCTATAAAAACCTGAATATCTCGGAAACTAAGAACGCTAGCTTAGTGAAATTAATACAATTAAAAAGAGTAATGTTGTCAATATTCATGCAAGCAGTTGTGTTCTTGACAATAAATAAGGGATTCACTGAGGCAAATGACATGTACTATAGAACTCGTTGGTGGCGGAGACAATTCAACAGGTCTAGAAATGGTGTTTTTTTGTTTTTACCATTAGAACATTACACAATTTTTTTTTTATTAATACAATTTTTTAATCTGATATCAACTTATTAATAGGTACAGGATTCATATGCGTGCAATAAGCCGTTTTCGAGAGAATTTTCAATAAAGGTCAAATTCTTCTTGTGTTCTAACTTTTTTTGTGGAGTTTCTATTACTTTAACGAAAATTCTAATTAATACAATTGGTTCTTCACATGTTTAAGTATAATATTTTTTTTTTTCAAAGCAATTGTCTTGTCTATTTCTTGTAACAATTTCATTAAACAATGGATATTTTTAGTATTTAGCGTTTTTCTCCCCCTTAATTTGATTTTTTAAGGAGTACCGGCATGGTGTGTGGCTATAGTATATATACTAGCTGTTGCACGCGACTTGGTACGCGTCTCTTTATAAAATATGAAGGGATTTTGTTAGGATCCTCCGCAATGAAGGGACATGATTAGGGTCCTCTTTATCATTGGTCTCCATATTATTTGATCACGACATATAGGCGCGAATAGTCGGGCGCGGAGAATATAATTCAACATTAGGTCATGCGTTGTAATTCTAAACCAAACGCTATAATCGGCACAAAATATGTCCTCGATCGCATTGTCCACCAGCCAATCACACCAAATCAGATAACACTCCACCAAACACGTAGCACAATTCACTTGATGTAAACCGATTGCCTTCTCGTCAGGTACTCGGCCACGATGCCTCTGCGTCTCTGCGCTAGCGCTCGGTGTTGTGTCAGAGTCCACGACAATGACATTCCGCTCCCGCTGTCCAGTTGACAACTGACAGTTGTCATTGCTGCTTACTCTCGTTAATCAAAAGCGCCGACACGGCCAGACTGACATGCGCACGTCCTCGTGCGCTTCCCGCCTCCGCTTCGATCCATGTTCGATTAATCTGCACAGAAAGAAAAACTATCTGGCTCACCACATTCATTATGCTCGTCCTATCCTGACCTACTAGATATAATTTCACACATACGCACTCATGCAAGCACATTTACCCTTCATTTGGCCTCATGCAAATGAAATTAACTCGAGGTGTCCCTTCGACCAAGACTCGTCATCTCATATGACGGTATGAACCGGACGGTCATGCAAATGAAACTAGCTCGAGGTGTCCCTTCGACCAAGCTCGTCATCTCATATGACGACATGGACCGGACGGCCTCGCAGTCATGCAAATGGAACTAGCTCGAGGTGTCCCTTCGACCAAGCTCGTCATCTCATATGACGACATGGACCGGACGGCCTCGCAACTTCCCTGATACATTCATTGTGATATTTGACCTCGTGCAATTAACAATTACTCTTACAGGACTACTAATCTGTTCAAATCTAATCATGCTTTTGGGTTCATTTGGGTGTGATAACTCACATTCTAGCACTTTAAGTTAAGTCTATCTAAAAACAAAACGACACGGTCTATGTCCAGCTTCACATTAAAATTTTAAGATAATTATTCTCGCATAACAATAACTGGGTGGGTAGATCGAATTATTAGTAACAATAGATCAACATGAAATAAAACCTCAATTAAATAACTCTCATCTAAACAACCGATGATTTTTTTTTAGTGTTGTAGGTAGGTATAGTAAAACTGCGTGATTAGCAAGGTCAGCTAACGTTACATCATAATGTCGATTTTCGTTTAACTTATCGGCTGCGCTCTCTACCCTAGAGACAAAACAAAATGAAAACGACTCACCGTTATTATTCACTAGGGTCAACCTCACTGCATAGGTTAATGCCATCGAAATAAAAGCGATGATTTCTCGAAGTCGTTATTGCGCTCGAACCCGATAGTGGCGGCCGACAGGGGTCCCCCACAGCACCTCCACTCTGAGACGCGGTTGCCTCGCGACGTTCCGTTAACCCGCACCAAGAGCAGATCCCGTTTGACTTGTCCAGGATGGGCCGCTGCTGTAACATCTTCATATTTCTTGCTCAGTTATCTGCAACTCCTTGTAATAGTCTTTCTGGGAGGCACAGGTCCACAGTGCTGCACCAAGCCCACGAATCGACATCGGTAGCGTCAGGGTTGAAGTCTGACAAATTTAAATTCACTTGTCTTAACCGGATCCTTTATGGCTTCGATAAAACTGACGATTCTCCATCACACCGCGTCACATGATTGCGTAACTTCAATCCTTATAGCAGTGTTCGTGAGGTAATCCCACTTCTGATGAAGGGATTTTGTTAGGATCCTCCGCAATGAAGGGACATGATTAGGGTCCTCTTTATCATTGGTCTCCATATTATTTGATCACGACATATAGGCGCGAATAGTCGGGCGCGGAGAATATAATTCAACATTAGGTCATGCGTTGTAATTCTAAACCAAACGCTATAATCGGCACAAAATATGTCCTCGATCGCATTGTCCACCACGTAGCACTCCACCAAACACGTAGCACAATTCACTTGATGTCAACCGATTGCCTTCTCGTAAGGTAATCGGCCACGATACCTCTGCGCTAGCGCTCGGTGTTGTGTCAGAGTCCACGACAATGACATTCCGCTCCCGCTGTCCAGTTGACAACTGACAGTTGTCATTGCTGCTTACTCTCGTTAATCAAAAGCGCCGACAAATATATTATTCGTTGAAAACGATTTTGTATGGAGGGGAGGTAAAGGGGGAGATGGGGAGAGGGGTAGCCTATGTTACTCGCTGATAATTTAGCTTCCTACCGGTGAAAGAATTTTTTAAATCGGTCCAGTAGTTTTTGAATAAATTATTTATTTGTTATAATAATGTGTCTAGGTTATTATTTTTCAAATTGTACTTCATTACAAATTACTTCTTGTTAACATTAGACACTAGTGACGAAATTTAAGTACCATCGGTCGGACGGCATGATCAGACTATTTATCGATTCAACATAATATTATGTAAATAAGATTTTGTTGAAGAGGCTCACTAAACGTCGTCGCCAGCAACAGGTCAGCATCGGTTTGTTGTAACAAAGAGTTAGGGCTTGTTTAGATTTTATAATCAAAAATTTTCTGAAGTATTGAATCATTAACATTTTTTGTAGTATACGGTGAAAGAATATAACAGTGTGGGAATGTGTGTTGTTATTGTTCATCATTTCTGGACAAACTTTTACTCGTAAAGTTACGTGCGGGGTGAGTTAAAATGCCGTGCAAGGGCGAAACAAACGGATTTATTTTCACAAACCAAGATGACTTCCAAAATCACCGGAACTTGTCCGATGAAACCGTTAAACTTGACAAAGTCGTCAATGATTCCCTTAATGTGTAGCCGGTTCACTGTCGCAGATAAGTACGCAAAAGCTCCGAAGAGTCGCTTTCGTATCGCTGGTTGTGGAACCACTAACTCACACTTGACCGGCAACCTCTTATTTACACTTGGCGCCAAACGCCTCGATGTATTTCAAACTTGCTAGAAAATGTAAATAAAATTGTAAACAAACCACTGAAAGTTCGGGAATGCTATTTCTGTTGAAATGTTAACTCTATGTTGTAAACATAAGGCCCAATTTATTTGACACTAGTCGGGAAGGAATGTGGCTTCCATGGATTCATGGATAGGGTGGAACGTTCGACACTTTCGGCCGGCGTGAACGCTTTTTCCCGAACGTTCCATAGTTAGTCGTAACAATACAAAATAGTGCGGAACTAAACAAGTATGCCCTATTATAATACAAACTATTAGTAATATTTACCCATATTTTAAACAAAGGTGAGGTTTTTACCCCAGTAGGAAGAAATGCTTTAGATTCGGGAGTTACCTTCACCGGGTGGCCGTGATAGAGCCGACTGAGGAGTGTCACCATCGTGGCTGCTCGATTGAGATTGTGCAACAAATTTTGGCTTGTAGCATGTCGCTCTGTTTCTTGTCGTGGGCGCTGATCTTTCGCTGCCGGTAGTCGTGACAGAGATGGTCGTTGGTTACCTTACATGGTAGACGAAGCTCGCGTTTTATGAGCGCATTAAGTTGCGCAAGGAAAAGGCGAAGGGCCAGAGGGAAGAGGATTCCTGCTCCCAGTCGATCCGCTGGAAGACGCTTGAACACAGGCTGCTGGCCGGCGTACCTCCACTTTCGGCGTAGCGGATGTCGTGTCACAACATTCCCGCGACCGGGGGGGGGGGGGGGGGGGGGTGTCCACCCCATCTACGGCCGCTCTAAGTACGCTGCCCAACATAAAAAAGAGAATGTTTTGCTTGGAAACGAAGGGTTGAAAATGAAGAGGTAATTATAATTAGCCTGCTTTGTCCTCGGTGTTGCTAGGAGACGCTATAGCCTCATACCATCAACTGGACCACCAGCCTGGCTGTCGCCCTATATATTAGGAGTTTAAGGAAAACCCGTACTTACATAGGGTATTTAATATCCCACTATCAGTAAAAAAGATATAATAAACTAATGTAACAATAACGAACATTTTATCGCCATCGATCGCTTATCGCTTCGCTTGTCACAATGGTAAGTGGTAAGTGAAGTCACAGGCAATTAAGCACATCTGCGCTTACCTGCGGCTCGTAATTACGGATAAACAAAAAGGTCCACTATTTATTTTTTGCTCGAACACGAGCCGAAATAAACAAACGGAATGAGCAATTAGCCTCTGCTAATTAGTGTACGTTTGTGAATTAATCAGCAATGTGTAATCGAAACTCGTCATATTGTTTATCATTATCTTGGTTGAGTAGTTAGCGTTAAAGCAAGCGCCTTAACGCTTTGTTCTAGGGTTCCCGGGTTCGATTCCCGGCAGAGGGGGGTCAACTTTAAAAAATGAACTTTTTAAATTTAATTCTAGTGTGGATCTGGAAAGTAGTGGCAGGGCACTCTGCGTTTCGCAGTCATTTGGGCAGCCCAACTGAAGGTAGTAACCACCCCCTTACAGAAGACCACCGTGAAATAACAGCACGCATGCTGTTGTGTTTCGGTGAGTGAAGTAAGGGATCCCAGAGCCCATTTCCCTATCCCTTCCCAATTCCTTATCCTTAATCCTACTATAGTCGGCAGGGCACTTGCAACAGCTGTGACGTTGCTTATGTTATAGGCGACGGTAGCCACCTATGGTAGGTTGTCGTCAGCCTGTCTGCCGATCTTAACATTAAAAAAAAATATTGTAATTAAATTTTAATCTAGATTATTGTATGATATTAGGTAAGTAAATTAGAACGAAAAATCTGTTGATGTAATGAGGCTCTAACTACTATTTTAGTGTATTTGTTAGTCATAGAGTGTAATACGCTCTATGTTGTTAGTGTACATGTTATTTTAGTGTATTGCGATTATGATTGCGATGAAATTGCGGATTCGGATTCCTACTGAAAAATTAAAGCAGTTTTTTGATACTTTTATTATTAATTGATATATTGATATATTAATAATTGATATATTTATTTAGGTTAAAATATATTTATTGTATTAAAGTATTTACCATCATTGTCTATACGTTTCTGCCATCTAATCGAAATATTATTAAAACATTTGCGATAGAACTCTGAGGACCTGGACTCCAAAAAATCTGTGAAGGCATTTTTTACTGCTTCCTGAGAAGAACATCCCACTTTAATAACATAAATAATGTATCTGTTGAATTTGTATTCCCTATATAATTTGGCATCGAATAGAAGGGATGTTGTTTTTAGGGTGCGTTAGAATATAAAGGTAGGCGTTTTATGCAAAGCCTCCCCCAGATGTATCCGTGTTTCCGGTCACGTTCCTGCCGAATGATGAAATGATAACTCCTCTTAGGACCTTTACGTGAGCTCGGTTATGAATACCTTTTTTATTTGATTATTTTGTAGTAACTACTGTATATACCGAGTATATAAGGTTTTATAATAAATGAGATCCATAGTATATATATATATATAAAAGACTATTTAAATGTTTTCAATAAATAAACTTGCGTTGCTCTGTAAACAAGTTATTTATTTTTATTTGGCTGCCACCATTACATAGGTATATATATATATATATATATATATATATATATATATATATATATATATATATATATATATATATAGAGAGAGAGAGAGAGAGGAGAGAGAGAGAGAAAGAGAGAGCTATATAGATAGAGAGCTGATAGAGCTGCCGCCAATATAATATGCCGGCAGCGCACTTTCAGCACATGTGGCGTTGCTTGTATTATAGACGACGGTAGCCACCTTTTTTTTTTTTTACGAGGAGAAATCCGTTTACGGATACCCTACCGCTTGGCAGGCGATAGGGGTATGTGGGGGTCGCCCAGCACCTGATAATAGCGATACTGGGAATACCCACTAAAACTCCTCGGTGTCCCCTTGCCCTTGAGCGAAGTGGACCGGGTTCTGCCGTGGCAACAGCTCCGATCCACCTCAGGGCAGCCGAGCCATAGGGTAGGCCCAGCTAGCATCATTGGGGGATTGCCCGGGGGCACCGGAGCAATCCCCAGACGGGGAGGACCTTGTGCAGGCACACATGGTTGCCGACCATGTGCGCAGGTCCTCAACCAGACGACGGTAGCCACCTACCGTCAAGTGGACCGTCAGCCTGTCTGCCGATCTTTATGTATTTCAGTGGCTTTTAAGCCTCGATAACCTTAAACGTATTTATAACCAAAGAAATACAAAGTCAAAGTAGTTTATTGCTCAGTAGGTAAGAAATACCACGAACATTTAAGCTAAATTAAAAACGTAGGTTTATTATTTCTTGGAAGTTTCCAGAACTAGATTCGGCTTTCAATTCGTATTTATGCCCGCCGAGGGACGCATTTGTCGTTCGCAACTGTGTAAATCGAAATAAACGGGCATCATTTGAAGTGTACGGATGGTGATTTTATTCTGACTCGAAATGTTGTCTAAGATAAGATCGAATCGGAATGTTTACTACTAGCGTGAGTTAATTAAAGTTTTTCCTGTATCTTGAAAAGAATGTATAAGGTATTAAAAAAAAAAACAGGAAAATCCCATTCAATGGATAGAAACACAAAAGTTGTTTACGAATAAAACCCCAATTCCCTATTCCTTTTTAATCCCTTACCCTTGAACCTATGGCGTTGCTTGTGTTATACGCAGGCGACGGTAGCCACCTACCAAGAAGTGGACCGTCAGCTTGTCTACGACCTTTACAAAAAACAAAAGAATACATGATGTACAAGGTCAGAGAGAGGTCCGTTGGATGAATTGTTGGGGTGCTTGCCTTAAAGCTCTGTTCTAGGGTTCCCGGGTTCGATTCCCGGCAGGGTCAACTTTGAAATATGAACTTTTCAAATTTGGAGTGAATAAGGGATGCCAGAGCCCATTTCCCTATCCCCTCCTAATCCCTTATCCTTAATCCTACTGTAGTCGGCAGTGCACTTGCAGCACCTGTGGCGTTGTTTGTGTTATAGGCGACGGTAGCTACCTACCATCAAGTGGACCGTCAGCCTGTCTGCCGATCTTAACATTAAAATTTTTTTAGAAATGTTGGCACTTGTAAATTTATTGAAAATGAGACTAACCATATTGCTATTAGACCAATATTTCTATAATTTTAGGGAATACTTCTTCGTGCAAAGTGTTTAATTAATCGACATTTGATTTGACTTTTTTTATATGTGTCTATATTAAGTATTGCATATTCCATATATTATTTTCCGTTTGCATACCAAACGGGGCAGTACATGACGATACATATGTTAACGGAAAAGTATTGTTACGTGCGGGGCGAGTTAAAAGAGTGAAAGGAAGGATTTATTTTCACAAACCAAGATGACTTACAAAATCACTAAAATAGTCCGACGAAACTGTTAAACTTGCCAAAAGTCGTCAATGATTCCCTTAATGTGTCGCCGGTTCACTGTCGCAGATAACTTCGCAAAAGCTCCGAAGAGTCGCTTTCGTATAGCCGGTTGTCGCACCACTCACACATCTCGCCCGCCTACCCTCTTATTTATACTTGGCGCCAAACGCTTCGATGTATTTCGACTTTTCCTGAAAATCTAAACAAGATCGTAATCAAGCCATTGAAAGTTCGGCAATGCTATTTCTGTTGAAATGTAAACTTTATAAACATAAGGACCAACTTCCTTTGATACTAGTCGGGAAGGGGCGTGGCTACCGTTGATAGGGTGGGACGTTCGAGACTTTTGGCCGACGCGAACGCTTTTTTCCTGAACGTTCCATAGTTAGTCGTAATAGTATGTAATCCGCAATTGTATACAATTCCTAAAAGAGATAGGAAATATACATTTTTAATATGCACTTTTTCTAGGAAATCAATGCATTTCGTCAACGAGTACAGAGGGGCTGGCTGGGACGGTTCATCGCCGCCGATTCATCGCACATTCATTTCAGCGCTATTACAAAATGTGTTACAAGTTAGGTTAGGTTCTAGAATTTTTATAAATAAATGCGAGCGGAGCGCAGCGGAGGAAGCACACCCGGAATACTGTTTTTAGCAAAAATACTTTCGAAACGTATTTTACACATTTCCTAATTGAGCTCGCAATTGTATACATTTATTAGGAATTATATACAATTCCTAGCATATACATATATACAATTACGTTTGACTATGGGGGCAAATAAATAAATTTCAATTGATTCGAATAACTCATAGCCTATCAACTTGTACAGATATTCGGACCTTTCAAATAATTAGTGTACCTAATTTAAAAAATACTAAAGAAAAGTATTTTTGTGCAGTTCAAATAAAAACGTATAAAAGAACAGAATAATGTTATTTCAAATCCACACAATGAGATTGTTACAGGATTAATATTAAATGGTGTAGTTTTTTTTCCGCAAAGCCCTTTGTTATTCAAATATATTATTTATAGGATGTTTGTAAGAAGTGGTCTGGGTGTGTGGTCAGCGTTTATGAAATGTTACGGTCCGTTGAACACGTATCGCGACCAAGCTGAATTCTTGCAGCGGTTAGCGTTTTCCATCCTACGTATTGAGCGGTCACCTAATCGCTCCAAAATCTTTGGCGGCAATATCCTCGTTTTCTTGGGATTCAGTCAGTCAATGATTTATTCTTATTTAGTGAATTGAAATAAGTACATTGCATATTTATTGATTGTATAAATATTTTATATACCGAGATTTATTCACGCAAAAAAACTACGAGGGCGGGATGATAAGTAACTAGCCTAATAAGAAAACACTTAACTTTCCGTGATAAAATTAATTTTATTTTTCGACATAGTCTCCGTGAACCTCTACGCACTTATTCCATCTTCGTTCTAAAGCAGTAATGCTTTCCATAAAATGATTTCTTTCCAGGCCTGCAAAATACTCCTCTACAGCGGCTATGACTTCATCATTTGTGGCTAATTTCTGTCCGCCCAAAAAAGTTAATTTCTGTCCGCCCAAAAAAGTTTTGAGCTTAGGGAATAAGTGGAAGTCTGATGGCGCTAGATCAGGCGAATAAGGTGGGTGGGGCAGCAAATCCATACTTCAATTCGTTGATATTTGCCATAGCTTTAACACATGTGTGAACTCTAGCGTTGTCTTCGTGGAAGATGATTTTTTTTTCGCCAAACCTGGTCGTTTTTGCTGCGTAGTATTCTCCATTAATTGTTTGACCTTTAGGAAGGTAATCTATCATCAAGATCCCATTTGCATCCCTAAAGACGGAAGCCATCACTTTTCCAGCCAACTTTACAGCCTTGGCTTTTTTGGAGCCGGGCATCTCGATTGAGTCCACTGTTTTGATTGAATTTTTGATTCTGGCGTGTAATGATGAACCCATGTTTCATCTGTTATTACAAATCAACGTAAAAAATCGGCCTTATTACTCTGAAAACGGTCCAGACATTCTTTTGAGTTTTGCACCCGAATCATTTTTTGATCGTGGGTAAGCAATCGCGGCACCCAACGGGCCGATAACTTTTTCATATTTAATTCCTCACTTAGGATATGATGTACCCGTTCTTTTGAGATACCTGTAGTGTCAGCTATTTCAGATAACTTCAATCGTCGATCTGCTAAAACTTTATCATGTACTTTCACGATCATTTCCGGAGTCGTGACGCTTTTTGGACGCCCGGGGCGGGCTTCATCTTGGACACATGTACGACCGCGTTTAAACTCAGCCACCCAGTTTTTTACTGTGGCATAAGAAGGAGCACATTCACCCAAAACATTCTTCAACTCGTAATAGATATCTTTCCCCTTCATGCCCTTCATATGAAGAAACTTTATCACCGCTCTTTATTCAATTTTATCCATTTTGAAAACAGTTAACGAAATATATTTTCAAATGACAAAAAATCAATAAAATTTTCACGCCACCAAATTCAAATTTAGAACACAGGTTGCCAGAGATACGAATTTAAAAATGACATATATATTTTTTTAATTTTAACTTTTTAAATAGCAGTGGCTAGTTACTTATCATCCCGCCTACGTATATGTATATTTTCAGAGAAGTGAACAGAATAAGTAAAATATAACAATCGGTCGAGTGATTAAGATGTATGCCTTAGGGTCCCGGCTTCGATTCCCGGGATTGCCAAGTTGATCTTTTCAAAGTTTACTCTAGTTTGGGTCTGGCATGTAGTGGCAGGGACACTGCTTTTCGCAGTCATAAATTGGGCAGACCATCTGGCGGCAGTAACCATATCTTTACAGAATGCTTCCGTGAAATAACAGCACGTGTGCTGTTGTGTTTCGGTGACAGGGCATGCCAAAGCCCATTACCATATCCCTCCCTAATCTCTTATCCTTAATTCTACTGAGTTCGACAGCTCACTTGCAGCAACCGTTGCGTTGCTTGTAGGCAACTGTAGCCACTTCGCGTGTATAACGATTTTACATAAAAAATAATAAAATAAAACTAGCACATTCAATATAAATCAAAAACATCAAATTACAACATAACAAAAAAGCAGAAAATAAGGAAATAACTAGAAATGATGACCAGCAATTTTGCGAAGTCATCTCCTACCGGTGACAGTTCCAAAGTCCCATAAGGACTAGAACCATGTCCATCTCGACGGGTGTTTTAGTGCGGAAAGAATCGCACATAACACTATGCGAGCCCTTTGACGAGCCCGTTGGATGAGTGGTTAGGGTGCTTGCCTTAACGCTCTGTTCTAGGGTTCCCGGGTTTGATTCCCGTCCCGAAATTCAATTTTCAAATTGTATACGAATCAGTAGAAAGGTTTCTGCGCAGCCTTAGGTAGGAGGGTACCAAATCAGACCTGCAGAGGTAGAGAAGTTGACCCTTAGTTAATAAAACGTACTACAAATATGACTGCTTGTGTCATGTCTGGAATGTCCTTTCGTATGATATCTCTTATTTCTCTTGAAATTATATACCAACCAACTCATAATCCATGCATACTCGTGATGATGGAATAAATTATTTGAGTAAACAAACATTGCTCATTTATTTTATTTTATTTTTTGTACTAAACAAAATGTATTTTTAATTAAATTGCAATTAATTACCGGCTTGAATTACAAATATTTTGTGATTTTTTTATGGAATACTGACACTTATCACGGTGAAACAGAGCTTGTAACACTGGTTGTTACGGTAGCTCTCAAAAAAAATGTTAAGTGCAAAGTCGTGGGCAGCCCCATTATGTATATTTTATTTTAGTTATATTTTTTAAATAAAATATAAATAAATTGAATCCAGTCGGAAAAAGCATTATATCTGTACCTAAAACAATACATCGCCTGGGATTTCTACATGCCTATTGTCGAGAAATTTACATTACTCAACAAATAGGCATTAATCATCAATTTGAGAGTTATTCTCGTTATTTTCTTTGAAGTATTTCTCTGGTAGAATGTAGGTTTTCTCGGCCGGTATCCATATGAGTTGTGGGTTTCCGGGATGATGGCCCAGGTCTGTTGGAAATTCTTCCAAACGTTTCGTCAACAACTGCGGTTGAGATCCTCAGTGGTGTAGTCCGTTTTGGACTTCTCGAGCGAAAAGTGCAGAAGTGAAGTGCAGTGATGTGATGTACTTTTTCTTCTAACACGGACTACACCACTGAGGATCTCAACCGCAGTTGTTGACGAAACGTTTGGAAGAATTTCCAAGAGACCTGGGCCATCATCCCGGAAACCCACAACTCATATTTCTCTGGTATTTGCATTAATAGCGTTTATAGTGTCAAATTTGAAATGTTAACAACTACATATATTTAGGTGAACAAATTTCTTTCAGTAAGACCAATAATTTAGTTGAAATAGAAAGAAGAAATTGGAAGAAACTTTGGTCTTCAAACTTGGAAGAAATTTTGATCGTTAAAAGAAATCCTTAAAAGCAATTATACTCTGTCCATGAAAAAAAAGTGTTAGATACATGTGCCCTGTCGTGTCTACTATATGGCTGTCAAAATTAAATATTCTAGCTAGAGCTATGGAAAGAACCATTTTAAAAATTCGAAAAAACACAAAAAGTTAGCTACCAAATTAGAAAGAAAACAAAGTTGACAAGATGCATTTATAGAAGCCTTAAAATTGAAGTGGCGATGGGCAGGACACATCTCACGTTATGATGACGAAACATGGACATTAGAAGCCACTAAATGCAAAGGACCGCTAGGTTAAAGGAATGTTGGTAGACCGAACACACGGTGGGCTGATGACATCATATTAACAGCTACGAGGAACTGGATGGACTGGGCAAAAGAAAAGAAGCCATGGAAAAAGTTGGAGGAGGCCTTCACCCAAAGAGGGGTCCATATTTTTATTATTTAAACCTTTGTAAAACTTGGGATATTGAAAAAAAAGCTTTATTATTATTACAGTGTAAAATCGCTAGTCGTTTGTGGTTTGGGCCAGCGTTTCATGCTCACGCTCCGCTAGTTCCTCGTGGATTAAGACGCTTTAGTTAGACCAAAGTCAGCTGGTACACATACCGTTACAGAATTTATTTCATAAAACTTAAAATAAATTCTTCAAGTTAAACAAAAAGGAATGGAAGAGAGAATTTAGATTGCACTCTTGCAAGCATTTTTAGTGTATGTATTTTTTTAAATTAGTTCCTTTCAAATAATGTTTATGCGAAATTTAACCCCTAAAATTATTACTATTTGACAAGCCTGTTGGATGAGAGGTTACGGTTAACGCCTGCCTTAACGCTTTGTTCTAAGGTGCCCGGGTTCTATTCCCGGCAGGGTCAACTTTGAAAATGAACTTTTCAAATTTGGCTCTGGTCTGGATCTGGAAAGTAGTGGCAGGGCTTACTGCGTTTCGAGTCATTTGGGCAGCCCGTCTGGCGGCAGTAACTGAAATAACAGCACGTATGCTGTTGTGTTTCGGTGAGTGAGTAAGTAGCTATTGACGAGATTGAGTTTTATCAATAAAAAAAATTGGACTTCACCTCACCTTCGATTCCTTAAGGTCGAATTGAAATCTTTGGGTGAATACTAGTATAAATAGCTAAATTAACAGCAATTCAACAAAGAAAAAAAAAAAGGAAATAAGAAATTACACTTTAAATTGAACAGAGCAAAGGCTAATTTCGTTATGAAATATAACGTTCCATGGTACCAGCTTCAGGCCCCAGCTGAAAACAAAAGGGGCCAGTTATTTTTTTCATCTGGCTCGATCGCAGCTAAATGGGAACTCATCTGTGAAATGACCCACCCTCAGTACTTTCGACACTTTATCGAGTTATCCTAATTCTGATTTAAGGGGCTTGCAGAATTGGTGCTGAAAGTCGATTGCTTGGAGTGATGTTTTTATGGTCTTTCGCTTCTGTTCAATTGAGTAATTTATTGCACTAATTACACCAGTGGAATAGTGTAATGATCTAGCTAGAGACTCTCTTTTACGAAAAAAAAAAAAAAAAAAAAATTAGCTCACTTCAGTTATTCACTTAAGTAAGTAACTGTAACCTTTTCATAAAATACCTAAGTACTATTTTAAATATGTAATAGGAGATCGGACAGTAATCAGATTAAAATCTAAAATGTACTTAGAAAGAAAATATATAATTTTTTAGGATTATTTATCGAATAATAATTTAATATAATTCATTTAAATATTTTTAAATGAAGAAATAAAATTTTATTATTTACAATATTTTTAATCTATACTGAAACACCAATCACAGTGCGTGACGTCATTTGTGGGCAATCATTGTCTTATGCCAATGCAGCTGTTTTGTTACGATATGACCACAAATGACGTTACACGCTCTCAGATGAACTTTCGTGGCGTTTTGGCGGCATTTTCAAACAAACAATATTAAAACATGTTTTTGAGTACCTAAAAGGCTATAAATAAATAAAATAGTATTTTTTATGGGAATAAATATCCATAAAACACTTTCTGAAAATTTGTCCGATCCCCTATTTAAAGTTAATTAAACCTTAATTACTCGTATGCTTTAATCATTAAGCATACTTTTTTCATTTAAAAAGCAACTTTAAATAATTAAAAAAAGCACATCGAAAGGACTCATAAATTGAAGTATAATGCTCGAAAATATTAATGCTCGAAATTAGTGCTTTTGTTCATCAAAAAAACATTGAAGTTCCAAGAAAATGCCTTTAAGAAAACTACGTCTAATCAAGACTTCTCAAAGAAAGGAGAAAATTGTTGGAGCTATATTTACAAACTTAAATAGGTTTTATATAAATAATAGTACAAGATGATTCTGCAGGTTTCGAGCCCGTTGGATGAGTGGTTAGGGTGCGTGCCTTAACGCTCTGTTCTAGGGTTCCCGGGTTCGATCCCCGGCAGGGTCAACTTTGAAAAATCAACTTTTAATATTTTTCTCTGGTCTGGATTTGGAAAGTAGTGGCAGGGCACACTGCGCTTCGCAATCATTTGGGCAGCCCGTCTGGCGGCAGTAACCACCCCCTTACAGAAGACCACCGTGAAATAACAGCACGTGTGCTGTTGTGTTTCGGTGAGTGAGTGAGGGATGCCAGGGCCCATTTCCCTATCCACTCCTAATCCCCTATCCTGAATCCTACTGCAGTTGGCAGCGCACTTGCAGCAGCTTTGGCGTTGCTTGTGTTATTGGCGACGGTAGCCACCTACCATCAAGTGGACCGTCAGCCTGTCTGCCGACCTGACATAAAAAAAAATCTGTTTTTTTTGATGAAATTAATTTTAAATGAATCTTGAGATGGTATGCAATGGATTAACGATAGGCTGCCTTGTAAAAATTAGCCGCAATTACCTCTAATTAATTTTAATGTCATTATTTCACTGATGTAAATTGCAACTATATGTTTTTTTAGTCAATTTCACATCATTTGAAAGAAAATGGTGTAACGAATTGAAATAAAAATGGTTGCCAGCTCACAGTCGGCCGCAACGTTAGGGTTGCCAGGTATATTACTATTGATTAACTGCACTCACTTGTTTTTTTTAAAATTTAATACAAAATTAAAGTTTCATCTATATTAATCACGAAAATCCATGGTTGCCAGTTGGACAATGGCCGCAAATAGAGGTTGCCATGATTTTTGTGAACGACTCTCGCTCCAGGTAAGAGGAAGCGCAAGAGAGAAGATGCACGCATTGTTACTGCTGACAGATGGGCTGCCCAAATAACGGCGATATGCAGTGTGGCCTGCCACTGTTTGCCAGATCCAGAGCAGAACCAACTGTGAAAAGTTCATTTCTAAAATTGGCCCTGCTGGGATTCGAACCCGGAACAGTTAAAGACAGAGAGTTAAAGCAATATATCCTGCATTGTAATGAAATATTTGTTTATAATTAATTTAATTTCAATTTATCAGCAAGATCCTTTTATTTTCCGACAAAAATAAAGTATTAAATAAAACTTTTATAAAAGAAAAAAATCTTTTTGATGTTGCCTACTTATATTAATCGAAACTGTGACAATATAGTGGCAATTGTGTCAAGCTAATTGATTTGATTCTTGCGTGAATTTCGTAATGAAAATTATTTTTTATTATATAAAAAGGAATTGGTGAATAATAAAACTGTTGTGTTCCTTGCTCAATAATTAAACAGTGATTAGATTCGTAGTATATTTATTAGGTTCAATTTACAGTCTTTTCTGCTAAATCACAATTCTCTGACACAAACAATAATAATAATAAACGTATTGCGCAATTCTATTATTCTCGCTTTTTGAAAGCTGACGCTGACGCATGATCAAGTTGAATTGCGCCACAGTCTCAACAAGTATCTCCACAGAGTAATGTCACGACACAGTACTAATTTTCGTTTCTTTGATTACAGAATTTTGTTTAATAGTAAAATATTGTAATTTAGTTATAGAGTTTATAACATATGAAATAAATTCTTTGATTATAGACCAACGCAATAGTTTAATTTACCAAATTTGATGAATAGGAGACGAATAGTATTTTAAAAACAAATGGAACTTCTTGGCAAAAAGTCAACTAGGCTTAAGATATAGTAAATAATATATTTATATCATCAAAATTACGGTCGATCTTGAGAAGAAACCCCGAAAGAAAATCAGGATACTATTCTTTTTGTACGGGATAATCTTCGATAACTCAATATTTTAAGGGAATTATCAAAACCAAACCACCGACTTGAGCAATTTAATGACAGGAACTAACAAACAAAACACAAACAAAAAGTTACCACTCAAAATAGAAAAACTAAAACATACTACCATAAAGAATATTATAAAAACAATATTATATAAAAACTCCTTAACATTATCCCCCCCGTGTAGCATAGCTACACAGCTTCATACTGCAGCAGGGCCAGCTTCCTGGTGGGCCTCCTTAGTATGCCGCCTTTCGTAGCAATATCAGCCACTCGGACAACTCCGTCTCTGCCAGGATGTACCTCTATTACTCTACCCAATGGCCACACTCCTCTTGGTAGATCAGGATCAACCACTAGCACCACGTCATCAACCTTTAAATTTTCGTAATGTGTTACGTGACGTTTTTTAGGTTTTAGGCTAGACAGGTACTCTTTTAACCATCTGCTCCAGAAGTGCTCTGAAAGCCGGAGAACTTTCTGCCAATCTTTCCTCAGTGAGAACACTTCGTCATTCAAACAAGCTGGCAGCTGCTGGATCGAGGAAGTTCCAATTAAGAAATGGAATGGTGTAAGGGCCTGGCACTCCTGGTTTTCGGTGACGTACGTCAGGGGCCTCGAGTTCACTAGAGCCTCTGCCTCAAGGAGTAGGGTGTGAAGCAGTTCCTCTCTTGGGGCTCTTTCCTTTAAAGTCGCTTGAAGGGCAGTCTTTACTGTCTTCACGAGCCGTTCCCAACAACCACCCATAAACGGTGACGCCGGCGGTATAAAGCACCACTCTATTTGCTTGCTCGCAGCATATTCTTGGACCGCGTTGCTGTAAAACTCGCATAAGTGGCGATTGGCTCCAACAAACGACGTGCCATGGTCAGACAGAATTTTAAGTGGGAGTCCGCGACGTGCAGCAAAACGACGTATGCTCATAATGGCAGAATCCGCTGAGAGACTAGTCACAATCTCAAGATGCACTGCTCGCGTCGTCATGCAAGTGAACAGGGCAACCCATCGCTTTTCTCTCCGGCGTCCAACTGACACCTCGACCGGGCCAAAATAATCCAGGCCGGTGTTCGTAAACGCACGAGCATGGTGATCTAGGCGTACATCCGGTAAGTCACCAGTGGCTGGGATCTGAGGCGACGCTTTTCGTTTAATACAGTAGGCGCATCTTCTTGCAATCATGCGTACTTCACTGCGGCATCGAAAAATCCAATAATGTTGTTTAAGTTCGTTTATCACCAGTTCGTTGAACGCATGTGCAGCTTTCACGTGGTAGTGGCGTATAAGGAGACGTACAATATGGTGACGACCATCCAGGATAATGGGGGACGTGGTGGCGTAATCAACGTTCTTCATATGCTTTATACGGCTGTCCAATCTGAGCAGGCCATCCTTATCGAATGTCGGGCAGAGCTGGTACAATTTGCTAGACCTGGGCAAAGGCTTGGCGTCATGGAGTAGGGCGATTTCTTCACCAAAGCTTTCAGACTGTGCTCTTTGCAAAACGGCCACTTCAGCCCTTTGGACCTCTTCAGCGGACAATGGAACGAGCTGATGGGAAGAAGCGTTAATAATGTTTTTAGAATTTGGTGTAACGTGTGCCAAAAGAGATCGAAACTTGTGCGCGCACTGAAAGACGCGCGCGGTCGCGCGAATTAGACGTAACCACTCACTAAAGCGTGAGACATCTGGCACAACCGATGAAGGTTCATGCAGTGTTGTTAAACCTACATACACCTTAGATTCCTTTATGGGTTTCTGTTCTTCCAAGGCGGATGTAGATTTGGACGTGTGCGATGGTTCTTTAGGCCATTCACAAGATGGCAATAATAAAAAATCGGGTCCAGAGAACCACCGCGACAGATCAATGTTAGAATTTTTGAATCGTGTCGCGTCATCTGCAACATTCAAACCACCTGGAACATATTTCCAATCACTAACACTTGTAATTTCGGTGATTTCACCGACGCGATTCGCTACAAATGGCTTGAATGTTCGCGCATCGCTCTGAATCCAACTCAGAACTGTAGTTGAATCAGACCAAAAATGAGTTGAATTCGGCTGAACGTCATGACCGTTACACACAGTATTGGCATATCGAGCAGCAACAAGGGCCGCTTGGAGTTCTAAACGTGGTATAGAAGCGGGTTTTAATGGGCTGAGGCGTGCTTTACCACCAATGAGCGACAGCTTCACGGACCCATTCGCAAATGTGAAACGCCAATATGCGACGCACGAATATGCTTCCTCGCTTGCGTCGGCGAAAACGTGGAGCTGCCTATCACTGACGTCCTCACCCTGGTATCCGCACCTGTACCAACGAGGAATTTTAAGGTTTGGTATCGTAGTCAGTTGTCGAGACCAAGCCAGCCATTTCTGGTTTACATCTGGTTGCAGCTCGGTATCCCAATCAAGACCGGTTCTCCATGTCTGCTGAAATAAAATACGTCCCTGGATTACCAACGGAGTCAAAAGGCCAAGAGGATCATAGACGCACATTAAATATGACAATACCTTCCGTTTAGTTAGTTTCTCCTTTGCAGAAATTGAGGACCCATTGCGAAAACTAAACGTGTCACTTTGAGGGTGCCATATGAGTCCTAAAGTCCTGACAAAGGTTTCAGGGCCTACATGAACATTATTAGGTGGAGGAGTGCACAAGTCCTCAGGAACAGCAGTTAGCGCGGAAGGAACGTTGGACACCCAACCTCGCATCTTCATTCCCGCAGCCTTGTGCACTGTCACTATGTCAGCTGCGAGTTGCGAAGCTTCTTGTACGTTATCCAAACTGCCCAAAAAATCGTCCATATAATGATCATGGATGACAGCCTTGGATGCCGCGGGGTATGACCTCTGTAATTCCTGAGCGTTACGATTCTTGATATATAAAGCTGTGCTCGGGCTACAGGCCGCACCAAAAATAACAGAAGTCATCCTATATTCCTTCAACTCACAGCTGGGATTCTCTCTCCAAATGAAACGTAAGGCATCGCGGTCCACCTCCCTTATTCTGATTTGAGGAAACATTTCCTCCACGTCAGCTGTCATCGCAACGTAACCTTCGCGAAAACGAAATAAAATATGCAGCAGCGGTTGCAAAAGATCAGGCCCGGGCAGCAGAAGCGAGTTTAAGCTTACACCCGAAGTCTTCGCAGCCGCGTCATGGACTACACGAATTTTTTTCTTTTGTGGGTGTGCAACAGGAAAGTGTGGTAAATACCAACGAGAAGATCTCTGTATATCATTTAAATTAACAGTGTCTCGATATGTGTCCCTAGGGCATTCCTCGGCATAACCCTTTCCTATCATATTGTTTATAAAATCACAATAACCTTTTTTGAAGTCTGAGTCGCGAGCCATGCGCCTTTCCAAGCCCTGAAATCTCAATAATGCCTGAGGATAGCTGTCAGGTATGTTTGACGTTTCCTTCCTCCACAACAGTCCGACTTCAAACCTGCCTGACGGTAGACGTTTGGCTGTAGTGTCTAAAATTCCTAAAGCGTATTCATCTTCACGGGAACAAGTGGTCTCAGGTTTAGATATACCTATAGAATCAAGACGAAAATAATCCTTAATAAGATCATTCATGGTGGAATCGCCGCAGTCGTCAACAGAGACGTGATTTATGAAATGTACAGGTTTTGTCCAGCTGCTGAACTTTCCATGGACCACCCAACCTAATGCCGTGCGTGTACCAATTGGCTGATTTCTTGAACCTTCGCGTACCTCGCGGCTAACTGTCAAAAACCAGTGCTCGGCACCGAGCAAAATCTTCGGTGTAGCGTCAGTAAGTGTGAGTTCATTAATTAAATTATTTAGATGTGAATATTTCGATATGTCATTTCGACTGACAGTCTGTGTAGACAACGAGAGTGTGTCCATAGCTTTAGCATTATTCACGGTAAATACTTCAGAACAATGTTTACCCTTTATTGAGAAGCTCACGTGCTGAATTGATTTGTGTGTTGACATTCCGGCGACTCCTTCAACCTTGATTGAGTCCATGGGGCCTGAAGCTCCAATTTGACGTGCCACCTCCGAGTCGATCAAGGTTGCGGAAGACCCGTCATCAAGTAGCGCAAAAGTGTCACACTCTCCGCAGGGGCCGCTCACCACAACAGGAACTACCTTTAAGTATACACGTGACTGTGAAGGTGACGTTTTGTCACTTGTGTGTGGTTCAGTGATGTTAGAAATCGTCACAGTTTTATCATTGTTGTGTTCGCTTACGACGTTATAAGAGGGAGTTGAGGACTGGTCAGCACCACTGGGCGTTTGCGACATCAACGGCGGATGCAGAAGTGGGTTATGGAAGCGTTCGCACCCGTCAATACCACAACGACTCACTCTACAAGTCTTCCAACGATGTTTCTTTGATTTTAAACACTTGTAGCAGATTTTAGCGTCGCGCAACCAGCGCCACTTATCATCTAATGTCAGTGCTATGAAATCTCTACAATCAGTGAGTTTGTGTTTATTGTTGCAAAAAAGGCATAGATCGGCATTACTACCACGTGTCGATGTGACGTGAACATTTTCACGACGTGTAAAATTGGGTGTAAAATTGTTGCCGACTGTACGTTTGTTATAATCCGACATAAATATACTGGGACGTTTAATGTAGTCTGACGTGTAGACGCCAGGACGCTTAGCGTAGTCCGGAACTAGACCAAATCTGTTGTGCTTCACCGCCTCCACATCAAGAAATGCAGATAGTAATTGTATTTTTGGTATAGACCGATCACTACGATACGCAAAATCTTTCCATTGACTGTACAATATTGGTGTCAATTTACTCAATACAGAATGAAATAGTTCTACTGAGTTAATGTGTTCCTTCTGATCTAAATTATTAATGACAGCTATGCAGTTACGTAGTCTACACGCGAATTGATTCAGTTCCTTTTGGTCAAAACTTATCTTAGGAAGGCTACGCACGAGATTAATTTCATGCAACACGATCATCTCGGGGAGCGCGAACGTCTGCTCCAGCATGTCGAGTACTTCTTCGGGACGTTCGGCCGTATAGAGCAACGATGATACACTCTCCAGGGCTTGACCGCGCAGCGCACAAGTCAAGCGCACGAGATTCTCTGCGGGTGTAAACAAATGTTGAGTATTGCGATAAGTACGCTTGAACATTAAAAACTCGTTTATTTTACCGCTAAAAGGAGCAAGTTCAAGTTTATGCGAACATCTGTGTGAATAAATATTCGGTTCGGTTTGTTTTGACAGTGAATAATCATTATAATTTTTGTCAATTGACGGCTGTGTCATTAACATTTCATTTTTTGACATAGATGTTGCGACAAATCGAGGTCCCGGTTTGTCATTCAATGGAATTTTAAATGTCATGTTTTTTTGTAAACATTATGCTGAATTTGATCAATTTCAGGTTGTTTCAGCGATGAAATATGTTCGGTATTATACTGAAATTCCGTCGTTCTGTTATTCAGAACATCGTGATCTATATTACGCTCTCGAGAAAAATATGGAATGCTCGAGTTTCTTAAAATATTTTGATCAGAAGTACTACGATTAGCAACCAAGTATCTTGCGGGATCGGAAACCATAGCAGTGTCATCCTTCTGCTCGGGCAAAGAGTTATGTGTGCCAATCTCTGCGCTTTTGTCGATCTGATTGCTATGGTCCACGTCGTGAACCCATGATACAGTACGAGAATATCTACTAACCGAGCGTGTGGAAACGTTATCCGCATCCTGCGCTGCCAGTGTAGCTTCCATTTCGAGCTCTTCAACTTGTCTCACCTGTTGAATAAGCTTACGTTCGTGTTCTAGACGTTTTCTGGCGATCTCCAGTTGTTGTTCGCGTTCAAACAACTGTTGTTCGCGCTCGATGCTGCGACGGGCTAGCTGTACCTCCGCGGTCAGTCTACGTGCCTTTATTGTTGCCGACGACCGCGAAGACCCCGACAAGCGCGACCTAGAACTTGGCGAACGATTAATGTGTTCTGAGCTCACTGTTGTACACTCGCGAGGCGTCCCGGAGCCAGGGTTGTTGGGCGCGGGTGGAACTGTGGCATCGGTAAAAGCAGTGTCCCGTTCTGTGGACCTACCGTGCCAGTTCGCGATGGGCAAACCTGACTCCGAGCGGATCTCGCTCGCGCCGCTCATCAGTGTCCGCTGCTTGGTTTTTGACCGCGTGTTCATTTAAACCAATCGAAGGACCAAATGTACGGGATAATCTTCGATAACTCAATATTTTAAGGGAATTATCAAAACCAAACCACCGACTTGAGCAATTTAATGACAGGAACTAACAAACAAAACACAAACAAAAAGTTACCACTCAAAATAGAAAAACTAAAACATACTACCATAAAGAATATTATAAAAACAATATTATATAAAAACTCCTTAACACTTTTTGTCATCTTTAAAATATAAAATTACAATTAGATACACTTAAGTAATACTTAAATCAAAGTACATATACAATACCAATACTAAACATAGTATGAGCTCCGAATCCAGACTTTAATTCTAGGCTTCATTATCGCTTAAATAATCAGTGACCTTATAATAGCCTTTCGGGAGGAGTTTGGTTTTAATGACACCTTTAAATTTATTTATAGATAAGGCTCTGATCATCTCAGGCAGTTTATTATAAAACCATATACACAGACCCATAAAAAAATTACTTATCTTGTGGAGGCGCGTCTTATGTAAATCTAAATCATTTTTAAACCTAGTACCTATATTGTGTACATCACATTTTTTATTAAATGGACTAATATTTTTATGCGCGTAAATTAAATTTTCATAAATATACTAACTAACGGTTATCCTAATTTCTTTGAACTTTTCTCTGAGGGAAGACTGCGGATCTAGTTGATAGATGGCTCTAATGGCCCTTTTTGTAAAATGAAAATAATATTTATGTTCGCAGCGCCACCCCAAAGAAGGATCACATAACTCATTAGCTCATTACACTGTGAAAGCAACTAAAATAGACAATCCTAAACTGTATCGACATCCGTTAGGCGTCGAATCTGCTTAACTGCATAAACCACAGAGCTAACGGCCCGTTGGATGAGTGGCAAGGGTGCTTGCCTAACATCTCAGGGTTCGATTCTCGGCGGGGTCAACTTTGGAAATTTTAATGAAATTTTCAAAATTACCTTTGATTTGGATTTGAACAGTAGTGGTTGGGCACACTGCCTTTCGCAGTCATTTGGACAGCTCGCCTGACGCCAGTAACCACCACCTTACAGAATACCACCGTGAAATAACAGCATATACGTACTGTTGTGTTTGGGTGAGTGAGTAAGGGATGCCAGAGCTCATTTCCCTGTTCCCTCCTAATCCCTATTGTAGTCGGCAGCGCACTTGCAGCAGCTGTGGCGTTGCTTGTGTTATAGGCGACGGTAGCCACCTACCATCAAGTGGACCGTCAGCCTGTCTGTCGACCTTAACAAAAAAAAAAGCTAAGCATTTTACTTACTTTCTCAATATGTGGAGCCCATTGTAATTTATAATCTACGGTAAAATATATTAATTAATTTAACACGCAAAAACGGACTCAACTACGACAACGGTTACTTTACATTTTGATTAACACTAAAATAAAATATTGAAGTACTTTTTGCTTGAATTCAGAAAATATAATTTAAAATCCAATTACTCACCCCAAATCTCATTTTGTTTTACAATATAACAGTTTTTAGGTTAGGTATCGAGTTAGTTTTTGCCATAATCAATTTAGAATGTTTGTTCGAATGTAAATATATTAAAAATATTCCTGTAAAATTAATTAAAAACTTACCCAAACAAAAACAAAATCAACCACTAGGATCATATCGTAATAACATATTTATAACGATGTTGGTTGGAACATCGTATTTCAAATAAACGAAAAATGCCGAGCGGAGCCGAGGTTTACCGATGATTTGTCGAGCCTATATATATCTTCTTCCTTCAAATTGAGTATAATTCAAACAAAGGACCGTAATAGGCGAGCTTAGAACAACTTAAAGTTACCGTATAAATGTTGGAGTTTAACTCTAGTTTAAGTTAACGCCAGCAATCCAGACGGTAAATTTACTTAGCACTTTATGTCAATTGGAAGTTAGATTTGAATCGGTTTTGTGGACCTATTAAAGAGTTGTGAGTGAAGAATTGGCTGCTTTCAGTATTGTTACTATAAGTACATATTTTATAAATAAAATAAAAAAAGACTTTTTATGTAAAAGGGGTCAGACAGCCTGACAGTCCACTTGATGGTAGGTGGCTACCGTCGCTCTAACGTAAGCAACACCACAAGTCCTGCAAGAGCGCTGGCGACTTTAGGAGCACAATAATATAAAGAATAAATTAGGAGGAGATATGAAAATGGGATCTGGTATCTCTTACTCTTTCACTGAAACACAACAGTATTATGTACTGTTATTTCGCTGTCGGCTTCTATAAGAAGGTGGTTACTGCTGCCAGATGGGCTGCCCAATTAATGACTATGCAAGCAACCCAGTGTGCGGCCCTGTCATTGCTGTTTTTTCTTGCATTGTTCTATTTTTTTTTTTTTATTAAATCGAGGTAGCACTTGACCACTATCTCACCTGAAGTGAGGTGCAGATGCGGCCGAAGGTGGACCACGCTTACCCAGTAAATGCCCATTTACCCTGTTTTGAAGACTCCGAGGTTGATAGTTCTGTTGGAACACAGACGCTGGCAAAATAGGCTATATAGGCTAAATTCAATATTGTTACGACTAAATATGGAACGTTCTGGAAAAAGGGTTCGCGTCGGCCGAAATTCTCGAACGTCCCTCCCTATCGATGGTAGCCACGCCCTTTCTGATTAGTGTCAAAGGAAATTGGTCCTTATGTATAAAGTTTACATTCAACAGAAATATCATTCCCGAACTTGTAGTGGTTTGTTTACAATCTTGTTTATATTTTTAGTAAATTCGAAATATATCGAGACGTTTGGCGCCAAGTATAAATAAGAGCCGACTGGTCAAGTGAGTTTTTAGTTGTGATACGAAAGCGACTCTTCGGAGCTTTTGCGAAGTTATCTGCGACAGTGAACCGGCGACATATTAATTTAATCATTGACGACTTTTGGCAAGTTTAATGGTTTCATCGGACAAGTTTAGTGATTTTGGAAGTCATCTTGGTTTGTGAAAATAAATCCTTCATTTTGCCCTTATACGGCATTTTAACTCACCCTGCACGTAGCAATATTATAGGCTGCTCTCATGTTTATATCTCCAATTATTTCTTTGTGATTATCAATTATTATCAATAGTAAGAATTTTATTTATGCAGAGCTGTTTAATTGTTGAAATAAAAAATAATACAATTATTATAATCTGTTACAAATGTCTACAATGTCATTTTTGTCATATTTCTAAATTAGAATCAGTGATACAAATACTAATAATTTTCTGCAAAGGAAACCCTTCATAGATGCTACATTCAGGTGTACCAAGGGTCCGAACGAGTGCCCGTAGTACACCTAGGTAAACTTGCAAGGTGGCTACGTATAAAGAGCCAGTTCGACCCATAAATATCTGTCTGTAACATTTTTATTGCTAAAACTAAAGCCCCTGAATAGCTATTAAAAGAAATATATCTGTGCACATACGTATTCCATTGCTTGAGTGGTTTAAGTGTGCCTTACTTAGCGCTCTGTCTCAGGTGCCTTGAGTACGATCTCTGCAGGTCAACTTTGCTAATAAACATTTCAAAGTTTCTCTTCAAAGTTTCACAATCATTTGGACAGCAGTCTTGCGGCAGTAACCACCCCGTAAAGGACGACCACCGTGAAATAACAGCATGTGTGCTGTTGTGTTTCGGTAAGGATGCCAGACATTAATTCTCTATCCATCATAATTCCTTATCGTTAATCTTACATAGATCGGCAGAGCGCTTGCAACACATGCTTGTTGCTTGACGTGTTATAGACGACAGTAGCCATGTGCCATCAAGTGGATCGTCAGCGTGTCTGATTAGAACTACATATTAAATAATAATTTTCTGTGTTAGAATCAAAATAAAATGTCCATTTAAAAAAATTTTGTAATTTCCCATAAGATTTTTCTTCAGACTAATCACCACTATAAAATTATTATGGTTAAGACAGTTAATTGTTACGAAAAATAATTATATTTTTTAACACTAACTGTTAAGCTTCCAGACATTGCTTTTCACAAAGCACAAGGTTAAATAAGACATCTTTCTGCGTTTGATACAAAACAAGAAACTAATGTTTTAAGGCGACGCAGCAGCAATAAACAATTAATATGGCTCTGATTGCATACGAAAACGAGAGCGCGCTTGCTTATGTCGTAAGGTCTGATAAAATGAAACAAATTGAATTACGAGCAATAAAGATGGATTTAATTATAAATGTTTGTGACAGAAAAATATACGTTAGCGTTTTTAACCAAAAAGGGCGAATATATAAGTTGAAAATGACAGTTGTCAGTGATCAGTCTTCAACCACAGATTTAGTGTGGCTTGGTTACAGACATTTTCCGTCCTATATTTTAACAAGGTCGTATGCGACACAACGATTTTTATTAAAAAAACTATAATGTATTTTAAGATATCCAACTGTAAAATTAAAGTGTATGCTTATACAAGTGTACATAGAAAATTTGGATGTATAAATTAATACCGTTTGCCTGTAATATGTAAATCTGTGTTTTAAAAAAGGGTTTTTTTGAATTATTTTTTTCTCTTATAAAAGTTTACCAATCGTGTAATACAACTGAGAAAATGAAGTCAGTAACATGAACAAAGAGATTACCAAACATCACTTTCATATGTTTTGTCATTGCTGAGAAAAATTTAAATCCCTACCACCAAAATTTCCAATGCGTCGCCTTAAGGGATGGATAATGCAAAATGTTGCTGACAACTTTATTCGCTAGCATTTATTTCACAAAGCGACTTCTAGTAACAACTTAAGTCACATTAGGGCCATTTCTATTAGATTTCTATGCACTAATCAGGACGAACACACAGACACATTTTTTTTAATTACATTATAAATTGGCCATCATTTCGATACAGCAGACTAACATTTGAACTTGAGTGTGTAAAAGTTAAAATCTGTAAGGTTGTGTATTAAGGGATTCACTGAGTCAAATGACATTTACTATAGAACTCGCTGGCGGCGGAGACAATTCAACGGGCCTAGAAATGGTGTTTTTTTGTTTTTACCATTAGAACATTACACAAAAAAAAATTTTTATTAATACAATTTTTTAATCTGATATTAACTTATTAATAGGTACAGGATTCATATGCGTGCAATAAGCCGTTTTCGAGAGAATTTTCAATAAAGGTCAAATTCTTCTTGTGTTCTAACTTTTTTTGTGGAGTTTCTATTACTTTAACGAAAATTCTAATTAATACAATTGGTTCTTCACATGTTTAAGTATAATATATATATTTTTTTCAAAGCAATTGTCTTGTCCATTTCTTGTAACATTTTCATTAAACAATGGATATTTTTAGTATTTAGCGTTTGTCTCCCCCTTAAAGTAATAAAATTGTTTCTTTTTTTTTTTTTCAAATAAAATCATTATAATCTCCTTGTATGCTAGGTACTTGGGAAGTTGTGTTTTTCAACTTTTCTGATTTAACCGAGTGTTCTTAAGTTTTCAAACGTTTCTGAACACCTGCGACCTCGCTCCACACGTTTGTCTTCCAAGTAAAATAGAATTTATCGTTTTTATTCCCATTTTTACTTTATTCCCATTGCGAGTATCGCTAATACAATACTTAAGTCAATTTAAGTCTACATAGGCCTACAAGGATTATATGAGAAGAAATTAGCTTTTACTTTTTCTTAGGTGTTAAAAAATTTATGCAACCTTTATCTGTACATAAACAAGCCGTGTCTGAAACATTATTAAAGATTTAAAAAAAAAAAAAAAAAAAACAATTTGTAATCGTTGTTACTTACGTTACCGAGGTCAAAAAAATAGTTTTTAAAATTTTTGTCTGTTTGTATGTGCGTTCGTGCACGATAATCTCAGAGACGCCTTAACCGATTTGAATGCGGTTTTTACTAATATATCGTAGCAAGCTTCCTGTAACATTTAGTGTTTGTTCCATGTCAACCAGTTTACAAACAAAAAAGTTACGTGCTATACTGTATTACGCTAACGAAGTTGCCGACTCAGCTAGTTTCCAATATAATGGTGGCGTAGTATTTTATATTTTTATTTTTATATGAACTAAATCAAGTAAATCAAGTAAGGATGGAACTAAATCAAGTAAGAACTAAATCAAGTAAGGATCCCGCAATCCGATAGTGTTAGATATTTGGGATTTTATCTAGACAGACGTCTAACTTGGACCAAACATATTTTTACGAAAAGAAAAGCTCTTGGCCAACAAGTGAGAAAGATGTTTTGGCTTTTAAATCATAAGTCCCAACTATCACTAGAAAACAAGCTCCTACTGTACAAGGCCGTACTCAAACCTTTATGGACATACGGAGTGCAACTGTGGGGCACAGCATCAAATTCAAACCTTGAAATACTGCAACGGTTCCAATCCAAAATGCTTCGTATGATTACCAATGCTCCATGGTACATTAAAAACGACCGTCTGCATCGGGAACTGAAGATAGAAACTGTAAAGAACGCAGTGGCAGAGTCATTGCAGTCCTACCGCAAGAGAATCCTGAACCACCCAAACCCACTGGCAAGAAACCTAATGGAAAAGAAACCGGGTGCAACTTTCAAGAGACTAAGGAGGCGTGCGCCACAAGACCTAATAGAAACCTAGATTTTATATTATATTTGGGCAAATCACTGGATTTTGCTCCAAACACGTCTGCAAACAAATACTTAATATCCAGTCAAATGTCACATGGACAGATTGCGGGAATAAAGAGAGATAAAAAAAAAAAAAAAAAAAAAAATATGATCTTTCGGGAACAGTTCAGATTTTTCGGATGAAAGGTCTTTTCTGTTCTTTTCTGGTTACCTAAATTGGTTGCCTAGTTAACCTTGACAGGAATCCAACTTGTGACTATCAAATCAGAGCTGACACCTTAACCACTAGACGAATAAGGTGAGTTTAGTTTCAGCTTTTGATCTGACTTCCGAGTGAATCTTAAGGAATATAAAATCCGGGATAGGCCATTCAGAGATTGGACTCAATCTGTGCGGAACCCTCGAGACCTTTGTAATGGGCCATCTAACGCCATGTGACGCGACACGCATTATACAAAAGACCTCGTATTCGTATTCTTTAGAAAATATCTTTATTCGTGGACCAATGAGGGGAAAAGTGATTTTTGGCAAACAATGAAGGCTGCTTTGACAATGTGGAAATCTATGACATGTCCTCATATTTATCGAACCTAAGATACCACTTAGATCTCAAGAAATTCTAGGTGTTTAATTAATTTTGAAATTAGCAAATACATACTAGACAAGGCTTCGTCTCCAACACAATCCATCTTTAACAAAAAGGTCAACAAAAATTATTTTGCTACTCTTCCCTAATGCTAATTATTTATATTCTATTAAATTTTAACAACGCTTTTACTTATTCTCTTCCAAAATTCCAAAATTTTCTATTCAATCTTTATTTTTCATATATTTTTGTCAAGCGTTGAATTTTTTTCTTTTAGGTGATCCCTCAGGAACAGCAGTTTTTTATGGGTGAAAGGTACTTATGTCCTTTTTTGTATCCCAGGCAACGTGTATGCAAAATTTCACGATGATCGGTTCAGTAGTTGAGGCGTGAAAGCGTAACAAACAAATATTCAAACAAACAAACAAACTCACTTTCGCACTTATAATATTAGTTAGGATAGATTATTCAGAAATTGTATATATTTGATTCTATTTCTATTATTTAATTCATTTGGTTTACATAAATTTCAGTAGTGGCAGGACCGACAGATTTTACGTCTATCTGGTAGTCTTTGTTCTTAGATAAAGATAGGAAACTGCCACAAGAGACCGACATCCTGCTAGCTGCTCTTAATCGAATTAAAAATTTACTGTATCTGAATGTATTTATTAAAAAAAATAAGAATAAAGCAGTTCAAACTGCTCATGATATTATGTTAATAAATTATCTAATAAATAGTAAAAAGTCAACAAACATAAAAGTCTCACATAATTTTGTTTGTTACATTTTATTAAATATTAAATATTAAATTAAATCAATTTTTATTTTTTATGCAAGTCGGCAGGCAAGCTGACTGACTGTCGGCATCAAGATTGTCCACTTGACGGTAGGTGGTTACCGTCGCTTGCAAATAAAAGCAACAGTGTACAAGTGTAGTGCCGACCTTGATAAGTTAAATAATAAGGGTATGGGATTTGAATAGGCTGATAGGTATTATAGATAGGTGATATTTTATGGTGGTCTTCTGTAAGAGGGTGGTTACTGCTGCTAAACGGTTTATCCAGTTTATGATGCTCATAATACGAGTATTAGTATATTTTGGTTTTAATACTTTCGCTAAATTATCGCTTTATAATGTTTATGGAATTAAGTGACATCGGTAATGGACAATCGGGTCTTTTGGCTCAGTGTACAGCATCTTCCCATAGCATTAACTGGGTTTGCCATTCTCAAACATGTCGAAACAGTTAGGATTGTCTATTTTAGTTGCTTTCACAGTGTTATGAGTTATGGGATCCTTCTTTGGGGTGGCGCTGCGGACATAAATACTATTTTCATTTTACAAAAAAGGGCCATTAGAGCCATCTATCGACTAGATCCGCAGTCTTCCCTCAGAGAAAAGTTCAAAGAAATTAAGATTTTAACTGTTACATGTCAGTATATTTATGAAAATTTAATTTACGCGCATAAAAATATTAGTCAATTTAATAAAAAATGTGATGTACACAATATAGGTACTAGGTTTAAAAATAATTTAGATTTACATAAGACGCGACTCCACAAAATAAGTAATTCTTTTATGGGTCAGTGTATATATACGGTTTTATAATAAACTGCCTGAGATGATCAGAACCTTATCTATAAATAAATTTAAAGTTGTCATTAAAACCAAACTCCTCTCGAAAGGCTATTATAAGGTTACTGATTATTTAAGTGACAATGAAGGCTGGAATTAAAGCCTGGATTCGGAGCTCATACTATGCTCAGTATTGTATATTTACTTTAGGTATTAAGTGTATGATTATAATTATTGTAATTTTTTTTATATTGTAAAGATGACAAAAAGAATAGTATCCTGAGTTTCTTTCGGGGTTTCTTCTCAGGATCGTCATCTTGGCTTTTTTTCCGAAACCCTGGTAAATTTAAATTTAACTGGTAATTCCAAATGACGATCATAAGAGTTTCTTGGAGAAACCTAATTGATAAATAAATATTTTGATTTTGATTTTGATTTTTCAATCACAAATTTTCGATGACTTTGTTCTTATTTGTTCTTAGTGCCTATGTTCCTACAGAACAGCACAGAGGCACTTCAATGAATCACCGAGCAATTGTACAACTTTCTAACTACAGTTAATAAAACTAAACAAACACCTAATGCGAGGACCCTTATAAATCGAGACTGGGACGCGGAAGTTAGAGAGTCCCTTAAAGTTAAATCGACTAGGATTATGTGGCTTTATATTCTGTTTCAGTTTTTGGAACGACCGCATTTATCCTCAACTAGTTTTGGGTACTACACTCTACATTTACTTACTGAAGTTTTCGAATTTTGTAATATCTCTATTTTTCATTACACACCACTGATAGACGAATGGTTTTCCCACACATTGACATTGCGGAAAATAAGGTATATTATCCTATATCTCTCAGCCATAGCAGGTCCACTGCTAAACATAGGCTTCTCCAAAATTTTCTAATAGGACCAGTCAGAAGCAACCTGGATCCACCGTCGACCCGTGGCCCTTATTAGACCGTCTGTCCACTTTGTGCGGGGACGACCTACGCTGCCTCCACTCGAAAAGATTTCGGCCCCAGCGGCCGTCGGCTCTCCGTACTATGTGTCATGCCCACTGCTACTTCAACTTACTAATCCGCCGGGTTCTGTCGGTAACTTTCGTTTGAATCTCCTGATTCCTGATTCAATCTCACAGTATAACCCCAAGCATAGCCCTCTCTATAGCACGTTGAGTGACGTTGAGCATTCTTATGACCTGTCTCTGTCTGTTTCTACGCTAAGTTCTTTTAAAACACCCAACGTATTTTGATATTATTTTCATTTTAACTTTATATAATTTGCAGAAAAATCGTGTCCCTTCGAAACTGGGGGCGAGTCGCTTGTTTGATATAATTAACAAAGTTTGATCCATGATCTTTAATTAAAAAAAAAAAAACTCTAAAAAAGGACAACTCTTGTATTTTGAAATAGGCAATAAAACAATAAACAATAACCCTTTAAATTTTTATTAAATATTCCAGCTTCTGTCCGAAACTTTCAGGAACAGGAACAGTACATCTTGTCCATTTCTGTACCCGTGACAATGTGTAGGTAGGTATGCAAAATTTTATGATGATCGATTGAGTTAAGGCGTTTTCTCGAAGATTTACAAGCGTAAAAAAATCGCACTTTTCCATTTATATGTTAATATGGTAAAATATTAATATATAAACTGCGACTGTCAAATTAAGTTCACGTCGCTATAATACATTATTATATTATATTACTAATATAATTTCAGTAAGGGCCGTGACCAATAAAAAGAAAAGTGCATGTGGGTCACTCAAAAATACTATAGAAAATATATCGTAATATACATTGCTATAATATAATATCACAGTCTAACCATACTTACGTCATACAGTCAGGCAACGAATGTACTTGCGTAGAGCAACGTTCGGCGAACTCGCTTCAGTTTGCAGGCTCGAACATTGAAGGTTGCCCGATTGTACCACGTAAGTATGGTTATACTGTGATAATATTATTAGCTGATGTCAGCGACTTCGTCCGCGTCGAAAAATAAAAAATGTAAACTGGCAAAATATATGAGCAATATAACGCCTGACATATCATTGCTGTTATATTTTTGCCAGGCGTTAGATATTTTAAGCTGCAGAGTCAAGCACATAGACGCAAAATTGTCTGTACTTCTATAAGTGGGCTCGGGAGCTGCATGAGAACATATATCGCCTTCCCCTTTCTTCTATCGGACATGCAGACGTACGGCTGTTTACCATCCTCCCTCTAATTCGAACAAAGCGCTTTAAAACATCTTTTATGCATCTTCTGGGTGAGCTCGCTCCATCGTCGGCCTCGCCTTTCTTACACGGATAGATGCTGGCCAAGAGCAAACCCGAAAAAAAGTTGATTAATTAAGGCGTGTAAAGGTAACTGAGAGACGGAGTTATTTTTATATTTATAATAGACTAGCTGAACTCGGCCACGCTTTGCTGTAGCCCATACGGAGGCGGCGTGCGAATGAGGCGCGCGGTTCTGGACACTGCTTATATATAGGTAATACTATTTATCGTAGCGTTTTGTTATGTAGTCTATAGCCTTCCTCGATAAATGGACTATTCAAAACAAAAAGAATTTTTCAATTCGAACCAGTAGTTACTGAGATTAGTGCGTTCAAACAAACAAACTCTTCATTTAGTATTGACAGCTACATTTGTGATGGGCTTAACGTCCTCTACTACGCGAATGACCTTGAGCAACTGAGCTCTCTACAACCGGCCCTCGCTAGGGGCATCTCCTACTCAAAAATATCAAAAAACCTTTGTTTTTGTGAAAGTATTGAATTAAATTAAAAACTGCTCGTGTCCATCTGCTCGTATAGTGTAAATGAAACTCTATCATTTGATTATATACACACATTGCATTACTTTTTGAAACAACTAAGTTGAATCGATTTTTGTAACAATATTGTAACAAATAGGAACCAAAATAACTAGGCAAGGTAATTTATTGCAAAGACCAAAATGTAGATTAGAACTATTTAATAGAAATGCTTATGTTATGGCAATTAAAACATACAATAAACTACCTAATAATATAAAAGAATTGCCGGATCCTAAATTTACAAGAACATTAACAAAATGGTTATTAGATTGTTGTTATTATGATCTTAAAGAATTTTATAATAAGAAACATTAATTCAATAGTTTACAAACAATTAAACACAAATATTTGCATGCCCTTGGCGGGTAGAACATACTTTGTACTGTAACTGCTGTATACAAATTAAAATCCTGTAAACATGTGTTCGCGCAAATAAAGATTTATTTTTTATTTTATAAAGCGATACATTAAAATTTTAATTAATTTCTCGTAAACCATAATACTTAAAACAAAAATGCCTCCTCAGAAATATAGACCAAGAAGTTATGTATCACACATATATTTTTTATTACATTGGCTTTATGTCTGAACGAGCTGAATCGGAGAACAAAGCCCTGATTTTTTCTTATCGATGGCGTGGAGCCTCTTAAGTTAATAGCACAATGGTAATTGGGTTTTCTTGTCCATTCTTTGTCTTTAACTACCCGCGTTAATGTCGCGTGAATATTTCAACAGGTGATACATGCGGTGTGCCCGTGACGTCACGTACGGAATGTTAAAACTGGGTTATATCCGTGTGAAGCCGAGGTACGCATGCTAATGCTGCCTAAAAATATTGGGGGTTGGAACAATTTATGGGGAGCGATATACCGGTGAAACAGTGTTAATATATTAGGGTGGATTTTTATATCCGCGCATGAACAGGAATATTAAAATTCATGAAAGTTACTATTGTACTCGAAAAGTGAAATGTGGGCGATAACACGTTATCAAGAGTAATGTCGTAATTAGCGACCCAACACCCGCCTTGCACGGAAGTAATATTTTACTCCTAATTATTTACACAATCGCTCTTTCATTAGTGAAATCCGTATCAAAATTTGTTAGCAAAAGAAACAGACTGAGGCGGAAAGCGACTTATTTTATAACTAGCTGTGCCCGCGTTGAAATAAAATATATAAGTAAATATAACGCCTGACACATTAATTACTGTTATGTTTAGCTAGACGTTAGATGATCTTTGTATCTTATGTCCCTTCCTGTATCCTTGACAACGTGTATGCAAAATTTCATGATGATCGGTTCAGCGGTTTTGGCGTGAAAAGGTAACAGACAGACAGACAGTTACTTTCATATTTATAATATTAGTATGTATATGTATACTGATAGATAGAATATTAAATGGAATATTCTTGTGATCGATATCGAGTACCATAGCCATTGATGACGTCACATATAATCAGTTATAATTGCTTCTGCAATTATGCCTTTATTTAGTAGGTTTATAGTCAATGTAAGGTTTAATTATTATTATTTTGGAAAGTATAAATCTATTGCCTGAATTGATTTATTCAAAATTCAATTCTTGTAAAGATTGAAAATGGTGGAAATGGAAAAAAAAATACATTTTTATAAACAAACCAATAAAAAACTAGACATTTAAATAATATATATTTGAATGAATTTTGTTGACGCCAATTGTCAATTCAAATTAATTAATAGTAGTTCTCTGTGGTATGTGCTGTCTCACTCCCACCATTTGTCTGTCACTACCGCAAGCCGCCCGACCGGCCATTTTATGAAACCGCAATCAGTCTAAGAAAAACGTCGCAACAATAACACGCATAGACCCATCCCGCCGATCTCGACCAGCGAGATTTAAATTTATTTCATCCGCTAATATTATCAGGCAATGTGCTTGTAGTTTATCTATTTGGTCACACTTTTCTCTCGGCGAGTGTAAGATTTTTGTAAATCTTCAGGAAGGCTTGATGGTAAGGTGGCTTCGTTACCTATAAACACAAGCCACAATTGCGCTGTCGACCTTCATTCGATAAAGAATAAGACACAAGGAGATAGGGATAAGAACCCTGGCATCCTTTAATAACTTACCGAAACACGACAGCGTCTTCTATGTGAACGTGGTTATTGCCGCTAGACGGGCTGCCGAATTTATGACCGCGTAACACAGTGTGCTCTGATGATACCAATTTATACTAGTTTGTACAGTATGCTGTAATTTATGCTGTTTTAAAGTTGTAATATATTATACTCTTTACATCCTAACGAATGTAGTTAGTTTTTCTTTTGTTTTTGCGCCTTAACTACTCTGAAGCCTTAACAAACAACCAATTATCACGAATGGGGATCAATCGGTTTTGTATGGATTTTCGTTAAGAAGAAATTGTAGATTTTACTGGGAAAATATCGTGTAATTTAATAATGGGATTTCTTAGATATTTAAGTTCGGAAGTATTAAAAAATCCAATTGTCTCAATAAAGTAATAAGTATTTAATTTTTGAATGTTATCCCCATTCACAAATTCTGAAATATTCACAGGAAATTACTGAAATTAAGAAAGAATTTTGTTACTAAAATTAACAAAGTCCAAGTTAAAATAAAAAAATGACCTGGTTTTGAACGTTGTGAGGGGTACAAAAGAGGCCATTCGGAAGAAAAGTGATGTTCCCGGAAGAAATCGCGGGTAAAATCTGTTAATGTATTTAGAACTTAAATACTGGCTGATTTAAAAAGGTTTGATATTCAAACATGGAAAAGGAAAAAAAAGTAAATATATATTTTGACGTTAAAAGAAAAGAATACATCTAATGAAATGTTTATGAAATATTATTTTAATGTGCTGTAAAAAATAAACTGGATGTGTGCACCATCATGTTGAGTTATTTTTTGAAAAATATCCCAATTTTATTGAATAATATCCCAATGAAAGAGTATTAAAATTGAAGCAATCCGAAGAAACCAACAAGAAAATCTAGTACGTATATAATACGTAATATGCCAATTTTTTAATATGCAATAATATGCAAATTTTCTACTAATACGTATATTAGTAGAAAATCAGTCATAAAACCGAGTTTTCCAAGTTATTAAATATCAGAGAAAAATTGTATCAAATGTAAATTGAAAACAAAGCGTCAACTTGTTAACCCTTATTAATTTGCTGAACGGATTCGCCATCAAAGGTACGGCTCCATTCATCTTTTCCCCTCGACATTTTCCATGGTTTATCGTCAAGTTATTTATTACCTACCACCCTCCGGTCCATGTCGGTTTTTCTAACGTTTTCCCCCTTGTGATGAGTTATACGAGATGGATTATCCTCGAGATGTTTGATGGTTCATGGCAACATTCACGAAAAAATTATGTCCTAACTTATTTATTATCCTGGCTATATAAAATGGCATTCAATATTACAATTTGCAATTTAATGCGTATAACGGGATTGTTTAAAATTAAAATTTATTAAGCTTTTTATTTAATTTGGAGGAAGCTTGCATATCTCTGCAATGACAGCTTATCACATGAAAGGATGCTGGTAGGAGAAAATCGTTCCTGCGTGCTGTTATATGTGCGTACAGTAATGAAACGCAGTTTCATGATCAACGTATATTTCCGACTGACTTACAATATTATTTGATACCCTATATATATAATAATAATAATAATAACTACCCTACATTACATTCCTCCACCTTAAATTGACACTAGATAATGAATAACAAAATAAAATAATAACAAAGAATAAAGTTTATACACATATCAATTTATACCTTATAGTTTACATGCTTTAGCCTACACTTTCGAATAGGTCGGGCGACGGGCGATATAGGGGCGGCAGGTGGCGTACTGTAATCCTCTTTATTATCACGAGCCGGTGAAGGAGGCGCCACGCGAGCCGGAGACGCCGAGCCCGCGCGTGGGCGCTCCGGCTGTTCCTCGCCTGCGCTCTCATCCCGCCTATCTATGCAAGGACTAGCGACCGAATGCGGTAATGGTGACGGAAGCGATGACGAACCCGTAGGGACTACAAGCGAGCTCCGCGACCTACGTTTTAGCTGGTCGACATGCCTATGCAATCTATTCCCCTCACTATCTATAACGCTATAGTCGTTTAACCCTGCCGAACTTACTACAGTTCCCGGAGCCCATTTTTCTCCCTTAATGTATTGACGATACCATACGTCCTCCCCCTCTCTCATCTCCCTGCTCGTCCCCCCCGCACATTCTACCTGCTTCTGTTGCGCATTTCCTACCCTCGCTTCTCTATCAGGTTTCAGTGCGTCCAGTCTTGTCCTCAATCGCCTCCCCAAAAGTATCACGGAAGGGGGTTCTCCCGTTGTAGCATGTTCCGTATTCCTATAATACATCAGATATGTGTTTAATGCTTCATTAATATCAGTTCTTTGTGATATAGCTTTTTTAATTACCCTTTTTAAGGTTTTGACGGCATTTTCAGCCGCACCGTTCGATGATGGGTGATATGGAGCAGTATACACATGTCTGATTCCACAATATTTAATAAAATTCGCGAATTCTATACTCGTAAATGGCGGTCCGTTGTCGGTAACTATCTGCCTAGGTATACCCCATCTACTCCATAGTTCTCTAAGTTTCCCTATGGTGCTACTCGCGGCCGTACTGGGAACTGCAAAAACTTCTAACCATTTAGACGTCGCGTCTACGACTACAAGGTAAACTTTACCAGCGATCGGACCCATAAAGTCTAAATGCAACCGAGTCCAGGGCCAGGGCCTCGGCGGCGCGCGCGCAGGTGCGTCGGCCACGGCAGCGCACACCTCGCAGGCGCGGCACTCGCGCTCCACCGCCTCGTCCACGCCGGGCCACCACACGTAGCTACGCGCCAACGACTTCGACCTTACGATGCCCATGTGCGGTTCATGAATTATTTTCAATACTTTACTGTAGCAAGCCTCCGGAATGACAACCCTGTGACCCCACATTACGCAACTAAGTTCCTCATACAGCTCTTTTTTGCGATTAAAGTAAGGCATTAAATTTCTTATTTCGCATGCCTGCGGCCAACCATCCCTAATGTAACTCAACACCCTACTTAATATCGGATCTTTTTCAGTTTCTGTTTTTAACTCATTATAGTCCAATAACAAGGCGTCCCGAGCGAAATGTAAATAAGTTTGCTCCGGAACGGCGTCGCTAACTACTGTCCGATCTCTCGTGCTCACCGGTAGGCGCGAGAGGCCGTCTGCGCAGTTCTCGTCGGTTCTAATATATTCTATATCGTAATTGTACGCCGAAAGAATTACTGCCCACCGTTGCATTCGACTGGCCGTCATTGTAGGTATACCTGTATGGGGTCCGAATATAGATACTAGCGGTTTATGATCCGTGCGTAATACAAATTTCCTTCCGTAAACATATTGATGAAATTTTTGCATACAAAATACTATCGCTAATGCTTCCCGATGTATCTGTGAATAGTTAGCCTCCGCCGGTGTGAGCGAGCGCGACGCGTAGGCGACCGGGCGCTCCCCACTCCCGCCGGGCTGTGATAACACTCCACCGATTCCTCGCGCGCTCGCATCGCACGTTACTATCAGAGGTCGCTTTGGCTCATAATGCGCCAGTACATCGGTACTAGTTAAAACCCGCTTTATTTCCGTAAAAGCCTCATTACATTCCTCGCTCCAATACCACTCGACTCCCTTTTGTAATAATTTGTTTAAAGGTAATAACAAGGAACTGAAATTTCTTACGAATCTAGAAAAGAAATTTACCAACCCGAGAAAAGAACGCAACTCACTAACGTTCTCGGGTGGTTCAATTTTAACAATTGCTTTTATTTTTGACTGATCAGCTTTTATTCCTTGTTTAGAAACAATATAACCCAAATATTTTACTTCGTCGACTAAGAAAACACATTTTTGTCTTTTTAATTTTAATCCGCTTCCCGACACCCTTCTAAAAACCTCTTCGAGTGCCTTTAAATGTTCCTTCTTAGTCTTACCGCCTACGATCACGTCGTCCAGGAAGACCTGGACGTCTGGAATTCCCTGGAAAAGATTAGTCATAATCCGCTGGAAAATACCTACGCTCGAGGATAAGCCATACACTAATCTATTGTAACGGAATAACCCCCTATGTGTATTTATAACTGTGTACATTTTAGACTCGTCTAACTCCACCTGGTTATATGCCTGCGAAAAATCAATTTTACTGAAATATTGTGCCCCATTTAACCCTACCAGTACGTCTTCGATTCGAGGTAGCGGAAATCGGTCGATCAGCAAAACGGGATTAACGGTCGCTTTGTAGTCCGCACAAATTCGCAACGTACCGTCCGCCTTATTGACAGGCACCAGCGGCGAGGCCCAGTCGGAGCAGTCGACGGGCTCGATGACGCCGGCGTCCAGCATGGCGTCCAGCTCTGCGTCGACGCGTTCGCGCAATGCGTACGGCAGCGGCCGCGCGCGGTGAAACACAGGCACCGCCCCCTCTCTCACGCGCAGTGTCGCCTTGCCGCCCGTGTACCGCCCGAGCCCGCCACTAAACACTTCTTTATATCTGTCGAGTATAGTACATACATCTTTGTGAATATGTTCAACACACAAATTATTTAATCTTGAAACTTTTTTAAACGTGGGAATATTAATGTTTAATTCTGCTAACCATTGTCTACCTATTAAAGGAGTGGCGCCTTGGTTCATTATAAATAACTCTAATTGTTTTCCTTGTTGATCTTGGTACTGAACATAGGGCCGTATTATACCTAACGGCTTGACCTTTGTGCCATCGTAAAATCTCAAAACTGTATTGTCTTTAATAATGGGAAATTTCGAAAAATGTCTATCGTAGGTCTCCTTGTTTATGCACGACACCGCCGTCCCGGTGTCTATCTCCATGTGTATATTTGTGTTGTTTATAGAAATGGGCACACTTACTGCCTTATAATTGTTTAGAGCCAGAAGGTTCAGTCTCTCTTCGGCATCGTGGTCATCCTCACTGGACTCGCGATCCACGCCGCCGAAGTGGAATTGCCGCCGCTGACCTTGACCCCTCGCCCCACCGCGTCCGCTTGGTCTCTCGCGTTCCGTGCAAACGCGACGCAAATGCCCGACGTGTCGACACTTACTGCATACAAACTTCCGGTAACGACAGGTGCTATAGGCGTGATCGGTGGCTCCACACGCCCCGCAACCCATCGTCTCGGTTCTCGTGTGATCAGTGGGACTCGTTAATCCCGCACTGCCGTTCTTGAGTGCGCGTAAGCGCTCCTTCCCGCAGCTCGCCGTGCCCCTCCAGCCGTCCGAGCTCTTCGGCCTCCGCCCGTGATTCAGTGCATGCACCGCACTGGAACCCGCGGATGACACTGGTGCTCCCTCGACCTCCGCTGCATCTCTCTCCGCAGCTTCCAAGGAACTCGCCAGAAGCACCGCCCGAGCGAACGTGATTGAGTCATCCTCCGCAAACAACCTTTGCCTGATCAAATCACTTTTGAGTCCGCACACAAATTGGTCACGTAAATTTTCGTTTAGGTTGGCGGCGAATTTGCAGTTACGTGACATCTTCTTTAAGTCTGCTACGTAGGCCGCCACGTCTTCCGATGCAGCTTGGCGCTTTTGCCTGAATCGGAATCTCTCCGCTAGCGCTGATGGTGTTGGTTGTAAATGGTCCTTCATTAACTTAATGACTTCTGCATATGTCAATTCTGAAGGCTTATTCGGGCTTGCGAGGCTTACCAGCAGCTCATAAGCTTCGTCTCCAATGCTGGCTATTAGCGAGGGTAAGTGCAATTCACTCGCCACATTATTGGCCTTAAAGTACATTTCCACTCTGTCGATATACGACGACCATTGTCCCGTATTCAAATCAAATGCACTTAACTTTCCGATCGACATTTTACCGACTCGTTTAAAATAATATACGCGCAAATTATTTTATTTTCTCGTCGCCACTGTTATATGTGCGTACAGTAATGAAACGCAGTTTCATGATCAACGTATATTTCCGACTGACTTACAATATTATTTGATACCCTATATATATAATAATAATAATAATAACTACCCTACATTACACGTGCGTCAAAAGATATACTTGAGGAGTTTTCTAACAAGTTATCACTACTCCAGCTTCATATTACGTCAATCATTTTTATTTATTTATTTATTTTATTAGGAAGCTAACGCAGTATACAATCATCCATATACATAAACACATTTAAAAATTCATTTATAATATCGTATACTCCACTTATAGGCTAACTTGGCATGCATTAAGACGAAAACGAAAAAAATAATTAAAAAATAATAATTAATAAACCAATAATAAAAGAATAAAAAACAAAAACTCAAAAAACAACAAACCATTATGCAGTACGCGATAAAAGAATTTTTTTAACCCTTCTTTTAAAACAACTGCCAGCCACTGCCCTCGTTCAACATTATTAAGAATTATTATGTTTTATCTGTAACTTTTTCACTACATCACAATGTTAATTTTTGAGATGAGCTTCAAAGGCAAGGTTAAGTATTTATCATTAATCTTTATATTTCGATTTATTGTCATAATTATGTTTTTAAATAAATTTGTTACATTTGGTAAGTTTTCAAAACTTATAGTATGAGACAACATATCTCCAAATACCGCATAGATTAAATTTTTCGGTATTACACTATAATCTTACCATGAGAACTCATTTTAAATATTTATCAACGAATATAATGTTACGTGCGGGGTGAGTTAAAATGCCGTGTAAGGGCAAACTTGTCCGATGAAACCGTTAAACTTGCCAAAAGTTGTCAATGATTCCCTTAATGTGTCGCCGGTTCACTGTCGCAGAAAACTCCGAAGAGTCGCTTTCGTATCGCTGGTTGTACCACTAACTAACTCCCACTTGACCGGCCGCCTCTTATTTATACTTGGTGCCAAACACCTCGATGTATTCCGAATTTACTAGCTACTAAAAAATGTAAAATGTAAACACATTGTAAACAAACCATTGAAAGTTCGGGAATGCTATTTCTTTTGAAATGTAAACTCTACGTTGTACCAATTTCCTTTGACACTAATCGGAAAGGGGCATTGCTACCGTCGATAGGGTTCGGCCGGCGCGAACGCTTTTTCCAGAACTTTCCATAGTTAGTCATAACAATAACATAGTATTTACATGAATTTGCCTAGTTGGACACTAGACTGCTAAGAGGAGATTACTCATTGACATAACTTCAAATGTCTTCGAAGATCGGAGTTCTCAAACAGACATTCCTTGCGTTGTATTATCTCATAGTTATCATAATTACTAATTCAGACAAAAATTTTAAAAGACTTAAACGTGGCGGCAACGAGGGGATTCGATATACTTACTTACATAAGTATTAATTTAATACACATATAGGTGTAACTCATTAATCAGGTCAGACTAGTTAGATATTGAACTGTCGGCAAACCACAATTTCCCGCAATCTATCATACAATTTGCATACGACGTCGACGCGACAACCTCATTGGTCTAATTAACTAGTCAGCAGTGATAGACACTAAAAAAGTTAAAGAAATAAACTTTATGGTTTTGCAACAAGACTCATTTTAATTTGAATATTTTTAGTTAGTCGATTATAGAGAGCTATACTTATTGAAGCATCGACGAATGCTACGATATTATCGCCTCAAACAGAATATTGCACAAATTTGCTTTTTGCTGTGTGCGCTTAAATGAATTCAATCTACATCGTCTCAGCCGTGCAATCAGTAATTACAGTTATAAGAAGTAAAACTGTAGTAAAAGTATAGCTGTAAATGAAGAATACTGGAAACTCTGCTTCCTACAGGGCAGTTACACGTTCGAAATTCCAGTGAATCTTCCCATATACGAGGGTTGCTACTTATGTATCGTTGAGCCTACTTATGAAAAAACAAATATTGATGAATGATATTGATCTTATCGGGTTTTTTTTTCGAAGTTTCAAGGAATAAATATTCGAAGCACTTTTTCCACTTCGATTGAGATACTTTTATAAAACGTGGTTTTTTGAACGTTTCAACGGATTCTTCTGCTGATAAAAATAGTTACCCACGCATTTTGGTCTTGATGTTTGGGAACGAAAAGATGCCAAGTCAGAGCTATACGGGTGATAACCCATCAATACGATATTTTGGCCGTACAAAAAAATCGTTTGTTTAATCCAATGTGTGAGGGCTCGCATTGTCATAAGAGGAATGATTCGCCTCCGTTTCGAATTTTTCGGATATCTCCGAAGACTTCTGGCAAACAAATGGTCATGTATCGTTAAGAATTAACTACGTATCTGCAATGACAATGTGCCCACATGACTAGTGATTCCGAAGAAACGGGTAATCATTTGTTCCGATGTACTTATTTGCGAACAACTTTGTTGGTATTTGCTCGTTTTGGAAGACTCGTATGAATAAATCCATGATGCGTCACCTGTGTAGATGTTATACACAGCTTTTGATGCACCTAGATTTTTTTTTGTCTTTTATTATTGAAACTAATATTACATAATTAAAATAAATAATTTACATCTAAAACTAAATGATCCTAAAACTAAATAATAATGCACCTAGATTGTATTTTTTCAACATTCCCTTGCATCAATCGACGCAAGCGTTTGTCAAATTATGCGGAAATCAACGGGAATAAATATTTTTTAAGGATAAATGTTCATGCAATATCTTACTGTTGCTAGTCATACGAATGACCAAATTTGTTTCTATCTCGCGGTATGTCACATGTCGGTCTTGCATTATCAGTTTACGTATAGCATCGATGTTTTCTTTGGGCACATCTTGGAGCGTAGGCCAACCAAGATCAAACTCATTACACCAGCGTTTTGCAGTAGCTTAGGATGAAGTTTCATCGACAAAGGTCGAAGTAAGTTGTTCGAAATACTTTTGTCTTGATAATCCACGACAAAGGTCGTAAAAATTCATCGCACGAAAATTTTCACGAAACAATTCCATTTTCTCGTTGCGTTTTTTTTTTCAAGTCACTGGAAACAACACAAAAAGCGTTCAAATTATGAATGTTATAATTGAGGTTATGTTAAAAAAAGTCAAATTTTTCAATAGTAATGCTAAATGAGTGCTCAGTGTTGCCAAGGCGTAAGGAGCAACCTAAGTAATGTATTAATTAGATCCAAAAATGGTCAATTGTTACAAAGTCTTCAAAGACATGTTGTTCTGTTAAACTATAGTTAACAATTAGTTGGCTATGTTGATATTTCCGCCACAATACATACATATTCTGGTATATATGTATAGGTTATACGTAATACCAGCTGAGCCCGCAACTTCGTACGGGTGGTATTCGGTATAGCAGATAACTATTTTGTTTGTAAACCGACTGGAATGAAACAAACACTAAATCCTACGGGAAGCTTGTTACAATACATTAGTGAAAACAGCATTCTAAACCGTTAAGCTGTTTCAGAGATTAGCGTGCACAAACGGACAGACAAACAGAAAAACAGACAAAAATATTCTAAAAACTTTTTTTTGAACTCTGTAACATAAGTACAATGTGTACAAATTGTTTTTTTGACAAAATATTTAATGTGCATACACGGTTTTACAATTTTATTATATGTATAGACTATGGTACATATAATACATATAATAGTAATAGGTATATATAATACTAACGACCCGCTCCCGGCTTCGCACATTAGCTCTTTGCATTAGTGAAAACCGTATCAAAATCCGTAGTTAGTGGAGAGACATATAAAAACAGAGCGCGCTATTTTATAATAATACTAGCAAAACGCCCCCGGCTTCGCCCGGGGTGCAATTTTTATACATATGAACATTCCCCGTTTATCCCTCTTTCCATTAGTGAAAACCGAATTAAAATCGGTCTACCCGTTCACGCGTGATGCCGTGACCAAGGGACATGGGGATTCATTTTTATATAGAGAGAAGATATGTATGGATATACACATAGTTAGATATAGGCCGATACAATAAGTAAAGTAAGCTTTTAAACAAGCAAATGAGTAAGTGATTTTGTCGGAATAAACGCAAATGTTATATTGGAGAGGTTGGAGAGACACAAAGGGAATCCAGTAACATTTAAACGGTCGATTTGAACAGTAAAGTGGAACAGAAGTTGTTCAGTGGAGCACGTAGCGCGGCCCACAGTGTAGCGGATACTACGAGAGGATAATTTGTACTAAATCCACCGGGATCACGGTTAACGCTCACAAACCGAGCCTTTTACTAGTATACAAGTAAGAACCGTAGATGAGGTTGTATTTTTTATTTATAAAAGTATTAGGTTGAAAAGAGAAAACAATGCCTGACAAAAATAAATGGCCAATAATCTATTCAATCGTATATTTCTGCCAGATTTTTTTTTTATGTTAAGGTCGGCAGACAGGCTGACGGTCCACTTGATGGTAGGTGGCTACCGTCGCCTATAACACAAGCAACTCCTAAACTGCTGCAAGTGCGCCGCCAACTGCAGTAGGATTAAGGATAAGGGATTAGGAGGGGGGATAGGGAAATGGGCTCTGGCATCCCTTACTCACTCACCGAAACACAACAGCACACGTGCTGTTATTTCACGGTGGTCTTCTGTAAGGGGGTGGTTACGGCCGCCAGACGGGCTGCCCAAATGACTGCGAAACGCAGTGTGCCCTGCCACTACTGCCACTATGTTGGATTTCTTAGATTTTTACAAGCTTTCGTCTGGATGAAGGCCTTTTTTAGGGTTCCGTACGTCCGAATAAAAAAACGGACTACTTTACTTCTTAATAAAAGTGTTTAAATTAATATTTAAACCTTTTCCAAGAGCTTTCTTAACGTAGACAACACTTTTTAGGGTTCCGTACGTCCTAATAAAAAAAAACGGAACCCTTATAGGATCACTCGTGTGTCCGTGATTGCCGTCTGTCCAACCATTGCCCCCCCCCCTCCCCCATCTCCGAAACTACTGCATCTAAAATTTTGAAAAAATAAATACAGAAATTAGTTTTCTACTTATAGATTATAGGAAAACCTGTAAGAAGTCCATGATATTAAAATAACATGGTAAATCACTCAATATTTTGCGGATAGGTAACATCGTACGGAACCCTCTTCACGCGAGTTCAACTCGCACTTGTCCCGTTTTTATATATGATTTCGACGTTTGCTTTTATTAGCCCAGAGAATAGAATTAGGGAACAGGAGTCAGCTTGTTAAATTGACGGATAACGTAAGCTTTTTAAATTTTACTCCTCATAAAATTTCCATACCGGAGGCCTTATATGAAAATCGAGGCCTTATATAAACTCCAAAAAGTCGTATTCTGCAGTGATATAGGTTTTGTGGATTGATGATGAAGATATTATTAGGAAGGTTAATTTCCCAAATACTTGTTCCATAACAATAATTACTTGTATAGTATATTAGATTACTAGCGACCCGCTATCCTGACTTTGCACAGATGCAGTTTTTTTTGTAAATTATATACATAAATTTTTTTCTCATTCATCGCTCTTCCTATGGCGAACACCGTATCAAGATCGGTGGGGCAGTTTAGAAGTAGTTATCGGAGAAACGGACAGACAGAGACTTTATTTCATTATGTGTATTTTTTATAGATATATGTGATGTGTGCATTATTAATATGTAGTCAAGGCTGAATTTAGTTTTGTGATTCAAAAGCAAATCAAATACTTTTGCAATAACTTCAGTAGTTGTATAAATTTTACTGAACAATTTATCAAGAAAATCTCATTATTTGAATTTTTTTATGTTAAGATGGCAGACAGGCTGACGGTCGATTTGACGGTAGGTGGCTACCATCGCCTATTATAAAACAAGCAACACCAAAGCTGCTACAAGTGCGCTGCCGACTATAGCAGGATTAAGGATGAGTGATTATGAGGGGATGGGGAAATGGGCTCTGACATCCCTTACTCACTCACCGAAATTTCACGGTGGTCTTCTGTATTCTAAAAATATTATTTTTATAAGAAGCTTCTCTGAAAATCCTTTGTAATGTGGATACATTTTCCAAGGGTCTCGGAAAGAAATCTTTATTTATTTAAATACGTATTTATTATTACGTTTATTTGTGGTGTGTGAAGAAAATATTACGGTTAGAAAGAGTCTTCTTTTCCGCTATAATGACCTTGTTTTATGTACTTCAGCACTTTTTATGTGAATTTCCTGTTGTCGTGGAAAGGCACACTGCGTTTTATAACACAATACTTATGCGTTGCAATTTCAATATGTGTATCGATTGTGATTAGAAAAAAAATACACTAAATACTAAAAACAGCTTCAAAAAAGGCGCAGGCAAAATGTTATTATTTTAATAAACAGTGGAATTCTTGGTTCTTCTATTTAATCGCTTTGAGGTGTGTTTTCTTTTTAATGAATCTTTATGGATTGTGTTTGCATCTCAGTAAATATATTTTATCAAGAAATTGCCTTTTTTTCTAAACGATTTATTAAATACTCGCGACCCGCCCCCAGCTTTGTAAAGATGCAACATTTTCTTAGACAATACACAAATCTTTGTCATTTATCGCTTTTTCCCTTTAGTAGAAACCGACGAGGCGGATATAGACTTCATTTTATAACTAGCTGAACCCGCAACTAAGTAGGTACGCGTAGACAGACAGACAGACAGACAAACTCTTTATTACTCACACAACATAAATAAAAATTCGGTATAGCCCACAACTTTTTTGTTTGTAAACCGATTGGAATGAAACAAACACAAAATGTTATGGGAAGCTTGCTAAAATACATCAGGGAAAACCGCATTTAAATCGGTCAAGCCTTTTCTGAGATTAGCGTGCACAAATGCACAAACATTTTTTAAATATTTATTTTACAGACACTGCTCCTTTACGATTTATTATGCATATAGATAGATGTACTGCGAATAATAGATGTTTCATTAACCTAATTAATTTTTAAATGACGAATATTTTCAATACCACTTATTGTTATCTTATTAATATTATCACATTATGTTTATTACAAAAAACTAATTGAAGCTTTTAAATAATTTTTTATTTATTTATTTTATTTTTTATTTATTTATAATTTTAACAATTTAAAAGAAAACTAAATATACATTAATATAATGATAGCATTAAAAACCACCTAGGTTTAACCGTTTGCCATCATAATGCTTTAAATTATTATTAAAATATTAAAAGATTTAACATCTAACTATGTACAATTAATTACAATGTTGATATAATCAAATACAATTTAAAAAATATTCCTTTAATTTAACTTTAATATTTTTAGTGTTTATGCTGTTACACAGATCTGAAGGTAGGCTATTCCCCGTACATATTATTGGCACGCGGTTATGTAACCGCTTCTTTGAAATTGCCCTAGTGCATACAGGGTGTTCCATCACTCTCTTTAAGGATTCATTAAAATATTGTTCTTAATTAATAAACCTTAGTTAAATTAGCTCCTTAAAATTGTGAAGTAGGAAGTAGGATTATTTCCTACTTCCTACTTCACAGAAATATATTTTGTTCTTACAGTCCCAAAAACTAAGTAGAATGAGTACAGTCAACACCATAACAATAAAGCAAGTGGACAGCCGGCCTTACGAATACAAATTGTACATCTGGAAGTCGATGCATTATTCAGTTAGTGGCGCGTTTATTTTCACTTTACTAAATGAATTAAATTGCCAACGATCTGCCTTTAGGTCGACCTGATTTATTATTTTTTAAGCCTTGACTTTTCAAACCAAACCGAACCATTTATTTGCTCCTGTACATATTGCTACGGTTGGCCATAGAACCTTCTCGAAGGAATGCGAGTTGGCGTTGGGGCCATGGAACATTCAAGTAGAAGAGTATTGTTTACCAATATATGATGGCCACGCTCTTTTGAACAAGTGCAAAAGGAAATTGGTCTTTACGCTTACGACATAGGGTTCATGTTTCACGAACCGAAGCACTATTCTAGTACCGATAAAATAACTGACTTTTTAAGACTATCCAGACTGTCTTTGCGTGAATATAAAGACGAGGCATGGGCGCTCGAGGGGCAGTGTGCTACGGTACGCGATAAGGAAGCGACAGTTGATAGTTTTTGTGAAGCCATCCGCGACAGTGAGTTAGTAACACATTGAACGAATTAGCTACGATGTGGGCGTGTTTTACGGTTTCATCGAGTAGCTTTGTGATATTTGGAATATATCTTGGTCGGCAGAAATAAATCGACACCTGTCACCCTTAAACGACTTCCAGCATTCCAGCATATAGACACTTGGCGTACAAAAATTAAATTAGGGAGAAGGCCTTGAAAATTAGGGAGGAGGCCTTTATCCAGTAGTCCTGCAGCTGATATGATGATGATTAAATGAAAATAATTTAAAGGATATAGAATTTAAGTAATTACTTATTAATAATTTAAAAATTAATGTAAATAATCAACTTGAAATTTCAGAGGATATTAAAAAATTACTTGAAATCGTGGTAGGCATTCACCTTATAAATTTATACAATGTTAATGTTTTAACCTGTTTAATTTGACTCCCATAGCATAGAGTAAGTATTTATATATTTATTTGACAAGGCTTACCAACTAAAGACATACTTAAACATAATATACTGTTATGACTCACCATAGAACTTTCTAGAAAAGCGTTCTCGCCTGACAACAAATCTGGAAAGTTCCACCCTAGAATAGAAGTCACGCCACTCTGGTTATTGTCAAGGGAAATTGGCCCTTATGCACACAACATAAAGTTCACATTCAACAGAAATACCGTTCCCGAACTTTCAATGACCTTGTTTACAATACGTGTTTACAAAAGTTGTTTACTTGTATTTGTTTGTTGTTTGTTTGTACTAAATTGGAGAAAGATCTAGACGATTGGCAGCGGATATAAAGCGAGCTATCTAGCGAGCTAGCGAGACAGTTCGATTCTGCGATTCGAAAGCGATACTTCGGAACTTACCTGCGACAGTAAACCAGCGACTAATAAGGGAATCATTGACGACTCTTGGCAAGTTTAACAGTTTTATTGGATCTTTCGTTTAGCCCTTTTGGAAGTCATCTTGGTTTGTGGAAATAAATAGTTGATTTTCGCCCTTACACGGCAGATTGACTCACCCCACACGTAACAATACAAACACACAGAAAGAAATATTGTAAGTATGAATTTAAATTATAGGAAACACACCATTATTGTCACCAAGTCGCAAATGGTATATTTTGATGGTAACATACTAAGATAATTGCAACTGCTCTTGCATAATCTATTGATCCGTGTACACAAACATTCGAAATTCAATTTTATATGTAAATAACTGTTTGTGTATTCAGTTGTGTTGTGTATCGCCCGCGACACAATTGTATCAAATCACACGAGATACTAATAAACAGAATGACGTAGAAATAATAATGTTTTATTATTATATGTAAATAGTTACCTAATCTATTTGTGTTGTTTTCCGAAATTTTACATACCTACACATTGCGTAAGGCACATGGTGACAATTATTAGGGGAAGAAGAATCGCTTTGTAAAAAGGTAGCGTGAGGCTTTAGGCCCGTAGAAGGGCCTTTGGGCGGGCTACAGTTGCCCGAGTCCGAGTGAGACATGATGGGTTACACAGGCATGCGTGGCCGGAGCTGCGATCGACGTGTAACCTGGGGCCTTAGTCAAAGTAACATAACGATAACGATAACGAAGTTCGAAAACAATAAAATGTATGGGATTGACATATGCCGTCGCTAAATCACGTGATACATTCCATACATTTTATTCTTGCGAACTTCGTTATCGTTATCGTTATATTACTTTGACTAAGGCCCCTGGCGGGAGCTTAGCGATGATGTACGAAGCGCTGAACTAGAAGTGGGCGCACTTCCGACCGTTGGAGGGGGCTCCATGAGGAACTAAACTCCCTCAGACGCGTGGACAGCGACGAATTGTCCTACTATGCTGCGATTCCCTTGACGTTTTTCGATAAAAACTGGTCGGGACCTCGAGAATGCCGGAGATGTGGTCCGTGGAAGTAGTTCAGCTCTTCATTGCTAGGTGGCCGTTGGCGATCGTTTTTTTTTTACTGTTATGTTATAACTACAGTTGTCTACGCTATTGAGACCGTTAAATTCCCAAACGACAAATCCTCTCCCACACTGTTACGATTTAATAATTAAAATTGAAAATTAATAATATTCAGAATAATGTTCCAAAGGGAGAGATAGCTTTCACTGTAGTCAGCACGATTATTGTTAATTTACATAAATTCCTTATAGTTTGATACATAGGACTCGTATCATTGCTTATAATACAAACACAACATAGTTAACAAACAGTAAAGTTCCTTCAGAACACTTTAAAAACCGCTGATAAACTAATTTATAACAGCTGGAGGAAAAGAATCATGAGTTCAGGAATAACAATAACTCAGTGGCAGACATAGTATAAAAAGAGCATTTCCAGAAGGGGCCATGAAACAAATTAGATTCAACGTTCGTAAGCAATGTTTTAAGCACCTGTGATGTTTTTTGTTATTAAGGTGCTTTGAAAATTTAGACTGCGCTCGCTCAATACTTTGCACATGTGTCTGGTACTTTTTACACGTGTATCTATTGGTGCAAAAATGAAAAACATCACTGATTTTTTTTACAAGGTGGGAAATCTTCAGAAAGTGGGAAACCCAATTGTATGGGAAACATCATTGAACATTTAAAAAATAAAGGAGGTATAAATTGAATTATTTATTGATGACTGTAGCAAAATTTTCACTTTGCTACAGATCCAACAGGAGACTTGCCTTATGACAATTGATAAAATAAGAAATTAAATACATTATGGAAGTTTTGATAATTAACCATCATTTATAAGGCAAAATTATAATTAAGATAACCATGTTTAGTATTTGATTTTTTATTTAGGTAGGTTTAAAATCCTACCTAATTCGCATATTTTCTGGACCACAATAGGGATTCTCTTTTGATGCTGAGTTTAAGAACGTGTATAAATAGAAATAGCTAATCCTCGATTCGTCCGAATAAGAAAATATTAATATATTGATTAATTCATTATAAATAAAATTGAAATATCAGCATAAAACATTATACAATTAAATTTTCTCGATAGAACAAAACCGCCAAGTTACCTGTTATTTTTAAGGTTTTTTTTTTTAAATATCATTGAAAAAAATATCAGTAATCTTACTTCACATATTAACTAGGAGTTTGTTTATTAATTTTTCATTTGACATTGTAGTTTACGAGTAATTAATATTTAATACTTTTGACACTTATAACATTTTTATTTCGCGAAATGTGCTATTTTCAGTCTCATGACATGCATGTTTCAATGGGCATTGCTTCACTTGATCAGTCACAATCGCTCCACTGAGACGGGAAGACTATGTTTCTGTGCGCAAGAATATTTTAATAAGACTTGTTTGTGAGTAGATTAAGTATGTTGTGTATAGAGTGCTTATATTTTTTTTTTCATATTATTTTAACTAGATTGTGTAAATAGTATGACTAATAAAAGGAACTCTTTTGTGTTGGTACCGTGACCATCCGATTATGGGGGCACGTGGGTGAAATTATATATTTTTTTGGTTTGTACGCCCCCTTAAACTTTAAAGGTGAAACAGAAAATGAAGAGCAATTAGTTTAAATCAGCTTTTTAGATCACTTACTGTTTGCCTTGTTGCATCGATAATATGCATATGCCATGGGGCCCATACGGTATACTAAATAGCCATTAGTTATGCGAGCCTTAGATTTGCATATTAATCCATCCTTTGAAGATTGTATCTTGTTCTCCGGTAGTTAATAAAGCAAGTGTCCTTAGGCAAAACTTTGTCAAATTGTTGACGTAATAATGATAGAATCTCCTATAATGACTTTATTATTTTATTATGACAGATTTATTAAAATAGTTGATGACAAATTAAGTTGATGATAAAATAAGTGTCTTGATTGATCAGGGCATAGTTTTAGGGCAAAATATCCTAAATAAAATGGTAGCAAAATAAAATAAAATAGTAGGTCGATATAATTAATTGTAATAATATATACATCTATATCTATATCTTACAAATCTATACTAATGTTATAAAGCTGAAGAGTTTGTTCGTTTGTTTGTTTGAACGCCCTAATCTCAGGAACTACTGGTTCGAATTGAAAAATTCTTTTTGTTTTGAATAGTCCATTTAACGAGGAAGGCTATAGGCTATATAAAATCATGCTAAGATAAATAGTATTATATATAAGCAGAGTCCAGTACCGCGCGCCCCATGCGCACACCGCCGCCGTATGGGTCGCAACGAAGCGTGGCCGAGTTCAGCTAGTTATAAAATAAAGTCTGTCCTGTTCGCTTCTGTCTGATTCTTCGTTTACTTCTTCTAAATACTTTTTCAATTCAGCGGGATCCCGCAATCCCGCAAAGGTTCTCTTTGGGGTTCAAATCTAGTTCAAATAAATATTCTTTGTTATGGTACTTATAATTAATTGTTCATTAAAAGTTTTTAAAATCAACAAAATTTTACTACATCTAGTTGACTATTTTACTGTTTGACTATATATTTATTAATAAAAAATAGCAAATATCAATATTTGGTAATTTTGTAGTCTTTTCTTTGTACTACAAAAGTAAAACTATTACTTCTAGTCTTTATCTGAGTTAATTATAATTAGTCTTCTTCATTCAGAGATTTATAGTATCATATGAATTTAAGTTTACTAATTATCTTATTTTTTTCTCACTATTGTAAGAAATTTTATAAGTATCAAATAATAAAAATCCAAAATGTCACTTCTCTTTTTGGAAATTTGATCTTAAAAAGCAAATAGCATCAATAGTTACGCTTATCTTCTAATCTACTTCTTATATAACTACATAGGTATATAGCCAGCAGCCGAAAAGGCTTTTTCTTCCTCCAAGCTTGTTGGTTTGATAGTTAATAAATAATCGTGCCAGTCAAATACTTCTCTTTTTTTCATCAGTTTCAACTGCTGCCATTTCTTTTTATAATATTTTTTCGTAATCTTGCAAAATGCAACACAAACGGCAACGACGCGCTACGATGTGAATCTAAGGCGGCAAATTTAAATGAATTTGAGCCATTTGATGCTTGGGGATCCCGCAGGCTATTGCGCGGGATCCTGCAATTCCTAAAATTATGCTGGATCCCGCTAGATTGTGGGATTCCGCTTTGCTGAATTGCAATCCCTACTTCTAAAGCAATGAAAGGATTTTTTACTGTTTTTTTTATCAAAATTTTAAAAAAAGAACTGAAACTTTTTCCACAGAATAAATAATAGTACCTACTAATACAGAAGTTGCACTTCTTTGATCTTGAACATAGCGCCGCGCCGTTTTAATAGCCTACAGTATTAAATAAGTATCGCGTTTAATCTAAATCACACCTTAACACCACGCGCGTAATAACAGAAGATATTAATATGTATGTATAATGTATTTAATTAGAATATTCAGGATATTTCAAATAAAACGTCTTTGCTTTGAAGCGGTCAAATCAACACTGTTTATTCCTATTGCATTTGTTTACATTATAGGGCTGTGACTCAGGCGCAGCTATCACGCGCGACAGTAGTTATTATTTTGTGTTGTCTTTTGTTCCGAACATACCAATGCGGCCTGCTCTAGTGGGTTATTGCTTGTACAGTCACGGCTCGTTTACGATTTTGTATAGTACTTATTACTTCCATGGTTATTATATATATAGATGACGATTAGCCGTGGTCAAATGTATAGTCGAATAGAAAGCTAACACCAATTTAAAATCGATAGAGAAACTTTAAAATAAGAATCAACCCATGAAAAATAATAAATTAAAGCTCGCCTCGAAGCTTCATAATTTACCGCCAAAATATTTATCGGTCGTTTAGTTGATTTTCCGCTTTTATATTGGATTATTATGGAAGTGAAAATTGATGTACGGTCAATTTTATTGACAATAAAACAGCTCCAGTTGTGAAAATGATCGACGTACGATTCTTATTATTTTTTATTGCTTTTATGAAATTATGTTTAAGTTATTTTTGTTTTATAGCCTAATGAGACGAGTGCTTGTCTGTTGACACAGGATGCACAGGTTCGCAATCCGGTTAGGTCTACATGTCTAAAAATTTTCAATTTTATGTACGGCTTAGGAATAAAGATCCCTTTTTAACATAAATGTCCGTGGCTACGGTTTCCTGTTACGACAATGAATAAAAGATTAGAAAATGAGCTCTGGTATCCTTTCACAGTGGTCTTTTCTAAGGGGTATACAGCCGCCAGACTAAAAAGATTGGGTAAGAATTGGCATACTTCGAAACGCAGTATACCCTGCCATTACTACACACAAATGCAGACTACGTTAGTCTGTTAAGAGATTAAAATAATATATCCCAAAAAGTAATTAAAAATCCTTCTAGTAACAAGTCGTAAACAAAACCAAACTAAATATATTAATATAACCTACTTTTATTTGTTGTAGTCCGAATGTAGTCCCATAACTCAAAATCAAGTATTCGATGCTTCCTATACATAACATATACATGTAATAAAATAATAAAACCTTTTATTTTGAACTACAAATGAGTGTAAGTTAAGAGTTTTAAAATTTTGTTATAAAATATCTCGTAGCTCAGCGTGCTCCTTGGCATAAGCTTTCTCTAACAATTTCCATTGGTCTCTATCTCGTGCTACCCTTCCCCGATGTTGTCCAGCCGTAAGTGTCTTCCCATCTGGTTAGTTGGCGTCCTCCACTGCGCTTGCTGTCTTTTTTCTTTTTTTTAAATGTTAAGTTCGGCAGTCAGGCTGACGGTTTTTTTTTTATGATTTCCCGCGGGGGTTACACCGCCTTTCCTTAAGTTTATCGCAGAGTTGTATTCGTAACGCTAGTTCGAGGGGGCAGAGGTCTCTTTGCGATTTGATACAGCAAGACCCCACTACAGGCTGACGGTTCACTTGATGGTAGGTGGCTACCGTCGCCTATAACACAAGCAACGCCAAAGCTGCTGCAAGTGCGCTGCCGACTGTATTAAGGATAAGGGATTTGGAGTGGATAGGGAAATGGGCTCTAGCATCTCTTACTCACTCACCGAAACACAACAGCACACGTGCTGTTATTTCACGGTGGTCTTCTGTAAGAGGGTGCATGGTTACTGCCGCCAGACGGGCTGCCCAAAGGACTGCGAAAACGCAGTGTGCCCTGCCACTACTTCCAAATCCAGACCAGGCCAATTTTGAAAAGTTCATTTTTCAAAGTTGATCCTGCCGGTAATCGAACCCGGGAACCCTGGAACAAAGCGTTAAGGCAAGCACCCTTTTTTTTTTTTTTTTTTTTTTTTTGCGTGGGAAAATCTTCGAGCCAGATCCCCACCGACCATGGGGACATCGGTGGGGTATGTGGGACTTCTACCCACTAAAAACCCACGGTGCTTCCTCGCGCCGTCTAATTATCGTGGAAAACATGCATCTGCCTCCCCCGCCAGACGAGGCCCGCGCACTTGCGGGCTCCACCTCGATTAGGCGCGGAGTTTGATCTCCGCGCCGTGGAGAGACGTGCCGGAAACACACAGCACGTCTTCCATCGTTGCCCGGTGTTGTGATGACGGCGGACAACCCCATGTCCACCGCCCCCGGGCGAAGCGGCACGAGGCGCCCATTCTCACCTCTCGCAGCGGGCAGTCAGCGAGGGGGCTTCACCTCTGAAGCACCCCATTACCTCTTCTCTGCGGCACAACCTACCACAGAGTCGGAGGCCGCTTCCACCTGAAACTCTCGGATAACCCCTGCTCATGTGGCCGCTCATCTCTACGGCATTAAGGGTGGGCGGCCCAAAGGGGGTTTCCATCTGACATTTCCACAGCAATCGCGGCAGCCCGAGAGACGGACTCCACCTCGTGTTGTCGTCGCGGAAGAGTTACTAGGCCGGGTGACGAGGCCGGGTGTTCACTCTTCCGGACGACTGCGAAGGGCGGTTACTAGGCCGGTGGCCCTAACCGGGTCTTCACCACCCCCCACAAGGCCACGATTGCGGTACTCTGCCAGACGGTCCTTCCCTGCCGTAAAGCTCCGTCTTCGCGTGCGTTGCCCGACTACCACTGAGCGACAGAGCCATCCGAGAGAATCCGCCCGCTGCGACCCGCGCCGGTCCTCATGCACAAAACCGAGACCCATACCTCGGTCCGACGAACAAGGACCGGGGGTGCCGTCTCTCACCGGCCCACACCCGCATGAGCCGAGTACGGATCCTCGGCCCAGCAAGCGGTGACCGGCGAAGCTCCAACAGACTGTTGGAGCCTCCCAGCAAACGCTCCGCCACGAGCTCCGATGTTCGGAGTTCGCTCGGAGCCCTCACGGGTGTGCTTTCTTAGTTCCCCAGCGACAATCCGGTCAGCCAAGCGAAGGCCGGTGACCCCACCGACCCCTGCAACCGTCCGGATTGGCGAGGGTTAAGCCCCCCCACCGCGACAAGGTCCCAGCACACCTAGGGGGGGTAAGGCAAGCACCCTAACCACTCAGCAGTCAAAGACGATGGTGCTCCATTTGTTTTGCGTGGTCTATCATGTATATGTATGATCATGTATCCGGTTCATCTCAACTTCTGTTGATCTACCTATTTGTGCTATTATATCAACTATTTTAGGTTTCTCCCTTATTGTGCTACTCCTTACTTTGTCTTGTTTCTTTATTCCTGTCATGCTTCTGGCTTCCTGACAACGTTCCAGGTTTTCTCTGTGTTAGTGATCAAAGTTTTTGCATCCGTAGATACTGGAAGTAGGTACACAGGTGTCAGACTTTTCTTTTGGTTGACATTTTTAGCACCTTGAGTTTCAAGACTTCTTTTAGTGACCAGTACTTCTTCCACCTACTAGCTATCCTTCTGTCTTCCGTTGATTTCTTTAGATCGATTTGTTGATCTTGGTGAAAGATTATCTGTCCCAAGTAGCTGCATTCCTGCACATGTTCGAGTGGTTGGCTGTCAATTGTGATAACTATAGGTTTGAAGGACAGGCCTACTTTTAGCTGACGGCTGCTACAAACTATACCTTTACTAATATTATAAAGCTGAAGAGTTTGTTTGAACGCGCTTATCTCAGGAAGTACTGGTTGGAATTGAAAAAATATTTTTGTTTTGAATAGTCCATTTATCGAGGAAGGCTTGTAACGTTAATTTTTGGCACGTTTAGATAAATTAATATTAATTGGTAATAAATTTAAAATAAATTATGATTTAGAACCGCCATCTACCGCATGACGGTATAACTACCTCACGACGTTGCGGATGGGCGCACGATTGCGGTCCCGACACACCAACATGAAGCGACATCTGTCGATGTCGGCTCGACGGAGGAGGGTTAGACCGATGCACAAACGTTGAGAACAATGGGATTGGTCAATTTTTATTGTCGGCCATAGGAAGTGGTAGGACTTCCGGCGGACGGTGCGGTGGAGGGACGGTGGCAGCGGCCACGCGGTCTCTTAGCACCCGGGGTTTGAGAGAAGAGGAGCTCGAGGGACTATAAAGATTCTCGGAGAATTAGCGATGCGCATTAGTGCTTCACTTACCACGCGTTCGTCTAAAATATCTTTATGGCTTTTTAACCGTCAGGTCGCGGATACGTAGTATTTCCAGTCGACGGTGAAAGTATATGGCAAGTGCCAGATAAATTTGAAAGAGAGAATCGGGCCATCCGCACACGTGCGTGCACACTATCCTGCGGCTCCTGGGTCGGTCTCGCCTTCCTGCAGTCCCAGCCACCACTGGCTTGGACTATAGCTGCGTCGCAGTCGGAGACGAGGACATCCACGTGTCGACAGGTATCCCCTATCGACATCTCCCCTCGCCGAGCCACCAGGCCACGTGGCATCACTTCGACGTGGTCTGAGTGCTTCTTTGTGTACTGTAACACGTGATAAACACGTGATACCTTGTCATGATTTCTTTGTCTCTGAGACGATAACGAACTTCGATATCGCATCGCTACGGAGCGAATGCTACTTTGTCTAAGGCCCCTGGTCTCGTGTAGTGTTCAGTCGATGAGTAACGGTTGGAACGCCTGCGGAGCCCTAACGCCCCGCAGAGGTTTCGCGGTTACAGGCTATAGGCTATAAAACATCACGCTACGATAAATAGTATTATATATAAGCAGTATCCAGTACCGCGCGCCCCATGCGCACGCCGCCGCCGTATGGGCGAGTTCAGCTAGTTATAAAATAAAGTCGCTGATCCGCCTTTGTCGATTTCTCCGCAAACTTCCTTTATCACACATGCTGAGTAGGACTGATGCTGAGTTGCACGCACTGCAAATACAAGATAATGAGCAAATTAAGTAATCTATTTAACTAGTAATATCCACTATCAAAAGTGGTGTGGTTTGGAATAAATTACCAGTGAAAAGAAAAGAGACAGACAGCGACTTTATTTTTATGATATGTATGTACAGATGGAAACTTATTTTATGTACGTGGTGCTCGTTGACTAAATATTTTTTCTTTCTTTCAAATAGAAATGAAACAGAATGTCTACAAAAATGCAGTATTTTATCGTTTGTATCTACAAAGACGCATCAGAATCGTTAAGTACACCGTAAAATATAAAAAATAAAGATTAAATAATGTAATAATGTTTTACATTATGTAAAACAATATTTTACACTTGGTGATGCTGTCTGCTTTGTATATTGTTGTAGGGTTTTTGTTGAGTATAAAATAAAATAAAATAAAAAGCACTACGGAAAAACTTTTTAGAGAAATACAAATTGAGTTGCAATAAACTTTGTTGCATCCGCCGGGTACACCGGATTAAAATAAGGTTTGAAAGAGTCATGTGTTCAACTTAGCGATCGAAGCGGAAGTCCACAGAAGTCTAACAACGACAACTGTGAACATTGAAAGTTTTATAAAAGAAACAAACTACCTAAATAATTAATTACTGAAACCATAGATGCATGAGATTTTTATGAGAATGGGCTGCATGCAGGATTGAAGAATGGGGGTGCTTTATGGTATATATAGCAGATGACAGATGATTCATAGGTGTCACAAGAAAGACTAGAAGTACGAGATGTACTCATAGCCCCCCTAGGTGGGCCAGGACCTTGTCGTGGTGGGGGGGCTCACCCTTGGCAATCCGGGCGGTTGCAGGGGTCGGTGCTTTTTTCCTCAACGGCCTTTGCTCGACTGACCGGATTGGTTTTGGGGACAAAGAAGCCCACACGACGTGGGCTCCGCGCGGGCTCCGTTTAACGGAGCTCGTGGCGGAGTCCAATAGAAGAGCTTTTTTTTCCTACTTGACATTGGCGGACAATGGCCATCTTCAAGATGAGCCGAATCGCCATTTTTAAAAGAAGAAGAAGAAGTACTCATAATGTATGGACCGACTCAAGACGTATTATCTAAGGAATATGCCCAATCTATACATGTTAAAACAAGAACTAACGTCAGACCGAACACAATTTTTACCAAAATGAGCGCAATCTAATAACCTATGAATTAAGGTGCAATATTGCACAACAAATTTTTGTAGATTCTCGGAGATAACCGAACATATTTAGAATTGGGAGGTTTTTCTTAAATATTGTGTAAAAATATGAAAAAAGAAATAAAAATAGCCGATTAAGCTTAAAAAGTAATGTAGTTGTCTCTGAATATTTTTATTACTGTGACGAGAAACCTTTTTTTTGGGTGGTAATTTACTAATTTTTTCTCAGAAAAAATATATTTTTGTATAAATCTGTCCGATTTCTATTATGCTCTGTATTTTTATGTAAAGTAAGTTTAAATTTTACTCTAACAAGTCAAATTAGGCGACGAAAATAACGCTTTTCTGCTAAGTCCTCGCCTTAATATACTCCTAAATAAAGTCACTATCTGTTTGTTTCTTCGCTAAACCACCGAGAAAATTTTATCTTCTAAACCACCGAGAGGATCCGTTCGACCCCGGCTTCACACAGATCCAATCTTTGCAAGCAAACGGCTAGTAAATTTTTAAACGATATGAAAAAAGAAACGACAGGTCATATCCTGTCGTTTTTTCTTCATAAGAACCTCGGATTCAACGAATATTTGAAAAAAAAAAATGGTTGTCTATAAAGTCGGTTTATGGACGATAGTTTAACGTGACATGAAATGATTGCATACTTTTATGACGAGTGGAAGAGAGATAGATGCGGCGGAAGCCGAACACTCAAGCCGATCGTGTCTCGCTCGCTCGTTCCGCGCTCTCGCTCCGATCGTGCATTGGCTCGAGCGTAACAGGACAAGAGTCATCATTTTTCGCGCGTGCAGCCGGCGTTCATCGATTTATTAGTTGTCATTGTCACGTCAAAAAAAAAAGATTATTCAGCCGTTCCAAGTTCAGCACTGCAAAACATTTAGCGATTCATTTTTAAATATATAGATAAGCGAACGAGCCGTGCATTTTTTTTCATACAAAAATGTTCCTCCTTTATCGTTCTATCCATTAGTGAGAAACGTATTAAAATCCGTTTGCTGATTTAAAAGAAGCTATCAAAAAAAGCTAGCAAGTATTTATGTATACATGGAAGATATAAATATACAGGGTGTCCCGAATAAATGATCGGTTTTGGAGTTATCGATAGGGTAGATCAGTACATGGCCTTTCAGAAAAACACTATTTGACCTTATCACAAAATACACCATTTTTGGAATATTGAATTTTTTTAATTTTTAAAAGTTTCTTACTTTTGTCACCAATTCGCTCCACAAATTCCAAGGTTAAGGAGATTTCCCATACCTGCCCATTGTTCTCAACGAATTGTTCTACCGTAAATTTTCATTTCGTCTTATGGTATTTGCAAAAAACTGGGTTATTCTAAAAAAAAAATTCGTTTACTAGTCATGTGACCTTATAATATCATAAAAAATGTACTGAATCTGGGGATGGTCACTTAATGTAGATTACAAAATGGTAAAATTCGTGTATTTTTATTCCTTTCCAAACAACGATAACTATTATTAAAAAAACAGGAGCTGGTTTTTGTCTAATTAGAATCTTAACTTTATTTAGATTAATTTCTCAAAACTCTGTAACTAAATCAAAATTAGTTAATAGGCACGCCTCGCGAATTAGTGACAAAAGGTAGGAAACTATTAAAAATTCAAAAGAAGCTCAATAAATCAAAAACGGTGTATTTTGTTATACGTTTAAATAGTGTTTTTCTAAAAGGCCTATTGATAACTCCAATATCCACCACTATTTACGGGACACCCTGTATATATAGATATAAATTCAGTAAAAACATTTCTATTTGCTAAAAAAACTAGGTTAAAATGAAGCAACCGCCTAGAAACGGATTTTGTGAAAAAAAAAAGAAAAAAAAACAGGAAAAATGTTTTGAACAAGTTTGTTTTCAATGACGTTAAATTTGCATGTCGTTGATGAGATGCGTGACACGGGCAAAACAAATTTGAGGGTCATCTTAGTTGGAGCAGTAATTTTTAACTTTCATCCCATTTCGTATTCATTAACTTTTTGAATGTGTGTGGATTTTTGAATTTTGGAATTAGCATCAACTTTAAAAATGAAATAATTTTAATAATCACTCATACGAATTAATTAAAAATAGTTTAATAAATATATAAAAAAACATTCAAATAAATTTAAGAACTTAATTTTTAAATTTATATTAATAACCTAAATTTGAATTAATTGATTTAAATTAATTTTTTAATCGTGAATTTTTTTTACTAATATTATAAAGCTGAAGAGTTTGTTTGTTTGTTTGTTTGAACGCACTAATCCCAGGAACTACTGGTTCGAATTGAAAAATTGTTTTTGTTTTGAATAGTCCGTGGAAGGCTATAGGCTACGATATATAAGCAGTGTCCAGTACCGCGCGCCCCATGCGCACGCCGGCCGCCGCCGTATGGGCCGCAGCGAAGCGTGGCCGAGTTCAGCTAATAATATAATTTATAGATTTAATATAATTTATAGATTAATTTAACCGTTTAATCGACTCTTTATGAGCACCATTTCTAATGGAACAGAAATCAGCATCGATTGCAAATCTATATGATCTATTTCTAATATAACTAATATTAAATCATTTTTATACGGTGCTACTAAATGTCAAAGTGTATAACGGTGCCTGCAACAAAAAACTATATCCTAACATTTTTGTCAGTCCGTTTGTACCGGCTAATCTCCGAAACGGTTAGACCGATTTTGACGTGACTTTCACTGATAGATAGCTGAGCATAGCCGGGTTCAACTAGGCCTGACAAATATATATGAGCAATAAAGATTGAATTAATGTTTAAGATTGAATTAATCTAAGAAAATGAGGAGCGGAAGAAAATCAAGTCGCTGTCCTCCTTTGTCTGATTCTTCGTTAACTTCTTCTAAACAATTCAACGTATTTTTATACGGTTTTCACTAATGAAAAAATTATCAAGATATAAATCAATATATAAATATCTTTGATGAACTGCTTAGTCGAGTGATTAGGTGCTTGCTTTAACGCTCTATCTCAGGGCTCCTGGGTTCGATTTCCGACGGGGTCAACTTTGAAAACTTTTCATAGTTGGCTTTGGTCTGGAATTATCAAGTCAGTATCAGGGCACACTGCGTTTTGCAGTCATTCTGACAACGCCCGTCTGGCGCCAGTGACCACCCCCTTGTTATAACAGCATTGTTCTGTGTTGTTCTGTTGTGTTTCGTTGAGTGAGTAGGGAATGCCAGAGCCCATTTCCCTAGTCCTTCCTAATCCCTTATCTTTCTATGGTCGGCAGCGTACTTGCAGCACCTGTGGTGTTGATTGTGTTATAGGCGACGGTAGCCACATACCATCAAGCGGACCGTAGCCTCTCTGACGACCTTAACATAAATAAATATTGCAGAAAAAGTGTGCATATATTGTACACGTACGAAATTTCCTAAATTTCATGTATGAAATTCTTAGTTGACAAATCCGATTATCAGCCAGCATGCTCGGAAACCTGTCAATAGACCAAACCTGTTAGCAATGTCATGTAATTTGTAAGGAATTTCTGGAAATAGGCAAGATTACGTAGAAATATTATTTAGAAATAGGAATATAAAATTTTATTATAATGTAATTTACAAATTACATTATAATTACATTATACTAAATTTACAAGAACATTAACAAAATGGTTATTAGATTGTTGTTATTATGATGTTAAAGAATTTTATAATAAGAAACATTAATTCCTTTATTAATATATTAGTTTACTAACAATTAAACACAAATATTTGCACGCCCTTGGTGGGTAGAACATACTTTGTACTGTAACTGCTGTATACAAATTAAAATCCTGTAAACATGTGTTCGCGCAAATAAAGATTTATTTTATTTTTTATTTTATTTATTTATTTTTATTTTAATAAATATTACACATAAAGTAATTAATTTCATAACCTGGAAAGCTTTCGCCGTAGACAGATTTCGTTGTGTAAAAAATTTCCAGGAAACGAAATGGTGACTTAAAAAAAAGTCTCAGTTTTTTGTCGAAAACACGGCTTGGAAGCGGAGCACTTTAGTCATTACGGTTTTAAAAGCATATTTTTATCAGGTTTCTTTGTATCAAATATTTTTCTCACCTTAATAACTTATTTTAGGGTACATGTTTATTTTTACTCGATGTAATTTACCTTATTGACTCCATCACTTTTTATCATTTAAAATAAACTCGAGACCGTTGGATGAATGGTTAGGGTGTTCTAGGGTACCCGGGTTCGATTTCCGGCAGGGGCAACTTTGAAAAATGAACTTTTCAAATTTGGCTCTGGTATTGCCTGTAATATGCAAATCGGTGTTTTAAAAGAGGTTTCTTTGAATTTTTTTTCTCTGTTATAAAAGTTTATCAATCGTGTAATCCAACGGACAAAATGAAGTCAGTAACATGAAGAAACAGATTACCAAACAACACTCTCATATGTTTTGTCATTGCTGAGAAAAATCTAAATCCCTGCCACCAAAATTTCCAATGCGTCGACTTAAACATTGCTTACGAATATAAAGATAATATCGCTAAAATATAAGTTTTTCTTTACTTTGAAACCATTATTTTATTCTAGTTTTATAAAATACTAGCGACCCGCCCCCGGCTTCGCCCGGCGTGCAATTTTTATATACCCTAAAACATTCCCCGTTCATCCCTCTTTCCATTAGCGAAAACCGAATTAAAATCGGTCTACCCGTTCACGCGTGATGCCGTGACCAGGAGAAATAGGGATTCATTTTTATATATAAGATGAGATTTATAAATACTTACCTACAATTAATATAAAATAAAAACATACAGGCTCACTTAAAACTCTTAAGTAAGTTTATTCAGCGTTGCGTGAGCTATGGTATAGTCTGAGAGCTAAACCCCATAATGGTCTTGGAGTACGGCAAGTGGTCATGGCCTTGGGAGACTGTGGGGTCACCAACGTAGTATATAGTCTGAGAGCTAAACCCCATAATGGTCTTGGAGTACGGCAAGTGGTCATGGCCTTGGGAGACTGTGGGGTCACCAACGTAGTATATAGTCTGAGAGCTAAACCCCATAATGGTCTTGGAGTACGGCAAGTGGTCATGGCCTTGGGAGACTGTGGGGTCACCAACGTAGTATATAGTCTGAGAGCTAAACCCCATAATGGTCTTGGAGTACGGCAAGTGGTCATGGCCTTGGGAGACTGTGGGGTCACCAACGTAGTATATAGTCTGAGAGCTAAACCCCATAATGGTCTTGGAGTACGGCAAGTGGTCATGGCCTTGGGAGACTGTGGGGTCACCAACGTAGTATATAGTCTGAGAGCTAAACCCCATAATGGTCTTGGAGTACGGCAAGTGGTCATGGCCTTGGGAGACTGTGGGGTCACCAACGTAGTATATAGTCTGAGAGCTAAAAACCATAATGGATATCTAGAGAAAATGAAATAGTTTCCGCGGACGAAGTCACGGGTAAGAGCTAGTAGAATAAAATGAAATAAACATTAGCATGGCTAATACTTATGTATTGTCAGAAAAACATGTTGACTGGTGTAGTGTGTGCGGTTATTTGCTCTCTTCCTCACAGGGGCAACACTGACTCGTTACGCGCCACGTTAGTAGACGCCGAGACATGGCTGAGATTAGACGTGTCGGCAGCCCGTCCGAGAGTGCGTGTTCGAGCCTGTGATTCATCCCACGACTGGGGACTGCTACAACTGGTAACGCACAAACAGGCAAACGCGCGTGCGGAGGTGCCCGACTTAGTATCCCCGTTTAACGTGATCTTGAGCGCGTCCGGAGCGGTAATTTCCGTTCTACGTGTTCTAGCTACATCCTGAGCGCATTTGCTGCTAGGCTTGACTGTCAGTACCTGAACCACTGTTGTGTGGTTCCTGTACTAACTAATAAACCTATGTAAATACTAGCATAGATTTAAATTGTTACTAACATACCCCTTGTTGGTCCAAATAAATAAATAATTATTATTATTACATAAATTTTAATTTGACAACGACGGTAGTCCGGTAGCAGAAATTTGTTCGAAGTTTGAAAGTGGTTCTTCAAAAAATTGACACTCCGCAAAGCGCGCGACGATCGCTTAGAGCGCGGCACAATTTGCATTTTATACTCGCGTGCCATCCTTCCTTGCCATTTCGTTAGGAATACACAAGCAGGTGCGATATGTGTTCGGAATTTGAAATTATATTTGTTAACCTTTGCTACTAAAAATCTATCAAATAAGATTTTTTTTTTGTATTAATTTTCTTGACAATAAATAACCCAAGCTACGTAAACTGTCTGACTTTTTAAGTCTCGTGTGACCTTTAACACGTTAGCTGGGAGAAAAAAAATCGTAAATTTTCTCCTATAGTACGGTCATTCTATGAATGCGTTTTTGACATTTCTTTATGTCCATTGCATAAAGTTCATTTCCGAATAAACGATACAGAAAATGTATGGAAATGACACCTGTCAGAACAGCACTCTTATAACGGCCGGAGTATAGTGAAGTGGAGGTCCAAATGTGCATCTATCGACCTTTTCGAAAATGCGTATAAGTCCTTTTTGATCTGACACCAATAGAATAAGTAGATTAAAGCACTATAATTTTCCGAATACGTGGTGCATGTATAATTTTATTTTTAATACCGTTAAAATGTCAGTACAATGGTGGTTCAAAAAGACCCGCTCCATTTTTTTATGCCAAATATCTACACTTGTAACCACGTGCAGAAATCTATAGTTGTCTTTGTCGAACTCCTACAAATACCTAAGATAATCGTTCCGCACCAGCGAGAAAAAACAGTTTTCACGCACCAGCGGTAAGCACCGTATCAAGCCTCTTTTGTGTGATCAACAGTGTGAACATGTTAAAGAATACAGCCCCTTTATTCAACCTTTTTTTATTCAAATTTCATAAATTTATTTTAGAACGAGTATGATCAACGTTGTTGGAATAATACTTATTTAGAACAAAATAAGCTCAACAAGTAAGCAGCAAATTATTGTTACTAAAAACATAAAAACATTTTCAGGGATACTGTAAGGGCTGCCGATAGTAAATAATCGGGTTTGAGCCCAATACGGCGGGTGTGGACTGTATAGATATGCGGGAATCCTATTCTATTACTCACTGTTGTGATCCGCGGGATTCTTCAGGGCTTGAGTCTTCTTCCAAAGCTTTGGATTCTTCTCTTCAGCACTCACGACGCGAATCACTCCAGTTTTGTTAACAGAGATATACTGACGGACTCATAAACTGCATCAAAGTTCAGGATTACTTTGAAATGATTTTTTTAATAAGTATGCAAACTTTTTAGATTAAATTATATAAATATGGAGAGACTGGCTCTTAATCTTAAAAAAAAAGCAAAATTTAAAAATAGAACTGCAGTAAAACAAATGAATATAGCCGGGAAAAGAAAATTTACTCGTAGTATCAGATTTGTGTGTTATTTAAAGCAAAGTTTTAAATTGATTCGCATTGATTTTTTATTCTTTTGTCAATTGAATTATTGTTACCAGCAGAATTGTTGGGTTAGTTTTTTAACTCATCGAGAGTTTTTGAACCATAATATGGATACTTCGTCCGAACAAGCGGCTCAAATTGTAGCACTGGTGCGGGAGGGCTTGGATCAACGAACGATTTGTAGAAATTTAAATTTAAACCAGTCTACGGTTTCTAGAATATACAGAAGGTTTGTGGAGACAGGTTCTTACAGAAGGAGACGTGGTACAGGCAGGACTCGAGCAACCACCGGTCGTGATGACCGATTTATTGTTACAACTTCCCTGCGAAATCGTTTCCTCACGTCAGTTAACATCAAAACAGAGCTTAATGAAGTGCGTGGAGTAAATGTGAGTGCACGAACAATAAGAAGAAGGTTAAAGGAAGCGGATATCACCCCTTTTAGACCAGCAAATGGTCCAAAGTTGTCTGTAGCTCACAGACAAGCTCGCTTAAGATTTGCGCGTGATCACCTAAATTGGACAGAAGAGCAATGGGCCTCCGTATTGTTCACGGACGAGTGTAGGACATGTTTATATGGTGCAGATGGTCGCAGAAGAGTCTATCGTCGACGTGGGGAGCGATATGCTCAAAGTTGCATTGAGGAGCGTGTTCCTTTTGGAGGCGGTTCGTGTATGGTCTGGGGTGGCATATCGATGAACGGGCGAACAGAACTTGTGTTCATAGACATGGTCCGTCAAAACGGTAATAGAGGGGATTTGACTGCACATCGCTACATAACAGAGATCTTAGAAGATCACGTGGTGCCTTACATGGGATTCATAGGCGAAAATTTTACTTTAATGCAGGATAATGCCCGGCCGCACGCTGCTGCACAAGTTCGACAATATTGCGAAGAGGTTGGGATACGTACAATGAATTGGCCAGCACGCAGCCCGGATCTTAATCCCATTGAGCATGTTTGGGACAATTTAAAAAGAGCTGTATATGCGAGAAATCCTGTGCCCACGACAGTGGCAGCACTAAGAACAGCACTTTCAGAAAAATGGGACAATATTCCGCAAGATCTTTTAATAACCCTAATAAAATCTATGCGGAACCGATTAGAATCCGTAATAAGGGCACGTGGGGGTAATACACCCTATTAAAACATAAATAAACCCTTGCATAAAGTTTGTGTCTATTGTTAAAACCAATTTTTTTATTAAACCAATTTTCCTTAAATTTCTGTTTTTTCTTCAAAAAAGTCTTAAGGTCCTTTCCAGTACACAAACTTAAACTTAAGGATACGCTGTTTTAAAGTTCACGAACCAATCTAGAGGTTTCAATTTAAATCTGTATAGAAAGTTTGCATACTTGTTTAAAATATTTATTTCAAAGTCGTCTATTACTTTGATGCAGTTTATGAGTCCGTCAGTGTAGGTAACGGGTGATGGAAGATCAAAGAAAACAGCGGGTATTTTTGATCTGCGGGTTTGTTCACTTGATAGGAGAACAAAGAAGACAGCGGGTCTTTTTGATCTGCGGGTTTGTTCACCGTTTTTACACTTACTATATTTCTATGGCGGTGGACTCGAAACAGGGGTGTTCTCTGATTGGCCCACAATAACGTGCCCCCTCTTAGCCAATCAGAGCGATTCCTTAAGAATTAAACAAAGCCAGCGAAGTGGCGCGAACAGATACCTAGGTATATATGTTAAAATGACAAATCATCTACATAATGAGCTAAATATATTTGTGTGTAATAGTCATATTTTTAATTATTTAGTTGCACAATAGATACAGTGTTAATCTATACATGAGTATCTCCATCGCCCCGGTCGGTTTCTCATTACGATGATTGTGGTCACAAAGTCCGCATTCGACCGTATCATCTGCATTCATCAGCCCCGATTCATGGTCTCTCTCACTGCTTGATATCAGAATAGATGGCTTGCATCTCGTTGGCGATCGGCCTCCTAATATTTACCTTCGATGTTGCCAACAACGCCCAGCTTTTCCAGATTGTCGCCAGTTCTACTTACTATGTATCCGATATATAAGTACATATGTATATTACATGTTATTCATTTTTTTATGTAAAAGTCTCCTGACGGTCTACTTAATAGTAGGTGGCTACCGTCGCCTATAACATAAGAAACGCCACATATGCTGTTAGTGCGCTGCCGACCATAGTAGGATTGAGGATATAGGTTTGTGATGGATAGAGTTTGGCAACCCTTACTCTCTCACCGAAACACAAAAAGATTTTTGGTTTTCTGTAAGAGGGTGATTACTGCTGCGTGCTGCAAGATGACTGCGAGACTCAGTTTGTCCTACCACTATTTGCCAGACCCAGAACGGAGTTACCTAACTTTTTAAAGTAATTTTTAACTTTTTTTCTCTTCAAACTCGGGAACGCTAAGGCAAATACCATACTATTTGTTGGCGGTCTTTATATCAAATAAATCAAATTAAAACATTGATCTCAGGCATATTGTTACTTTAATGAATATAAAGTACTATATATAGATGTAGACAGTTGGCGGTACCTGCATGTAGCTTTTAAAGCTATTGTCCTCATTAGGTCTTTGTTTGAAATTCATATAAATATTTTTTTATTATCGTTAATGTTCACAGCTACTTACACGAGAATGTCTGTCTGTATGTATGTTCGCGATAAACTCAAAAACTACTGAACAGATTTTCATGCGGTTTTCATCTATGAACAAAGTGATTCTTGTGAAATCTATTTATTTATTTGACAAGGCTTACCAACTAAATACATACTTAGACATAACAACACACTTAAAAAAAGAAATTATATATTGTATAATTCGTCAATGTTTCATTCTTAGATTCCCGAGGGTTTGTAAATTGGAGCATACATAGGTGCATAGGTGCAGCAGCTGCATAGGTGTATAAGCAAGCAGTTCTACCCAAATCCGATAGTTATCGCGCTTCACTTAATTCTATTGGATAATAGATGGCGCAATCAATGGTATAAAAATATAACATTCTTTATAGTGTATTAATAAAACCGAAATTAAATTATGAGACATTCAAAGAACATTATTATTCAAACCACTACCATCAAATCTAAAATCAATCATACTTAGGTACTTCGACAACTTGAATCTTATCACTTCTTATGACATTTAATATATATTTCAATTATATTATATTAACTTATATTATATTAACTTATATTATATACCTAATATAATATAAGTTGAAGAATTTTTCTGTTTGTTTGTTTGGTTAAATGTTCGTTCGTTCGTTCGTTTCAGCCGATGGACGTCCACTGCTGGACATAGGCCTTTGATAGCCCAATTAGCGACTATTTCGGAGAAGAACTGACATGTGCTTGACTTTGCCAATTTAAATTGAGCGGCTAGTGAAGACGAGAGTTCACCATTTAGTTAATATATAATAAAAATTAAAAAAAAAAACATGAGACGATCCCGATGTACTGTCGGCACGTAAATTTACATGTTATTTTATGTAATTTTTGTTGCATTGATATTCATGCTAATTCTACGGTATTACCTACGTTGTTGTTTGATACTGCAAATATAAGCTCAATAACTCTAAAATCTTATTACGTACTTTTAAAAGCAGCCTTCATTAGTTAAGTGTATCGTATACAATCCCGTCTAGATTGACAACATTAATTGGCATAATACTTGCAAGTATTAAGACAATGGATAATTAAGGGAATTCCAACATTCGACCCGACTAATTATGTTGAAGATATCAACTTGTTTTTCGGTTCAAATCCCCCAATTTAGAGGCTGTGTCATTTGAAAGAAGTTCACCGGCTTTACGAGTTAAGCTCAGTGTGGAAAATTTGGGCAATTGTGCAATTTTAAACTTGATAAATGTATTTAATTTCTCTGCGTTTTCTTGACTTTAACATGCGAGATTAAGATTTGGACAAACGCTAAATACTAAAAATATCCATTGTTTAATGAAGATGTTACAAAAATTAGACAAGACAATTGCTTTGAAAAAAATATATATTATACTTAAACATGTGAAGAACCAATTGTATTAATTAGAATTTTCGTTAAAGTAATAGAAACTCCACAAAAAAAGTTAGACGACAAGAAGAATTTGACTTTTATTGAAAATTCTCTCGAAAATGGCTTATTGCGCGCACATGAATCCTGTACATTTAATGTCAGTTTAAAAAAATGTATAAATATTTTTTTTTGTCTATTGTTCTAATGGTAAAAACAAAAAAAAAACACAATTTCTAGGCCTGTTGAATTGTCTCCGCCGCCAGCGAGTTCTAATGTAAATGTCATTTGCCCAAGTGAAGCTATTTTAATAGTTAAGTACATACACACGCCATTGAAAACTTTAAAGTTTAAATTAAACTAATTTAGTAAATTAACTAAATAAAATCTTGTTAAATAATTTTAATGGCTACATTTGACTAAGGTTTTTTTACATTTATAAAATCAGTGTAAATTGTGTAAAGATTTTTCTCTAATTATATTAGTTTTAACGGTTACAGTAAATTTTAATATTCAATCATTTATTATAATAGAAAAGTAAACTGTAATCTTCTCCGAATAGTCCTACACTAACCAAAAAGCCTTGTCAAATTCGGTATGGGCACCGAATTTGACAAGGCTTTGGCATAGCGCTCTGTCTCAGGGGTCCATGGTTCTATTCCCGGCAGAGCCAACTTTGGAAATGACCTTTAGTCATTGGTCAAGCTTGGTCTGAATCCGGCAAGTAGTGACACTCAATATAGAAGACCGCCATGAAATAACACCATTGATTCATGGTGTTGTATTTTCTGTGAGCAAGGGATTTCAGAACCCATTTCCCTATCCCTTATCCTTAATCCTACTATGGGCGGCAGCGCAATTGAAGCACTTGTGGCGTTGCTTGTGTTATAAGTGACGATAGCCACATACCATAAGTAGACCGCCAGCGGTCCACTTATGGCTTTAAAGCTTTAAAACCCTGATTTATCAGTAAAAGAACATTGGATAAAGTTGTGTTAGTATTTAACGAAAAATAATACTGACATTTCCTTTTCGTTTTTTTTTAAAGCAAATTCTATTTTTTATTGTACTGGTCAATGTGTAGGATTACAGTATGCCATGTTGTTTGCCTAGCAACAATGGAAAATATTTGCATAACTTAAAGGCGATGGACAAGTATGAACTCAGAGAACCCTTACTTACTTAAACGTCGAATTTAAACAACACATGTGCTATTATTATACTGTGGTCTTCTATATGGAAGAGATCAGTGCTACTAGACACGCTGCCCAGTTGTTTTCCATAAAATAAAGCAAAATTCAGAAATTGAAATTTGTGTTAAAAAGCAGTTCATTTTTATGTCATTTATGTAATTACTGAAATCAATTTTTATTATTGCCTTTTAGATTTTTGGTCTTACTTAGTACCTGTAATATTATTTGTATAAATTACGAAACTATATGTCTTGAATTATAAATTTGTGTTCTTATTATTCATTTTAGTTTATAAAATGTTTGTTACTTAAATAAAATAAACTAACATAAAATAAAAACGCCGAACTCTCAGTCTCATTTGGATAAATAAAACCTAAAAATGTATTAACAATAAGAATTGTTTCCTGTTCGCGACTGTACTTTTATTGGGACTTTAGTGTCATTGTTATACACCACCGAGGTGGATGGTTCTATCTTTGTGTGATCATTTTTCTTAGGTAAATACAATACTAGCTGAACAAGGCCATGCTTTGCTGCGGTGAGCGCTAGGGGCGCGCGGTACTGGAGACTACACATGGCTTATTATACTAAAATAAAAGTAGCCTCAATCCCTCCTTACAACATCAGTTATCTGCCGGTGACAGTCACGCCAAAATCGGTCTAGCCGTTTCGGAGATTAGCGTAACAAATGGACAAACAAATTTATTTATTTATACATTCACTCAAAATTCACAGCTCAATATATAATTTATAAACAAAGATAAAGCGTATATAACAGCCAATCAGGGATTTTACATCTGTATAAAAGAAAAAAAAAGAAACTAAGCAAAATACACAACTAAGTCATAAAATAAACAGACAAAAATTTCTTAGTAAGTATAAACGACTAAATTATGAAGTAAAAAGGCAAAATGAGTGCCTTTCTATCTTTGAAAATAATGGTATATTTTATCAACACTCTAATACGATGCCGATTCGACTTTTCCTTCTTAGATATCTTTGTGGAGAGTTCAATAAAATCCGACTTCTAAGGTAAGAACGGTGGCTTGTGTGTCTACAAAAACTTGGAACTTAAGAACATTTAAATTAAAATTGTAAGTTACTATAACAGGTTTTAAATCTCCATTTATGTTTTGTTTCTGGTTATTGTTTAATTATTATTTTAGTATTAGCAGTACAAAACGCTTAGTTATAAAATAAACCTATTTTACGAATTTCAGATTTTAGACTTAGTAGTTTTGGCTGGGCCTTGATATTCAGTCAGGACAAACGATTTTATAATTATAGATTATAACTGTTTGTTTATGATAGTTTCTGACTGCACAGCCCGTTCGGTGGTTTTCTGTACAAAAGACTACGGTAATTAACAGTATGTGTTTAGTTAGTAAAGGCCCATTCCGCTATTGCCTTCTTATTTATTAGGTATCTCTTATTCTATCGAGTTTAGCAGCTTTTTTTAAATTAATTAACATTAACTTAAAAAAAATGATAAAAATATTTTTCAAGGTTGCCCCAAATAAATGTTTCATAGAATGACAAAAAATAGTTAAATTTACAAAGATCGTATAAAAATATCATTGAAACAATAAATAAAATAAAATTAAAAATTGTAATTTTTATCTCATTAATAAAAATCTATCTACACTTCTATACATATAATAAAATCGTAAAAGAGCCGTGTCTGCACATTAAATATAAAAAAAAAAAAAAAAATAAAAAAAAAAATTGTACACGTTGTATTATGTTAACGAGGTCAAAAAAGATTTTTTTAACATTTTTGTCTGTGTGTTTGTGCACGCTAATCTCAGAAACCGCTTAATTGATTTAGATGCGGTTTCCACTTATGTATTGTAGCAAGTTTCCCGTAACATTTAGTGTTTGTTTCATTCAAATCGGTTTACAGACAAAAAAGTTACGCGCTATACCGAATACCACGCGTACAAAGTTGCGGACGCAGCTAGTATACAATAAGGTCGTATTTACATGACCTTTTTACAAAAGGCTCCGCTATTAATAACTTTAACTAAACGGTTTTACTTTATATTATGATTCTTGCTTCTTCTTCAAGATTAATCTTTGTGATTTTCACATGTATTCGTAATTCCAGAATTTATTACTATGAGAAATTTATTTTATAGATTACTAGCTGACCCAGCAGACGTTGTCCTGCCCGAATCAGAAAATAATTCTGTAACCCGATTGTGGCGCCACCTATCGGGTCCAATTTTGTTTTCAAACCAACGTCAATCAACGACGGTTAAATGATTTGGATATTGTTAATACAAAAATACTAAAATTGCGATTAAAAAATGGGGGGTGGGGGTGGGAGTAGGAGGGTGAAAAATACTTTACGACCTATTCTCATACCTACCAAATATACAAAATAATATCATAAAAATAGGTCCAGCCGTTTCGGAGGAGTTTTGTTACAAACACTGTGACACGAGAATTTTATATATTAGATATGATAAGAGTTTAATTTCCTTAATAATATTTACAATATTTACAATTATTTATTCATTTATTTTTTACTCGACGTTCTAAAGTCAATTTTATTTGTATTTTTTTTTACATTTACATATGAAACCAACATAATATTTAGTTCTAGAAAAATAAAAGGAACAAGTTTTTACCTGGAACATCGTCCGCGTCCCTCGGGAACAGTACTTTTACTGGATGAGAGATACCCTATGCACCTTTCTGTGTCCTTGATGACGTGTTTGCAATATTCCTGATGTTCGTCGAATAGTTAAGGCGTGAAAGCGTAACAAATTAACAAACTCACTGTTGCTTTTTTAATATTAGTTTTAATTTTTTATAACATTCAAAGTTTTTTTTTTTTTCTTAGTAAGCTATTCAAAAAAATGCGTGTTGAATTATTCTTAAAATATTCAAAAAAAGCAACCTATTCTCAAGTTAATAGTTTTAGTACTTTAACTACTCTAGGGTACCTTTACGATCGCCATGGAATTTAAAATTGACTGACGACCCATTTTGAATGTCCTGCCGGGCGCTTCTCGCCCCCCTCCGACGCTCGGTGACGGTTCCAAAGTCCCCTATGGACTAGAACCACACCCATTTCGAGGTGAGTTTTAGTGCGGTAAGAGACCCACATAACCTCTATGGGCATTTGCATTGCATGCGGCAGTTGAGCATAAGGTATCTTTTGAAGATTTCTCTCCTCGTGAAAAAAAAAATTGAAAGTCATTTGCTTTCGGATACATTTGTTTGTTTCCCTTCGGTCGACTTCACGATTGGAATTTCAAAACTAGTTTCCATAGAGGCATTATTTACTGATTTCGATGAAGTAAATACATTTTTCGAACAAGTATTTATGTTTATTTATACATAATTGTTATGCAAACTCCTTTAAATTCACCACATATTTAGGAACCCAGTGCCTGATACAATGAACTTCAATGAAAACTTATTGTACCAAGGAGCAATTTAAGAACAACCAACATTGAAGGATGATGTTAATGCTGAGGGGGCTGAGATAAAATACCGATTCATCTGATTTCATAATTTATTTGTTAATGGTCTGCTGCTTGGAGTATGTACCAGCACTCCTTCGACCAAGGATAATAGTTTTGCTCTAACTGCGGATACATGCCGTTCCAGGAATTTGATCTGGATAAGGTTTGATCATACCCGTTCCGAGCGACCTGTCAGAGCTAATTATGCTCTGTCTGCCGGAACGGGTAGGTACTATCATTATTTTTTTAATACTTTCACTTATATATATTTTGTACTTCACTATTAAAAGGCAAGCAGAAAATATACCGGATCAATAGATAAAAATAAATCCTCCCACATATCTCATATTTGCTATCACCTCTAATTTTGACCTGTTTTATTTTTATTACCTGTTTACAATTCCACTTAGGTTTATTTTTAGTTTTTAAATCATATAGCAATACGGACGCATCTAAAATTGGAAATAGAATGTTCTGAAGTAGCCAAGAGCATCGACTAGCCATCTCATTCGCACTAGAAAATCATTTCAATGATGACATAATGTAGCAGTGCCACTCGATGATTCATGACAATGGTGAACGTGAATACCAGAGGTAATTAATAGCAGATGCGTATGCTCTCGTTGAAAACATTTAGATTATATTCCATTTATACTTTTATACTTGTTTAGGAATATTATTAAATTAATAAATTACTGCTCCTGCAGTAATTTATAGCTATAGAATTCAGAGGTTCCCAGACTTTTTTTCTCATAGACCACGTTGAAAATTTAGCTGGTTTCGATGGACCCTTTGCGGATACGTTTATACCATATTCCTAAAACTCGACAAAAAATGTGAAGATTAGATCTAACTATGGAAATTTTCGTTGCGGCTGAGTTCCAACCATGAATGTTTTCTAAATGAAATAAGTAAGAACTGATTTTTTTTGTCACCCCATTTTTTTGTCATGCCAACGTAGACCCCCTTCGAGTCTCCCATGGACCCCTGGGGCTCCACCTGGACCACTTTGGGAACTAAAAAAAATAATTAATCATAGTAGAATATTTTTTAGAATTTATTAGATCTATTTTTGTGCATGATATTTTTAACCTCGTAATTAACTAATTGGTATGTTATTATCCTGAACCATTGTTTTTAAACATATAGTTAGCAAATATTTCATGGAAATGATAATTAGTTAACGATTGATGAACGATTTAGGAAATATTACAAAATTTTATTAAAATTTACTTCAGCTTAGTCTATATTTACAGTGATATTAAAGTTTTTAAAATAATAGGTATATTAGAAGGGATGGCGAGAGATAGGAGTCCTCAAAATATTTTTTTTTATAAAAGTACTTTTAAAAGAATTCCTTGAAGCCTTTACAAGGTAAATACTGAAAAAAATATTCCTGGCACTTTTGCGAATATTGTTTAATGGTTCCCGTAATTGCTATTGTAAAACCCGAAAAAAAGCAAAGTTTTCATTTTGTCATATACTTTTATTGTTTATATAAACACTTTCTTTGAAAAAATGCTATAATAAATACTCTTTACTATATCGTCATAAAAAATATATCTAAAATATCCGAAAGAATATTAAAGAACAGTTTTAAATGTGTCTTTCCTGTGGTACAATTATAAGTATTATTTTTAGGTGTAGTTATAAGAATTAGCACTATAATTAGCACTATATACGTATTTTACTTTCAATAAACGCATTACTAAATTATTTACAATAAAATTAGCACTACCTATTTACTAATTTACTTACAATGGAATTAGCACTACGTATTTTGCTTACAATAACACATTACTAATTTACTTACAATGGAATTAGCACTACGTATTTTATTTACAATAACACATTACTAATTTAATTACAATGGAATTAGCACTACGTATTTTGCTTACAATAACACATTACTAATTTACTTACAATGGAATTAGCACTACGTATTTTGCTTACAATAACACATTACTAATTTACTTACAATGGAATTAGCACTAAGTATTTTACTTACAATAGACACATTAATAATTAATTTACAATAAAAATGCAATATTCTCGGCGCCTTTAGAATTACTTGGCCGTGCACTTGCAACCTCGCGGTGTTTTTGTGTTTTCTGGTGACGGATTCTATCTACAATCAAGTATATGACCATCCTGTCTACCACCCTCATATCATAAAACGACAGCTAATTTTCACTTTCGTCGTCACTGTTTTATTTCCAATATGTTCTGTATTTGTCAATTTTCGACAAAAGTGGAATTAGCCGACAAGCGCAACGGTGAAATTCTAAAAGGCGCCGGTACCACATAGTGCAACCTTGACGGTATTTCTGGAATTTCCGGCACCGAAATCGCATCACTGTAGTAGTAATGCTCTCCTATCGGGCCGAAAGTCCGCCCTGCGATTAAGCTTATTGCTTTTGGCAAACGCGGCTTCACCCGAGAGCTTGGGAGACTTTCATGTGTGAACGGCGAGTACTTCATTGCTTTTCCTTTACCCAGACAAACAGGATCTGCCTCAATATCTACCCATGGCGTATTCTGAAATAACAATACTATTATTATTTACACGCATGTTTCTAAGCATTATTGTATTAAGTAAACGATTGCATTTTTACTATTACAAACTCTTTTCGACACATTAAACAGAGCCTAATATATTTTCAAGATTTGTGCTAAATATTTTATCTGGAATTTAAGTGTATAAATTCAAAAATATACAATGATAATCAACGTGTAACCTCACCGAAGAGCCAGAGAAGTTGCCCGTGTTGGTGTATGATTGTTTTGAAGACTCATCATTATTACTTTTTTTCTTTAACTTCAGATTGTCAAATGCTTTGTTTTCAGCATCTACTCGTTGTCTCTGAAAGAATATTAAGAGAATCTCAAATTATTGCGAAGGAAAAAGAAATTTGCCTTTCACATATACTTGTGATTCGATAGTTTGTTCGTAATTTATTTAGAAGGGAAACAATTTGCTTAAAAGCATTTTAAAATTCCTTTTGATAATACAAATTGTAGGGATGGCAGTGGCTTTCAGTGAGAGAATATTAATCGCAGCTGTGCCCAGTTAATGAGATGCACCAGATTATTTTTTAAAGCTATAGCCTCACCTGAGCTGAAAACTGCGCATTACAAAATTTCTCCCTCGCAGTGCGAACAAAAAACGTTGGCAGAATCTCATCGAGCCATTCGTGTAGCTAAAACAATATTAAATAATCCAAATCTAACTTCAATTGAACCATTAGGGGCAATCCATTAATTACGTCACACGCTAAGGGGGGAGGGAGTCAACAAAGTGTGACATTGTGTAACAAGGAGGGAGGGGGAGAGGATAAGCTTCGTGACGTCACATGTTAAAATCTAAAATATTAAACACCAAATAAATAAATAAATAAATAATGAAATAAATCTTTATTTGCGCGAACACATGTTTACAGGATTTTAATGTGTATACAGCAGTTACAGTACAAAGTATGTTCTACCCGCCAAATGCATGCAAATATTTGTGTTTAATTGTTGGTAAACTAATATATTAATAAAGGAATTAATGTTTCTTATTATAAAATTCTTTAACGTCATAATAACAACAATCTAATAACCATTTTGTTAATGTTCTTGTAAATTTAGGATCCGGCAATTCTTTTAGGTATATTATTAGGTAGTTTATTGTATGTTTTAATTGCCATAACATAAACATTTCTATTAAATAGTTCTAATCTACATTTTGGTCTTTGCAATAAATTACCTTGTCTAGTTATTTTGGTTCCTATTTCGTTATTTTCGACAAAACAGTTCAGATATTTTCTAACAAATATACAATCTAACAACAAATCTAACAAATAACAAACTTTAGCTGGAAATACTCATTGATGGTGCGCTAGGTAGCCGCATCTTTTAGTCTCCTGTTTAGCGTCATTCCGAAAGGTAAGAGATCGTTATCAATATATACTACTCAAAACAAAATAAGGGCCACTAAGATTTTTTGCTGTACCATGAAAACAATAAAGACATTAAATTGTTTAACTTATGTAACTACAAAATAATGTTATTGGTTATAATATAGGCTAACAATTGTTTAAAATAATGATCATGAACTGTTTTTTTAAAGTTCATAATGAAATTGGCCATTTTGAATGAAAAACACGAACAAAAGAAATCACCGGAAAAAGACAAAATACTGTTCTTGTCACTTTTGTTTCTTCTTTTTAGTAAAGAGTATGTCCTCCTCTCTTAACAATACACTCCTGAAGCCTCGTATGCATACTCTGGATCAAATTCCTCACGTTTTCATCTGGAATCTCCTCCCAGACACGTTTTAAAGCGTCAATCAGCTGCTGTTGGTTGTAGACCCCTTGCTCATTCTCTCTAACCCTTCGTTTCAATTGGTCCCACAATTGCTCGATTGGATTTAAATCCGGACTGTTAGCTGGCCATGGTAATACCTCAATATGAGACCCTTCTAGGACAGTTTGGGTCGATCGAGCTGTGTGTGCACGGGCATTGTCTTGCATCAGGATGAATCCAGGCCCCACTCGCTGTGCAAATGGGATCACTTAAAGCCTTATGACGTCTTCGATGTAACGTTCTGCAGTTACGGTATCCGCATTTAAAATGGTGAGCTCGGTTTTACCGTGTAAACTAATCCCACCCCAAACCATTACGTTGAGACCACCGAAACGGTCAACTTTGTGGATGCAGGACTCCGAAAAACGCTCGCCGCGTCGTCTCCACGCCCTAACACGCCGATCATCATTAAAAAAATTTACTTTGCACTCGTCTGTAAAAAGCACCTTGCCCCACTGATTAATCCCCCAGTTCAAATACTGACGGCAGAATCTTAAACGGTTTGCACGTTGAACCCTAGTCAGAGGAATTCGAACAACTCGACTTCTTGACATTTGCTGGTCTTCGTGCAATCGATTAGGTATAGTTTGATCACTGACACGGGTACCCGTTGTCAGCCGTAGGTGGTGTTGTAACTTACGGGCCGTTACTGTACGATCACGACGAGCACTTAGTTGGACGTACCGATCCTCGTGCGCCGTTGTTACACGAACTGTACCTGAACCGGGTCTCCTGGCAACACTGCCGGTCTCTTGGAAGCGATTCCATACATTTTGGACAGCTCTTCGAGAAAAACCCAACTGCAAACCCACGTAACGCTGAGAACGTCCTTCTTGAATCATAGTTATGGCTCTGGTTGCTGTAATTGTATCCATGTGCTTTCGTACTGGTGGCATGATTAACGCCAGATGATAAATGAATCAATTAAAATTGAAAAAGTAAAACTTTTTTCCTAAAATAACCGAAACAAGTTAAGAAGACAATCGAAGAAAAACATAAGAATAATTTCCAATTATTTTTTTTCTTAAAACGATGGTCAATGTTTTTCAAATTAGGAAGCATAAAAGAGATCAAACACCAAAGAGTTCGTAATATCAATATAATGCTACTTATCAGTTACTTTCAGTTTACTAAAGTGCACTTAAATGTAACTAAACTAGTGGCCCTTATTTTGTTTTGAGTAGTATAGTTTCCTAAATAGATATATTGTATTAGAGTGGGTGATTTTTTTAAGCATGTGGGTTGGAATACTCGTATTCAATATTTTATATGTCACAAAGAATTGCAGCTACACTGGGAAATTCCTTGTTTAATCAACGATGAAGATGTTTTATGGTTAGACGAAGAAGATGTGACCACCTGTGACATACATGTGGTTTATGGTTTTGTAATGTGACCACATGTGACAGGAAGGGGCCAAAAAAATCATGAAATTCGTGTCACGTAATTTATGGATGGCCTTATATGAGACTAGCTGAACTCTGCCACGCTTCGCTGCGGCCTATACGGTGGCGGCCGGCGTGCGCATGGGGCGCGCGGTACAGGATACTGCTTATATATAATACTATTTATCGTAGCGTGATGTAATATAGCCTATAGCCTTCCTCGATAAATGGACTATTCAAAACAAAAAGAATTTTTAAATTCGAACCAGTAAGTAGTTCCTTTTTTTTTTAATTTATTTTATGAGCCAAGGGCCCTTAATAAGTAAGTAGTTCCTGAGATTAGCGCGTTCAAACAAACAAACTCTTCAGCTTTATAATATTAGTAGTAAAGTATAGATTTATCAATGAAATTTCCTTTAAACATCAGGAAATATTAAATCTGGAAATATGTAATTCTATGTTGTAAATAATTACTTAAAATTGTAGCAAATAAAACGTTAGAATTAATCGTGACGTGTGTTGTAAACTGGACACTGCACATTAATGGGAATAAAACGAAAATCTTACCTCCTTTTTAAAGCACTCCTCTATACTCAAATCCAACGTGGCTACGTACGGAAGATTATCCATTTTTAAAATAACTAATAACTAATTGTAGTTGTTCTTGAGGAGTTGAGACACAAAATGAACTAAAATATGGTTACGTTAGACTTATATACTTACGAAAACTATTAAAATAATAAATTACTGCAGAAGAGGTTATTAAATAATTACTTTACATAGACAGGTATAGTTTGTAAAATTTTAAGAGTAATTAAATCATTGGAACAGGCGCCATAAAAAAAGGAAGGTTTGGTTGAGGTTTTACCTGAACGCTTTATAAAATACCATTATTAGATATTAGTAGTGGCAAGGTACACTGAGTTTCGCAGTCATTTGGGCAGCCCGTCTGGCGGCAGTAACCACCCCCTTACAAAAGACCTCCCTGAAATAACAGAATGTGTGCTGTGGTGTTTCGGTGAGTGAGTAAGGGATGCCAGAACCCATTTTCCCCTTGCAGCGCAGCGTCAGCAGCGCACTTGCAGCAGCTGTGGCGTTGCTTGAGTTATAGGGGACAGTAGCCACCTGCCATCAACTGGACCGTCAGTCTGTCTGCCGATCTTAACATTAAAAAAAAACTTATCATAAACTAACATAATTGTTGTTTAAGAGGGTGTTTTCCTTACTATTAAAATGTTATAAACTCTATACATAATAATACTAATTTTGTATAAGATTGAGATTATAAAAGCTCTAATTACATTACCTAATCATATATATATTAATTAAAGGTATTGGGATGGCGGTGTGTAAATAACCACCATTGTAATGCGTGGTGCGGGAGCGGTTTTATGGGTATCCTGTGGTATTGGCTGGCGCTTCAAACAAAATTAAGAGCGATCGAGTAACAGTACCTGTTCGACGGATGCATCTAGGTCCAGGCGTCCTCCAGATGAGCAAGTTCAGCTCGGCGCCAGTCACCAACACAAATTATTGTCCACAATGAAAACACTCCTTTAAAATTATAGTGCATTGCGAGGTTCATAAAGCGATTTTAAGTAAATTATTGTTTATAAGCGAAGCGAGTGCGGTCGCATCCGCAATGGACGGCGACAAGCGAACAACTGCTGCCCTCTCTCGCCCGAAACTGCGAGAAGTCCAGCACAACATACACGCCCAACCAGGTATTTTTGGAATATTTTTTTAGAATAAGTTGAGCAATTACTGAATTCGCTACATTTCGGGTTGAATAATGAATTATTTTTCTTAAAGTTTCGCTTCTCTGTAGGTTAGTACATAATAGCTCACTGCTTCTCTACAAAGATTGGCGACCATCATGCCTATCTTAACCTTGGAAGTTGCTGCAAGATAGAGGGAACCAGCGCTTAAACCAAAACTCTCTCTACCAGTCTTTCTCCAGCCTCTGCGACGCTTTCCTTGTATTTTCTCCTGCATCACTAATTGAAGAATACGTCCCTCATGTGCCCGAAATACTGCAGCTTCCTCTCTTTTATCATTCTTAGTACCTACTTCTATTCTTTCACATGCAACATAAAACTCCAACATAAGTTATTATTAAGCTGACCATCGCCTGTATATCCACATTTCGAATGCTTCCAATAAACTTGGATTTATTAATTTATAGCATGATTTATTGCCGTCGTAATTAACTAATTGGTAGGTTATTATTCAGAACCACTCTTTTTAAAGATGTTATTAGCAAATATTTCATGAAACTAACTATTTGTTAACGATTGATTATATAGTGATTTAAGAAACATTACAAATTTATTTTATTCAAAGTTACTTCAGTTTATTTATTATTTACAATAATAATTAAAGTTGTCAAAGTAATACAAAGGTAAGAGGAGAGGCATACAACGACAGTCTTCGTATTATTTGTATTGTTATTGTTAAAATCTATTATGAAAGTACTTTTAAAAGAATTCCTTGAAGCCTTTACAAGGTAAACACTAAGGAAAAAAATCCTTGAGCTTACGCGAATATTATTCAATGGTTCCCTTAATTGCTATTGTAAAACCAGAAAAAAAAAGAAACGAAGTTTTTCATTTCGTCAAAAACCTTTTTTGTTTATATATTAACTACCCATTACCATAGCCATTACTTTAAAATATGCTATAATAAAATAGTGTAAGTACTCGACCATTTATTTTTTACCTGTTGAGGGTCACAACTGTAAGAAAATGAATTATATGAAAAATTTCCTGAAGGAACATTAAAAATAAGGTTTAAATGTGTATTTTATGTCAAAATCAAAATCAAAATCAAAATATTTATTTATCAATTAGGTTTCTCCAAGAAACTCTTACGATCGTCATTTAGAATTACCAGTTAAATTTAAATTTACCAGGGTTTCGGATAAAAGCCAAGATGACGATCCTGAGAAGAAACCCCGAAAGAAACTCAGGATACTATTCTTTTTGTCATCTTTACAATATAAAAAAATTACAATAATTATAATCATACACTTAATACCTAAAGTAAATATACAATACTAAGCATAGTATGAGCTCCGAATCCAGGCTTTAATTCCAGGCTTCATTGTCACTTAAATAATCAGTAACCTTATAATAGCCTTTCGAGAGGAGTTTGGTTTTAATGACAACTTTAAATTTATTTATAGATAAGGTTCTGATCATCTCATATGTGGAATAATGTTAATTGATACTACTTTTTTATATAATAAATTACCTAATTAATATGGCATAATTTTGAATCACCATTTTTAAAGGTGCCATTAAAAATATTTCATAGAACCAACAATAAGTTAACGATTGAATAATTATTTACGAAACCTAAATTATTTTTTATTAAAATTATAAAAATATTTATGAAAATATTGTAAATATATGATACTAAAAGTTGTCAAAATATATTGATAGGGGAGGGAAGAGGTAGGCAGTCATCAAAAAGTGTTTTTGTATTGTATTTTCTGCACAACAACATCAATTTTAATATTAGTAACAGTACCTATTTAAAAAAATATAAGCCTTTATAAGGAAACTACTCGAAATAAAACATATGCATTGCACTTAGGGTTGCCAGGCATCCGGCTTTAGCCGGACATGTCCGGCTTTTTACAGTCGTGTCCGGCTAAATATATACAAGTCCGGCCCGTCCGGCTTTTGTTAGGCTTTTGGTCAACCCCTCAGCGTCCAGAATCACGCGAACACGCATGATTCGTAATCTTACAAATTACTTTAAGAAAACTATATATGATACATAATAAAGAGTAGAGCAAGTCTTAAAGTAATTAATGCACAAATAAAAAGAAATATTTCTTCTAAAAACCAGTGTGTCAGGCTTTTATGGCAAAATGTCCGGCTAAATATGAGTCTGTGTCCGGATTTTCGATTTTGAGGCCTGGCAACCCTAATTTCACTAATTCGAAAAGTGTTCAGTCCTAAAAAAAGTGTTTAAAGTTTAAGTGTTTAATTGATATTGCAAAACTTGTAAGTAAAGGTTTGGTGTTAAAATTTAATTAAATTGGTCTTCTTTTGTGAGACTGAAGCAGAAATTTCACTGTTTCTGTGAGAGTGTAGGTATAAAATCATAGACACACGAATATTTAATTAAAGTAAACCATTAAAAAAAAACATATAGTGGCAATGTATCGGTAATGCTGCTTAAAATGTAATTTTAACTTTTTTTAAAAAAAGTAGAAAAGTTTTTAGTAAAAGTAGTTAAATTTACAAATAATGAGCACTTATTTTGTTATATTCTCGTTTCGTACCAATTAGAGACATAATTATTTCGTAAGCCAACGCGTGTGATATTAAATTTCCAAAGGCATTATAATAACAAAAAAAAAATTGAATATTTTTTTTTAACAAAAGTTAAACATATTTTAACTCGACATTGACAAGTTGTTAAGGACAATAAAATATAAAAATTTTATTTGCTACAGTAATTTTGTATCTATAGACTTTACAGGTGGAAACAACATTCTTCTTTTGAAGAAATGAATGTTCTTTCTTTGAAATGTAACCTTTTTAATGTCATCAAAACCAGCCAGATTTGTATCTGGCTGGTTTTGTATGCCAAAGCTATTTTATTACAAATTTATACATACTAAATTCGAAAAGACCTTTTCTCCGATCTAATATTAAATTTTTATTTGATGTTATGAAAATTATTAACTGGCATAGGACAATCCAATATCTTGATCAACCAGGAATAATCGGTAATATTATCGCTTTTATGAAATAAATTTAAATATATTTCCCGAGTTGAGGGAAGTGCAAGGAATATTTATTATAAGGATACTGTTACATTTTACCCCGGAAGGGTTTCGAAAATGAACCGTGAAATCAGATTTCCTCTTGTCTTCAGAATTGAGAGCATCTTTATTCTAAAGTTTGGTCCGTGCCTACGATTTATTTGATGGTACGACAAGTAAGTAAATAAGTTTTCATTTAAGTCTTAGTATATAATTAAATACCTACATTTCAGTGATCTTGGCTGAAAACCTACATTTTTTAATGTTTCCCAGTCTAAATAAATACTTTGTTTTTCTAGTAATAATATTATTACTTTAAATTTGTTAAAGAAGTTGTAAACAAATATATTTTACAAAAATATAAGGCATAACAATTACTACTACTAAAGTATTTTAAAATCAATAAGAACGAGTATTCTTCGATCGAATATAATTATGTGAAATACATAATCAAGACATTATTAAAGTAAAGCAATAAACAAAACAAAGAATGATTTAGGCCAACTAATAGCCTTCAGCGACCAAATGGAGCTATTTTTAACTTCAATTTGTTGCTAAAGGCTGTTAAAAGTCGCTGAACGGGTTGCTAACTCAAGGAAGAGGAATTGATCTTTAAACGAAATAATGAAAATTAACACAAAGAAGAACAAGGTATGGAAGAGCAAGGAATTACACGGGCGGTTCTATCGAGCCCTCACGGGACCCGATGTAGACCCGCTCGCTTCTATAAACTGGCTACGTTTCGGTGACCCCTTTGGGGAAACCGAAGGTTTTGTCTATGCAATAGCTGACGAAGTCATCAAGACGAGAAACTATCGGAAATATATTCTCAAGGACGGTACGGCCGACATTTGTCGAGCATGCCACCGTCCGGGAGAATCATTGAGACATATTATTTCCGGTTGTTCTCATTTTGCTAACGGCGAGTATTTGCACAGACATAATCAAGTAGCCAGGATTATTCACCAACAACTTGCTCTTCGATACCACCTTGTTGAGTCTGTGGTCTGTGGTACCTGCGCCAGTTCTCGAAAATGTCATGCAACGCTTTACTGGGATCGCTCCATAGTCACGGACAGGACTATTGTCGCCAATAATCCTGACATCGTGGTTATCGACCGATCCCAGCGCTAGACGATGCTTGTTGACATTGCTGTCCCGCATGACGAAAACCTCGTGAAAGCCGAAAAAGAAAAACTCACTAAGTACATAGACTTGGCTCACGAGGTGACCGCCATGTGGGCTGTCGATTCGACAATCATCGTCCCGATAGTTGTTTCGGCGAACGGTCTTATAGCGAAGAGCCTCGACCAACATCTCAAGAGGCTCTCACTAGATGGCTGGATCAAGGGACAGATACAGAAGGCGGTACTTCTTGACACAGCACGAATTGTCAGGAGGTTCCCCACTCTGCAGCCCTTTTTTTTTTTTTTTTTTTTTTAACGAGGAGAAATCCATTTACGGATGCCCTACCGCTGGCTAGGCGATAGGGGTATGTGGGACTCACCCAGTCCTGAAGGGACTGGTCCTACCCACTAAAACTCCCCGGTGACCCCTTGTAGCCCTTGAATGAGTGGGACCGGGTTCTGGCGAACCAACTACTCCGATCCCACTCTGGGCAGTTCAGCCAGTTTGGCCGAGCTATCACCAAATGTGGGGGATTGCCCGGGGCACCGAGACAATCCCCAGACGACAAGGGGACCTTGTAAACGCGTACACGGCGGCCAGGCCGTGCACACAGGTCCTGGGTGTTTGGAGGAGGTCCATCCGCCCCCTCCTTTCTGGGCTTAATGTGCCAGTTCCATGTACTCCTCCCTCGCGGAAGGAGCACGGTCTCGGGCGGCGGGTAGGGCCGCATTTCGTCCTCTTATAGGTGGGGGGTTGCAACTAAGTCCCCCCATCCTGTGGTTTGCCATGAGGCCTGCGTCAGCGCAGATGGCGCACCTCGCAGTCGCCTCACACCCGCTGGCTACATGCCCTTCTAGTCCGCAACGGCGACACAGTCCGCTGCGGTCCTTAGTGGATGGGCATTTTACAGCTGGATGGCCCCGCCCCTGGCACTTGTAACAGCGCATGGGGCGCTGATCCATTAACTGGATGGAGGCGGAGCTCCATCCCACAGTGAGTCGACCAGTTTCGGCCAACTTCCTAACTGCCTCCACGGGGCAGGTGGCGAACGCCGAGTTTGTTCCATTGAGCCCCATATGAACTTTGCCTACCTTTATATGTTCAGGTGGGCAGCCTGAACCTTCTGCAAGTGCGACTTTGAGCTCTTCAGCCGACACCGTGTCTTCGAGCCCATTGACTCGGATGTCGGCTGTTTTAATCGGCCGGGTGACCCTTGCCGAGTCACCAATGGCAACTCTTATCTGCTCCGCTAGCTTCTCCGCTTGCGGGGCGGTGGTATCTTTTGGGAGCTCCATGATTCGGGCTCCCGTTATGCCTACACGAAACCTGGGTGGCCCTACACCCAGGGCGTTCAGGGACACCGAGGCTTTGGCCTTGGTTATCGCGTCCCCGTAGGTGACACCCTTATCAATCGCCTCTGGTTTGAGCGATATCACCACCGCCAGTGTTTTATTTTCCTTAGGGAGGTTGGTCCTTTTTTTAATAGGAGCCGCTTCCTTGGCAGTCTGTTTCCCCCTGCCCCGCACCACCTTAGTCCACTCCTCGTTGACAGGGGAGGGGCCATCCGAGGTCTCTTTTGGAGACTCCAATAAGTTGGGGACCGCCTTCTTGGTCACTTTGCCTGTTTTCACAGCCCTGGGCAAGTTCGCCGGAGGGGCAAGTGATGTAACCGCCGTTTTTCGTGGTTCGGGGATCCTCTCACCCGAGCTGCCGTTCTCTATGGCCGTCGAAGTTGTGGGCCATTGCTCCGGGAGACGCCTTAGTTCTGACTCCAAGTTAGCCATTCGGGAGTCCAGCATAGTGCCTACGTGGGCCAAAAGCTCCTCCTGCAGAGACCCGAAGGACTCCAAAAATTCAGCCCTGGTCAGGAGCTGAGTTTCCGCCACGGTCAACGGCTGCTCGTTGTCCTGCAGGGGATTGCCCGAGGACACCGATGGGCCGGGCCTTTCAGATAGGGCCCTTTTGAGCGACTCCAATTTCCCTTGCAGTTTGTCGATCTTGCTGCGGAGACGCCCATTTTCTTTGCGCAGTCTGATCACCTCCTCAGACACGTCCTTTTGGCTGGTCTCTGACTCGTAGTCGAGATTGCCAAACTTCGCAAGCACTCTATCACATCTTTCCACCATCGACCGAGAGAAGTCCGACAAGCTCGAATCAGACTCGCACCTGTCGTCCTCCCTAAGCTCTCGTTTCGCCCGCGAGAGGCCCACATTGTGGCCGAAGGCTTTGCCTCGGCCTGTCTTAACTTTGGTCGCCTTCGGAGGGACGAAATCCTCCACTATTTCCGCAGCCGTAGGTGTTCTAGCCGACCGCTTTTTTGCCGTTTTGGGCTCCGTATTGCTCTTGGCACTTGTGCCACTCTCCTCGCCATGTCTCCGCGTGACGGGTCTTGTCACGGCCGATGAGTACGAGAGCTTAGGCCCCCCCCTCTCCGATGGGCATATATCGCCCGTCCCTGACCCTTCCGACATCGACCAGTAAACGGCCCTGCCGATCACTGAATCCGTGGGAGATTCCACCTCCGGTTATGTTTAGAGAACACAACGTAACAAAACAAGATAACAAATAACACAACAATAAACTATAAAAGTGACAGCAAACTTAATGATAGCGACAACAGAAAGTAGTTTTACAGTGGCTCTGAAAGGGCCCTTCCGAACTGTAAAACAATCCGACCAAAAAACGCGAAAAATTTGACAAGACCAAAGTTTCGAAAAACACCTAAAAATCAATTTCTCCTAAATTGATGGTGAAAACCATATCATTTAGGGTGTCAAAATTGAAATCTCGGCGAGTCGCAACTTTTCTCTATATACACCGAGGTGATCTGAGAGAAAAATCAACAAAAACCTGAAAATTTTAGCCAAAACAACAAAAACAACAATTTTACCGAAGTACCCAGCAACAACAACAATTCGCACCCTTATTCCAATACCGTCACTAAACGAAATTCTTCAAAAATTTGTTTTTAACGCCATCTATTTGCTGAGCACTAATCAAAATTATTGCTTTGATTCCTATATTTTAATTTCTATTCATTGATCTAGAGGGCGCTGTTAACCTATCGACACTAAACGAAATGCCCACTCCCTTAATTCCTACAACGACAGTAAACAAACGAGTACGTCTCGTCGTTGACAAAATTATATTAATTCGAGTGCAAAATCGTCATTTTAAGTTTAATGTCAGCTTTCTAATTTATTGTATCGGTAAGTTTCATTTTAATGTAATTGTCAAAACGACATTTTGTCTTTAGAGTTAGTTTTTCGTCAATGTTACGTGAATATTATTAATATATCAAGATTTCAAGAGTGTCACTATTTGTTTAGTGACACATTTCCATCAATTGCAATATTTTTTTTGTGATGAAATTCAGTGCATAAGTGTTTCTTTTTGTTTAGTGATGTTATGGCGTATCCCAGTGTACAAAATATTTAGAAAACTTTAATCCAATATAGTATTTATTAATATAGTGTCACTTTTGGAACAAAAAAATATAAGTTTTATATTAAATGTGTCGTTATTGCTAAATGATTACTCTGGTATTTATAAAAAATATATAGTATATATTCATCTTCGAGTAGCTCAAGCTCTTCAAGCTCAAGTTCTTCCACTTCTAATTCAAGCTCTTCACTATGAGATGGAAATGGACCTCGTGTAGCACACGATACTTTGCAAGATCAGGCGATTCAAATTTCCAATCAAACCGATATTTGTAATATTACCAATACGTCGTTACTAAGACAGGCATCATTATCACCAGTGTCAGTGATTTCAAACTGAATCGCCCATTAGAATTTGTACCAGGAATTTTGGAATTGTTGAAAATATCCCTGTTGAACACTCAATTGTTGAAACCCGTCATCTTATCAAGCACAACGTCACCATCAAGTGATTTTTCTCTAGACGACAATGATCCTAACTATGAGGCTAGAATTCCTAGAACAGTAGAGGAATCGTTCGACACTGATACTTCTGATTACCAAGAACCTAATATCGTATCATCACTGGTAAGAAAACGAAGTAAGGGCGTTGTAAATTAAAAAAAAACAAAGGCAAAGAGGCTTCAAAACGCAGGTGCAGAATACGTTTCACTTTCCAAAAATACAAAGTGTAACGTATTCTGCGCCTGCGTGCCAGCTAGGCACCGAGTGGTGCCAGCTAGGCAGATGAAGCCTCCATGTGGTACAAAGTGTCATTTGCAGTGTTTCGCAAATATAAGGGAAGAAGAGTGCCAAAAGATATTCGATGATTATTGGGGATGGCGTCATTATGAAGAAGGAGGAATGGAAGCAGCTGAAGAACATACTTATAGAAAAGTTTTCATTCAAAATTTTAATATCAGTTTCTTTGTACCTAAAAAGGACATGTGTGAGTTATGTGCGATTTATAATAACTTAAATTCGTCAGAACAAGAAGAAATGAAAGAGAAATATTTAGAACACCATAATGAAAAATATGGATGGTGAAACAGTGCTTTTGTTTTCTCAAACTAATAAAAACTTAAAAATGCAGATAAAATATAAATAATGTGATGTATTTTTTTTTTAAGTTGATACATTTATATGTGCTAAATGACACTTTAATGATTATACACATTTATATAAAATGGTAAAGTGTCACTAAACTTTTAAATAATTAATATCCTCAAGTTAACAATAAGTAAAATTAAAAAAATAAATAAAAATATGATGAATAATGATATAAATGATATAAAAAAAGAACCATTCCTGAAAAGTGAATATTACCTTATTTATATCAATTAATGTTTCCCATAAATCTTAAAATAGCTCTCCTGGATAATTTGCTTTTTTATGATAGTGACGGTATTGGAATAAAGGTGCGAATTATTGTTGACCGCCCTGTAGAGGCTCCAGATGGGCTTCGTATAGAGTGATCAGCGACAAAATCAGTTGGGAGGTGACAGAACAACAGCCAGTTGAATGGATTGAACAAAAATAGAAAAACATTAACAACAACAACAGTTTAAATCGGACAACAACAAACAGCACTTCTGCAGTAGCCCTAAGAAGGGCCCTTTCAAACTGCAAAGGTGAGCACCCGAAAAAACGAAAAAAAATTCCGAGACGAAAATTTCAGAAAACTCCTTAAATTCGCTAACTCCTAAACGGATGGTGAGAACCATGCCGTTTAACCTACCAAAATGTAGCACTCGACCAGGCGCAACTTTCCTCAGAACATTCCGTTAGGATCCGAGCGAAAAAAGTCCACCCTGCAGCCCTAACCACCGGTGGCTTGGGCCTTGCCCCGCTACCTGCGGAAGACTAGTTTTAAGTTTTTTGTAATATATATATAAGAATTAAGAATTAAAATGAATAAATGTATAATAATAATAATAATAATATTAATAATTCTTTTATTTGCTTAAGACCAATGTCTGTAATCAGTGCGTCTTACCAATAATGACGCATAGCGTTTAGACTTCGCCTCTCACGCACATCAGGACAGGTCCACAAGTTCAAAGTCGTTTAACGACTTTGGTTCATCGGCGAATTGCAGAACTTCTGATCCTATCCACCAAAGAAATTCCGAGCATAGCCTGTTCCATAGCTCGCTGAGCTACTTTGAGCTTGTGGACCAGTCCGAGTTTCGACATACTTATGCAAGTGAAAAACTTCTATCTTTAACATGACGGTAATATAAGCCGCAAGACCCATCAAAAATCATTGTCCCCAAGAGCGGTCAGAATAAGGACGAGCTGAGAATCCGAAGGAGCGTTCGAGATCGGGACCATAGACTTAGGAAATTTTTTTTAGTTTCTTTATAATATAATTTTTTTTTTTTTTCAATGAAAATGTTAAACATAATGCGTCCAAAAAGCATGTTATAATGTAATTTACAAATGAAGCAAACTACGATTTAGAACGATACCAAAAAGAAATTGGGTTTATAAGAAGCACTTTTGCCTGGTATATTATGTCCAAAAATAAACAAAATGTTTGGAAAAATTGTTTTAAAAATAAAAATAATTTTTAAAAACATATAAATATCTTACACATAATTTATCATTAAAAAATTTAATGTATTTATTATTATATATGTCGACGCAAGTCCATCGTAATTAACAAATGTAATTGTTATGATTATGAAATCAATCATTGTGTCGATTAAATTGGTTGTTTTTAGTTATTAATTACTGTTATGATTTTTGGGAATGTACTGACTGTATTTTGCGTTAGAATAAAAACCTAAAATTAATTGATGAAATTATTATGAGTTGTTTAACAGTTGAAACATTCGCCGCCATTTTTGTAGACCGGATGTTTCAACTGAGATTAAGATTTAAAAATTAATTCAATTTGTTCATAATTACTTTCGAAATGTTTAATTAATTTACGAATTATTTTTGTGATTAAAATTAAGCATTTAAAGAAGTTGCAATTTAAATAGTGTGTTGACATTTTTCCGCCCGACGCCATCTTTGAGTTGCAATACGATAGACCGAATGTAAGAGCAGTTTTTGTACGAGCGCCGGGCGGTTAAGACGTGGTGATCTGGTGATTCACATCTTGTGAGTACCTATCTATTGTTGTGTTATAATTGTGAATATAAAACTATTACTTTGATAACGCTTTGGTGTCTTGTAGAATAAATCGTTTAGTGTGTTTCTGGTTGTGTTTTATTGTTTGTAATGAGCGTGCCGAATAATGAAAGCGGTGACGTTAGCAACGCTGACGTCACTGCTTTTAAAGATTCCTCTGGACCAAACCCCTCGTCATATACTAAAAAATATATTTATTTATTTATATACATATACAGATTATAAAAGGAAAACCCCGTCTAACAGGTCCGCCTGCGGCATCGACCCTATTATGCTGGCAGCATTACCTCTTTGTACCGCTAGGGCGATACGTTGAGAGAAGTATGTGCCAGCCTTGGGGTCCCCTGTAGAGTTGACCAGCCGTGCCGACAGAGCCCTTACAAATGCCTTCATGTCTGTCGACCAGGGGCCCAGTGTCTTTACCCGAGCACCGCCAGCTCGTAGTCCTTGAGTAAGGATGAATATTTGCGGCGCTTGAGAATCTGGGTCTGGTCAGTAGCAGCGCCAGCTTGTTTGCTAGTCGCTCTGATGTGGGACTGAGCGAAGGTGTCTACGCATGTTGCGTCCCACACCAGAGATTTTCCTAACCTCCACGGCACTAATGTGGCCCCGTCTGGACGTTTGCCGTCGTCTCTCGCCATTCCCGTGGGTTCAAGGATCGCAGGCACAAAGATGGTGGCAAGCGAGCGACGGATCATATCATTAATAGAGCTGTGGCGGTATAGGCGGCCAGCGCTTCTCGCACAAGAAAGGCCATGTCGTCCCAGCTGGTCCACGTTTTTACCACAGGCAATAATAAATACATATAGTATATAATAATAAATACATTAAGTTTTTATATAGCATCAAAAAAAAATAATTAGATAATTAATAAATTATAACCCGCATTTCACAAGAAGTCTGGAGATTGCGCTAATGTAGGTATAGGATAAGAATATGCGAAACCGCTTGATAAATTGAATTATACATTCAGTGTTTCAAGCTGACAATCTACTGTAGTGGCTGGGCACATTGCGTTTCGCAGTAACTTGGGCGTCCCATCTGGCGGCAGTAACCACATCCTTACCAGAAGACCACAGTGAAAAAACAGTACGTGTGCTGTTGTGTATCGGTGAGTGAGTAAAGGATGTCAGATCCATTTTCATATTTTCTTCTTATGGCTTACCCTCTATGGAGTTTAGTTAAAATGTTAGAACGGTTAATATTTATTTTATATCTAACCGTTTGTCTACATATACAAATTACCTTTGGGCACTTCTTTTAAACTTTTAACGCTCTTAGTATTTACCTTGCGAATGTTAAAATACACTGTGAATTTAAACAATTTAGAACGGGCAAGAGAGAAAATGTAAGCCATTTCTCATGTTTAAAATGTAAACCCCAAACCATCACTTATATAAACCGTGTCTAGAAGTTGTTCGCTCTATAATTCTTTCTATACCCAATTTGTAGACCGTGCGATGAGTGGGCAAACACATTACCCCTCTTCGAAGTGTTGCCTTTACGTGTATGGAAATTTGAGTTTTATTCGCCTTCTCTTGTAATTGGAATTGGGGAATGAGATAAATTATGAGAATATTTTATTTATGAGATAAGGGGTTTAAATCCTGTTGATATTGTTTGTTGATACGTCAGTGTTGAGACGTATCAACAAACAATATCAATGTTGACTTATGGTTGGATGTTTGTTACTACGTACTGTATGGTCTATTCCCAATATGTCCCACAAGAAATGGAGTATGTGAAGTTGGCCCCCCAATATCGTGATAAAAAAAAAATGACGTGAGTTCTAGTTGCCCCCCACATAGTTCTGGAGTTCTCTATACTTTATATCAATAGTTCTATTTATTTTCCAAGAAAAATTGATTATTGAACTTGATGGGGGGCCAACTTCACAAATCGAAAAGTTTGCGTAGTCATACCAACTACAGCATTCGTCAGATCGAAAAAAGTTGTAAGGATAAATTGTAGAACTCTTTGGGGGGCAAACAGAACTCCTTGGAAAAATTTCAAATTTTGAAAAAAAAATTTTTTTCTTTTCTTGAAAATTTTTTTTCTTGATCCCATAGGCATAAAACGCGAATTCGAGTTGCCTTTCATGCAGTTCTGAAGTTATGCACACTTTTTATCAATAGTTCTGCTGATTTTTCACTCGAGATTTTTTTTTATTTAATGAGAGGTTAATTTTTACAAATCACAAACTTTGCGTCGTCGTACTAACCAAAGTATTGCTCCTATCAAAAAAAGTTATTACGATAAATTGTAGAACTCTTCGGGGGGCGAACAGAACTCCGTGAAAAATTTTCAAATTTTGAAAAAAGAAAAAAATATTCTTTGAAATTTTTTTTTATGCCATATAACGCGAATTAGATTTTCCTACGATGCAGTTCTGATGTTCTGCACACTTTTCATCAATAGTTCTGCTGATTTTTCACTCGAGAATTTTATTTTAAATTAATGAGAGGTTAATATTACAAATCAAAAATTTTGCGTCGTCGTACTAACCAAAGTATTGCTCCAATCAAAAAAAGTTATTAAGATAAATTGTAGAACTCTTCGGGGGGCGAACAGAACTCCGTGAAAAATTTTCAAATTTTGAAAAAAGAAAAAATATTCTTTGAAATTTTTTTTTATGCCATATAACGCGAATTAGATTTTCCTACGATGCAGTTCTGATGTTCTGCACACTTTTCATCAATAGTTCTGCTGATTTTTCACTCGAGAATTTTATTTTAAATTAATGAGAGGTTAATATTACAAATCACAAATTTTGCGTCGTCGTACTAACCAAAGTATTGCTCCAACCAAAAAAAGTTATTAAGATAAATTTTAGAACTCTTCGGGGGGCGAATAGAACTCCGTGAAAAATTTTCAAATTTTGAAAAAAGAAAAAATATTCTTTGAAATTTTTTTTTATCCCATATAACGCGAATTAGATTTTCCTACGATGCAGTTCTGATGTTCTGCACACTTTTCATCAATAGTTCTGCTGATTTTTCACTCGAGAATTTTATTTTAAATTAATGAGAGGTTAATATTACAAATCAAAAATTTTGCGTCGTCGTACTAACCAAAGTATTGCTCCAACCAAAAAAAGTTATTAAGATAAATTGTAGAACTCTTCGGGGGGCGAATAGAACTCCGTGAAAAATTTTCAAATTTTGAAAAAAGAAAAAATATTCTTTGAAAATTTTTTTTACCCCATATAACGCGAATTAGATTTTCTTACGATGCAGTTCTGATGTTCCGCACACTTTTCATCAATAGGTCTGCTGATTTTTTACTCTAGATTTTTTTTTTAAATTTAATGAGATTATTATTACAAATCACAAATTTTGCGTCATCGTACTAACCAAAGTATTGCTCCAACCAAAAAAAGTTATTAAGATAAATTGTAGAACTCTTCGGGAGGCGAACAGAACTCCGTGAAAAATTTTCAAATTTTGAAAAAAGAAAAAATATTCTTTGAAAATTTTTTTACCCCATATAACGCGAATTAGATTTTCTTACGATGCAGTTCTGATGTTCTGCACACTTTTCATCAATAGATCTGCTGATTTTTTACTCTAGAATTTTTTTTTTCAAATTTAATGAGATTATTACAAATCACAAATTTTGCGTCATCGTACTAACCAAAGTATTGCTCCAACCAAAAAAAGTTATTAAGATAAATTGTAGAACTCTTCGGGGGGCGAACAGAACTCCGTGAAAAATTTTCAAATTTTGAAAAAAGAAAAAATATTCTTTGAAATTTTTTTTTACCCCATATAACGCGAATTAGATTTTCTTACGATGCAGTTCTGATGTTCTGCACACTTTTCATCAATAGGTCTGCTGATTTTTTACTCTAGATTTTTTTTTTCAAATTTAATGAGATTATTACAAATCACAAATTTTGCGTCATCGTACTAACCAAAGTATTGCTCCAACCAAAAAAAAGTTATTAAGATAAATTGTAGAACTCTTCGGGGGGCGAACAGAACTCCGTGAAAAATTTTCAAATTTTGAAAAAAAATATGACTTAATTTTTTTTTCAAATTCATCTTTACAACTTTTTTGATAAGAGCAATACTTTGGCTAGTACAACGACGCAAAATTTGTGCAAAATACAACAACGCAAAAAATTCTCGAGTGAAAAATCAGCAGAACTATTGATGAAAAGTGTGCAGAACATCAGAACTGCATCGTAGGAAAATCTAATTCGCGTTATATGAGATAAAAAAAATTTTTGAGGAATATTTTTTCTTTTTTCAAAATTTGAAAATTTTTCATGGAGTTCTGTTCGCCCCCCGAAGAGTTCTACAATTTATCTTAATAACTTTTTTTGGTTGGAGCAATACTTTGGTTAGTACGACGACGCAAAATTTGTGATTTGTAATATTAACCTCTCATTAATTTAAAATAAAATTCTCGAGTGAAAAATCAGCAGAACAATTGATGAAAAGTGTGCAGAACATCAGAACTGCATCGTAAGAAAATCTAATTCGCGTTATATGGGATAAAAAAAATTTCAAAGAATATTTTTTCTTTTTTTTCAAAATTTGAAAATTTTTCACGGAGTTCTATTCGCCCCCCGAAGAGTTCTACAATTTATCTTAATAACTTTTTTTGGTTGGAGCAATACTTTGGTTAGTACGACGACGCAAAATTTGTGATTTGTAATATTAACCTCTCATTAATTTAAAATAAAATTCTCGAGTGAAAAATCAGCAGAACTATTGATGAAAAGTGTGCAGAACATCAGAACTGCATCGTAGGAAAATCTAATTCGCGTTATATGGCATAAAAAAAAATTTCAAAGAATATTTTTTCTTTTTTCAAAATTTGAAAATTTTTCACGGAGTTCTGTTCGCCCCCCGAAGAGTTCTACAATTTATCTTAATAACTTTTTTTGATAGGAGCAATACTTTGGTTAGTACGACGACGCAAAGTTTGTGATTTGTAAAAATTAACCTCTCATTAAATAAAAAAAAATCTCGAGTGAAAAATCAGCAGAACTATTGATAAAAAGTGTGCATAACTTCAGAACTGCATGAAAGGCAACTCGAATTCGCGTTTTATGCCTATGGGATCAAGAAAAAAATTTTTCAAGAAAAGAAAAAAATTTTTTTTTCAAAATTTGAAATTTTTCCAAGGAGTTCTGTTTGCCCCCCAAAGAGTTCTATAATTTATCCTTATAACTTTTTTCGATCTGACGAATGCTGTAGTTGGTATGACTACGCAAACTTTTCGATTTGTGAAGTTGGCCCCCCATCAAGTTCAATAATCAATTTTTCTTGGAAAATAAATAGAACTATTGATATAAAGTATAGAGAACTCCAGAACTATGTGGGGGGCAACTAGAACTCACGTCATTTTTTTTTTATCACGATATTGGGGGGCCAACTTCACATACTCCAAGAAATGTCAAATTTGGGACATTTTGGCAACTACAAAAATAAATATTTTTATTGTTCCCAAAATGTCCACTTTAATTATCTTTGTGGACATTTTGTATATCTATACAGTAATGTATTATAGTTTGCCGTTACTTTATGAAGAGTATTTAAAATAAGTTAATAATGCTTTTAAGAAAATCAATCACAATTAAATCTTGACCAATTGAAAATACTTCCTTATCAATAGAGAAACGTGAGTGCTGTTTTCATATTTTTTAATATAAAAATCACAGAAAAATTTCATTGTTTATTATTTTAATATTTAAACTAAGTATACAATCAAGTATCCTCAAAATTACTATATTGAGTGTAGGTATTACCTATTGCTTAGAGTTCACAATGGTCTGCTACAAGGTATAATAATCCCCGCAAATCTTCTTAGGCTCTGACCTTGAGATGTACAACTGTAAAACTGCGAAATCCGAATAAGTAATACCACAGAGGAATAATACTACCGTATTATTATTCCTGTGTGGTAATACCTCGTAATACGGAGCAATATGGCGCAACTGCTTTCTCTCTGGTACAAATGTTATCATTGCATCTCGCTCATTCCGTGGCTCACCCCTGCGTCACAATACCTCACAAACAGTCCCAAAATCGGTTACTTCGTATATTTGACACGCGATATCGCCAGAGCCCAAGAAGATTTGCGCCGATTATAACGTTACCAACGTTCAGTTCAGTCTGTGCCATATTGACTGAAATTTTTTTCACGTCCCTTTAAAAAGGTTGTAATCCAAACTTCCATACTAATATTATAAATATGTGAAAGTAACTCTGTCTGTCTGTTACCTTTTCACGTCTAAACCGCTGAACCGATCATCATGAAATTTTGCATACACGTTGTCAGGGATGCAGGTAAGGACATAGGCCACCTTTCATCCAGAAAAAAGTATTGTTCCCGAGGGATCATCTAACGTCTGGCAAAGCTATAACTGAAATAAAAATGTTAGGCGTTACATTGCTCATATTTTTAGTCAGGCGTTATTTATTTATTTTTCAAAGCGGGCGAAGACGGGGGCACGAGCTAGTAATAAAATAAAGGTGAGTAGGTATTTGTTTTTTTAAAACTCAAACTTTTTTAAAACCTTGTAAATAATGTATTAAAAAGAAAAAATATGAAGATCGGTGGGGTATGTGGGACTTCTACCCACTAAAAACCCACGGTGTTTCCTCGCGCCGTCTATGGGCTCGTGGAAAATATTGCAAATGTTGAAATTAATTTAACATAGTCACTAAAATTATTTTAAAAGTACCTTCACATTCTTATTTTTTTTTTTTCATCTGTAAACCCATATTAAACGTAAATAAAAAATTTTTTAACATACAGCTCTCTATTAAAGAATGATACAAAGAGTGTCTGTGCGTCCAAGTGTAAGTGATATGCAAATGTGTTAGCTTAGTAAATGTATCCTTGTCGAAATTCCTCTAAATCGGACCAAGCGCTGTAAAACATCTTTTATAATGCGCACTGCTTAGGATTGGAACTCCCTGCCGGCTTCTGTATTACCACAGTTTTACAATAGTTTTACAATACAATTAGTATTGTAAAACTGTGGTATTACCGAGCTCATACAACCCAAATCTTTTCAAGGTTCGAGTGAATAGGCATGTTCTGGGTGAGGTCGCTTCGTCGTCGGCCTCATCCTTCCTACATGGATAGATGCTGGTCAAAAGAAAACCCATCTTTAATAATAAAAAAAAAACTTTAGTCAAAGTGTCTTTAGATTCAGATTTATATCTGTCTCCCGACACACAGACAACTTAGGTCTTCAAATTCGCACGTCAATCATAAACCTTCAACAGCGGTCGTTAGTGCTATCATACAACATCATTGTGTCTGTCATTTATCATTCCACGATTTAGATATGAATGGTTCATCAAAAAGTTAATCCAGAGTTAATGTGGCATCTCTAACGCGACCCTAACCGACGATGGAGCCACTCTAAGGGGTTCGTTTCACTCGAAGCGACAAATATTTATTTATTTCTTTAGGTTTCTTGTGATACCCTAGTCATGGTCAAGTAAGTTTTCCAATGGCCATTTTACTGCTTACGATAAAATTTAAGGCGAAACTTGATATCGGTTAAAGTTTAACCAACAAGTTAAAGCAGTGTTTTTGACAAGTTTAGGCAGTAAGTATAGTATAGTCTAACTATCGAGACAGGACACAAGATCACTTGGAAATAGCAGCACTTATGCGGCTGTAATTGTATATGTGAGTAAAGAGTCTAGAGCACATATTTTATTTCTCATATTTTTTATTTAATCATGTTCAATAAGTGTTAGTTATGGTAGCCAATTTGGCGATAGTATTGAAATAATAAGACAAACCTTGGAATAAGGTTTTAATTAACAAATATACATTATGACTAAATATACATTATTACTATACATAAATATACATTATTACTAAATGTATATTATAAATATACATTATTACTAGTGAAAATATACATTTATGACTACGACAGGAGTTAGCCTATACATGAAAGACAATTTTATAATTTTCATAAAGTACAGATAGAAGTTTATGTAAAAAGTTTAGATATAATAATACCAACAAGCCCCTTCGCAATATATACATATAATGCATTTTTTAAAATGTTTTTGGTCATGTCTTATTATCAATTTTGTAACGTTTATAACGCTAAAATTGTCTTATATTGATATAAAAAAAATAATGAAAAATAATGTAACACTTGAAATTTAATCGATACTAATTTTATAAAGAGAAAAAAAGATTTGTATGTATGTTTGTAATGAACAAACTCAAAGACTACTGGACCGATTTTAAAAATTCTTTCACCTATATAAAGCTACATGATCAATGAGTAACATAGGATCAATGAGAACCACTAGACCGATTTTAAAAATTCTTTCACCTATATAAAGCTACATGATCAATGAGTACTCAAAGACTACTGGACCGATTTTAAAAATTCTTTCACCTATAGCTACATGATCAATGAATAACATAGACCACTCACTCTCCCCCCATCTCGCCCCCCTTTACCGCCCTCCATACAATTGATTGAATAAACTCAGAGACCACTAGACCGATTTTAAAAATTCTTTCACCTGTAAAGCTACATTATCAGCGAGTAATATAGGCTAATCACACTCCCCCCATCGCCCCTCCCCTCCCTTTAGCCCTCCATACAAATGTATATTTGTAATGAACAAACTCAAAGACTACTGGACCGATTTTAAAAATTCTTTCACCTATAGAAAGCTACATGATCAATGAATAACATAGACCACTCACTCTCCCCCCATCTCGCCCCCCCTTTACCGCCCTCCATACAATTGATTGAATAAACTCAGAGACCACTAGACCGATTTTAAAAATTCTTTCACCTGTAAAGCTACATTATCAGCGAGTAATATAGGCTAATCACACTCCCCCCATCTCCCCTCCCCTCCCTTTAGCCCTCCATACAAATGTATATTTGTAATGAACAAACTCAAAGACTACTGGACCGATTTTAAAAATTCTTTCACCTATAGAAAGCTACATGATCAATGAATAACATAGACCACTCACTCTCCCCCCATCTCGCCCCCCTTTACCGCCCACCATACAATTGATTGAATAAACTCAGAGACCACTAGACCGATTTTAAAAATTCTTGCACCTGTAAAGCTACGTTATCAGCGAGTAATATAGGCTAATCACACTCCCCCCATCTCCTCCCCCCCCTCCCTTTAGCCCTCCATACAAATGTATGTTTGTAATGAACAAACTCAAAGACTACTGGACCGATTCTTTCACCTATAGAAAGCTACATGATCAATGAGTAAAATAGTATTTTATAAAGAGACGCGGACGAATTAGCATGCAACAGCTAGTCATTAATAAACTTAAAAATAATGTTTTCTTTTTATTTTCGATTAATAAATTAAATAATATTTTAAACATTATCAGTCGTATAAGGTGAAATCGACCTTTAATTCCGCGATTAAATCTAAAGTATATTAAACCAAACAAGTTTACATGAGCTTCTATTTAGTAAAACAGTTTTGAATATTTTAGTGATATCTAAATTTTATAATCTTATCTACAAATGACATGGACGCACTTATCTGACGTGTTTCAAAACATATATTCTATATGCGAAAGATTATTTACTTTTTTTACTTATTGTGATAACTTTACAATACCTTTAAAGGAAAAAGGTTCTCAAGTGTTCCCCAAAGGAAAAACAAAGGGACAGCACAGTGGGACAGAAGGCAGACCATCCTTGCTCGTTAGAGACGTATCCACTTTTTAAAATTAGTTACACTGTAAAGATTCCCATGAAAAGAATTTTTTTTCTAAAAAGAAAACGGCCAGTCTCAATTTTAGACTCTATTATATTGTTTAGATTTGAGGATAGAACTCAAAGATTGTGAGGATGGTTGTATAAGTGTTCTTTACTCTTTTATTGTGTAAAAGTATTTTCTTTGAACTTCACACTTAAGGCGACGCCAGCCCCTAATGATAAAAAAATCCACTTATTTGTAACCGTTTTCCTTTTGAATTATCATAATAATTATTAATTTAAAAATTACTCAAATCATCTGCAGGATATATTAAAGGGGATCATCATAATTATTTTTTAAATTATATTTTATTATATATATAAAAAATTACTAAGTTGGGGTCTAATATTGAATAGCTAATTCTTCAGATAAATTTTAAGATCTGAAGTCTCATCAAAAGAAAAATTTGAATTATAGTTTATTTAATTTTTAAATAAACTAAATTTTTTAGAGAAATTTCAAAAAAACTAACGGAAACCACCCGCGACCCCAGAGCCGGCAACTATTTGGCACAAAGAATAAGCCTCACTATCCAGCGAGGCAATGCCCTTAGCCTGCTAGGTACTCTGCCAGATGGAGATGGCCTGGGACTTTTTTTAATTTATAGCATTTTCTAGTGAGTAGTTTTTTAATTTCTTAGTTTTAAATCCATTGTTATAAAGATTTTAATATAATATAATATAATATAATATAATATAATATAATATAATATAATATAATATAACATAACATAACATAACATAACATAACATAACATAACATAACATAATATAATATAATATAATATAATATAATATAATATAATATAATATAATATAATATAATATAATATAATATAATATAATATAATATAATATAATATAATATAATATAATATAATATAATATAATATAAAAAAAAAAAATTAATAGATATTTCCGAGATTTGCAAGTAGCCACTCCCCCTCAGCAGTCCCGTCAATTCAGTGCGGGACGAGTTTTGCGGCTGGAGTCGCCTTAATGTAGTAAGTACAGTATACAACAGAATTAAGGATGATTCATAACACCGTGCCAACACCGAGGGCCAAGGGACACGGCCCCTTGGCGGCCCGGCCCGGTGCTCGCCGTGTTTTTCTCAACGTGCTCCGGCCGGGTTTGCCATTCATCAGCGTGCCACCGCACCGCCGGGCCGTGTCCGTGCCTTGTCATTTCTAATTATTATTATACTATAATGTATTGCTATTACTATATATACCTTAGTATTGTATTACTATTATACCTCACAAGACAACCTCACGGTTTTGGCTCGCACGGCAACCACGGCCACGGCTCGCGTGGCAGTCTCGGCCATGGCTCACGCGGTAGCCTCGGGTGAATACTAATACCCCGAGCGGGCCTGGCAAGGCTATCCCTGAGTGCACGGTGAAAACAAAATATTACGACATGTCGAGATTGGAGCGCGCTGTCCTCCGGCCGTGCCCCGGTCGGGGCACAATCGTGGCATAAATTGGTTCATACAAAAGCATACTATGAATTTCTTGACCGGGCCCCGTCCTTTGTAACATAAATCTTGCCTAACATATACCTATTATTAAGATATGCGAATCTAATAGTTATATATGAATATATCTAGTTATAGATATCTTAGTTATACATGAATCTAATATCATGTAATAAATCTAATAGTTTGTTTATTAATTTCATATTTCACTAGCTGTGTCCCTCGCGACTCGTGCTTTCAAGTGTGAGACCATAAAAAATCATCTCCATGAAAAAATAGTTATACTTTATACCTACTAGTAAATAAGGCCCCAACTTTCATATACGTGTTTTATTCTTGGAACAAAGGCGTAATTGCGTTTCTCTCGAACTATTATTTGACCAATTATCATTTTCAGATTCAGAAGATTCACATTCAAAGAAACAACATTCAAAGTCTTTTTATATCCTTCAGTTCTTCGAACTATAAAAGCTATAATATGTTTATTATAGTTCGATGCTTAAGTTAAGTTTATATCAAAGCTCACAATCTCTATATATAAAAATGAATCCCCATTTCCCTTGATCACGGCATCACGCGTGAACGGGTAGACCGATTTCAATTCGGTTTTCACTAATGGAAAGAGGGATAAACGGGGAATGTTCATATATATAAAAATTGCACCCCGGGCGAAGCCGGGGGCGGTTCCCTAGTAATTAATAATTATCACCCACTCTCATTATTCTTTTATTTCATATTTTGACAGGCTTATCTCGTAGGCTTATTCGATAAATTCAAACTCAAGGAAAGCACTATGAGTGAAGCGGTTTTTTCACATTATATGAACGGCCAAACGGTGTCGGAGTTTAGCGATGACATATCGTTTCAATTATATAAAAAAACATTTATTTATTATAACAAGGCTTATCGACTAAATACATACTTAGACATAACATACTACAACACAGAAAGAAACATTACAAGTATGAATTTAAATTACAGGAAAACACAGCATTATTATAGCAAAATTATAGGAAACAGAGCAGACTCAAAAAAAAAGAAAGTTATGATAATTATTAAGATACACTGTATATAGCTTTAATTATTAAGAAACACTGACCCTTTTAAATGGTGCAATTTTATAAGAAAAAATATCTATGTCACACTTGTAAAATATTTCATTATAAGATCGCAAGGCACAAGAAAGATACACCGGGTATTACTACCATATTTACTCCTACTAAATCTTATATAAATCGGTCTAAAGTTATGTGCTCGAGCAAACATTCTGGGAGTCTTCAACTTAAGGGGGAGACAAACGCTAAATACTAAAAATATCCATTGTTTAATGAAGATGTTACAAGAAATAGACAAGACAATTGCTTTGAAAAAAATATATATTATACTTAAACATGTGAAGAACCAATTGTATTAATTAGAATTTTCGTTAAAGTAATAGAAACTCCACAAAAAAAGTTAGAACACAAGAAGAATTTGACCCTTATTGAAAATTCTCTCGAAAACGCATATGAATCCTGTACCTATTAATAAGTTAATATCAGATTAAAAAATTGTATTAATAAAAAAATGTTTTTGTGCAATGTTCTAATGGTAAAAACAAAAAAACACAATTTCTAGGCCTGTTGAATTGTCTCCGCCGCCAGCGAGTTCTATAGTAAATGTTATTTGCCTCAGTGAATCCCTTAATCATTGATGTGAGGGACGGACAATCAACGCTCTGGTTAATGATTTTAAAAAGAAAAACCATCTTTTTTTCTATATAACAATTTTTTTTCTATATAGTTTATTCTAGATTCGTTCAATATAATTACGATAAAAATGTGTCTTTTAAAGAGGCCAATGCGCGTAGATTTACATGCAAAGTCTGAATCTATTTAAAGGCTTCGGTTGTTACAGTGAAATTATGTCCGCTTGTCCATTCGCGAATAACTGATGACAATTTTGGAATATTTTTCCAACGAACAAACGAAAATCCACCTACCATAAGACTACTATCGCTCTTATGGTAGATGGGTACAGTTATTTTAGGGACATGGTCAGTAAGTAATGAAAAATGGTAAATTATATATCCTCGTACACTGTACCAGTGTTAACTGGTCAACCAAAATAAGAAAGGTAATAAAACGTAGTGTTTATAAGATCTAAATGTAGAAAATGCTGGAGAAAAACTGCTCGGTTTACGTAATTCCCTTGGCAAGTAGCACATTCTATTCCTGGTCGGGTTAAGGGCGATGTCACCTTTAATAGATACACTCTGAGATGATAGAATGCACGCTATTATAATGTGTTATTTTGTTAACGTATAAAATTCACGTGTCACGATGTTTATTTACGCCTTGTGAATGTGTATGTTTGGTTCCAGCTTGAATAATAATATATAATATTATTATATAGTAATATATAAGCTTAATAATATATAATATATAAGCTTGAATAATAACAGCTTGTATAATAGCTTGAATTATAATATTTAAGACTAGCTGAGCCCGCAAGTTCATACGCGTGGTATTCGATATAAGCTCGTAACTATTTTTAATAACATTTACATAATTTAAAAAAAAATATTTAATACGCAGACACTATTCCTTTACGATTTTATTATATGTAAAATAGTTTTTTTTTTGTTAGTTCCAAGGAGAAAAAACTGAAACAAACTTTAATGTAGATAAGTAGATATGAAAAACAGGGAAAATATTATCAAGGAAACTGTTTCAGTGGTGTAAAAAGTTAAAAAAAATGTAACTTGCATTATTTTTTTATCCTACAAGATGTATGGATGTTTGTTAGTCTCTACCGTAAAAACGGCTTAACTAATTTTGATGAAATTTGGCACAGAGATAATTTATCACCTGGATGAAATATATTTAATCTTTTTGATTAAGACATAGTAATGTAATACAATATATCAAAAATTTGCTTATAAAAGTAATTATTTGACTTACGCTGTAAAAAACATTCATTATACATACTTACATAAAATAATGTAAAATGTTTATAGTAGAGATCCACAAAAAAGGTCACGAACCGTTTTTTGTTCAAATTAGTCGAAAATATAATATTGTAGGTATATAATTTTAGGAAAAATATCTTAGCTACTGAACTCGTTGCTCAGGTAGATAAGGGTGATTATTCTTGCAGTCGAACCACAAAATGTGATTTGACTACGCTAAGCAAAAGTCTGCATCAGTATACGTCCGAGGCGCGACCAGGATAATGCGCCTGCGAGGGACTTGCCGGCCCGGGGACCACTTGTACCGGCCGCGGCCAACGCCGTGGTCGTCGCAAGTGGCCCTCCAGGGCTAGCCGGTCCCTCATAGCTTAAGCATTAGTTAAGTTTTTATTTGTAAGGGCCGGGAGCTTCTCGCCGGTAAGAGTCCCACATAACCTCTCTATGGGCATCTGCATTGCATGCGGCATTTGAGCATAAGGTATCTTTTGAAGATTTCTCTCCTCGTAAAAAAAAAATCAGTATACGAGTATGCCTACTTTCTCTAAAATTCCCAATCGTTTGGCCACCCAAAGACCGTTCAGTCAAGTGTGAATATGTCACACGCACAAAGTGTTATAGAAATGCTAGAGACGTATCAGAACGAACGGCGGCGGTCCTCTGTAATGAGTGTTCGTCTTTTTTTAGATTTCAGCGAACGAATAATACTTACCGGTGAGCCGAATACAGACAGTAACGTAACGGTAGGCGCGCGCACTACAGTAAGTTCCCAATTTTGATATTTCCATTTTAAAAAAGAAACGATAAACTTCACGAAAAGTTTCCTTTGCCTGACACAATTATAAAAAATAAAACGTATGCGGATTTAAATTAAATTAAAAAGAAAAGACTTAAATAGTGCTTCAAATTATAAAAGTGAAATGTCGATGGAGATGAAAATGTTTCGTGAAGTTTGTGATTGCAAAGCAAATTTGAATAGTGTTTTCTTTAAAAAATAAAATAAAAGTGTGTTGGTTGGTGTTAATGAGGTTGACGATTTGTGATATTTTTTTTTTTTTTTTTGAGTGACACGTGAGAACATTATCCCGGGATAGATCTTAGGGATCTATTTTGGAACTGTTATATTCGTATGAAATAAATATAGATAAGTTATATATTGGTAGCGAAATGTTAACAGAATATTTAATAACGAATATTATTAGCCAATGCTATTATTATTGTGTATTGGAATTTACTGCTCGTCGGTTGTCTGTTTTGTCCGATTTTCATGCAGTTTTTGCTATCATTTACATAAATCCTGATTCATTGGTCATACATATATTGACCAAAGAAATTGTGTATCGTATCCTATTATTAATTGTAATAATTTCTGTTAAAATTAATTTATTTTTCCATATAAGTTTCCAATATAAGTTTGATATGTAAGTTAATATGAGATATAATAGTGTAACATAATAATATGGGTTTGTACACAGAATAGAAACGAGGAGTTCAGCTTTAATTGGCTTGCACACCGAACTTGTTGAATATTAATGCTAGTAAACGTTAAGTGTGCTAAGCTGTTGCTGAAGTAAATAAATAAATAAATAAATAAATCCTTCGCGAAGGTTCATTTAATAAACATCCCAATTGGATATTTATATAAATAGAGTCTATGATAATGCGTTTTTATACTAAAAAGGTTTTGATGAAACTTTACAGTTATATCCTATAAAATAAAATAAAAAAATATTAAATGAATAATAATTTATTAATAATATTATAACAATTTTTTTAAGTAAAATATTTTTATATAAATTATATTAAATACTAATACATTATATAGTATACATATACATATCGGAATAACAAAGTCGCAGACAAAAGCTAGTATGTAACAAAATTACCCTTCATTTCTTACTCTGCTAAAAAGGTGTGAATTATTGAAAAAAAAAATTAACGTGACTAATAAAAGGTGCATACATTAATTTCTATTAAAAGATGAATCCATTTCATAAATTACAGTAAACGTCAATTAATATATATTAATAAAATCGTAACACTTCGCGTTCTAATGACAATTAAGAGTTAATATTAAATATTTGCAAGCGAGCTGTTAATGATTTATGCTATGACAAACAATTTAAGCCTATACATCACGTAAATTACCCTTAATTCCGTCATTTAAGGTGTGATGGCGCGAAATAGCACCGCGATAAGACTCACTTGTACAAATCTACGAGACCGCCACTAAAACTACGAACTTATGATTTTAGAAAAAAAAGAATTTGTTTTCTTCTTCCCATATGTCTATATCTTGGTCGAATAAATTATGGCTAAGCAGTTTAAATTACGGTTCAAAATCGTACCATAGTTAACTATAGAAAAAAACTGTTCAAAGTAGGGTTACTAGGTTTCTTCTCCAGTTCAATATTCAATGCTATACAGTGGTCAGTTTTCTGAAATTATAAAATACTAGCTATTGCGCGCGACTTCGTCCGCGTCTCGTTATAAAATATTACTCGCTGATAATATAGCTTTCTATAGGTGAATGAATTTTTAAAATCGGTATTTGAGTTTATTCATTACAAACATACATACATACAAATCTTTTTTTCTTTATAATTTTAGTATAGACAGACAAGTTAAAACATTTCAGTATAAGTACAAATAAATCTATAATCACTATCAATAATTTTATATAATCAAATTTACAGTATTTTTTGAAACTTTCTAAAAAATACTTCAATTTTTTTTTTAGTAAAAAATTAAAATTATTTCATACTTAACAAGTTTTTAGTTATCATAATTTAAAAAAATCAAATAAAAAGAACACTAATTCCGAATGTCGACACAATTATTTCTATTCCAAAATAGGTACCTAAATACAGCTCCAGCGGTTGAATAAAATCACTAAGATCTGTTAGGGTTGTAACTAAAATGCTATGATTGCTACAACGTTCATTTATAGTTTTGAATCTACATTCATTGATGAAAATTTTGGCCAAGTTCAAAGTTTACATATACAAGTTACTCGTTAATCTATTCGTATGAGAAGAGCGTGACGTCTACAGCAGCATTCAGTCAAATCCTTCCGCCCACGTAAATTAATGTATCACTTAAACTAGCGTCATTTGGAAATTATTTACGATTCACATTAATTTATTACTAATGTTTATTTGTCTGATTTGAATATTTTTTATTAAGTTTGTAGTAAAAATAAAGTCATAATCTGGGTAACCTATCTGGGGCAGTAACCACCACCTGATATTTGCAATTGTGATTATGTGTTTTAGTACGTGATATGTCAGAACCCATTTTCTAGATTCATTTTATTGCTTATCCTTTACTAGCAGCGTACCCCGACACACAAATATCGCTCTTTCTATTAGTGAAAACCGTATCAAAAATCGTTGAGTAATAGCGAAGAAACAGAGTCGTTGAGTAATAGCTGTTGTAAGGGACTGCGTCCGCGTCTCTTTATAAAATATTATTCGCTGAAATGTAGCTTTTTATAGGTGAAAGAAAGAATTTTTAAAATCGGTCCAGTAGTCTGAGCTTATTCATTACAAACATAGTTTTGTATGGAGGGGGTGAAGGAGGAGAGATGGGGGAGGGTGAGTAGAGCCTATTTTACCCGCGGATTATGTGGTTTTCTATAGATGAAAAAAAAAATTTAAATCGGTCTAGTAGTTTTTGAGTTTATTCATTACAAACATACAATACATACAAATCTTTTTTCTTTATAATATTATAGAATAATAGTATTATAATAAATATATAAATAAATAATAAATAAATAAATAAGTATAGATATAGGGTAGAGAGAGATATGTATAGGTATGTATAGATGCAAAGCAAAGGATAGACAATTGCCTATCTTCTGCCTGCCTATCATCTTTTATCATAAAAATATATTGAAGTAGTTTAAACTGTGTTTCGCTGGAAAACATTTATCGATTAAAAACTTAAAATGAAAAACTCCCGTATATAAACTTTGGTTTTCAATTAGGATTTTATCAGAATACACAATACCTAAAAACCATTCGGAAGCAATTCTTTAAATTATTATCAATTCTTATTATCAAATCATTTGATTTTGATCAGAATTCTGAATTTTGTCAAAATTCAGAATTGTGATTGTTAAACAATCAGAATTGATATTTTGAGGTTATCGTTGCAACTATTTTTATTTGCAGATGTTTCATAAAAGTTGATTTTTGTTCTTTCTTTTTTCCACTCGTTATTGCATTTTGCGGAATTCAAAAAATGTTTTAAATATTTGTAATTTGCTGACATTTTACATAGGTACTTATAGAATAATTTGAAGAATACTTATAGAACTCATTGCCCGCTACTTTTTTCTTATTAGTTAAAACATCTATTCAATTTTTTTGCTCATATATTTTTGTCAGGCGTTGAATTTTTTATTTTTATATGACCCTTGGAAACAGTATTTTTTCTGGATAAAAGCTACCCTATGACCTTTTTTGTATCCCTGACAATGTGTATGCAAAATTTCATGGTTATAGATGGAGTAGCTAAGTTCATGATGACGTAACAGACAGAGTTACTTTCGCATATGTTATTGTAAGTATGAACAGTTAGATGAGCTTGAAAGATACATATATCTTATATATAAAAATGAATCCCCATTTCTCCTTGTCACGGCATCACGCGTGAACGGGTAGACCGATTTTAATTCGGTTTTGACTAATGGAAAGAGGGATAAACAGGGAATGTTCTTATATATAAAAATTGCATCCCGGGCGAAGCCGGGGGCGGGCCGCTAGTCTTATATATAAAAATGAATCCCCATTTCTCCTGGTCACGGCATCACGCGTGAACGGGTAGACCGATTTTAATTCGGTTTTGACTAATGGAAAGAGGGATAAACGGGGAATGTTCTTATATATAAAAATTGCATCCCGGGCGAAGCCGGGGGCGGGCCGCTAGTCTTATATATAAAAATGAATCCCCATTTCTCCTGGTCACGGCATCACGCGTGAACGGGTAGACCGATTTTAATTCGGTTTTGACTAATGGAAAGAGGGATAAACGGGGAATGTTCTTATATATAAAAATTGCATCCCGGGCGAAGCCGGGGGCGAGCCGCTAGTCTTATATATAAAAATGAATCCCCATTTCTCCTGGTCACGGCATCACGCGTGAACGGGTAGACCGATTTTAATTCGGTTTTGACTAATGGAAAGAGGGATAAACGGGGAATGTTCTTATATATAAAAATTGCATCCCGGGCGAAGCCGGGGGCGGGCCGCTAGTCTTATATATAAAAATGAATCCCCATTTCTCCTGGTCACGGCATCACGCGTGAACGGGTAGACCGATTTTAATTCGGTTTTCACCAATGGAAAGAGGGATAAACGGGTAATGTTTAAGGGTATATAAAAATTGCACGCCGGGCGAAGCCGGGGGCGGGCTGCTAGTCTATTATATAAAAATGAATTCCTATTTCTCCTGGTCACGGCATCACGCGTGAACGGGTAGACCGATTTTAATTCGGTTTTCACTATTGGAAAGAGGGATAAACGGGGAATGTTCTTATATATAAAAATTGCACCCCGGGTGAAGCCGGGGGCGGGTCGCTAGTAATTTATAAAGATTTGCAAACAAAATCGCAAGCAATAGATAGTTTCTTTCTTTTATATAATTACATTTAAGGTTCGCAGAACTTTCCGCCCAAATAATCCTATCGCTTCTGTTGAGTGACAGAATTCAATTATACTCATCGAAAATTAAAGATATACTTACGTATTTATGAAACATGTTATTTTTATCTAAACTAATATTAGAAAGAACTAAATAATTTTTGTACCTTGATTTATATATCTACTAGCGTTCCGCCTCCGGCTTCGCCCGGGATGCAATTTTTATATATAAGAACACTCCCCGTTTATCCCTCTTTCCATTAGTGAAAACCGAATTAAAATCGGTCTACCCGTTCACGCGTGATGCCGTGACCAAGGGAAATGGGGATTCATTTTTATATATAGAAGATTAACAGCGACCACTCTCAGCTTCGCACAGTTGTAATATTTTTCTGCAAACATACAACTGTTTATTGTTCCCAGACAGGCTGCCTAGTTTATGACTGAGGATTTCAAATTTACCTGCCACAATTAAATTTCTTTATTTTTGATTTAAAAAATTCTAATGAAAGCAGTTTCCATTTTCCCCAGAGTAATTATTTGTCTACGCCCCATCGTGCACGTACGCGTAATTTAAGGTTGTACTTATACTGAAGTACATACATTTCTCAAAAGAAAAATATCATCAACGACTTAATGAAACTTTCATTCGCCTAAATCCATTTGCTATATTGGACATTCATTTGAAATTTCAACCTGCTTGGCTTGCTGAGTTAATATTTTCAAAAATCCTTTCTTTGTGGAGGGTTACGTTATATGTAGCCAAATTTCAGTTTTCTAGACTTACCTAGTACCTAGTCTTGGCTGCATCGTCCCTTTTCAAGCATCATGGGATAGGTAATTGGATAAGAATATATTAAAAGAAACTGTCAAAAGACCATATTGGTTGGGTATCTTTTTTATGAAAAAATATATGAAAAATCATATAAGAAGACACCAAGCCATAAAAGTAGTGGCAGGGCACACTGCGTCTTCGCAGTCATTTTGGGCAGCCCGACTGGCGGCAGTAACCACCCCCTTACAGAAGACCACCGTGTTTCGGTGAGTGAGTAAGGGATGCCAGAGCCATTTCCCTATTCACTCCAAATCCCTTATTTGGAGTGCCACCTACCATTACCTTGTTTGTCGACAAAAAAAAAGAAAAGAAAAAAACGCCAAGTTTTTTCATTACTGATAATTGTGAAGATTGCGCTCATGCAATCTTTTAGAAGGTCCTAATTACAAGTCAATTTTTAAACCTGTACATACAGTCATAGTTCAGGCTTACATCCTTTATAAATTTCAAATATAAAATAGCACGTAGAAAACCAACAAAAGTAAACCAAGCGAAGGCGACCGAATATACATTAAAAAACTATAGAAAATATGTAAAAAAAAAAACGTTTAAAATGAAATTTCTACTCGCAGGTGCGCCCGCCACTGAGGAAAAAATTGGTGTAATTGTGGGAACCAACAAGATGCTGCCCCGTTTCAGTTAGGAGGTAAGATATATTACCTTTTTTATAAGCCTTCATGTTACTTTTCGCTCATTATGTTTTGCAAAAAATATTGAAAATGGAACAGAACATTAGGACCGTTTCTTAATACCAAACCTTGTGCGTTTCTAGAGAGTTCCGTTTTTTGCTTGGCTAAATTGATTATATATCTGCACCAATTCTCAAATAAACTTAGTTGTGTTTATTATTACACTAGATGAAAACCCGGCTTCGCTCGGGTGTAATGTGACTCATAATATGTACACATGTAGGTACATACGGTTGCCAGGCCTCAAAATCGAAAATCCGGACACAGACTCATATTTAGCCGGACATTTTGCCATAAAAGCCTGGTTTTTAAAAGAAACAGTTCTTTTTATTTCTGTATTTATTACTTTAAGACTTGCTCTACTCTTTATTATGAATCACATATTGTTTTCTTAAAGTAATTTGTAAGATCGCGAATCATGCGTCTCCGCGTGATTCTGGCCGCTGCGGGGTTGATCAAAAGCCTAACAAAAGCCGGACGGGCCGAACTTGTATATATTTGGCCGGACACGACTTTAAAAAGCTGGACATGTCCGGCTAAAGCCGGACACCTGGCAACCCTATAGGTACAAAATGTAGTTAGATATTTCTGTAGTTATCGGTTCTCAAAGAATATTAAAGGCAAAGCGGCATAGATTTCGCATGTTTGCGGCAAGACGTTTCGTTTTACACAGTCACATGAGTCACAGTTCTTTGTAATGGACACTTTATTTTTAAAATGAATGGTGCGACGACGTATTGAGTGGCGAGGCGTATGTGGGCTAGTATGAATGAAACGGAACGTTTATTAACACACTCAAGATGTCACAAGTGTCATTGAGTGGCAAGGCGTATGTGGGCTAGTATGAATGAAACGGAACGTTTATTAACCACTCAAGATGTCACAAGTGTCAGTGAGTGACGTTTCGCTAGAGTGGCCAATATGGCGACTGCGATTTGTCTGTCAGCACCATTAGAATTTAACAAAATACTTGACAATCCGAATTTTGCGGATATATGTTGTCGACTCGAAATCTTTATTTTTTTATGTTTTATTATTCAGGTAAGGTTTCAATCGAGTCTACAAGTACCGTACCCCTTGACGAAATTATTAATATCGAAGATGCGTTTGATGTGTCTATAAAATAAACTGTACGTAGTTTGAGCCTATCCTTCAATACGTAAAAGAAGTGTGTATAATACACTATAATATAATTACACTATATCCAGTATGAATGGCAAAAATGAGAGAATAAAATATAAGGACAACATTTTACGTTGCACGGATTAACCCAATGTCATATAATCTATACATAGAACATAATTATTTCTATTAGATGTGAGCCGAACATATTCGTAATAAAGCCATCTCATAGAATTTTGAGGTAACAGTTGATTATCATTTATTATTAATCAGCAACAATACAAGTACGCTTTAATAAATAATAAAAAATATATTTTATTTTTATTTTATTTTATTTTATTAGGAAGCCAACGCAGTATACAATCATCTTTATACATAAACACATTTAAAAATTCATTTATAATATCGTATACTCCACTTATAGGCTAACTTGGCATGCATTAAGACGAAAACAAAAAAAAAACAAAATTAAAAAAATAAATAAACCAATAATAAAAGAATAAATATATATGTGTTTTTACAAGAAAACACAAGTCTTAGAGAACCTTATCTAAACACAAAATATCGTCGAAATTGTTAGCCGTATCCGAGATATATGCGAAATATATATATAATAAAATTCTCGTGTCACAGTGTTTGTAACAAATCTTCTCCGAAACGGCTGGACCGATTTTTTATGATTTTTTTTTGTTGTATATTTTACAACCCTCCCATTTTTTTAAATCGCAATTTTAGAATTTTTGTATGAACAATATCCAAATAATTTAACTGAATTTAATCGTTCGTTGATTGACGTGAAGTGTCGCGTCACTTTGACATATCGTTTGAAAACAAAATTGGACCCGATAGGTGGCGCCACAATCGGGTTACAGAATTATTTTCGGGTTCGGGCAGGACAACGTCGGCTGGATCATCTAGTAAATTTATATATAAATTGTTTATAAATGTAAACTGTCATCCAGTTCTTGCTTTGTTACTGTTCTGTGACTAACTATGTTACTATTTAGTTAGATTTGTGAAAGTGTGTGTCAGAATTCACATTATGAAATTTATGTGAGTTTCATTTACGCACATTTCATGTGAGTTTAAAAAAAAATTACTACAATATGTCACCATTGTCACCCAGTGACGTATTAGAAAAATAAAATTCCAGTAGCCTTGAAAATTTTGGCCGTGTTTACATAATTCCTAACCTATTACCGCGCGTTGACGACATGGGATAAATAAGGAGCAGGTGAGAGGCGGAAGCTGCAGGTGCGCCAAATCTAAAAACAGACTGAGTCATTGGCTGCCCTCACGTACGGTCTGCCAGTCAGCGGCATTGCAATTTCAACGTTACTCCTCATGGGAATAGAGTCTTCAAAGAGTCTTCTCTAATTTGTGTATTTTAGTTGCCGACATATCAATTGGGCGTTATTAAGTAACACAATGTCAGCCTACTGCTCGCTATTTGAGAAAATCGGTTAAGTTTTGTTTCTAATACACTACTAATAAAATAATGTTGTAGATCAAAATAATTTGAATGAGAAAAAAATATTGGGCTGAATTCCAACAGAATTATTCCATAATTCCATATTATTCCAATAAATATTGGCTGAAAATGGAACTGAATAAAAATATTGGACGTCTTTTTATTTTATTCACAGTGCTTTTAGGTCAAGAAGGTTTGCAGTCAGCTTATTGAAATTCATCTTGTACTGTACCATTCTGAATAGCTTTACAACATTCTAATACCTATCCACTTCCTGATACTTCTGTCCGGATACTTTGTATCTTCCAATCAATGTCTGTATACTGGTCATCATCATCGTCATCACCATCACCTCAGCCGTAGGATGTCCGCTGCTGGACAAAGGCATCCACCTAATTTTCCAAACAGACCAATCAGCAGAAGCCTGGATCACCGTCGACCCGCGGCCCCTTATCTGTACACCTTGTGGTCTCCACTCAATAACCTTCCGGTCCTAGCGGCCGTTGGCTCTCCGTACTATGTGTTCTGCCCACAGCCACTCAACTTACTAATCCGTCAGGTTATGTAGGTAACTTCGTCCACAAATCTCCTCATTCCTGATTCGATCTCGCAGTGTAACCCCGAGCATAGCCATCTCCATAGCTCGTTGAACGACGTTGAGATTTCTTATGAGGCCCATAATTAGAGACCACGTTAATTAGAGAATGGCATACTGACACTGACAAGTATTTCAACGTCAGCTTATTCGCTTCAACTTTAGCCGTTAGCCTTCTACTTGGTTTCGATTCGATTAACACATACTTAGTTGCCTCATGGTTTCATCTCTTCTGCTTTTGGAACTCTGTCAAAAGATTTTTGGATTTTTTTTAAGATCGGCAGACACAGGCTAAGAGCGGCCTACACTTGATGGCAGGTAGCTACTGTCGCCCATAACACAAGCAACGTCACAAGGGAAATGGGCTCTGGCATCCCTTACTCACTCACCGAAACACAACAGTACACGTACTTATTTCAATGGGTACTTATGTAAGGGGGTGGTTACTGCCGCCAGACGTACTGCCCAAATGACTGCGAAACGCAGTGTGCCCTTTCACTACAGTGGATTGTCAGCTTTGGAGTTTTAACGTTTTTCTGGCACTTTTATCCAATTTTTCCCTTCATAAGAACCTTCCTCGTACGAATATTAAAAAAAAATCGAACTGATTCAACTGTTTTGGCAACACTTTCAGCGGTTCACTTTTATTTATATCAGATTCCATGGTTGTATATATTGTCATAAACTAAAGAACGGATTTCTCCTAATTTTCTCCCTGTCCTGCGCCAAACTGAACAGTTCTTCAACGTTTCCATAAAACCTCTCCACTTCTTGATTCGGAGCCAAGATATCTTGCGCCGTCCAACTTTACTGTACTGTTCCACCTTTATTCTGGACTCCACATAAAAATGTACTAAGTTACACAGCTTCCAACTCTAGGATACACAGCAGAAGAGATGGTATAAAACACTCACTTACTTTAAAATCCAGATTGGCAATATATACATATGTATATAAGTAGATTAGGTACAACTGCTTTGATTTAAAATGTATCGTGAAACATGGATCTATTTCACTTTACCGACTTTCAAGTTATTTTTATTTATTTATTTGTTATTTATTAATAGAATAATGTTTCATTTGACTTAACATTGGTGTAAACAAAAACCTAATGAGTTTTTGTTTACACCATGTGCCGATTATAGAAAATTTAAGTTAACCTTCAGTTGACGCCCACGTACACTTCAGACTCTTCAATTAAGGGATTCACTGAGGCAAAACATTTACTATAGAACCCGCTGGCGGCGGATCCAATTCAACAGGCCTAGAAATGGTGTTTTTTTGTTTTTACCATTAGAACATTACACAAAATTTTTTTTTTATTAATACAATTTTTTAATCTGATATTAACTTATTAATAGGTACAGGATTCATATGCGTGCAATAAGCCGTTTTCGAGAGAATTTTCAATAAAGTCAAATTCTTCTTGTGTTCTAACTTTTTTGTGGAGTTTCTATTACTTTAATGAAAATTCTAATTAATACAATTGGTTCTTCCCATGTTTAAGTATAATATATATTTTTTTTTAAAGCAATTGTCTTGTCTATTTCTTGTAACATCTTCATTAAACAATGGATATTTTTAGTATTTAGCGTTTGTCTCCCCCTTAAGATAATATAATATCTTATTTTATATCATATTACGAATTGAAATATCTTACGACAATAATAATATTACTTGTTTATAACTATTTTTGTATTGTTGTTAAAATTATATTTATCTGTAGTTAATTGTAAATAGCTTATATGTGTTTTAGCTTATATGTGATGTTTTTGGGTGTTATGTCGCTTTTTAATGTTTTAGGTAGTTGATTTATTAAATTCGGTATGACATAAGCCAGACGTCTTTTCCCGTAAAGTTTGTTATAGTTGGGTAAATTATATTGAATCTGGTTGAATAACGAAAATTACAAGTACCTAATGTACCACTACCCAGTTTCCTTTAAAGACTAGTAATGATTTTCGCTCGATATCTCTTACATTCACGAGGTACTCATAGCGACTATTGAAGCTTGTAATCGTCTTTGAGACCGGATTTTATTCCCCGACTACCTTTATTTCCTTTAGATTATGATGCGTTTACACCATGCAAGTTACTGGTGCAAATAGAGTAGTAGCAGCAACATTTTAAAAATTCAAACATAATTACAAAATAAGAATTTTAGTCATTATCAATTTTAGTCACTTTTATATTGCATTCTTTGTGAATAAAATAGGTAGATAGGTAGTTTTTTTGGTAATACTGGGTACGGAATCTATATCTAGCTTGCTTGTTTGTTTGTTTGACCGCGCTAATCTCAGGAACTACTGGTTCGAATTGAAAAATTCTTTATATGTTGAATAGTCCATTTATCGATGATGGCTATAGGCTATATAACATCACGCTACGACCAATAGGTTGCAAAAAACGGGAAAATTCATCCCTTTTGAGAGCTTCCGTTGCGTGCGCTGCGTAAACGGTTAAAGTTACGCAAAAATCATGTAAAACGGAATTGTTCCCATTAAAAAGTTCTAAAAAAATCCTGCGATAGCATATGTCTATTTTTTAAGGTTGACTCACTATAACCTTTTTTATGGTAGTCAAATTTGTTTTAAAATAATGCATTATTTGCAAAGGTGTTTTTATAAACATGATATTTAATCCTTATCCAAATAAATACGTTATTCATCACAAGTATTTAATTTTGAATAAAGTTGCCCTTGATTTAATTTGATTTTTATGAATAAAAATAAAAATCAAAAATTTTAATAAAGTTACAAATATTTCTGGTATACGGTATTTGACTATAATGAAAATATTAAACAAATTGTTACTAGACTAATTGTTAATATTTTTTTAAACCAAATTAACTAACACAGTATTTAAAAATATATACGATTTTCATAAGAAATTATTATTAAAATAATTAAATTTTCATGTTTGACCTCGTGATTAAAAACTCACGCGATTGGTGGCATATAGAGTTGTGTCATTTGCTTTGTTTACAGTCGATGCGTGGTATTAGTATATGTAGGGACATGATTAGAATCCTCGGTATCATTGGTCTTGAAAGGACATGATTAGGATTTTCCGTATCATTGGTCTCCATATTTGATCACAGATAGGCGCGAATATTTGATACATATTTGATCACGTTAGGTCATGCGTTGTAATTCTAAACAAAACGGCATCGGCACAAAATAAGTCCTCGATCGCATTGTCCACCAGCCAATCACACCAAATCAGATAACACTCCACCAAACACGTACCACCAGTCCCTTGATGTCAACCGATTGCCTTCCCGTGAGGTACTACTCGGCCGACGCGCCTCTGCGCCAGCACTCGGTGCTGTGCCAGAGTCAACGACAATGACATTCCGATCCCGCTGTCCAGTTGACAACTGACAGTTGCCATTGCTACTCACTCCCGCCAATCAAAAGCGTCTACATATACATGAGCCTACTACGATTTGACAGCTAAATATTTGTTTGCAAGCAAGTGACATACGCGTATTGATATCACGTGACTTAGCGTTTTGGCGGTCTTATTTATAGTTTAAAACTTTGAATGTAATTTTCATAGAAAATAATGCTATTCACAAAGAATGAATCAAATTGCAAGTGTATTATAGTATAATTAACAATTTGAGATATTTTCCTAAAATCTGTTAAATACCCTATTATAAACCTAATAAATAATGTCAAATATACCATAAAGGGCGTTTACTCCTGAATGATAAATCACTAACAATATACATAGAATCACTGTAGAATCGCAATACAAAAATGTGGCGGCCATATTGATTAAGTCATCAACGCTGCTAGACGGCCAGAAAAATTTGTGTCCCGGGCTTTTTAGACTCGTATATCCATGCACTATCTGAATCCAAAAGGGCGCATTGGTTTCCAGACGCGCATATATTGTGTTGTAATTTTCAACTACCTCACCCCACTAACATATTAACATCTTTAAACCTGATCGACATTTTTGGCATTTTTATAACAATATCTTAAATAACTTAACTGGTGACTGATTAAGAGAAAAAAATAATTGAGGAAAATATTTTACGAAAGTTCAAAAGCTCAAAAGTTCTAAGAGAACACAACGTACGTGTCTGAATAAGAAAACTGAAAATTGTAGGAGAACTTAGGGCGTATAAATAAAATAAAACACGTGGTGGAGAATTCACAGCAGTTACTTGAAGTTAAGGTTAACTGGGAACTGGGAACTAACTTTCGCGGTGATAATTCTCTTACAGTACTCCATGGTGAAGTAACAAGGATTTCATTGAAAATGTAGAAATAATTTTCTAACGCCATCACATGTACTCTTAAAGTACTGTGATTGATGATTGTTTATGAATTGACGACAATTTTATACATTATTTTGAATTTAACCATTTTGTAGACCGTTTTTGAATAAACTTTTATAAATGTATAATGTTAATAGGCAGCAAGCAATGTAGAAAGCTATGACGAGTGTTTCCAACGACTAGAGAATCACCCAGAAAAAAAAACAGAGTCACCAATGAATTCTTAGGCAATGCTCTGTCTCAGGGATCCCGGGCTCGATTCCCAGTAAGGTCAACTTTGTAAATGAACTTGTCAAAGTTGGTTCTGGTCTGGATCTGGCAAGTAGTCAGGGCATTCTGCGTTTTGCCATCATTTAGGCAGACCGTCTGGTGGTAGTAACAGAAGACCACCGTGAAATAACGATCTATTCCACTCTTATCCACTCTAATGAACTAATTGGAGAGTGAATGAACTAATCCTAGAGGTGAGAGCAGTACTCCATGTGGAGCCTAATTTTGGCCTTATAAAGAATAAAGAGCTGCTCCGGTGTGAAATACTGCTTTGCTCTGTTCAACACGCCAATATTTTTTTGAAGCTAGAGTAGCCTTTCCTTCCAAATGACACCTAAACTCGACCCAGGATACCAATGCTCTTCAATATGTCACGGGGAGAGCCCTGAAATTTAGGATGCCCTGAAATCCATATTCAGAAAATAGTAAATTCTCATAACGAATTGTCTTAGTGTCTTAACGAATTCTTTTCGGTGTATCTCATATCATAAAGCTAGATTCACAGGAGAGTGCTTGGAAAGGAATCTTTTTCACTTAATCAGAATTAAAGATTAGCCTTTCATTCATTTGCGAACTTAACCTCTACTATGATTTAAGGTATTTTATACAGAATGTTCTAAACGCCATTACAGTATATTGGAAACTCTAAAACATTCGATAAGTGTGACAATTAAACTTATGACTGCTACGCAAACGAAGGCATAGGCAATCGCTTGTATAGGACACAATTGATATTAGAGAATGGGCTATTTTTTTTTAATTTTCATAACAAAGAACGAAGAAAACGCATTGTCTGAAACAAACTTAAGGAAAACATTAAGGATTCAAAAATTAAAACGGGAAACAACTAAAGGCAAATATCTTTCTTCCGTAATTTATACCCAACAGTTCCTAAAGAAATGTAAATCACTTTACAACTTTTGAAGGAGCATTCATTAGACTTCTACTCAACTTACCTGAAGAATTGTTTTCCTGGGAAATTTTATGCCAAATATCAGACGCTTTTTCAACAGGGTTTTCCAACAGAAATGTATTTTAACACCTATATTTAACACGTACAAAACTAGTTTGGAAAATACGTTCGAATTTCGAATATTTAAATGCCTTTAAATTGAACGGTTTAATTCCTTTTTCATTAAAAAATTATTCGATATCCATTCATTGCGAGCGCACTGTAACAATTTTCACTTTAATATTTATAATAGACTAGCGACTCGCCTCCACCTTCGTACTAATGCAATTTTTTCTCTGTAATACGCGCAAACAGTAAGCAAAGAAACAGACAACGACTTTATTTTATAATATGTATTGATACACCACTGTTAGAGGGCTCTGATGGACCGTATACCTTTTTTATTGACCACACCCGATTCTCCGTCCACCAAATCCATCCACTGCCAGCCACTCTAGTGTGGTCATTAATTCAGCGAGAAGTTGTAGGCCCAAGGAGCGTTTTGACCGTGGTATTCACTCCATCAAGACAGGTATGACTCCACTCAGTCAATCTATTAATAAAATTTAATTTGTAACTTATAAATCATACAATTAAATAAAGAAAGAAAGAAAGCAACTTTTATTCCTCTACAGATATCTGCCAAATACAAACACTATATGAACAAACAAATAACAAGAGGTAAAGGAACCCTGGCTCAGACAAAAACATTTTCGCGGGACAATTCAGAACACGATTATACAATCAGTGGCTGAAATTTTATCGCAATGATCTTAAAAACTACTGAAGGATTTCGTGCAAGTTTATATCTATCAACAGAGTGATTCTTGAGTAAGACATAGATGCAAATACGTCAATGCTTTGATATAAATAGCGTACAGAAAAAAAAAATTAACAGCAAGAGAGAATATTACAAAAACGTCCCTACTCAGTATTTTGTTGGCATAGGCCAGCACTGATCTTCCGTAGAAACCTCTTAGTTCAACACACACACGCCATACATTTAAAATAATAAATAAATAAATTATCTAAACACAACTGCTTGCACGAATTGACAACATTACTTTAAAACCTGATTTCTGCCTCGCGTAACAAAAAACAATATTCCCAATAATACTATGGTTATAATCAGTTTGACTAAGAGCGACAAGGTTGGTCTTAAGGTTTATGAAAAGCTACTACTAAATTTCCTGTTTACTTGACCGTTGATTAAAAGTTTCCTATTCAGCTGACTGATTATTGGGGCTACGTTGATCACCTTGGTTCTCCTACGGATATCAGCTGTATGAAGAATACATCACTATAATTAAAATGTATATTATACACAGCTATCTATTATTTGTATAGACGGCCAGTAATTCGGTAACTAATTTGTTTGGGATGTCGAGATACAGCGACCGACATTATCCCCATGTGATTAGTACAAGGTCGGTATAGTTAGCCAACTAATAATTATCACATAACATTATTGTTACACACTAGTTTTAACCCGCGATTTCACATGTCGTTTAATTTTATAATTGACAAAGGCATACACATTTCGGGTCTTCCCGGTAATGCTTGTTTCTTCGGACAGTGGCTCTCGGCCCCTAACCCACACATCACTATACATACTCTCATCACTATAGATCATTGTCACTCGTTTTTAAATAATGAAGTCATTTTAAAAATTGCGTGTGTAAATCATCATTGATTTTACTGGTGAAATTTTAAGTGTAATTTGACAGGTTTAACTGCTTTTGAGGATGAAGCAGCATGCAAGATGACTATTTATAGCTGGTTTGCAGAATTCAAACATCATTAATCTCGGTGACGAATTTCGTGAAGGTCACCCGTTCACAGTTGTGAACAGTAAAAAAAATCGCTGCTGTGCGCCGTACCACCAAAACATAGATGACCTACCAGGAGATTCGGGCATTCTTAGGCATAGGCTTGAGTTAAATACAATCAACCCTGCACAAACATTTGGGTGTAAAAAGGCTCTACTCTCGGTGGATCCGACACATTTAACTGAGGCTCAAAAAACGGACCTCGTCACTTGGTGCAATACCATGTTTACCAGATTCAATGAAGGGGCATCAAATTTGGTGCGGGACATGGTAAAAGGTGACGAAACATGGAATTATTGCTACAATTCCAAAACAAAGCAGCAAACGAATGTATGGGTCTTTCAAGATGAGCCGAAACCAACCAAAGTAGTGCCCGTGCAAAGTACCTCTAAGCAGACGATTGTTGGCTACTATTGCTTTGGGGTATCGTAGTACCGTGGATAATGATTATTTGTTTGTCGGAAGTTATTGACGACCTCCGTAAAAATAACTAAAATAAGTGCTAAAAAGATTTATTTTAGAGAAAAATAAAATTAAAAACCACAAAGACCGTATAAGCAAAAAAGGCTTGCAAATCATATACATGCGGATCTCAAAAATGAATTCAAAGCAAAGAATCTTTTAATTAAATTTTCACTTTAGTCTCAACGGCTGAGTGCAATTAAAGCGCTGACCACTTGACCATTAGACCGCTGTAATTACTTGGAGCATCTTACTAGACTTGAAGTTTCAGAGTTGCCAACTACGACGAACGACCAATTCCCAACACTACGATTAATTTAATACTTTGAAATTAAACGGTCGTGTGGTCGTGCCAGTTTTCGAAAGTAGATAACGAACTTTGATATTCCGAGCACAGTTTGGCGCTTGTGCCGATAGAAAATATTATTTAGTTGGATTTTATATGGAACTAAAACGAGAGGCGAACATAACTCAGCAGAGAGGACCACTTGTCTTGAGAAGTTGCAGGCAGCTTGAATCTCGATCTGTCGTTTCTAGTTATTCGGGGGTCGGTGCCATAAATAACGGGCCATTATAATATATAAGCGTACTTATATTTATATACGGATAAACTTACATTTATAAAAGACTAGTTTCACTCCCCGTTTCATTTAAAATATACAGAATTATCTGTCTCTGTCTCTCCTACGGTAATGCTCAGTTTTCATCAAGCAGTCGAACTTTTTCTCCGATACGCCGCATGGCAATACGGTATTTGACTATATTGAAAATATTAAAAAAATTGTTACTAGACTAACTGTAAATAGTTTTTAAACCAATTTAACTAACACGGTATTTAAAAATATGTACGATTTTCATAAGAAATCATTATTAAAATAATAAAATTTTCATGTTTGACCACGTGATTAAAAACGCACGCGATTGGTGGCATATAGAGTTGCGTCATTTGCTTTGTTTACAGTCGACGCTTAGTACAAGTAAATGAGCTAAATGTTGACAGCTAAATGTTTGTTTGCACGCAAGTGACGTATTGATATCACGTGACCCACATGTATGGCGTCTTTAGCGTTTTGGCGGTCTTATTAATTATCGTTTAAACTTTGATTGTAATTTTCATAGAAAATAAAGCAATTCACAAAGAATTAATCAAATTGCAATTGTGCTATGGTATAATGAACAATTTGAGATATTTTCCTAAAATTTGTCAAATACCGTAATATAGTGTAGTATTATTCCTTTATTTTCTCTTTTTGTTCAGCTTTTAAGGGTCACAGCAACCTCAAAATTCTTCATCAAGAATTGGGCTATCAAGTGCAGAAATAAATTTTCAAATTCGATTGTTAGTTCCAAAGACTTAGCGCGTTAAAAAAAATCTTCAGCTTTATTATATTCGTAATTAGCAATCTGCCCCCGGCTAATGCATTTTTTTTCCTCAAATTATACATACAAAGATTTCTCGGTCATTGGCTCTTACCATTAATGAAAACCGTATAAAAATCCACTAAGTGGTGTAATAGCGGAGAAACAAAGAGGAATAGACAGGGACTTTATTTATAGACAGGCTCGCAACTTCGTACGCGTGGTATTCGGTATAGCGCGTAACTTTTTTGTTTGTAAACCGATTGGAATGATACAAACACTAAATGTTACGGGAAGCTTGCTACAATACATCAGTGAAAACAGCATTCGAATCGGTTAAGCCGTTTCAGAGATTAGCGTGCACAAACGCACAGACAACGGACAAAAATTCTAAAACTATCTACCTCAGTAACATAACTATAACGTGTACAATATGTTTTTTTGAAAAAATCCTTAATGTACAAACACGACTCGTTTACGATTTTATTATTATAGAATAAAAGACGATATGTAATAAAACAGAACTACAGAAAATAGGAGAATCTTATTATTATTATTATTATTTTCAGAATACGTACAAATATATATTATACTTTAATTTTACTCATAAATACCAAAAAAATATAAATCGGAAATTAAAATTACTTTTTTTCGTATTTGGGCTCTCTTAATTCTAACATGACCTAATGGTACAATAGCAACTGTTGGACTATAATAAATAAGTGTCCACAGTTGATTTTTTTAGTACCAAGCCCTCGCCGCCCTCTCTTAGTTGTAATAAGAATTGACATTTTATCAGTATACAGCTTGCTGTTGTCGCGTAAGCAATATTTTTCCAATAAAGGACTTAACCAGGTGTACTTTGTGGGTTGATACTTTTCATCGAATTCTCTGTTGTGGTCACGTGTTTCGACCGCATAGTGCGATCGATCAAACTATGTTACGTGCGGGGTGAGTAAAAATGCCGTGTAAGTGTGAAATCACAAGGTTTCTCGATTAAACCGCCAATGTCGTCGCTAATTCGTTCAATGTGTCGCTAACTCACTATCGCTGACGTCTACATAAAAACTCTCAACTCGCGTACCTTAGCACACTGCTCCTCAAGCGTCCGTGCCCGTTTTTATATTCGCGCAAAGACAGTCTGGATAGTTTTAGAAAGTACCTACTCGATGTTTCAAACTAGTAAACATCGGCGTATAGGTTATTCTGTCTGTTCTAGAACGGCGCTTCGGTTCCTTGAATATGAACGCTATATATCGTAACCGTAAAGACCAATTTCCTTTTGCACCTGTTTAAAGGGGCTAGTCACTACCCATTATTAAATATTACATCTAACTTCCGGATTGTTCCCTGCTCCCACGCGAACCCGCGTTCCTTTGAGAAGGTTCTATGGCCAATATGTAAATATAATAACATAGAAATAATGTAAATACACTAGCACTAGCTCCCGGTTTTGCATGGGTGCAATTTTTTTTCTGCGAATTATTTTAGAAATCTTCCTCGCTTTAACGCTCTTTCTGTTAATGAAAACTGTTAATCAAAACCCTTTGCGTGGTTCAGGAGGAGTTAGCGGATATACAGACAGACAGACAGACGCGGGCAGCGACTTCAATTTATACTAAGTATAAGGAAGCATTTCATTGGTAAATTGAGAAATACATTTTTGTATGTTTAGCTTCCGCCTTCGAAATACTATTTTAATTTACTGATAATGTGGATTATAAGAGTAATAAATAAATAAAAAACCCATTTAACTCGATTTGGAGTTTTTTTTTTGTAGGCTCGGAACCCTGAGTTAGCTGTTAACCGTTATAAGCCAGGCCTTTCTCTTCTGTCTATTTCGGTGCGTAACGGAATCTTGAGATCATTCTTCTAATCCCGTATAATTTATCCTCCCAGGATCTACAGCGCAGTTTCAATTCCCTAATTTTTCTTGGGTTTATATACCGATAAGTGGACAATCATAGCCTGCCATTTTTATTTATTTTTTTGATAAAAAGTAAACATTATTATTCAATAAAAAATAAATCAGCGCACTTGAATATCACTATTATAAGTCCAACTAATCTGGAAAATATATATTTAAAAACAATGTTTATTAGCTCGTCATTACTAAATTGGTAAAATAATGCTAAGAACTAATATTTTAAATGAGAAATTGAGAATGTTTGTTTGTATATTTCTTACGATTTCACAATAAACAATGACACAATTATTTTCCAAATCATATTGTATTTATGAGACGAATATGATAGGGTCCAAATATAACGGAACTAAGTTAGGATTCGCGAAATGGACTCTGGCGCTTTTGCGTATCGAAATTCAACATCACAAGTGCTGTTATTCTTGAACTTTTAAGAGTGATCTAAGGAGCTGTGAATTGCTGTCAGAAAGACAGCCCTATTTATGACTAAAGATTGTAGTGTGTCCTAACCTTAAAATTCGCTCTCTTATTGTAATACTATATGTTTCCAATTTTTTAGTACTTTTAATAATATAAGTTGAAAAAATACTTCAGATCCAAAAACTTAACTACCACATATTTTGATAGCCTCATTCCATGTCTTTCTTTTTCTTGTCTTTTTTTAGTGTGTAGTACTTTTTATTAATATATGTATATATAATATTATTGCTTGAATTGATAACATTAACTATCAGAACTTAACATTAACTAACAGAATGATCAGAACCTTATCTATAAATAAATTTAAAGTTGTCATTAAAACCAAACTCCTCTCGAAAGGCTATTATAAGGTTACTGATTATTTAAGTGACAATGAAGCCTGGAATTAAAGCCTGGATTCGGAGCTCATACTATGCTTAGTATTGTATATTTACTTTAGGTATTAAGTGTATGATTATAATTGTAATTTTTTTATATTGTAAAGATGACAAAAAGAATAGTATCCTGAGTTTCTTTCGGGGTTTCTTCTCAGGATCGTCATCTTGGCTTTTTTCCGAAACCCTGGTAAATTTAAATTTAACTGGTAATTTCTAAATGACGATCATAAGAGTTTCTTGAGGAAACCTAATTGATAAATAAATATTTTGATTTGATTTGATTTGATTTTGATATCAAGAAAATAAAATTCTGTTAGTGAAGCACACGATAGAGGCTTGCTTGCCTAGTGTGTGTTTTTCATAGCTGTTTTTCTGTTAAATAAATATTTTTTCATAATGTCATTTTAATTTTCACAGGTTTCAATGCATTTAAATGAAAACTAAAGTAATCCTGTGTCCGTATCAGCCTATGTAATTTGTACTCGCATTTTAAGCAAATACATACTTCTTTCTTTCTTTCTTATAAGTAATTATGTTACAGTAATTTATTACGTCTTACTGCTGGGCAATAGGTCTTCTCTTCAATGTAAGAAGGTATTGGCTAAGTTCATGATACTAGACCATACTTATCTTTGAACCTACTTACAAACATAAAAGTTACAAGCATTCTTAGGTAATGGTTCTTTCAAGATTAAAACCATGGCAGCATCTGCTGCAGTTGCCAAGCGTAAAGCTCACTTTGAAATCACAGCTTTTTCATTTTTTTTTCTTCTACGTATGGTCATACTAAAAATAGTAATTTATTTATCTATTCATTTAATAAAATCGTAAACGAGCCGTGTATGTACATTAAATATTAAAAAAAAAAACAATTTGTGCACATTGTACTTTTATGTTACCGAGGTCAAAAAAATAGTTTTTAGAATTTTTGTCTGTTCGTCTGTGCGTTTGTGCACGCAAATCTATGAAACGGCTTAACCGATTTGAATGCAATTTTCACTCATATATTACGGCAAGCTTCCCGTAACATTTAGTGTTTGTTTCATTCCAATCGATTTACAAACAAAAAAGTTACGCGCTATACCGAAAACCACGCGAAGTTGCGGGCTGAGCTTGTTATAAAATATAGTCCATATACTAAAAATTATAATATTATTAAATTACAATATGATTCTCAAACTAATATTAAAATAATATAGATGTCGCCATCATTTGATCTTGTAATTCTAAGATTTAGTCATCTTTCGATCTCTTCATTCTAATATGTTGGCATAATAAGATGGATACTAAGTTTAAACTTTCTTTAGGTTCAAAGTAGATACCTAACTTTCTAACAACTACTAACTGTAAAACATACTTTATCTAAAGTGCGTAAGAAATGTTATATACATGGTGTAAAAGATAAGTAAATTTGAACAAGTCTCTCCCTACCTCCATTAATCCAGTCACGGATGACCGAAAATATTTTTAAGTTTTCAAATTTAAAATATCTTCTGTCTTTGGTTTTAAAAAATTATAACGACAAATTTTAACTTAAACTTAAAAATCTAGTGATGTTACCAAGATCCTAATGTAAAACGACAATTTAAACTTTAAAAGGACACAAACTTTCCAATTTATATGTAATACTAGCTTTTGTCCGAGATTGCGTCCGTCCATGTCTTATTCTGTTTTATAAACTATACTTATTACTGCAAATTTCATCAAAATCAATTCAGTACTTTTTAAACGAGAACAACAAATCTTCAAATATTCATCCTCGCAAACTTTTGGCGCGTACGCGTGGTAATAGTATAGCGCGTAACATTTTTGTTTGTAAATCATTGGAATGAAACAAACACTAAATGTTACGGGAAGTTTGTCATAATACATAACTGAAAACCGCATTCAAATCGGTTAAGGAGTTTCTGAAATTAGCATGCAAAACGCACAGACAAACAAACGGACGAAATTCAAAAAACTATTATTTTGACCTCGGTAACATAAGTACAAGGTGTACAAATTGTTTTTTGAAAAAATATTTAATGTACAGACACGGCTCGTTTACGATTTTATTATATGTATAGATTATCTTGAAATATATATATTTAACAACGGCGGAAAAAAATAAAATCTCGAAATATAGTGGCCTCGGCGCCGAATATGGTTTTGTACCATTCGTTGTCGAGACACTCGGTCCGTGGGGGCCTGCAGCAATGAGCCTCTTCAAAGACATCTCGTAGAGGCTTATTGATGCGACGGGAGACCGAAGAGCTGGCACTTTCCTCGGCCAACGTATTAGTTTGGCCATTCAACGAGGAAATGCTGCCAGCGTACTTGGTACAATGCCGCAGGGTCCATTTTTATATTATTAGTTTTTAATCAATTTAATATTAATTTATTTTTAGATTAGATAATTTTAGTTTTTATGTCATTACATACATACATTGTAAATAAATAAATAAATAATATTACTGCCTTATTTATTTAACATATATATAAAGATTTGTGTAAGTAATACCTCCTCCAAAGCAGTAGCTAAGTTCTAAACTGAAAGTTTCTCGTCTTTCACAGCAAATTGCATTATCTAGTTAAGCCAAACGTTGTTATTTATTATCCGAAGCAAAACTCCATCGCGTCTTTGTCGCGAACTTCCTTTCACTTTATGTTTCAATGGAAACTTGAAACATAGACACATAATTTGATTTCAACATAGTTCAAATCTATTTTTAGAATATATACGAGCAGACTTTGAATTTTTTTGAAACAACTATTTATAAGCGCCTGAAATATTAAATATAAGATATTTATTTTGAAACTAGTGTCACTGCTCTGACGGGCAAGATAGCGTTTTATTGTGTCAATCAAATGTCATTCATACTTCACACTTACCTATATGCTTGCTTTAAATTTTTCTATTTTCTTTCTTGAATTATAAATCATATAAAAAAAAGCTTGACGCTGTATTTCCCAATAATAACAATTTCTGAACGAAACATTAAACCAGAAAAGAAAATTAATCTACACTAATTGTGGGGCGGAGCACACTTAATTCTTAATAGAGGTTCATTATGATCTCTCCTCCATTCCAGCGTGATTCCAACCAGTCAGTTTTCAACTTAAACTGAAATCCTTGACACTCTTAAAAATACAAAACACACGCATCACCTCTTGAGAATGGCAAGAGTGTGAAAGATTTTTTTTTTTTTGGAAAATCCACGAGAAATTTCAACCTTCCTGCCCAATCACTCGTGGTGGAGTAGTCTTGATCATCATCACCTCTGAGTGGCACTTCGCACTACGTACAAAGTGTATTATCGTACAGATTTAGACAAGAAAAACTCGCACTATTTTTGTAACATTCCTTTTTGTGATCAATTAGTTTTTTAACAATAAGACCTCTAACGAACGCCTCACAAGAAGCGGCGAAGTAAAAGCCCTTTATGTGACTATACAAGGTTTTTATGATACAGGAGTCAGCGCATTTTATTTAAAATAGAACGAACTTATTTTATATTCATTAGCAATATTCATTACGATTTTTTTATGTAAAGGAAGGCCTTCAGGCTTGAAGTCCACTTGATGGTAGGTGGCTTCGTCTCCCATAAACAACAAGCAATGCCAAGAGACGACGCAAGAGGTGTGCTGCGGACCCTGAAAGAATAAACGTTACGGAACAAGGCGGAGATATCTAGAAGGGCTTTTGCATCACTCACTGAACACTTACTCGTTAATTAGTATTAAACTTATTATTAATGCCCTATCACTACTAATTTGTTTATAAAAAAACTGAAACTGATTAGTATATTTATTTATTGTAAACTAGCTGAGCCCGCGTCTTCGTACGTGTAGTATTCGGTATAGTGCGTAACTTTTTTGTTTGTAAACCGATTGGAATGAAACAAACACTAAATGTTATGGGAAGCTTGTTACAAATACATAAGTGAAAATCGCATTCAAATCGCCTAAGCCGTTTCTGAGATTAGCGAGCACGAACGCACAGATAAACAGACAAAAATTGTAAAAATTTTAACCTCGGTAACGTAAGTACAACGTGTACAAGTTATTTTTTGAAAAAATACTTTATTATATGTGTATATATAGATTATTAAAAAATTCATAGATACGATAGAAACAAAAATACTATGTGTACTGTGGTACTGATGTAGGTTATGCATTATTGGTCCATATAAAGAACAATGGCGAAATTTTTATTCAAAGAATTTTGAGCGTCTTTGAATGTGATCAATATAAAGAAAAATAACTAAATTTACCGGGCTTTTTCAATTTATACTAATGGTCTGTCTAAGTCTGGATATAAATATCAATCTTAAAAGAAACACAATTAACTAAACATCTCCTTGTGTTGTAATATATAGTGTTCTGTTTATTGTGATAAATAAGATACAAAAACATAGAATAATAATGGTTTACTTATTATTCCATGTACATACAAAAATTATAATACCACAGAACACTATATATATATACTCGTAGCAAGACGTTAATAACAATTTACCTAAAAATATTTTATTCTGAACTCAGTTTTAAGTACTTACAGTTTATTTTAATCTAAAAATACGTTTCTAAAACGTATAGACTTTAAAATAAAGTCTATACTTTTACATATTTTTTATTTGTAGACGCGAAATAATAAAATAATAGTCAACAAGAAATTTCATGGGGGTTCGTCATTGTTCTTTACTAAACTAAGCTCTCAACTCCCAGTCTATATTATTTAGAGATTTAAGTAGGGATCTCAAAGCGATAAACTTTCTTGAGGCGTATGCTCAAAGCTTACCTCGCTCGTTAGATGCGCTAATTCCCGTGGAAGATGTGCGTGACACCAAGGTGCCCCTTAAAGTCACTATAACTATAAAAAAGTTGTATATTTTACAAGTCTTGTTTATATAAATATTACATAAAATTATATTTTTGCTTATACTTTAATAGCAATAAAATTCACTCTAACAAATGTAACTAAATAATGTATAAAAAAACACACAGGTTTAAATAATGGCAGAGTACACTGAATTGTAGTCTAAATTAACTTTTTACTGTTTCTGTGTGTAATGCCCAATTTATATCTATACATATTGTTACGTGCGGGGTGAGTGTAAATGCCGTGTAAGAACGAAAAAACTATTTATTTTCACAAACCAAGATGACAGCCAAAATCACCAAGCTTGTCCGATAAAACCGTTAAACTTACCAAAAGTCATCAATGATTCCCCTAATTTGTCGCCGGTTCACTGTCGCAAAAGAGTCGCTTTTGTATCGCTTGTTGGCGCACAACTAACCCCCTTGACCGGCCGCCCTTTTATTTATACTTGGCTACTTACTATTAAAAAAAAAACACTAATCGGAAAGGGGCGTGGCTACCATCGATAGGGTGGAATGTTCGAGGCTTTCGGCCGGCGCGAACGCTTTTTCCAGATCGTCCCATAGTTAGTAGTAACAACATAATAAAATCGTAAACGAGCCGTGTCTACACATTAATTTAAAAAAAAAAGAGAAAACAATTTGTACACGTCGTACTTTAATAATAATAATAATAATTTATTTGCGATGACCATAGGTAGCTGATACCAGAGATGACATCCAGTTCCCCCGTTCCTTCATGACCAAGCGGTACTCGGTGTGCAAATATTGACATCTTGAAACTCCAAATGTCGAACATCGAATTTCTACTGATTAGTTCACCATTACTACTTATTTTGACTTTCATAATCTATCAAATTCTAGTTCATTTGTGGTTGTTAACAATAATGGCTATATTCTACCATTTTCAAACGTTGCAGTCCATAAATTCATTAATGTCATAGAAGTTATGTACAGTTAGCCACGTGTATAACTTTTTCTTGAACTGTATCAATGGTAAAGATTTAAAATTTAGAGGAATTTTATTAAATATTTTGACGCTCATGTATAAGCAGCTATTTTTTATATTTAGCCAACTTGATTGTTTCTTTTACTATTAGTTTCTGTTAATATTGTAACAAAATATAAATGTATGTAGCGCCCTCTGTTATTACTAGTGTGTAACTTTATTTTTTTTCAATAAATAGTTTAGTCTATGAAAAGCGTCACTGCGTGTATTTATTATTAGTTATCCGGATATCTGTTGCTACGTGAATCTGAATTATTGACATTTATAAACAAAAATTTGTGTTTCTTCACGAATATACACATTTCGTCAATAATTTTGCTACCGAGGTAAAAAAAAACAGTTTTTAAAATTTGTCAGTTTGTTTATGCGTCTGTGCACGCTAATTTTAGAAACGGCTTAGATTTTAACAAGGTTTTCACTGATATATTGTAGCAAGCTTCCTGTAACATTTAATATTTGTTTTATTCCGAACAGTTTACAAACAAAAAAGTTACGCGCTATCACGTATACCAGGCGTACGAGGTTGCGGACTCAGCTAGTTCGTAATATTTCCGCCTGAAATTATAAGCTACAAATTACTGCACATCATTAAATAGGTTCACGCTATAAGAGTCCCCATACCTAATTAATAGGTTGGGAAAAAAGTTTCTTCGTATTTTATAGTAAACAACATTTTACTAATTCGTTTTCCTTTTTTTTTTTGACCTTTTTAACGGCCCGTTGGATGAGTGGCAAGGATGCTTGCCTAACGTCTCAGGGGCCCCGGGTTCGATTCCCGGCGGGGTCAAGTTTGGAAATTTTAATGTAATATTCAAAATTGACTCTGGTCTGGATTTGAAAAGTAGTGGTAGGGCATACTGCGTTTCGCAGTCATTTGGGCAGCCCGCCTGGCGGCAGTGACCACCCCCTTACAGAAGACCACCGTGAAATAACAGCATAGACGTGCTGTTGTGTTTCGGTGAGTGAGTAAGGGATGCCAGAGCCCATCTCCTTATTTCCCCCTCCTAATCCCTTATCCTTAATCCTACTGTAGTCGGCAGCGCACTTGCAGCACCTGTAGCGTTGCTTGTGTTATAGGCGACGGTAGCCACCTACCATCAAGTGGACCGTCAGCCTGTCTGTCGACATAACATAAAAAAAAAAAAAACAAAACAAAACCAGCCAGATACAAATATTACAGCCAAATAGATTTTATTACAAATTTATACACATACTATATGCGAAAAGACTTTTTCCCCGATCTAGTCTAGACTCTAGACAACATTGTTAGATTTTAATTAGATGAACCGTGAGTCGATCTGCCAAGTTATAGGATTAGAAAAACACACAAAAATTAACTAAATATTGCGTTTGCGAAGTTATCCCGCGTTTTGTTGTAAATTATGAAGTAAAAGAAAACATTAAGTCGGGGCAAATACAACGATATCGCAAGCGCCAACGCTGGAGATTACCAGTCCGAGTTTCGTGCTTCAATTGCTTTGCTAGGGGCGCCACAAAGTGGAAAATCGATGAGTTTTCAATAATGTCGAGATTGTTGCCTTTCATAAAAGTTGATTTTTGTTCAAGCTTACTTCCACTCGTTATCTCATTTGGAGCAGTTAAAAAAAAACTTTTAAGAGAAGTGCCTCCTTTTCCGTAAAAAAAAACTTTTAAGAGAAAAGCCTCCTTTTCCGTAACATTGTAACTGTTTCATTCTCATATGTTCCATGAAAGTTGATTTTTGTTCAAGCTTACTTCCACTCGTTATCTCATTTGGAGGAGTTAAAATTTTTTTAAGAGAAGTGCCTCCTTTTCCGTATAAAAAAAACTTTTAAGAGAAAAGCCTTCTTTTCCGTAACATTGCAACTGTTTCCTTCTCAGATGTTTCATAAAAGTAGATTTTCGTTCAAGCTTACTTCCACTCGTTATCTCATTTGGAGGAGTTAAAAATTTTTTAAGAGAAGTGCCTCCTTTTCTGTATAAAAAAACTTTTAAGAGAAAAGCCTTCTTTTCCGTAACATTGCAACTGTTTCCTTCTCAGATGTTTCATAAAAGTAGATTTTCGTTCAAGCTTACTTCCACTCGTTATCTCGTTTGGAGGAGTTAAAAAAAAATTTCTAAGAGAAGAACTAACACCAGAACGAACACAATTTTTACCAAAATGAGCGCAATAACTTATGAATTTAGGTGCAATATTGCACAACAAATTTTTGTAAATTCTCGGAAATAACGGAATAGTTTTAAAATTGGAAGGTTTTTCTTAAATATTGTGTAAAATATGAAAAAATAAATAAAATTACCCGATTAAAACTTTAGCGTGAACTTAAGAAAATCTTTAATACTAACACGAAAGCTTTTTAGGCAGTGTTTTACTATATATTTTTTCTCAAAAAAAAATAATAAATATTTTTTTTGTATAAATATGCTCGATTCAAACTTTTTTAAATACAGTCTATTATGCTCTACATTTTTATCTAATTGTAAGTTTTAATTTTACTCTAACAAGTCAAACTAGGCGATGAAAATAAGGCTTTTCTGCTAAGTCTTTGCCTTATCTATAAGTTACTGACATTTATACGTGCATATAGAATAACTAGCTTTAGCCCGTGACTTCGTCTGCGCCCCTTTTTCTTATTTGTTAAAACATTTGTTCAATTTTTATTGCTCATATATTTTTGTCAGGCGTTCATTTTTTTTTATATGATCCCCAGGTAACGGTACTTTTTCTGGATAAAAGCTACCCTATGATCTTTTTTATATCCCTGAAAAGGTGTGCAAAATTTCATGGTTATAGGTTGAGTAGTTAAGGCGTAAATACATAACAAACAAACAAAACAAATCACTTCTACTTTTATAATATTAGTTAGAGTTACGGTGAGTGAGTAAGAGATGTCAAAACTCATTTCTCTATCCCTTATCTTCTTAAAACTCTTTATCCTCTTATTGCTTACTAAAACTAAAGAATCCTTAGTAGAATTAAGTAAGACTCTTGAAAAACTAAGATGGGCAGCACAATTGCAGTACCTGTAGAGTTGCCTATATTAAGACAGCCATCTACCCTCCAGTAGACATTGCCTGACCCAACGACCCAAAAAATCCAAATTTTGGTTTACAATTTCTGGATAAAGAGGGGATGATAAGTATGAAGGAATCACATAAACTGACATATTTTGTTGACTGTAAAATCGCAGCCAGTCAAGTATCAAAGACCCGAATCAGTAGACAAGTCACGGTCTCGTTTCAGCGGCTCCCAGAAAATCACTTTGGGTGATCTTATTATTTTTATAGCATTCAATATCAATGTCTCAGATAGAAATCTCCGAGGTAACAGAAAATATCGCTGGAATTGATTGAAGTATTCATTGGTGTATAGGTGTGAGTTTTACAAAAAATAATATTTGTTAGAATGTGTTCCTAATAAAAAGTTGAACCTGACGGGATCACAGATAAAACCAATTACGGTATTTAAGTCCTATTACAGCAGGATATCACGCATATTCCTATTAACTTTATTTAAATAAAACATTTCAACAATAGTTTTACGTGATCTAAGCATCATTGAAATAGTCAGCATTGAAATAGTTATTTTAGTAACACATTTAAGGTAGTATACGATCAATGTTGATCAGAGCTTAGCCGCCCACGGCACCTCTTAGTAAGTATCCTTTAATACTTGTTCGGTATAGATAAAATAATAAAGTGTTCTATAAATAGGTATCCTATATATTCAATATTTAAAAAAAAAAAAAAAAAAAACAATTTGTACACGTTGTACTTATGCTACCGAGGTAAAAAAAATGTTTTAAGAATTTATGTCTGTTTGTCTGTGCGTTTGTGGACGCCAATCTCAGAAACGGCTTAAACTATTTGAATGCGATTTTTGTAGCAAGCTCCCCGTAACATTTAGTGTTTGTTTCATTCCAATCGGTTTACAAACAAAAAAGTCAGATATATTCCGTTCTAACACCAAAAACTAATACCATTGGTATTTGTTTGAACTCATATTTATTTTCTATTCCAATCGGATACCACTCTTTAAATAATTAAGTTTTATGTGCCAACCAATACCAACAACTTGAATTTGGTACAGTCAGCTCAGTAAAAATTGTATTCTAATAATTTTATGTGATCGGTCATCGAACTATAATAAGTTTAAGTTTAAGTTCGAATTTTAAGTTCGATGGTGATCGTAATATAATACTAAAATTGTTAGATTATAAGTGAATTATTCATATTTCATGTCTTTGTAAAAAAGTTATTGGTGATGACTGATTATACAGACAGTTGATATTTTGCAATTTTTTAGATTTTAAGTAAATTGTTATTGCTCGATGTTTTTGCAAAAAAAATAATCATACAGGTATGGAGGAACCAAAATTATAAATAATATATAAAGTTGATTATTATTACTCATATTTTATTACTGAACTAAACGCTTGCTAACTAAATTTTAATTTTTTGGATGTACTTAAATGGGTTTTTTTTTTTTAAAGGTCCTTAAAATTACTGCTAAACTTTTAACTGACTGTACCTTTTATATTTGAACTATGTTTTGGTATTAGTTAATAAAATGGTATCCGTTTGGAATAGAAAATAAATATGAGTTCAAACAAATACCAGGGTATTAGTTGTTGATATTAGAACGGAATATATCAAAAGTTACTCGCTATACCGAATACCATGCGTGCGAAGTAGCGAGTTCAGCTAGTCACATATAAATCATTATATACATACGTAAATAATATCAATCTGTAACTTTTCTTTGTTTATCACTATATGTATCAGTCGTTGAGTGAGCGTCTATTTTATAATTAACTTTTGCTCGCTACTTCGTGTGTGGGCCGCATACGAAGTAGCGAACAAAAGTTTTTAGGTGTTAGACATTTATTCAGTCTTCATTGCCCATATATTTTTGTCGCACATTTTAAATAGAAAAAAAATCTAATTTTGAATTAATTTGTAGGGAAAACGTGACACAAAATTACCAAAAAAAAAAAGATTGGTTGGAAAATTAATTAAAATCGATTTTGGAGTCCATACATACACATGTTGTTTTTTATATAATATACTAGCTCCTGCAACTGCGTTCGCGTTACAATAAAATTATTATTATTATAACTCTTTATTATACTATACTCTTTATTTATACTGTAAATAATAGTACAAAAGGCGGAATTCGGAAATCGAACCCTGGAGCCCTGAGATAGAGCGTTAAAGCTATCACTCGACTAAGAGGTTAATCAAAGATATTTATAAAAAATGTTTCCAGTTTATATTATTATTATTATTATTATTAAAACTCTTTGTACTATAATACATAAAAAAGAATTAAAAAAAAAGAAAGAATCAACAAGTAATAGCACAAAAGGCGGCCTTATTGCTTTATAGCGATTTCTTCCAGGCAACCTTAGGGTAAGGAAAATTATATATGAAAAATAAAACAATGTGGGTGGTAATCATAAACTTACATTCTAATAAGTAAATACTAATAAGTAAATAAATTGAATTGATAGCGCCATCTATTGATAGCGCCATCTACAATAGAATTAGATGACACCGCGACATCTATCGGATTTTGGTAGAACTGCTTGGTGATACACCTGTGCATAGTATGCTCCAATATGCAAACGCTCGGGAACCTAAGGATGAACCTTAACAAATTATACACCTATATATTTCTCAGGGATCAATCTATTGATAGATGAAAACCGCATGAAAATTTAATACCATATAATTATGTTACAGACAGACGCCGCGCGGTCTTTGTTTTATAATATGTAAAGCTATACAAGATAAAAGATATAGATCAAAGACGTATAATTCTAAACACTAATTAATTCCTTACACATCGTTGATATAATTTTAATTAACATTACATAAAATGAGATTTAATATCAGCATTTAATTAAATATTTAATTATAAACAAAAAGCGACAAGTTGTGGAGATAATTTGTTTCAGTCGCTAATTTGCCGCAAGCCTCATTCTTTCTAATTAACATCGCTTAAGTAAAATTTAATTAAATAAGGCCCCAGTGTCAGCCCTGCGTTTTAACGAATTTATTTACAATTTTCTTCATGAAACACTTTGAACCGTTTCTTGGAAATTATTGGAGGACTTTAACAGAAGTAATTCCGAGTTTCAGCATCTTGGTTTAATCACAATTTAGGAAAACAGTATACAATGGTCACTATTATTAAGAGGCTCTACCCATCGATAAGAAAAAATCACTGCTTTGTTCTCCTATTCAGCTCCGATTCAAAAAAAAATATATATGATACATAACTTCTTGGTCTATATTTTTGACGAGGCATTTTTTTAAGTATTATGGTTTACGAGAAATTAAATAAAATTTTAATGTATTGCTTTGTTACAAAAATCGATTCAACTTAGTTGTTTCAAGAAGTAATGCTATGTGTATATAATCAAATGATAGAGTTTCATTTTCACTATAAATGACACGAACAGTTTTTCATTTCATTCATTAGTTTCAGAAAAACAAAGGTTTTTTTTTGATATTTTTGAGTGGCGAATGTCCCTAGCGAGAGCCGGTTTTAGAGATCCCAGTTGCCCAAGGTCATTTCGCAAAGATAATTTTCTAAAGAGTAGTCGTCGCTTATGTCTTCTGTCTTTATTTTAATGATAGTAAATGTCTCCAAGTGAAGATTATTCTGTAATATCAATGTTTAAAAACGATTTTACCGTTTCAGACAATATACATTTTAAGACCGTCAATCATTTTGGTTTGATCGTATCAAAAATTCAATTGAGTGTAGTCATAAAAATTAATAGACATGCACCTTGTTTGAAGAGGTGTAAACATTACTGAAAAGTATAAGTTGAATAAATAATTTATATATTTATAACTGAGAATAATGTAGTAAAATATTTTTTGTTTTTCAAATTTTATTTTTGTTATTTTTTTTAATATAAATTATTTTTGGTATGGCGGTGTGTAAATAACTATCCTAGGGGTGTGTTCGGGAGCGAGTTTGGGGTTGGGGAATGGCAGGCGCTTCACACAAATTTAAGAGCGATCGAGTAACAGTACCTGCTCGATGGATGCGTCCAGGTCCAGATGTCCTCCAGATGAGAAACTTCAGCTAGACACTCCTTTAAGATTACAGTGCGTTGCTAAGTTCATAAAACGTTTTAAGCAAATGATTGTTTATTAGTGAGGCGAGCGGGGTCGCGTCCGCAATGGACGGTGACAAGCGAACTACTGCTGCCCTCTCTCGCTCGAAACTGCGAGAATGCCAACACTAAAACACAACACCCAACCAATTGGGGTGTCCAAACAATTGTTTTGATTTTAAAATCACATTCAAATATTATCTCAAAAATATATATTTAAAATCTTGGAACAGCTACAAATTCACATAAAATATTTACCACGTAACCTTTTAATGTAATTTCTTTTAAATAAAAATAAAATTTCATTATTTTTGGGTGGGTTTGTTGTGTTATTTTTTTGGACCGTCCATTAATTTTAATATTGACAAAATCTTATTTCGCAGCCTCCTTGTTCCGCTAACTCCAATTTTATTACCCACTATCCTGTAATGCTCGTAAAACTGAAAGAAATCTTACTCCGGAATTTCACAGGATATAGGGGTTGTGGTTTTTACGCCCCCTCAATTTATTCTTATTTTGCTTTATTGCTATAATCTTTTTGAGCTCTAAAGTATATTTACTTTTCATTCTGGAATTATCAAAAACCCACTTTGACGATAAAATCTTATATCAATACTTACTTAAAAAAAATACATAGATCCAAATCGAACTCCCACTTTGGACCACTTTGAGGTACTTCATATATAAGTGTCCTCATATTTTCCTTTCAACTATAAATTTATGGACATAATCACTACATTAAAATATTATTGTCTTCATAGCCATTAGGGCCAGCGCAGACAGGGTCTTTGGTTCGCGGAAGAGGAAAGTCCTCGAAATGTGGAAAATTTCGTACAATTGATTCAAGCATGGGTACGTCACTCTCGAGTCAAAATCCGGACTCCGGGGACTCCCACACACATTTATTCGATGCAGTTGTAAGCGTTCTATTTTCGACAAACAAAAAGTACCCCGAGGACCATCCCGATCAGGATATCAGGATCAAGGATAAAATCAAGGATATCGGTGGATCTAGCATGAGTTTATAATAAACGCATTCGTTAGCGAGGGTGTAAAACATTTATATGGAAAATTGTCAATTTGGCATGTCAATGTCAATGTTAGCAGCAATGCTAGTGGGTCGAGCAATGAAGCACTGGCGATACAATGGGGCTCAGTTCAGTCTCTAAGTATTTTTTTATATTGTAATGATTATCATAATAGCAATAACTATCCTTGCAATAGCTATGGACAAAAAAAAATTAAATGACATGGTGGACTATAATTTCTTATATTCATGAAAAGGAAAGAATCCAGTAGTGAGATATAAAATAATGCTTATATATTTGATTATATATATATATATATATATATATATATATATATATATATATATATATATATATATATATATATATATATATATATATATATATTTATTTATTTATTTATTTATTTTCTAAAGGCACACCAACAGCACAAACAAAAGAAGTTTATAATAGGAATAGGTAACACAAGGCAAATTTAAGGCATACACAATTAAACTACAAACTAGAAATTGAGACGATCGATAATACACGCACAGCAACACGCAAATTCTATACAAAAAAAAGGACATGAAAATGAAAATTAAACAATGAACAACTGAAATCAAGAACAAAGAATAATAAACTAATTTATCAATATTTAAATAACAAAAATAAAATTAAATACTAATAAAAGGAAGAATCGCTCAGCAGAACAGTATAGCTGTCAATTTACGTTTAGCTTCAGCCGATTTACAGTTAAATATATCAATATCAGTATCAGAATCAATAACCAGCCTGCTGAACAACATGTTTAGATTCCTGCTAGCCCGCCAAAGAAAGCTATTCTGTCTATAATTAGAAGAAGCAAATGGAATTGAAATTGGGTTAAATGACCTAACAGATCTAGTTGGTACATTGAAATTTATCAACGAGAAAATATCCGCATATTATAATTTTCTCCCCAAAACCAAAATGCCTTTATTCAAGAACAGGTCAATTGAAGGCTCATATTCGTTACTGGGTAATCAATAATTGTCTTATGGGGCGATGAGAAACTCAATTCAAAACATATAAGTTTAGAAAACTAACAAAAGAACGTAAAAAAAAGTTAGATAATATTAGTTTAGATAACAATTTCATGTATATAAGCCAACAAAAATATAACGTCATATTCCAAGACGCAAACAATACTTCCTGATTATATCTAAATATATCTGCTTCAAATTGGCCGAACCAACCCCAAACCTGTGTCATGTATTTTTACGAGTGCCCTGTATATGATGTTAAGTTTTGGGTCAAAATGGGTCAGTACGGTATCCAAGATAAAAAATAACCCTGTTTGTTTTTCATTAGAAAATCAACTAAATTCGTGTACATATTATTATTAATTACTGAATTTGATCAAATCTTATTTTAATTTTTTTACAATGGCGATTTAAAATCGCAGACCTGCTGTCTACCGCAGACAGCAAGCAGTATTAGCAAACAGCAGGCGACAGGCGGATCCTTTCTTTATTTTTTTTTAATGTTAAGATCGGCAGACAGGCTCACGGTCCACTTGATGGTAGGTGGCTACCGTCGCATATAACACAAACAACGCCACGGCTGCTGCATGTGCGCTGCCAACTACAGTGGGATTAAGGATAAGGGATTGGATTGGAAAAAGGCTTTGCATCCCTTACTCACTCACCGAAACACAACAGCACACGTGTTATTATTTCACGGTGGTATTCTGTAAGAAGGTTGTTACTTCCGCCAGACGGGCTACCCAAATGACTGCGAAACGCAGCGTGCCCTGCTGCTACTTAAAATATTTACATATATGTAAATCATTACTTAGTTATATGAAAATTTCAAATACTTTCTTGGTAGCGATACGTCGTACCAAAAAAGTATATGAAATTATATGAATTGCTGCTATCGTTTGCAGTTGGCTGCAGGATCATAAAATGAAAATAAATATATTAAAAAAACTGATGCGATGCTGGTAGCGGATTTTATATGTGAGTGACACTTCTATGATACGGTCCCAAGTGATATAAATTTAAAGGGATAGTAAAACAGAAATTATATAACTTATATATTTATAAGTTATATATAGAAAGTTATATACAGAAGTTATATATAGAAATCGTAATAACAGCATATACGTGCTGTTGTGTTTCGGTGAGTGAGTAAGGGATGCCAGAGCCCATTTCCTTATCCCCTCCTAATCCCTTATCCTTAATCCTACTGTAGTCGGCAGCGCACTTGCAGCACCTGTAGCGTTGCTTGTGTTATAGGCGACGGTAGCCACCTACCATCCAGTGGACCGTCAGCCTGTCTGTCGATATAACATAAAAAAGAAAAAAAACTATTATTACTCGTATAATGATTATTTGACTGATGGAGATTATTGAGACTAATGGCTAAATATTTGTATAATCCGCGCCAAACTTCTAGTCCGCTCTGAACACAGCGCGAACCGCGTCGCAGTAGCAAAAAAATAGGTATCAGCGGGGAGCGGCAGGAGGCGGCGGCGGCAGGGCCCACTCCACTTCCCCGCCCCCACACCCAACTCACCTGTGCGTGCGTGTTTGTGTGCGTTCAGAATTCTTCCGAATAGCACACACGCTTGTTTTTCGTAGCGAAGTACAGTCACTCACAATTCTGCTTTGTTTTTGTTAAGTTTTCGTTGTCTATTGTTTTCGTTATTCCATTATTTGTTTAGTTTTTTTATTGTTCTTTTAATAACATAAGTTTAAACATGCCTAACCGGAATACGGTTTTACGTCGTCAAGCAAGAAAAATTGTGTACAATGTTTTGAAATTTATGCAAAAAGAAGCGGACGAAGGCATAAAAATAAACATTAAGCACGTGCAGAAAAGAGTGTCTGTTTGTGTTTCGTGTTTCAAAGAGACACGAAGAGTTTTGTGTTCAGAAGAGTTTTGTGTTTAAAAACAACATAATTTATTTGTGCGTGACTGTACCTCTGCGCGAAGCAACTTCAAAGGGGACTAGAAGTTTGGCGCGGATTATACTTGTATAGTAAATTGATTTTAAGAGCGATTATGAGGTTTCTTACCGGTTCTTCCCCATCGAATATATCTTCAGAATTGTCTTAAATATACGGTTAATTTATATTGATTTATAAATAGATTGTACGAAAGAAATTCAATTACTTAACAAAAAGGCTGGCAAATTGAAACCGTTCCTCGCTGTAAATCGTTCATCTCGAAAATCCTTTTGTGATAAAAAGCGGTTTTCGAGTTATCTTAAAACAAATAGAACGAGACCCGGTCGCATAGTTTTCCGAGTCGATAGCCATCTACAACGGTGATAAACTGGTTTCCGCCATATATATCACTCGATCGCTTCTTTTTTCTTTGGGTCCCGTATGATTTTTTTGGAAATATATGAAAACTATTAAATTAAAAAGTACAATAGGGGATCGGACAAATTTTCAGAAAGTGTTTTAAATTAATCTTCATGGATATTTATTCCCATAAAAAATACTATTTTATTTATTTATAGCCTTTTGGGTACTCAAAATCATGTTTTAATATTGTTTGTTTGAAAACGCCGCCAAAACGCCACGATAGTTCATCTGAGAGCGCGTAACGTCATTTGTGCTCATATCATAACAAAACAGCTGCATTGGCATAAGACAATGATTGCCCACAAATGACGTCACGCACTGTGATTGGTGTTTCAGTATAGATTAAAAATATTGTAAATAATAAAATTTTTTTTCTTCATTTAAAAATATTTAAATGAATTATATCAAATTATTATTCGATAAATAATCGTAAAAAATATATATTTTCTTTATAAGTACATTTTAGATTTTAATTTGATTACTGTCCGATCCCCCTATTCGAGTAAGACTTGCGATTAATTATATGCGGACACTCGTTCTTTTATTATTTTTTTCATTCAAAAAATAAAAACAACAAAATTAAATCGTTTCCACTCTATAGTTGTTCATTTCTTAAGATTATTTATTTTGTGACAGTCCCATTTTTTATGAGATTCTTATGCTTTAAAGTATGTCTTAAAAATTTAAGAATGTTCTAGAGTAAAATTTTTAATATTTTATTTAATTTTATCAGCATAATAGCTTCTATCAATATAAAAACCAATGCGATGCTAATGCTTAGTGCATTAGTCTCGCAAAAACTTTTAAAAAGTGGCTTTTTTGTGTTACGACTAACTATGGAACATTCTGGAAAAAGCGTTCGCGCCGACAGAAAGTCTCGAACGTCCCACCCTATCGATGGTAGCCACGCCCCTTCCCGACTATTGTCAAAGGAAATTGGTCCTTATGTTTACAACATAGAGTTTACATTTCAACAGAAATAGCATTCCTGAACTTTCAATGGCTTTTTTACGATCTCGTTTACATTTTATGGAAAATACGAAATAAATCGAGGCGTTTGGCGTCGAGTGTAAATGAGAGAGCAGGCGGGCGAGGTGAGTTAGTGGTGGGACAACCAGCGATACGAAAGCGATTCTTCGGAGCATTGCGAAGTTATCTGCGACAGTGAACCGGCGACATATCAAGGGAACAATTGACGACTTTTGGCAAGTTTAACGGTTTCATCGGACAAGTTTAGTGATTTTGGAAGTAATCTTGGTTTGAGAAAAATAAATCGTTCGTTTCGCCCTTACATGGAATTTTAACTCACCCGGCACGAAACGTTTGTTTCATTCCCCTCAATATAAGAGTGGACTTATTTAATGTTATTCAATTCTCAATTTTGATATGTAGTAGATTTCTTTTATTATTTTGATCAGCATTTCCGGATATGAAAACCATTAAAAATACAAAAAAAATGCTACAAGAAAAAATCCGGATATAAAAAAAAATTGTGCCTTATACTTTTTGTTTAAAATGTCGGCAAGCATGTACATAAAAAGTCACACAAGAAACGCCAATTAATTGCACAAGAACCACAGCACAAGATATGTTGCGCAATTTTACTGTCTACCTTAGTAGGATAAAGGATAACTAGGAGCTCACTTCTTATCCTTATCCTCACTCACCGAAACTGTTATTTTACAAAAGTCTTCTGTTAGAGTTTGGTTGCTGTCGCCAGACGGGCTGCCGCTGAGTGCTCTGTCATTACTAATTTATTCGGCTTTTAAGGCTACGTTCACGGTAGAGGTTGTACAAAAGCATCAGAGATATTCAGTACACTCATTTTCACATCACTATTTGACACTGTATCCTGGTGTATCCAGGTGTATCCTGTTGTATTAAATTAATGATGCGCCTCGTTCTTACCAAACAAATTCATGAGATACGGAACCAAATAGGTTAGCTAAAAAAGGACGCCCTTGGAGTGCACGGCCTAATTTTCTTTTCGCCGACAATATTATGTCTACATACAACATTGCGTTAGCATCTTTTTGCTTCATTTGTTGGAGTTTCATGGCCTTTTCCTGCCATATTTGTCCCGTATTTTGTGGGGAAGAGGCGAGAAAATAAACACTTTTAATTTGCCGTATCCTCTCCATTTCGTCGTGTTTTTCATTTTCCTCTTACGTTGTTTCGGTAATGTCGTCACACGAAATTCATATTAATGTTGCCATATTGAAATTGTGTGCTCGATTTAGAGCAGCATTTTTGCGGTTATAATGGTATTTATTATAATGGGGTCTGTGGTCGTCCTGATGTGTCAGTTATAAATAGCGGTCATAGATTTTTTTGATTCATTAGATTTTTTTATGTTAAGATCGGCAGACAAGCTGACGGTCCACTTAATGGTAAGTGGCAACCGTCGTCTATAACACAAGCAACGCCACAGCTGCTGCAAGTGCGCTGCCGACTACAGTAGGATTAAGGATAAAGGATTAGGAGTGGATAGGAAAATGGGCTCTGGCATCCCTTATTCACTCACCGAAACACAACAGCACACGTGAAGTTTTTTCACGGTAGTCTTCTGTAAGGAGGTGGTTACTGCCGCCACACGTCTGCCCAAATGACAGTGTGCCCTGCCAAACACAGTGTGCCCTGCCACTACTTTCCAAATCTAGACCAGAGCCAAATTTGAAAGTTAATTTTTCAAAGTTGACCCTGCCGGAAATCGAACGCTGGAACCCTAGAACAGAGCGTTAAAGCAAGTAACCTAACCACTCATCCAACGGGCTCTTCAGATAGCTTATTATTTAACTATAAAATCAAAACTTATAAAGCTTTCCTCTTTTTAAAGGTATGATTTGCTCTTAATCTTTTAATATAGTTTTCTTTAATATTGGTATGGACAAAATATTTTTAGCAAGTGATTTTTTTTTTATATTTATTACACGTAAGAGTGTTTATTTCAAATATTATTATTATAAATAATATAAAAAAGATAAGGTAATTTTCCCATATATGTTGCCTACTTTAATTACAATGCCATTTAAAGTTGACCATATTAATATTTTTTTCTCTGCTAAAGAAAAAGGTAAAAAAAAATTAGAAAAAATAATATAAATAACTAAAATGCTGTTATTATGCTAGAAATTCATTACAGACAGACATCCTAGTGTATTTTAATTACTTCATTAGATGATATATCGGTTTTAAATATTTATAATAATAATAACAACTTTATTTCAGACTTGACTGTGTCCTTTTTAAAATTATATTACTATAATTGTATATTGGAAAGAAATTTAAAAATAAAATATAAACTAATAATAAATATAAACTGATGCCACATATCATTTTCTTTTGAGGGTGATATGTGACATCACCCAATGTTTTATTATTGGGCAGTCCCACCGTCAACGGCGTCCCGTACTCTAAATCAGGGATACTATTCTCATTCGCAAAATAGCATAAAAATCTGCAACTCTTGCATTTGCAAAGATCCCCGATGGCCTATGATTGACCTTAGCAATGGCATCGTCGGACAGGAAAGGTGGTTTAGGGACAAAATGGGATAAAGAAAGTAATAAACTATAGATAAGGAATTTAAATATAGGTATAAAATATTGTATTGTATATAAAAAAATAATCCACAAATCATTGTCACCATGAAAATTTTACACAGACTTTGTCATTCAGACAAAGAGCCGAGGGGATCACCTTAAAAATGAAATATGAAAAAAGCTTCAAAAAATGTATCTGTAATTATTATTTAATTATGTTTGATACTAGCGTTTAAATTAGGCCCGTATGTATCGTAGATCATAAGTTTCTACCAGTGAAATTAATTTCATTTTATATTTCAAGATACATTTTCATTGAGTTCATAAATAACTTTATTAATAAGTAAGTAATCTAAACAACTTTATTAAAGCAACTTACTTGTGTACCTACTGTCTTACATAACAATACTTTAAAGAGATATTCTGTTTTTAGCTATTTGGTTGTATATTGATTATTTAGGTTAGACAACTGAAGTCTTGAAAAGAACTCAAAAATAACATTTTAAACGTCATATAAAAAATAACCTTTAATGATTTTGAACGTAAAATTGTGTTATGTAAAATTATATGATTGTGTTATTGGATCTTTCACTGAGTTACCGAAAAACAGAAAGATATATAGAATTATAGGAGAGTATTGGGGAAATTTCCCTAGAAAAAATATTGATCCTGATTACCATAATCAGGATGGCCATGGCGTAGCTAAATAGCCTTGTAAAGTTGGTGATGGACTGAGCGATTTTCTACCTCGTGGTTCTAAATGTCACATTGCGGATTCTTTCGTCTTGTCCGATTCTTTGCCGAAACAGTGGAAAATCTTTGCCGAAAAACAAAAGTACATATAAAGACTAAGTTAACTTTAAGTTATTAGTCCCAGAACTAAACACATTAAGTTTGAAAAGAAAAGTACTACCTACTTATTATATGACGCTTGAACGATTCTACGAACGATTAAAAAAAAAGCTGAATTAAGTTTCAAACAAATGAAATAAAAATTATTTATTTCAGGCGTCTAAAAATGTCTCAAATTAAACATATAAAATTACATTGCATTAATTAATTGAATTTTTTAAATTAAATTTTACATATTAAAATTAATTATTAAATTAAAAAATGGTCATTAATAAAACCTGTCACATTTTCTAATAAAATATTCGAAATTCAGAACAAATCGCACACAATATGTCGTCTCTTCGAATCGGCGCATATGAAAAAATTCATTTCACTGTCCAAGCGTGGAGCATTTTTTATCTGGACCTAAAAAGTCCGAGAAAGCTGACCCGATTCCGTAACAACGATTTGTATTATTCTTCTATTTCCTTCGGGAAATTGAGCTTATTTCCTTAGTGAAACTTGTTTTAAGTTATACTAAATCATGTTAAGGCCGATTTGTATTTTAAGTTATATTAAAGTTACGTTTAGTTCATTATTAATTAAGTTTAGCACTTCGTTTCATAATATTTACAGTTAATTACATTTATTTATTCCTTACATAACATAAAAATTACATGTATAATACATATGCCGGGAATTGAAAAATTAAATTCCGCAGCAGTTAGAAATTAATAAAATGAAATTCACATAATAATAAATTATACAAAAATTTTTTTTCTTTCTTTAAGGCGACGCCAGCCCCTAATGATAAAAAAATCCACTTATTTGTAACCGTTTTCCTTTTAAACTATCATAATAATCATAATTTAAAAAATACTCAAATCATCTGCAGGATATATGAAAGGGGATCATCATAATTTTTTTAAAAATTATATTTAATTATAAATATAAAAAAAATACTAATTTGCGGTCTAATATCGATGTTGTAACCGTGCGATTTGTTTAATAATAAATATTTTAAAAAGCTAATTCTTAAGATAAATTTTAAGATCCACTATCTGAAGTCTCATCAAAAGAAAAATTTGAATTATTCTTTATTTAATTTTCCGAGATTTGCAAGTAGCGACCTGGAGACCTGCAGGGGGAGCCCTGAGCAGTCCCGTCAATTCAGTGCGGGACGAGTTTTGCGGCTGGAGTCGCCTTAATAGTTAATTTTACGAAGGTTGATAGATCATCTTCATAAACATCATTTCAGCCGCAAGACATCCCATAGGCCTCCCCCATAATTTTCCAATAAGACCCGCCAGAAGCACCTTGTGGGTGGACATCGTATGGTGCGCTTACCGGTCCGTGTTCTCCACTCGAGTACCGTCCGGCCCCAGCGGCCGTATACTTATGTTCACTAAATAAGATGTTAATACTTGAATATCTATATCATACATGTTGTAAAAAAAAGTTATAGCGCTACGAGGAAGGTTTTTGTATTTAATTAGCTAAAAAAAATGCTACCTTGCAAAGCCGGGAGCGGGTTTCTAATAAAAGATTTTTGCGATGTTGAGCCTCCCTCAAAACACTTTATTTGTTTATTTAGTCGATAACAAAACCGAAACGAAAATCTTGAATGGGAACTTGTCCTTTTTCCGATGAAATTCAGGAACGGTCAATGAAACAATATTTATATAAACAATTTTTGTGAATATTTTTGTTGTGTAAAAATGAGATTGCGACCGCACAGTTGTTGACTCTTAGTTTTGTTCGAATTCCGTATATATTAATAGAGTTATATGTTTTTTGGTTATATATATTTAATATACTTACTTATGTTTAATTAAGTTAAGATATATATATATTTAATATATTTTGGTAGAAAATAAAGATAACTTTTTTGACGGCGTGTATGAAATTAAAATGGGAGCATAAAATTAATGCTGCAATTCATTTTTTGCGAAAAACTCTCTCGAGTATAAAGAGCACTAATTGACGTATACTTTTTGATATGAGCCTGCGACATCGACGGAATTACTAGTTCAAGGAATCAAGGGTCTACCTGGATTACGAATTTTGAAACTTTAAAATTTTGAGGTGATGTCTCTTGTCTCAAATTAGAAATTATTTACGTAGTAACTTTTGACGCAATAACTTTTTTTTATATATAAACGCAGTGTGCCACTACTTTGCAGATCCAGACCAGAGACAAATTTTGAAAAGTTAATTTTTCAAAGTTGATCCTGCCGAGAATAGAACGCGGGAACCCTAGAAGAGAGCGTTAAGGCAAGCACCCTAACCACTCATCCGATAGGGGATCGGACAGTAATCAGATTAAAATCTAAAATGTACTTAGAAAGAAAATATATAAGTTTTTACGATTATTTATCGAATAATAATTTAATACAATTCATTTAAATATTTTTAAATGAAGAAATAAAATTTTATTATTTACAATATTTTTAATCTATACCAATCACAGTGCGTGACGTCATTTGTGGCCATCATTGTCTTATGCCAATGCAGCTGTTTTGTTATGATATGAGCACAAATGATAAAACATGATTTTGAGTACCTAAAAGGCTATAAATAAATAAAATAGTATTTTTTATGGGAATAAATATCCATGAAGATTAATTTAAAACACTTTCTGAAAATTTGTCCGATCCCCTATTGGCTCATCGGAAAACTAGAAATTTACTCCCAGGAAACCGGAAATTTAATGAGAATTTGACGTCAAATTAAAAAAAAACCTTTATTTGTATATACACATTTAAAAAAAAAATATACTCTTATATCACTTCAGTTGTTGATACATGTGTCTTATAACAAAAAAAAAACTTAAAACTCAAAACTCTTCGGATAATAACAGTAAAGACAAGCCATATTCCTCTTTTCTCCACCGATGCAGTGAAAATGAGAAAAAAGAGAGATAATCTTAATTTTTATTATGTTAAGGTCGTGACACAGGCTTCGTATTAGATGGCGCTTTTCGTGTAGTTTTTATTTAGTAAATATAGCAATAAATTGTAATATATAATAAATCTATTCTATACTTGACTTACTAATATATAAAGCTGAAGAGTTTGTTTGTTTGTTTGGTTGAATTCACAAATCTCAGTAACTACCGGTCCGAATTGAAAAATTCTATTTGTTTTGAATAGTCAATTTAACATCACGCTACGATAAATAGTATTATATATAAGCTGTGTCCAGTACCGCGCGCCCCATGCGCACGCCGCCCCCGTATATGGGTCGTAGCGAAGCGTGGCCTAGTTCAGCTAGTTTTAAATATGGTTGATTTAGTTGTAAGTTACCACAGGAAAACAGATTATTCAACAAACTAACCGAACAAAACACCGAGCAATAATATAAATCGCAATGTAAACCGTTGATACCCTTTTTATTTACAAACTTTCCAAAACACATGTAAAACGTACATGTTCAGATTAACATGGCCCGAATAAAACTTTGTTGTTCGTATAGTGGGCGGGCGCCAAGGCAGTACGTGCTCGGAATCGAATCGAGTATCTAGCCGGGTACAATTTCGACTAGATTTTCGAACTGAAATTACGACCAACCAGCTAAACGAATTAAAGATTGATGTGACGATTTTCATGTGAAAAATGTTCGCTGTCTTAAAAAGCAAAAAGTCAAATTTGTCTTTTGAGTTTTCTTATAAATCAGTTTTTTTTTATGTTATGTCGACAGACAGGCTGACGGTCCACTTGATGGTAGGTGGCTACCGTCGCCTATAACACAAGCAACGCTATAGGCAAGCCACTCATCCAACGGAATGGTTTTGTTGGAGACCCCCGGCCCTCTAGCAGGAAATGGGCGGTAAAAGTCTTACAGGTTCTGTTGAAGACCGATCGTCACCAACATAGACCACTATACGTGGTGCTAAAACAATACGTAAGACCACTTACCATCATTCGCCGAGATCCCGTCGTCTTGACACGGCAGGGAAATATAGAGATATCGGTCGGGAGTGGGAATGTTAAAGAAGAGTCTTGGCGTGGTGACGCCCTGTGCATCAACCATCTGCTCGTTTGACCGATGACCTATAAACTAGGTCTAGACTTTGCTAGGCAAACTAGAAGTAGACTTTACCATTAAATGCCAGTATCAGTTTTTCTAAACAACTTTTAATAATAATACTTATTGAAATTGGTTAACAATAAACTCCATTATCTTATCGCTAAGGTAAACATTTGTGAAGTTAATTGATGATTCGTCTACGAAGGCCATTTACCCCTGCTATCTTAACTGGAAGTCTGTTATCCAGCAGTTAAAATTTGCATATTAAACGGATTTCGAAGTTACATTACGTGTTCTGTATCAACACATATCATCTTGGATTGATTGGATTTTTTAGAATGCACTCTGATGTTATTATTGGAACATCTATTTTATGTTATCGATGTTAAAGGGTGTTAGTTTTTTTAATGTTAAGATCTACAGACAAGTTGACGGTTCACTTGATGGTAGGTGGCTACCGTCGCCTATAACACAAGCAACGCCACAGCTGCTGCAAGTGCGCTGCCGACTGCAATAGGATTAAGGATAAGGGATTGGATAGGAAAATGGGCTCTGGCTTCGCGGTTTTCCGTTTTTCGTAAGGTTTTCCGCAAGGGGGTGGTTACTGCCGCCAGACGGACTGCCCAAATGACTGCGAAACGCAGTGTGCCCTGCCACTACTTTCCAGATCCAGACCAGAGCCAAATTTAAAAATTTCATTTTTCAAAGTTGACCCTGCCAGGAATCGAACCCAGGAACCCTAGAACAGAGCGTTAAGGCAAACACCCTAACCACTCATCCAACGAGCTCGTTGTTATAGTTGTTCAGATATTATAGGTAACAGATCAGGCATAAACTGCAGAACTCGCCACTTTGCGTTCTCTTTCATAAGGTTGTATTGAAAATTTTAATTCTGGCACAGAATAGCGTAATTATTCTGGTTACAATTGACAAAATTAAGTTCATATAAAATTTAGAAGCAGTTATTTTGGTATTTTTGTTTGAACGCGCTAGTTTCCGAAACTAGCAATAGGATTTAAAAAAATTTGCTTTTGATAGTCGAATTCTTGGGGAAGGTTATATTTAACATCACCCTATGACTACATAAGGAGGCAAGTAAAAAGAAATTATTTTTAAGGCTATGTGAAAACGGTGCGGGCCGATGCGATGCGGTGTTAAGAGGACCAGTGTCAGAATTCGGCAACCCAACCGAAACCGAGAATTACCCAGAGAGAAAAAAGTTTTTTTTTTTTTTTTAAATAAATAGGTGTGTTCAACTGCGTAGCACAGCTATCATAATTATGAAACAGTGGACTGTGAAACTACGTAGTGAACATAAGTATGCGTATTTATGTAAAAAAATCGTTATTTTTATAAAAAAAAATCTCAAAAAATATTAATATATCATATCTATGCGTAATATTCCGTAGTCTAATCATAGTCTGGATATTTAAGATAAAAATATTTTACAACGTGTAATATCAAACATTTTTATCCAAAATATAAAACCGACCGGGCTTCGCACGGGTGGACATTTATTTTTAAACATTTTTGACTTTATTCGTGGAAAACAGCAAAAGTTGAGTTACGTTACTCTCAGATAACGTAGCTTTCTATAGGTGAATTTTTTTTAAAATATGTCCAGTATTCATTGAATTTATTAATTACAAACCTACATTGTATGGAGAGGGTAAAGGGGGGGATGCGGAGGGTGAGTACCCTATGTTACTCTTTGATAATACAGCTTTCTATAGGTGGAAGAATTTTTGAAATCGGTCCAGTAGTCATTGAGTTTATTAATTACAAACATACAAATCTTTTCTCTTTATAATATACAGATTACAGGTTAAGGCATAAACAATATTTTGTAAATTATATAGGTTTAGAATTGAAATAAAAAATATATTTATTGTCGAATTATCGTTTGGAAAATGCGCATTGTTAACCCCTCATTAGCTTAGCGAGACAAACAAGGTAACAAGCGGTTTTGGAATTAGTGAATTTACCGAAACACCTCCCGTAGGCTGCTTAACTTGGATCGGTTCAGAACTAATGGACAGACGTGTTCTGAATACAACACCAATTAACTGCTGAATAAACTCTGAATAAATATTAATTGTGTACAAAATAAACGTTTATTAATGTAAAATGTTTTAACATTTAGTCCACTTGGGGCTGCCGTCACCAACAAACAACAAGCATTATCAGGGCGATGTCGACGCAGATAGGATGAAGGGAAAATAGAGAGGGATGGAGATTTGAGCAGCCAGTGTCGTATCTTGAACTACAGGACCCTGTATTAAATTTTCGTCGAGGGCCGTTTCTACCTGACTGTGGATAAGCCCAAAAGGAGAATATTTGGCGAAAGAAACAAAACTGCTCTCATATTTTAATTTCGTTTTTAAACTCTTAAACGCGATATTCGTAGGCCGTAGGCTAAATTCTAAATTGTAGAGGTCAGAGTAAGGCCTATAATTTAAATGTGATAACAACAGGATATAGGCAGCTACCTATCTATACTTTTACTAATATTATAAAGCTGAAGAGTTTGTTTGTTTGAACGCGCTAATCTCAGGAACTACTGGTTCGAATTGAAAAATTCTTTTTTTTTTTGAATAGTCCATTTACCGAGGAAGGCTATAAGCTATATAACATCACGCTACGATAAATAGTATTATATATAAGCAGTGTCAAGTACCGCGCGCCCCATGCGCACGCCGCCGCCGTATGGGCCGTAGCGAAGCGTGGCCGAATTCAGCTAGTATTTTATAACCATGGAACGCAATGTGCAAGGCCGCATAGCATAATATATTAACGGCCTTAAGCCAACTACTAGATATAGACATCACCAATTGAACGCCAAAGAAAAACGGCGGTCCGCATTCACTATGGTCCTGTGACTTTTCGCATAACCAAAAAGTCATGGGGGTATGTCCAGCTATACGTCTCTCAGTACATGACTGTCACTCGAGAACCTAACTTAACGGTTGTTGGTTCTACGAGATTTGTAACCGGTCACAGCAACTCGCTTTTTTTTAACAAGAGGAATCCATCATGGATACCCACCGGCCTGTGGACAGACCGGTGGGTTATGTCGGACTCCTGCCCCGAGATGGTATTGTGGTAGACCTACCGACTAAACCTCTTGGCGTCCTCCTCATCCGCTATTGGTGAAGGTCGGACTAACACTCTTCCGCAGCTCCACCGCGGGGGTCCGCAACCGGACACGGCTCATTTGGATGGCGCACCCGAACTGCCAAGGTGCGCCGTGCCTCTCAGGATGAAGCGGGCGGTAGAGTCCCCATCTACCGCCCTAGTCCTGTCAGGGGTCCAGGTGGCGGGCGTGGGCCAGCCGCCTGCGGCCTGTTCGTTTAAACTACATATACATATAACGAATTACATAATTACGTATTCTGTCTCGCAGAGAAACTTTTTTCGCTGTCGATTTTTTTTTAAATTTCATGTTGAGCTGAACTACCTTAAGTTTTTTCTTATCAAGCCAACAGTTAGGGTCACTTCTGTCTGTCATTTAAGTCATCACTATCAACACACGCTGATTAAAAAAATTATTTTAGCCACCGAAATTTATAGCTAAAGTACTAGCTAAACCCGCAAGAGTGTGTGACTGCTATAAAATTAAATGTATAAAATACGATACATACCTAATTACTTTATATTATTTAGTTACATTCTGCATACTCAGTTTTCACGAGTTCCAACAAAAGTTATGCAAGTTACGTTCGGTATACACAGATGTCACTACGTTTTATATATTCAAACAGTTCATTTTTTCGACGACAAATGTCGCTACGTTTTTCAACACGAACTACACTTTTCATACAAGATTTCGACATTTGCTTTTATAAACCCAGAGAATAGAATTAGGGAACATAAAAACATGCGTCAGCTTTCGCACAAATGTCAAAGTGACGGATAACGTAACGCTTTTTAATTAACGCTTGTATTAATTTTACTCCTCATAAAATTTCCACACTGGGAGCCTGGGGGAAAAAAATATGAAGACACAATTAAATAATATTTCTAAAACTTTTAGCATAAACACAGATATACTTGTAATTCGGAAAGGAAATAAAAAGCCACTTCGCCGAGACGGCCTTCCGTCATATTGGTTTTTATTCTCGCTGCAGAACACAGTGTCAAATGGGACACACCAGAAGGGACAAAAACAATAAAACCTTGCCCTTGGGCTGTAGATATTTCGGGATTAAATAAATCATACTCGGTTGCTAAGGGCGTAGAAATTTGAGATATCAAGATATGCGAAGGTTGAGACCGGTCTGTAAAGGGTTATTCCCTTGTGTATTTATTGAGTGTATATATATACTAAAAGACTTAAGCGTCCAAGTCATGAATCTACTTATATTTCTGATTTTTTATAGTGGAGCCAAAATGTTTTATGTACATGTTTTATATGCAACTTCCTTTTTTATTGCTGTTATTACTTTTCCCTTTCCGGAATTATTTCAATTTTGAGCTAAATATTTTTAGGTTAAGTTACGTTATTTTAAAAATAAACTAAAGAAGTGACGAAAAATAGAAAATAACTTAAAATATCCAGGTAGGTAAATGTAATATACACTGCAACTCAAACATATGTTTTCAAAAACAAAGAAATTATTAGTAGCAGGACATTGCGTTACACAATTACACATTGGCAATCTGTCTGACGCCAATAAAAACCAATCTAGATGTGATTTGTAGACGATAAGTGACGATGTGAATATAAGGGAATAGCTATTGCTCACCCTTTGAAACATAACAGCAGACATTAAGAAGACTACCGTGAAATAACAGCACGTGTGCTTTTGTGTTTTGGTGAGTGAGTAAGGGATGCCAAGAGGCCTATTTATCTAACTCTTCCCAATCTTTTAAGGTAGGTTTATATTATACCGGAGCCCAGGTCAAGATATTCTTTTGTAGGCTTTTGTATGAACCAATTTATGCTTTACGGGCCGTGTCCGTGCTACAATTGCTCGCTCCAATCGCAACATGTCGCAACATATTTGCGATTGCGATTGCGCTCGGGACACAGCTTTGCGAGGCCCGCTCGGGGTATTACAATTTACCCGAGGCAGCCGCGCGGGGTATAATAATTATATAATACTATATAAGTATACATAGTAATAGTAACACAAAATGGTAATCCAAAATACTTGGAAATGACAAGGCATGGGCCGTCCAGGCGGCGGCACGGTGATGAACAGAATGGCAGACCCGGCCGGAGCACGTTGAGAAAAAACGGAAAACGAACGGCCTGGTTGCGGCACGCTCCAATATGATTCATCCTTTATCCTTAATCCTATGTAGTTGGCAACGTACTTGCAGCACCTGTGGCGTTACTATGATGAAGTACGTAAATGAAGAAATTCTCTCCTCTCTCTCTCTCTCTCTCTCCTTATGATCGGTCCTCCGTTAAGGCTGATTTTTATTGATCCAGTGGCTGGATCCAGCGTCACTGGATTCGAGCGCTGGATTGCCACCGGATTAGTGTAAACATATTTCAATCCAATACAGCGTCCAGTATCCAGCACTGGATCGGAATAGACCACGCTCCTATTTTTCAATTCAGTGTCCGCCCCCCGCGCACCCCGTGCCAGCGGCACTGGATTCGTGTAAACCCGCTTTTTGCTACAAACTTGTCACCTCAACAAAGTAAGAATGTCTATTGGATTAATTGTAAACGTCGCGATTCAGTGCCAGTGGCAATCCAACGCTGGATCCAGCTACTGGATCAATGAAAATCAGCCTTTACTGAGGATCGTGGTGACAAAGTCCAAGTTTCTACCGCACCATCTACCATCAGTCCCAGTCCATGCTCGCCCCTCACCCTTTGATAGAGTTTATAAGAATAGGTGGTTTTCTTTAATTGATCTGTCCGTCTTGTTGGCTACCGACCTCGTAATCTTTTGCCTTCTAAATTGTCAACAAAGATCAGCTTACCCAAATTTCTTCACTTTTTACTATGTGTTCTAGAATGAGCTTTGACGCGTCCTTTAACAACATTAGATGCCCCAGATAAGTGTGTTGCCAACTCTAATGGATAAGGAACAAAATGAAGACAGAAAGACGGAGGAATGGTCTCTGGATTCTCTTACTCTTAGCAAGAACCTCAACAGTTGTTATTTCATTCTGGTCTTTAGTGATGGTCTGGGTTGCCATGTTTTTGACGGCTTGCATCAGATAGGTGTTCTGATAAATAAAAATTGCATCATGTAATGGGAAATAGTGATGACATAATGAAACAGATGTTGCCATGAAGGAGGGGTTACGAGCCATTATAAGGCTGGGTACACACCCCCACATCAGTTATGTGTTGTTTGGCAAACATCCAAATAACATATGGCGTTGTTTACTTGCAATACTTCTTGAAAATTGTTTCTTCTATCGTCTCGAATATGGGGTCAGCGATTTTCTACATCAAGATCTTTTTCACATCAACAGATGAAATAAAAACTTACAGGCTAATAAAAATGCCTGTTACGTTTCTTTTTTACGTATATGTAAGTAATTATGTTACCTATTTAAGATTTTTTATATAGGTACTATCTTACCGAAGTTTATTTGGTTTTGACAAGCTCTTATAAATTCTTTAATTAATTCTATCTTTTTTAACAGTTACCAGTAAAAATATTTTTCATAACTTACAGAGAAATAGTTAAATTAATTAAATTAAAGATTTCAAATTAAATGTATATCTAGATTAGGGGTTAGTTTTAAGGCATAATAGGCTGTAAGGACTGCCGAAAGTAAATATTCGGGTTTGAGCCCAATACGGCGGGTGTGGACTGTATAGGTGTGCGGGATAAGGTTTGTTGTAATATGAAATATTTTATGTAGAAATATTATTTAAAAAGGAAAAAATAGATGTTGCTACGAACATGTTTATTTCGATATCTCACTCTTGTCTTTGTCATTTTTTACATTCTCTATTATCTTCTTAATATTTTAAACAAACTTAATATTCTTAACAAGTAAAGAGTATCTATAACACACATAATAAAAACGTTAACTATCAATTAGTAGTATTTACAACAAGGTTATTGGAAATTAAAGAAACCTATTCTATTATTCACTGTTGTGACCCGCGCGATTCTTCGTAGCTTGAGTCTTCTTCCGAAGCTTTGGATTCTTCTCTTCAGCACTCGCGTTAGTGGTACCTTTAAAGGCAATTGGGTATAAGTGGAATATTTGACACACATAATCGAGAGATTGTCGCGTGACAATGTGTCGCGGAATGAAACACTAAATGTAACGGAAAGCTTGCCGCAATACATCAGTGAAAACCGCAATAAGCGTGCACAAACTATTTTTTTGACCTCGGTAATATTACTTAGTATGTAATTTTTTTTTTTTTTTAATATTTAATGTACAGACAAGGCTCGTTTACTATATAAAGGTTATTCAAACGCGCTCTAAAAAACGTTAATGTATTATTAATTCAATAATAAATTTAGTAAAACATATCTTTGATAAATGTCATAGGATTATATACGCACATAAATATACACGAAACAACTGAACACGAAATCAAACCAAGATACAGAAATATATTGTATTGTTAGTTAAATAGGGTTGAAGAGCGTGTACATAATATAAGTTTGTATCATGTGTGGAGCAAATGACAAGTAGAAAATATTATCCTCATCCAAAATTATGATTGGATAATGGACGGTTAAAGGATGGGTAATTGAGATCAATTAACTTTCTGGGATAGTATTGTTGGCAGCATTCCTCGTAACTCTTTAATTTTGAAAACTAACAATCGGTGATAACGTAAAAGCAAGTAAGAGCTAATACTATTTATTTTTATTTATTTATTTATTTATTTTAAAATTTACAGATAGTTTACACATATGAATAGTTTTTCGGTGACCTTTACACTAAGCATAGCTTGTATTGTAAAGGCCAGAATTTAATAAGATATAAAATTTTAGAATTAAAAATAGTCATTAAAAGAAAAGGAGATTTGGGTGTCTGTCTATGTGTCTGTCTGTCTGTATGTATGTATGTGTGTGTGTGTGTGTGTGTGTGTGTGTGTGCGTGCGCCAGCAAAATCCTGTTTCAGATAGTAAGTTTGATAATACTATTGATAAAGCAAACTAATGTCCATCAAGTTGACCGTCAGATAGGCTGACGATTATTCGTACGTTACTTGGTTGTACTCGTAAGTGAATACCGTCGCCAATAACACAAGCAACGCCACAGGTGGTAAAGATTAAGGATAAGGGATTGGAAAGGGATAGAAAAAGAGGCTCTGGTATCCATTACAATACAATGCTATTATTTCACGGTGGTTTTCTGGAAGGCCAACTTTGAATAGGGTCGTTAATTTTAACTTGAAAATCTATTTTTACATTTTATACAACAATTTCCCGGCCACGTCTGTTTGTATGTATGTTCGCGATTATCTCAAACTACTGATTGATTTTTCATGCGGTTTTCATCTGTCAACAGAGTGTGATTCCTGAGAAATCTATAGTTGTATAATTCGTTAAGGTTTTATCCTTAGTTTCCCGAGGGTTTCTGAATTGGAGCATACTTGCACAGGTGATATCTGGCAGAATATCAGTGTTGTGGTCCGCACCACAACTGTATACTGAGTCAGGGTTCCTTTTCCTCTTCTTACTTGTTTATATATTTGTTTGTTTGTAATTATTATTTGTTCATATATGTCTATTGTGTTTATTAGAGGAATAAAAGATGCTTTCTTTCTTTCTTTCTTTCTTTCTTTCTTTCTTTCTTTTCTTTCTTTCAAATTCGATATATGTCGCTGCTCCACCTAATTCTATTGTAGTATAATAGATGGCGCCATAAATAGTGATCTATTTTTTTATTTTTCAACGCAGACGAAGTCGTGACTACAAAAAAACGGGACAAGTGCGAGTTGAACTCGCGTGAAGAGGGTTCTGTACGATATTGAGTGATTTGCCATGTTATTTTAATATCATGGACTTCTTATAGGTTTAATAATTCTTATAGGTTATCATGGACTTCTTACAGAATACTACCGTGAAATAACAGCATGTACGTGCTGTTGTGTTTCGGTGAGTGAGTAAGGGATGCCAGAGCCCATTTCCTTATCCCCCTCCTATCCCTTATCCAATCCTACTGTAGTCGGCAGCGCACTTGCAGCAGCTGTGGCGTTGCTTGTGCTATAGGCGACGGTAGCCACCTACCATCAAGTGGACCGTCAGCCTGTCTGTCGATCTTAACATAAAAAAAATATATCATGGACTTCTATAAGCAGAAAACTAATTTCTGTATATTTTTTTTCAAAATTTTAGGTTAAGTAGTTTCGGAGATGGGGGGGGGGGGTCGAACAGACGGACACACGAGTGATCCTATAAGGGTTCCGTTTTTTTATTCGGACGTACGGAACCCTAAAAAGTTAAAAAAAAAGTCGACAGAGGTTCGTGTAGTGCCATTGCGATGTCACATTGAATGTGTTTTGCTGATTGTGAATATAAATTGAGGTAAATAATGTACTATGTGAAATATGTAAATAATATATATACATATACAATACAATGTATCTCTTAGCCTTATAGACAAGTTAACTTAGATACAATAAACATTGGTGTAAAAAATAATAATGATAACAGTAACAATGACGGTCCCTTTCATAAAATTTAAATTTAATACGTAAAATATTAAACTTTAAAAATGAGTTACTAATACGCTAAAGTGCTTAAATTAGACCATTAATTCTAACTGGCGTATCGCCAACCGGCATAGCCTGCGGAAGTAGAGATAGGCTACAAAAGAAATAAAGCCGACTGTTCACTGCACCACACACGGTCACAATATAACACAGCAGTATACAATACATTTAATCCTCTACTCGTTGAAAAGATATTCATCTAAACCCCTTTTATGGTTCCTCAAAGACCGATAATAACGCTTCCAATATACCTGCAGCCATACAAAAGAGACGTGTCAAGCCACACAACATACGAAGTACAATAAAACATTCTTAATCCGAAAAAAAAGGCATTCTTATTTTTAGGGTTCCGTACGTCAGATTAAAAAAAACGGAACCCTTATAGGATCACTCGTGTGTATGTCTGTCCGTCCGTCACAGTCAATTATCTCCGAATCTACTAGACCGATTAATTTCAAACTTGGTACACATATCAATTTCTGTGACCCAAACGCAGAGGTGTGAGATGAAATCGGTATATGGGATGTCATTTTTGGGGGGAAGCTGGAAAATTAATTTTTTTTTAAACTGCATCGTGTGACATATCAAATGGAATGTCTTGTTGTGAAGATCTTAAATGTATTTTTTTGTAATTTTAAAATAAATAGTTTCTAATTTATTCAAGAAAATAGACGAAAATTGACCATCCCCCCCCCCCTTATCTCCGAAACTACTGAACTTAAAATATTGAAAAAAATACAGAAATGAGTTTTCTACTTATATGTAGATTATAGGAAAACCTATAAGAAGTCCACGATATTAAAAGAACATGGTAAATCACTCAATATTGTGCGGATAGGTAACATCGTACGGAACCCTCTTCACGCGAGTTCAACTCGCACTTGATGTTTTATTTGAAGTGAAACTTCTTTGCGCGCTTTAGAGTAAAATTTCAAGGTCGATTTTTGTGTGACGTTTAACTACAATGGTCACGTGATGCTTTTTGTAACGTTTCTTGTAACGATTCTGTCTGACATCGAGCGCTTACTGTATATTTGATCGCCAAAAAAGCTTTACTTCTGATAAGCGTGCTCTGTAAGCTTCTTTATTTTAAAAAAGCTTGTTATGGCGATGAGTGAGTGAGGCATGCCAAATCCCTCTTTATGACTTACCTATGCTATAAAGATCAGAAGCTCATTAATAGGCGATGATAGTCACCTATTATCGAATAGACCTACGGCCTTTTGACAACCTTTAAATAAAAAATAAATAAAAACACCATATAGCAAAAAAAAAGCTTTAGGCCTTAGCTTCTGGTGTCGACAGAACGCGTGGTCTGAACCCAGTATTGTACAGATTAAGAACAAACACCGCCTACAGCTACTGTGCTATATTAAAGTCTTACCCAACGAGTACATTTATAAATAGATAAAAAAGTTTACTTTGTTTCATTTAGAATTTTCATTACCCGCCTGAAGAACTTTTAGGTTGGTTTTGACGGTTTTTATAAGCATATCTCTGTTCCATCCTGCATGTTTCTTTTTGGCTGAAATGAAATAATTTCAGAAAGTACAAAAAGGCAGTGGTCATTTATAGCTTTTTAGAATAAGTTTGTGTCGATGTACGTTATTTATTTATTATATTATTAATATAACGTTTATATATTTATTATATTTATTTTTGCCGAGAAATGGAAAGTTTTTAAATTAATTTTAATTTTAACTCATAAATAAAACATTGTTATTTTTTGTTTTCTTGTATTTTGAGTATTTGATTTTTTGTCATTAAATATTTTAAAATAATACGTCTATAATATTATGTATATGCTTAAAAAAATATTGTTACGTGCGGAGTGAGTTAAAATGCCGTGTAAGGGCGAAACGAACGATTTATTTTCACAAAGCAAGATGACTTTCAAAATCACTAGACTTATCCGATGAAATCGTTAAACTTGCCAAAAGTCGTCTATGATTCCCTTAATGTGTAGCCGGTTCACTGTCGCAGATAACTTCGCAAAAGCTCCGAAGGGTCGCTTTCGTATCGTCGGTTGTCGCACCACTAACTCACCTCGCCCGCCTGCTCTCTTATTTATACTTGGCGCCAAACGCCTCGATGTATTTAGAATTTACTAGAAAATGTAAATAAGATTGCAAACAAACCATTAAAAGTTCGGGAATGCTATTTCGGTTGAAATGTAAACTCTGTGTTGTAAACATAAGGACCAATTTCCTTTGACACTAATCGGGAAGGGGCGTGGCTACCACCGATAGGGTTGGACGGTCGAGGCTTTCGGCAGGCGCGAGCGTTTTTTTCAGAACGTTCCACAGTTAGTCGGAACAATATGTATGAGTTTGAGCTGCGTTTTGAACACGGTTTTGCGTTTTGAGGGATATTCGGCATGTTGATCCATGAGACTTTATTAAAAAAAAATTCGGTGCTATTTTAGTTTTATTTATTTTCTTACATAATAGCGACAAAATGAATAACAAATAAAGTTGCAATTGATTATTTAAAATAAAACAAACAACACAAGTGCTATTATTTCATGGTGGTCTTCTGGTTACTGCCGTCAGATGGGCCGCCCAAATGACTGCGAAACGCAGTGTGCCTTGCCACTACTTTCCAGATCCAGACCAGACCAAATTTGAAAAGCTGACCCTGCCGGGAATTGAACCCGGGAACACTAGAACAGTGCGTTATTTTTGTGAGATGATGAGTGTATATTGTAATTATGCTATTGATATTTTATTTTAATCGTCCAGAAGTTTTCATAGGTCATTGATTCCAGCCATTTAGATATTTATTTATTTATTTATTTATTTTTAAGGGAAACATACAGACTATAATACTTATAACTAAAATGACAAAAATGGCACAAATACCAATAAAGTTTCCACAATTATTTAGTACATAATAATATTACAAAGTCAACCTTTAATTATTAATTTAATTATTATTATTTGTTATATATTTTTAATTCAACATTGAGTATACATATTAAAAAAGTATGATGACAGTCTGTGTATTCAGTGAAATCCATTCACAGGTAGCATTTTCTACCAGTAAATGTAGTATTGATTACAGGTACTGTGCTATGTTGTATTTTTTACTTTAGTTTTTTACTGTATTTTTTACTTTACTAAGTTAAATTCTTATGCTTTTTAAAAACTATATGAGTTATAATACAATTTTATGCATTCATACTTGTATGCACATTCCACCGAAATCGAACCGGGTATTGTTTTGAATGTGCTACTACAAGGTTGACGGGTCGTAATTGCAAATGGAATTTCGAAAAACCTCCCACGTTGATATTGTCCTGAAATTCACTGATTATAAATTCTAAAACAAAGTGTTTGTTCTTGAACTGATTGGCAAACGACCAAAGAATGTCGTCTGTATATTATTTACAAATATGACAGCTCAACAGTTGGCTTGTATAGTGAAAAACAAATTTAATCTTCGCTCGAACTGAGCCGACGACGCGCAGATCGCGGGATATAATTCACGTGCGCCAATAAGGGTATAATCTACAATTTATACTGTTCCCTATTATCCTGAAATTGCAAAAAAAATAATTAAATATCATTTTCTTCTTAAATATCTCATAATTATAATTAGTGAAATTTAATTAAACAAGACTCAATAAATTGGAAGAATTCAAACGTGACGTCGTTGTATTTTAGTTGTTTGTTTTGATTTTTATGTTTGTAAATTTATTTATTTTTTATGTTAAGATCGGCAGACAGGCTGACGGTCCACTTAATAGTAGGTGGCTACCGTCGCCTATGACACAAGCAACGGCAAAGCTGTTGCAAGTGCGCTGCCGACTACATTAGAATTAAGGATAAGGGATTAGGAGGGGATAGGGAAATAGGCTCTGGCATCCTTTATTCACTCACCGAAAAGCAACAGCACACGTGCTGTTATTTTACGATGGTCTTCTCTAAGGGGGTGGCTACTACTGCCAAAGGGTCTGCCTAAATGGCTGCGAAATGCAGTATGCCCTGCCACTACTTTTCAGATACAGACCAGAGCCAAATTTGAAAAGTTCATTTTTTGAAGTTGGCCCAGCCGGGAATTGAACCCAGGAACCCTAGAACAGAGCGTTAAGGCAAGCACCTTAACCACTCATCACAAATAATTTTAATAGCGTGAGTTGTAAAAAAGTAAAAAGAAAGCGAAGAATTCATTTTCTTCGCTGTTCACAGATATGTTACTGTGTATTTTTATAATATAAATTAAGATAACAATAATGACTTATCTTGAATAGTGAAGGTTACCTTCACGGCAGGCAAAGCATAATCGCCCAGAACGGGTTTGATCAAATCTGGTCCAGATCAAATTATGCTCGAATGAAGTGCTGGAACGAAGTGTATCCGTGGTTAGAGCAAAATTAGCCTTGGCCGAAGGAGTGCTGGAACACACCTCCGGCACATTATCTTGTAAAAAACAAATGAAATTAAAATGACAAAAATTTCTGTATTTCCAGCTTTTGTTTTTCCGAGCTTATACAACCCAAATCTTTTCAAGGTTCGAGTGAATAGGCATCTTCTGGGTGAGCTCGCTCCATCGTCGGCCTCATCCTTCCTACGTGGATAGATGATGGTCAAAAGCAAACCCATCTTTATTTAAAAAAATGATAAAAACATTCTATTAATTGTTATTAATCTCAATTCCAGGACGCTGTTATCAACTAGTCAAGGAAAGGGGAAGAAAGTAGGTCCGCGCGGGCCCGGCCTACTGTCGGGCCCGCCGCCGCATTGCACCGCCGCACATTGAAGGCTTTTTGAAAGTAAGTTTTATTGTCATATACCTAAGAGTGATTTCATTTATTTCTCGGTCTTAATGCGAATGTAATACAATTAGATAGGTTGGGGAAAAAGTCTTTTCGCATATAGTATTGTATCTTTGGCTGTACTATTTGTATCTGGCTGGTCATCAAAAAAAGAAACAAATTAGTAAAATATTATTTCCAGCTATTTTCACTTGTTTTTCTTTCTGTCAATATGAGTGAAACTAATGAAGAAAGAACAATGGCGAAATTTTTGTTCAAAGAATTTTGAAGCGTCTTTGAATGTGATCTATATAAGGAGAGATAACTAAATTTTGAAAGGTTTTTGAAATTATACTAATGGTCTGTCGGATATAAATATCAATTTTAAAAGAAACACAATTGACTAAACATCTTGTGAAGTAGTAGGTATATAGTGTTCTGTGACATCTTCCTTTAATTGAGTAAATGACAATTTAATGTGACAAATAAGGTAAAAAACATAGAATAATAATGATTTAGTTATTATTCTATGTACAAAAATTATAATACCACAGAACACTATATATTATTATACTCGTAGCAAGTTAATCACAATTTACCTAAAAATATTTTATTCTGAACTCAGTTTTAAGTACTAATAGTTTATTTTAATCTAAAAATACGCAACATATATATTTTAATCCAAATAATAGGTGTTATATTACATAACCTAAAAATATTAAAACTAAAATATTCTTAATTCCAAACTTAGTTTAGTAATAAAAAGTCTATACTTTTACATATGTTTCATTTGTAGACGCGAAAAGTTTAAGTCAACAAAATTTTGTATGGGGGTTCGCCATTGTTCTTTACATTTCATAATTTTATTACAAAAAAAAGGGAAAAATGCAACGCAAGCCGCGAAAAAAATTGTGACGTCATGGACCTAATGCAATATCCGTAAGAGTAGCACAAAGTTGGTTTAAGCGTTCTGGTTACAGATAAAATAGACGTAATTTTGCTTTTATTAGTTGTATTTGAGTATTTTCTCATTGCTAGGTAAATATTAATAAAATGCGTACCTATTCATTTTCATACGATTTTGTTTTCACTATCTATATAATATATAGGAATTAATTATTATTGGGGAGCAGGAGATTTTGATAGATATACCCTGATTGTTTTAATTCACTGTTTTATTGGCTTTTGTAACATTTCTGTATATAAATTATTTCCATCTGTTAAAACTCAGTAGACTTGTGTAACTCATGAGTGAGTGATATAAAAGATATATATCCGCACAGAAGAGTTGTTATATCTTTAACTCAGTTGACTTTAGTTTATATCTTTATATCATTATGGTTCAATTCGGATTAACGCAACAGTAGCTCAGACAGAAAAAGACACAGAGACGACGACGGCACAAGAAAGAAAGAGACGAATGAAATAAATGCATCGTTTGCACGTCGCACGTCGAAACAGTCGATTCGGAACTGTGTAATTACAACAAAGAAAAACAATCTTTATTTGTATAAAAATAGAGTGAAATTAATTTTGTACCGATTTCATAAAATTCAAATTTAATTTTTCGATTTTGAAAAGTTTAACGGTTTTGTTTTGATTTGGTGATTTTTTTTTTTTTTTTTAAATTAATAATTAGTCGCGCACTCGTCTGGAGGGCGACCAAATATCGTATTCTTTGTGTTTATTATAATTTCAGTTGTTACATAGAAATGGTTGTTATTAGTGATATTAACGTCTTCTGCAAGAAAAAGAAGCACTCTATGGAACCACTTTAACAGAAGTGGATCCTAAGAAGGCAAAATGCGTCTACTGTGCAAATATTGTGTAAAATAGTATTGTCCATGGCAAATTGTAATATAGGAAATATAGGAAGGCACGTGAAGTCAAAACATCTGACGACTATTAGGTATATTATTACAAATAAATACCAAAGTTTGTGAACAATTTTAACACTAACAATTTTATATTAAAAAAAAGTCCTTTGCAAATTAACAATAAATAGTAAAGTAAAGAATCCATCCAGGCTCTGTCTATATTACACGATTCGCTTCTGTCTGAGCTACTGAAAAGAAAAAGGTCTTTCATTCGTCAATGGTAGTATTTCTCTCATGTATCAGTACTGAGTTAGTGAGTTACTGACACAAAAGAGAGATATATATCTTTGAAACGAAAAGATATATATCTCTCTTTTCTTCTCAGTGGCACAACTATATAAAACTGTGATGACGACGTCTGTGTAACAGACTACATACACTTAAACTCTACGGCTTGCCCACAGATCAAACCTTCGTCTAAGACATTTAGGGCTTGGTTATCACCTGAAAGACGCATAAACTGTAATGAATAAAAAAAAGATTTTTTTATTCAGTCATATATATAAAAAAAAAAATCAAATAATTATTCTAAACATACATTCATGTTATTTAATGTTATCTAATGTTATTTATATACGTATAAATTCTGTAAAGACACAGATAATTTTGTTGAGATTTTCAATATTGTAAACATAATACAATATTATTAACAGTTTTATAGAAAACTTAATAATCTAATTCATCCATTCTCCATATAAATGGGTAAACCTAACCCCGACGGAATAGAGTAATAATAATATTGCCAAGGCATTTTTATTATAATTATGCCCTGAATGTTACTAATAAAAGCCGAACCTTGTAAGCCTAGGTGGTCCCTAAAGAAAGATCAGCCACATAGCACGCACAGCATAATTATGCCTATACTATATCCACGGAAACGAGTTAGTAGAGCGCTTTCTCTGTCTGAATTTATCATACAAATGACAAGGACAGGAAATGAACAGTAGGCGTAAACAAATCCGTAGAAAAGTAAAGGCGCGTTCACAGAGCGACTTATTTTAGACTACTTTTTTTAACACAATTGCGCATTTAAAATAATTTTGCTTTTTGTATTACTCGTTTTTATACATACGTTTTTACATTATTTTCTTTGTAAAAAATATTTATGAAGGAAATAAAAATTACAGTTTAATATCATACTTATTTATTGTAGATGCATAAATGAAATACAATTGAAACAATCAAATAAAATTACAACGTTGAAAATTTATAAATAAAAGCAAAACAATTAATAAAATTGACAGATTCAAATAAATTTAATTCAGTATTCAATTTCACTCTCCGACGAATCACTGTCACTGCTGTCATTTCCTACATTTATTACTAAACTTTCAGTCATGACTTCTACATTATGGTCCATAGCGTTTGTTGAATAATTTATGAATGTGCGGGCGGTAGGATTAGCGGGGCGGATTAACAATTGTGCACAACACGTACCTTGCGGACTTGGTGGTCTTTGGGAGCCTGGCCAGGATCACTCCAATCTCCGACAGTAATCACCAACTGCTTCACTTTTCGAACACAAGATAAATGCACATGCACAAAATGTTATTGTTTTTATTTTTAATTATAATGGTTAGCGGTGCGGGACGCGGTTCACTCATTCAACCAACTCACAATGCCCCCCACCCCGTCGCGATGTATCGGACGCAGGCGCATCGGAGCCATCTTCCTTCTCCCTTTGCCTCGCTGGACGGTCGTGCACGGAACAAGGAAAGGGATAGGAAAAAGGAAGTTGAAGCGGCGCGTTCAGCGTTCATTTTGGGCTCAACTTTTTCTGTGACGTGCCTTATGCATTTTTTCCATTTTTCAGCGTCAATATTTTGTATGGACTCATTTAATAAAACTTTTAATTCAGCCATTTTGAATGTTTTCATGTTGGCCGCTACGTAACCCTTCACTTGAGCCCAAACTAATTCTATTGGATTAAGTTCGCAGTGATAAGGCGGGAGTCTTAATACTGTTTTATTTTGTCTTTTTGCTAATTCGTCTATAACGCATGCCTCGTACCGCTGTCTATGATTTTTAACAATGTTTAATAATTCTCGTTTCAACATACCTTCCTCAAAGCTAATTCCTTTTGTTTGTAACCAACTTATAATGTCCTGTTTTTTACATTTTGCCGTTGGTATTTGCTCAACTTTTCTAGAGTGGTACGAGGCGTTATCCAAAACTATTACACAATTATCCTGGAGTTTGTTTAAAATTTCGCTGAACCAATTTTCATTATCCGACAGATCCGCCATTGTCACTACGCAAAGTACGCAATCAAATGTCCGTTATACAAGTCGCCGAGTGGTCACAAAGCAATCGAGCACAAAGTCCATAAACAAGCCGAGTCACAGGTAGAGGAAATTTATTGAGCAAATATTGCAAGAAAGAACACGTCTGCACAGTACGGACAGCACGAGTAGACTAAAAAAGTTTCGCTCTGTGTACACTGCCTTAGTGTAAATCGCCGACCAATCACAGTTAAAATTTTGTGCAAGAGAGATAGCGCTCTACTAACTCGTTTCCGTGGATATAGTATAGTTGGGTGCCCATTTGAGGCGAGGTACTGGTTGGTGCATGCACTCTCAAGTACGATACTATTGGCGTTAAAATTGTATTTATTGGAAACTTGTATGGATTTTATGCCCATTTTCGAATAAAATCTTCTAATAAGACTTGGTATATCTTATCACGACTCAATAAGAAGGTGTATTAAGTTGGTGGAATTTATTATTAATAATTTGCAAAATTAATTGGCCCATGGGTAAGTTCGGAATCAGAACGACGGGTTAGAGACAACCGATGCGTTCAGCGCGGTCGCTTGCCGACTCTCTATGTATTTGCATATTCAGCCTGATTGTGACCATCAAGACCGCCACTGATGGTCAGTTCAACAGTTTAATTGACCGTTTATGTTGACACTAACAATGTATTTTCTTGTTATTTTGAATGCATCCAAACGTCAAAAATCCCTCGAAATTAAGATAAACGTGACCCACTAACAAAACACCAAAACAAAGGACGGTTCATTTCGCAATACTCTTTAGAATTCAGACGAGAACACGAATAAAGGATTTTTTTACGATTTTCCGCCAAAGGATTTATTGTTTGCTTCAAATGTTCGCACGGGAAGGGGTAACAATTTTAAAAAGCCCCGCGCGGAGGTTTTAAGGAATCGTGTGTAACGTTTTACGACTTTCAGTGTATTTGATCCAATAAGCGAATCAAAATTGAGTAGTAAACGGACGGCGTTGATGTGGCTGTAAATGGTTGAAAGAATCGTAGGTATATTCGTGTAATGTTAGCAGTAGTGTTTTGAAAAATACACACTCTGTATAATAATAGATTTGGGGAAAAGTTTCTTCGTATTTTATGTGAAAACTCAAGACTAATTATTTTTAAATGTTTATTTACATTTAATTACGGTACCTATATATGTGCCATTTTGTTCGATGACTTTTTGCCATCTTCTTGGTAGTGACATGATCCCGATTCTGTGGAAGTTTTGGGACTTCTGATCAAAAAAACGTGATGAGTAGTTTTGACAGTCTTCTCTTCATGTTTACCTGACTCTGCCTAAAGAATTCTGATGAGACCGAAACAGGTGGACACTTGAAGGTGCAAGGTCAGGGCTATATAGTGGATGCATTAACACTTCCCAGTAAAACTCTCTTAATATTTGCTGAGTGGCGAAATATGTGTGTGGTTTAGCGTTGTCGTGATGAAAGACACACCCTTTCTATTGATCAATTCCGGCCGCTTTCTCTAAACTTAATCTCATCAGTTGTTAGCAGTAGATATCCGAACCGACGGTTCTGCTCAGCGGTAAAAGCTCAGAATGCCTTCCAATCCCACCATACAGCATCACCTTTTTGCGAGTTAACCCGCGTTTTGGCACAGTCTGTGAAGCCTGACTAACCTTTGACCACTACCTTTTTCACACGTTCTAGTCGTACGTGATCCACTTTTCATCAGTTTTGAGTGATGATTTCATAACACTTTTCATCAGTTTATGAATCGTATACTCATTTGCGATTCTTTATTGACACGCAATGAAACCGAGCCGTTTTTGAAGAGATTGATAAGGTTTGTTTCAATGAGCTCGTGTGGCACCCAAATATCGAGCTTTCTTGTGGACCTTTTTTTTTTTTTTTTTTTTTTTTGCGTGGGAAAATCTGCGAGCCAGATCCCCACCGACCATGGGGACATCGGTGGGGTATGTGGGACTTCTACCCACTAAAAACCCACGGTGCTTCCTCGCGCCGTCTATGGGCGGGGGGGTAAGGGATCGTGAAAAACATGCATCTACCTCCCCCGCCAGACGAGGCCCGCGCACTTGCGGGCTCCACCTCGATTAGGCGCGGAGTTTGATCTCCGCGCCGTGGAGAGACGTGCCGGAAACACACAGCACGTCTTCCATCGTTGCCCGGTGTTGTGATGACGGCGGACAACCCCATGTCCACCGCCCCCGGGCGAAGCGGCACGAGCCGCCCATTCTCACCTCTCGCAGCGGGCAGTCAGCGAGGGGCTTCACCTCTGAAGCACCCCATTACCCCTTCTCTGCGGCACAACCTACCACAGAGTCGGAGGCCGCTTCCACCTGAAACTCTCGGATAACCCCTGCTCATGTGGCCACTCATCTCTACGGCATTAAGGGTGGGCGGCCCAAAGGGGGTTTCCATGTGACATTTCCACAGCAATCGCGGCAGCCCGAGAGACGGACTCCACCTCGTGTTGTCGTCGCGGAAGAGTTACTAGGCCGGGTGACGAGGCCGGGTGTTCACTCTTCCGGACGACTGCGAAGGGCGGTTACTAGGCCGGTGGCCCTTACCGGGTCTTCACCACCCCCCACAAGGCCACGATTGCGGTACTCTGCCAGACGGTCCTTCCCTGCCGTAAAGCTCCGTCTTCGCGTGCGTTGCCCGACTACCACTGAGCGACAGAGCCATCCGAGAGAATCCGCCCGCTGCGACCCGCGCCGGTCCTCATGCGCAAAACCGAGACCCATACCTCGGTCCGACGAACAAGGACCGGGGGTGCCGTCTCTCACCGGCCCACACCCGCATGAGCCGAGTACGGATCCTCGGCCCAGCGAGCGGTGACCGGCGAAGCTCCAACTGACCGTTGGAGCCTCCCAGCAAACGCTCCGCCACGAGCTCCTATGTTCGGAGCTCGCTCGGAGCCCTCACGGGTGTGCTTTCTTAGTTCCCCAGCGACAATCCGGTCAGCCAAGCGAAGGCCGGTGACCCCACCGACCCCTGCAACCGTCCGGATTGGCGAGGGTTAAGCCCCCCCACCGCGACAAGGTCCCAGCACACCTAGGGGGGGACTTTCTTGTGGACCTAGCGTTTTTCAAATGGGTCAATACCTTTTTTGTGTTCAATTCCCAGATCTTCAGCTATGTCGTAACTACTGATATGCCGATCTTGCTCCACTTTTTCAAAAATGGCGTCCATTTTATCTGTAACAGGACGACCAGAGCGAGGTGCATTTTCGAGATCAAAATTCCTGGATTGAAAACGCTTAAACCAACTTTGTGCTACTCTTACTGATACTGCATTAGGTCCATAAACGTCACTTTGATTACATGTACCACCAACGAAAAAAACAGTCCATTTTTATAATTGCTCGGCGTGACCAACTATGTTCATCGCCTATTAGTATCAGGTTATTATGGCGATAATATTTAGATCACAGAATGGGTTGTAAACCAAAAATTAACACAGTTGAAGCCAAATCACAAGAAAAATAATCTCGCTATACATTTCGAAAGCCATTTTATTTATCACATTTATGTTACAGATAGACAAACGATAAAAGGATTTCTGGCTATTAAGCATCTAATGGAAATAATGGTATCAATATATTGTATGAAAACATTGTTTGAATCTTTTTCTTATTTACTATTTATTGTGTTAGGCTTCGATTATGTTGTTCAGATCAGAAATATGGTAGCTTAAAAATTAAATTAGTTGTAGTTAAATTTTAGCTGTAATAATAACACGGAATGTGTCTATGTGTTATTCCTGGACAAATTCTATCCGTGTAACCAAGTGGCGTCTTTGGTAGTTATTAACTAGGCAGTCTGACTGGCGACAGTAGCCTTATAGGACATCACCGTGTCCCTTCCCTATTGTTAATCCTATCAAAGTCGAAAGTGCACTTCACCTTACAGAAGACCACCGTGAAATAACAGCACGTGTGCTGTTGTTTCAGTGAGTGAAGTAAGGGATGTCAGAGCCCATTTCCCTAACCCTTCCCAATCCCTTATCCCTAATCCTATTGTAGTCGGTAGCGCACTTGCAGCAGCTTTGGCGTTGCTTGTGTTATAGGCGACGGTGGCCAACTACCATCAAGTGGACCGTCAGCCTGTCTGCCGATCTTAACATAAAAAAAAAGAAAACTTCAATTATCAAGTGGACTGTCAGCCTATTTGCCGAGCCTTAAAAAACGGTGCCAGTTTTATCAAAAGCTGGGTATACGCTGCGTGTGATAGTGCTTAAAGATGCAGTCTAACATCTATAGCAAGTCTAGCTATAGCATATAATTATGAACCAATACTAGGATAATTATATTAATAAGTAGCTGAGCCCGCAACTTTGTACGCGTGGTATTCGGTATAGCGTGTAACTTTTTTGTTTGTAAACCGACTGTAATGAAACAAATGTTACGGGATGCTTGCTACAATACATCAGTGAAAACCCATTCAAATCGGTGAAGCCGTTTCCGAGATTAGAGTGCACAAACGTACAGATAAACAGACAAAAAAATCACTTTTTTGACCTCGGTACCATAAGTACAAAGAGTACAAATTGTTTTTTTTTATATTTAATGTACAGACACGGCTCGTTTACTATTTTATTATATGTAAAAATAATTTTATTAATAACTAGCGGCCCGCCCCCGGCTTCGCCCGGCGTACAATTTTTATATACCCTAAAACATTCCCCGCGCATCCCTCTTTCCATTAGCGAGAACCGAATTAAAATCGGTCTACCCGTTCACGCGTGATGCCGTGACCAGGAGAAATAGGGATTCATTTTTATATATAAGATGGACAATTTATGTGTAGAAATAAATAAGGAGATTCGTTCACATAAAAATGCAAATAGAAATTTCCCATGATGAATTAAAATTAGATTTTTGGATTCAGTTGTAGTGTCAAACATGGAAAATTTATAGAAATATTTGAATATTCTGTCTGTTACTAAATCGTGTTCAGAAAGACGTTCGTCATCACTTCGCAGCGGCTATAAAATGAGAATAGAGAACTTGGCAACAATTCTCATCATGGCTCCCTCAAAGTTGTCTACTAAGTTATTAATTAAAAGCCCGACGGTATCACTTTGGGGAAGGGGACAGTAAAAAATTATGTTCTGATAAGGGCCCGAGACACACTGCTAATATTAAATTCGATTAACTTTTTTACAAGTTTAATAATTGTTATAAATTGTAATATACAATAATTTATACAATGTTATAATTGTATAAACGCGTTATACTCTGGAACTAGCAGTTCTGGATTTTTAGTTTCTGGAATTTAAATCTCGGACCCAACCTTCGAGCATCATAGGTTATTTATTATCCACTCTAAGACCCTTAAGATCTGAACAACAAAAAAATCAGAAATAATGTTAAAAGGGCAGACGTTGTGATGTAGTGTGTCGGTGCCCGAGTAAGCTGCACGACGAAAGCCGGGAATTACCGAAAGAAAAAAAGAGATAGAATCCGATATCGCCGCGATCCTCTCGCTCGTGGAGGTGGCTCCTTAAAAACTCCATCCCTACGTAAATTCCACACCGTCGTGCGTATGAAACTTTACGAAGTTATGAATTATAATTTTATGAATTTTGAAGTTTCGTAAAGTTTTGTAACAATTTCATTTAAACAAATTAAGCCACGAAGGGGGCGTGACTATGCCATCGATAGTGTGGGACGTTCGAGACTTTCGGCCGGCGCGAACGTTTTTCCAGAACGACCTACAGTTAGTCATAAAAATATTCTATCGAATTTAGTGGCACGGTGACATTATCGACGCAATTCTCTCGCTCGTGGAGGTGGCGCCTTAAAAACTCCATCCCTACGTAAATTCCATACCGACGTGCGTATGAAACTTTACGAAGTTATGAATTATAATTTTATGAATTTTGAAGTTTCTTAAAGTTTTGTAACAATTTCATTTAAACAAATTAGGCCACGAAGGGGGCGTGACTATGCCATCGATAGTGTGGGACGTTCGAGACTTTCGGCCGGCGCGAACGTTTTTCCAGAACGACCTACAGTTAGTCATAAAAATATTCTATCACGGCGACATTATCGACGCGATTCTCGCTCGTGGAGGTGGCGCCTTAAAACTCCATCCCTACGTAAATTCCATACCGACGTGCGTATGAAATTTTAGGAAGTTATGAATTGTAATTTTATGAATTATGAAGTTTCGTAAAGTTTTGTAACAATTTCATTTAAAGAAATTAAGCCACGAAGTCTCATACAGACACAATTACAAAGAAAGCTCTCCGTTCTGTCGATCCATCTGTCTCAACTTTTCAAAGCGCCACAAGAAAAACATTAAAAACTTTTACGTCCTTTACATTTGCCATTGCATTAAGCACTATTACCTTTCAAGCTTTTTAAGGGGTCGTTTCACGGTTTTACGCATCGCAGAGCAACATATTTATTGTAATAAAACTTGCTAAAATAATTTCCTTGTCCTCATAACTCATTTTGTCTAATAAAATGTTTAGGTCCGCTCCCTTAAGGAGGGTGCCGAACAAGGGGAACTAAAGTGGAGATATTCCACTATATTATTTTGAATAAGATCCTATACAACTTGGCAACAGTAGATTTATGGGGGATCTCATTGTCAATTTGTTTATGTGAAGTTTTGATAGTAACAAAATGACAGGGGATTAATTTCGACATTTTTAATAATCGAAATTTGGAATTATCATGAAATGCACGGCTCCTCATATGAAAAAATGTTTAATATTTTTTGCTGTAAATTTTAAATAATAACAAAAAAACACAGAAGATATTTTTTTAATAACAAAAACAAAAACAAAATATTTTTTAATAACAGCACGTGTGCTTTTGTGTTTCGGTGAGTGAAGTGAGGGATGCCAGAGCCCATTTCCCTATTCTTTCCCAATCCCTAATCCTTAATCCTACTGTAGTCGGCAGCGCACTTGCAGCAGCTTTGGTGTTGCTTGTGTTATAGACGACGGTAGCCACCTACCATCAAGTGGATCGTCAGCCTCTCTGTCGTTCTTAACATTAAAAAAAACTTATTTACTCGAGTTTATACCATCTTTAGTAAAAAATAGTAGGACAAACAGCGACTGAACTGACCAGTACATTTGGCGCCATTAACCACCCTCAGAAGACTGAAGTCTTACCTGTCTTACAGAAGTAACATCTAATTTCCCTTTTGTTCCCAGACGTTGGTAACCATCTAACATCGAGTGGACCGCCAGCTTGTCTAACAATTATTCCCCAAAAAAAAAACACCCTGAAAAACATTGTATTATTTGCACCTGTATTGCTTAATAAAGTAACGATGTCAACCAATCGTATTTCCCATTCACTTCCGACACGGAAACGCACTAAGAACCCTTTCCGTATAAATTAGCAACAATTTATGAACCGCGATTTGTTCAAGAGAGTAACAAACGTTTTCCCCCCAAATGTAATAAATTAATAGTTTCAAATAGACGGACTATTACGGAGTTCAATTTGAAATAATTGCTAGTACGACTTTGATTGATTTTTAAACATTAACGTGTACAAATTGACTGAGTATTGGCCGTGGGTTTAACCGTTAAATATGTCTTATAATATGAATAAAACAGATGACAAGGTTCGAGTGAATAGGCATCTTCTGGGTGAGCTCGCTCCATCTTCGGCCTCATCCTTCCTACATGGATAGATGCTGGTCAAGAGCAAACCCATCTATAGTAAAAAAAAAATAAAAAAAATATGAAAATGCAATGCTGAAAGTTTTAGTTTATTTCTATTATATTACTAGCTTTTAAACGCGACTTCGTCCGAGGCCTTACTGTTTTAGCTATTAGAATATTAATTATTCAGTATTTATTGCTCTTAACATTTTTTTCAGGCATTGAAATTGTTGTTTTTATTTCTAAATTATCCCTCGGGAACAGTCCCTTTTTCTAGATGAAAAGTCCCTTATGTCCTTTTCTGTATCTCTGACAACGTGTTTGCCATACTAGGAGACGAGGCCGTTGGATGAGTGGTTAGGATGCTTGCCTTGTCAGGTTGAGGAGATACTCCCAGATGATCCTCCTCCTAACCTGAAAAGACAGGTTGGCGGAGCCCAGTGCAGGCCGCCCCACGATCGAGGCCATTCGCCCCTCCCTTGAGGGATGGCTGGCAAAGAGGCGCGGAGCCCTCACATTCCGCCTGGTGCAAGTACTCTCAGGGCACGGTTGCTTCGGACGTTATCTTCACCGAGTGGCCGTGAGAGAGCCAACCGAGGAATGCCACCACTGTGGCTGCGCGGTTGACACTGCGCAGCACACTTTGGCTGACTGTCCCGAATGGGCAGAGCAGCGCGCCGCTCTGTCCCTCGTCGTGGGCGCCGACCTCTCGGTGCTGGCCGTCGTTAAAGCGATGGTCGCCAGTGACCTTGCGTGGCAGGCGATGCTAACGGGAAGAGGATCTCCTCTCCCAGCCTATCCGCCGGAGAAGGCTCGGGCGCAGGCGGATGGCCTATTTCTGCCGCCTTCCCCCTTGACCAGGACCTGCTGGCGGTGGTCTAAGGGGAGACTACCGCCCGTTGTGAGGTCCCCGAGATGGCCGGCGTACCTCCGCTTTCGGGCACGCCGAGGTTCCGAAAGGGAGCGTAGTCCTCCCCGCGCTGAACAGCCGTGGCGGGTCGCCGAAGTTGTGCAACAACGAGTCCGGCATAACCCACAGCGTCCCATTTCGCTGCTGGGTATCCATGATGGATTTCCCAACGTAAAAAAAACGGTGCTTGCCTTAACGCTCTGTTCTAGGATTCCCGGGTTTGATTCCCGGCAGGGTCAACTTTGAAAAATCAACTTTTCAAATTTGGCTCTGGTCTGGATTTGGAAAGTAGTGGCAGGGCACACTGCGTTTCGCAGTCATTTGGGCAGCCCGTCTGGCGTCAGTAACCACCCCCTTACAGCAGACCACCGTAAAATAACAGCACGTGTGTTGTTGTGTTTCGGTGAGTGAGTAAGGGATGCCAGAGCCCATTTCCCTATTCACTCCTAATCCCTTATCCTTAATCCTGCTGCAGTCGGCAGCGCACTTGCAGCAGCTTAGGCGTTGCTTGTGTTATAGGCGACGGTAGCCACCTACCATCAAGTGGACCGTCAGCCTGTTTGCCGAACATTAAAAAAATATATATATTAAAAGAAAAATAGTACTCTGTATTTACAATCCTAATGTGATCCTATCTTTTAACAATATGTAGCATAGATATATTTATTAATTCTAACATAAACTCCAAACATATATTTCAAGATTTCTATCTCAGAAATGTTATTTACAAAGCTTTTTCTTCTGGTATCGTATCGCCTTAACGAAGCATGAATGCGTATTATTTATTAAAACCAACTGGAAGCATCCCTCGCCGCAACAAGGTAACAGCTTTTGCGAAAGTCTGTTACACGGTAGGCTCGTTTTAGGTTTTAGGGGTTAAATTAATTGTTATTTTTTTTTATATTCTACTTTTTAACCACTTTCTTATATCATAAGATATAAACGCTAATAACAAGTGTTTAAAATCATGAACCTACATTAAAAAATGAGGATAGATTTTTGCCAGATACAATTAAAAGTGTAATAATGGCTTGAAGAGAAAACTGATACTTGTACCCTGTGTATATAATTGAATTTAGATAAATCTTTCAATGCAATGTATTTACAGATTGCCAAGAACGAAGCTAATGTAGAAAGAGTTTTCTAAAATCTTATATATAAAAATGAATCCCCATTTCTCCTGGTCACGGCATCACGCGTGAACGGGTAGACCGATTTTAATTCGGTTTTCACTGAGGGAAAGAGGGATGCGCGGGGAATGTTTTATTGTATATAAAAATTGCACGCCGGGCGAAGCCGGGGGCGGGCCGCTAGTCTTATATATAAAAATGAATCCCTATTTCTCCTGGTCACGGCATCACGCGTGAACGGGTAGACCGATTTTAATTCGGTTTTCGCTAATGGAAAGAGGGATGAACGGGGAATGTTTTAGGGCATATAAAAATTGCACGCCGGGCGAAGCCGGGGGCGGGCCGCTAGTTATCTATACAAGTAAAAAATTATGTTCATTTGTTCAAAACCTATTTCTCTGAAAGTTCAGAAAGGGACGTAAGGTTTATTTACGTCCTTTCATCCTAATAGAAGTATTGTTCCCGAGGGATCATCTAAAAATATCATCAACCCTGAAGCGTTCACAGTTGGCCTTTTTAAATTAATGCCATCATAATTTGTCCCCCGCCTTCCGAATCCATCCAACAACATTTATTATAAAATTATAAATAGAAAAATTGAAATAAATTTTAGTTGTAATTAATTATTAATTACATCCAACCACCCCATAAAAACACTCCCGCAGCTTTCTTGAATAAGCACATTTAATTTTTTTCTTCGCTTTTTGTTTTAAGAAAATTAAGGCTAGAGAAACATAGGAAGAAATAACTCAGTAATTTGACAATGAAAAATTTGAGTGTAATACCATTTAAGAAACTACATTAAGTAGGCATGTTTTTTAAAATTGTGTGCCACCTAGGTCTCCATACGTTTTTTTATACCACAGGTGCTCAAACTTAGTCATTAAAAAATCGAAAACTCCAAATTTTATTTTTAAGTTTTAAAAAAGTAATTTTTTTTTCGTGACTGCTGTAAATATATATTTTTTACATTTTTTTCCTGTGTGGCCGAGGTGCCCCCCACAAGTACCTGCAAGATTATCCATTAATTACCGGACACCCAAACACATATGTGGGTGATTGCCTGTGTGTGAGGGTGAATGATTTAAAAATTTAAAATCTTTCTTAAAATTTTCTTTAACTTCCATCAGTGACGATATGGATGTCGTTTAACTAGCTCAACTCATTATGCAAATTACTTCTGTCAGATCGTCGTATCTAAGGAATTGTTTGGAAAAATATTAGGGTCATTTGACTGCAGACCCAAAATAAAGGTAGGTGTAAATTTAAGGAAATTTGACGCAGAAAAAACCAATTACGAACCACCATTACACTTAAGGAGGGCCCACTGGGATCGCTTCACATGATCTTAACGTTATGGGCGGACATCTTTTTAATGCAAATTTTAGTATACGACCGAATTAGTTCGCTATAATATAATCCAACGAAGGAAAATGGGCCTCCGAAATGGTTTTCCTTGTCTCTGTATAGAGAATTTTAACGCAAGTATTTTTGTAGCAGTATATATAAGTTTTCACTTTACAATACTATAAAATTTAGCTTTATGTCACATTAAAACTTAATTTTCTTATAAATAAATAGGACTCTATTCTAAATTATAAATCTAAAGATTGTAAAGCTAGATCCATTAGACACCTTGCAGCGTCGAATTGTTGACGATACAATGCTCATACAGCAACGATTAGAACCACTTAGTTTAAGAAGAGATGTAGTCTCTCCTTGTGTGTTCTACCCGTTGCACGATGGTGAGTGCTCGGATGAGTTGTTCCAGTTAATGCTTACCTAAAACTTTTACCAACGTACTGCTCGCCATAAATGCCAAGTTCATCCGCATTACTTGGATAAGGTGTCTCTGCGCACAGTTCGGATGAGTAGAAACTTTATCCCACGGACGCGCGAACTTTGGAACAATCTCCCTTCTAAGGTGTTTCCATCCTTTTTTCTTTTTTTTTTTTATTTTTATTTTTTTTTTGACGCGGGGAAAGGTGCGGTTATGTGGGACTCCTCTTCCTCATAGTGAGGTTGGTATACTCACTAAAACCCCGCGGCGGTCTTCCTCGGCGGTCAGGGTGGGTCCTGGGATCGCATTAGCGCACCAAGTCCCGGTCCCGGGACCGGCCCTCTCCCGATCCCGCTCAGCGGTCTCCTTCTGGAGCATTACTGCCTCACAGAAGGCGACCATGGCCCTCCAGCCGTCCTCACCCGCCAGAATAGCCGCGACTACTGCTGACGGGGACAGATTTTGCCCAATCTGATCGACCAGGACTCGACGCTCGGACACCCAAGCTGGGCAGTCCTCCAGCGTATGCTAGGCGGAGTCCCGATCGGAAGCGCAGTGGTGGCATTGTGCCGTTCTTTCCCGTAAGGTGTTTCCATTCTGCTATATTACAATATGTGCTTCTTCAAGCGAGCAGTAAACAAATTCATGCAGGCTCGGCAGCATACTTGTACCCGCTGGTGTTGCTTGTGTCCCTAGGCGACGGTAACCACCTACCATCAAGTGGACCGTCAGCATGCCTGCCACCCTTAATAATATTTATAAAAAGTACTGCTAAGCATAAAAGGTTATAAGCTAAGCATAAAAAGCATATAAGCTAAGCAATGTTTGTTTGAAAATATACGTAGGTAGCAAAACGACCGACCATGAAAAACATTTAACAAGTCATATTGTCACTTAGTCTCGAGATACCCAGAGGACTGTTTCTCGAAGATTCGCTAAAATGTGTCTATTTCAATTGTCTTTTTATTCAACAATATGAATATGAAAAAGGACGCGATGAAAGTTTGGGACATGTGGTCCCATGAACATTTCCTTTGGCAAAGTTTTCGATAAAGATCCAGGAGTCCATTTGTATTTGTCGAAATCAATCTTTGAAACTTTCGACCCTTGGGTGAGTTAGTTAGGAAAAATCGGTAATTTCAACAAAATTCAAAATAACTGTTTAACCGTGGCGTATCCTGACAGAAAGTGTTTTGCCCTACACTGTAACAATCCTCGTACATTGAAAATGCTTTTTCTACATATTTTGACGAAAAAAATAATAACAAAATTTGACATTTCTGCACCGATATTATTTTCTCTACGTTTTTTATCTGTAGACAGAGCCATAACGTATTATATTTCTGGATTTTTAGAAATAAAAAAAAACCTAGTAGAACAACTTCTACCCAAGGTAACCAACCTGTATGTTACTCCTATTAATAGACCTACTTCTATGGTTGGACCTAGTTCTAGCCAGAATGACACCAGCTAGACCTAGTTTTACCCGAAAACATTCGGCTTATACTAGATTTAACCAAGATTAAATGGCTACACCTAGTTCTAACCGGCTAAAACTAGGCGTAGCCGCACACTCGCAACAAAAAATAGCAATAACATCAATTTAATAATTTAAATAAGCTAGTTGTGAGCTTGTGGATCCCTTGTTTGGGCAAAAGTCTCTTCAATTTTTTCCATTGTTTCCCTGCTATTTTAACAATGTCATCTGACCACCTTTCCTTTGGACGTCCAACACTCCTTCTCCCTTCTGGTCCTTTCCATCTCGTTGTCGTTATGGTCCATCTATTATCTGTTTTTCTAGAAATGTGACCTGCCCATTGCCACTTCAGTTTTAATGCCTGTTGGAGAGCATCTGTCAATTTAGTTTTTTGTCGAATGACTTTCTTTCTAATTTTGTAAATTTTTCTCAAATTTAAAATGCACCTTTCAATAGCATGTTGACAGGAATTAATTTTAGATTTAATTTTGTTTGAATAGACCCATGTTTGGCTTCCGTGCAGTAAGCATGGTATAAGACATGTTTCGATTACAGTTTAAACTATAATTTCCTTTTAAAATTTCTTTGTCCTGTCTATTTTTGGGACATATTATTGCACGTGTTATTATTCATAATTTTAACTGTTGAAAGTTAATACGTATAATATACTTATTTTGTGAGGGTTTTCTAACGGTCTGCTGGATGTAGTTTAGATCCGTATTGTGAGATAAAGCAAACAGGGATTTTAGTTTCGATTTATGTGGATTCGCTCTACGGAATCGTCGAATAGCGGCCGTTTGAGTATTTTTGGGACAATATTAGCACTAAAGACCTTTTGAATCGTCTCATAGACGAGCGAACAGTGGCGCGGAATCTTCTCTTGCAGCTATCTCTTTCAGATACCAACGAGGGTTCTCAAAATTAGAAATGTAGTAGAAGACGGAACGCGAAGGCATTTTAATGAGTCAAATTTAATGGTTGATTTGGCCTAACAAATCTGGTAGCAGAATTGTGTGTTTGTTTATTTTGACCTCTACGAATCGTAGACATTTGCATTTATTCTGACAGAAGTAGACGCAAATATAGTTATTAGAAAAATAGGATTTACAACAGAAATTTACAAATATTATACAACGCTGTATATCCCGGTGCAAGTTTTTCAGCAAAACAAAAACCTTTCTCATTTAAGGCGACGCATTGGAAATTTTGATGGCAGGGATTTATATTTTTCTCAGCAATGAAAAAACATATGAGAGTGATGTTTGGTAATCTGTTTCTTCATGTTACTGACTTCATTTTGTCAGTTGGATTACACGATTGGTAAACTTTTATAACAGAGAAAAAAATTTAAAAGAAACCACTTTTAAAACACAGATTTACATTTTACAGGCAAACGGGACCAATTTATAACCTTCAAATTTTCTATGTACATTAGTATAAACATACACTTTAATTTTAAAGTTGGATTTCTTAAAATACATTATAGTTTTTTTAATAAAAATCGTTTTGTCGCATACGACCTTACGACATAAGCAAGCGCGCTCTCGTTTTCGTATGCAATCAGAGCCGTATTAATTGTTTATCGCTGAGTCGCTTTAACGCTCTTGCCATTAGTGAAATCCGCATTAAAATCCATTGCGTGGTTTAGGAGGAGTTCGAGAACAGACACACAGACAGCTACTTCAATTCTTACTAGGTAACGAAGACCCTCACTCTAGACATTTGTTTGTAGAAATTAATATTTATTTATTTATTTAAACAGGGTTTATCAAAAAGAATGTCAGCCGTCTCACACTGCGAGGGTTTGAACATTTTTACCGAGGAAATAACACTGGCATTACTCTGAATATATAATAAAAGGGGGTTTTATGTGGGCACACAGTGTATTACAAAATGTTACTTTTACAATAAAATGGAACTGTTACGGGTATGAATGCTCCATAATGGCGCACCTAATGTCAGTTTTGACATCACGTAGCGTGAAATTGAATTGCGTGAGGTATTTTGCTTAAAGAAATATTTGTAATGGATTTTTGTACTCGCAGGACTCATATGAACACAAAAAATTTAAGTAATCTTTAAATCATGGCGACTTCCCGACAGCCTAGATGAAACAAAGCCTTAATGTTGCTCCAGGATAAGCTTAATATACCCGTGATAACTGCATGAAAATATGTTTAGTAATTCAGTCCAGCGTTAACGAATAGAGAGGCATATAAAAAGTTATAATTCGGTTACATTTTTTTTTTTTTTATTTTTTTTTTTTTTTTTTTTTTATGTTATGTCGACAGACAGGCTGACGGTCCACTTGATGGTAGGTGGCTACCATCGCCTATAACACAAGCAACGCTACAGGTGCTGCAAGTGCGCTGCCGACTACAGTATGATGGGATAAGGGATTAGGAGGGGATAAGGAATTGGGTTCTGGCATCCCTTACTCACTCACCGAAACACAACAGCACGTATATGCTGTTATTTCACGGTGGTCTTCTGTAAGGGGGTGGTAAGGTGACAATAAAAGCAGAGTACTAGAATATTATTCGGCTTCTAATTTCTAGTAAATTTATTAAATGTACAAACACGACTATATTGCATTATTATTTAAGTACATAATAGATACAATTATGTATATGCTTTGTAGTGTTATATATATAGTGGTGTTCCTGTGTGTGTGTGTGTGTGTTATATGTAAATATAGATTATTGTAAGCAAGAGAGGGAGTTAAAAGCGTTTAAAAATAAAAAATATAAGTAACGCCTGACAAAAATATGACCAAAAATGTTTTCAATTATTGCTGTTACAGTTTTTATTATCCTACGTTAGATTTTTATTATCCTTCGGATGTATTTTTTTCTGGATGAAAGGTACCGTATGTCTTTTTCTGTGTCCCCGATAAAATGTACGTATGCAAAATTGCATGATGATCGCTTGAGTAGTTAAGGCGTGAAAACAAACAGACAGAGTTACTTCCACAATTATAATATTACATAATAAAATAATAAATATTAAATACAGCTGTTACTAACAAATAGAAATAAGATGTAGCTCGGCCATGAGCCGTAATACGACAGCCCAGGCTTTGTTGGGGTAAGAGTTTTCATTTAACGGTAGAGCTTTGAGAAATCATTTCATACTGGGCCAATTATGTCAATCTATTTGTGACAAGTTGTTTTCTTTTTTCACTAATTATGTCTGAAAAGTTAAAATCTATTTATTTATTTATTTATTATCTCATACATGATTCAATACACAATGTTTACAATGTCTGTAAACCATTATTGGTTTGTCTAGACATTTACTTCACGCCAATACAACATTATACTATAAATCATATATACGAGTAATTACAATAACAATGTTACAACTCAATTCAAAAGATGCAAAACCGGCCGACCGAATCATCGGCACACATCGGGTATGCTTTGTGCGTGTGCAACTCGCTACACAGGGCCCTAATTCTCTAACGTCACTTAGCGATTCCTTACTTCGAAACCACGTCAATTACTCAAACTGTCACGATATCTGCTAAAAACTTATTCTCTATGACATGTTGCACGAAATGAACGGGGAACGGCGCGGTTTGAACTGTCAAAAATACCACGCTTTAAAACGCCGCGGAATCGTGTGTGAATTTGTTAAATCAAGTGCATTGCATAGTGTTTTTCTGCAAATTTAATTAAAATCCACACCAACGGTAAGAAATAATTGTTTATAGATTATTATATTATGTAAAACATCGTTTTACTTAACAAGATTTTAAAAAGTAAATAAACATTCAAACGGTAAACAGCTGTCAGCTGGGTTAACGTCATTACGTCATAGAGCAAAGTAATATTAAAATATAAAATGGATCCTGTGCTGGCAGTCCGATTGTCAAATAAATACAATTGTGTACTGTGGTTTCTGTGAAATCGTAAGGTTCCAAGATAACTTGTCTTGGGGCATACAGAATAGAGACATTTCAATTCATTGACAAGACAAGTTAATATATTGACGTGTTTTCGCAAGAGTAAGACTTAGCGTGTAATCATAGTTGCGATACAGAATCAGGGCCCAGGTGTCCCATTCTATGCGGTCATGTGTTTTTATAGAAAAATTATTTAATTTAGTTATTTAATATAATTTTTAATTATATTATTCAATCCAATAAATATAATCTTATTATATTTAATTTAGGTAATATTTTTTTAATGTACTCTTTATGATGGACTTCTTAAGTAAAACTTTTTATATTTTATGTGCATATTAAAAACATTAGTAATGGCAGGGGCACACTGTGTTTCGCATCATTTGGGCAGCCTCTCTGGCGGGAGTAACCACCCCTTTAGATAAGGCCAACGTGAAATAACAGCATGTGTGCTGCTTTGTTTCGGTGAGTGACACCGATGCCAGATGCCAGAGATAATTGCTCTATCCCTTCCCAATCCTTATTCCTACTATGGTCGGCAGCACACTTGCAGAACCCGTGGCGTTGCTTGTGTTATACTTGATGGTAGCCATCAAGTGGACCGTTAGCCTGTCTGTCGAGCTTAACATAAAAAAATCGTGTGTTTTATTTTTATTCAAATTAAATAAAAATTAAGTATCGGCACAGAATAAATCATGCTCCAGAAATTAACAAAGAAGTCAGCCATCCTTTACTCCTGGAGTCCATTGATGGTAAGTGGCCACCGTCTCCTATCACACAAACAACTCTACAGGTGCTGCATTTGCGTTGCCAACCATAAGGATTAAGGATAAGGGTTTAAGATTGGATAGGGAAATGGGCTCTGGCATCGTTTAGTCCCCCAGCACAACCTAGCAGAGTACAAGTCGTTATTTCAAGGTGACCTGTAAAGAGATGGTTCTGCCGCCAGACGGACACGCTGAAATTATGACTGAGAAACGCAGTATACCCAGCAGCTACTCCAATTATCTCATTTTGAAGATAAAGGTAGCCCATCATCTATTATATGTCCCCACTGCAGGGGCACAGGCCTACTCTCTCAACAAGGGGGTATGGGCTATAATATGGCTTAGAATTTCTTCTTTAGCGTATGCAGGTTTCCTCCACCGTTTGAGAGCAGTCACTAAATGCATTTAAGGTTTTAGAAAAAGCCCATTGCTACATGGCATGATCGGGGATCGAATTCGGATCTCTCGTCATGATAGGCCGCGTCACCGACGCTACCGATAATGACTTTATCATAAAAAAAGATGAAAATTAATTCTAGTTCCTTATTAATATAAAGCGATTTCTCCATAATGTAATTTATTCATTTGTCTCGGTGGGTGCGAAAACCTTCCTAAAGCTCGGATCATTCTAAGCAACGTCGTCGTTGTACTAAGAGCTCTCTTCCACTATTGCAAAACTCCATGAAAACTTACTGTTATTGCTCGGTTGTTTGCATATCTGTACGTCTGTTTATGGGTTTAACGGCCGTCGCCTTGAAACCGCGAGACTGTATCGCAGCTAAGAAATTTAATTTTTTTAAAGAATTCCACTAAGATTTAGGTACTTGTTTTGTTGTTTACATACTTTTAATTAAATTTTTAATAGAATACAATTTAAAAACTTTATTTACAAGATTTTATTTTTTAATTACTGCATTTTTCAGTAATTTGGGCATCCCGTCTGGCGACAGTAACCACCCAGTGAAATAACAGCACGTGTGTTATTCCCTATACCCTCCTACTATAGTCGGCGTTGCTTATGTTATATCCCCTATCCCACTTGCAGCAGCTTTGGCGTTGCTTGTGTTATAGGCGACGCGATAGCAACGTACCATCAAGTAGACCGTCAGCTTGTCTGCCGATCTTAACATAAAAAAAAACTTGCTTCACCACATTAATTCACTCCAGTCTTAAAAAAAACAGGTTTTCAGGATTCCCATATTTCTTCAGTATATTTCCATACAATTTATAATTATGTAACACAGTCCCCTTTTGGTCAAACAGTTTTTAATTGGAATCGCTTGAGAATTTTTAATGGCAAATATATTATAAAATCACGGATTACAGGAGAGCTATTAAAAAAGAATAACGACCCGATAAGGAGGGTCGGGCGTCGCTTCCAAAGTCCGTTTTACCCCGATTTCAGTAGATACTTTTAATAAATTTACAGTAGATCGAACGTTTTTGTACCGCCATTATGAACGTACACACTGCAAGTGAGAGAGTGATTTAACAGTAAAAGTGAGAGAGTGATTTAACAGTAAAAATCAATGCGAGGTAGTAATATTTATGGGTTAGTCCAACTAGTGCTATTATTTGTTCTACGATAAAACAAACTAGAAAAAAATTGCAAGTTGTTCTACTGCAGAGTATTCCAAAGCGCTCATTAAAGCCTATAGTAGAAAAGCAACAAATCAGGCTATGTCTCTTAGCAGGAGCAAGCAATTTGTGTATGCTATCTAGGGCGCTAACGGGGCACTGCCGCCTCAATAGGCACCTTAAAGTAATGGGGCTCACTAGTACGGGAGAGTGTCGCTTCTGCCATGAGGCAGAAGAAACACCAATGCATATCCTGTGCGAGTGTGGCCCTCTGATGCACAAGCGCAGTCACATCCTAGGAAGCCACACAATGGTTTGTGAAGATGTGAAGAATGCCTCTATCAAAAAAGTACTACAGTTCCTTAACGTGGTAGGTATAGGTAGAGAGCTTTAGTTCACGTGGCGATCACAATATTTCAGCAATGGACAACGTGATACTGGTACTCTAGCAGACAGAAATAGCCACTAAGACAAGATAAAGATAAAGATACTGCAGAGTATGATAGAATGAACTCAAATAATTTAAACGGAGTATTCTTCTTTTCTGGTTTGGTCTTACTCTCGTCTGTGTATATATATATATAAATGTTTGTTAGAGAAATTTTATCTTGAATAATAATCTTATCGATTAGTATAATAAAATAGCGAGTGTTTGTTTTTTAATTTGAGTTGGTTCGAGTCCCGGGCGAGGCAAGCGAGTTTTAGAAAATCTTTGAATGCAGTTTTGTTTCTTTTTATAAATAAAGGAATGTCTCCTTTATGTGAAATGAGCCAACTTAAGGATTTGAGGTAGTTTCCTTCCAAGGCCCGACTTTATTCCAGACTGTATAATTGAAAAAACTCAGCGTTAGAGATACAGGGTCCAAGCTACCAGTGATTAGGGTTACATAGTGAGAAATCTCCTTACAATATGTGCCGGGTCAAGAAGTAGTGACCTATATTTGTCACTTAATCCAGCCATCAATTTAGTTGTTAGTTGAAGCTAACAATTGATAGGATAGACATCCCCACAGCGGCCATCTCGTAGGCTCTGTTAAGGTATATCTACTTAGCTTGTAATTTATAGCTTAAAATTTAATTTCCTCTTATGGAATATAAAATGTATGTATATGAATAAAAATGAGATGAGTGGAAAAATAACTTAAAGTTGTATATGCATTTTCGTTTTAATTTTATTACTAAACTAGCTATGTCCAGCAGTTTCACTCGCCTTTTAATTTAAATTGACAAAGGCATGTCGGCATTTCTCTGTAATTTTGTAATTTGTAATTTGACGAGCCCGTTGGATGAGTGGGTGCTTGCCTTAACGCTCTGTTCTAGGGTTCCCCGGTTCGATTCCCGGTAGGGTAAACTTTGAAAAAGAATTTTTCAAATTTGGCTCTGGTCTGAATCTGGAAAGTATGGCAAAGCACAATTGGGCAGCCCGTCTGGCGGCAGTAAGCACCCCCTTACAGAAAACCACCGTGAAATAACAGCACGCGTGCTGTTGTGTTTCGGTGCTGTGTGAGTAAGATATGCCAGAGGAGGGGATAGAGAAATCTCTATCCCCTCCTAATCCCTTATCCTAAATCCTACTGTAGTCGGCAGCGCACTTGCAGCAGCTTTGACGTTGCTTGTGTTTTAGGCGACGGTAGCCACCTACCATCAAGTGGAGTGTCAGCCTGTCTGCCGAACTTAACGTAAAAAATATATTTGTAATTCTCGGTATATTCTCGGACTTCCTCAAGAATTGGGCTATCGAAAGCAAAAAGATTTATTAAATCCCACTGTTAGTGCCATTAACGCGTCAATGCGTTAACCCAGACAAACAAACTCGTCAGCTTTATTATATTAGTACAAATATATATGCTTGAAACGGATTTGTTTCGCCACTTGGTCGCTACGGGTATTCATATCCATAGTACTTCTAAAATTCTAAAAGTTGAAGTTAGAAAGTTCTAAAAGAACTAAAAGTTCTAAGAGTTGAACTCGCGTGAAGAGGGTTCCGTACGATGTTACCTATTCGCACAACATTGTGCGATTTACCATGTTATTTTAATATCATGGACTTCTCATAGGTTTTCCTATAATCTATGAGTAGAAAACTAATTTCTGTATATTTTTCAAAATTTTAGGTTCAGTAGTTTCGGAGATAAAGGGGGGGGGGGGGGGGTATGGTCGGACATACGAACACACGAGTGATCCTATAAGGGTTCCGTTTTTTTACTCGGACGTACGGAACCCTAAAAAGGTAAAAAAATGTCCTTTCAGACGCTTTATGAGTTAGGCCGGGGAGATTAAAAGAAATAAGGGAGAAATAATGGAGCTTTAAAAGATAAATAGGGAGGGTAATAATGGATACAGTGTCCTTCTCCCAGGTGTGATTAAATTATTATAAAATTTCAAAGATTCTTATTATATGTACAATCACCCAAATTAACATTAGGCACGAACATCTTATCGCGAAAGGTCCAAAAGTAAGGTCTGTTCTTTATAACTTACAAATCTCTGAATTCGGGAGTCAGACTCAAACTTTTACAAGTTCAAATATAATTTCACTTTTATCTCTGGTCCAAAAATGAATATTTTATGCATTCATTGATAGGGTCGTTTTCGTTTTAAATTTTTTTCGATTGTGACTGTTTGGGCGTACATATACTTATTATCTTAATAAGATGGTTATTTTCTTAAAAAGATCAAAATATAGGGTTTTGCAACTCATTTCGCCTGCCGACAAGGTAGACGCGGGTTCAATTCCCTGCATTTCTAAATGTTTAGAAATATCGTGTATATGTAATAGAAACGTACAGAAAAAATAATTATTTGTTAACTGATATGGTTTATATCGTTATACATTCATGAAATCGTTCATCTATCAACAGAGTAATTCCAGAGGAATCTATAGGTGTATAATTCGAAGGTTTTATCCTTAGGTTCCCGAAAGTTTACAAATTAAAGCATGCCTACTATGCACCAGTTCTACCCAAATCCGATAGATGTCGCCACTTCACCTAATTACATTGTTAGTATAATAGGTGGCGCCATTAGTGTTATATTTTTTATTTTTATATATCTTCTCTATATATATAAAAATGAATCCCCATTTCCCTTGGTCACGGCATCACGCGTGAATGGGTAGACCGATTTTAATTCGGTTTTCACTAATGGAAAGAGGGATAAACGGGGAATGTTTTAGGGTATATAAAAATTGCACGCCGGGCGAAGCCGGGGGCGGGTCGCTAGTCTTATATATATAAAAATGAATCCCCATTTCCCTTGGTCACGGCATCAAGCGTGAACGGGTTGACCGATTTTAATTCGGTTTTCGCTAATGGAAAGAGGGATAAACGGGGAATGTTCATATATTATATAAAAATTGCACCCCGGGCGAAGCCGGGGACGGGTCGCTAGTCTTATATATATAAAAATGAATCCCCATTTCCCTTGGTCACGGCATCAAGCGTGAACGGGTTGACCGATTTTAATTCGGTTTTCGCTAATGGAAAGAGGGATAAACGGGGAATGTTCATATATTATATAAAAATTGCACCCCGGGCGAAGCCGGGGACGGGTCGCTAGTCTTATATATATAAAAATGAATCCCCATTTCCCTTGGTCACGGCATCAAGCGTGAACGGGTTGACCGATTTTAATTCGGTTTTCGCTAATGGAAAGAGGGATAAACGGGGAATGTTTTAGGGTATATAAAAATTGCACGCCGGGCGAAGCCGGGGGCGGGTCGCTAGTCTTCTTATATATAAAAATGAATCCCCATTTCTCCTGATCACGGCATCACGCGTGAACGGGTAGACCGATTTTAATTCGGTTTTCACTAATGAAAAGAGGGATGAGCGGGGAATGTTTTAGGTATATAAAAATTGCACGCCGGGCGAAGCCGGGGGCGGGCCGCTAGTAATATATAAAAATGAATATCTATTTCCCTTGGTCACGGCATCACGCGCGAACGGGTAGACAGATTTTAATTCGGTTTTCGCTAATGGAAAGAGGGATAAACGGGGAATGTTTTAGGGCATATAAAAATTGCACGCCGGGCGAAGCCGGGGGCGGGCCGCTAGTCTATTTATAAAAATGACTCCCTATTTCCCTTGGTCACGGCATCACGCGTGAACGGGTAGACCGATTTTAATTCGGTTTTCACTAATGGAAATTGGGATAAACGGGGAATGTTTTAGTATATAAAAATTGCACCACGGGCAAAGCCGGGGGCGGGCCGCTACTTTTATATAAATAACAGCAGCTAAAGCTAGTAAGGTAATATACTTACTGCTTAATTTGGAGAAATAGCCATGTAAGAATTATTCCCTCTATCTTCTACGGTTTCGTCTTTCCCATATACTGGTAGTCATTTGAATTTTTAATAAGAGCCTGTGTATACCTGTCACTTAGACAAATAAGAAAGAAAGAAAGAAAGAAAGAAAGAAAGACTTATCGAAGAAGACTTAACGGCGAAGTATTTTCATAAAAATGAAAATACTTCGCCGTTATTGCAAAATAATTAACACAAGAAGTCCATTATACCAGACACTATCAGAATTCGTTCACGCCGACATATATGCAACAATATGTTACAAATAAATTTTCGTAACATTTTATTGAGATGCATATTCGTAATGGTGAAAATCCTTCATTCCGTTTAATGGTAATTACGGCCCTCTTGCTACATCTAAAAGCCTCTCGTGGTTGTCTAAACCCAAGCTTTTGTTATTACTCACTCTGTCTTATCCGTTCTTTATTTTACCATTCTAGTGAACCTACGCATCAATCTGATCCGAATTTCGGCGAAAACGCGACGTTTTTTTTATCTCAGAATATAAATTATTCATAGTACTATCAGTTCAAGTGAACCTTTTCCCATCCAGACTGTGTTTTTTATCCACAGTTATTTAATAATGTAATATTATTCCATCGTCCTAGATAAACACAGCGTCATTGTCAATAAAGAGTGCACACTTTATGAAGCGATTTTATACCACCATAAAACTACTTGCAAGTGCCTAGCGATCTTGTTATGAAGTTATAAAGTTTATTTTTCTGTGCTCCGGCAAGATTTATCTTCGTACATAAACTATAAGCAGTTACCCGTTGGAACGCATAGGATTATAGTCTTTATATGGTGGTTTATAAAAGTGATGTCTTTGCGGAGATTTTATAACAGTAATTGATAATGTACAACAATTTAATATCAGAAAATATCAAGAACGTTACTTATAAAAATTAAAAGGGTATTTTATTTAAGACTAGCGACTCGCCCCTGGCTTCGCCCGGCGGGCAATTTTTTATATATATGTACATTCCCCGTTTATCCGTCTTTCCATTAGTGAAAACCGAATTAAAATCACGCGCATGAATAAAAATATGAATAAAAATATTCATGAATATTTCCGGGTTAGCTAGAATTATTTTCTAATACAATAGTATCAACAGTGTGTACCTATGCGTGTTATATTTCTGATAGGCACTTGCTCAAATATGTACACAGTGTCATAGCGTAGATGTATTGACGCGTAGAAGTGAAATTGAATTATACTATAACACCCTTTTCAAGGAACTGTTCAAAGTAATGAACGCTTGGTTGCATAATTCACGTAATTATTATATTAAAAAAATTTGACTTTAAAAAATAGGTACCTATGTTTCTACAGTCTACCTATACTAACCACTGACAGATATAATAGGATCATATTTTGCATCTACGTACATAAGTACCTTGGTGACTTTTTACGTCTAACCACTGAATAGTTTTTAATTATTAAAAAAACATTTATTATTATTATGCACTCGACTCGGTGGATCGCAGAGCTAGGAGGCTCATTGGCGATGATACACTAATAAGAACTAAGCTGCAGAGCCTGGCACATAGACGCAAAGTTGCCTATCTGTGTGTATTCTATAAGATGTACTTCGGAGAGTGTGCTCGAGAGCTGCATGAGATCATACCGCCTTCCCCTTTCTTCTATCGGACATGCAGACGTACGGCTGGTTACCATCCTCACCTTGTCGAAATCCCTCTAATTCGGACCAAGCGCTTTAAAACATCTTTTGTGATGCGCACTGCTAAGGATTGGAACTCCCTGCCGGCGTCTGTATTTCCGAGCTCATATAACCCAAATCTTTTCAAGGTTCGAGTGAATAGGCATCTTCTGGGTGAGCTCGTTCCATCTTCGGCCTCATCCTTCCTATATGGATAGATGCTGGTCAAGAGCAAACCCATCTATAGTAAAAAAAAAATTAAAAAAAAATTAAAAAAAAAACAATGGTAGGTATTCCATTTACTAATTCCATGCAGACGAATTCGCGTTGCATATTATATTAGTTGGCACTAGCTAACCATATATATTAATAAGCTTGCTTCGAGAACGACAAACAAATCTGTAAACGACAGAAATACAAAAAAATATATTTTTTTTAAATAGAACTAGTGTTAAATATAAAACTGTTTTTTTTTTCGATGTATGCTTGCGAAATAGTTTCACGATGCTACTTGCATATAATTGGTACATAATCAAACGCTGCAGGATAATAATTCAAACTGCTTATATCCTCGTTTCCTCTTTTTATGCACTGCACTGAACTGTGTGCCTTTTTGTGTAGTGAATAAGTTCTATGTTGTATTATTTCTTTGACGGCCCGTTGGATGAGTGACAAGGATGCTTGCCTAACGTCTCAGGGGCCCCGGGTTCGATTCCCGGCGGGGTCAAGTTTGGAAATTTTAATGTAATTTTCAAAAATTGACTGGTCTGGATTTGAAAAGTAGTGGTAGGGCACACTGCGTTTCGCAGTCATTTGGGCAGCCCGCCTGGCGGCAGTGAACACCCCCTTACAAAAGACCACCGTGAAATAACAGCATATACGTGCTGTTGTGTTTCGGTGAGTGAGTAAGGGATGCCAGAGCCCATTTCCTTATCCCCTCCTAATCCGTTATCCAATCCTACTGTAGTCGGCAGCGCACTTGCAGCACCTGTAGCGTTGCTTGTGTTATAGGCGACGGTAGCCACCTACCACCAAGTGGACCGTCAGCCTGTCTGTCGACATAACATAAAAAAAAAAAAAAAAAAAAATCTACTATCTTAAAAAATGCGTGCCATGCCGCGTCGCGTCGCTTTTCGGTGTGAACTGACCCTTACTCACCGAAACACAACAGCACACGTGCTGATGTTCAAAAATGAAGTCAATTTTTAAATAAAATTATATAGGTCATACATATTTTGTTATAATCATATAAAATACTAACTGAGCCCGCAACTTCGTACGCGTGGTATTCGGTATGTAACTTTTTTGTTTGTATCCCGATTGGAATGAAACAAACACTAAATTTTACAGGAAGTTTGCTATAATGGATGAGTGAAAACCGCATTAAAATCAGTTAAGCCGTTTCTGAGATTAGCGTGCATAAACGTACAAACAGACAAAAAATCTAAAAACTATTTTATAAGTATAACGTAACATAAGTATAACGTGTACAAATTGTTTTTGAAAAAAAATCTTTAATGTGGCTCGTATACGATTTTATTATATGTATAGATAAAGAAGAAAAAATATAAAAGTCAGCAAAAAAAGTTAATTCCAAAGACCCGTTTTGATGATCATCCCTGAAAGTAATATGACTGACTCCCCTAAACTTTAGATGCTATAAAAGTTGGTCGCAAATTTTATAGATTCCTCATTTAACGTTACGTTTAGCTTTGGTAGTCGGCGAACTTTTTTTAATTCTTTTTTTTATATTAATATATGGAGTAATCTATGCTATATGGCTCATATAGTCTAGCAAGACTGGATCGGATTCAATCGCCACTCTGATAGGATAAAGGATAGACAAAATAAGGATAAGGCTCTTGCATTTCTGTCATCACATTTATTGACAACATATTTATTGACAGCAAATATTACACAGAATTAGAACCAACTTTGGAAATGAATTTTTCATTAGTTGACTCTAGTCTGGATCTGGTAACTAATGGCAGGGCACACAGCCTGTCTGGCGGCAATAACCACCCTTTACAGAAAACCATCCTGAAATAACAGCTTGTGTGCTGATGTGCCAGAGCCCATTTCCCTATCCCTACCTAATCGTTTATCCTTAATCCTACTATGGTTGGCAGGGCATTTGTAGCACCTGTCTTGTTGATTGTGTTTTAGGTGACGGTAGCCTCGTACCATCAAGTGGACCCTCAGCCTGTCCGACGACATTAACAATAATAAAACAAAGACAATTAGTTAAAGTTTTACGCGGCTAAGCTCTCTTTAGCTTGGTAGTAAAATCAGGTCATTCGGTAATTATATAAGTGTACATGCAGTGCCACTTAGGTAAGTGAGAGAGAGAGAGAGATGGAAGAGTCTCGCAGAAGCTATTTATTTATTTATTTATTTATTTTCAAGGAAAACTTACAGTGACATATTTTATACAACATTTACTTAACAACTAATTTGACACATTAATTTGACACCATTTACAAGTTTCCGCATTTCGTTCTATATATAAAACTAGCGGCCCGCCCCCGGCTTCGCCCGGCGTGCAATTTTTATATACCCTAAAACATTCCCCGTTTATCCCTCTTTCCATTAGCGAAAACCGAATTAAAATCGGTCTACCCGTTCACGCGTGATGCCGTGACCAGGAGAAATAGGGATTCAATTTTAAGATTAATAAAACCGTTTCTAACCAAGCTAAGTAAAAAAAAATGTCTCATTTTATAAATCTTTGAATTATATAAATCGAGCTCTGGAAATTCAACTAAACTATTAACAAATATGGGAAAATATGGGGATCTGGGAAAGAAAGAGTTCTTCCCATAATTTGTGGCTATGACCAACTTGTATGATAATCTGTCAGGAGTGTACTATATTATTATGTAGCTAGAAAAAGAAGAAAGGAATAGTCCTACCAAGTCTTGAAAACCATTTGAGACACAGAACTCAATTAAAAACATAATCTATTTTCATAAACATATATTTGTGTCCTACGTCATCTCAGCCCACGGATCGCTGGAAAAAATATCTTTTAAAAACCAATGTTTCCTTCCCTTACGACGAGTTCTTTAACTGTGTGGCATTATATATAGAAGCTTCGGTTGTTTTTTTTTTTAATCGATCTCAAAAGCACCCTCCTAATGGATTTGCTTTATTGAAAGACGTAAGCTGACTAACGTTATTTGTGACTTAATTAAGGAAAGAGAAATGAGCGGGAAATGACGCGTACAACAAACAATTAATTATCGTTGGAGCGGTTTTAAAAAGGTACTCTCGACGAGCGATTGATACTTTGCGCCCTATCATCTAATTTAATAAAAAGTTTAATAATTTAAAGTTAATCTCTGCAGTAGAATACACCGAACACAAAATTTTAAAATAAATAAGCATTTTAAATTTCGGATTTCAATATTAAAAACGCATAACACTGTAAAAATCGAAAGTCGGCGATTAAACCATTAGATTTAGCATAATAATGTAGTGGGCCAAATTGGTTCTAAACTGCTTTAGATCTATCTTTCTTTTAAAATCCTTTCATTTCAAAAGAAAGATCTTTAAAAGATTTAAAAGAAAATTTCCCAGTCACCCTGAATAATTTGCGGAAAAAAGTTGCACTCGCCCACCCGAAACCGGGACGAGTCTCTGGAATCTTAATACCTTATGATTTTGGTACTAGTTCAATTCTAGCAAAACATTGAAATGATTTATCTTTTTGTTTCAGAAAATCGGTACGAGCAGAAGTGAGTAAATTAATTTTAATATCTGCAAAAATCACCTTTTTATTAGAAAGAGTGTCGGTCAGGCTGACGATCCACTTGAAGTTTTTTATATATACAAGCGACGCAACCAGGGATGCAAGCGTGGTGCCGAACCCTGACAGGATAAGTGATAACGGACAAGAAGGGGGGATAGGAAAATGGGCACTCAACATTTCAATTTTCAGTTATCGTTTTTTAAACGCTCGTCTGTTCTCTTTGTCGATATTTTAATGACATAATTAGAGGTAATGTGTAAATTGCTGTATACTCACTCCCGGGTAAGAAGTTGTTTTCAATTTTCACAACTTGATACTTTCACTTGTTTTAGTTAAGGTGGACACAGACTTCCCTGTGATGAAAATTCCCAATTCAGTATGAATCAAAATGTGAATTAAAATGTATTTAACTAACCAATTAAACTGATATCTTTTCCCCGAGAGTCTTTATTAACAAGATAAGTCTTGCATTTCGTTTGGTAAAAGAAAAATCTAAACAATTGTATCTAAATGTTAGAGACCCCCGGCCCTCTAGCAGGTAATGCGCAGTGGAATGCTTACAGATTCTGTTGAAGGTCGAGCGTCACCAACATTGACCACTATACGTGGTACTAAAACAATACGTAAGACCACTTACCATCAATCGCCGAGATCCCGTCGTCTTGACACGGCAGGGAAATATATAAATATTAGGTCGGGAGCGGGAGGGGGGGTAGTTACTGACAAATGCTCGAAGTCCCGACGACAAGACTCCTATGTTGACGGCAAGTATCTTCGGGTAGAAGGCCGCTAAACGACACAATCTTCCTGTTAATGGCGGCACTCAAGAAATGCCGGAACAAAACCGACAAATTGTCTTTTGGATTACACACACGGTTACGATGCTACTGGAATTAATTGTTCGATTGTACGCGGAAATTGAAGGTACTTCAAAATCTACAAACCCTCGCGTTACCAATACCAATCGAAAACTCAACGGGACGCTGATGGCAGCTCGAACCATAAATTTATACCTTTTGTTTTAACCAAAGCTAGCTTGGCCATATGCAAAACGCACGATTCTTTTATCTCCGTCGATCGACCGTTTCGCACAACAAAGCGGAACTATTGAAATAATATAAATAAAATTGTTAAGCAAGTTAATTAACATTTTTTTTTATCAGAAATTTCATACTAAGTATAGTATTTTGTGTACAAGGGATCAATGATCAAGTGTTTAGTATAATAATGTTTAAATTAAAGGATTGTGGACTCTGCCATTTTGATATTAGACCCTATGTATAGTGCCCGGAGATTGGCTAAGGATTGCAACTTTTCAGCTGCTTTATGTTGAGTACAGATATTTTATTATCTATTATAATAATACTAGCTGACCCAGCAGACGTTGTCCTGCCAGAACCAGAAAACCTGCCAGTCGTGCCAGAACCACCAGAACTTTGTGATTGTTTAATTGTTTGATCTGATTGCTAAATTGTTTAATATGTCATGTATTCTCAATTTATTTGTTTATTTTCTTTTCTTTTTGTTTTACGTTTTTAAACTATTTAAATCTAAATTTTTACTTTGTGCTACTTTTTGATAATTAATGTATTCACCTGTAAAGGCGTATCTGTTAGATCTAGATTTTACAAGTGTATAATATTTTTGTAACAAATACTGATATTGTCGCTGGTGTATCTATCCCAAATAAATAAATAAATAAATAAAATAATTCCGTAACCCGATTGTGGCCACACCTATCGGGTCAAATTTTATCTTCAAGCCATATATGATAAATAAAGTGACGTTCAAGTCAATGAACGAACGGTTAAATTATTTGGATATTGTTCATTCAAAAATACTAATATCGCGATTAAAAAATGGGTGGTGGGTGTAGGAGGGTGAAAAATACTTTACGACCTATTCTCATACCTACCAAATATACAAAAAAAAAATCATAAAAATCATTCCAGCCGTTTCGGAGGAGTTTTGTTACGAACACTGTGACACGAGAATTTTATATTAGATAATAGGCATATAGGAAAATAGATTTGTAAATATTAATATTTTAACTAAAAAAGGGAATATAGTATTGGTGCTGTGAACCTCCGAAACGGAAGGCATTAGTAGCCAATAAAAATAACGTCTGTGACAGATTTTCATGGTTTTGCAGCATTCTCTGAACTCCAGTCTGTTCACAGAGAGTTGACAAATATTATAATTCGCCTCCGAAAAAACGATTGTCGCTTAAGGGATTCACTGAGGCAAATGACATTTACTATAGAACTCGCTGGCGGCGGAGACAATTCAACGGGCCTAGAAATGGTGTTTTTTCGTTTTTACCATTAGAACATTACAAAAAAAAAATATTTTTATCAATACAATTTTTTAATCTGATATCAACTTAATAATAGGTACAAGATTCATATGCGTGCAATAAGCCGTTTTCGAGAGAATTTTCAATAAAGGTCAAATTCTTCTTGTGTTCTAACTTTTTTTGTGGAGTTTCTATTACTTTAACGAAAATTCTAATTAATACAATTGGTTCTCCACATATTTAAGTATAATATATATTTTTTTCAAAGCAATTGTCTTGTCTATTTCTTGTAACATTTTCATTAAACAATGGATATTTTTAGTATTTAGCGTTTGTCTCCCCCTTAATTATCGCAAACTGTATGGCGGGCGTCGCTTTTCGCCTCGCGCACTGAGTTTCGTGGTACAAGGAACGCAGTTGTTGTCAAGCGCAACCCAGGCGGTCGAGCGGACGTGACGTGGCGGCCTTACCATTCCTTTCTGGAATGCGTTTCGAGTGAGTCGTTTGGGTGTTTACGTGTCGTTTTCTGTTTTATACAGTTAAGGCGACGCCAGCCCCTAATGATAAAAAAATCCACTTATTTGTAACCGTTTTCCTTTTAAATTATCATAATAATTATAATTTAAAAAATACTGAAATCATCTGCAGGATATATGAAAGGGGATCATCATAATTATTTTTTTAATTATATATATAAGATAATTTTTTATATTTTCGTGATTAGGACGACACAGTAAGTCAAATACAATTGAGTTTCTCTGTAAGAAAAGATTTATTGGTTATTTTATATTACATGAAATTAAAGTGTGTATTTACTTAGTGCTATACCAAAACTTACATACCTGTAAGAAAAGAAACGACATTTAATGTTATTATTAACAATGTCAGTTCCTAAATCACAATTAGAATACCTTAACAATTGATATTTTAAATTATTGTAAAAAACGTAGTGATTATATACTCTTTGTAAGATACCCTAACAATCACGAGATGTTTGTAGGGTATCTTTTCCATAGCTCACAAACTTCATTTGTCATGTCACTGCGCGTTCAATGACGTTTGATGCGCGGGAAAATACAAATTAAAGAAAATTACATTTTTTCTTTACATATATATAAAAAATTACTAATTTGCGGTCTAATATCGATGTTGTAACTGTGCGATTATTCTTAAGATAAATTTTAAGATCCACTATCTGAAGGCTCATCAAAAGAAAAATTTGAGTTATACTTTATTTAATTTTTAAATAGATTTTTCCGAGATTTGCAAGTAGCGACTCCCCCTCAGCAGTCCCGTCAATTCAGTACAGAACGAGTTTTGCGGCTGGAGTCGCCTTAATTTGTTTGATGGTATGTGTTCGTCAATCGTGTAGGTACTGTACGAGTGTAACGATTTGATTTTTGTCAAGTGGATTAATAAAAGTTTCTTACTGTATCAGCGTTTCACTCATTTAGTTCGAAACTTTATAGGTAAAAAATATATCATGTAACATTTACAGTGTTATTACAAAAAAAAATAATAAACTATGTCTCAACACGTGTTTTGTCAAACAGCGTCTAATGACATTTGTATACAATTTCACAGTTTAAACCCTGCCTCAAATAATGTTTAACCTTCGCTATTACAAAATAGTGTTTGTCCTTTGACTAACCAAAACATCGCTGGGCAACCTATAAGCAACCAAATGTTGCTATTTTAAAATTATAAAATAGCAAATAGTAACAATAAAATAGCAACATTACAAAACGTTCGTTCAACTTCATTTGGTTCAATCCGAAACGTTCCTTTCTATGCAAATTTGTTATGTGCTAATAGAATATCCTACGCAGAAAATATTTTAAAATTATCTATATATAAATAAAACAGTGACGTGTGTGATTATAAATTAATTATTGCTCTAAATACACGGCCATAAGTATGTTTTGGAACCAAAACTTACGTATATAATGAGTACATTGTACACATAGAACAGTGGTCGGTTGAAAGAATGGAATGTGCTTATCGAGACTTGTCAATCGTCATTAGTCATTGTCAAATGAGTATAATGTAAATAAAAATTATGGAAAAAAATGGACAATTGCAATATTAAAATAAAAATTCGTGAACGTGAAGAAAATTGGAAGGTAAAACAACCCGATATTTCATCATAATCATAACCACACCACTAAATACAACTTGCGAAAATTAGAGACAAAGCAGTAGACTAACTTTGAGTCTTCGACAAGTATTGACATGTATTTAAATATGAAAAATATTATTTCAACCGTGCCTAACTCTAACTGCTTAAACACGCTTTTGTAATAAACATTTTTTTAGACACATGTTCAATGTATGTTTATCTTTTTTGTAATAACACAACATTGTAAATTTACAAACAAAAAATTTACGCGCTATCCCGAATACCACGCGTACGAAGTTGCGGGCTCATCAGCTAGTAGATAAACGATAAAATCGTTTTTCCTTTTATTTTTTTATTATCATCGGTCTTAAATTTTTTGTTATCAGGTAAAAATAATTAGCGGACCGCAATATGTAAAGACATAAGAAACCCTGAATTCTGTTTTTTTTTATCAATTCTCTGTGAATAGACTGTTAAGAAAGTTGCAGATATCGAAAACTCAGCAAAACGCGAAAACTGGCACGTCTGAGTTCACTTTGCTACATAATTAAGTAAAGCCCATTTGAATTCTGAGATCTAATTAAAAGCATTCATATTAAGTCATGTGTAACAGCTCGCTAAATTGCGGTTCTTTTGCCGAATTGAAACTGTTAATTAAGACTTAATAAGCGGCTGTTATGTTCGTCTGTAAGTTGGTTAGCAGTTTATTGTAACAGATGCTTCAGATAGCTTTCTATATATAATTTATGGGATGAATGTGTTTGTTACATCTCGCGCTGTGCATTTACTCAAAACATATAGTATTCACAGACACAGAACTGTGTGCCATATATCATTTGATTCCGTTCAAACGGTTGACATGTTATTGAACAACCAATACAGAAACATCTTCATGGATGATCAAAGTATATATATAGTTGTTAATATATATGTGTGTGTGTGTGTGTGTGTGTGTGTTCAGGAGTTTGTACTATCATCGATAGATGGCGCTGCTACAACTATTTTATATCTCGCTAACATTTCGTTTCTCCTCATAGCTCCTCATAGCTCTTCAAAACTTTTTTTTATTTTGGGATTTTGTAACACAATATTATTCACAATAGATCCTATGTACTCGCTTGTCTTTTCCTTTCAAAACATTGCACATTATAAGAATCGTAGGCAGTTTAAATATAAAGTAGCGGTGGGCGATTATGAATGATTGGTATAATCGAATTACTTAGTAATACTAATGTTGATAATCGATTATGAAATTGGTAACTAATATATTTTCATAATCGAATGACGTTACTAATTTGTACTACTAATCCTGTTATAAAAAGTTGAGCGGCGAGTCACTCTCTCGCTTTTTTTATTTTTTATTTTTCAACGTGAGCAAAGACGCGGGCATGAGCTAGTAATATATAAAAATACATATAAGAGGGGAATCTCCTACATAGATATCTTATCGTCCAAAATTATTCACTGCCAAAAGGTTCTCGACTGGAGACCACGAACCGGCAATCGGCGTAGGTCCACTGTCCAGTGTCCACCCACAAGGTGGACAAATGATTTGATGAGGGTCGTGAGTCTACAGTAAATCTACGATGTTTCCAATATATCTTATTGGAAAATAACACGTCTTATTGGAAATCAGCAGTGATGTTTGAGTATGTTTTAAGTTTGGAAAGTTGAAATATTATTAGTGATTGAATGTTTTTTAAACAATCTCCTCGCTTTACTTTCAGTATAATGGACCCTTTATACTCTTTATCCCGGTAATACTTATTACAGCTTAGTCACTTAGGTTTTCGTGTAAGTAACTAAGAAGTTGAATCATTAACCCACGTCTCCTATGGTAAAACACTTAGTTGCTTGTATAAAGAAAAACATCCTTTTCTCATAATGACCCTTAGGCTTTTCTTTCTCCATATCATTTAAATAAAATTTTAATTAGCAAAATTTTAAAATTGTAGACAATCTGTGTTTTTATAAAATTATGTGTTTAAGAGGGCACTTTCCAACTCGAACAGCTTTACTTATTCCATACTACGTAATTCCATGATTACTCATTAATTATAGGTCGTAGCAATACATAAAAAAACATGACATTTCTGGGAAATAATACAAAGGTTTGCATCGCAACAAAAAACTGAAATTAATTTTATATCTAGTATAATTAATTTCTAAAATGTACAGAATTTGTGTCATTTTCGCGGGTTAATTCTTGTTACTGGCTAAAATCCAAACATGTTTTTCGATGGAAACATCCTACCTATAATTTACATTTGAAATTGGGATGTCAATAGCTACTATCTATAAAGGTTTTTCTAAAATATTGGAATTGCTGGCGTATGTTTTATTATTTCCGCGTTTTGAATAAGTGGCGCGAATGTGTTGCGTCGCATTCTGTCTTCGGTTATTCGCATTATAGTAAGTTGAGACAACAAATTCTCCCAAATACCTATTAATGAGTTCGCACGCTCGTACAGCGCCGCCTTAAAATATTCACGAATACTATTTTATGTAAAGTGTTTTATGTATTGTTTAATACTGTGATGTATTCTGCATTTCTTTTCTTTTCTTTTTGTTTTATGTTTTGAAATATTTAAATTTAAATTTCTGCTTTGTGATACTTTTTGATAAAGGCGTATCTGTTGGATCTAGATTTTACAAGTGTATAATATTTTTGTAACTAAATACTGATATTGTCTCTGGTGTGTCTATTCTAAATAAATAAAAAAAGGTCATTTTATGCAGGCAGACGGTTCGTGTGATGGTATGTGGGTACCGTTGGACACAAGAAATAGGAAAAAGTATGATAAGGAAAGTATAATATTCCTTATACGGGATAATATTATGATGGGATGAAAAGTAAGAGACAATCCCTTTGTACGAGCCACTGCTCGCACAGGCTTTTTTTCTTGTCAGCACTTTACGTCAAAAGCATTCAGTTCGTGTTCGATCAGCATACGGATCGCGCGTACTCATTTATATCATTTTACAATATCTTTATTTTATTTTATATTAATATATCAATTTATCAATATATCAGAGACTTTCATTATTATCATTTATCATAAAGATTGTACAAAAGATTACTCATCATCATCATAAAGATTACTCCTTAATGAAAATCTCTTACTCATGCATAGAAATATTTGGAAGGCGGTTATATTATTAAAGCAGTTATTCCATTTAATATAGTTTAGACACTAAAGTACTACATCCAACCAATGCATTAGTACCCAAAACACTCTCGACCTTTAGTTTGCCGTGTCATTACGTCACTCGTGTGGCGAGAAAACTCCCAGCATTCCCATACGTAGCAGTCGTCTAAATGTAGGGAAATAAATAAGCGTCAATTTAGGGACTCAATGCTCGACACTCCCATATAATCCTCTCGTGCTATGCGCCATTTATCACGCGATCTCAACGATTATACCTTCACGGTGCTCGAGCGAGTGAAAGATGATTTTAATTTAACTCATTTCATCCCACTGAGGTAACTAGTTAAGATTTTACAGAATAAACTTACACATTAAAGGCTAAATGACCTGTCTCGGCTTCGCTAAGTTTCATTGTCTTCGGGAATTTGTTGATATATAATCAATGACAGCTATGTTGTAAAGTCACGGTAATAATTTAGGTAACTTCGCCGGTCACCGCTCGCTGGGCCGAGGATCCGTACTCGGCGCATGCAGGTGTGAGCCGGTGAGAGACGGCAACCCCAGTCCATGTTCGTCAGACCGAGGTATGGGTCTCGGTTTTGCACATGAGGACCGGCGCGGGTCGCAGCGGGCGGATTCTCTCGGATGGCTTTGTCGCTCAGTGGTAGTAGGGCAACGCACGCGAAGATGGAGCTCTACCGCAGGGAAGGACCGTCTGGCAGAGTACCGCAATCGTGGCCTTGTGGGGGATGATACCCCCCACAAGGCCACGATTGCCTTGTACGGTACAGGGCCGCCGGCCTAGTAACCGTCCTCCGCAGTCGTCCGGAAGAGTGAACACCCGGCCTCGCCACCCGGCCAAGTAACTCTTTCGCGACGAAAACACGAGGTGGAGTCCGTCTCTCGGGCTGCCGCGATTGCTGTGGAAATATCAGGTGGAGACCCCCTTTGGGCCGCCCACCCTTAATGCCGTAGAGATGAGCGGCCACATGAGCAGGGGTTATCCGAGAGTTTCAGGTAGAAGCGGCCTCAGACTCTGTGGTAGGTTGCGCCGCAGAGAAGAGGTAATGGGGTGGTTCAGAGGTGAAGCCCCTCGCTGACTGCCCGCTGCGAGAGGTGAGAATGGGCGGTGTAGCGGTGCTTACGCAGCAAATGCATGCCATACCCAGCCGCGTGGCTCGCGGCCCGGCGGCGGCATAGCGACCAGTTGTTCTTTAACCCTAAAGGCGGCTCGTGCCGTTTCGCCCGGGGGCGGTGGACATGGGGTCGTCCGCCGTCTTCACAACCCATGGTCGGTGGGGATTTGGCTCGCAGATTTTCTCACGCAAAAAAAAAGGTTCGTCACCTTAAAGTCGACCTTTGCTTGCACAAGGGCAGCTATCAAACCAAAACAAAATATCGGATTAATGTTTGCAATAGGTTGACTGACAAGTCAACTAATATATTATGTTTGCAGATATTTCGCTAATATTATAGCCAGCTTCATGATCTGCAATAATTGCATCTCTTTCTTAAACTTTCTTCATACTTTAAACTCCTCGGCATTTTAATTACCTAATATTTATCGCAGGAAATACAAAAAAATAATTATATGATACTGACACACAATGACAATTAAATAGAACATATTCGACATGAACTTCGTAATGACAGATATTAAAAAAGGTTTTAGTTGATATAAAACTATTTTATTGGTCAGAGGTGTAAACCATATTGATGCTTGTTATCATATCTAGTAAGTTTACTTTCATATGCAGTTGTCTGCTTAGTGATTTAGTTTCAAAAGGTACTAAGAGTCTATCACTTAATAAAGAAATTAATTTGAAAACTGACGAAGGTATTTCTACTCCCACTGTAATATGCCATTGTAAACCTTTAAGCATTGATCATAATTTTAAAGCAATTCCATAATAAATAACTAATATTTTATGCTAATTATAATTACTACTTCATCCGCGCCCCTTTATCTTTGATATTAAAACGTTTACTCAATCTTTGTCGCTCATAAACTTTGGTAAGGAGTTGACCTTTTTATTTTTGTTTTCAGATGATCTCTCTGAAACAGTCAAAGATTTCCAACTATATACATCGGGCAAGACGAAAGAATCCATAATGTGACATTTAGAACCACGTGGTATAAAATCGCTCACTCCATCAACAACTTTAGAAGGCTATTTAGCTACGCCATGGCCATCCTGATTACGGCGTTGAGGATCAATATTTCTGTAGAAAAAAAAAGCCCAATTCCCTCTCTACATATTCTATATATTTATCTTTTTGGTAACAGTACTTCTGACACACACTCACATAATATTTCTCTGTGGTTAAATATTTTTAGGGTTCCGTACGTCCGAATAAAAAAACGGAACCCTTATAGGATCACTCGTGTGTCCGTCTGTCCGTCCGTCACAGTCAATTATCTCCGAATCTACTGGACCGATTAAGTTGAAATTTGGTACACATATCAATTTCTGTGACCCAAACGCAGAGGTGTGACGTGAATAGATGAAATCTGTATATTGGATGTCATTTTTGGGGGAAGGTGGAAAATTTAAAAAAATTTTTTTTGAAAACTGCATCGTGTTACATATCAAATGGAAGGTCTAAAATGTATTTTTTTGTAATTTTAAAATAAATAGTTTCTAAGTTATTCAAGAAAATAGACGAATATTGACCATTCCCCCCTTATCTCCGAAACTACTGAATCTAAAATTTGAAAAAAATACAGAAATTAGTTTTCTACTTATAGATTATAGGAAAACCTATAAGAGTGTGCGTAAATTTAAAAAAAACATGGTAGGTAACATCTTACGGAACCCTCTTCACGCGAGTTCAACTCGCACTTGTCCCGTTTTTTTTTTTTCTTTGTATTAATTCATCCTATTGTGTGTATTTATAAAACGTATCAGTAGATCGGCGACTTGTCAAAGTAAATTGCTGAAATGGAGACACGGGATAAAATGTAGGTGACGCGTGCAAAATTGTACCCGACTCGACCATGACACCGGGTCTTTCTTGTGACCGTTCGGGCCTCGCTGAGACTTGTTGGGGTTAACTAGAAACAAGGAAAACAACTTTAACAGTTTTACTTTCTTTCTTTATTTAACGATTTGTTGTCGCAAGTAGATAATTGTCTATTTGTGAATGTAACTCTGACTGTTTATCTGTTACCTTTTCACCAGAAAAAAGTACTGTTCCCAAGGGATCATCTAACGCCTGGCAAAGCTATAACTGCAATAAAGATGTTAGGCGTTACATTGTTCATATATATTTTTAGTCAGGCTAGTCACCAGCTAGTCCTAACATAAATGCGAAAGTGAGTTTGTTTGTTTGTGACACTTTTACGCCTTAACTACTCAACCTATCATCAAGAAATTTTACATACAAATTTGTCAGGGATGACAGAAAAGGACATTAGGTTACCTCAAAAAGTACTGTTTTTGAGGGATCATCTAAACATAAAATCGACGGTCCCTACGTTTTTTATTTATTTATTTTTTTATTTATTTATTAATACAATAGTGTTTCATTTTCCCAGTCGGTCGGACCGCGAAAGCAAATAGACGTGTGCACGTACCTTTTCTCGGTTATTAAAACAAGAATTTAGAATAAATTTAGAATATTACAAATACTAGGCGCGCATGGTGATAAGTTGGTGTTTTTGCTCACATGCATGGGTGCAAACGGTATGTACGAGTATAGTGACAACCTGTGTTAGGAGCGAGATAGACCTGCGGCAACTATATCAAGACCCCTACTACGTATACGGATCTGTATAAACGGGGAGCTCAACGTGTAATGGTTAATTTTTGCTACGTAGACTTCGAACTTGGGACAAATTGAAAAATGAGCCGATTGCAACGAAGTCCTCCCTCACGTTGTGACATATCACACACTATGTCGGACTCCGATGTTTCTAATCTACTCGAGAATGATACGATGAAATCTTTCGTTACTCAACGGGCCAAGAGGCTGAGAGAATCCTGTTGTGATGACCTTTTTATTAAATTCAGGGAGGAAATGAAGTCATTGATTCAGGATATGAATAACAATCAAAATCTTAGCCTGAATAAGCTCATTAAGGATGTAGCCGAAATTAAGATTCAAAATTCAGCAATACAGCAGTCCAATCAGGAAAGTGAAAAATCCTTACAATTCCTTTCTAATCAGTTCGACAATATATCTTCAAGAGTTGAAATTTTGGAAAAAGAGCGTAAGGAACACTTATTGTACATTTCTTCTCTGGAAGCTAAAGTAGAAGACATACAAAGGTCTCTGAAGTCAACTACTGTGGAGCTGAGGAACGTTCCCTCCTCTCAATCTAAAAAAGAAAGTATATCGGATCTTACGAGCATCGTTCAAAATGTATGTAAAGTGCTGGACGTTGAAGTTCACGCTAATGATATAAAAGACGTTTTCCGCATCAAAGGTAAAACAGGGTCTTCTTCCATAGTGGCCGACTTCACACGGGCCATTATAAAGCAAGAGGTAGTGAAGTCGGCTAAAACCTACAACAAACATCATCCTACTGATAGGTTGAATTCAAACCATATTGGCCTGGCTGGGCGTCCTGTACCTATTTACATCTCAGAAGGCCTTACAAGTAAAGGACGCAGACTGCTATACCTGGCTCGTGATTTTGCTGCATCCGCTGATTACAAATATTGCTGGACGAGTAACGGCAAAGTGTTTGTCCGAAAAACTGATAATTTACCACACATCGAAATCAAAAGTGAGGCTGACATAGCGAATCTGAAAGACCGTAAGTGACTATCTAACGAAAAACAACGGCTTTGTTATAATGTTAAACCATTCTATATCCTTATCATGTATTTGTACTCATGTATACTTCATTGTTGGTTTGTGTATCCGCATAAAATTCACAGTATTTTATTATGTAATATGCACACATTGTTGCTCTTTACCTCAGCTTATCTTTTAACACAAAAATCATATATAAACAACTTAAATGTATTAGTTCTTGATATTGAGATAAGTTCTATCACACACATCCTGTATACGGCGGCAGCGTCATTGTTTTTTAACTATAAAATTCACACCTACTGACAATGACAATATTACGCAAGACTTGGACAATATAAGTGCAGGTGAGTCATATCTGTGTGATCCAGAGTCGTTTAAATCTATTTTGGCATCAAATCACAGAGATCTATCCTTTAAACTATTAACCCAAAACATAAGAAGCATACATTGTAACATTGATAATTTTAAGATCCTGATTTCGAGAATTGATGTCAATTGTGATCTATACATACTCACCGAAACATGGAATTCTAAAAATACAAACGTCCCAACGATAACTAATTATGACTCATATTATACGACTAACAACCATAATCAAAATGATGGTGTGGTTGTATACATTAAAACTGGCCTTGCTTGCACTGTTGAGGAACCCAGTATGAAAGACGTTAGTTGCCTGACTATCAAAATAAATTCCAATACTTTAATAATAGCACTCTATAGGTCTCCATCGAAGAGAAACGTTGCTCCCTTCTTAGAATCATTGGATAAGCTGCTTACAAATCATAAGTTGTACACTAATATTGTTTTAATGGGAGATATTAACATTGATGTCAAACATAATAGCGATGACTTTAATGCACAAGAATATCTCATTTTGCTTGCGAGGCATGGTTTGCTGACTGGGCATACTTTCCCAACTAGAGGCCTTAATTGCCTTGATCACTCTATGGTTAAAGTAAATAATCCAATTGCTACTTTTGTCTTTAGGGCTCCTCTCACAGATCACTCAGCAGTTATCTCGTGCTTGAATCTTGCTGCTACGGGTACTCATCGGAACCGATCTTCTGTTTTAAACAAAGTCGATTATCAGAAACTTCTTACAGACTTGAAAGAAACTAGTTTCGATGACGTTTTGGCTTCGGAAGACGCAAACTGGGCTACGGAGAAACTAACTAGTATACTTAATAACCTTCTCAATTTGCATTCTAAAAAAATTTCAATTCCTCGTAGATCTCGCTGCCTGAAACCCTGGATTACGCCGGGTTTAATTAGGTGTATGCGTAATCGTGATAGGATGCACCTTAAGTGTAAGGCAGAGCCTAATAATGAAGTTTTAAAAATAACCTATACAAGGTACAAAAACTTTTGTAATGATTTGCTGAAACGACTCAAAAGGACTTATGAACGTAATGAACTCATGAAAAATACAAACAATTCTAAGAAAACCTGGGATACTATTAAATCTATAGTTTATTCTAACAAACAAAAAAAATTACCGACTGATCTTTTGAAAACTACTGACTCTCCCCAAAAATCTATAGAACTGGTTAATAATTTTTTCGCCAATGTAGGTAAGTCGTATGCAGACAAAATTATAAACTGTAACCAACCCTATAGTTTCCCTAGTACTGTAAATAAAACATCTCCTGCTAATTCCTTGGTTATGCTTGAAGCAGACAATGTAGAAATCGAATCTATCATTATGGGTCTCAAAAATGATTGCGCAATTGGTTGGGACGGTATATCAAATACTTTTTTGAAAACATGCAGAAACCATATAATTCCTGTAATAACTCACATTGTAAATTTGTCCTTAAACACAGGAGTTTTTCCCGATGCTTTCAAAATATCAATAATTCACCCTATACACAAGGCGGGAGCAAAAGACAGTGTCAACAACTATCGCCCTATATCAGTCTTGCCAGCCCTTTCGAAAATTCTAGAAAAAGTTATGAACAAACGACTACTGTCCTTCTTAGAAAAAGAAAATCTCATATCAATCAATCAATATGGGTTTAGAGCTGGCAAGTCTACTTCTGATGCGGTTACGGGTATTACAGAATACATTGCCCAAAATCTAGATAGCAAAAACAAATGCCTAGGCATATTTCTAGACCTCGCTAAGGCATTTGACACTGTCTCTGCCCAAATGCTTCTGGACAAGATGGAAAAAATCGGCATCCGTGGAGTAACTCTTCGACTATTCGAAAGCTATATTTCTCGTAGGTTTCAAAGAGTTAAAATTGGTGACTTAATAAGCTCTGACTGTCCTGTCACTTTTGGTGTGCCACAGGGTAGTGTCCTTGGCCCTAGCCTCTTTCTTATTTACATAAACGACTTATGTAACCTAAAAGTCGAAAATTGTAAAATTTTTACCTTCGCAGATGACACTGCTCTCGTATTTCATGGTGCAGATTGGGAGGAGGCTAGGGCCAGGGCTGAAATCGGGTTACGACTGGTGGTTCAATGGCTCCAAATAAATAAATTGACTTTGAATACCTCGAAAACCAAGTACATTACTTTTGGAATAACCAACAGAAATATCCCTGACAATGATTTCAAAATTTCAGCACACACTTGTAATAGTGACATCATGGCACCTAACACATTATGCCATTGTGTCTCACTAGAGCGTGTCGATTCATTGAAGTACCTTGGTGTACTTTTAGATCATACCCTCACATGGATGCCGCATATTCAAATGATGGCCGAAAGATGTCGGAAACTAATCTTTATTTTTAAAAATTTACGCCATGTTGCGGAGCCGTCGCTCCTTAAAATAGTTTATAACGCCTTAGCACAATCTATTATATCTTACTGTATTAGAGCTTGGGGAGGAGCTAAGAAAACACATATGATTAGAGTAGAAAGAGCCCAGCGTGCTTTGCTTAAGATTATGACCTTCAAGCCCTACAATTTCCCTACAACTCAACTATACACCCTATGTGACGTGCTGTCAGTAAGAAAACTGTTTATACTTAATACTATTGTGGCCCAACACAAAAAACTTAATTATGATAGAAGTCAACATCAAACTCGTAGAAAAGACAAAGCTTGTGCAAACGTCTCCTGTAGATCATTTTTTATGCACAAATTTCAATATTTCTTGAGTCCTTTTTTGTATAACAAAATAAATAAAATAATTAATTTATACTCACTCAATTCACACGAATGTAAAACTAAATTAACAAATTGGCTAAAGACACTATGTTACGAGGATGTTGAAAACTTATTTGCAGTGCAAAAATAAACCAAGAACTTATACGGTGTATGCATGCAGTGTACAGTGTATATGCATAGTAATAAAAATGCATATTACAGAAATTTTCAGATAAGCTGATTATATAAATTCTATAAAAATATATTATAATACAATTATTATGCACCCCATCATAGATTTATCCTATTGGGATAGTGTGGTACTAAAATACAGGCTAGGCCTAGTTTAGATACCCACAATATATTTTTAATGTGCGCAATAAATACATTTTTTGTAATTATTAATTTAGGTAACATAAAGATTGTATAAAGTTATTAGTTTTAGTGGTTGCACTTTGTTATTATATTTATATTTCAAACTACCCTCATTGCTTTTACATATTTTATGTTTACTGTTTTCTTTTTTTTGTGTAAAATATTGCTATGTACCTTGCTTACGTCAATAAAGATTTTTATTTATTATTATTTATTATTTGACTTAACGATACGCCAATCGTAAGCTATGGACTATCTAATGATTATAAAAGTAATAGAAGTATAGAAGCTCCACCAATGATTTATAAAGTAATAGAAGTAATTTGTAGGGTGTTTTGTTTTTTATTATGGCTCTCATTTTATCACACACATGATTAATATGTTCTATCCAATTTAGTCGATCATCTATTACTAGTCCAAGATACAAGTGTTTATTTACAACCTCGATAGTTTCGCATTCACATGATGCTTGATTTTTTCTGCTATTGGAATGAAGACATTGGTGGTTGTGAGCTATAAGATTAGGTTCAAACGTAGATCTATTTTGGCTAGTACTAATATACATTACTTTCGTTTTATTAGCATTTAGTACCAATCCTACATCATGTGACCATTTAGCGAGTATATCGTAGTCATCTTGGAGTTCCTTGAGAGCCATTTCTAAACCACCGAAAGCGACCACCGAAAAACACCGAACGTAAACCATCGAAAGTGATTTTTGACATTTTTCACCAGAGCGTTTTAGTTTGTTTGTGGTATATTTCTTAAATAAAAAGATTTACATTCAAATTTCGAGATCCGTGATAACAAAAAAGTTAATATCTTTGTACGTTGCTGTTTATGTTTGTTTATGAAATTTTGCTATGGTTTTATATAAAATTGAGTTTCTATTGATTAAGTCGTAATAAAAACAATGTTTACCATCGAGACTGCCACTATCGACCCTGGAATTATTTTGGAAAGTATTGCAATTTCGATTACATACGTCGGATATATTACTAAAATATTTAACCTAAGTGGTAGTTTCCATTATTTACGCTGTAAATATATACAAAATTCTTGAGGATGGTAGTTTCATCTCGCTCACACCTCACCTACGCCCGCGTAAACACGGGAATCTTGATTTTCGATGAATTACTTCACAAATTTTAGTTGCTTTCGATGTTTTACGTATTAAATTTCTGTTATAAACAAAATACAACTTAATTTCTTTTTCAGGATATAAAAAATAGCGTTAAGGAAACCGATTCAATGAATAAAAAAAAATTGCAATTTTGAGTTTCGATTGTTTACATAGGGGCCGTCGAAATATAAAATACTTCAACGCCTGGCAAAAATATATGAGCAGTAAATATTGATTAAAAGCGCCTACACATGGCCCTAAAATCGGTGGCAATATTAGGAGCGTGGTAGTGGGGATGAAATCGGCCGCTACTCTACACACGTCCCTTCCCTGCCACTAAAGTGTGAAACCGACCGTGCAACAAAGCGCTCGTCTATCAAGATGCCGCCGACACTCTCAAAACATCAGAGAATAGGCATCACTATGGCACTTTCTACAGTGCAACCAAGTCAAAGACGAAAAAGGAAGAACTGGTTGATGAAACGCCATGAACTTTTTTTAATATTATTATTAAAGATGGCAGACAGGCTGACGGTCCTCTTGATGGTAGGTGGCTACCGTCGCCTAAGGACACAAGCAAGACCATGGGGGTGCTTGCAGGAATTTGTTTACTGCTAGTTTGAAAAAGCCCATATTGTAGCTAGACGGAAACACCTTAAAAGGGAGAGAGACATTTGGAAGCAGCTGAAAACTTTTTAAGAATGGATATAGAATGTGTTGAGGAACTCCTTGAAGAGATCATTGACTTTCGTCCAGGATTCTCGCTTCTTTTCCTTCGCCATATCTTCGCACGAAATACAAATTAAAAACACAAAAATACGTCTTGTCGCCGCTGCACTCGCAGACACACTGCGGTAAAATCGGCACCGATTTCGCTATAGACGATCCCTAGTCGACAACGCTCCCTAGACGATAATCGCCCCTATCGTGGGTTCGCCCGACCCGATTTCAGAGTTAGGAGGAAACTGTTTACGATTTGTCTACACATGAGGCGATCAAGGGAGCGATCTAGGGCGCTCCCCACCACTTCCCCGATATTGCCACCGATTTTAGGGCCGTGTGTAGGCGCTTTAAATGTTTTAACATCTAAGAAAGAGGAGTGTGGACGAAGTCACGCGTAAAACTTTTTGTTAGGCAGGCTGACGATCAACACGATAATAAGTTAAAGAAGAGAGCACAATTATAGTCTAGTGCATAGATTCCCAACGGGGGCGGTACCGCCCCCTAGTGGGCGCAGGAGCTTTTCGTGGGAGCAGTAGCGGATCCAAAGGAAAATGGGGGGCGTTATGACAGCCAAGGGGTGGTCGCAGAGTACCTATCTAATTAGAAATTTAGTATAATAAAATACTTTAAAAATACCTCTATTTTCATGAAAAAAACATTTTATCTAGCCGTCTAAAATGTTTACCTTATTATTATGGCGTAAATAAACATTAGAACATTTAAATAAGCATTAAGTAAAACTAGTTGATTTGTTTAGGTCTTTCGGTAAGGAGGAGTACAAGGAGTACGATTAGAGACAGAGAGAATTTATTTTTTAATTTTCGATTATTAATAGATAAGAGACAGGCATATGAAATTGGTATAATTAACTATTGTGTAAGAGGGAGCGTGGGATTTTTTTTTCTTGTAAAGGGGGCGGTAGTCCATAAAAGGTTGAGAACCTATGGTCTAGTGTAATAATACATAATTGTTACAATAACCTCGCATTTTTTTCAAATAATAGTTCTTTGTCTGTACACTTTAAGAAACATTTATAAATAATTCTTTCAACGCTTAACGTTTCATTGTCTTGTGAAATATCGCGACCAACACGAAAAGGAAATGAATGCGTGAAAATATACCACAAGTGGGCAATTTGCCAGACGCTTTCAAATGTATGTGGCGTTCTTATCGTGAATATGAAATTGTTATATCCTACATTAATATGAGATAGGATAATTGGAACACTTAATAAACGAGACTAATTAACAATAGTAATGTTTGACTTTATTAGAGACAGTAATATAACAAGAGCCCAGGGGCGAAATTCGAAGCGTACCAACTGGTTTGTACAAACTTTGTTTATTATACTTAGACGACACATTTAAACACGTTTAAAACTAAATTAAATGTGGAAATATTTTTTAATTATGTAAATAATGACTTTCATTTTGTTGTAACGATGAATTGTGAAAATGTTCCGAAAAATTTAAGGTTCTTTTAAGAATAGGGGATCGGACAGTAATCATATTAAAACCTAAAATGTACTTAGAAAGAAAATATATAATTTTTTACGATTATTTATCGAATAATAATTTAATATAATTAATTTAAATATTTTTAAATGAAGAAATAAAATTTTATTATTTACAATATTTTTAATCTATACTGAAACACCAATCACAGTGCGTCATTGACAAATGACGTCATTTGTGCGCAATCATTGTCTTATGCCAATGCAGCTGTTTTGTTATGATATGACCACAAATGACGTTACGCGCTCTCAGATGAACTATCGTGGCGTTTTGGCGGCATTTTCAAACAAACAATATTAAAACATCATTTTGAGTACCTAAAAGGCTATAAATAAATATAATAGTATTTTTTATGGGAATAAATATCCATGAAGATTAATTTAAAACACTTTCTGAAAATTTGTCCGATCCCCTATTCAACTTGAATACCGTGTAGGGGCAAATGTATGAATGTAATTATTAGGGCTTTTTTTTTGCTTTTTTTAAATATGTGTTTTATGAATACATTAAAAAAAGTGTTTTTGTCAGCTCTGGCGCATAACTGGAATATACTCCTTTAAACGTATAAAATTAATTCTATAAAATTTTCCTCTTGTCAATAGATTATTCATGTTTTTACACAAACTTACTTCCTATAGACAAACAGTAGCTTATACGCAAATTTACTTCTAATATATAAAATTCTAATATATAATACTATATAGAGTATTATATATTCTAATATATAATACTCTATATACTAATTCTAATATATAATACTACTAATACTTCTAATATATAATATATAAAATTCTCGTGTCACAGTGTTTGTAACAAAACTCCTCCGAAACGGCTGGACCGATTTTCATGAAATTTTGTGTGTATATTTAATAGGTCTGAGGATAGGTCGTAAAATATTTTTCATCCTCCTACCCGCTCCCTCCATTTTTTAATCGGGATTTTAGTATTTTCGTATGAAATAATTCCGTAGTTAATTGACATGAAGTGTCGCGTCACTTTGACATATGGTTTGAAAATAAAATTGGTCAAGGTAGGTGGCGCCACAATCGGGTTAGAAAATTATTTTCGGGTTCGGGCAGGACAACGTCTGCAGGATCAGCTAGTATTTATATACATATACATATACGTATTGTTTCCTAATAAATTCTCACTTCTCATGTTTTCGTCACTGTTACTAACTATAAAACATTTAACCCAAATTAAAAAATATACTTAGGTACACCTTCACCAAATTTCTAAGTAAAAAAAAAAAATTAAAAAAAAGATGACGTCAATACAAGGTTACGTTTAATTTAATTCGCGTGCGCCATTATGAACATTGACTTTAGAATGAAATTGTGTTAAAATTAATTATTTAACATGTAACAAGATTTCTTACCGATAATATGATATTCCCTGTTGCTTTTTAACCTTCGTATCATAGTTTTTGCAGCCTTTTACTAAGCAACTAGGCATTTTTGTAACAATTTAGTACAAAACTTCTCTCAACTACAACCACAATCAACAGCGGACGAGGGACGACGGCTGCGGTTAGCTGGCCCTAAACCGAGATTTTAGGGCCAACATGCTGGTGCCATTTCGCCGCTCAGTTGGCCTGGTCTTTACGCTAATAATATATATATACTTCAATGTCCTCGTGTCAATAATGTCAACAGAACTTTATTTTATTTAGTTACATTCTGCTTGTATATAGTACTTATTACTTCCATGCATTCTGCATACTCATAACGTATTCCAAAAAAGTTATGTTAATTACGTTCGGTATACACGGATATCACTACGTTTTTTAAGTTTTTTAAGTCGAAAAATAGTTCATTTTTCGACGACAGATGTCGTTGCGCCGCCGCCGGCAGGTTATAACGCTCTATTGTTTCATACCTAAACGTGAACTACACTTTTCGTACAAGATTTCGACGTTTGCTTTTATAAGACCAAAGAATAAAGCCAGTTGTCGTGACAGATAACGTAACACTTTTTTGTTAACGCTTGTTAATTTTACTCTTCATAAAATTTCCATACCGGGACCTTATATGAAAATCGATTCTTAAAGAGTAAACTCGGCTGGATGGGTAAATTTAACTTTTATTGAAGAATCAGATATTTTTAGACAGAAACGCTCATCCCAGACAACCCTCATTCACTCACCGAAACACAACAGCACACATGCTGTTGTTTCACGGTAGTCTGAAAGGGGAAGGTTAGGACTGCGAATTTATGACTGCGAAACGCGATGTGCCTTTCCACTACTAACAAACACAGAACAAAGGGTCAGTAATTTTTTCAAACATGCAAATTTTTCTCTCTTGGCTCATTGCACCTGTTGAAAATTATCTGAATTGTAATGGATTCATTATGTTTTTGTCAAGGTACTACAAATTAATAACTGAAAATATATTTCCTGCGTTTACTTTTGTGTGAAAAAAAAGCCACTCGTAAATCAACAGTCCACTAGATAGAGTCTTTTGTGATTATTCAGATAAAAAGTTATATGCCGATCCTGATAGGATAAGTTGTTAGGAACGGAGTGAAAATAAAGAAATGGGCTATGACATCAGTCACTCACTAATAACATCAGTCACACACAGAGAGAGTAAGGTCGCGAAAATTTCAGTAAAACTCTTATAAAATTTAAATTGAAAACTTAATTGTTACAGTATATTTTATTTGTATTACAATCTATTAAGAAGTCAGCAGAACTCTTAAAATCTTAAAAGTCTTAAAATTCTTAAAATTAAAGGGTTGTTGAGGAAACCAAAATTCGTGAAAATTTTACGTTCTGTGTTTCTGCGCGCCAATGAGTCCATGTTACATTTGGGTTTAATATAGTCAACGCTTAAGTTTAATCTTATTACTTTCATTGCATCTAAATTATAGCAAATGACACTAAATAATGACATACATAGTACCTAATACATACACATAAATTAGAAAATTCATTTAGACGGCAAATTTTCCTCTTAGAAGCTCTACGGCGGCGCGTGAAGTCGCTGCAGATTGTTTAGGATATTTTTTAATGTCAGCAGACAGGCTGACGGTCCACTTGATGGTAGATGGCTACCGTCGCCTATAACACAAGCAACGCCACAGGTGCTGCAAGTGCGCTGCTGACTACAGTAAAATTAAGGATAGGGGATTGGGAAGGGTTAGGGAAATGGGCTCTGAAATCCCTTACTCACTCACCGAAACACAACTGCACACGTACTGTTATTTCACGGTGGTCTTCTGTAAGGGGGTGGTTACTGCCTCCAGACGGGCTGCCTAAATGACTGCGAAACGTAGTGTGCCCTGCCACTACTTTCAGATTCAGACCAGAGCCAATTTTGAAAAGTTCATTTCCAAAGTTGACTGCAGTAAATCTGTAACCAAATTGGCTGTTGTATAATATCAAGACAAAAGAAATAGATTGAAATAGATATTTCAAATATTCCTTTTCTATATAATTGCCTGAATGCTTAAGTTTAACTTAACGCGAAGTTAAGTTAAACTTAAGCATTCAGAGTGTAAACTAGCACAACAATCAATAAGGTAGAACACGTAACGGGTTTAAATCAATTGCAACCAGCTGCTATCGAACACGACACGACAATATCAATTCGAACTAAAGTCAAATGAATTGAATACAAATATCGCTTTAATTGAATCGCATCGAATGATCAAATTACAATACTTTAATTATTTTATTTATTTTGTTGAACGCGCAAATGTTTCGAAAACTCGGATTAGTAAAATATTGTTACGTGCGGGGTGAGTCGAACTGCCGTGTAAGGGCTAAAATGAACTATTTATTTCCACAAACCAAGATGGCTTCCAAAAGGGGAAAGCTTGTCCTATAAAACCATTAAACTTGCCAAAAGTCGTCAATGATTCCCTTAATGAGTCGCTGGTTTACTTCACAAAGCTCCCAAAAGTCGCTTTCGAATCGCTGCTATCGCATAACTGTGTCTCCCGCCCGCCACTCTCCTATTTATATTTGCCACCAAAGGTCTCGATCTATTTCGAATTTAGTAGAAATAAACAAGTATTGTAAACAAGTCCATTGAAAGTTCGGGAATGCTCTTTCCTTTGAATGTGAACTTTATGTTTTGAACATAAGGACCAATTTACTTTGACACTAACCGGAAAGTGGCGTGACTACTATCGATAGTGGGGAGCCTTCGAGATTTTCGACCGGCGCGAGTGCTTTTACCAGAATGTTCCATGGTTAGTCGTAACAATATTTTACTTTTGATAGCTCTATTCTTCATAAATGTTTAAGCTATTCATGAAAAATAGAAAGGAGCCTTAGGAATCGAGGAAAAATAAAAACAAAAATTAGGGACCGTGGCCGAGGGCGCCCGCTCAACGAGAACCGAGCATTACCGAATTTGTCGAAATATGAATGCACATATGAATCAGGTACCCTTCGCAATAGTTGTGCCCTATACGGTATTTGATAAATCTTACGTATTTGTTTTGTGGGTGAAATCGTGGGGCACTGCTTGAACGTACTACAAGTACTCGTATGTACTTTTTGAACACCGTAGTTTTTTATTTTTTATTTTATGAAATCGAGCTAGCGCTTGACCACTATCTCACCTGATGTGAGGTGCAGATGTGGCCGAAGGTGGACCACGCTTACCTAGTAAATGCCCATTTACCCTAGTTTTGAAGACCCCGAGGTTGTAGTTCTGTGGGAACACAGACGCAGGCAATGAGTTCCACTCCTTAGCAGTTGGAACAGTAGTATACATACTCGTATGTAGACTACGGTGTTCAAAAAGTAAGGTGACTCATAGTATTAGCCTTAACAAAAAATGAACAAATACTTACATATTATAGCTTCTGTGAAACATTTTAGTTTGAGATTGTCCTGCTGTGCCCTGTTAGTGTATTTTTTTATTATCTTAAACTACTTCATTGTTTCGTACGACATACTTAGTAAGAACTATAAATTCTGTTGGTTGCTGATAGGCTGCTCAAAGAATGTAGGTACACAAAAAAACAACCTTCGGTCATTCACATATCGAGTATTGTTTCTTTCGTGCGCTTAGAGAACAAGTAATGTATCGTTGTAATTATTTTAATTCATGTAAGCATATTATGTAAAGGTTAGAATCAAAATAAAAAAATATATCTTTGACATGGCTTAAAAAACTGAGTTGTTTTAAAAATGTGTCAAAAATTAACTTTAATGTATGTAAGTACTTCTAAATGAGTTTAAGAAAGCGTTAACACGGAGCGTAACACAAAAATAAACACAGAGACTTTGCAAAAAAAATCATGTCAAGGACAAGACAATAAATATTTGAGCACCGACGGATTTCATTTCAGTGTCTGCTTTATATTTTATTTCGCTCGAATTTTCTTTGTCAGAATCTGTTGAGCCGAAGGAATCAGTTGTAAGCGTCTACTGTTACTATCATTACGCCGAAACAAATTGTTATATTGTTTTCATTGCATACATTATAAGAATTTAATTTATAAGTAACTGAGCGACCCGCCCCGGCTTTGTACGGATTTGTAGATCTTCCATTTATAGTTGTTGACTTATATTATATTATATTATATTATATTATATTATATTATATTATATTATATTATATTATATTATATTATATTATATTATATTATATTATATTATATTATATTATATTATATTATATTATATTATATTATATTATATTATATTATATTATATTATATTATATTATATATATTATGTTCTAGGGTTCGATTCCCGGCAGGGTCAACTTTGAAAAATGAACTTTTCAAATTCAAAGGACATTTATAAAGGAATTGGGGCTGACGCTGCTGGAACATCCTCTGTACAGCCCTGATCTTGCGTCCTGTGACTTTAATTTGCTGTCCATTGCGAAGGAGGCTATGAAAGCCTCCTTCACAATGGACGACTTAATTGCGGCTTGGAACAACGCTTGTGCAGAAATCTCAAACGAAACATGGGAGTGTATTTTTAATGACTGGTTTCGGCGTATGGAGAAATGTATTGCTAATGCTGGAAATTATTTTGAAAAAAAATCAGGTTAAAGTACTTAATCTCAAAACATTCCATAGCATCAGTGGAACTTATGAGTTTATCACTCAGCTAAGACGATGCTAATAAAAAGCGAAAAAAAATTGCGGTTCGAAGGGTTTGGTGTGTAAAGTTCTCATTGCTTTATTTATCTGGAAAGTAGTGGCAGGGTACAGTGCGTTTCGCAGTCATTTGGGCAGCCCGTCTGGCGGCAGTAACCATCCCCTTACAGAAGACCACCGTGAAATAACAGCACGTGTGCTGTTGTGTTTCGGTGAGTGAGTAAGGAATACCAAAGGCCATTTTCCTATCCCCTCCTAATCCCTTATCCTTAATCCTACTGTAGTCGGCAGCGCACTTGCAGCACCTGTAGCGTTGCTTGTGTTATAGGCGACGGTAGCCACCTACCATCAAGTGGACCGTCAGCCTGTCTACTGATTTTAATATAAAAAAAATGATCAAAATAGATTACATAGAAAAACGAACTGGGAAATTAATTTACACAATCATAATAAAGACTTTTAAAATACTTTAAAGCACAGAAAACTTTTAAGAAACATTACGCCATCTGTGGAAAAGCTCAATACGTCTTTAAAAACGAATGAAAACTGAATGTTTCCTTTAACTTTTGATAAAAATTGTTCCGGCAAAAGCTCGGGTAGAACCTTATCAAGTGGTGCAAACTTTTTAAAAAGAATGTATGTATATTTTCAGTAGACTCAATTCCCTTAAGTGAGGACAAGTTCAGTAATGCCTAATTCACACAACCTTGGCGGTAATTTTGTTCCCTCGAATTTGAACGAGACAAAGAAGTTTCTGGTGAGTTCCCAATGCGTGTTTCTGTTAATTTAAATAAATATAAATGAAATAAAGTAAATGCATTAAATTTGTTAAATAATATAATATTATATTAAAATAAATTAATCAATTGAAAATTTTTAGGCATTACATCAAGATAAATCTTTCACATATTTAAATAACTTAAAAATAAGTAAAAAATTTAAAAATATGTCTTGTGATTAATGAACTCTAAAACCGGCTGCTTTAATCTCCAATCTGCTTCCGACAGCAGTTTGTAACATTTTAATAGTAACGAAAACACTTGAGATCCTCTTCAAGCATAACAATATTAGATTAGCCTGTGTTAAAAATAAAAAAATAATTCCCGACTAAATAAATATATGAGCAATGTAACGCTTAACATCTTTATTGCAATTATAGCTTTGCCAGGCGTTAAATAATCTCTTGGGAACAGTACTTTTTTCTGGATGAAAGGTACCCTATGTCCTTTCGTGCATCCCTGACAACGTGTATGCAAAATTTCATGATGATCGGTTCAGCGGTTTAGGCGTGAAAAGGTAACAGACAGACAGACAAAGCTACTTTCAAATTTATAATATTAGTATGGACAAGTCTATAAAGATTATCTATGTTAGGCACTACAATATTTATCTTCATTTTTTTTTAAATTTATTCCTAGATTTCAATCAACTTAATCAAAAAATCTTTCTCTGGAATAAGTGTCTGAAGAAGACATTTTCCGATGTTTTAATTATAATGTGATTTTGAGGTTTGTTTGACTTAAATTTATTTTCTTCCAAATGTTCTGTTTTAAATGGTAAGAATTATCAAAACCGTTCCTAGAATCTTCACAAACGTGATATTCAACCTGGATTCCACCGGCACTTGGGTAGGAATTACCCAAAATTTTGTTAGTTTACAAATTTTGTTTGTTTGCAAAATTTTGTTTGTTTACATACCCCGCTGAAGTTTTTTGATTACTTTTTTGAGGAGTGAAATTAATACAAGCGTTACGTTATCTGTCACTTTGACATTTGTGTGACAGCTGACTCATGTATTTATGTTCCCTAATTCTATTCTCTGGGCTTCTGGCTCTGGCGAAAGTAACAAAATCCGTTTAGTGGTTAAGAAGAAGTTAGCGGAGAAAAAGACAAAGTCGGAAAACGAATTAATTTTATAAATTGTATACAAGACATAAATAAATAGAGCCGTTTCTTGTCGAATTCTTTCTATTCTAATTTGTCTTCGATATAAATTCAAATACAATGTATGTAAATTTCAAAACAATATTATCAATGAATAATAACTATTTATCAGTGAATTATAAGTTAAAATGTATACAACGGTAAAATTAAATAAAAGCTATTTAACGGGAACATACCGGATACCTTAGTCAGAAAGCTCGACTGAGTGCGGCGTGGAAATAAGCTCGGCAAACGATATACTCTTACTTCGTAAACATAAACACAACTTCTCTCAGCGGTCATTATTCCTAAATTTGTTCTTGTTTTCATGTTGATTTCACCTCTAGCTACTGAAAATGTTATTTATTCAGGAAACATATATGAGTGAGTGGTTTTGACAAAGCAAAAAGGATATTTTAAAATCCTAACTAATATTATAAATGGCGAAAGCGAATTTGTTTATTACTTACGACATAGGGTATCTTTATCAAAAAAATGGACTGTTCCCGAGGGATTAATGCCTGACAAAAATATATGAGCAATAAGGATTGAATAAATGCTTTAAGAGGGCACTTTCCAACTCGAACAGCTTACTTATTCCATACTACGTAATTCCATGATTACTCATTAATTATAGGTCGTAGCAATACATAAAAAAACATGACATTTCTAGGACATAATATAAAGGTTTGCATCGCAACAAAAAACTGAAATTAATTTTATATCTAGTATAATTAATTTTTTAAATGTGCAGAATTTGTGACATTTTCGCGGGTTGAATTCTTGTAATTACTGACTAAAATCCAAACATGTTTTTCGATGGAAACATCCTACCTATAATTTACATTTGAAATTGGGATGTCAATAGCTACTATCCATAAAGGTTTTTCTAAAATATTGGAATTGCTGGCGTATGTTTTATTATTTTCGCGAGTTGAATAAGTGGCGCGAATGTGTTGCGTCGCATTCTGTCTTCGGTTATTCGCATTATAGTAAGTTGAGACAACAAATTCTCCCAAATACCTATTAATGAGTTCCCACGCTCGTACAGCGCCACCTTAAGAAAAAGGGGCGCTGACGAAGTTGCAGGAAAAGTTAGTGAATAATATATGATAAAGAATGATAAAATTTAATAATAATTGTAATTAATTATTTGGAAATAAATTATCATTATTATTATTATTATTATTAATTATTTTAGTTGTACATAAGCAAAATAACAATACTAAAGCAATCGCGAGATTGTGAGATTGTGAAAAAATTTCTTTGTCAATCTATCTCTACTGATAAGTAGGATTTCGATATTTTAAGGCAGTTATCGTCTAATATATTTTAAGGGTTTATATTAAACATTATGTTTATTAGACTATTAAGGTTTTTTTAATTATAACTCAACTATATAGTCGTATTTATTTTCTGGTTGAATATTAAAAAAATCATGAAAATATTGACAAATTAATATTGATACTGCTGATGTTAGTGAAGGTGATTCGACATAGAGAAAGAATAAAATTTTGTTAAATTGGTACATTTATTGATTGTTTTGTATGACATTTTGTGGTTATAGTAATATTTAAAACAAGTGTCAAATCTAAGTTAAAAAAATAATCAGTATTTTTTTTTTCAAAAAACTGAAAAAATACCAATTATTTTAAAAGTAAGGATACGCCCAACGGAACATTTTACACAAACTTACTTCTTATAGACATATTTATATACATGTAAACATTTTTTCTTCTTACTTTTCATGTTTTCGTCACTGTTACCTTAACTATAAAACATTTCACCCAAATTAAAAAATATTCACCAAATTTCTAAAAAAAAAAAAAAAAAAAAAAAACAACTAAAAGAATGACGTCAATACAAGGTTATCTTTGCCGCCATTGTGAACGTTGACTTTAGAATGAAATGTGTTAAAATTACTTACCGATAATACGATATTCCCTGTTCCTTTTTAACCTTCGTATCATAGTTTTTGCAGCCTTTTACTACGCAACTAGGCATTTTTATAATAATTTAGTACAAAACTTCTCTCAACCAAAATCTTGCGCGGACGAGAGACGACAACTGCCTTTAGGTGACCCTAAACTGAGATTTTAGGGCCAACGCGCTGGTGCCATTTCGCCCCGCCGTTGACCCGGTCCTTACGCTAGTAATATAATTATAATATGTACATAAATGAAAAATACATTTTTTTTTTTTTTTCAATTTTCAACACTACCTATAGGTCGCATGCGCACTTGCAGCAACCACGGTGTTTGCTTATATTAATATGCGACGGTAGCCACCAACTATTAAGCAGACCGTCATTTACATAAAAAATACTTTATTTATACACTACATTGCAGTTTCACAAAAAGTGTACACACAATTTTATATAGAATATTATATATTTTTTAACACGTTTCACGTTTTGCTTCAAGCCATTGCTTCATTGCTTCAAACAGCCGTTTCACGTTTTGAATTTAGAATGCTAACGACAATGTAGACTCATGATGCTACAAGAGTTTTATATACGACAGTAAATACATTTTAAAGAGGAATGCATAACATTTTTTGCAACTGAAATTTATTTATCGTAAATTCACGGTCACATTTTAATTATGTTGAACATCAACTGTTATGCTGGAAAACATTAAGGCCTCCCTTAATGTTGTGGCAATTTTCAGAGCGCACATTGTAGTTTGAATCATAAAAACATAATGTTTACGCCTACATTAGCATGCGGCTTTTTAATTACGGCCAACCATGTTTAAAGGAGTTTGCAAATTAATTACGTCGTAGTTTCAGTTTCACTGAAATGACACTTGAATTGCACACAAAATCAAAAAAGAGAAATGTATGTTAAGATCTATTTTTAAAATTTATGAACCTATTCAGTTTTTTTAAAACTACAATATTCCTGAATCTAAACATGAACACTGGCCAATGTCATATGTATTGTATGTATCCGTTTCTGCAAACGTAGACAAACTTGTTCTAATTACGTACAACACTGTAACGCAAGTTGTATCACAGTAATGTGTACTATACCATCACGTCCTATACTCGGTGGATCGCAGAGCTAGGAGACTCATTGAGGACGGTACGCTAATAAGAAATAAGCTGCAGAGTCTGGCACATAGATGCAAAATTATCTGTCTGTGTGTATTCTATAAGATGTACCTATTTCGGAGAGTGTGCTCGGGAGCTGCATGAGATCATATCGCCTTCCCCTTTCTTCTATCGGACATGCAGACGTACGGCTGGTTACCATCCTCACCTTGACGAAATTCCTCTAATTCAGACCAAGCGCTTTAAAACATCTTTTATAATGCGCACTGCTAAGGATTGGAACTCCCTGACGGCGTCTGTATTTCCGAGCTCATACAACCCAAATCTTTTAATTTTTAATAAAAAGAGGAAACCCATTTTTAATAAAAAAAAATGAAAAGTATGTTTATTTATCTTTTTTCTTCATGTACAGTTTGTTAGACAGTCTACTTGATGGTAGGTAGCTACCATTACCATTACCACAAGCAACGCGAGAGATGCCGCGAGTGCGCTGCCAACCTTATTACGATTAGGGATGAGGGATTAAGAGGGGATATGGAAGTGGGCTCTGCCAACCCTTAATTACATAACAGTATACATATTTATTTCACGATGGTCTTGAAGTATAAAGGTGGCAGCAGCCGCCAAACGGGATGCCCAAATGAGTGGGAAAAGCGGTGAGTCCAGCCACCCAGACCCAAACCAGAGACCACTTTGAAAAATTTCGTTTCCGAATTGGCCCTATGGGGGATCAAAAGACAACTTGACCAATGGGATCAACATATATGGATGATTAAAACTTCCAAACATATTTGTCATTGAAGTCATTAAATCCGAGTCCGTAGCAAAGCGTAGCGCGCAATTATGTGCGACGTACTACGTACGTAGCAGGTCTTACAGACGATTGAAGACTATCCGACAATTATTTTGTCAGCCATAAAATGGAAGTGATTTGGACAACAACCATTTTCCTATTAGAACTATACTATCACTAAATGAATATTTGGTTTTACTGAGACTAATTATCCTGAGCCGACCCATAATTATATATATATAATTTTTGTAATGCAGTTAAGTCATACCACTGCGACTACATCGTACTGTATGATATATTTGTCTTCAATTTGGAAATAAACAAAAATAAATAAACACCCTAGTGTTAAGACTGTTAACACTAGGGTTAACACTAGGTTGACTATTACAATAGGCATGACGACGGTATTAAAGAATCAAAGAATAAATGGTTTTGGAGAAAAATATATGTTGAAAGGAATCTAAAAAATTACTCGTTTTTTGTATTAAAATTGAGATTAATAAGATTTCCAATAAAATAGAAGTATAAATAACTGCAATCGGCCATGTTAACTGAAACACCAATCAGAGCGAATGACGTCACGCCCAGGTAAGTGCCATCGTGTTGCTTGACTTTGCTTTGACAGAATGAAAAATCTGATGAGATGTCGGTGACGTCACGGTTCATCAGACGCGACGCCATGACACCTAAGAGCGTTTTCGCGCGTAATTCAAAATAGTTTTAAAAAACATTCAATAATTCGCATTGAAATTTAGTTTTTTGCTGAAATATGTTTTTTTTTTTCGGATATGATAGACGTGTATCTACATTATGGAAGGGAATTTCAAAATCTGTCATCATGCCTATTCAGAATGATCTCGCTCCACTAACTAAAACTTGAATTGATTTACCAAATGATAGTTCTAAATTTAATTGTAATATTTTCGCTCTTTTTTGTTATTTTTATTATAAAATTAGTTTGAATTTTTTAATTTTTTCATCGCTAGTAACTATGAAAATCCCATTCACTCGCCTGAGTACTCAAGGAATATTTTCTATTGTTTCCACATAAAAATTGTTTCATTATTATTTTTGATGAACTGTTTGATGAACAATCGCTGTCTGTCAGTCGCGATGGTCTTTTACAGATATGGATTAATTTATTTTTCACAATTCCAAATTCAGCATTGCAAATGTCCATTGACCTTTTCATATCCAAAACGAATCTGTGACGGGAGCAAAATAAATCGTAGAGGACCGGCGCACGCGCCGCCTGACGTCCCGAAATAGAGTCGCGGGCACGCGGTGTCGAGTTGCTCTTAGTATCGCCTAAGCCGTGTACGAAAACGCATGCCTGTGAACAACACTAGCCCGTGACCCGGAACTGTTCCAAAGTGAAGACGTACTGCTACAATGACAAGTAATAATTCTCAGTGATAAAATTTTGTATCAATAAAATAAAAAAAGCTTGCGCTTGTGAATCCAGTTTTTCTAATGAGGTTTTCACTTCGCTGTAAGTATTACGCTTGTGGACATGAGTTACCAGTTATTAAATATCAATTTTTTATTTATACAAAATAATTTAAATTTAAATACACTCGTTTCACGAATAACTGACTAATAAGTCACCAAATAAACGAAGAAAAAGCTTGTGCGAATTTTTATAACAAAGTTTTTGGACATAATGTATGTTTTTGGACACGTCATGACGGTGACGTCGTTTGTTTAATAAGTAAGCATTTAATCATTTAGTGTGCTTAAAATTAATAATGTTGTTTAGTCTAATAAACACAAATATAATAAATTACTTTTCTCATTAACTTCTCTGAGAGCAACTCACTTTTTTAATAAGTCATTCCATAATTGTTAAAAACTTCCATATTTCGAAAACGGTTCCTTTGCCAGAATTCAAACAGTTCCCATTTTGTTACTGGAATGGGAGAATAATTGATGGCAAAATAAAATGAAATCTTATCAGCTGCGGCGTAAAGCTCAATTTCGTTTGAAAGTTCCCAGGCTAAACTTAGTGCAGCGATAGGTTGCGATGTTTTAATTAACCGCACAAACCGATACAGTGAATGTGCAAGCCAAAGTGACACTTACAAACACTGGAAGTGACATTTAGTGACCAGCTAAGCGTCATGCCAAAACTGTAATGCCAAGTAGTTCGTTAAATTTGACCAATGGACTAATTGGATAAATGTCACTTTTAAATAACACCACAAATATGTATATCCTCATAGATCCTCTACATCAAGGTCCCCAACCTCAGTCCTAGGTGGACCCCTAACGGTATATAAAAATAAAACAAGAAAAACTGCTTTAATTTTTTATTTGCCTTATTCACTTAGGTCCATTTTACTCACTCTGTGTTTACCATTAATAAAAATTTGCCACAGTAGTCAAATGGCAGCGCAGTGGGCTTTGTTTTTTGCCTTATTTTTTTTAATATTTTTACTGTGTCAGCGGACCCCAAGTTGGTAAACATTGTTCTATACCTTACAATTACACCCTATTAATCTATTAATTATTATTATTAGGTACATTATATTACCTTTTAGATTGATAGGGTGTAATTAACCTTCAAACCCCATGCCACTACTCCTGTTAAAAAGCAATAGACGTGTTAACAATCAAGTGGACCGTAGCCTATTTGCTGACTTTTAAATGAAAAATAATATGTAGAAATAAATAATTATTCCACAATATCATTGGTAATTTCTGGTAATTTGTGATAATTTTTTTTTTTTTATAAAAATATGTGATTATATATGTGATGATATGTGATTATGTGGATAAAATAAAGACGACTAATAAATGGTGGAAGTAGATCAAAAATCTGAAAAAATTTAATTTGTCGCAAACCTTTATTACCTATGATACCAGAATGCTTGCGGTGGAGTTGATAGTCCAATCCAAAATCAAAGTAAAAAAAATTTATTTAATTTTTTGGAGTTTACTTCTTAAGAATCGACTTTCACTTAAGACCCCCGGCACGGAAATTTAATGAGGAGTAAAATTAATACATGTTTAACTAAAAAGCGTTACGTTACCTGTCACGTCGAAATCTTGTATGAACAGTTTAGTCTGCTTTGCGAAACGAAACTATAACGCGTTATAACCTGCCGGCACAGCGACTTCTGTCGTCGAAAAAATGAACTATTTGAACTTATAAAACGTAGTGACATCTGTGTATACTGAACGTAACTAACATAGCTTTTATTGGAACACGTGACATATGAGTTTGCAGAATATAACTACATAATACTAGAAAGAGGGATATTCCCCGTTTATCCCTCTTTCCATTAGTGAAAACCGAATTAAAATCGGTCTACCCGTTCACGCGTGATGCCTTGACCAAGGGAAATGGGGATTCATTTTTATATATAAAGTAATTAGTTATCCAGTTATCTATTGTGCGTCGGACCTGACACTTTTTTTCTTCGCGTTTGTATTGGCAAAATTTGTTTTGCCTTTGAAAATAGAAGACTTTATGTAGATGTGGGCGGAACCACATACCACTTGATGGTATGTGATGACGCTTATTAACAAAAGCCACATCAAGTACGATACATACCTTTATAGATTAAGGGATAAGAGATAAGGAACGGACTCTTGCTTCCTTACTCGCTCACTGTAACACCATTCACGGTGGTGTAAGATTGTGGTTAATGCCGTCAGATAGGATACCCAGTTTATGGTTGCGGGATGCAATGTAATCTTCCACTACTAAACTCTCATATCCTCCTATCTTCACATATAAATCGCGGGATAAAACAATCCCATGATAAAATTAATTGTTTCCTTTTCATTATTTATAACCTGCAAATTTAATCCTAATGCACTCAGATATTTAAACCTCATTGAGGTTTGGTTCCGTTTTGGTAGAGTAATGTTGGACTCACCAGATTATTATTATACACATTACCTTATTTTCTGTCAATTCATGTGTACATGCTGAATTTTCTAAGTTCATTGTTGTGTTTACCCACTGAATATTGGCGTAAAACAATTTAGAATTGAATATTTTTAATAAAGTTGTAATTAGTACTAATTAAAACTATTTGAAATAACTTTAAAGATGTTCCAAAAATGCAGTTAGAAATTTGAATGCGTAATTCATATTATTCTTCCATTAAAATACATAACACTAGCAAGTCGCTCTCGGCTTCGCACGGGTACAATTATTTTCTGCAAAATATATATTAGAACTTTCCTCACTTAACGCTCTTTCCATTGGTGAAAACCGCATTAAAATTCGTCACGTAGTTTAGAGAACAAGTTGCCCAGTGCGCTCAAGAATTACCAAGATTTTTATAACAAGACTAACCTTAGACCTTAGACCAATATTTTTTTTATATAAAATTAAGTGAAACCTTTTGACATTTAATTAATCGACAATAAAATTTATTTTGATAAAAAAATATATTGTTTTACATATTACATACATGCGATTTTGCACGCCAGTCTTGGCGGTACATGTTACTTGAAAATTAATAAAATTTAAATTTAATATTATAATTATTTTATAGTATTTTGCTATTTTTCTGAAGACAGTGCCTTCAGCGATACTGCCTTCATAAATTACGGAGCCAGAGTGATATCAATTTCCACCCTCTTAACAGAAGAGGGTAGTATTGTGCGCTGCGTGAATAGGAATTGGCAGTGCTCATATTCCTATCCATACCTGGTCTCCAAATCCTACCCTACTTTTAGAAAAGCTAGTGTCGTAGCTTGTACATTAGATGACTGTAGCTTATAATAATAATAATAATAATAATAATAATAATAATAATAATAATAATAATAATAATAATAGCCTTTAATTAACAACCATACATGAGTTTTAAAATTACAACATCTTATTAATATTTGACACCGGTATCGAAATTGTCTTGCGTTCCCGCAAAGGCCTCCCCTAGAGCTTGCCATTTTTTTCTATTATGAGTCATCCTCTTCCAGGCAACACCAGCTATCTTCCTAATATCGTCCTCCCATCTAAGACGCTGCCTCCCTTTCCTTCTTTTATGTTGTCTGGGACACCATTCGGTTACCTCTCTGGTCCATTTTTCTTTTTGACTTCTCGCCATATGACCTGCCCACCTCCATTTTAATTGTTTTACACAGTACGTTACATCTTTAAGTTTAGTCAGATTACGTAACGATTCCAGTTTAATTTTGTCTTTCAATTTGACGTTGACCATACTTCGTTCCATACTGTGTGTTGACAGGTCTCAAGCTTGCGCACTACACTTGACTGTAGCTTACCTACTATTAAATTGACAATCAGCTTGTTTTTGTCGACTTCTATACATAAATATAGCTCTGACTATATAATTTTCACGCATTACTTGAAATGAGCTCACCAGAAGAAGCGTCCAATTTGTTTCACTCTACAAATATTTACGTAAAACGAGAAAAACATTAAATAGTAATACACAAAGAACGAGTTCAATGCCAAATTACATACAAAAATTTAAAGTGACGAAATCGTACTCACTACAAAAACGCTTTGTGTCATTTTTCTCTTTAAAGCCGTCTTTGTTGGATCTTAAGCCAAATACGAAGAATGATTTGGTGAAAAATGTTCGCACAAAAATACTCGAAGTGTCTGCCAAAAGTTTAAAATTAAACCCTGACTGCTTTAACGCCTACACGGCTAGGACACAAGCCGTAACGGATAGGAAATGTTTCGTCTTCTTCGCAGCTAATTTAATACTTCTGAATTTAAAAAAGTTTTGAATTTATAAAAAAATATGATATTGAATAAAAAAAAAGATATTTAAAAAGTTGTAATAATTGATATATTATAACGTATGAGTTTCTTTGCGATTTTCCAAATATATATTGTAGACCTAATGGAGATTTGCCTGCATATAACAAGTAGAAGACGTATGCCATATATGGTCGGACTGCAATTTAGTCTTGAAGGGATCAGTCGTCTCGAGATTTAGTCATAAAGCGAACTTGTCATTCCTGAATCTTATGGACATGAAGGCATAAGGCATTTAACAATAGGTTGTCTTTCTATGACAAGCACGTATAAAGAGGGGGGGATAGTTGGGATTTATCCCCCCCCCCCCGAAATCTGACTGAAAAAAAAACGATAGATGTCATTCATTCAGAAAGTAAGAAAAAAAGAGTGGTCGGCATGTGTGACACTAGATTTATAGAACGTCACGACTCTATAAATGTATTTTGTGAGTTACTCAAACCTATTGTCATTACATTGAGAGAACTATCCTGCACAAACAGAACTGTTGCCCAAACTGCGTCTACATTCATAGCTGCGACGGAAAACGGTAGTTTCTTGATTTCTCTAAAAACCTGTGAAAGATTTTTCAGAAAAATTAGAGTAAAGTACAGTGATTTTTACACAGTTCACATGGTTGTTTCAATGTTTGTCCCCCCCCGAACCAAAAGTCTGGATACGTGCCTGTTCTATGAGCTCCATAGAAAATGATGCCAGAGCCCATTTCCCTATCCCCTCCCAATCCCTTATTCTTAATCCTACTGCAGTGGCAGCGCACTTGCAGCAGCTTTGGCGTTGCTTGTGTTATAGGCGACGGTAGCCAACTACCATCAAGTGGGCTGTCAGCCTGTCTGCCGATCAAAAATACAAAAAAATCCAATTAGAATTTTATCACTCTCGTTTTAAGCATCATTTGTGCACAAGGACAGTTGAATTTAACCATAATATTTGCACGCGTGATGGATTCTAAATTTAAAATTATGGGTGTCATGTGTAAGGTGATTTTGAAATTGTAAAATTTCATTTTCATTGTTGAATGAAATCACATTCTAATTAAAACTTTATATCTCTCTTTTTAAGATTCAAATTAGTCCGTACTCTTCTTAGGTTGAGACTCGTCTATTTTAGACACCGCCGTGTGAAAGAGCACGCGCGATGAGTTCTATTTTTAATATTCGCCGGATTTGTTATTGGGTTAGAGGATTTTAATTTCGCTTGATGATAATGATGCCAGTTATAGCTTGATGTTTCCGTTTCGATTAATAAGACTTTGCCTTCTTATAGCGACGTCAGACGTTTAGAGGGGCCTGTCGCGATTATGAAATTAAAATATTTTTATGCATTAACCTAATTTGAATCTATTTGTAATTAAAATATTCTTGGTTGAACAGGGGCCCTAGCCAAGATGCAAACTATTGCAAACGCTTCCTTTGCGTACTTACGAAACGAAAGAAATAAAGCCCGGTGATTGGTTGTTGTAATAGTTGTAACTTCAACAACCAATCACCGGGCTTTATTTCTTTCGTTTCGTAAGTACGCAAAGGAAGCGTTTGCAACAGTTTGCATCTTGGCTAGGCCCCCAGGACCAAATTTCTTTTATATTCTGTTACTACTCTTACTGCCGCACTCAGAGTCGTTTTAACGAATACTTAGCGACTCTTTAGTAAAGATTTTAAAATGTTTATAATGCTTCATAAGTGGTCCCTAATGACAATTAACTTTAATGACAGTTCAAACCTTACTTAAGCTTCTTAAATGGAGAATTTGTCATTTCGAAAGTGAGATGATCTCTATATATAAAAATGAATCCCTATTTCCCTTGGTCACGGCATCACGCGTGAACGGGTAGACCGATTTTAATCCGGTTTTCACTAATGGAAAGAGGGATAAACGGGGAATGTTCTTATATATAAAAATTGCATGCCGGACGAAGCCGGGGGCGGAACGCTAGTCTTATTAATAATGTACGTGGAGTTGTTACATAGGTAGTTAAAATTATTTAAATATAAAAAATTATATATCTTGACAAGATGATAAGAATAAATACTTTACGAAAAAAAGTACGTATATTACTTCTATGAAAAATTGTCAATGTGAAAGTTGCCGTATTTAAAAAACTTGACTATTTAATTTACTTAATTAGAATTAAGTCTATTATTGTTAATTTTAAGTGATAATAATAAGAAAAGACATGTTTAACTGATTTTTATAAAAACTTTTATTTTTTCTATACTTTGCCTAATGATATCGTGTCATTGAGTTTTTTCTTATGACAACACTGCACGTTATCGATATGCATTTCGATAGAACGCACAGTCCTATGTTTTTTTAAAGTAGTATTAACTAACGAACCATTTATTTTCGTCTCTGGGAGCCGCGGTTCATTAACGTATTTAATTGTATTTAGTTAAGTGTCTGTTAGTAGATAAGTTAAACATTCTTTTATTGTTGCATAGTTTTTACAATATTCTATTGGTTAAATAATCATTATAATATATGGTAAAATAATCTTTTATAACTAAGCTTTGTTTCACCGTTGTTTTATATATTTATATAATGTTAAGGTTTGAGCCTTAGGACTTTGTTACAGAAGGGAATATAAAATATAAAGAAATATTGATTGCAGTAAGCCTTGTTCGGTGCATAGCCAAGTAATTACGTATGTATAGCTGAGTCCGCAACTTCGTACGCGTGGTATTCGGTATAGCGCGTAACTTTTTTGTTTTTAAACCGATTGGGATGAAACAAACACTAAATGTTACTGGAAGCTTGCTACAATACATCAGTGAAAACCGCATTCAAGTCGGTTAAGCCATTTCAGAGATTAGCGTGCATAAGCGCACAGACAAACAGACAAAAAATGTAAAAAAAATTTTTTGATCTTGGTAACATAAGTACGTCTACAAATTTTTTTTTTTTTTTTTTTTTCGGAAAAATATTTAATGTGCAGACACGACTCGTTTAAGATTTTATTATGTGTTTAGATTGTTTTTATATTATAAAGGGTGGCGGACAGGCTGACAATCCACTTGATGGTAGGTGGTTACCGTCGCCTATGGACACGAGCAACACAAGCGGGGTGCTGGTGCGCTGCCAACCCGAATTGTATCACAAATTCATAATTGAAAAGATTACATAATTTTTGCCGAATTTAACGACTGAAATTTGGTAGAATGCAATAATGAATATTTTTATTTATTTATTTGATTCCTTGGGAAATTAATCTTATAAAGCCAAATCATTTTCTATGTTAATTTTGAGGGATTAATTGATTATAATCTATTTTATTTCTACTTTAAATTCAAGGTTGTTTTCGTCTTCAACAGATACGTGAAGCAGTAAAAAATGGAGCAGTTCGAGTCGTTGCTGACGTGCTGCGTCTGTTTAGACAGATTCAAAAATCCCAAATTGTTGCCATGTCAACACAGTTACTGTATGGAGCCATGCATGGACGGCCTGGTCGATTATGTGAGGAGACAGGTAAAACTTAAAAATTTGTAATCATTCGTAGCAGTAGAATCAATGAAAAGATGTACTGGTAGTTACTGAGTGCCTTCCTGAAGACTACTTAAGGGCTTCACTTAGGCAAATGACATTTACAATAGAACTCGCTGGCGGCGGAGACAATTCAACAGGCCTAGAAATTGTGTTTTTTTGTTTTAGAACAACACGCAAAATTTTTTTTATTAATACAATTTTTTAAATTGTCATTAACTTATTAATAGGTACAGGATTCATATGCGCGCAATAAGCCGTTTTCGTGAGAATTTTCAATAAAAGTCAAATTCTTCTTGTGTTCTAACTTTTTTGTGGAGTTTATATTACTTTAACGAAAATTCTAATTAATACAATTGGTTCTTCACATGTTTAAGTATAATATATATTTTTTTCAAAGCAATTGCGTTGTCTATTTCTTGTAACATCTTCATTAAACAATGGATGTTTTTAGTATTTAGCGTTTGTCTCCCCCTTAAAGCTAGGCTATTTAGATTTCAATGCGTGAATCAGAGAAATCAAAGCGCGTTTTCTGATCTTACTCTATTTCCTAATTTAAATCCTAAATGTTAATAGTGAGATCGACGATAATATAATTAAGCATTCTCAAAACATCGGATCAATGTTGGTAGCTCCACAATCGGAACTAAAATAAAAGTAAATATAAAATCAAATTAAAAAAAAACACGTGAAAACACATTTAAATTACTTGCTGTTTTATTACTTTTCGTATTTGTTCCGAAATGCAGCAAGTTGCATTCCTCGTCAACGTTAATATTTTCGCCACTAAATTCTCCAGTTCAAAAGTGTTTCAACATTTTCCACAGAAACTCTGTAACTACTGAATAACATTATAATGAATGCCCAAAAACTTTTGAATAGGTAGAAACATTGCGCATAAAATAAGTTATTGTGACTTCATTTGAATAATACTAGCGAAACAAAATTTTTAAATAAATTATAATATACTCGTAACACAGCCTTTCAATGTTTGCTACGACATTGGAAAATTACTTTTACACATTTCTTTATTGTTTGTTTTTCAGGTCAAATGTCCAGAATGTCGTGCGGAACACAGAATTCCTTACCAAGGTGTACAGGGATTCCCAACAAACGTTACTCTCCAGCGGTTTTTAGAGCTTCATGCTCAAATCGCTGGGGAACTACCGGACCCAACCGCCGGGCAGGTTATGGAGAGATGTAACGTTTGTTCAGAAAAAGCATACTGCGCTCTGTGCGCTCACTGCGAAAAAAAGGTCTGTGATGACTGCAAGTCAGCCCACATGGAAGTCCTTCGACGGGAAATCGCGAGAATCAACAATCAGATTCGACGCGGTGTTAACAGGCTTCAGGATATCCTGGGTGTAGTTGAACGCAACACTACCAATCTCCAGACAAACTGTGCTGCGGTCGCCGGAGAGGTTGACGAAATACATAAAAGGCTTGCAAAAGCACTAAAAGATAGAACTGATTTTCTTCGAACCGAAGTTGACCGTTACCTAGCCACAGAACTTAGAAACCTGACGCATCTCAAAGATAATTTAGAGTTAGAGTTAAGTAATATACAAAGTAATTGTGATCTCGCCGATAAATATATGAATGATGATGTCGAATGGGAAGATACTGAGCTAGTTGATACCAAAGAAATTTTCCTAAAGACGGTTGAGTTCTTAAGGAATTTCGATTATGAGGCTGGTGATTATAATCGTAGAATACGATTCATCATGACGCATGATCCTAATCAACTTGTTTTACACGTGGCTAGTTACGGAGAACTGAATATCAGCCATCCTAACGTATATGGTGGAACAATGCAACAGAGTCAGGGCTTGACGAGGTCTAAAAGTGATCATCGTTTAGCTACCCAATTCCGACAACAAGAAGAATCAAGGTGGAATGAAAACGATGAACCGATATTAGGTGGACGTAAATTTGGAGAACGTCGTCCACCACCTGAAAAACCTACAAGAGATTATGGTGTCACAGAAGATTACAGTGGTTACGAATCTGAACATCATAGACCTTCACGCAGATTCCGATCCCGGTTTGTGAGAAGTCATCAACAAGATCCCGATTCTGATGCAGAACAAACTAGTCGCGCTGAGCAAGCAAAACAACAGAAAGAGAAAGAAAAAGTCACGGACACTGAAGAAGCTACCCGTGGGCCTCTTAGCGGTATATTCCGGTTAACCGATTGTGCACGTGTCATGCAAAGGATATACGATGTTGATAGCGGAAAGAAGAAAGAAAAAAAGGAGCCTCCTCCACCGCCCAAACCGGTACAACCTGCTCCTCAACCACAACGTCGTCAGACAGCACAGAGGCAACAAAGTGAAGACGATGAAATAACACGACTTAAAAGACAAAACAAAGGCGCAGCCTCGTCTCAGGATTCCGATCGAACTTCACAGCGCGAAGAAGAACGAAGCGCAGTCAATCGTAAACCACCGACACCAGCTCGGGAGGTGAGTTGGGAAGAAGATAAAGAGTAAAACTGATGGCAGTACAACGTAGATACATAGATAAATCATCGATACTAACAAGGAAAACGCTACAACTAACGGCATTCCATGAAATACACTCCACGTTAACTCATTTGCACAACACAATACAAAAGTACGTACCTACCGTTTTTGGTGTCCATATCGAATTTCACTGTATTTCTCAGGCATCCAGCGACGGAGAATCCGACGAATCAGTTGGTTCTCTGCAACGCACACAACGCAAGAACGTTACGCCAGCGCAAAAGCCAACAGTAGCGGCAAGAAGGCCTTCATCTGATGCTACGGCTGCGCACCGTCCTGCCGCTCGGGCAGCTAGTACAGAATCGAGCGGGTCCACTGAAAGCTCCGGCTCGGCGGTGAAACACACAGGTGCGATACTATCTATCGCGGAGTTAAAAGCGAAGTACAGTCTAAACGAGCCTCCTTCAAAATCGGGACGTTTTTCTTCCGCAGGCAATGAAAGAACGGCACCGGCAACGACGAACGGTACATCAGGTGGCGCGCAACGGGTACAAAGCCGATTCGTCGGTTCCCAACGCCCTACGCCCGCACCGGCACCCGCCGAGCCGGCACAGGAAGAGTCCGAAACGAGCTCCGAAGAGGAGACCGATTCGTCAGAGGAGAGTGAAGAGGAGCCTGCGTCGCAAAGAAAGCCCGAGAGCCAGGCGATGGCACGTAGTGATATTGGCCCACTACTCGCTCGAAGCACAAACGCTCGTAATGACGCTCACGATACTAAAACAAAAGAAACGCCTGCACAAACACGTTATCGTACGCGACAGCCATCACAAACAGAAGAAGAGCCTACGTCTCGTTACGGAGCCAGCGGATCTTCATACAACAACCGTTATAGTAATAAGAGAGAAGAAGAACCATCATCGATTGACGATGAAACTAAATATCCTACAGCCCGCTCAAGATACCTCGCTTTGAAAGAGAGGCGGAACCGTCTCGCAAGAAGCAAAAGCAGTCACACGGGGTTTGGGGCCGCTGATGATGATGACCAGGACGAACCTGTTTCTCCTACAACAGCATCACCTTCTGCATATCTCGCCGCTCGATATGGCTCCGGAACAGGTTCTTCGGAATTATCACGCAGCCGCTCATCGCATGCGTTAAAATCTAGAGAAAGTTCACCAGAGAGACCCAGCGCAGGTGGTGGCGAGAAAGATGGCGCAGCGCTTAGCGCTTGGGCCCGTTATTTGAAGAATAAATATGGATCGCGGGGTAAAGAGCGTGACACGAGTGGTTCTTCGTCGAGCGCATCACGTCGCCTGTCTCTCGGGCTTCCCTTGCGTTCAGCTAATGAGCTCGCCAGTTCTGATGACGATTCAAAAAACGCGGCAGGCTCCCCCATCTCCCCTACGGCGGCTACAGCAGCGGTAGCAGGTTAGATAAGCGTGGCGTGTACATAGGTTTTCGGCTTAAAACTTTAATTGCGATATATTTTTTTGTTGTTTGCTAATACTGTCATTTTTACGATTAGGTTTCGCAGCAGCAGGTTCCTCCCCTAGGAGCCAATATCTGCAGAAACGCCGTTTACAATTTAGTGTGGGAAATCGGGGGAGCGAACCTGGTTGTTTTACATGGCCTCGTGGCATCGCTGTTGGCCCAGACAATACAATGGTCGTGGCCGATTCATCGAATCACAGAGTTCAGGTACTGGAAGTAATTTAAGTTATTTTCGGATCATGTATTCAGACGCCAGTGTTTACATTAGCATAAAATTTGGAAATATCTTTGACCTTGTGCCAATATTTAGTCCACCAAATCTCGAACGTGCAAGCTTAAATTAAATTCATCACTGTTATTTTCATTTCTGGTAACACATCTAAACTAGTGAATGACAATGCTTCGAGTTGAACAAAATTCCGTGTTGTTATTGAGATGTTTCCACTTCCTGAAGCGACAGCTGTTCCTCGTGAATTTATTTAGAGACGTACTTGTTAGAAGTTTTGCCAATGTAAACATCTGTATAAAATGTTTTACCCGAAATGTGTCTGCAACTGTTCTCAGACACCGTAAAAGTTAATAATTGTCACCTTGACAGTAATTTCTGTCATAGATCGTTTACATTTATAATTTTAATGTTAATTTTTAATGAGATTTTAATTTTATCTTCGGAGGTTAATATTAGTTTAAACTTTGTATAGTACGGGTAATTCAAAAATAAACCTCACGAGGAGCAGATAAAAAGTAAAAGGATGTATATGATTTTTATATCGAATTTTTTCTCATGAGAGAATTCTGCAATGTTTAATAAAAATATTATTTTCTTTGAAAGCGCCAAACAGTTTTATTAATAAAATAATTAGTTACTCGGCTTAACATATAATACTTAATATATAATATTTAAATTTCCATAATGGCAAGCTTCAATCGAATAAATCAGTTAGATGAATATTCGAAAATATATTTAAGCTCCAATGAGTAGGTAGAGATGTATATTATGTTTCTACAGATTATTAGAAAAGACATAAGGTTATGGTTTGTGTAATAGCCGACTTGCTTACATATTACAACAAGGCATTTTTATTGTTCCTAGTCATGTATTGTTTTCACGGTGCTCCTTTTTAGTCAGTAAATGATCGAATCTGACAAAGCTTTTATTTTTAATGTAAAGATCGTCAGACAAGCTGACTGTCCTTTTGATGGTAAGTTGTTACCGTCTTCTATTACACAAACAACTCCACATGTGCTGCAAATGCGCTGCCAGCCATAAGGTTTAGGAAGGGGATAGGAAATGGGTTCTGGGGCTTAGGACATTGTGTAATAAAAGCGTAATTTAGGTTTAAGGTCATTAATATAATATATTTTGGTGTACATAAAACTAATGGTCGTTTCTTGAGTTTAAATCTTGATAAAACAGCTTTTTGAATCTAATCTATTTGTTTTGCAGGTGTTTGACTCTAATGGCATATTTGTGAAGGAGTTTGGTCAGTACGGCAGCGGCGAGGGAGAATTCGATTGTCTCGCTGGCGTCGCTGTTAACAGAATTGGCCAATACATAATCGCTGACAGATATAATCATCGCATACAGGTAATAACTTTATAGTAGTTAGCAATAGACGTCATTAGTAGAATGTAGGTTTTCTCGGCCGGTATCCATATGAGTTGTGGGTTTCCGGGATGATGGCCCAGGTCTGTTGGAAATGCTTCCAAACGTTTCGTCAACAACTGCGGTTGACATCCTCAGTGGTGTAGTCCGTGTTAGAAGAAAAAGTACATCACATCACTGCACTTCACTTCTGCACTTTTCGACTTCTCGAGTGAGACTGAGGCCATCATCCCGGAAACCCACAACTCATATAGACGTCATTATTCATTTTCTACTTTTACAAAAAAATTTAAGAATAGCAAATAAGATTTTAGATTTCATTAATATATTAGAAATATGAACTAAAAAGTAAATTAGAAAAAAATAATAGCATTCAAATTATTATATTTCCAATTAATTTAATATTAATTGTTTTTTGTAATATCTAAATGCTTAGTATAGTCATAGATAAAATACTACTTAACCAGTATTAAGTAGTATTTTATCTATGGTATAGTTTAATAGGTATTTATCAGTAGTGCATACGGTCAATAGTTAATTTATAGGAAAGCTTATACAAGAAACTTATATACAATAGTATTTCTATGTATTTAATTTTGAAAATATTACATAATGTTATCATAATAATTTTAAAAAGTAAAACTTTGTCTAATAAATATTTAAATATAATAAATTTCAAAATTAAATAGACATAGAAATACTATTGTATATAACTTTCTTGTATAGGGTTTACTATAAATTAACTATTGACCCGACCCGCGCTACGTAAGGATGCATCTTTATGCAAATTATATACACAAACCTTTCTTGTTTATCGCACTATTCATTAGTGTAAACCGCATGAAAAGAAGTTAATTTTATTTCGGACCAAGCGCTTTAAAACATCTTTTATAATGCGCACTGCTAAGGATTGGAACTCCCTGCCGGCGGCGTCTGTATTTCCGAGCTCATATAACCCAAATCTTTTCAAGGTTCGAGTGAATAGGCATCTTCTGGGTGAGCTCGCTCCATCTTCGGCTTCATCCTTCCTATATGGATAAATGCTGGTCAAGAGCAAACCCATCTATAGTAAAAAAAAAAAAAAAGAAGTTAGAAGTTAGCAAAACAGAGGCGGACAGATACTTTATCTATATTTATACATAATTATAATAAAATCTTAAACAAGCCGTGTATATACATTAAACATTTAAAAAAAAAATACTATTTGTACATGACGTACTTATGTTACCGAGGTTAAAAAAAAATAGTTTTTAAAATTTTTGTCTGTTTGTGCACGTTAATCTCAGAACTGACTTAACCGATTTAAATGCCGTTTTCACTTATGTATTGTAGCACGCTTCCTGTAACATTTAGTGTTTGTTTCATTCCAATGTGTTTACAAACAAAAAAGTTACGTGCTATACCGAATACGAAGTTGCGGGATCAACTAGTTTTCTAATTTGTATAGAATATATATAGATATAACATATTGAATGATCGCGAAATGGGAGTTTAGCTAAGATGACCTGTTTAGCTACAGGGAAATTATCTTGGCAACCTAAATTGTAAAACCATCCTAAAGAAGCTACCGATAACACTTGCGTCACAGCTTTGATATACGATGCACACTATTTGACACAGAATACATTTTACAGAATGTCACAGCAATTTTACGAAACACGCTTTCGAAATACGAAGAATTTATTATTGTCATCTACGTGCTATGCTATATACAAAACACGCAAATATGCGTTTGCCAATATTTATTCTTAGATTTATATTGAGGCTTTTCACTGATACTCTTCCGCAATAAATCAACGATTTGCTAGATAAACGTACTTTTAAATTTGAAAATCTTTACAACAGATTTATTATAGTTTCCATGTTATGTTATCGTTATGCGTTTATTTTTGTCGGCGCCCTTTTTTCTTAAGCGTTGAAGAACAAAAAATCAACGCCTAACAAAAATATATGACTAACAAGAAACGCAGTCATTGGGGCAGCCCGCCTGGCGGCAGTGACCACCCCCTTACAGAAGACCACCGTGAAATAACAGCATATACGTGCTGTTGTGTTTCGCTGAGTGAGTAAGGGATGCCAGAGCCCATTTCCTTATCCCCTCCTAATCCCTTATCCTACTGTAGTCGGCAGCGCACTTGCAGCACCTGTAGCGTTGCTTGTGTTATAGGCGACGGTGGCCACCTACCATCAAGTGGACCGTCAGCCTGTCTGTCGACATAACATAAAAAAAAATAAAAAAAATATGAGCAATTATTTGTTCAATCTTTATTGGTCTTAAAAATTTGTTGTTGAAATGTTTTTTATATTTTTAGACGATTTCTCGGGAACAGTTCTTTTTTCTGGATGATTTTTTTTTTGCTAGATTTTTATTATCCTTCGGGAACAGTATTTTTCTGTAAACCTGACAACGTGTACGCAAAATTTCATGATTATCGGTTGAGCAGTTAGGTGTTAAAATGTAACAACGTACCTAGTTAATTAAGATTAAAATCACTAGTGACCGCTTGTGAGGGCTACCATTTAGTGTCGCCCAAATACGGCTAACGCAGGTTCTAATCCTGACTTTGAACTGCATTTCTGAGTATTATTTTTAATATCATATAATATTTTGTAGAATAGATATAATTCTCACCAGCTGTAACGATGACTATTAAGCCTATAGGTACCTCCTCACATTGAGGAAAAGACTTGCGCTCAGGAGAGGCACTTTATTAAACACTAATATTGTTAGAGATTCTGCTTGCCATAACATTGATCGTTAGATGAGTGATTAGGGTACTTGCCTTAACGCTCTGTTCTAGGGTTCCCGGGTTCGATTCCCGGCAGGGTCAACTTTGAAAAAATGAACTTTTCAAAATTAACTCTGGTCTGGATCTCGAAAGTAGTGGCAGGGCACACTGCGCTTCGCTGTCATTTTGGCAGCTCGTCTGACATCAGTAACTATCATTTTACAGAAGACCACAGTGAAATAAAAGCACGTGTGCTCGGTGTGTTTCGGTGAGTGAGTAAGGGATGCGAAAACCCACTTGGAGCAGCTGTAGCGTTGCTTGTGTTATAGGCGACGGTGGCCACCTACCACCAATTGGATCGTCACCCTATCTGCCGGTCTTAACATAAAAAAATGAAAAAGAAAAACACAAAAATATATTCAACGCCATCTATTGGCATATTTTTAAAGTGAGTTACAAAACAACAATTTACGAACTATAGGATGATCTATCGGATGAATTGTTTCAATCGTGTTTAAAAAAAGAAAAGAGTTAAAAGAAACCTTTAACTCTAAGCTCCAAAAATGTTCTGAGCATCGTCTACTCGTTTTACATAGACCTATTATTAGGTTTTATATGCTGGTTTTTTTTGAAAACATAAAATGGGCATTAATTACATTTTAAAGCAATGAATAAACCGTATCCTGACTCAGCATGAGATTGTGACTTTTGAGATAGGTCACAACGCTGGTATTCTGTCAGGAGCTGAACGATTGAAATTAATATTATATGTATATTATATAGGGTTCATACACAGAGGTTTATGCTAAACAGAAAAAATTCAATTAATTATTGAATATGCAATTTTAAAAGTGTTCTTCAAACCAAATTTTGTTTGGAGAACAATGCTTCTACTTTATTGAAATTAATGGAAACCTTTTAAAGCTCCAACAAGATATGAGTTGATACATTTTTGATGATTTCCCGTGAGATTAGTAAATCGATATTCTCTAAGTAATTCGTGTCTTGCCAACAATTCATGCTATTTGGGCCAACGTTCACATTTCACAAGTTGGTGTTGTAATATTTAGTTGTCGTCTTGTAGCCTACATTGTCTTGTGTGAAATTTACTGGCGTGTAATGTAATGCCTGTGGCATGGATAATTGATTACCTTTCAATCAGGTACTGTAAAGTGTACATTTTTTTCATTGTTTTAAAACCCATAACTACATGTCGTGAATGTGTAACTAGGTTCTGCTTGTTAGGCGTATGCTTTATTTAAGGAGTAGTCAAAAAAAACTATTGGTATAAACACTGGTTTTAATTAATTAATTTAGAAACCATATGAAATAGTTATGGTGTATCGAATTTCATTAAGCAAAGCCTTTTATTGTTTGCAAAAATGCTTAATGAAGATATATTGTACAACAGGTGTTCGACCCTGCCGGTGGTTTCCTCCGAGCATTCGGGAGCCAAGGCACGGGAGACGGCAAGTTCAATTACCCTTGGGGCATAACGACGGACGCGCTCGGATTTATATACGTTTGTGACAAGGAAAACCATAGGGTTCAGGTAAGAATTGTAACAAAATTTTTATTCTATACATACATTAGAGCTGATTCTGTTATAACATGGAATAGGGAGACAATATTTTGAGAATAATATTCAACAGTAGTGCACTAATGAAATAAAGGATGAGTGGCAAGAGAGCTTGCCTAACGTCTCAGGGGCTCCAGGTTCGACTCCTGGCGGGGTCAACTTTGGAAATTTTAATGTAATTTTCAAAATTGACTCTGGTCTGGATTTGAAAAGTAGTGGTAGGGCACACTGCGTTTCGCAATCATTTGGGCAGCCCGCCTGGCGGCAGTAACCACCTCCTTACAGAATACCGCCGTGAAATAACAGCATATACGTGCTGTTGTGTTTCGGCGAGTGAGTAAGGGATGCCAGAGCCCATTTCCTTATCCCCCTTCCTAATCCCTTATCCAATCCTACTGTAGTCGGCAGCGCATTTGCAGCAGCTGTGGCGTTGCTTGTGTTATAGGCGACGGTAGCCACCTACCATCAAGTGGACCGTCAGCCTGTCTGTCAACCTTAACATTAAAAAAAAAGACATTTCACATTCCCTACTGTCGAACTAAAAATGCTGAGAAATCCTTCCTCATTGTTCCAAATATTCATCACTATAATAAGGTTCTAAATGGTATCGATATACATATTCTCAAGTAATTTAACCTCATACAAAAAGAAAGTTGGCGAATTACATTTTAAAAAATAGTTATTGTTTTTATCATCACATAATATTATTTTTTATGTTAATGAAGATATGATTCTTTAAGCCTATTTGTATATACTTAATGCATAATTTAGTTTTACATAATGGCTCTTTGTAACCTGAATTAAATAAATTAAAAATAAAATTAAAACTAGAAATTATACCGAACTATTATTCAAAACTAGAAAAGAAGGTAAACATACTCAATATCGTCTAACAATAAGTGAAGCAACTAAAGTAAGTCAGCACACATTGTGTGCATACAGGCTTTTAGTTTATTGTAGAAGTTAATTAATATATTAATTATTTAGGTATTCCAATCCGATGGCACATTCGTTGGTAAATTCGGCTCATTCGGTTCAAAACTGGGCCAATTGGAACATCCTCACTACATCGCAGTGTCCAGTACGAATCGAGTACTAGTCTCCGACTCGAACAATCACAGGATCCAGGTGTTCGATGTCAACGGACGAGTCTTGTCCTCATTTGGAGAAGAGGGTTCCGAGGATGGACAGTTCAAGTTCCCGAGGTGAGTTGTTTCCCTTTAGTCTTCTTTTATGTTAAGTTCGGCAGAAAGGCTGACGGTCCACTTGATGGTAGGTGGCTACCGTCGCCTATAACACAAGCATCGCCAAAGCTGCTGCAAGTGCGCTGCCGAATACGTTAGGATTAAGGATGAGGGATTGGGAGGGGATAGGGAAATAGACTCCGGCATCCCTTACTCACTCACCGAACCGAAAGTACACGTGCTGTTATTTCACGGTGGTCTTCTGTAAAGGGGTGGTTACTGCTGCCAGACGGTTTTAAATTAATAAGAATAAATCTAGTCACATGTAGTTATCCTAAATTTTGAAAACTTTGGTGATCAATGCTTTAAGAGTATACTATGTATGTAGCAAGTACCTGGAAAAATACCAATTACTTTATCTGGGTTAATATATGTTACAAATGATTAAGAGGGGCCCTAAGGAATATCTAGGGACCTTCTTAAAATTATGTTAGATGTTTTACTGTCAACTCTAAAGTTGTGTCGTGAGTGGTATTAAAGTTATCGATGGAATCTCAGTGGAATTTTTATCAACTTAATAATATACAAGCTCTCTAACAAATATATCTTCCTAAAAGATAATACGCCTATTAATATTTGCTGCGACCCAGAAACCTGGGTTCGATTCCCTGCAAGGCAAACTTTGGAAATCAACATTTCCAAGTTCAACTGTGGTCTTGTGTTTAAGTAGTGGCAAACTCTGTTTTGGAGTCAAAAATTGGACAATCCGTCTGGCGACAGTAACTATTTCCTTAAAGAAGATTAATAACAGCATGTGTGCTGTTGTGTTTCAGTGAGTGAGTAAGCGATGCCAGAGCCATTGGCGTTGATTATGTTATAAACGGTGGTAGTCACTTACCATCGAGTAGACCGTTATGCTTTCTGATGACATTTTTACATAGTATACATTGAACATAGACTTTCTAGATTAGAACTGAGTGAGCTAACTAGAACTTGTCTCAAAGCACTCGTCAAATGGACCGGTTTTCTATCACAAAGCTTTGCAAAGTTCAAAGGAGAAGAAGTGTCTGGTGCAAATTCACAAGAGACAAACTAAAAATTTTACACTACACTAAGAAACACAAGAGCTTTTGTGTTTATTCGCGTCAAAGCAACTGGCGGACGGCAGTAGCTTTTCTCCCCGAGCAGAAAAGCTACTAGCTACGTTAAAATTCAATTTGAAATCCCTTGAATCTTTCAGAAACAGCTATAGAAAACAGTAAATGTACAGATACGGGTCAGAACCAGCCGACTTAGGATTGGATTCTATAAAATTTAATGTTTCTGCGACCACAATAGATCTAAACAACAATAGGGTAACTGGGATTTTAATGTGGCTTATTATTTCTTAAGCGTTGAAAAATAAGAATAAAACGCCTGACAAAAAAATATATGAACAATAATTTATTCAATATTTTTGTTTGAATTTTTATTTTTATTTTTGATGATCCCTTAAGGGAATACTATTATATTGAATATTATATGAAATATTGACGGAAAAAGTTTCCTGAAAAGTTTTACATGAAGGTTTATTTTAAAAGAGTATTTTATTTGAAATTTAATTGTTTATTAATTTTTTTGATAATAGAGTAATATTTCTAGCTGTAGCATATTTTATTATGAGGTGCTCAGAAAGTGCTCAGAAGCACTTAGCAGTTCTTTTATATACGATACCTAAGGCACTGTACCTAGTCCAGCAATAAGTTCTGTTACAAATGCATTAATTTTTTTACGAAGTAAGATGATCTTAATAAAACTTATATATATACATTTTTATTGAAGTCTCAGTAAAAAAAAAAAACTATTAAAAATGGCCACCTTTAGCTTTGATACAGGCCTTTAATCTACATGGCCACGAATCTATGGATTTAGGCAGTGTTTCCATGGGAAATTTAGCCACTGCTTTCTCCAGAGATTTCTTAAGAGACTCAAAGTCGGCGTGTCGTTTAGAGCAAGCCATGTCCTCTAAAACTGACCATAATTTGAAGTCTAAGGGGTCAGATCTGGGCTAGACGAGGGCCAGTCTTCAGCTCTTATAAAGTCCGGAACGTTGGTTTCGAGCCAGGCTTGGGTAATTCGTGCCTTGTGACCAGGTGCAGAACTGCTGGAAAGTCCACGGTACATTTTTAAAAAGTGTATTGTTGAGAGGTCTCACAACACAACAAAAAAGTGTATTGCTGAAAAATGGCGAGAAATCAAACGTAGTTTTTGACAGCGCTTTCCAAATTCAAAATGAATAAAGAGTTGAAAAAAGAAAAAGTTTTATGTAACAGTATTTATGGCCAGACTAGTTACTATTCACTAAGTTCAAAATGTTAGAATCTCAAAAAAGTGCACATAGCAGAATTTATTTTAACAACGACGATATGGATCTTTACATCCCATTTATTTTCATTTGGGCAGCCCGTCTGGCGGCAGTAACCACCCCCCTTACAGAATAAAATAACAGCACGTGTGCTGTTGTGTTTCGGTGAGTGAACTAAGGGTTGCCAGAGCCCATTTCCCTATCCCTTTCCAATCCCTTATCCTTAATCCTGTTGTAGTCGGCAACGCACTTGCAGCAGCTTTGTCGTTGCTTGTGTTATAGGCGATGGTAGCCACCTACCATCAAGTGGACCGTCAGCTTGTCTGCCGACCTTAACATTAAAAAAAAGTTACATTTGTTAAAAATAGTCAAAACACGGTGTAACATAGTATAACATAGTGTGACATTAGTTAAAACTTAAATGAATTAAAAAATGGCGAAAGCATTACGGTTTTGGTCGGTGTCTAGTCCAGACTAGACTATTTCTAGAATTTCTAGAAATTGCTAAAATTTAGTATGTAGGTAGAAGGTATATAGGCTACTCTTTTACTTTTCACACTAGTATCTGTTATTCAGCAAATTTTATTTACTTGGGATCGTAAATAAGTTAGGTTTTATTACGTATTACGTAAATAAATTTTATTACAATGCAATTTATTGTCACCTATTTTATGATAAAACTTAAGCGCATAATATTTTTGATGCTATTTCAGTATTAGTGAATTTTACGAAGACGGTTGTCTTGGTACGCCACATAGGTACTATTATATATATAACTAGCGACCCGACCCCGGCTTCGCCCGGGGTGCAATTTTTATATATATGAACATTCCCCGTTTATCCCTCTTTCCATTAGTGAAAACCAAATTTAAATCGGTCTACCCGTTCACGCGTGATGCCGTGACCAAGGGAAATGGGGATTCATTTTTATATATAGAGATATATTTATTACTAATATTGATATTGCAATGAATGCAGACAACCAAATAAGCTCTACGTTAATAATGCTACGGGTAAAAAACAATATTAAAATGCATTTCTGAGAAAGCTTTGGTGTAGTATTCATTTAAAACGATAACAATAGTGCGAGTGTGTCTGCTTTGTACGACCTCCTTAGGCAGTGGACCTCCTTAGGGGGAAACTTTTTAATGACCATAACTTCCTTATTACCATGAGGTAATAAGAAAGTTATGCGCCACTACTGTTTCTTCTCTCGACCGAAGAATAGCAACCTTGTGTTTCCAATGGGCCCATAAAGTTCCCAATTTACGATCAGTTAAAGTCAGAACTTGTAACCAAATATTTGTGTTGAAATGTATTCTCGCGAACAATTGAGCGGCCCTCTGGTCTTCATTGTCTGCAATCTCTTGGGGATTGATTACCAGATCTGGGATTAACGGCAGCGATGAGCCCTTGCCGACGTAATCTTCAATGAAAATTTGAATTTAACAATTTTGGAACGATAAAATTCGCTAATAAGAACAACGAGGACAACCCTAAGACGAGAGTAAATGTGGGACAACGTTGACATACTTTTAAAATAGACCTTCTGTGTTAAATATCTTTGGTTACTTAACTGAGATAAAAAGTTCATTAGAATGATATATTTCTTTATCGTTAAACTACACCGTCGGAGCAAACAAAAAATAAACAAAGATATTCTTTGAAAACATTAATAACCCTGATACATCACTAATAAATAAAGAAATATTTAAGTTTGTAGAATTTAAACTTAAGAAGTAAAGATAAACGCAATGTTTCTAGTTCCAGACTACTTTTTTTTATGTTAAGGTCGGCAGACAGGCTGACGTTATAGGCAATGGTAGGTGGCTACAATGCCTAAGCTGCTGCAAGTGCGCTGCCGACTGCAGTAGGATTAAGGATAAGGGATTAGGAGTGGATAGGGAAATGGGCTCTGGCATCCCTTACTCACTCACCGAAACACAACAGCACACGTGCTGTTATTTCACGGTGGTCTTCTGTATGGGGGTGTTTACTGTCGCCAGACGGGCTGCCCAAAAGACTGCGAAACGCAGTGTGCCCTTCCACTACTTTCCAAATCCAGACTAGAGCCAAATTTGAAAAGTTGATTTTTCAAAGTTGACCCTGCCGGGAATCGAACCCGGGAACCCTAGAACAAAGCGTTAAGGCAAGCACCCCAACCACTCATCCGACGAGCTTATGTAAGTCTTTCAAAGGTACAGTGAGTAAAACGATGCACTTTATAAAAAAAAAGTGTTCTGAGGCTACCAAACTATGTCGTTGATAAAAATGCGTATTATCTTTCAATATTTATTATTTAATAATTTTATAGTTAATGTAAGGTTTATTTTAATGCTGATTTCTTTCTAAACAGCAGCTGTTCGTAAAATTGCTAAATAAATTTTCTCATTTTGTACATATTTTACAATATATATATTTTGTACACGTATGTACATAAAATAAATAATTGTTTTTTTAAATAGAGATAAATCTATATCTACTTGATACAATAAAATTACACTTTTATACAATAAAATTATAAACGAGCCGAGTCTGCACTTTAAAATTTTTTTCGAGAAAGAAAAAAATTATCGATGCCAAAAATTTGATTTTTTGCCTGTTTGTCCGTATGTTTGTGCACACTAATCTCAGAATTGGCTTAACCGATTTGAATGCGGTTTTCACTGATATATTGTAGCAAGCTTCCCGTATCATGCAGTGTTTATTTCATTCCAATCGGTTTACAAACAAAAAAGTTACGCGCAATACCGTATACCACGCGTACGAAGATGCGGGCTCAGCTAGTTAATAAATGTGAACTGTCTGCATAAACTTGCTGTCTGCATGTCTGCATTCTAAATTTATAGAATAGTCTGCTTAAACTATGGCGCGAAATAGGTACCATTGATAACAAAATTAATAATAACGAAAAGATGCCATTAGTTATGACAGGTAGTAAGATTTCACCATTTTCAAATCACTGAGAAATCTAAATTATAAAATCGCCATTTTTTTTATTTCATTTAAGTTTTAACTATGTCACACTATGTTATACTATATTACACCGTGTTTTAAGTATTTTTAACAAACGTAACTTTTTTTAATGTTAGGATCGGTAGACAGGCCGACGGTCCACTTGAAGATAGGTGCTACCTTCGCCTATAACACAAACAACGCCACAGATGCTACAAGTGCGCTGCCGACTACATTAGGATTAAGGATAAGGGATTGTTGAAGAATTAGGGAAATAGACTCTGGCATCCCTTACTTACTCACCGAAACACAACAGCACACGTGCTGTTATCTCACGGTGATCTTCTGTAAGGGGGTGGTTACTGCCGCCAGACGGACTGCCCATATTACTGCGAACCCCAGTGTGCCCTGCCACACACGTTAAAAGTTCATTTTCAAAGTTGACCCAGCCGGGAATCGAACCTGGGAACCCTAGAACAGAGTAACCACTCATCCAACGGGCTCGTCAATTGTTATAAGACAACAAATATTTTGATTGAAAATATTGAAGAGTATTTCTATGAACCAATGTCTGTAGCCATATTTTTTCTCATACAAATAATATGTGACCTACATTGTTTTTGGGATAACAAATAATTGTAATCGTTTTAAAGGTTTAAATTCCCACCTTGACCGAGTTTCACAATTCCAGTTAAAACAGCGGTAAGAGTATGATCCGAATACGTGATCTGTTTACATTACTCGTATGTGAGCTTTGTGAGGTCGACCTTGTAACGGTATTTTCGTGAAAAATTCGTGACGTTGGAAAAGAATTCTTAAAAATAATTACACGAAACCTTTGAAATGAAACATTCTAAAGGCACTAGTATTAGTGCTTTTTCCCGTGACATATAATTCACGCATAATTATAGTCACTAAAAATAGTTAAAGAAAACTCTGTACGTATAGCAAATATTGTGTGTTTTGTGTTTTTAAAAATAAAATATACACTTTAACGCGATAATACTACAGGAAGTTTCTAAGGACGTCATGAAAATCAAATAGCTGGATTAAATTCGATCATTTTTTATTTAGCTTGATTTTGAATAAAAATTTAAAAACTTTTTTTATGTAAAAGTCGTCAGACAGGCTGACGATCCATTAGGTGGCTACCGTCGCTTATAACACAAGCAACGCCAGTAGTTTTTTTTTATTTTTTCCTCGGGAACAGTGCCTTTTTTCTGTGTAAAAGGTACCCTATGTCCTATGTCTGTATCTCTGACAATATGTTTGCAAATTTTTATGATGATAACTTACAGACAAACAGAGTTACTTTCCCATTTATAATATATAAAGTAAATATATAGTAAAGAATGGATTACTGAGCGATATATTTACGTCAGATTTACTAAATATTTTAGTATGTATTCCCTGGGTTTTGCGTTTACATGGTAAAAATATTGTCCATTTACACTTAATTTATTTGCGCCACTCTAGCAACATAGTCTATGAGACCAACATCTAAAGCTGATACCTTTGATTTCCTAATTTTCTTTCCTTATTCCTTGGATAGATTATATTCTATGATGTAAAAACATTATTAAAAAGGAAATTGATCAATGGTTTTAAAAAAGTAATTGGATTTTAAACGATAATTTTGAGTAATCTGATTACCTATTCAACAGGGGCGTAGCGGTAGACGATCAGGGCTATATCGTGGTAGCTGACTCCGGCAACAACCGCATCCAAATCTTCCACCCTGACGGCACCTTCCTCAGAGCCTTCGGTGCCTGGGGATCCGGTGACGGGGAGTTCAAGGGACTGGAAGGCATTGCTGTCATGTCTGGAGGAAACATCATCGTCTGTGACCGAGAAAACCATAGAGTTCAAGTGTTTTAAGGTGAGTGGGATAATTGTTTTATACGTTACATCTCTCTCTTTTTTATAGCAAAACCATTTCTTATTTGTTAGAAAATAGAAAAATATTAAATTTTAGAATTTTGGTGATCAGTATTTATATCAGACCGCCCCCGGATTATATATATAGGTATCATTCTTCTCTTCATAAGAATTTTCCTAGGACTTCAAGGAATATTTGATTTATTTTTATTTGTTGTATATAGATTCTTTCCGCAAGTACAGTCGAGGTAGTTTACGTTAGTTAAGTTAGATAAGTTAGTTTAAGTACTTTCGTCAGTTTTCAAATTAATTCCTTTATCAAATCGTAGACTGTTAGAACCTTTTGAAACTAAAGCACTAAGCAGACAACTGACAGACGTTTGAAATGAAATTTTGGTTTGACTGATAATTGGCCTGGTGCAAGCAAATGTCGACTTTCAGGTGACGAAACTTTTCTTATCCTGACTTACAATTACAAAGCACATAATTCTTTGCTTTTGAGGAAAGTCTATAAGTCTGTCCAAAAATTTACTTTATTTTTATTATTTTTTAATTTTTTCATTTCGTTACGTAGTCGTTAAATGAGGAGCGTTGTTCTCGCTTCAATTTAATCTCTAGTTCTTTTTTTTGCATGCTTGAAAAGACCTCCTGTCTATCTGTTGCAGACATAACGTTTTGATTTTTTCGAAAAAAAAGTCTGTATTTGTAGTGACTGAGGTCCATAAAGCTGTTTACACTCAAAAGGGAGTTTTTCATCACTGTTTATAAACAGAATAAACAATAACCGGAATAAACAGTGACAATGCACAGTGGCAAAAAATATGTCAACTTAAGCCTTAGCCCACCATCGCCTTTTACATACTAGCCGTTATTAATTTATTAGTACCAGATTCTTCTTCTTGCAGTGCCTCTCTGACTAATCAAGATTGGTGATCAGCCTCGAATCGTCCTCCCCTTTTTGTCTATTGTTCGCCGGAACAGCTTTACTGCGTTAGCTATCCCGGTCCACTACATGATATTCTTCAGCAATGACTTCTTCCCTCGCCCAACTTCATTCTTTCCAGCGACTCTGCCCATCATCACCAGATGAAGCAGGCTGTATCGCTCATGTATAAAGAATATGACCAAGGCAGGAAACTTTTCGCCTATTCACCGTGAGCATGAGTTTGCGTTCTTGGCCAATCATTCGCAGGACTTTTGCGTTTGTCACCTTTTGAGTCCAGCTAATGGTCCACATTTCGAATGCCTCTATTCGTCTTTTGAAGTCTTCTTTAACTGTCCAGGCCTCACAACAATACAACACAATGGGCCAGATATAACAGACGAGTGTGTCATGGGAATTGATGTTACGGCTATAGAGATTTTTTTCCATTGCTTTGAAAGCATTGCGAGTAACTTCTATTCTGGACTTTACCTCCAACTAGCTGTTCCATTCCTCGTATCAACTAATATCTATTGGATGTTATAAAACAAGTTGATGCCCGCCTCTGTCTGTTTTTCCGCTAACTTCTTCTAACTAATTATATTAATATAAGGTTATCAATACCTTAGGAGCAAATGAAAAGTTTATTAATTGATTTGATATTAAATTTAATATTTTTCATTTCAGATCGACGATGACAATTCATGAAAATGTGCGATGATTTTCTTTCAAGCTATTATTATTATTATTATTAATTTCAACATTATTAATAAAATACTTTTTATATGTTTTACTATAATATTCAAGCTGTTTACTATATACTATTCTCTATTATTACTATATGTTGTATTATCTCGCTTTGAATTTATAGTAAATATATTTTCGCCTCCCAAAAACCTGTCTCTTGTAAAAGTAATGGCTTATTAATGAAATTTTGAAGACATGACCTAGGAATTCGAATTAGAATGAAGTTTGAAGGTGACCTCTAAAACATCTCAAAATTTGTCTAAAAGGATCAAAAATTAACGATAATAATGAAATATTTCTATAGATTTTTAAGAATATTTACTGTATTTTTAATAATCAATTCAGAAATAAATTGGCTTTTGCGTTTGATCTGATGTTGATTAGAGATTTAATTTCTCTCAGTCTGTCTATGTTGATAATTATGTTTCATATTTTCATTATTTTTTAATTTTAACGTCTTTGTCAAAACTTAATTATAGCAACAAGGCTCAGCGAACGAATTTTAATATCTCTGCTAAAAATCAACTCCAACAATACGGTCAAACTGACGAAATTCCCTCGGTCGAGTTGACGAATATACTTCTTTTGAATTTTTGTACTTATTTTACTAGACAGAATTTAAACGAGTAGTCATTTTGTTTTAGTTTTTTTTTTTTTTTTAATAAAACTATACAAAAAAATATATTTTCTCTAATAAAATAAACACAAGTGAAATTCACCTAATGTGTACTAGTTTAGATTTTTTCATTAATTTAAATACTATGACAACAACACTTAAGTTATTTCAATCAACTTTGAGTGTCTTCAAACCAAAATAATATCTAGTAAAGAATTATATTCGAATTTCAGTATGTCAAGAATTCAAAATTGAAATTAATTTTAAAACATAAATTCTGCCAACATTTTCTGTCAATTTATTTTGTGGCTTAATTGTCCCTGTCAATTTTAAAATGTAGGTCAAGTGCGAGATTGTATATTAAAGATATATTTCTGTACCGAAAACAAAGCTTGTGGAAAAAGTAATCATTTTATATTAATGCAATGAATAAATTTTTAAATATTTATTATTTCTATTGCATTTAAATTCAGTGATTTACAAATACCTATTATGCCAAAGAGTTCAAATACCCATTAAATACGCATTTAATTTTTTTTTACTTCACAAAAATTGAGGTAGAAACGCACAAAATGTTTTGAATGCGATGAGAATTTAAAAGATGTTAAAAACGGTAGGTAGGTACTCTTTTAAATATATTTTTTTATTTATATTCTTACTATTTATCAGTGTAAAATAATCATATAAATTATAACGTACTTACGATTCAATTAGTACCAAAGTCTTCCTTGATTAATATTATATTTGTTACTGACATAAAATATGTATTTTGTTTTCTCCAAAGGATTTCCTATTCTAGTCAATTTGTTGAAAAAAGTACAAGCAAGATTATTGTTTTTTATATTATATATATAATTTTTAAAGAAATAAAATGTTTTGTAAATGAGTAAATCGTACGAATTCATAATCAAATTATTATAATTAACATATTCGCGGCTTCTGCTTATTTGATATTCTCAACGAAGCGTTACTTACTTATATTACAAATAAGTTATACTTAAAATTAAGTAATGTATTAAATGTTGAGTACATTTTGGTATTGTTTTGAAGTTTAAATAAAAATAATTGTTACTCATTATTGTTTTATTTTACACGAACCCTTTATATGAATATGTTATGGACGGATGGATAAACCTTCGCCTAAATATTATACCCCTGATATGTTTTTTTTATTATATTTATACATGATCGCCTAAAGTCTAAAGCAGCGGTTCTCAAACTTTTTTGGTGACGGAACCCTTTTGGAAAGCGAAATACTTGACGGAATACTTTCATGACCGTATATATAGACCACCGTGAAATAACAGCACGTGTGCTGTTGTGTTTCGGTAAGTGAGTAAGGGATGCGAGAGCCCATATCCTTATCCCGTCCTAATCCTTAATCCTACAGCAGTCAGCAGCGCACTTGCAGCAGCTTAAATAAAAATAATATACATACATATTATGATACAGCAGTAAGTATGGCAAACACATGTCGCGTTTCCTCTCTGATATAGAATCTAATAGTTATTATACCTAGATTAATAACTATAAAAACATCATGAATGTGGCTGGCATCTGTTATAGTAATAATAACGTCTATCATAACAAAAGTTTATCTTATTTATGCTTTATTTATTGTATACTTAGTGCTTGTATCATAATATAGAGGACTCCTTTGCAGCTTCTTCATTTTATGACTATTTTTGACGAGCGCATTGGTGGAATGGTTAATGTGCTTGCTTGGCGCAAAAGCTAGGTTAATAGGTCCTGAACCTATGTGTGGACTAACAAATAGCCTAGCTCGCAGGACCATATGAAACCAGTGGTTTACAAAATCTTATAAACTCTGGACTAACTTGCCAGAGCTGGACCATTCCAAAGCGCTCATAAAAGCCTATAGTAGAAACGGGACAAACCAGGCTATGTCGCTTAGCAGGAGCAATTTGTGTATGCTGACTGGAGCACTAACGGGGCACTGGCGCCTCACTAGGCACCTTAAAGTAATGGGGCTCACTAGTACGGAAGAGTGTCGCTTCTGCCATGAGGATGAGGAAACACAAATTCATATCCTGTGCGAGTGTGACCCCTTGATGCTCATGCGTAGTCACATTTTAAGAAGCCACACAATGGCTTGTGAAGATGTGAAGAATGCCTCTGTCAAAATGGTACTACAGTTTCTTAACGTGGTATGTACAGGTGGCGATCACAAAATTTCAGCAATGGACGAAGTGATACTGGTACTCTAGCAGACAGAAATAGCCACTAAGAAGATTAAAAAAATGCTTGCTTCAGCGCTTTGTTTCAGGGTCCAATTGGTTCAGAGGCCAACTTTGGGAAATGAACTTTTGAACGTTGGCTCTGGTCGGGATCTAAAAATAGTGGCTACCGATTGTTTATATACAGATCAGTTTTAAAACCAGCGTGGACCTATGGCATACAGCTGTGGGGTACTGCCAGCAACACAAACACCTCCATGTTCCATCTCATGCAAAACATTATACTTAACATTGGTGGTTATCATTGCTACATTACTAACACCGAAATACGAAAACATCTCATTATGAACATGAACACTGTCAAGGAGGAGGTTCGAAGAGGAGACAGCAGTTGAGTACAAGGAATGACTGTCCACAACTCATTGATAACTACCTCAAAAAAAGGTAGCTGTGAAGGTAGTCTTCTTAACGGAGAGGCACTCTCATAATAATGAGTAAAGAACACATCCGATTATAGTCAAGGAGGAGTGATTGCTGGTTAGAAAACAACATTTAGGGACATGACCGTTATGGTGAGACCTTAAAATCACGTACTTGGCAATAATAATAAAAAAATCTATTACAGAATCATCGCTCTACATAATACCCAAGAGATGAGTTCCAATTTCCAATTGGTATTTATTTCGGTTGTTCCAATTTTGTATCGGAAACATAAGAAATTGTATCGGAACATTCTACTCGAATTAATAGCTAGAGGCAATTTTCGACGAACAAATTACACCGAAAAAAGACAATGAGAAAAATGTTTAACACGGCAGCGAGCGTTTAATGATCACCATCAATTCACTTTTCCCATTACCTTAAGAGTGATTGTCACTCGTTTATAAACCAGAAAGGCATTGTACGTGCAATGTTTTCAGGGACTTAACCGTAGTTACATCGACCGAATTAAAACTGCGCGTACAAAATTAAGTACCGAAAAATTACTGTGATCTGTCAATGAATTAAATAGTCTTTTAATTAAACAGTCCTGGTCCAAACTATTATTACCTAATGTGCTTTTAGTTTTAAAACCAATCCAAGATCTATTACTTACCATACCATTCACATTCCGTTTATCCGCGCAATTAACATACACTACACTTGAGAGCATAAAAATCGACTCAACTGCCATAACTGTATTCAAGTTAATTGTTATTTTTACTTACTTGCTTAAAATATTAATTGAATTAAATGAAATAATCCATATTAATATTATAAATGTGAAAGTACCTCTGTCTGTCTGTTACCTTTTCACGCCTAAACCGCTGAACCGATCATCATGAAATTTTGCATACACATTGTCAGGGATGCAGGAAAGGACATAGGGTACCTTTCATCCAGAAAAAAGTACTGTTCCCAAGGAATCATCTAACGCCTGGCAAAGTTACATATATTTAGTCAGGCATTATTTATATATTTAAACGCGGGCGAAAATTAGTGAGTAAGAGATAGGTGACGGTAGCCACCTATCATCAAGCGGACCGTCAGCCTTGTTTGCCGATCTTAAGATTTAAAAAAAAACTTTCGAGCATACTTCGAGCACAGCACGCTGAGCGACTTTGAACTTATGGAGCAGTCCTCACGTGAGAGGCCACGTTCGACACCAACGTCAATACTGGCAGATGCACTGATTGTAGACCTTGTTCTTGATACGTTGCGGCAGCGGGGACATGAAGAGATGATGTAGCTTCCCGAAAGTAGCCCAACCCAGCTGGATTCTTTTGTCAGCCTTGTTAAAGTTGTTTCTGTCTAACTGAATCTTTTATTTCTAGTTTATTTTTCAAAGGAGTTGCTCCTTTATTTTTAGATTTTCTCACCGATCCTTCGAGCACAGTGCTTTTTTTCGGGCGAAAGGTACCTCTGGTAACGTGTAAGCAAAATTCGATCATGATCGATAGAGTACTAAGAAACACACCTTCGTATTTATAATTTTAAGTAGTGATTGTACATCTAAAACTGGGAAGATTTAAGTTCATAACTTAACCTACTGTTTTACCTATGACTAATTTTCATACAAATATATGGATTTATAAGCATTTCAGAAAGTCTACGGTGTAGTGAATTTACAATAACTTCTCGGAAGTTGCCTTAGTTAAAACGCCATTAACACATCGCTAAGTACTCAATTATGACCAGAAACCCTTTTCACACATATTAAAACATTTATACAATTTTTATTTATTTGGTTTATAATTTTATTTTTCGATGCTCCCTCGGGAACGGTACCGTTTTTCCGGGTGAAAGTTATCTTATTTTCTTCCCTATATCCGTGACAACGTGTATGGAAAATTTAATGAGTGTATGGAATTTGCTTGAGTATTTAAGGCGTGAAAGCAAACTCACTTTCGCTTTTATAGTATTTGGCGCCTATGAAGCGAAGCGAGATATCATTCGATATCTTAGCAAGGTGTTAAAATTACCTACAGTTTAATACCGTAAAATTTTGAAATGAACCAAAATCCAACCGAAATAAGTCACAATATTCCAGTAGAACTTTTCGGAGGTGGAACACCAATTTCGGAGGAACATCCTTTTGTTTTACCCCATTGAGAATAATTTATTAAATTGAAAAACATTTTTGTGTTGAAATTTATTCATTATTGTCGTCGTGGGTATACTTTTGAAGTTCTGTTGCTATTTATATCGAAAAAACTTATCAGTAGCTTTCATGACCGTATATAAAATTTTAGTACCGATTTCCAATACATAATGGGTTATATCAGGGATATAAGAGACACAAATTATAAGTTTCTCATCGGGCTATGATTATGATTTTGTTTTTAGTGCCAAGTGGTCGACATAGTCAGCTTTAGTCAGCTGAAGTGAGACAGAGGACTCAGATTGGAGACCACGGTCAAATACTTATTTGAAATTTTCTTCTAGGTGTTTGAAGTTGTTTTCAAGCTATTTTCACGAAGCTTTAAAAGAACGATTTCTTTTAAAAGGACCGGTTCAAAGGACTGTTTCCAGAGCCGTTGCAACCAATGAGAAAAGAAAAAGTGTAAAAAATTGTGTTAGACGGTCTCGTGGAATCCATTCTTTATCCATTTTGTATTTTCGAGCATACAAATAGTCCGGTACTTTGGTTTAATTTCTTGTAATTTGAGTCTTTATTTCTTCTGATTTTCTAATTTCTAGTCAGTGTCTGTTGATAAAATTTAAGGTATGGTTCTTTAATAAAACTTCAATAAAATATAGGTATACATCAAGATAAAACATAAGACACGTTTCACAGCTTATTAGAATCAATTAAAACCGCGTGTATTAAGTCTGTCCTATCGATTTTTAACGGTTTTTTTAATAACTAAATATTTATTATTAAATTATTATTTATTATGCAACTAAATATTTATTATTTATTATAAATTATTATTATTATTATTATTATTTATTATTATTTAACTAAATATTTATTATTTATTATGCAAGGCACTTTTATTTGCCTTGCATGAAATGCAATACCTAAGTGAAAGGTATATATATATAAGTAATAATATTAGTATAGTTAAGATTATAATTGAATTCTAGTTTCAAGAAGATTTAGATCTTCTATTTATAAACCTCAATAGATCCGAGACTTTATCTAAAAGGGAAACTCAAAAGTTTTAAACTTTTGAGATTCCCAAGTGATGCCCGAGTCTAATCCGTTATTCTATCCTGGTTTTAGGTAAGAACCCATTATCCTATCAGCCACAGTAGCAACAATTGCAATCTTTAAACTACCATGTCGCATTCGATCATTTGATGAAATGTCGGCCTGTTTGCGCATTTGATCATAAATAAAAAACAATAATTTAGGACTATAATAACTTGTACACCAAACATCGTTAAGCAAAGAAGCTAAGTGACAAAATTCAAGTCTTAAAACGAGCTAAGAAAGCTTGTCTGGGATGCGGTGGGAGTTATTCTCGTGATGATTAATTATAACATTTTTCCTCTATCATTGTATTTTTGTAACACGCCAATGACAAAGGACAATGACTAAGCGGTAAAAATAACGAAATGCTGTTGTTGAATTGAGTTACTTGATTGTTTGATGACAGTTAAGTTGATAATTTACGTCCATTTCTAAAGAGAACAATAGATTCTTTGAAGAATATTTATTACTAGCTGAGACCGCAACTTCGTACACGTGGTATACGACATAGCGCATAACTTTTTTGTTTGGAAACTGATTGGAATGAAACAAAAACTGAATGTTACGGGAAGCTTTCTACAATAAATAAGTGAAAACCGCATTCCAAATCGGTTAAGCTGTTTCGTGCACAATAGCACAGACAACAGACAGAAATTTTAAAAAAAAACATGAGTACAACGTGTACAATTTATTTATTTAAGGCTTCCTGTATATGCCAACAAGAGGTTTTCTCCGTGTAACTATACTTTACTGAGTGGATCTAAATGTACAAAAAAAATATATGTTATTTATTGGACATTAAATTTTAATTTGAACGTTGGAAATAATTCTTATAATATTATTAATAGTTGAAAAAAAATCCCAAAGTAAAGCCTTTTTTGTTTGAATTTTTGTAACTACTTCTAAACGGCATTGAATTTCAGCATTTTTCTTTCGCATAAATTTTTGACAAGATGTTTTTCACAAAGTGTACGATTGGCGAGTCAAAATAATGATTTATTAGGCTAAAAATAACTATTATTTGTTTTCTGTACAAATTAGCGCGATTGGCGCGGGGAAACATCTCGCTTCTATCTATCTATCTTTGTATCTATCTATCTCTGTCCAGAACCTCAAGGCCGTTGGCAGATACAGAAGCCTTAATCTTTAATGCACAGACACTGTTCGTTTACGATTTTATTATATGTATAGGTTTACAGCAAAAGCTACTCAGATGACATTTAAACTACTTATAGGTACTAAAATCGATTTATAAAATTTATTGAAGCTTCCCTAAAAAGCAAGATCATGTTGATCATTAATTTGATTAATCGAATTTGAGTAATCAAATTAATCAGTTATAAATAATATTTAAGTTTTAATAGTTATTTCTAAGTTAAAGTATGGTAGCTCGATACACTTATTGGCGGTGGCTATCATATAGGCTACGGTAGCCACCTCCAATAAGTGGACAAATGCAAGGGTTGTAAATGCGCTGTCGACCATGATAGGATAAAGGTGAATGAGCCTGAAACACAACAGCATGTCCTGGCAGCCCATCTGGCGACAGTAACCACCCCCATACAGAAGACCAACGTGAAATAACAGCACGTGTGCTGTTGTGTTTCGGTGAGTGAGTAAGGGATCCCAGAGCCCATTTCCCTATCCCCTCCTAATACCTTATCCTTAATCCTACTGTAGTCGGCAGCGCACTTGCAGCGGCTGTGGCGTTGCTTGTGTTATAGGCGACGGTAGCCACCTACCATCAAGTGGACCATCAGCCTGTCTGCCGATCTTAACATTAAAAAAATTAAATTAAATGAATGCTTCCCTGAATTTGGCATTTATTTAATTATCTTCACAAATAAAAAAAACTGACTGACTGGTTATGGGGGCTAAGCCACGAAACTTATTTTTAATGATATGTATAACTTGAATATATAGGGGATCGGACAAATTTTCAGAAGGTGTTTTAAATTAATCTTCATGGATATTTATTCCCATAAAAAATACTATTTTATTTATTTATAGCCTTTTAGGTACTCAAAATCATGTTTTAATATTGTTTGTTTGAAAATGCCGCCAAAACGCCACGATGGTTCATCTGAGAGCGCGTAACGTCATTTGTGGTCATATCATAACAACCAGCTGCATTGGCATAAGACAATGATTGCCCACAAATGACATCACGCACTGTGATTGGTGTTTCAGTATAGATTAAAAATATTGTAAATAATAAAATTTTATTTCTTGATTTAAAAATACTTAAATGAATTATATTAAATTATTATTCGATAAATAATCCTAAAAAATTATATATTTTCTTTCTAAGTACTTTTTAGATTTTAATCTGATTACTGTCCGATCCCCTATTAAAGCTTGAACCATTAACTATACTTATAACTAGTTACGAAGGCGGAACCATATGCAAATCTTCTACTTTAAAAATGATACCAAAGAACTTCATATATTATTCACTGAGAATCCTTATACAAGGGTAGTAATCGTAGAAGAATCGAGCTGCAGACATCTCTTCTTATTTTTTCTTATCGAGTCTAACGGCTGCTATAAGTACTGGTGATTTCTCTAACGATGGTCATACAAGTTATGAGCAAATAACGGATGAAAAATCCTACTTATTATTTTTCGTCCGTTCCTTCTATTCGTTAAGGGAAAAAATTAGGATAATATTGACAATAGGCACAAACGTTAGCTATTAGTTCAATCGCCAATAATAACCTAATTAATTTCGGAATAACATACTTCGTGAGTTAGGTATTTCAGAAAAAAAAGCTGTTGTATTTATTTAATAGTTATTTGTTCAACTAGAGAGCAAAATTGTATTTTCCTGCGAGTGCCGTCTTTAAATCACGAACTAGCGAAGTAGTCTATAGAATTGAATCACGAGCGTAGCGAGTGATTCTAATATAGACTACTGAGCGAAGTGAGTGATTTAAAGGCACGAGACATAAAAAAATTTGCTCTCGTGTTAAACATACAACTTTTCACCTCAACAGCGAGTTAGGCCATCACCACTGGTATCTTCACAGCTGTAAACCTATCTTCACAGCTGGGCCAACTCTAATTGGCTATGGTCGGCCGAATCTAGTCGGCTATGGCCGGCCGACTCTAGTCAGCTATGGCTGGACACACTAATAAAATCCTAATAATGTTATTTCTGTGAGTTAAATCGCGTGTTCGAAATTTGAATAACTTTTCCTCACGCTCGCAGCAAAAATCGATTTTCCTGCGAGTTTTTAGGCACCAAAAGCACCCTTTTCGTGCTGGAGAGGCGAAAATATATTTAATTAATTTGTTTTTAAAATACATTTATTAAATTGGCCTGACATTTATTTTTTATTGGACATTTATTTTTTAAATATTTTTGAGTTTATTCGTGGAAAACGTCAATTGTGTATAGGGGGGGGGGGATAAAGGGCGGAGATGGGGGAGGGTGAGTAGCCAATATTACTCGCTGATAATGTAGCTTTCTATAGGTGAAAGTATTTTTAAAATCGGTCCAGTAGTTTTTGAGTTTATTCATTACAAACATATAAAAATAACATACATATATACAAACATTTTCTTTTTATAATTTTAGTATAGATTATGTATGATTTAGTCGATAATTTTTTTTTTATTTTTTTTTTATTTTAAGGTCGACAGACAGGCTGACGGTCGACTTGATGGTAGGTGGCTACCGTCGCCTATAACACAAGCAACGTCACAGCTGCTGCAAGTGCGCTGCCGACTACAATAGGATTAGGGATAAGGGATTAGGAGGGGATAAGGAAATGGGCTCTGGCATCCCTTACTCACTCACCGAAACACAACAGCACGTATATGCTATTATTTCACGGTGGTATTCTGTAAGGTGGTGGTTACTGCCGCCAGGCGGGCTGCCCAAATGACTGCGAAACGCAGTGTGCCCTACCACTACTTTTCAAATCCAGACCAGAATCAATTTTAAAAATTACATTAAAATTTCCAAACTTGACCCCGCCGGGAATCGAACCCGGGGCCCCTGAAACGTTAGGCAAGCACCCTTGCCTCTTATCCAACGGCCTCTCTCACTCATCATCTTAATAAAAAATCTTGGGGCTAGGTTGAGGTCGAATAAGTTTGTCAAAGAACTAAAATGTGCGATCGTCATTTCCATCGTCAGATGTCCAATAATGTTCATAATTTTCAATAGGGGCGGTCAGATACATTAGAAATATTGTACTAATATGAAGAATGATAATACTGTTCACAGGAGGTAATTAAGTGCTTATACGAGTAGTAATAGTTCTAATATTAGACTTGGCAGTCTAAGTTCTAAGTCTATGTGATTTATATGTCAGAGTCTGACACTAAATGTATGTTCATAAAAATACATAAACTTACTTAAAGATACTTTTGTAATTTTATGCCTTTAGTGCAATTAGAAATCGTTGTAAATTAGATTTATGGGATAATTTCTTGCCCAATCTAAAAACTAATAATAAAATTATGTGCGTTTTCAACGACGCAATATATTATCGCGATCGCTCACATTTTGGGCCATACCGCACAAGGGCGGCGATTTCTCTAACAAGAACACTTCTCGTTGGCCCTATTCTGAAGCTCGGAACAATCACTGAGGCGATTACAACGATGAAGGCTTAAGAAAGAAAAGAAAAGAAAGGTTATTTGTATTACGCATAATAAAAGAAGACAGTCGACGAACGAAAGAAATAGTGTTTATCGTGTGAGATATTTTATACCTTCATTCAGTTATTTCACTTTTCATGAAGATGAGTTATGAATAATATATTAATTTACTTGTTAAATTTATTTCTTTTTATTTTAAAATCGCTTACGGACCATTTGATTTATTTTGAGGCGTCTACCGTCGCCTATAACACAAGCAACACCATCGATTCTGCAAGTGTGCTGCCAACCTTACTATATATGGAACCTTATTATATTTTTTTTATGTTATGTCGATAGACAGGCTCACGGTCCACTTGATGGTAGGTGGCTACCGTCGCCTATAACACAAGCAACGCTAAAGGTGCTGCAAGTGCGCTGCCGACTACAGTAGGATTAAGGATAAGGGATTAGGAGGGGATAAGCAGATGGGCTCTAGCATCCCTTACTCACTCACCGAAACACAACAGCACGTATATATGCTGTTATTTCACGGTGGTCTTCTGTAAGGGGGTGGTCACTGCCGCCAGGCGGGCTGCCCAAATGACTGCGAAACGCAGTGTGCCCTACCACTACTTTTCAAATCCAGACCAGAGTCAATTTTGAAAATTACATTAAAATTTCCAAACTTGACCCCGCCGGGAATCGAACCCGGGGCCCTTGAGACGTTAGGCAAGCATCCTTGCCACTCATCCAACGGGCCGTCAAAGCTGTTATTATATTGTTATTATATACTATATATTGTTGTGATGGGACATAGAAATAGGCCCTGGCATGCCTTACTCACTTACCGAAACACAAAATCAGTTATGTTGTTGTTCACGGTAACATATTTGAAACCTAATTTTGAAATTTTATCTGAAAATCAAACACAAACGTACGCTTTTAAAATTGATCGCTAAAAGTGAATGTTTATTGTTACCGCGAAATATAAATTTACCGATATTTAATGTGATTTACTTTCATCACAAAATAAATAACATAATTACTTTCATCATAACATAATAAGAGCCCATTTCCCTATCCCCTCCTAATCCCTTATCCTTAATCCTACTATAGTCGGCAGCGCACTTGCAGCAGCTTTGGCGTTGCTTGTGTTATAGGCGACGGTAGCCACCTACCATCAAGTGGACCGTCAGCCTGTCTGCCGATCTTAAAATAAAACAAAAAACAAATTAATATAGGCATAACCACGATAACTCAATATCCTTCCTTGACTGCATGGTGCAAACGATTCGGAGCATTTCCATATTCAATGACCCTATGTTATTAATACATGGTATTAAAATGATTGTAATCCAATAAATGACAGTGGATATTTGATGGAACAATGATAAAGGACAAATTACGACAAGATAGCTTTTCGCTCCCTTCATTCTATATCTATGGGTTATTCTGTAATCAAACTATCCAATAATATAATTATTGTTTAACTTACACTTAATTACGCTAAAGTACTTATAAAAATTGACTGTATTTTTCGTTGGTGGTAGGTACATGTAATCAAAGGACGAGGAAATGAAGGAAAATCTGTCACCTACCTCGTGATTCACCAAGTCCTTGGTCGTCCTGCTGCGAAGGTTGCAACGGGGCCGTCACACAGAGAGATCAGAAGCTCCAGCACTTCACCACTTTAATGATTACACTCGCGGAGCGGAAAGCGTGACCAACTAGATAAACTACAAACACATTGCCTGATAACATTAGCGGATGAAATAAATTCAATGTGTTGTGTCGGAATGTGTCTACGCGTGTTATTGTTGCGATGTTTTATTGTTGCGATGCTTTTCTTGACTGAAAGAAACTATTTATTTTCATAAACCAAGATGGCTGCCAAAATCACCAAACTTGTCCGATGAAACCTTCAAACTTCCCCATAATGTGTCGCCTGTCCACTGTCGCAGGTAACTTCGCAAAAGCTCCGAAGAGTTGCTTTCGTATCGCTGGTTGTCGCAGTCGCACCACTAAAACCCCACTTCACCGGCCGTCTCTTATTTATACTTGGCGGCAAACGCCTAGATGTATTTCAAATTTACTAAAAATGTAACAAGATCGCAAACAAGCCATTGAAAAATCGGGAATGCTATTTCTATTGAAATGTAAAATCTATGTTGTAAACATAAAGACCAATTTCCTTTGACACTAGTCAAGAGGCGTGGCTACCATCGATAGGATAGAACGTCCCATAATTAATCGTAACAATAATAATAACTTATATACCTTTAAATTACATGATTCATTGTTTTAGTTATTTTACATATATAAACTTTTATTAGCACATTAGCATGGTCAAAGAAAACAAGGCCTGGTACTCTGCCCTGTAAGCTTACGTCATTGTCGAATTGCCACTTTATTGTATTAAAAAAAATTAAGGAAAAATATTTGCCATCAATTACACAAAAGATGATATTTATGGGATGCTCTGTGTTAGCAAACAAAATAGGCCATTTTAAACATCAAATAAAGTAATCACATAGTAAAACACTTAAGGCTTTATCTTAATTATACATTTAATAAATGGGACTCGCGTAGTTTGAAAGCTTATAAACTGGTAACACAGCAGCGATGACGGAAGCTTGAGTCGGGCTGTCTCTCGGAGCGCCATACCTGGATAAATAAAAATGGAGAAATCTGTGCTAACAAAACCATCATCACTTTTTTCTATAAAGGTAAGCTGACAGTCCATTTGATGGTAAGTGGCTACCGTTGCCTATGTCGCACATGTGTTGCATATGTGTAGAAGCAACATCATATGTGTTGCAACTGCGCTACCGACCTTTGTGGAAAAACGAGAGGTAATCTATAATGAGTATGAACAAATAGCTTCAATTATTTATTGATGGTAGCAAGAATACGGGATTTTGAGGGCATATGAGCATGGGTTCCCTTATCCCTTACTTTCTCATCGATATACATTAGTACACATGTTCTTATTTCACGTTAGTCTTCTGTAGGAGTGGCTACTGTCGCCAGACGGTGTCCAGTTTGTGACTGCAAAACATAGCTTTGCGACTATTAAATTACTTTTAAATGATAGCTTGAAAGTCTCGAGTAAAATTTAGCAGGGTGTAGAAATTATGTGATAATAGAGATATTAGAGATACAGACTTGTAATATGATCGTAGTGTGAGTAACATTTTAAAAATGGTAATGTAAAATTTTAATATGGTAAAGAAATTTTAGAGTATCAGAGTATATTCAAGGGGGAGACAAACCCTAAATACTAAAAATATCCATTGTTTAATGAAAATGTTACAAGAAATGGACAAGACAATTGCTTTGAAAAAAATATATATTATACTTAAACATGTGAAGAACCAATTGTATTGATTAGTATTTTCGTTAAAGTGAAACTCCACAAAAAAAGTTAGAAAACAAGAAGAATTTGACTTTTATTGAAAATTCTCTCTAAAACGGCTTATTGCACGCATATGAATAATAATAAGTTAATATCAGATAAAAAAATTGTATTAATAAAAAAAATTATTTTGTGTATTGTTCTAATGGTAAAAACAGAAAAACACCATTTCTAGGCCTGTTGAATTGGATCCCCCGCCAACGAGTTCTATATTAAATGTCATTTGCCTCAGTGAAGCCCTTAACTAACAGTAACACCGAAGCAGTTAAAAGTTACTTGTATCTTTTTTTATGTTAAGATCGGCAGACATTCTGACGGTCCACTTGATGGTAGGTGGCTACCGTCGCCTATAACACAAGCAACGCCACAGCTGCTGCAATTGCGCTGTCGACTTCAGTAGGTTTAGGATATGGGATTGGAAAGGGTTAGGGAAATGGGCTCTGGCATCCCTTACTCACTCACCGAAGCATAAGAGCACACGTGCTGTTATTTCAAGGTGGTCTTCTGTAAGGGGATGGTTACTGCGCAAATAACTGTGAAAACGCAGTCTACTACTTACAAACTAAATAATCAAATAATTATAAGATGAATGAAATGGATTCTAGTAAAGAATAACCCAAAATATCCCAAATATTCGGTGTCAATACGGTCAGATAGATAGGGGTCGATATCGGTATTTTGCTATAATATCGGACGTTATGCGTACGGATAAAACCATTAATTAAGTTAATATCGTAATAAATATTGGTTTCTATCATTATCCATCACTTATCATAATGGTAAGTGATACCATAACATATGTCTTACTTAATATATCATTTTTTGGGGCAAAATAAAAGCTAAGCACATATACCAAATAGCATGCTTCCTAATTGGAAAAATTTATTATAAATTAATCCTTATAAGTACTAGACACAAAGAACAAACTCATTTATCTCATTATGACAATTATGACATTACATACTGAAGACAGTTCTTACAATTAAAACAATGCGACTGTATATTTTAATTAATTAATTTATTTATTTTTGGGTTTTCAAACAGTGGCTTGGGAGTAGCACGCACACACTTTGTTATTTATGATGAACTATCTGAACTCGCAACTTCGTACGTGTGGTTGTTCGTACAAATGTTATAGGGCGTAACTTTTTTGTTTATAAACCGATTTTAATGAAACAAACACTAAATGTTACGCAACGCTTGTTACAATACATCAGTGAAAACCGCATTCAAATCGGTTAAGCCGATTCTGAGATTAGCGTGCAGACAAACAGACAAAAATTCTAAAACCTATTTTTTTGACATCGCGTGCAGCGTGTACAAATTGCTTGTTTACTAAAGCCACAGGTGTTGTAAATGCACTGCTGACCAAAGTAGGATTAAGGATAACGGATAGGATAGGCTATTTACTTGTCGCTAACTCTTTTAGGTAATTTAAGTTAGATTAGTTAATATTTGCAATGTTAAACTGTAACATGGGAAAATAAGAGTGCTATGTACATTGCAAACTGATGGAATGAAATTGACCGAAAGAGTTGGTCAATTTGGCAGTATAGATTCCACAAATGAGAGAAAAAAGCAAAGAAACACAGATTAAAAGGGGTAGGTACGTCCACAAACCCACAAACAAACAGATAAACAGGCAAGAATTCTAAAAATTATTTTTTTAGAATTTTGAATTAAATATTTTTAAATATTTTTTTGAAAAAATATTTAATTCACAGACACTGCAGATTTACGATTTCATTAATGTACTTATAGATTACTGAAAATAAGTTCTGTTTTATTAATTTATTAAATTTTTCCATGGAGAGCCGGAGTGAGTATGTAGTTTTAAAACGAGGTAACAACCAAACTAAAACTGAAACATCACGAGACAGTAATATCTAATTTTAACGTCGTCTAATAGTTTCCGTAACTATCGTCCCAGCGATGTTCATAATCGTGTGTGTACGGGCCCAGTTATTAAGGGGCCACATTAGCGAACACACAATGGGCCAAGTCAAGGCCCAACCAAGAGTTACGACACAATAATTTCAGGGAGTGTAGTAGCAATTTCACCACCCGATCGAGGCTGAGATAGTGTCGTTTAAGTACATTACTGTGAAATATAGCTGAGGGTCGAGATATAAGGAATCAGCGAGTTTTTTTTATCTAGGTATATACAACATTTATTTACCTTTTCTGTGTTAGTTTCGGACCTGGCATTATTTCAAGACCAGTTTTAAGCTACATTAACTAAGCTGCAGAGCCTGGCACATAGACGCAAAGTTGCCTGCCTGTGTGTATTCTATAAGATGTACTTCTGAGAATGTGCTCGAGAGCTGCATAAGATCATACCGCCATCCCCTTTCTTCTATCGAACATGCAGACGTACGGCTGGTTACCATCCTCACCTTGTCGAAATCCCTCTAATTCCGACCAAGCGCTTTAAAACATCTTTTATAATGCGCACTGCTAAGGATTGTAACTCCCTGCCGGCGTCTGTATTTCCGAGCTTCCTACATGGATAGATCAAGAGCAAACCCATCATTAATAAATAAAAAAAAAGCTTTAGTCCGAAACTTCGTTCGAGCCTCTTTTTCATAGATGTTAAAATATTTATTCATTTTTGTCAGGCGATGATATTTTCATTTTTAGATTATCCCTCGGATACAGTATTTTTTCTGAATGAAAGATACCCTATGTTTTTTTTATACCCCTGACAAAGTGTATGCAAAATTTTGTAAAGATCGGTTGAATAGTTAAAAAAATTACACATTTTTTTAACTTTTAAATATTGCTACGACTAACTATGGTACGTTCTGAAAAAAGCGTTCGCGCCGGCCGAAAGTTTCGAACGTTCTATCTTAGCGATGGTAGCCACACTCCTTCCAGACTAGTGTCAAAGTCCGAAAACGACTCTTCGGAGCTTTTGCGAAATTATTTGCGACAATGAACCGGCGACACATTAAGGGAATCATTGACGACTTTTGGCAAGTTTGACGGTTTCATCGAACAAGTTTGGTGATTTTGGCAGTCTTCTTGGTTTGTGAAAATAAATAGTTCGTTTTACCCTTACACGGCAGTTTAACTCACCCCGCACGTAACACTATTATCAAGTTTATTAATAGGCTATAGTTATTATTTTTATGTGGAGATCGACAGGTAAGTTGATGGTATGTAGCCACCGTTGCATATTATCACGGTGCTGCAAGAGCGCTGTTGAACTTAGTAGGGTACAGGTTAAAGAATTAGGCTAGTGATAGGGAAGTGTACTCTGCCATCCCTTACTCACTCACCGAAACACTGTGTTTCTATACAATGGTATCCACTTATCGTCGCATGAACCATCTGTTTGCCAAGCAAATTTTATTCTTAAAAAAAATTGGAAAAAGTTTTAGTCATGCTTTAATATGCACTTAAAATCACGGGTATGAGATTCCGATTCTCCCAGGAACCAGATTTTCTGCACAATTCTTAGAATTTAATATTAAATATTTTTAATATTACAAACTTGTACCATGAACTTAGAGAAGATATATGACGATTCTGGTCTCATATATCTAGTCCGATTAAACAAGACCCTTCTCGTTGTTATCCGTCACACTGCCAGTAGAGGTTTCAAGGGGTAGAGGAGGTCAACCAATATTGGAACATAGTACACGTGCGGTGAACTAACCTTGTTCCTCTTTATTTAAGAATTTACTTTATTAATACAAAATTCATCCACATGACTGCGTTTGAATTGCAAATTAAGGACTTGATTTTAAGTCTACAATATTTTATCCCAATATTGTTTTCTTCCTCCAAAAATACTGAGATATACGTAGGCCGCTAGGAAAGTTTTGAGACTTGTTCATACGCGTTAGCCGAACAGCACCATACCGAGTACTATTATTTATTCTGTGATCATACTCTGTCATTTTATAGTGCATCTCTTAACATGTTTATTGGCAACAAGAAACATCTCGTGCGTTTCCTATATTTGTTCTAAATATCTTAGTTTCTTTCCTCCAAGATGTCGAACCAAGCCGAACCAACCATGAAACAGCACCAAGCTGTAGCGATGATCCACGGTCAGGTCGGCCGCGCGAGGTGGTTACTCCAGAAAACATTACCGCTGTAATGAAACCAATCATAGAAGATAGACATATAACCTACAGACAGATAGAGGAAATCTTGCACCTTAATGCGAAGCGGTGTATGCTTTGGGTACCCCCCCCCCCCCACGATTTGACTGACGCCTAAAGAGAGTGTCGCATTAAATGGTGCAAAAATGTGACAGTTGACGAGTCTTGGCTGTACTACTACGACATAAAAAGTAAATCTCAAAACAAAGTATGGGTGTTTGAAAATGAAGAAATGCCAACTACTGTAAAACAGTCACGATCAGTGAAGAAGAAAATGGTGGTGGTATTTTTTAATAAAAGAGGTGTTATTAAAAACATTACACTGGATGAACAGAAGACAGTCATCGCTCAATGGTACATAACAGTTTGTCTGCCTCAACTTATTGAAGAGCTTAGAAAACTACGTCCGAATTCGCGGTTGGATACATGGCGCCTTCACCATGACAACGCACCGGCACATCGGGCTGAGATAACAAGGACATTTATAAAGGAGTTGGGGCTGACGCTGCTGGAACATCCTCTGTACAGCCCTGATCTTGCGTCCTGTGACTTTAATTTGCTGTCCATAAAGCCTCCTTTCCCTATCCCCTCCTAATCCCTTACCCTTAATCCTACTGTAGTCGGTAGCGCACTTGCAGCAGCTTTGGCGTTGCTTGTGTTATAGGCGACGGTAGCCACCTACCATCAAGTGGGCTGTCAGCCTGTCTGCCGATCTTAACATAAAAAAAATAACTTATGGAAAATATTAATCTATGCATTTTTTTCTGTACATTATGTACACAAACGTTCCTTATTAGTCGAAACCGTACCAAAATTTGTTGGGTATTTAAAAATTAGGGGACAAACAGACAGAAGCACACAGGGACTTCATTTTATATTTATAAATATAGATTAAATAATGCTAATTATATGAAATATTTTATAAAATTAAAATTATGTTTATAAAATGAATTTTGTATAGCTCAGATTGAATATATTAAAAACTAAATAAACATTTCCCTATCCCCTCCTAATACCTTATCCTTAATCCTACTGTAGTCGGCAGCGCACTTGTAGCAGCTTTGGCATTGCTTACGTAGCCATCTACCATCAAATGGACCGTCAGCCTGTCTGCCGATCCTAACATTAAATAAAACATACGCCTCACTTTACTCACTTTTATCGTATCACAATAGTCTTGCAGTGCGTATCTATTTTACCGATTCCCTCGCTAAACGATGTCAGGTTGGTTATAAATGGTTTGGCATGTGACAAGAAGCAATAAGCCATCAAATCAACGATACCGTGTTTCCGGCCGTTTTCATTTCAACTTAAAATATTAAGCTGTGAGTACAATCATCCCTAAAATATCTTGAAATTATGTTTAATAATGACATACGGCGCCGAAACCTGGTCTCTCTATAGTTTCGTAAGAAAGCTCAACTAGTTATAATTTTAAAGATGACAAAAATAATGGCATCCTGAGTCTCTTACGGGGTTTCTTCTCAGGATCGTGATCATCTTGGTTGTTATTTTTTTCCGAAATCCTAGTAAAATATATAATAAATATAGTAATTTTTCTACTTCAAAAAAGTGATCCTGTTACATATCCTACTTTTGAGAAATAACGATTTGATTTGATTTTAACTTATTGATGACACAGACATAACCTGGCGGATTAGCAAGTTGAAGTGACAATGGGCTGCGCCCATAGTACGGAGAGCCGAAGACAGCTGGTCCGGAAAGTTCTTCAATGCAGACCATGGACCTACAACCGCAACATAGAACCCACAAGTTAACACTCACAAAATGGATAGACGACCTTAAGGGCGGCGGCTCGACGCTCGGTCCAGGCTGTTACTGTCCGGAAGAGGGCCGATCCCGCTCGGAGGAGGAGGCGCAGGGGCGCCCGCAATAGGTAACCCAAGCGCTGCCTTCGGGTAGCAGACGGCGCATCATGGGGAGACGCGCCGTCAAAACATGCGACCCAGGACCGGACAACACCCCTAGACAACGCTGCAGGTTCTGGCAAATGCGCTGCCGATCATAGTAGAATTACGGATAAGAGTTTAGGAAGGGATAGTTAAATAGGCTCTGATATCTCTTATTCACTTATTCACTCTTACTCACGAAACGCAACAGCCCTGTCACTACTTGCTAAACGCAGACCAGGGGCAGCTTTAAAAAGTTGATTTCCAAAGTTGGTCCTGTCCTGCCGGAAATAGAATCCGGGAAGCTTGAAACAGAGCGCTATTGGTCGCTATTATTGGAAACTGGGACGAAATGTACATTTTTACCCTCATAGCACCGATGGATTTCGCAGTCATTAAATGGACAGCTCATCTGACAGCAGAAAATAGCCCTTAACAGCTGGTCTTAATGAAGATACCAGATTCCATTTTCCTATCTCCTCGTAATTCCTTATCCTTCATCCATGCAAAGGTCAAGAGCGCACTTGTACTCTTATGGGTTGAGTGTATTAATATGTGACCGTCAGCCTGTCTGCCGACCTATACATTAAAAAATATGATATTTAATTTGAACATGATATAGATAATGATAATATTGATAATAGGCATGATGACAGATTTTGAAATTTCCTTCCATAATGTAGATACACGTCTACCATATCCGAAAAAAATAATATTTCAGCAAAAAAACTAAATTTCAACGCGAATTATTAAATGTTTTTAAATCTATTTTGAATTACGCGCGAAAACGCTCTTAGGTGTCATGGCGTCGCGTCTGATGGACCGTGACGTCACCGACATCTCATCAGATTTTTCATTCTGTCAAAGCAAAGTCAAGCAACACGATGGCACTTACCTGGGCGTGACGTCATTCGCTCTGATTGGTGTTTCAGTTAACATGACCGATTGCAGTTATTTATACTTCTATTTTATTGAAAATCTTATTAATCTCAATTTTAATACAAAAAATTAGTAATTTTTAAGACTCCTTTCAACATATATTTTTCTCCAAAACCATTTATTCTTTGATTCTTTAATACCGTCATCATGGAATGAATCGCTTTATAACACTATAATAAAAAAGTTTACAAATTGCTGATACTGAAAAAGGTTACCTACTCGAAATTTGGATACTAAAATAATTGTCCATAAACCCCAGTGCCTTCTCTTCCTAACTGTCCGGTTGTTTGCAATTGACTTTAAAACAAATTGGTTCGGTGGCCCTCAACCAAAGAGTGGCCGAAATATTCAGACGAATATTTTCCTGAGAGTTGTCACATTTCGAGGCCTCATTTGTGTTTCTTTTTTCATTTTACAAATGACACTTTATTTTTCATGAGACAACTTATTTTTGCCAACAAATAGCTTGTTTATTTCGAGAGGCTATTATTCGAAGAGCTGATTTTACATTGACACGTGTCTGATGACAATAATTACTAATCTGGCTGATTCATGCGTCAATTAGGTATTATTATTATTATTATTATCTTCTTAGTGGCTATTTCTGTCTGCTAGAGTATCAGTATCCATTGCTGAAATATTGTGATCGCCACGTAAACTAAAGCTCTCTCCTATACCTACCACGGTAAGGAACTGCAGTACTTTTTTGATAGAGGCATTCTTCACATCTTCACAAGCCGTTGTGTGGCTTCCTAGGATGTGACTGCGCTTGTGCATCATGGGGTCACACTCGCACATGATATGCATTGGTGTTTCCTCTGCCTCATGGCAGAAGCGACACTCTCCCGTACTAGTGAGCCCCATTACTTTAAGGTGCCTATTGAGGCGGCAGTGCCCAGTTGGTCGATTAGGTTCTACTTCAGAGATGTATAAAAATGTTTGGTATTTATAGCTTAGCTTAGAAAACTTGTTATTTATAGCTTAGCTTTCTTTTTCGAAAATTGCTTATGGTTCTAAGCGTCTTTAAAATAAGAAAAAATTAACACTTCTTTTGTGTATTGATGTTTTTATTGATTTAAAATAGAAACCAAAATTAAATAAACATCTAAACAAGGGCTGCTCAGACTTGAACTGCTGCCGATAAACCTCAAAATTGCTAAATATAAGCGATCGATTCGATAGTTGCTGCAAGTATCTGTGATGCAAATATGTGCTTGGGTGCACATATTTAAGTAGTGTAGACAGGTGGGGTAGGTAGGTAGGCCATAGGTAGTTTGGGGTTTGTATTTTGATATTAAGGCGACGCCAGCCCCTAATGATAAAAAAAACCACTTTTTTGTAACCGTTTTTTTTTTAAATTATCATAATAATTATAATTTAAAAAATACTCAAATCATCTGCGGGATATATGAAAGGGGATCATCATAATTATTTTTTAAATTATATTTAATTATATATATAAAAAAAATTACTAATTTGCGGTCTAATATCGATGTTGTAACCGTGCGATTTGCTTAATAATCAATATTTTAAATAGCTATTTCTTAAGATAAATTTTAAGATCCACTATCTGAAGTCTCATCAAAAGAAAAATTTGAATTATACTTTATTTAATTTTTAAATAGATATTTCCGAGATTTGCAAGTAGCGATTCCCCCTCGGCAGTCCCGTCAATTCAGTACAGGACGAGTTTTGCGGCTGCAGTCGCCTTAACCTATATTGTAGCACTTAGAAATTGCGCTTTCCAGCGGTATATTTAACATTATTATTGAGGTACAAAATACCAGAAATATTTGTAACTTTATTGTGAAAATATTTTTATTTTGATCTTTTAGGACATTTTGCTAAATAACTTGGAATCCGTTATATGTAGCTGAAAACGGGTCATATTGTCCGTTATATTATGTGGAATTAAACAGAATGATCAAATTAGCTTTAAAATTAGTTTAATCAATTATGGTGTTATGGCTATACTATACATTAGAAAAGTAAGTCTAATAGATATCGTTTGTATGATTTTATAATAGAATAGATTTTTTTTTTAATTAAAGTTTGTGTCAATTTTAAAAATATACTCATTACTTTCAACAAACAATATATTTTCAAAGACAAGTAAATTGGAAATTTATCGGATCTACTTTACCGTCCTTAAAGGATGATTCATATTACACCGTGCCGCCAGCGGGCCGTGCGCTCGCCGTGTTTTTCTCAATGGCCGGGGCACGGCCCGGTGTAATATGAATCTACCTTAATTCCCATTCCAATCTATGGAGTCACCTCGTGGAAATACCAATCTTTGGTTAACAACAAATGTAAACATTTTGGACAAAGGGAAAGTTCATGGTTGAATGCACATAAATTTATTCATCTTCGTTATTTTTGCCGAAAAAGTGAATGGACACGACATCGTTTTCCTATTAAGTAAACGGGGAAGGGAAAAGTGGCACATTTTACTTAAAAAAATAAAAACTAAAATTTTATACCACTTCTCTTTCATAGCTGGTTATGAAACGTAGTTACGAATCTGCTATTTGCTTAATAACTGGTTATGAAACAGTGAAGAAAAACGGTTACTAAATGAATAAAAGACAATTGTCTAAATGTTATTTTATTTATTAATGCTCAAATTATACCTAATCCCACTTCATTCATTTTACAAATGTCTTATAATTACAATTATAAGTAAAATTTTATGTCAAAATATGTTTTACGATATTATAAATTGCTTATTTATTTTTGTTTTACAACCTTCAATCCGATTTCAGATTTTTTTAAATAATATTTTATAAAAATTATAAAAATAAATATTTTATCGATATAACATCGATATTGGGCCTCTATTTTGACATACCAGTAAACGTCTGAGGTTTTAGACCTAGTTAAGAGGTCCCTTATCTAGGTAACACGGTGAAAAGAAATTTAAGTAGGTGGTGATACTTACGCAGGAATGCGTTAGAGGTCCTTTTTAAGGGGACATAGGTTTGTTATAAGCAGCGACAAACTTATTGCCACTCTGAAATAAGCTATGTTATAACAAGTGTATTGCAATGGCACGATTTATGTAATTGCCAAAGAATTTGGGAATCGAAATCAAAATATCGATCAAAATCGAACTTTAAAAAAGAAATTGACGGATATTGCAAGCAATAATTATATGTCTACACTAGCTGGTGCCCGCGAAAAATGAAAAATATCGGCAACGCTATGACGACGGCTTTTTATATTTTTAGATGATCCCTTGGGAACCTAACATTTTTTCAGGTTAATCCAGGTAATTAGTAGTGGTAGGGCACACTGCGTTTCGCAGTCATTTGGGCAGCCCGCCTGGCGGCAATGACCACCCCCTTACAGAAGACCACCGTGAAATAACAGCATATACGTGCTGTTGTGTTTCGGTGAGTGTGTAAGGGATGCCAGAGCCCATTTCCTTATCCCCTCCTAATCCCTTATCCTTAATCCTACTGTAGTCGGCAGCGCACTTGCAGCACCTGTAGCGTTGCTTGTGTTATAGGCGACGGTAGCCACCTACCATCAAGTGGACCGCCAGCCTGTCTGTCGACATAACATAAAAAAATAAACTATCTGTGTGCCAAATTTCATTTATTTATTTATTTATTATCTCATACATAATTTAATACACAATGTTTACAATGTCTGTAAACCATTATTGGTTTGTCTAGACATTTACTTCACGCCAATACAAAATTATACTATAAATCATATATACGAGTAATTACAATAACAATGTTACAACTCAATTTAAAAGATGCAAAACCGGCCGACCGAATCATCGGACAGGTGTCCCATTCTATGCAGTCATGTGTTTTTATAGAAAAATTATTTAATTTAGTTATATAAATATAATTTTTAATTATATTATTCAATCCAATAAATATAATCTTATTATATTTAATTTAGGTAATACTTTTTTAATGTATTCTTTAAATTTCTTTGTGTTATTTCATTTTTTATATTTAATTCATATTCAAATCTGTTAAGCCTTTTTTGCATAAAAGAGTAACAAACATCCATCAATAAACTTTCGATCAATCTTTCGACTTCATCAATAACTTTTTATGATATTACTGGGGTTTTTAAGACAGATCCATTTAATTTACAAAGAGACGATTTCGTGGTGAAGACAAAAATATACACATTGAACACAATTAACGGTCTGAAGAGGGCGCCCAGCGGTCCGTAACCAAATCTCTTTAACGATGAAATAAGGTGTCATTAATAATAATTTGGGAGAAAGGAAAATATGGCCTTTTACTGAAGCAATGGGGCGGTCTTTTGAGACAGAGAAATTGAGAAAAATGGCCGGTAATTAAAAGGGTTTGAGAGCGGTGCGAATACCGCGATTCATCGTCAGATGTGTTGTCCGATTGATTGTTTTTTTTGTTGAATCACAGTTTCTTTTTAGGTATTTTATTCACTTAATTTCACATTTAATTTAAATTCTATAAATATTTGCATAATGCATGGTGATAATTTACACTATCGTTAAATCTTTCCTCGTTCCTCTGGGATCTGATTATTCTATATAAATAAAACACTGTAATGTTTCCATCATGTATGTGTACATATATTCATTACATTACAAATCCACAATAACTAATATATATATAACAATAACAATTGTTATATATAACATATATGTATAACAATTGTTCGAAGATAATTTTCGAAGATAAAGAAATAAGATAAAACAAATCAAACATAATTTTCTTTTTCGGTCTCAATTCATCATTATTTTTTTCAAAAATCAACTATCTATTTATTTTCGTTTTTTTATGTTTGAAAATCAAACGTATTTAAATACAGCCAGTATTTAAGTTCAAATTGGCTATTGGGAGTACAAATTAATTCGGTCCGTTTTCAGCAGATGGTTCTAAAAACGTAAAATGTTTAAATAGTAACAGCTGATTGCCGTGGTTTTATACAGATTGGACATATGCCAATAACATCAAATTTGTATTATTTTGAGTTTTATACAAAACGTTTCTCTGTTACGATGTTGAAAATGTCAGATTTTTTGATAACTACACAGCATTTGCGGGAAGTTTTAATTTTTTGTTTTAATTTGAAAAAAAGTGCAGCTGAAGCTCATCGTATGCTTGTGGAAGTTACGGGGACAATGCTCCAACTGACAACTGACTAATGATAATGATAATGATAATGATAATGATAATGATAATGATAATTGTACGCGACGAAATATAGAATTGTAAATAATAATAATAAAAAGACGAAGACAACAGGTTAGAGCGAGACGGCAACAGGGGAACCCTAAACTTTACCTTTGCCGTCTCGCTACACGTCCTTAGAACGGATATTTCTTGTAAATAAATTGTAAATATGTAGAATAAGATAGGGGAAATATCCTGTAGAAATTCCATTAGGATAAGATAAAAAATGATACGCACAGATGTAAATAATGAATAAAGACACAGAGCGGGCTTAGGAAGAGTGGGGATAATTCCGCGAATTGAGAGAATCTTGGTGGGGATACGCCCTATATAAACGCGCCGACTTCCTAGCCAAAATCACTTCCACTTCCACGATCGCAAAGGAGTCACCGACCTGGCCGTATGAAGAGGCCCGAAGAATAGCCGCGAAAAGGCTGAAGAAAAGGTGTGTGTGAATTCCTGGCCGTATGAAGAGGCCTGAACAACGCGGTCGTATGAAGAGACCGGGAAGAATAGTGTAGTGCGCGTAGTAGGCAACCAGTCGGGGTATAGGACGCGAAGTGGCACGAACAGACCGCTCCCGCTGAGACTCTGAGCCTAAGCCCGCTCTGAATACATTGATCTAGTTACGTGGTGTTTTCCTCCAATCCCAGCAAACGGTGCCGGTAACGTGTCCGGTACATTTGGTCCTTCGAGCCGGATAGAGAAAATGCCCGTGACTAGGTCAAAGAGCGGTCACTCTCAGAAGGAGAACGTAACGTCGGAGAGTGCGACGGGCACTCAGACATCTACCACCGGCGTTACAAACACCGCTACTTCATCGTCGCTTCTAACCACCGACACGCCTTTGTCTTCCGACTCCGTCGGGACGACTGCCGCTGCGACGCATACACCGAACGCACCAACTGAGCCCACGATGGAAGTGCCAGGGAACAAGGGTCCTCCTGTGCCTAAGGAGACCCCGACAAGAGCCAGAAGCAGGGCATCAACCAAGAAGTCCGCCAAGTCACGCCGACTGGCCACAGCGAAGGAAGAATTGCTCCTGCTTCAGATCGAGCTTGTGAAGAACCGTATCGCCGCCATAGAGTCCGAGTCTGACTCAGAGGACGATACGGTGATGGACCAAGAAGCTCAAGAACGGGTCCACACATGGATCCGTCGAAGTGAAGAGCATCTCGCCACGGACGAGCGAGAACCCCCTCTGAGCCGGGAAAATGTCGAGCGACGATTGCTGCCACTACAACAACCGCCGCCAACCCAGAGGGAGGATGCCGAGCGACAGCTACCGCCGCCATTGCCACCGCAGCACGCCGAGCTGCCGCCACCGCAACATCAGCTGTCACTGCCATTGCCGCCGCAGCACACACAGCTGCCGCCATCAGAGCTGCTGCCGCCGTTGCCGCCGCAACGGGCGCAGCTACCGCCACCGCAGCACACACAGCTGCCGCCATCAGAGCTGCTGCCGCCGTTGCCGCCGCAACGGGCACAGCTACCACCATCGCAGCACACACAGCTGCCGCCACCAGTGCAAAACGACATCGTGACACCGGCGGGAGAACAAAACTGTACTACCATCGCCGAGAAGACGTCGAATCAAGTGGACATCTCCGAGCTCGCCGCCGCCATCGCCTACGCCGCACGAAGCTCACAGCCGCCGCGGATGTCCTACGAGCTGCCAGTCTTCTCCGGCGCGCATCAAGAATGGTTGTCCTTCCGCGCCGCCTACTACGAGTCTGCACTGTCCCTGAACAAAACGGAGAACACAGCGAGGCTGAGAAAATGTCTACGGGGCGCCGCCAAAGAAGCCGTCGAGAATCTACTGATGTACAACGTCGAGCCAGAGGACGTAATGAAGATACTCGAGACTCGCTTCGGTCGTGCTGACGTCATCGCACGATACGAAGTAGACAGACTGCGCGCCCTACCTCGCCTATCAGACTCGCCGACGGACATATGCGTGTTCTCAACGAAAGTAACAAACATCGTGGCAGCTCTACGGGCGTTGAACAAAAGTCGCTATCTTCACCATCCGGACGCAGTGAAGATCGTCGTCGACAAGTTCACGCCAATTATGAAGTATCGCTGGTATGACTTCATGACCGAGAGCACGAGCGAGGATCCAGACTTACTAATGCTTTCACACTTCCTGAACAAAGAAGCTGACAAGTGTGGGAGCTACGCAGCGCCGGACGCGTTGCCGCCTTCTGCATCCGAGCTCAGACCAAGGGCTCTCCGACCACAACGAGCACACTTTGCCAGCGATGCCCGGAGTCCTGACACGAAGAAGGACTCATCCTGTACAGTGTGTGGGAAACGAACCCACACCGTCGACAACTCTACCGACTTCCTCAAAGCCTCCACACAAGACAGGTGGGACTTAGCCAAAAAGCACCACCTCTGCTTCAGGTGTTTGCATCGCCGCACCAAGGGACATCACTGCCGCTACAACCAATGCGGAATCGATGACTGCAAATACCCACATCATAAGCTCCTTCATCACGTCAAGGAACCAGAGCCAGTGCGAAGAACTGAGACAGTCTCCAACACCTGCAAGACGAAGAGTAGCCACACCTACCTGAAGATTGTGCCTATACAAGTGTCGGGACCGGCGGGAGTTGAAGACACGTTCGCGCTACTGGACGACGGGTCAACGGTTACCTTAATCGATGAAGAGTTAGCACAAAGGGTAGGGGCAACCGGCGACATCGAACCCCTTACCCTAGAAGGGATTAAGAAGACAATGGTGGAGTACCCGCAGTCACGACGCGTCACCGTGAACCTGCGACGAGGCAACACAACAGAGGACATCCGAGCGTGCACAGTCCAAGACTTACACCTGGCAAAACAGGAGGTACGCCGAGAAGATTTGAGGAAGTGCACACACTTACACGACATCATCGAGGACCTCGTGTACGACAACGCCGAACCTAGGATACTCATCGGCCAAGACAATTGGCATCTACTACTCGCCTCGAAGACGAAGACCGGACGAAGAAACGAACCGATCGCGTCGCTGACGAAACTCGGCTGGGTGGTCCATGGTGCACACGGTTCTTCAAGGAAGACTGTGCTCTACGTCAACAATTTGAGGACAATAGAGGAAGAGAGCATGGACGAACAGCTGCGTCAGTACTTCGCAGCAGACTCTCTCCTCATCACACCACAGCGACCGCGCAACGATCCGGAGAAGCGAGCCATGAAAATCCTAGAAGACAGTACAAAGAAGATAGAAAATGAAGACCAATATGAAGCCTCTTTATTGTGGAAAGAAGACAAAGTTGACATGCCGAACAACTACGACAACGCACTAAAGAGATTGGTCAACATTGAGAAGAAATTGGACAAAGATCCGGAGTTGAAGTCCAAATACGCCGCTCAAATAGACGCCATGTTCCAGAAGGGCTACGCAGAGCCAACGCCTTCATCGACTACCGAAGGGAAGACGTGGTACCTTCCCCACTTTGCCGTGTTCAACCCGATGAAGCCGAACAAGATCAGAGTGGTACACGACGCCGCCGCAAAGACAAAAGGGGTGTCCCTCAACGACCACCTTCTCACCGGGCCCGACCTACTGCAGTCACTACCTGGGGTGCTGATGCGCTTCCGCCAGCATGAAGTCGCAGTCACTGCGGACATTGCAGAGATGTTCATGCAAGTCAAGGTGCGCAGTGAAGACAGAGACGCACTCAGGTTCCTGTGGAGAGGTGACAGAAGAGAAGGCCCTCCGAATGAGTACAGGATGACGTCACTCATCTTCGGCGCCGCGTGTTCACCATCAGTGGCGATATATGTGAAGGACTTCAACGCCGAGAAGTTCAAGAACGAGTTCCCGCAAGCCAGTTCAGCCATAGTGAACAACCACTACGTCGACGACTACCTGCACAGCTTCAAGACTATCGAAGACGCGATCAAAGTATCCAAGCAATCGCCAGCGAGTGAATTATAAACGAACAAAGAAGAACAAAGAGAGTGATCCACAGTGGAAGAACATGCGACAGAACACAGCGGGAGGAACGAAGAAAGAAGTCACTACGAACATCGACGGCGAGAAAAAATACCTGCCAGTGAACGGGGACCTGCTGGAGAGAGCCGAGTCATTGTTGATGCGTGCCAGTCAGCTTCAGTCCTTCCCGAATGAAATAGAGGGGCTGAAAACCGGCAAGAGCGTCACTCCCAGCAGCCCACTGTACCATCTCGCCGTGACATACATAGACGGCGTTATATGCCTCAAGAGCCGCATAAACGCCATGAGTGACCTTCCTCAACGACAGATGGCGCCGCCCATACTGAGCGCCAATAATAACATAACCCAGCTGTGGATCGACTATATTCACAGACAACTACATCACGCGGGGGTAGAGACGACAGTGAACGAGTGCCGACAACACTACTGGGTGCTACGCCTGCGCCCCGTAGTAAGAATGAAGAACCACCGCTGCCTTCCCTGCCGCATCAAGAAAGCAGTCCCGCCGACGCCCCCTACGGGCGACCATCCGTCATCGCGCCTCGCCCATCATCAAAGGCCGTTCACATACACGGGCCTTGACTACTTCGGGCCACTCACCATCACCGTGGGACGGAGCACGCAGAAGAGATACGTCGCAATCTTCACCTGCCTCACGACGCGCGCTGTGCACCTGGAAGTCGCAGGTTCGCTCAGCGCCAGCTCCGCAGTGATGACACTCCGACGGATGATGTCTCGGCGGGGACAACCTACAGAGATTTGGTCCGACAACGGGACCAATCTCCACGGCGCCGACAAGGAGCTCCGTGTCGCCATCGACAGCGCCGTGCAACACGAAGCCTCAACGAAGAAGATCTCCTGGCGCTACATACCACCGGGCGCACCATTCATGGGAGGAGCGTGGGAACGTCTCGTTCGTTCTGTAAAGACAGCACTCTCGGCTGTCCTGAACGAACGCTGCCCCACAGAAGAGACATTGAGCACCCTCCTGTCAGAAGTCGAGTATACAGTCAACAGCCGACCACTGACTCACGTCTCGGTGAACCCAGAAGATCCAGAGGCCCTGACACCTAACCACTTCCTGATAGGTGGTTCGGGCCGCATACTATCGCCAGGGACCTTCAACGACAATGATCTCGTCGGTCGCAATCACTGGCGCACCGCGCAGCGTCTGGCGGACATGTTCTGTAGCCGTTGGATGCGCGAATACCTCCCCGACTTGCAGAATCGACGCCAGCCACATGGACGAGGGGAACAACTCAAGGTCGGACAACTGGTGCTGATAGCCGACAACACCCTACCACGAAACGTTTGGCCACGTGGTATCGTCAAGAAAGTGTTCCCGGGACCCGATGACATCGTGCGAGTAGCTGACGTCCAGACCAAGGGAGGAGTCCTGCGCCGGCCGACGAAGAAACTTGTGATCCTGCCTACAGACGTCGCGTCTACAAATTATGTTTCGTAAAAGAGACGAAACACGGCGGGAGAATGTACGCGACGAAATATAGAATTGTAAATAATAATAATAAAAAGACGAAGACAACAGGTTAGAGCGAGACGGCAACAGGGGAACCCTAAACTTTACCTTTGCCATCTCGCTACACGTCCTTAGAACGGATATTTCTTGTAAATAAATTGTAAATATGTAGAATAAGATAGGGGAAATATCCTGTAGAAATTCCATTAGGATAAGATAAAAAATGAAACGCACAGATGTAAATAATGAATAAAGACACAGAGCGGGCTTAGGAAGAGTGGGGATAATTCCGCGAATTGAGAGAATCTTGGTGGGGATACGCCCTATATAAACGCGCCGACTTCCTAGCCAAAATCACTTCCACTTCCACGATCGCAAAGGAGTCACCGACCTGGCCGTATGAAGAGGCCCGAAGAATAGCCGCGAAAAGGCTGAAGAAAAGGTGTGTGTGAATTCCTGGCCGTATGAAGAGGCCTGAACAACGCGGTCGTATGAAGAGACCGGGAAGAATAGTGTAGTGCGCGTAGTAGGCAACCAGTCGGGGTATAGGACGCGAAGTGGCACGAACAGACCGCTCCCGCTGAGACTCTGAGCCTAAGCCCGCTCTGAATACATTGATCTAGTTACGTGGTGTTTTCCTCCAATCCCAGCAAACGGTGCCGGTAACGTGTCCGGTACAATAATGATAATGATAATGATAATGATAACTTTATTTGCATGAGAATGTGAGTACAATGATATAAAATTAAATACAAAACAGTCCTATGCACACTCTGTCGTAATTACGACCTACAAATTTATTATTATACCTACATAAATGTCAATTATACCATTTAATTATACAATAATAAAGGGAAAAAGCACATTAAATATTGAGTTAAATTACAATTAAACAAACAGTAATGACGTCATGTTTATAACTATTTCAAAGCATGGCAAACAAATCTAAATCAAATTTTAAAAATTTCAATTACAAGGTCCATTTAGGTAATCCATTTATGTATTGTAGATATTTTATGTATAATCCATTTATATTAATAGTCAATCGAATTTGTCATCAAAATATTCACTGACAGAGTAATAGCATCTATCTATTAGTAGTTTAAATAATTTAATGAAGATCCGAGTCAAACGCAAGACGAGCTCGCACTTACGTTGGGTGTGACCCAACATACTACTTACGCTTTGCCCGGCCAATCGTTGCCATCGATCTCTATATCAACACCAAACCCGAACATTCATTGTTCCAAAGTTCATTATCTTTTGAAATAAATGCGTTTTATGAGCTAAAAAAAAGAACCAAATTGATTTGTGCTCCTAATATTAAATATATCCTCTTAAGGGCACATGCACCCACTGACACAATGGTACCACAGTACATAGAAGAAAAGTATTACACTGTGGAGCTACTTTCAAGAGAAAACTGGTCAAATAACGGGGTCTCTTGGGAGGAAGGTAGCCTTTCTTGGTATACTGATGGGTCCAAATCAGGACTTGACGTAGGCTGTGGAGTGTATGGCGGTGACCAGGATTACAGGACCAGTGTAAACTTGGGACAATACGCCAGCATCTTCCAAGCAGAGGTCTACGCCATCTTAGAATGCGCGGAAATCAACCTACAAAGAAACTACGTCAACCGTGTAATTTACATTCATTCAGATAGTCAGGCTGCACTTCAAGCACTGGACTCAGACTATACAGTCTCAAAGCTGGTGCGAAACTGTGTAGTGGTCCTAAGACAAAGTGGTCCTAAGATGGGTACCTGGCCATATGGGGATCGAAGGTAATGAACTTGCCGACGAATTGGCTCGTGTAGGCGCAAAAGGTAGGCTAATAGGTCCTGAACCCATGTGCGGACTACCAAATAGCCTAGCTCGCTGGACCATATGGAACCAGTGCTTTATTAAATCTTTCAAACGCTGGACTAACCTGCCAGGGTTGAACCATTCCAAAGCGCTCATTAAAGCCTATAGTCGAAACATGACAAATCAGGCTATGTCGCTTAGTAGGAGCAATTTGTGTATGCTATCTAGGGCACTAACGGTGCACTGCCGCCTCAATAGGCACCTAAAAGTAATGGGGCTCACTAGTACGGGAGAGTGTCGCTTCTGCCATGAGGCAGAAGAAACACCAATGCATATCCTGTGCGAGTGTGGCCCCCTGATGCACAAGCGCAGTCACATCCTAGGAAGCCACACAATGGCTTGTGAAGATGTGAAGAATGCCTCTATCAAAAATGTACTACAGTTTCTTAACGAGGTAGGTATAGGTAGAGAGCTTTAGTTCACGTGGCGATCACAATATTCCAGCAATGGACGAAGTGATACTGGTACTCTAGCAGACAGAAATAGCCACAAAGACAAGAATAAGAATAATAAGGGCACATAATATGCATTTCGCAGTTTCAAACTGGGCACCCATTTGTGGGCAGTAAACACCGCCTTACATCCATTGATCACAATAAATAACCACAAGTGGCGATTCCCTATCCACACTTTCTACCTTACCCTTAATCCTTTTAGGATACCCTTTGTAAAATATAAAATATGTGCGCTGTGGTATTTCCATCCGGTGGGGAATTTTCTGTGGTCTATGACCAATTTACTGTGCCTATATAAAATGTCAACGTCCTTGTCTAAAATAGACACAAGTCCCTTGTCAATGTCAGGGTGTTCGGAAAATTTAGCTTTAGTTATTGTTCTGAGGGAAAAATATATAAGAGATGTCACGGGTATACTCGGGGCTTAGCGAGATTTAATTTTCTAACAACATCGTAACCACACCGCTAGCCCCGGCCAAATTTAAAATAACGAAATTTATGTTACATATTCAAATGAATATACTTTAAAAGACAAATTCTCCCGTAATTACATCGATAGTTCATAACATATACCCAGCTGACAAACTGATGAGCAACATGTGGGCAGTTCGAGAAAGTCCCGTCGTCTCACCACGGAGAAGGACAAAGCTTGGCGTCCAGTGGTTATCGAGCGGTAGGCACAAGCTCATAGAAGCTTGGACCTATGGCTAGTTCCTAGTTCTGGTATCTGGTTGGCTACGCGCGGCAAGGTTTTAGACCTTGCGTCCAGTTTCTGCCCCTCGCACGAGTCAATCGACCTGACGCCTTTCCAGATGTCAACGGATCGAGTGACATGGACCATACCTCCGCCTTTCCCACAGCACATCTAAGAAGGTCTAGGTATTTGTATATCCAATTTTATAGTGGTAATTTTGTAATAATGTAATATAAGCTTTACATTATTACAAAATTGAGCAGCCCGTCTGGCGGCAGTAGCCACCCCCTTACAGAAGACCACCGTGAAATAACAAGTACATGTGCTGTTGTGTTTCAGTGAGGGAGTAAGGGATGCAGAGCCCATTTTCCTATCACCTCCTAATCCCTTATCCTTAATCCTACTGTAGTCGGCAGCGCACTTGCAACACCTGTGGAGTTGCTGTGTTATAGGCGACGGTAGCCACCTGCAATCAAGTGGACAGTCAGCATGTCTGCCGATCTTAATTAAAAAAAATGTTTTGTCCACCAACCCGCACTGGGCCAGCGTGATGGACCATAAGTCAAAACTCCCTCGTTGAGGGGGCGTAGGCCCGTGGCCCTGCAGTGGGAACTTATAATAGGCTGTTGATTTATGTTGAACGTATACTTACTAAGATATAATTGCACAAATCACTTTTATTTTATGAATAAAATAGAAATTAAATTTAAATACCTCTATTCGTATACTTACCATTATAAACAGTAACAATAATAAAATTTTAATAACATGAAAACCTCATTATTAATTAATTAATTAAATGAGTTCCCATTCCCAAACAATATCAATCTAGACAAAAATCTCTTTGCTTCATCTTCCTAAAACTTTCATATTATCATTTTAATACTCCCATTTAATAGGTACATTAATAATAACGCCCACATCCAAAGTCCTTTAACTAATTTCTTTGTAATCTTGAAATACTGTGAAAAATCGCTTGTTAAACAAGTAATATTCGTGCAATCAGGATCGCATTCCCTTATACCGCACAAAATCCATTTATTAGAACGATTTCTCTGCAACGTCTATTTTTCCTACCTATTAATACAGGCTCAAGTTACAAACGGCAGCGGATATGTGTCAAATCGATTTACGCCGCAATTCCGCTGACATATCCCTTACATAGGACTTAGCAGTAATAAACTGCCAAGAAATTTACGTCGTAATTTTGATAAGGAGACAAAGCTTAGCTTTCTGCTTTCGGCTCTCACCTCTTAAGAGTATAATAGTCAGTTTTGTAACATAGCGAATGAGAAAAATTGGGAAATCAATTTAAATAAAGACCAATTTCGGGAAAACTAAACTGGAAACTATTGTTTTATAGGCAAACTTTTATTTTCATTTATTCCTCTAGAGGGTGAAAGACAGGAAAACATTTTTACAATACATGTATTCAAGGTTATTAATAACTGGATAATTATTTAGGTACATAAAAAAAATCTGAGAAAAATCGATACTTTTCTTTCTTAAAATGAGATAACAAATTTTTATATTCCTTCAATATAGTCTCAATAGTGGGGTGGGGTAGCTGAAAATTATACCAAAATATTTCACGTCTGGATACCAATGCGCCCTTTTGGATTCAGATAGTAACAACACAGATACGACTCTAAAAAGTCCGGTTTTTTTAGTAAAGTTACAAATATTTTTGTTATTATGAACCTAAATGATAATTTGACGAGTGGTTAGGGTGCTTGCCTTAACGCTCTGTTCTAGGGTTCCCGGGTTCGATTCCCGGCAGGGTCAACTTTGGAAAATTAACTTTTCAAATTTGTCTCTGGTCTTGATTTGGAAAGTAGTGGCAGGGCACACTGCGTTTCGCAGTCATTTGGGCAGCTCGTTTGGCGGCAGTAACCACCCCCTTACAGAAGACCACCGTGAAATAACAGTGGGTGTGCTGTTGTGTTTCGGTAAGTGAAGTAAGGGATGCCAGAGCCCATTTCCTCCTACCGTAGTCGGCAGCGCACTTGCAGCAGCTTTGGCGTTGCTTGTGTTATAGGCGACGGTAGCCACCTACCATCAAGTGGACCGTCTACCTGTCTGTCGATCTTGACATTTAAAAAAAATGTCAAATTGGAAAGCGCGTTTACTCCTGAAGAATAATCACTAAAATATAGAAACACATGTAGGAATCGCATCACAATGACGGCCATATTGATCACGTCATCAACGCCGCTATTATAGGGCCTGAAAAATTTGTGTCCCAGACCTTTTAGACTCGTCTGCCCATCTGAAAGTTATTTCAGCTATATTAGAGGTTTTTTGCTATGTTATGGCACTGTCAGACGTGTTTCAGATTTTCTGGTGCAGTATCTAGTTATGGCAACTTTTAACTTAGACCGAAGGTAAATCTGAAAATCAGCCCTATGGGAGAGCCATTCCTTAGTCGTTTACTTTATCTCTAATATTGCCTTTTATCTAAAACGACTTGACTGATCGAGCTTCCTTTTTCTCCTTTTATAATGTCCCTGAGGTTTACACCTCGCAGACATTTAAATGTTATCTATTGAAGACTTTATGAGGACTTCTAAAACGATATAAAATTTTATATCAGCAATCCGAATTTAGGGGTCCATTCGGAATGAAAAGAATATTACGTTTATTAACGGAATTTATCAATTATTAAATTATTATTGCATAGTTTTAATAATAACGTATAAATAATTTCATATATTACTAATAAATTGAATATAATGAATGGCAATACGCATTTTTGTCATCAAGTGAGTTTGTTACATTTTAGCTAGCCACAATTAGTACACAATTTTCTTTTGAAAAATGATTTAAAATTAATTTTTCATAGTTATTTCATAGTGTTGTTATGGAATCGTTTGGTATCTTATTGTATAGTGTTTCTAATTTTGTAAATATAAATTATTATGGAGTTAGTACTTACTGCATAAAAATGTATTTAACTCAGATAGTTTAGATAAATTTGCGCCTGAGCAGAAAAATCTTAAATTTTATTCATGTTATTTATTTAATACTAGCGACCCGCCCCCGGCTTCGCGCGGTGTGCAATTTTTATATATATGAAGATTCCCCGTTTATCCCTCTTACCATAGTCAAAACCGAATTAAAATCGGTCTACTCGTTCACGCGTGATGCCGTGACCAAGGGAAATGGGGATTCATTTTTATATATATAGATAGCGACCCATCCCCGGCTTCGCCCGGCGTGCAATTTTTATATATATATGAGCATTCCCCGTTTATCCCTCTTTCCATTAGTGAAAACCGAATTAAAATCGGTCTACCCGTTCACGCGTGATGCCGTGACCAAGGGAAATGGGGATTCATTTTTATATATAGAGATAGCGACCCATCCTCGGCTTCCCCCGCCGTACAATTTTTATATATATGAACATTCCCCGTTTATCCCTCTTTCCATTAGTGAAAACCGAATTAAAATCGATCTACCCGTTCACGCGTGATGCCGTGAACAAGGGAAATAGGGATTCATTTTTATATATAGAAGAAGAAGAAGAAGATTACAAACGGCACTTACCACTTGATGGTAAGTGGTTATCGTCCCCTATAACACAAGCAACGCCACAGATGCCGCAAGTGCGCTGAAGGCCATAGTAGGATTAAGAAAAATGTACTCTGGCATCCCTTACTTACTCATCGAAACACAACAGCAAACATGCTGTTATTTCACAGTGCTCTTCTATAAGAGGGTATTATTGCCGCCAGACCGGCTGTCCAGATTAGTATTAAACGCAGTGTAGCCTGCCACTACTTTACAGATCCACACCAGAGCCAACCTTAAAAAGTTTATTTCCAATGTTGGGCCTGCAGAGTTCAAACTTTGGACCCCTGAAACAAAGGCAAGCACGTTAACCACTCAACCGATGGGTTACTCGCATTCGGCACAGCTGAGTGTTTGTCTAATAGTCCTTGCTGAAAACAAATTGTCTCTTTGAAGATATCGAGCTTTTACTAATCCTCTTTCAGAGGTAGGATCCAATAAGTACCTATTGTGCCTCCAAGTGCTGGAAATAGTAGAATAATCGCTGCGTGATTCTTTCTATATGAACAAGTACAGACAAGTGCCTCCGTTTAAATAACGACTAAAAACAAAAAAAGACAGTTTAAAATTAATTAGTTTTCTTTCATTTAGTTAGTTTAACTATGCTTATATTTTGATTTCGTATTTTTTGAGGATACATGATATGTGAAATTTACTATTGTAGTAGGTATAATAATCCAGTCAATGCATCGCAAAAATGAGTTAAGGCGACTCCAGCCGCAAAACTCGTTCCGCACTGAATTGACGGGACTGCTGAAGGGGAGTCGCTACTTGCAAATCTCGGAAATATCTATTTAAAAATTAAATAAAGTATAATTCAAAATTTTCTTTTGATGAGACTTCTGGCCGTTCCAACTGGCCGCACTGGACTCGATTGAAAGGCGAGCAAAGAACCTTATTGGCAACGACACCCTTGTGGATTCCCAACTTCAAAGCCTGCAGCATCGCCGAAAAGTAGCGTGCCTATCGATTTTCTATCGTCTACACTATGGAGAGTGTGCATCTATGTTGTACGATTTAATCCAACCGGAACCGTTCCACTTGCGGACCACTAGACGTGGGCAGGGGTTTCATCCCTTCGTGGTCGATGTACCTCGATCACGAACAAAGCGTTTCAGTTCCACCTTCCTTGTTCGAACTGCTAAGGAGTGGGACTCATTGCCTGCGTCTGTGTTCCCACAGAACTACAACCTCGGGGTCTTCAAAACTAGGGTAAATGGGCATTTACTAGGTAAGCGTGGTCCACCTTCGGCCACATCTGCACCTCACATCAGGTGAGATAGTGGTCAAGCGCTACCTCGATTTCATAAAAAAAAAAAAAAAAAAAAAAAAAAAGATAGTGGATCTAAAAATTTATCTTAAGAATTATCTATTTAAAATATTGATTATTCGATATTAGACCGAATAATCAATATTTTAATTTTTTTATATATATAATTAAATATAATTTAAAAAATAATTATGATGAGCCCCTTTCATATATCCCGCAGATGATTTGAGTATTTTTTAAAATATAATTATTATGATAATTTAAAAGGAAAACGGTTACAAATAAGTGGATTTTTTTATCATTAGGGGCTGGCGTCGCCTTAAATCCACATGAGATAGCGTAATTTTCTTAGTAGTTTGAAGGGGTAAATTATGAATATAATGGCGGATTTGAGGGTGGCCCGAGTGTCAGTGGCGCCACTATAGCGAAAAACGCGTTTCATTCAATATCTCGAGAACGGTTCATTTTACGCAAAAAACTATTATCTTATAAATTGTAAATTTTATCTTATAAATTTAATTTGCTAACTAATTATTCGTAACTGTTATTTCAAGCATCAATATTTACCGATTTATTTTGTTTGAAATGCACAAATTTCCCGATTTTCGTCGGTTTTTCGCCTTTTTCGCCTAACCTAACCGTTCACTTTTATTGAATTTTATCCATTGCGAAACATACACATTTAATTACCTACCCTTTTGCCTAAAACTTTTTCCTCTTCTGACAATATTTTTGTAATTATTGCTTAGTTTATTGATCGAAGTCTAGGCTATCGTTGTTCGTGTTCACGGACGCGCCTGAAAGGGAATTTGATTGAATAAATTCCTTTTTACATTGTGTAAAAGAGACATCTGCTCCATTGTCTGTTCGATTTAAAAAAAAAACTTCACTAATAGTTAGAATAGTATTTCAGGATGGACATAGGAACTATATTTTATTTTATTTTTGATAAAAAAAAAATTTTTTTACGGGACATGTAATTATTTCATTTGTAATAAATAAATAAATAAATAATAATAATAATATTAGAATATTATTGAAATTCTATTAGATGCGGGCGAAGCCGCAGGCACCAGCTGTCTAACGCCTGGCAAATGTATAAAAGAAATAAAGATGTCAATCGTTATATTGATTTACACATTTCGTCACGTGTGTACTGTCTCACACCTAATTGTTACTGCAAATTATTCATCCCCATAAACAAATGAGTAGGTACTCATATGTATAGGTATATATATAGTTCGACCACAGACTTTGATCATAAACCATCAAAACCATAACCATAAATCATCAAAGAGCCCGTTGGATGAATGGGTAGGGTTGGTTAAATTTAGAGAAATATTTTTTAAACTCCGTAAGAATCTTGGAGACGATTTTTTTTAATGTTAAGATCGGCAAACAGACTGACGGTCCACTTGATGGTAGGTGGCTACCGTCGCCTATAACACATACAACGCCACAGGTGCTGCAAGTGCGCTGCCGACTACAGTAGGATTAAGGATAAGAGATTAGGAGGGAATAGGGAATTGGGCTCTGGCATCCCATACTCACTCACCGAAACACAACAGCACAAGTGCTGTTATTTTATGAATCAAAAAATATTCATAAAATATTCAAAATTATATTTACAATTGCTATAATTAATTTTCATAAACAAAAACATACGATTGTATTGTGTTAATTCTCTTTTTTTCTTTCCTTGGGTCGTATCTCTCTTGATCCCTTCAAGCACAATAAAAGTAAGATAGTAGTGTGTAAGAAAATATTAGGTGTATTGAGTTTTCAAGTTCGTTAGTTTATTAAGGGATCGATGTTCACCCAAAAACTTTTGACGAGCCCGTGGGATGAGTGGTTAGGGTGCTTGCCTTAACACTCTGTGCTAGGGTTCCCGGGTTCGATTCCCGGCAAGGTCAATTTGAAAATGAACTTTTCCAATTTGGCTCTGTCCTGGATTTGGAAAGTAGTGGCAGGGCACACTGCGTTTCGCAGTAATTTAGGCCGCCCGTCTGGCGGCAGTAACCACCCTCTTACAGAAGACCACCATGAAATATCAGCACGTGTGCTGTTGTGTTTCAGTGAGTAAATAAGGGGTGCCAGAGCCCATTTTCCCAACCCTTATCCCCCCTCCTAATCCCTTATCCTTAATCTTACTGTAGCCGGCAGCGCACTTGCAGCACCCGTGGCGCTGCATCTGGGCTAGACGTGGGCCAGTCTTCAGCTCTTATAAAGTCCGGAACGTTGGTTTCGAGCCAGGCTTGGGTAATTCGTGCCTTGTGACCAGGTGCAGAACTGCTGGAAAGTCCACGGTACATTTTTAAAAAGTGTATTGTTGAGAGGTCTCACAACACAACAAAAAAGTGTATTGCTGAAAAATGGCGAGAAATCAAACGTAGTTTTTGACAGCGCTTTCCAAATTCAAAATGAATAAAGAGTTGAAAAAAGAAAAAGTTTTATGTAACAGTATTTATGGCCAGACTAGTTACTATTCACTAAGTTCAAAATGTTAGAATCTCAAAAAAGTGCACATAGCAGAATTTATTTTAACAACGACGATATGGATCTTTACATCCCATTTATTTTCATTTGGGCAGCCCGTCTGGCGGCAGTAACCACCCCCCTTACAGAATAAAATAACAGCACGTGTGCTGTTGTGTTTCGGTGAGTGAACTAAGGGTTGCCAGAGCCCATTTCCCTATCCCTTTCCAATCCCTTATCCTTAATCCTGTTGTAGTCGGCAACGCACTTGCAGTACCTTTGGTGTTGCTTGTGTTATAGGCGACGGTAGCCACGTACCATCAAGTGGACCGTCAGCCTTTTTTTTCCGAGGAGAAATCCATTGGCCATGCCGCTGGCTAGGCGATAGGGATATGCGGGACTCACCCAGTCCTAAGAGGACTGGCAATACCCACTAAAACTCCCCGGTGACCAACTACTCCGGTCCAAAAGTGGACCGTCAGCCTATCTACCGACCTTAACATAAAAATACAAAACATGAACTTAAAAAATAATTATTTTAAACTCACAAACACGCCTATCAATCGAGATTTAGATTTTAATCGATACGTAAGCCTACTTAATACTTAAAGGGCTGGTAAAAATAAATATAAATTTAAATGACGACCATAAGAGTTTCTTGGAGAAACCTAATTGATAAATAAATATTTTGTTTTTTTTTTATTTTGAAAGTATTTTTTTATTATTATTATTTTAGTAATATTTAATAAATTGTGAGAGCTTTATACTTCGCTTTATAAAAAACGTAAATAAATGATTAATAAAACGGGTTTAAATGCCGTTCGTACCCTATTTGCTCTGCTTTTTGTGTGTATTGCATTGCTTGCAAAGATTAATAAGTAACATCCCATCTAATAGGCGCTCTGTTCTCTGTTTCACATAAACAATAAAAGTTAACAAATATTTACAACGCCGCGAATTATTTGAAATTAGCATGTTTTCGGTATAAAAGTATCGAGTTTCCCTACCGTATCCCAATCTTGTGTAACTTGTGCCTTAGGGTACTTCAGTGTTTTGTTTGCTTATCTTCCCTTTATTAACTCACTTAATGGAAGCCAGGCTTAATACTCGCGAGATTTTGTCTTTGTGTTATATTTACTAAGACGATTCTAAATAGTATTTGCTTATTTTAATATAACCTACTCGTGAAAGGTCGCTTAAAATGTCACGACCATTCATAAAAAATGGCTGATAAAATTTTGAATTTTAAAAATAGAATTTTTTCTGTAAGATATATTTAAACTCTGAATTTAAGATAAAAGCTAATATTCTAAATAGGGACACATCACCGCGGCGGTGTGAACTGAATTTTTTGAATTCACACTGAATTCACACGATTTCACGTCATATCCTCAAATTGTTACGATATCTGCTAAAAAAGTCATTCTCTTGCATATGTATATAGAAACGCTAGACAAGAAACGCTACAGCAACCACTCGATGTGTCCAAAATTTTAAAATGAAAGCTGATACCGCAACTTCGTATGCGTGGTATTCATTATAGCGCGTAACTTTTTTGTTTCTAAACCGATTGGAATGAAACAAACATTAAATGTTACGGGAAGCTTGCTACAATACATAAGTGAAAACCGCATTCAAATCGGTTAAGCTGTTTCTGAGATTAGCGTGCACAAACGTACAGACAAGGAGACAAAAATGTTAAAAGTTATTTTTTTTACCTTGGTGACATAAGTAAAACGTGTGCAATTTATTTTTTTTATGTTATGTCGACAGACAGGCTGACGGTCCACTTGATGGTAGGTGGCTTCCGTCACCTATAACACAAGCAACGCTACAGGTGCTGCAAGTGCGCTGCCGACTACAGTAGGATTAAGGATAAGGGATTAGGAGGGGGAATAAGGAGATGGGCTCTGGCATCCCTTACTCACTCACCGAAACACAACAGCACGTATATGCTGTTATTTCACGGTGGTCTTCTGTAAGGGGGTGGTCACTGCCGCCAGGCGGGCTGCCCAAATGACTGCGAAACGCAGTGTGCCCTACCACTACTTTTCAAATCCAGACCAGAGTCAATTTTGAAACTTACATTAAAATTTCCAAACTTGACTCCGCCGGGAATCGAACCCGGGGCCCCTGAGACGTTAGGCAAGCATCCTTGCCACTCATCCAACGGGCCATCAAATTTACTGTACAAAGACGACTCCTTTATGATTTTATTATATGTATAGATATACAAGGCTTTCTTTCCCCGTTTCTTTCTTTCTTTGGTATGGGTTACTAATAATGTGCAAATGATTATCATTTCTGATCTAAACAATTATCATTTCTGATCTAATTCTTAGCTATTGGCCCGACTGGGTTTTGAACTTGCACCTAACGTGTCGGCAGACAAGTGTTCGCTCGACTGACCCATCAGTCGGTAGAAGTAGAAAGTTTAATACTAATTAATTTAAAAAAAAACGTACACTTTAATGTTTAACAATTTCAGATGCTTTTCATTTTATAAAGAACGACGCTGTTGCCTCTTAGATAATCTCTCTTGAAAATTAATAACATAATGGCTGGTTTCTCATTAAGATTTCTGAACACCTTTTCTACCTTGTTGCGGTAATTACTTGAGATAAAAGAAAAATGATATGGGTAGAGTTTAGTTCCATAAAGAAAACAATTTTAAAGATTATTTTTAAATGTTTATAAATCTCATAGAAAGACTCACACGTGCCATTTCTTTTTTATTTTAATTAAAAAAAAAAAAAAAAAACAAGATCCACGCACTCATTACGCACGTCTGATATGACGCTGAAAATAATTATTAGTTATATATCTATTGGCAACACTACACACCACATTCAATATGTGTCAATGTCTTCTCTCTGCTATGCTGTGTTTTTGTGTATGCTTGGAAATTATTTATTTCATTTAGTAAAACAAATAAAAGCTTACAATAGGTGTAGGTAACACAAGGCAATTTTAAGGCATACACAGGTAAACTACACACTAGGAAATTGAGACGGTCGATAATACACGCATAGCAACGCTCAAACTATATACAAAAAAAACGGGACAAGTGCGAGTTGAACTCGCGTGAGGAGGGTTCCGTACGATGTTACCTATCTTGTTTTTTTAAATCTACGCACAAAATTGAGTGATTTACCATGTTATTTTAATATAAAGGACTTCTTATAGGTTTTCCTATAATCTATAAGTAGAAAACTAATTTCTGTATTTTTTTTTTTTCAAATTTTAGGTTCAGTAATTTCGAAGATGGGGGGGGGGGGGCAATGGTCAATTTTCGTCTATTTTCTTGAATAACTTGGAAACTATTTATTTTAAAATTACAAAAAAATACATTTAAGACCTTCCATTTGATATTTCACACGATGCAGTTTTCAGTTTTCAAAAAAAAAATGTTTTTTTTCCACCTTACCCCTAAAAATGACCTCCCATATACAGATTTCATCTATTCAAGTCCCACCTCTGCGTTTGGGTCACAGAAGTTGATATGTGTACCAAATTTCAACTTAATCAGTCTAGTAGATTCGGAGATAGTTGACTGTGACGGACGGACAGACGGACACACGAGTGATCCTATAAGGGTTCCGTTTGTTTTTATTCTGACGTACGGAACTCTAAAAAGAGAAAAACAGGAAAAAATAATAATAAAAACAATAAATAACTCAAAACAAGAACAAGATCAGATAATAAACTAATTTACCCATATATTCCTATAAATAACGAAAATAAGATTAAATATTAACAAAAGGAAACAAGATCACTTTTTTGAAGTCGATTATATATTTTACCAGGGTTTCAGAAGAACAAATAGCCAAGATGCCAACCATTATTTTTGTCATCTCTAAAATATATACAACAATAAAATACAATAATAATAATTATTATAATAAAATTGATTATCATGGATTTTAAAGAAAAACTTCGCTATTATTTATAAAACTGGCCTCATTAGATGATTAATAAGTATTTAGTGTTATCTTTCAAATAATGCTAAACTAAAAAGTGATAAATTGATTTAACGTAACATTCACTTACGTACGTCCCATAATATGTAAGAATTGTATCTTAAGAAACATGTAGTCTAAGTAACACCAAGACGTAAGTCGCTACCTGATAATGTTCTGTATCTCACAATACAACTAATGACGGGTGAGGTTTGTAACGTCAGCATAAAAGTCAGTCTTAATAGTAAACGTGTATTATTAAGACTTAATTAGTTGATATTACCAAAAGTTTATGTATAATATCTTTTGTATGATTTTTCGAATAGTATAATATTCGAAAAATCATACAAAAGATGCAATCATACTTCTTTTATCTAGTTATATTTTTAACTATAATCTAAAAACTAATCACGAAATCCATATTACGTAATGAAACACATCCTCTAACTGCCAGTGACATTTCTATCAAAATCAGTTCAGCCCCTTTCCAGATTATCCTGGGCAAATAAAGCACTCGTTATTGACATACAAAATTGCAATACTTCTTTTGAATTTTTGTAACGTTCAGATAGTTTGAGCTATAGAAAAAAAACTTAAATTCAAAATCATTCGAAACACTGTTCCTTCGACTATGTTTGTATGTAAAGTCATAACGCGACATATTTGAATGTAATTTCCGTGTATGAGCGAAAGAAACGGCTTATTTTCACAAACCAAGATGACTGCCGAATATATCAAACTTGTCGGAAGAAACAGTTAAACTTGCCAAATGTCTTCAATGATTCCCTCAATGTGTCGTCGGTTCACTGTCGCAGGTAACTTCGTAAAAGCTCCGAAGAGTCGTATCGCTTCTTGTCGCACAACTATCTCCCTTGACGAGGGCCGCACTCGTATTTATACTTGGCGCTAAGCGTTCGGGAATGCTATTCCTGCTGAAATGTAAACTCTATGTTGTATACGTAAGGACCAATTTCCTTTGACACTAATCGGAAAGGGGCGTGGCTACCATCGTAAGGGTGGGACGTTCGAGACTTTCGGCCGGCGCGTACGCTTTTTCCAGAACGTTCCATAGTTAGCCGTAACAATATTTTCTCAATGAAAAAAATTGATCCTCAAAGATTTTGTTCACAGATCTCAATATGAAACATTTGTTTTGTTTACAAGTCCTGATTAAAAAAAAAATTGTCTTTTCCAAATATTATGTTTAAAAAATAAGAAAATTTTACCCCACCTATATTTGCAGACATTGTTTTTACAATGTCCTTCAAGTCGTTTTAAATAACGAAACAAAAAATATTTATTTTCCAATAATAGACTTTTTTGTTAGCCGTACTAGTCGGTGCACGAGATAGCTGTCGACGGGGTCAGCCCGGCTTTTAGCACGATTGCTCGCTATACTTCTGGGCTTGGGCAATTTTAGAGTGCACTTCCACTTGACATTACTGCACATGCTCGTAATGTGACAAATAAGTAAATAATTTAAAAAATCAAGTAATTTATAACAGTACAGTCAAAATATAAGCTTAAAAATATAATATAATAATAATAATAATGGGATTATTATTATTATATTATATTTTATAGATACGAACAGGACTATTGTCGCCAATAACCCTGACAATAACACGAAAACCTCGTGAAAGCCGAAAAAGAAAAGCTTACCATATACATTGACTTGGCTCGAGGTGACCGCCATGTGGGACGTCGATTCGACAATTATCGTCCCGATAGTCATCTCGGCGAACGGTCTTATAGCGAAGAGCCTCGACCAACATCTCAAGAGGCTCTCACTAGATGGCTGGGTCAAGGGACAGATACAGAAGGCGATACTTCTTGAACGGCACTAATTGTCAGAAGATTCCTCACTCTGCAGCCCTAACCACCGGTAGCTTGGGCCTGGCCCCGCTATCTGCGAAATCCTAGTTTTTCTATGATCTATATTGTTTGTTTGTTTTTTAAAAATTTAAAATTAAGATAATAAATAAATATGTGAACAATAATAACTGATACCAGAGATGACATTATTTTTTTTGTTCCTTCACGACCAACCGGTATTCGGTGTGCAAATCTTGATATCTTGAAACTCAAAATCTAGATTATTGAGTTTTCTTGTAATACCATTCCTTTATTGACATATGGAATTTACATTATTATTATTTTGTCGTTTATAATTGTTTAAATTTTAAATCATGCTTTGCTTCTCTCCCTTATCTGTACTTTCATTTGTAGTTGTTGACTTACAATTAATTCACTCACAATTTTTTAAATTACCAACTGTTTTTTTAAATACTAGCAACCAAAAATGATAAAATTTAATAGCTACAGATACCAGATGCAGATTAGCATATAAAGCGTATATAGATGTTTGTTTGGTTATAACAGTGCGACTTAAGGGGGAGACAAACGCTAAATACTAAAAATATCCATTGTTTAATGAAGATGTTACAAGAAATAGACAAGACAATTGCTTTGAAAAAAATATATATTATACTTAAACATGTGAAGAACCAATTGTATTAATTAGAATTTTCGTTAAAGTAATAGAATCTACACAAAAAAAGTTAGAACACAAGAAGAATTTGACCTTTATTGAAAATTCTCTCGAAAACGGCTTATTGCACGCATATGAATCCTGTACCTATTAATAAGTTAATATCAGATTAAAAAATTGTATTAATAAAAAAATTTTTTTTGTGTAATGTTCTAATGGTAAAATGAAAAAAAAAACACAATTTCTAGGCCTGTTGAATTGTCTCCGCCGCCAGCGAGTTCTATAGTAAATGTCATTTGCCTCAGTGAATCCCTTAAAGACTATGCTGTTCTGTCTGTACTTATGTTTCTTAAAATAGGAAAGTTTTACGAAGCTCTTCTTTAAAATCCTATCTTAAAAGGGTTGTTAGCTGAAAAGACTCAGTTTTTTTATTAAAAAAAAATTATTGGGATCGCTTTCTAAAATTATATTATATAAATAAAATATATTTTATAAATAAAATTATATTTATTCGTTCGTAAAATTCCGAATTTTCTAAAGTCGACAATGTTTCAATTGTCTATTTGATTATTTTTTAATAAAATGAAAATGATCAAATGGAAAAGCGCCCCATATCTGCTCTGGAAAACATTATTCTGTAGGTCACTAGAGACTGTACTGTAAGATAATGTTACGCATGTATTCCACGTAAGTGAATAAATATTATGTGTAAATTTATATTCCCTTACGTGAGTACCAGCACACACTGTGTGCTAGCAGTAAGAGCCTTGAGCTGCAGGTTCGTATCTTAATAGGACCTGCAGCTATTATTTTCGATTTTATTTGTAGATTTTACCTAAAAATAAGAGAGGTTTTGCTCCAAAAAGGGAGTTTAATATACGGCGTGATCAATCCAAATAGGTCAGTGAGCGCAAATCTGAAACCAAAAGAGATTCTAAAATTCTTACGAACTGCTTCGATTTTTGAGTTAAGAAGACCTGCTTTCAAACTTTTTTAAATAACGCTCATACGCAACCAGGAATAGTACCCGGTCAAATCTCTGTAAAAAAATCAAAATTATTTTTTTACCGTAGTGGGTCATAAAGGAATACATTTTCCTATGAAACCTTGTATAAATAATAAAACAAAAATGTCTAAAATTTAAACAATTAGCAAAATGTTAATATCATATCAGTTGATTATAAATCAATAATAATTATTTGAAAAGGTAACCTTATGTGTTACAAAATTCGAGTCGTCTGACATTGCCACCTTTATATAAAGTGATATAACCTTGATTATGTTTTATTTTTATTTTTTTGACAGATGCTTATTATGGTTATTTTCTAAAGCTCGCGTTGAAATTTCGTCATTTTTATAATCTAACTGGTCATCGTTTGTTAAACACATTTTACTGTTGAGATACACACAGTACAAGCCACAATAGGGAATATGCGTTTAATTCAAAAAAAGGCTTATTTATTTATTTATTTATTTATTATTACATGGCCTCCAACGAGGCAGACACCGAACAGCCGAACACACAGCAAACGACAGAAAAAAAATAACATGGCAGATGCCGCCGCAATTAAAGGAGGCACAGCCTACGCTAATAAAAGTCAAAGTAGCATCCCGGCAATAAGATTAGAAAAAAAAAATAGAAAAAAATATATCAAAAAATTAGCGAAAAAATTATTAAAAAAAATTATAAAAAAAAATTAAAAAATATATACATAGAAATATAATTAAATCGGAAATTTGGAATAAATGTCAAAAATAAACTAGTGTTATTATCTGAACCACGGACAAGGATGAGTCTTTTAATTTTGGAAAATGCGTCGTTAAAAAAGTCAACATCGTGACTCAAGGAGTTGGCAACATCCATAATACGATTTAATGGGGAAAAACGGCCCAAGTTGGTTCTGAAATAATTTAGTCGAAATGGTGTGTATCTGTCCGGTCTGGGCGCTCGACTAGGAACCCCAAAGTTTATACGCGACAAGAGCTCCGGCGAATCAACTCCGCCTCTCAGCAGTTTAGAGAAAAACAAAACATCGAGCATAAGCCTCCGGGACTGCAGTGAATCAACATTGAAGTGATTCATTCTGACTGGGTACCTAGAAAGTGCCTTAGCTAGACCACACCCGTAAGACAATAAAATTGCCAAAGGTATCGCTTTTGCACTGACTCTAGGCGTTTGATGTAAACGTTATAATGTAGATCCATGAGCAGTTATATGGAATCCACTGACATTTTTGTATCAACATTTTTGCTTTAGAATTATAGCTATGCAATTTTTTTTTTAATATTAGGATTTTTTTTCTTTGTAAATTATTAAAAGGTACAAAAAAACTGTGAGAAATTCAAAATACACGAAACGGTCAGTTCGAATATGACGTCAAAGTCTGAAATGTCAACAAGCGTGTAGATGTTTGTGATTTTTAAAATTTGATTTATATTTATTTATAATTTTAACAATTTAAAAAGAAAACTAAATATACATTAATATAATGATAGCATTAAAAACCACCTAGGTTTAATCGTTTGCTATCATAATGCTTTAAATTATTATTAAAATATTAAAAGATTTAACATGTAACTATGTAGGAATTAATTATAATGTTGATATAATCAAATACAATTTAAAAAATATTCCTTTAATTTAACTTTAATATTTTTAGTGTTTATGCTGTTACACAGATCTGAAGGTAGGCTATTGATAAGGCGCGGGACAATATAAGCGGTAGTCCATTCCCCGTACATATTATTGGCACGCTGTGTACATAACCGCTTCTTTGAAATTGCCCTAGTGCATACAGGCTGTTCCATCACTCTCTTTAAGTATTCATTAAAATATTGTTCTTTCAGTAGTGAAAAAGCAAATTGAGTGTTTATTGGTAATATGTTACAGTGCTTAAAAAGATCGTTGTTGTAGACTATGATGTCACGAGAAGTGCGCCATAAAGGCGCGTGTCATAGTGCCCGTAGCTGTTAGTTAACTTTAACATTTTCCCTGTCAAGACTCCCTGTCAAGAAGTACCACCTTCTGCATCTGTCCCTTGACCCAGCCATCTAGTGAGAGCCTTTTGAGGATATTGGTCGAGGCTCTTCGCTATAAGACCGCCAAAACTACTGTGGGGACGATGATAATAAGTATTTGTATTTCTTTATTTGTGAATTTTCTTATTAACCATTTATCTGATTTTTACAATTTTGGCATACATTATGTATAAACTATAATACTTATAGTTGTGTGTATAAATTTACGACGATTCTTTACATTACATACATTACATATTATCCTCTAATTGCAATTTTCAATTTTGCAAAGATATCGCCAACAAAATTAACCCGCACACGAGGGTAGTATTAAATATAGAATTTCAATGGGCAGCTGACCTGACAGAAAGGCACCCGTAATGGTACCTTAATTTTATAAAGCAAACTATTCATATGAGGGTCGCCGAGCGTCCCTCGCCATATCCGAAACTACTTGAGAATAACGCTGACTCATTATTTATATGACAGTCATCGTCAGATCACACAATATATTGTAATATATTATATATCACTATCTCTTACAATATTTTAAGACCCTTGTTTGTGAGTTTAACTGTAAATTTTGAAATTTATAGGAATTTTGGAAGGTTATAAGACTTATTTAATAAAATACAGTTACAGATGTTTTATAATGAAATTTAATGTTATTTCCAATTGTTATTTCACGGTAATTTTAAGGTAGTTTAATGGTAGGTTGAATGGTGCCACATAGGCTATTGTGACACATAAACATATGCCACATGACATAATAAAATAAATCGGTTAATAAACGCTAAACGCAATGTGCCCTGCCACTACAATTGGGTCAACAGGTTACCATCCTCACCTTGTCGAAATCCCTCTAATTCGGACCAACATATTTTATAATGCGCACTGCTTAGGATTGGAACTCCCTGCCAGCGTCTGTGTTTCCGAGCTCATACAAATCAAATCTTTTCAAGGTTCGACTGAATGGGCTGAACTGGGTGAGCTTGCTCCATAGTCGGCCTCATCTTTCCTACAGATGCTGGCCAAGAGCAAACCTATCTTTATATAAAAAAAAAATTGATATCTAAATGTTATTTCACTGTAGTTTTATGTGGGATTGAATGATGCCACATAGACATTGAATGCTATTGTGACACATAAACATAAGCAACGTGACATATAAAACAAATCGGTTAATAAATGGTGAACGCAGTGGGCCAATTGGGTCAATGTTACGATTTCTGTCTATTTCAGACTATGTAGGTATATCATCATATGACATGTACATATATCACATGCAGTAGCTCCTCATATTGCTCAATATGAAGAGATATAGTCTAAAATCCACCACCCTTTATTCCTTGGCCGTCAGAAAGTTTACCGGATCTACAAAGGTAATGTGACAGTTTTTACTAGAGTGTTTAGATTAATATGTATTTAATTAAAGAATTACTGCCAACAAAATTTATAGATTTTATTAACGTGTAGCAATTTGGTCGTGAGTTACAAAAATGTCCGCAGGCCAACCTCACAAGATGATCTCACTACGCAAAACCCCACTCTCCTTTAGTCTCCTAGTTCTCCTCCTTCTTCTTTCCCTCCTTTAGTCCTTTAGTTGCAAACTCCAACTTAGCTGTCCGTGGCTGGAACGTGGCAGTACAGGATCTCTTGGTGTTAAATATCCCGGCTCGGGAGGTCCCTGGAAATATTTTTAATTTTGGACATTTTAATAATGTCCAGATTCATAATTATCCTGCGACATTGAATGTCGACAAGCGAGCCATTGCAATAGTCATATTATGACGGTGTTGGTAGAAATGGGGATTTGATAGCATCAAATAGTGATCCCTGATGCGGCTTTCACAAGTAAAATATATATAAAGACAATGCAATAATAACAAAACCTTAGCTAGGTGGTCTTTTTAAAATGACCTATAATTACAGTTAAACTTAGTTTTATCTTTTACAATTTTACACTTAGTTGGTAATGCTTAGATACCTAATAATTACAATTATAAAATTATGATGGGGAACAAAAATAAATAAAGGTTTGTTACACTTACCCAATGGTTATATTGGGGAATTATATGTGAATTAGTAGTTATTCAAAAAGCAATGTATCAGTCACATTTACTTGTTAAATAATTATTATAAGTAATTTGTTTTAATAAAGTGAAGTAGAAGTGAGTAAAATAAATTAGGTAGGTATTTTTGAATAATCAGTTACTTTCCTTTAAGATCTACCTCACCATTCAAAATTCATCCATTCAGTCCGTCAGACATCTGTCGTTTAATCAAGATGCAACCAAAGGTGCACAGACTTAAATTCCAATTAAGTTTATAAAAAGAAATTGTGACAGTAACAATCGAGTGTTTAAAACCTTAATTTGTTAGAAAATGTGATTTATATATCTATTCAATTTATCTTTAACCGTCAATGACGAAAGCCTTAATATCCAATTATTGCCGCGTAATGTGTTACAATGAAAGAAGCCCTTTTACTTAGTCAAATATCCGGCAAGGGATCGAATTAACCCAAATATACCCTATTAAGTAGGGAAGGCGGTTAATTTAGTAAAGGACGCATTGAGTGTTAGGTTCGAGAACGCTTTTGTATTTGTGATATGTAGCTATTACTTTCACATATAACATCAGTGTTACTCATATGGCATCAGAGGAACTTAGAGTTTCACTTTAAAAATTATTTCACACGATATTTAAGGCTTATTTAAGGCGTTGCGCAAACGTAGACACTTTTGTATCTCGTGTTGGATACAAGATACCATTAAATATTGCAATTTTTATATAATCAATATGAAACCAACCACTCCCAGACTAAGACACTGTTTGAATCCAGTTGCTTCCACTTGACAGATAAGAATGGCCAATCGAAAAATATTCAATACTAGCGACTCGCCCCCGGCTTCGCCCTGGGTGCAATTTTTATATATATAAACATTCCACGTTTATCCCTCTTTCCATTAGTGAAAACCGAATCGGTCTACCCGTTCACGCGTGATGTCGTGACCAAGGGAAATAGGGATTCATTTTATATATATAGAGATTAAAAAAATATGATGGTGTGTCGGTAACAATAAGTGTCTACGTTTGCGCAGTGCCTTAAATAAGCCATAAATATCGTGTGAAATAATTTTTAAAGTGAAACTCATAAGTTCCTCTGATGCCATATGAGTTAATTTGAGCCCATTAGCGCTCTATTTCAGGGATCTCAGGTTCAAATCCCAGCAGGCATACTATGTAAGTAAATGAACTTTTCAAAATTGGCACTGGTCTAGATCTGGCAAGTAGTGCCAGGACACACTGCGTTTTGCAGTCATTTGGGCAGCAGTAACCACCCCCTTACAGAAAACCATCGTGAAATAAAAGCATGTGTGCTGTTATGTTTCGGTGTGTAAGTGAGGGAGGCCAGAGCCCATTTCCCTATGCCTTTATAATCCTAATCCTACTATGTTCGTCAGCGCACTTATAGCACCTGTTGCTTGTGTTATAGGCGACGGTAGCCACCTATCATCAAGTGGACCGTCAGCAAGTCTGACGACCAAAAAAAGTTAAAATATATGAGATTAAGCATATAAAAAAATATAATAATTAGAAATATCAGCACAAACTTTATGAACACGAATATGTAAAACACTATACGGCCTCCTCTGTTTTCTTTGAAGCTAATTACATTTAAAGCTGGGACGTTACAATTCGCAATTGGTAAGTCACAACTTATGAATGGTTGACTAATATTACAAATGTATACGCAATCTAACTTATTAGTCAGTGATCCTTTAAGTAGATAAAATAATATATTGTATAGGTAACCATTCTCTTGGTTCATGTTTATTCAGCGTAGAGTACGGTCGAAATGAATTATTCACGGCCCTTAGGCGGGTGTGAAATGAAATCTGCCCTTAAGATAAGGGTATAAGTTTTGTAAGAGGAGCGGAATTGATCGAAATCGCTAAACCAGTATCTACTCGTAAATAAATATTTTAGAGAGATATTTGACAAACACGCTAATTGACCATTAGACGTGGTGTTTTTTAATATATCCGACGTCTGTTAAATAAATAGATTTATAAATATATAGCGACCCGCCCCCGGCTTCGGCTGGGGTGCAATTTTTATATATATGAACGTTCCCTGTTTATCCCTCTTTCCATTAGTGAATACCGAATTAAAATCGGTCTACCCGTTCGCGCGTGATGCCGTGACCAAGGGAAATGGGGATCCAGGGAGTCACTCAGAAATAAATTTAGATAAATCAATATACTAACAGTATTTTTAAAAGCACATTTATGAAAGTGAAATTGTGATGTCAGTTTAAAAATATATACTGTAACACGGCACTCGACCTCTGGCCACGGACCTCAGTTCCCCCCGCTTATTAGCCAATGGCGCCGCGGAAAATGGCGTACGTGGGCCGGTCATATACACAAGCGGCCATTTTGTAGCGGTGGGCGATTATGAATGATTGGTATAATCGAATTACTTTGTAATACTAATGTTGATAATCGATTATGAAATTAGTAACTAATATATTTTCATAATCGAATGACGTTACTAATTTGTACTACTAATCCTGTTATAAAAAGTTGAGCGGCGAGTCACTCTCTCGCTTTTTTTTAGTTTATCAGACGTCTGTTTTGTTTTGTTCCCGTGGTGTGTGACGTGACGCTTTCTTGGTGGGATCATTTAACATTAAGTTAATTTATTTTAATTTTTTTTATTGATATATTGCTCTTAAATAACTCTTAGATGGCTATTAACAAAACAAGTCAATGTGAATTAACGTCAACTAACTAAATGTTTATTTTATATAGGGTATATGTTCATATATATACGCATTGTAGTGAAGTTATTGTCAATTTCGTGGCTTGTTTATATTATGTCTATGTAATAAATAGTTACATATTTATTTAAACAATATTATTCAGGACGAGCGGCGTAGTACACTGCTGTATATCCGTGCGACCGAGACAGCGCACAGCGCTCGCCTCTCGCCTTGCGTCGACTCGCGATCGCGAATTAGTAACTATACTAACCTTTATAATCGAGATATCTCGAGATATCTTCATAATCGAATGATTTCATTAGTATATCTCATAATCGCCCACCTCTACCATTTTGTGAAGTCAGTCGGATTCAATCACCCAAGACGGGGATGCACGCGCCGTGTGGTCCGCATCTGCACCGGAGCCGCGATCTTTTGTTTTACTCGTTTGGACTTCACCGCTAAGCTACCGATGTCCTTACCGGCTCACGTTCTGAAAGTGTTTGTCCTCGCCGGACTACGTATAGGGCTCCGCTAATGCCCGTCAGTTTTCGCGCATATTATATTGTGTTATCCATATGTTATCCACTTCTAGCTGGGTGGTATAAATAAAAGACATTAACAGTTCAAGTGTTATTTATTGCTAACCGCATTCCCTTACAATACATATTAAAAATATCATCAGCCGTTCAGATAAACTTTAAAAAGTACTTTTAATGGGTGCACCACCATTGACTCGCAGAGGCCTACCGAAAAAGCAGGGATCGAAAAAGATTTACACGAGCGAAGAGGACGATGTGGGCTTGTCTTCTCTTAAGATAAGTTTATACATAGACATAGATATTGTTAGTTTTGTTATAATAATTATAATATCATTACACCCATCAATTAATATAGTATGTTAAATTATACACGTGGAGTAATTTAAGTTCTGTCATCGTTCAGATTGTATAACAAAATATGTTATTAAGCATAGTTATATAGCATGTGTTATATGTTTGGACGAAACCTGTTAATAAAACAAAATTATTGTTGTTTTATTAACATTACCCGGTGCTCGTTCCCGTTGAAAAATAAAAGTTATAACCCCTGACAAAACATGTAAAGCAATATAACGTTTGACATACGTTTGACGTCTGACATTATATTTTTGCCAAGATCTTATTAAAATAATAGAGCCCGGGTGGAATATTTAGCTATGTCCATTGCCCATCCTGAAATGTTCTAACTATTGGGGAAATATTTTTTTAAATCGAAATTTTTTTTAAATTTTAAATTCGAAAATATCTTTCCGAAGATTACGTCCTACATACAAACAAACAAACATTCAAAATTTACTTCCATGTAATATTATTACATTACATTTGCGCATGAGTCACGTCATCACGTCTACTATTTATGACGCGAATGATACAAATTGTAAGCATTTTAGACAACATTGAACTGTTACTTTAATGTGTATGGCATAGATAATGGAGACCATCTTTTTTATATTGCAATATTATACAACAATGTTAAATAATGCGGACTTGTTATACAACAAAAGTTATATAACATGTTATTTGATCTGGGCGCACCTTAACTTACGAAGCGTAACATTACTGCAACACTCTTGTACTCCCATTGCCTGCAATGGCAGGTGCTGATTTTGGACAGTCGACCTTTTTTTTAAATTTTGCTGTCGACCTTTTTTTTTTAAAAAAAAATATAACGTTTTATATGGAACTTAGATTGTGATGTTGTGTACTTGTATTTAGGAATAAAATATCGATTTCGTCACCTGAATTAATTTCGCTACCGCTTATCATTCAGCCACCCGCTAGCTAGAGTTAAATGAAATCTGTCCTAAGACCTTTGCCGTGAACAGGAGTTTAGCTAACAACCGTCTGCCGCACTGTTCATTCGTTTGTATTTTTAACAAGTGTCGAATCTGCCTTAGTTATGAATTGTATCCCTTAACAATATTTTAATAACGATAACAACTCTCCTTTGAAACATTATGATTCCATTTATAAAAATGTTTAAACTACAATAAATAATACTTACGCTATGAGTATTATTTTTTTTATCTCAATTCTTTTTTGTTTCAACAATGTTCACTTTTAAGATTTAATTAAGAATTTCGATCTTACTGACAATAGAATATTACTTCTCACTTATTAATACTAAAAAACGCAATGAATGTGAAAATTTATGTAAAATTAATATTGTAGTTCCGTTGAAATGGATTTGCAATGATATGTAGATCGGAGAAATGTTAGAGGTTAGGAGTAATGCGTAACTGGACTACTGTGTGTCTTGTGTATCTAGGTTTTTTGTAATGGCCAAAACTGAATATTCGATTTATTTTTCCATCCAGTGTTTCAAAAATATTTAAGACACCCAGAATCTTCGATCCAACCTGACGGTAGTGTAAATGTGTTGTGGGTGTGTTTTATAATAAAGAAGTATTTTTTAATGATAACTAATAAAACACTAATGTATTTAATGAAGATAATTCTGTTGTATATGATAAGTACATTTTTACAAATAGGTCTCAATCGTAGCAAAAATGAAAAATAATCACCCACAGAGTTCACTAGCTAAAAATTTACTCTTAAATATTATAATAATTTGGCATAGATTGCTTTTAAATATAAGGCTAGTGAGAAATTTAAAGTTTTGAGTCGAATGAGAGCGAGAATGGAAGTGCTAAGAGCGATAAAGGGGAGAAAGATCCCCCACATAATGAGAGGCAAAAGAAAAACATTCTGGTTGAAGAATTTAAGAGAATGGCATAAACCTTCGCGTCCTCTTTCGTGCAGCCATGACGGTCGCCAACCTTCGTAGAGAAGTGGCAACTTAAGAAGAAGAAGAAAAAAAGTGCCAAATACTATTGTACAAATTATCTATATCTATCTTCTCTATATATAAAAATGAATCCCCATTTCCCTTGGTCACGGCATCAAGCGTGAACGGGTAGACCGATTTTAATTCGGTTTTCACTATTAGAATGAGGCATAAACGGAGAATGTTCATATATATAAAAATTGCACCCCGGGCGAAGCCGGGGGCGGGTCGCTAGTCTTTTTTCTATATATAAAATGAATCCCCATTTCTCTTGGTCACGGCATCACGCGTGAACGGGTAGACCGATTTTAATTTGGTTTTCACTAACGGAAAGAGGGATAAACGGGGAATGTTTATGTATATAAAATATTGCACCACGGGCGAAGCCGGGGGCGTGCCGCTAGTTATTTATATAAAGGAATGATTTCTTGAACCCCTATGTACCTTGCTACATCACATTCATTACAGATACAGATTAGTATTGTAAGTGATTATTAATATTGATTAAGGTAAGGTTATAAACCTTACGATAGTCAATTGTCAATTTTAATTACCAATTGATCATCTCTTTGATCTATAACAAAATTTGATCCGTTGATGATAGAACCGTTTGATATAGCTAATGAGAAAATTACTTCGTCTAATTAATTAACCGATAACTCAAAGACTAATTTTGTACGTTTATTGAGCGACAAAATTATCTCTTTTAAAGGAAATTTATACTTAAATTATATACTTTATACTTACCACCGTGAAATAACAGCACGTGTGCTGTTGTGTTTCGGTCAGTGAGTAAGGGATGCCAGAGTCCATTTCCCTATCCCCTCCTAACCCTTATCCTTAATCCTGCTGTAGTCGGCAGTGCACTTGCAGCAGCTTTAGCGTTGCTTGTGTTACAGGCGACGGAAGCCACCTACCATCAAATGGACCAGCAACCTATCTGCCGATCTTAAAATAAAAAAAATCAAATGTATATTACAAAATATTGATTTTTTTTAACAAATTAAAATTCTAATATTATTTTATCTTTTTATTTTTACTATAGATGGGTTTGCTCTTGACCAGCATCTATCCATGAAGGAAGGATGAGGCCGAAGATGGAGCGAGCTCACCCAGAAGATGCCTATTCACTCGAACCTTGAAAAGATTTGGGTTATATGAGCTCGGAAATACAGACGCCGGCAGGGAGTTCCAATCCTTAGCAGTGCGCATCACAAAAGATGTTTTAAAGCGCTTTGCCCGCATTAGAGGGATTTCGACAAGGTGAGGATGGTAACCAGCCGTACGTCTGCATGTCCGATAGAAGAAAGGGGAAGGCGGTATGATCTCATGCAGCTCTCGAGCACACTCTCCGAAGTACATCTTATAGAATACACACAGACAGGCAACTTTGCGTCTATGTGCTAGGCTCTGCAGCTTAGTTCTTATTAGTGTATCATCGCCAATGAGCCTCCTAGCTCTGCGATCCACCGAGTCGAGTGCACTTTCCTGGAATATATCCGTGTGGGAGAAAACGCATCCCTCTTTCTTTGTACATTCTTGCACAATACGAATGTAAAAGGCGTTTATAAGGTTATTGTGAGTTATATGCAGTATATTGTTGATATACAAACTATACGCCTATAGATATACCGATATACTACGTGCCATGTAAGGAAATATATTGAAACTAATAACCCAGTTAATAGGAGAAGAAAGGTATAGAACTGGTGAATATGTCTAATTATACAATTTTTTTTTGTTTCCATCGGAAAGAGCGCCACAAAATACATCGTAATCACTTTCGTTCAAAATCTATTGTTTTCATAAAATAGGCCATATCTGAATAGGGAATTAGCACATTTTTTTTAATATTTTCATATCGTTATATAACCGTAAAAAAAATATTCAGCGCCAAAAAACAGAAATTTGGTAACAAAAAAAAAAGTTAAAATTAACTAACAGCTACGGTCACTTTAAACACCCGCCCTTTTGGCGCGCTTGTCGTGACATCATAGTCTACAATAACAATGAAATGTTAAAAATCCCAAACATCTACACGCTCGTTGACATTTCATAGACGTTGACGTCACATTCCATAGACTTTGACGTCACATTCGATCTGACCGTTTCAAGTATTTTGAATTTCCCACATTTTTATGCACCTTTTTAATAATTATTTTCTTAACGAAAAAGAAATAATATTAAAAAAATATTTACATAGACACAATTCTAAAGCAAAAATGTTGATAAAAAAATATATTTAAGCCTTTTTTGAATTAGACGCATATTCCCTATTGCAGCGTTCTAAAGTTAGAAGTTTGACAAATTTCTGGAAAATGCTACTTTTTCATTTTTTAATAAAGTGCATATCTCCGTAACTATCAGTCCTAGAAACAAAATTGTAGGCAATTTAATTATCTACAACATAACTCTGTTCTAGCTAAAATGCACCCAAACGAAGATAAAAGCGAAAATCTGAAGAAAGTGTCATTTTTTTTTTCGGTTTTTCCAATATGGGGGCGGGGGAATGGTGCATATTGCATGTTAAGAAGAACTGTTCGTAAGGTAACCCCCCTTTTTGGTCTATATTTATTGGATTACACTGCACCCGTGACATTGCGTGTATTATAGGCGATGATAATCATCTACCGTCAAATCAACATGTCTGACGACCATCATGTGTAAAAAAAAGAGTATACAATGGCTAGGAAGATTGTTTTCGGTTCAAAGGGAATCAAAAAGACTTATGTAGTTAAAATATATTTGTAGCGACCCGCCCTAGGCTTTGCACGGATTAATTTCTTTTTTTTGCAAATTATTTACACAAAATTTGCTCCCTTTATCCTCTTTCCATTAGCGAAAAAGTATCAAAATCCATTGATTGGTTTAGAAGAAGTTAGTGGAGAAACTGAGAGAGGTGGAGAGCGACTTTGTTTAAGTTTTATAATTTAAATAATGATAATATGTATAAATTACTAGCGTTCCGCCCCCGGCTTCGCCCGGGATGCAATTTTTATATATAAGAACATTCCCCGTTTATCCCTTTTTCCATTAGTGAAAACCGAATTAAAATCGGTCTACCCGTTCACGCGTGATGCCGTGACCAAGGGAAATGGGGATTCATTTTTATATATAAAAGAAGATAGATAACGCAAGGCGTAATAATAAGTTGCATATAAACCAAAGAAGTATCAAGTAAAATCAATAAATCTTTTAATTTATCAATGGGTGTTACAGCCTTGTCCTTCACTTTTGAAAGAAAGAAAGAAAGTGAAAAGAATATTTACCTTCTTTCCCAAACTTCAATTTATGTCAGTTTTTTATATTTCGAAATTTCAGATATTGTAAATTAGCTGTTGCACGAGGCTTCATCCGCGTCTCTTTATAAAATACTAGCGACCCGCCCCCGGCTTCGCCTGGGGTGCAATTTTTATATATATGAACATTCCTCGTTTATGAACCTTCCTCTTTCTATTAGTAATTCTTTCTATTGGTCTAATAATGTGGGGAAATGGTGTTGATACAAATCGAGTTGTCATTGCACAAAAAAAAATGCATAAGAGCAATTCTCGGAGTGCGGCCGGACGAGTCATGCAGACCACTCTTTAAAAAGCTTGGTTTATTGCCGCTACCTGCGCTCTATACATTTGAAGTGTGCCTGTTTGTCCACAGACACAAGCTTTTCGGTAAAGCAAATGACAGACATCCTCGCTCTTGTCGGAATCCGGACCGACTGGTTCCTGATGTCTACTCTAGACTGGCAAAGCATAAGAGAAGTTGTTTGATAATGTGTATAAATATATAATAAAAACCGAATCAAAATCGGTCTACTCGTTCACGCGTGATGCCGTGACAAGAGAAATAGGGATTCATTTTTATATAAAGATATTATTCGTGGAAAACGATAATTTTGCATGAAGGGGGAGGGGGGGTAATCTATGTTACTCGCTGATAATGTAGCTTTCTATAGGTGAAAGAATTTTTAAAATCATGATAGTTTTTGAGTTTATTCATTACAAACATACAAAAATACGTAAGTACAAATCTTTTTATAATATTAATATAGATATGTATTAAAAGTCCTTGAAATTCGATTAATTGTTTTTAACATGCATTTTAAAAACATATAAAAAACGTTAAAAGCCGCCTAATTTATCGAGTCGGTAAACTTTTCCTATTATCGACTTATCTTACGTCGTTATTCATAGATAGTCGTTACGAAGCCATTAAGGGACGAGAAAATATTTTCACAGACTTTATTCCAGCTATCTGTCTCCTGGTGATATGGATCTCTTGGAGATTTCTTTTTGTAATAATATCATAACAATATGCGGTATGCGTATGTAACTACGAGTGAATTCATTCTTGATTTGATAAACATTTGATTCTGTTAAATTGAGTTTTTTAAATACATGCTTCTAAAAAATAAAAAAAATTAAATAAAATAAAATAAATCTTTATTTGCGCGAACACGTGTTTACAGGATTTTAATTTGTATACAACAGTTACAGTACAAAGTATGTTCTACCCGCCGAGGGCATGCAAATATTTGTGTTTAATTGTTTGTAAACTATATTAATATTAATAAATGAATTAATGTTTCTTATTATAAAATTCTTCAACATCATAATAACAACAATCTAATAACCATTTTGTTAATGTTCTTGTAAATTTAGGATCCGGCAATTCTTTTATATTATTAGGTAGTTTATTGTATGTTTTAATTGCCATAACATAAACATTTCTATTAAATAGTTCTAATCTACTTTTTGGTCTTTGCAATAAATTACTTTGCCTAGTTGTTTTGGTTCCTATTTCGTTATTTTCGACGAAACGCAACGCACGTCTTTATATACAAGCAAGGTAAGAGAAGTATATGTAACTTTTTAAATAGTGGCACACAACTCTCCATAAAGCCCACGCCACATATTGCTCTGATGCATTTTTTTGGGCCCTAAAAGCTCTTATTATTTCGACAGAGTTACCCCATACCAATAAACCGTATGTCAAAACGGAATTCTATTCTCGGTATATACATATTTTTTTAAAATATCGGCTAACTAAAGAATATTTTTTCTGTGAGAACTTTATAGAAAAAAGTAGAATAAATTTTCAAAAGTAACTTTACATGTAGTCCTTTCAAATTGTTATAAGTCCCAGTTCGAAGTACATGGTCGATGAGTCCATTGGTCGAATGGCAAAGGCGAATGACAAGGCGAGCAAAGAACCTTAAGGTTCTTTGCTCGCCTTGACGCTCTATCTGAGGGGTCCCAGGTTCGATTCCCTATACTTGGCTCTGATCTGAATCTGCACAGCAGATATAGTGTTTGGGCTCATTAAAATGGTCTCAATAGAATGTCGAGTGTTAGTTTATATTTTTAATTATAACTTTTTTTATAAGTAGATGTTGTTATATTTTGTCTTTTTCTTTACATTAACATAAGCCTCGATCACAACAAAATATTAGGTACCAAAGGATGTCCAATAATTTTCAATTCAATGTTTCACACAATAAATAAATAATGTTTCCCCCTCGTCTCGTTAAATGGTAATCTGAAGTAAAGCGAACGTTGAATATCAATGGGAGAAAATTTCGTGTGGCGTTTATTCAGAAATATTTTGTTTATATTCATTTTATTCATTAAATTACATTAATTTAATTAGCTTTAAAACATTTATGTAGACAGGTAAATATTGTTAAAGTAATTGTTAAAGGTTTTTCGCAATACGATGGACTACTCTCCGCATGCGGTGTTTTTCTTTGCCGTATTCATTTATTTTATTAATATTTGTAACCGCTCAAGGATTGCGACAATCCGAAACATTCAATCACCGATAAAACACGAGACCTGGTGTAAATGTGTTCTCAGGGGCGCCTCTGCTGCTTGAAGGGAGATAGGTCCAAGCATAACAGACAGATTTTCACCACACAACACATTAATAAAGTTGTTTGCACACACAAAAGTACAACTGACAAGGGTTTTCACAATGTATTTAACGCTAGCACTTGACGGACACTGCAGGGTCGAAAAGCACTGGGTGAACACTGGAGTTGGTCGATTTATAAAAATAATAAATCAGTTATAGAAAAAAAACATGTCGAAACAAATGTTGACGTTAACGGCCTAATAAATACATGGCTGTTATTTAAAAGAAATTAAAACAAATACAGTTTGTTATAAACTTCTCCAATAACATTAATTAACTCTCTATTCGTGTTTTTTAATAATACCCATTAAGGCGACTCCAGCCGCAAAACTCGTTCTGTACTGAATTGACGGGACTGCTGAGGGGGAGTCGCTTGAAAATCTCGAAAATATCTGTTTAAAAATTAAATAAAGTATAATTCAAATTTTTCTTTTGATGAGATTGGATCTTAAAATTTATCTTAAGAATTAGTTGTTTAAAATATTGATTATTAAGCAAATCGCACGGTTACAACATCGATATTAGACAGCAAATTAGTAATTTTTATATAATTAAATATAATTTAAAAAATAATTATGATGATCCCCATTCATATATCCTGCAGATGATTTGAGTATTTTTTAAATTATAATTAATTATAATTTAAAAAATTAAATTGCAAATTTAAATTTTAAATTATTTAAAATTAATTTAAAAGGAAAACGGTTACAAATAAGTGGATTTTTTTATCATTAGGGGCCGGCGTCGCCTTAACGAGGTCAATAAACAAATAAATATAGACAATAATTCTCAGCGGTTTTTAATAAAATTAATTAATTCTACCAGCTTTTGATCGAACCAGGAAATTCTAACCAGAGACAACAAAGCGTTGACGTATTTTATAATGAGAGAGATGTCACCGACAAATTAACACAGCCATAACCCCGCTGATATTAGACGTCGCGAACAGTGAATGAGCTCTTCAAAATATATGTATATATGAGGGTCATGACTCAAAAACATCACCCTTTACGCGTATAGTTACGCGTATAGCCGGGATATAGTTTTTGTTCGATAAGGTTATTATAACGATAAGGTTATTTTAACATACGAGTAATTTATTTTGGTACAAAATACGTACTTACTCTAATTGTTATGGTAAGTATTTTTGACAGTATGTATATAACATATCAATCCGATTCCCAGGGATACAATTTTTTCTGTAAATTATATAGGTACACAAGCCTAACTAGTTTATCGTTTTTTCCATTAGTGAAAACCGTATCAAAATATGGTTAGCGGACGAACAGGCAGAGGCGGACTACGTTTTTTTTTTAAATTAATTTCTGGCCTGTTCTTGTATATAATGTGTCTTACGTGCAGTGAATAAAAGGCTTTCTTTCTTTCTTTCTTTCTTTCTTTCTTTCTTTCTTTCTTTCTTTAAAATAATATATGGATGTACTCGTTGGTTTAGTTACTAACTACACGCCCCCGGATTCAGGACTTCATTTTTTGGTTGGGATATATATATGTACCTACAGAGTGTACCAAACACCTTTACTCAAACTGAAACTGGTGTTAGCTCTATTCACTCCCTATCACTTATCAAAAAATAATCTTAGTAACATTCTAACGGTTTTCGAGATTTGTCAGTTGCTAAAAAATTTGAAGTAGAGGCCCCAAATTTATTTAATCTTTTTACTTTGAACTTCAGTTACGTAAAGTAGATCCGATAGTTAAGTTAGGATCCTCAACATAGTAGGTCTAAAAATATATTTTTAAACTAGTCTTTCAGTGATATCACAAGGGCAACATTATTTGTAAAATTTTATCAACATTAACGAGATTAAATTAACATAATTCATATGTGTTCGTTTTTATCACTCCTAGCTGACGATAGGTTCTGTGTCGCTGAAGGCGAACATAGATGTCAAGGTTGTTGTTGACATGCGGTTTTCTGTGGCCAGTTGTAAAAAACATGATGGCGAATTTGATTTGAAAGCGAAGCGTGTGTTTCTTTATCGGGAAGAATTTTTTTACGGAATTTGTGCGACTATGATAATTTGATGATCAGCTATATGGAGTTTCGTATTCGTGTCGCGAAACAAAAGAAACAGTGATTTTAGTTTCGATTTATTTGGATCGGCCCGACCGAAGCGGCGCGGCGGCCGGTTGAGTCTTTTGGGACAATATTTGCACTAAAAACATTTTGAATCATCTGAGAGGCGAACTAACAGTGGCACGTAATAGTTCTTCTCTTGCAACTATCTCTTTCAGATACCAACGAGGGCCCTCAAGGTTAGCAATGTAGCAGAAGGCGGTACGCGAAGACATTTTGCTTATATGCTTTAATATATCTATGTATACTTATATGAAACAGTCACTTAACCCCAAATTATCAGATATGATACTGGTTACTTTGCTGTCACTGTGATAAAACAATTTGACGCCTCCACTGGGCGAACAATAAACAGAAATAATAGTATAATTCCAATTTAAAGGAGTTCTAAATTTAGCTCAACCACGACCTATATTACTTAGAAAACAGGGAAGCGAGATAGGCCTTGAAATAATTGCTGTTGTATATACTGGATGTGGTGCGGTCAAGATGGACAGAATTCAAAAGGTGTAGCGTGGTACAAGAAAAACAGCCCTTTTTTATTCTTCCTTGTATTGATATGAACATCTTAATAAAAGACAGTTTATTTATTTTTTTAATTCAACTGGCATTTTGTTATTTTTCATAGTGGGCATTACTATTTTATTTTAATATATTTTATCAGAGACAAAGCGCACTTTGTTTCAGCCCGCCTGGTGGTAAGTAAGCACTTCCTTACAAAAGACCACCGTGAAATAACAGTATAATAATAGCTTTGTCAAGCGATATATGTATTTGTTTAAAAAATTGACTGATATAAACCCACGTAGTCAAAGGAATCCTAATAACATAGCATTTGATGATGTGCCTAGGTTGACAAAATGTGCCAAGGGTTGCATTTATATGAGTGTTAAAATATATAATAAGATACCAAATGACATTAAACTATTGTCCTTAAATGAATTTAAAAAAAAGCTTGTGATGTGGCTGAAAGATAAACATTTTTATAGCGTTGATGAAATTCAAATGAATCGGTTCTGTTTTATTTTTATTTTTTTGACATAAATAATTATTTGACATGACATCCTACTCTCTTAAATTGTGTTATAATTGCTGTTAAATTTGATAATGTTACTTCTGTTAATTAATTTTTGCATGCCTTGTAAAACGGCGAAACATTTTGTTCCTTTTGTAACTCTTTTGCACCTTTTATACAATGTTTTAAGCAAATAAATGTATTATTATTATTA